>CM030362.1:161497201-162741175 GCA_017893485.1 Hemerocallis citrina | reverse complement strand
TATCTGCTACTTGTTTATCAGTAGAGATAAAGTCTAAAGATATATCTCCTTTTAAAACATGATCACGTAGAAAATAATGTCGAATATCAATATGTTTCGTACGTGAATGTTGAATCGGATTTGTAGATAAATTAATTGCACTGGTATTATCACACATAATTGAGGGTTTCTCAAATGAAATACCATAATCTAATAAGGTTTGTTTCATCCATAAAATTTGTGCACATGCCAAACTTGCAGCGATATACTCAGCTTCTGTAGTTGATAGTGATACGGAGTTTTGCTTTTTACTGCACCAAGATACTAGGGAATGTCCCAAAAAGTGACATGTACCACTAGTACTCTTGCGATCAGTTTTGCTTCCAGCAAAATCGGCATCGCTATATGACAAAAGTTGAAAATTATTGGTGCGTGGATAAAATAAACCATATTCAGATGTGCCTTTAATATATCTTAAAATTCGTTTCACTGCTTTTAAATGAGACTCTTTAGGACTAGATTGATATCTAGCACATAAACATACACTGAACATAATATCTGGTCTACTTGCAGTAATATATAAGAGTGAACCAATCATACCTCGATAGAGTTTTTGATCAACACTCTTACCTAATAAATCTTTGTCAAGAGTAGTAGTAGTAGCCATAGGTGTGGATTTACTACTAGTACTATCCATGTTAAAACGTTTGAGTAGTTCCTTTGCATATTTGTCTTGATTGATAAATATGCCATTTGAGGACTGTTTAATTTGAAGTCCAAAGAAATAATTGAGTTCACCCATGTGACTCATCTCAAATTCATTTTTCATGGTATTAGCAAATTTTTGACATAGATTATTATTAGTAGAACCAAAAATTATATCATCAACATATATTTGTATGATTAAGATATCATTCTTAACTCTTTTGATAAACAAAGTAGTGTCTACTTTACCTATTTCAAATCCTGTTTCTAAAAGAAAAGTTTTCAGACGATCATACCAAGCACGAGGTGCCTGTTTAAGACCGTATAAAGCCTTTTTCAATTTATAAACATGATCTGGAAATTGTTCATGTTCAAAACCTGGTGGTTGTTTAACATAAACATTGTCCTTAATAAACCCATTAAGAAAAGCACTTTTCACATCCATTTGATAGAGTATAAAATTCATAAAACAAGCAAAAGATAATAAAATACGAATAGATTCTAGTCTAGCAACAGGAGCATATGTTTCATCAAAATCTATACCTTCTTCTTGATTATATCCTTGAGCAACTAATCTAGCCTTGTTCCTTACAACTTGTCCTGATTCATCTAACTTATTCTTGAATACCCATTTGGTACCAATGATAATCTGATCAGGAGGTCTAGGAACTAAATCCCATACATCATTCCTTATAAATTGGTTTAGTTCATCTTGCATGGCATTCATCCAATATTCATTCTCACAAGCTTCTTGTATATTTTTCGGTTCAAAATCCAACAAGAATGCTGTATGAGAGATCATATTAACATGTGAACGTGTCTGAATACCATGAGAGATGTCACCAATTATTAAGTCGTGAGGATGATCTTTAACTTCAACAAATGACTTTGGTAAAGTTGAAGATATCATAATCGGATCAGTCGACTTGACTTGTTCTTCAGTCGACTGCTTTACGTCAGTCGACTGGGAGACCTTATCAGTCGACTTATCAGACAGATTAGTTTGCTCTAAGGATTTAATCACATTATCTAAAGGTGATAAATCAGTTTCATCATCTTTATTTAAGGTTGATGAAGGTAAGGATTCATCGAATGTAACATGCATTGATTCTTCAATAGTCATTGTAGACTTATTGAAAATTCTATATGCTTTACTCCTATTTGAGTATCCTAAAAAGATACCCTCATTAGATCTAGGATCAAATTTGTCTAAATTATCTTTTGTGTTTAGAATAAAACACTTACAACCAAATGTCTTAAAGTAAGAGACTTTAGGAATTTTATTAAAAAATAACTCATAACAAGTCTTCTTTAGTTTAGGTCTTAGAAGAATTCTATTTAAAACATAACAAGCTGTAGCAACAGCTTCAGCCCAAAAATGCTTTGGTAGATTGCTTTCAACAAGCATAGTACGTGCGCATTCTTGCAAAGTCCTATTTTTCCTTTCAACCACTCCATTTTGTGGTGAAGCTCTAGGAAATGCAAATGAATGTGTTATACCATTCTTGTTGCAATATTCTGTAAATGTTTCATTTTCAAATTCTCCACCATGATCACTTCTAATAGTGACTGTGGTTAGAGATCTTTGATTTTGGACACGTTTACAGAAATGTGCAAATTCTTCAAAAGCATCATTTTTATGTTTTTTAAAAAGAATGTCCAAGTGAATCTTGAAAAATCATCTACTAAAACAAACACATATCTACTTTTATTTAAAGAAGCAACTCTAGTAGGGCCAAATAAATCCATATGAATTAATTCAAGTGGCCTACTAGTAGAGATTACTTCTTTTGTTTTAAAAGTGGATTTGATTTGTTTTCCTAGTTGACATGCATCACATAACTTATCCTTTTTAAAGGATAATTTTGGCAGTCCTTTAACTAGGTTATATTTAGATAATTTTGAGAGATTTTTCATATTCACATGTCCAAATCTTCTATGCCATAGCCAAGATTCATTGTTAGAGGCTATTAAACAAAAGTCATTTGAAAGATCAATTGCATTTAAATACAATTCATAAATATTATTTTTACGAAAACCTTGAAAAATAACATTTTGCATAGTAGAGTCATAAATCAAACATGCATCTTTTTCAAAAACTATTTTATATCCTTTATCACACAATTGACTAATGCTTAAAAGATTATGCTTTAAACCACTAACCAATAACACATTTTCTATAGTTGGGTTAGAAGTTTTACCGACCATGCCAATGCCTATGACTTTGCCTTTGTTGTTATCTCCAAAGGTGACGGTTCCTCCATCTATGCTTTGAATGGTGGATAGTAGGTTAGCATGTCCTGTCATGTGTTTTGAACATCCGCTGTCTAATATCCCGCGTTCTTTCTTGGGTACCTATAAATAATTTAAGGTAAATATGGTACCCTTTTTATTGGGTCCAAAACGCATTAGTTTGGGGGAAACCAAACCCATGAAGAGTTTGATCTTCCTCCATAAGCAAGAATATAATAAGTAGAATTACACACATTTAATATATATGAGTTAATATAAGCAATTCTATCATTCTGATTTAGACTGACTGGAACCCATACTAACTTGTTCTGTCCAGTCGACTTAACAGTGTCCTTCAGTCGACTGTTGGTGTACATCAGTCGACTGGTAGATACACTAGGTTGACTTATAAGAGGTTTTGTTCTCGTCGAATAAGATCCAATTTCTCTGGACAGACGACTGGTTGTATGGTTCAGTCGACTTAACCGAACGTTAGTTTTGCTTTTATCACTAAAATTAACAACCTTAGGCTTTGCAAAGAAATCATACAACTTGTGAGTAACACTAGAAATAGATGCTGATTTATTCTTACTAGTGTTTACAACAGGAGATTCTTTTACAGAAGATTTTTTAAAACCAAGTCCATATTTTTGACTAGATGTAACTTGATGATGAAGCATATCATTTAAATTCTCTTTGCCTTTGTTAAACTTAGATACATTCTTTGAAATCTCTTCATAATTCTTTTTGAGAGTTTCAAGATCAGTATCTAAACTTGCAATGCGAGAATTTAGGGATTTTACTTCCTTATCAAGGTTAAGATTTTCTTGATTAAGTGTTTGATTCACTTTCTCAAGATTCTTAACTCTAATTTTTTCTTTCTTTAACTCATGGAATATTTCATTAAAAGCATCAAGAAGATCTTCGGAATCATAATCATTACTTACATGTTCTTGTGCAGCCATGAAACATACATTTGCCACTTCGTTATTTTCATCCGTTTCTTCTTCGGAAGATGAATCACTATCATCCCATGTAGCTTGATAAGCCTTCTTGTTCTTGGCAAATTTGTTCTTTGAATATTTGTCCTTCTTGAAGTTGGATGATTTTCCCTTGTTCTTTGCATTTTCTAAGGGACAATCCTTCTTCATGTGACCTATTTTATTGCACCTGAAACATGTAGGAGGGTCATTAGAATCTCTAACTTTAGAATTAAACTTATCCTTCTTTAAGAACTTCTTGAATCTCCGAGTGAACATTGCTATCTCTTCTTCATCTTCTTCCTCATTTTCTGAGTCTATCATGGCTTTAAAAGCCAATGATTTCTTCTTTGCTTGGTGTGATTCTGTATCCTTCTTTCGATCTTCAAGTTGGACCTCATATGCCATGAGATTGCCAACAAGATTCTCGAGAGAAAGTGTTGACAAGTCATTCGCTTCCTCTATTGCTGTGGTCTTCTTCTCCCATTCTGGAGTGAGTGCACGCAAGACTTTTCTAACCATCTCTGCTTGAGTGTAAATCTTTCTAAGTGCCACAAGAGAGTTTGTGATGTCTGTGAATCTGGAATCATCTCGGACACAGTCTCATTGTCCTTCATTCTGAACATCTCAAACCTGTGGACAAGAACAGAAATTTTAGACTCTTTTACTTTATTCGTTTCTTCATGTGTTACCTCGAGTGTATGCCAAATTTGATGTGCGGCTATAGCATTTGATACACGGTTGAATTCTTCCTTTGTAAGTGCACAAAATAAGGCATTCATTGCTTTGACATTGTTCATAGTCTGATTCTTTTGATCATCATTCCATTGTGCATATGGAATGGTAGGAGCAGTGTATTCCGTCTCTATCATTTGCCATATCTCGTAGTTGATTGATTGGAGATAGATTCGCATTCGGCACTTCCAATAATTGTAGTTCGTTCTATCAAATAGTGGTGGCCGTTGTGTAGATTGGCCTTCATGGTACTGATTTGTATTTGAAGTAGTTGCCATAGCCTGTAACCTTGCTCTGATACCAAGTGTTGGATCCTGTAGGCAAGACAACAAATACTAGAGGAGGGGTGAATAGTGTTTAATAAAAACTGCGAATTTTTCTCGGTGCAGTCGACTTGGTTATGAACCAGTCGACTGATATGTCCAAAATAATTGAAAACAATAACTCTGTGCAGTCGACTGATGAATGAGACAGACGATTGAAGGCACAATGAAATTACAACTACAAACGGCACTGACCATTCGACTGATAGTGCAAGGAGTCGACTGTCCAGAAGCTTTTTGCAGAACTTAAATAAACAAGAGTGAATGCAAACACAAGACAATCAATCACAGAGTACACAAGATATATCCTGGTTCGGTCCTCCCGACCTACATCCAGTCCCCAAGCAACCCATTTGAGATTTCCACTATTCTTGAAAAAGATTACAAGAATACCCTACGGCGTTACGACAACAACCTTGTCTAACCCGTAGTCCTTCCTCTCAACCAGAGAAAACCGACCCACTCTACTACCAAGAGTGAAACAAAACCGACTCTACAACCTAGAGTCAAAAACACTCTCCAACCGAGAGCAAGAGAAAGAAATACTTTACAGTCAACCTATAGCCTTGTTGGTGTATGTGTTGATGCACGTGGCTAATAAACAAGGTCGACTTCTATACTCAGTCCAGAGCGAATTCGTTGCTACACTGGACTGAGTGTAGAGAACCAGAGAGTATGATCTTGAAAGCTTTATTTCTCAAAAAATCACTTAGAACTTTTTCACAAGAATGCTCGGATTTTCAAAAGGAATTCTCATAATGCTTTCAGTGAGATCTGAACTCTACTTAAAGAGTTTTGATCTCCTGAACGTTGGGAGACAGTTACTCAACTGTCAACCAACGGATCCAAGCTTTTGAGTTTGAAAAAATTCGATTTTGAAAAACAGAAAACGGTCAAAATCTCTCGAACAGTCGACTGGGTTGCCATATGAGTCAACTGATCAGAGTTTGAATAATTTTAAACAGTTTTGTACTATCAGTCGACTGGCAGAAGCTTAAGTCGACTGGTACTCAAGAGTTAAAATTCTTCAAACTATTTTGACTCCTTTTTGGGGGTTTTTAAGAGACACACATTATGAAATTTTGAGTGTGTGTGTGTGTGATAAGGCTTTACATCAGACTAAGACTCAACAGAAAGTAAGATACATTTGTTTTTACAAGACATTATAGTTTGACACAATTGAGCTAAGGTCTTGAGTCTTGAGTCTTGTCTTGAGTAAAATCTTGGATCTTGTCTGAGTGAAGTCTTCATCTGTATCCTTTTGAGCTTGTTCATTTGTTCAGCTAGAATGGTCTTTGGTATGTACATTGCAATGTTAGTGCATAACATAGACACATGTTGCACTGTGTTGTGATCATCAAAATCAAGAATCAACAACAGAGACAGAGACGGGGCAAACGGGAGACCGGATAGAGAGTAGGAGCAGGACGGGAGAGGGATTAGCGGTGCAAGGGATGGGGAAAAACTAGGACTACATGGGTTTTAAATATATAGGGTTATATATATATATATATATATATATATATATATATATATATATATATATATATATATATATATATATATATATATATATATATATATATATATATATATATATATATATATATATATATATATATATATATTAGGGTTGAGAACTAGGGGGGTGCACAGATGGTGTCGGCGGAACAGAGCAAAAGGGAGTGCGGGTCGGGTTTGCATGGTGCACAGGGTTTCGGCTGCATGGTTTCAATACACAGGGAAGGGAAATAATGTATAGGGGTTTCATTAATGAAATGGGCTCCAATTAATTGGGTAGGGTATGAATAACAGAGTATGGTTATAGCTAATAGGCTTTAGGAAATTCTGGGAAATAGGTTGGGTATTTTAGTGAATAGGATTATATACAATAGGTATTGGTTCACTACAGGGATCAAGAATAGGACATGAACAATAAAAAAAGGAACATATATAGCAAATCAAAATAATGGCCCGAACAAATAGAACGAACCAAAGACGGACAACGAAACAAGAACACCAATGAAAAGAAGGCAAAATAATAAATAAATAAATATATATATTGAAACAAAAAAATCCAATATACAGTTCAAAAGAAATACAAGAGGAGTACAAAGAGAAAAAACACACCAAAACAAAAAATACACTTAAAAATACACAAAATAAAAAACAGGGGTTACAATCCTACCCACCTAATAAGAAGAATTTCGTCCTCGAAATTCAAACAAGAAGATACATAGGGTAACTCCAAAAACAATCAAAAAGAACAAAGCAAAAACTACTCAAATAAATGAGGAAACTTCTGCTGAATCTCCTCCAGCTTCAAAGTCGACTCACCGGGCGAGTGAGGATTCCAAGCAACACGAACCAACTTGATAACCTTGTTCTTAACAACTTTCTCCCACCGATCAATAATAGCAACTGGCGGAATCTCACAAGTCAAATTCGGCCGAACGGTCAACTCAAAATAGTCGATCACGTGGCTCTCATCTCGGATATATCTTCTGAGTTATGAGACATGGACAACATTGTGCACTCCTGATAATGCTGGCGGCAATGCAAGATGATAGCAATCTCGCCTACTCGCTCCAAAATCTCAAACGGTCCAATAAACCTCGGGCTAAGCTTGACCCCACCACCGAACCGAATGATACCACGCCATGGTGATACCTTTAAGAAAACATGGTCACCAACACCAAACTCCAAAGCTCTATGACGGACATCAGCACATCGCTTCTGCCTATCTTGAGCTGCCTACAAATGCTTCCTGATCTGAACCACAGCATCAACTGTCCTGGTGATCAACTCCGGACCCACCAACTTCCTCTCACTAATGTCATCCTAGCACACTGGCGATCTGCACTTTCGCCCATAGAGTGCCTCGAACGGAGCAGCTTTAATACTAGCTTGAAAGCTGTTATTGTACGGGAACTCTACGAGGTGCAAATGGTCCTCCCATGATCCACCAAATTGAAGCATACAGGACCTCAACATGTCCTCAAGAATTTGGATGGTTCTCTCTGACTGTCCATCAGTCTGGGGATGAAAAGTTGTACTGTACTTTAATTAACTTCCCAAACTGTTCTGAAGACTCTCCCAGAACTGAGATTTGAATCTCGTATCCCTGTCGGATATAATACTGACTGGAACCCCATGAAGTCTAAAATATCTTGCATATACCTCTCAGTAGACTGCCCGACACGAAAAGGAATGAAGTGAGCACTCTTCGTCAAACGGTCGACAATCACCCAAATGGCATTATGACCCTTAGAACTCCTCGACAAAACAGTCACGAAATCCATAGTGATATGTTCCCACTTCCACTCTGGAATATGAAGCGGTTGAAGAAGTCCAGTGGTTCTCTGATTCTCTGCCTTAACCTGCTGGCAGATCAAACACTGAGCAACAAACCGAGCTACAGCTCCCTTCATACTATGCCACCAGAAATGAAGCTTGAAATCCCGATATATCTTAGTACCGCCGGGATGGATATCATAAGATGACTGATGGGCTTCCTCAAGCAACTTCTGACGAACTTCATTCTTTGGGACACATAACATGGACCCAAAACGAAGCGATCCATCAGTATGAATAACCATGTCCATCCTGGACCCAGACTCAACCTCAGCTCGAAAACTCTGCAACTGTGCATCACTAGCCTGCGCCTCTTTAATCTGATCAATAAGAGATGACTGCTGCTGGAGCGCAAAACAACTCTGATCAGAACTCGAAAGCAAACCTCCAACTCCAACCTCCGCATCTGCTCAATCAGATCCCTCTGCTGAGTTAAGAACATAACTGTCGCTCTCCTGCTCAAAGCATCTGGCACCGAGTTTACTGTACCAGGATGGTATTGCAAACTGATGTCATAATCGGCCATAAGTTCTAACCAACGCCTTTGCCTCATGTTTAATTCCTTCTGGGTGAAGACGTACTTGAGACTTTTGTGATATGTAAAGATCTCTACTCGGTCCCCAAATAAATAATGTCTCCATAGCTTCAAAGAATAAATCACTGCCGCTAACTCCAAGTCATGAGTCGGATAGTTCTTCTCATGCAGCCTCAACTGCCTCGATGCATACGCAACGACTCGGCCCTTTTGCATCAAAACTGCTCCAAGACCCTTACCGAAAGCATCGCAGTGAATTACAAATCTGCCTGAACCATCGGGAATAGTCAACACAGGCGCTGACGTCAATCTGTTCTTCAACTCAACAAAAGCCACACCACACTCATCAGACCAACAGAACTTCTGATCCTTCCCAGTCAACTTAGTCAACAGTCCTACTATCTTCGAAAAATCTTGGACGAATTTTCGATAATAGCTAGCTAAACCAAGAAAACTCCTGACTTCAGAAACTGACTTGGGAACAGGCCAATCCTTCACAGCCTTAACCTTGGCAGGATCCACAGAAATACCATTGCCTGAGATAATGTGTCCCAAGAAAGAAACCCTGTCGAGCCAGAACTTGCACTTGCTGAGTATCCTATAGAACTGATTCTCTCTCACAATTTGCAGAACCACTATAAGATGCTTACTATGATCTTCCGATTCCGAGAATACACCAAAATATCATCAATGAAGACCACCACAAAACTATCCAAGAACTGAGAGAAAATCCGGTTCATAAGACTCATGAATACAGCCGGCACGTTCGTAACTTCGAACGGCATCACCAGATACTCATAGTGGCCATATCTGGTCCTGAAAGCAGTCTTCTGGACATTAGTCGCCTTCACTTTGACATGATGATACTCAGAACAAAGATCCAACTTCGAGAAAATAGCAGCCCCACTCAACTGGTCAAACAAATCATCGATCCTGGACAACGGATACCGATTCTTCACGGTAACACTATTCAGTTCCTGATAATCCACACACAGTCGACGATTACCATCCTTCTTGTTGACAAAAAGGACTGGAGCACCCCAAGGCGAAATACTAGGTCTGATGAAATCCAAATCAAACAACTTCTAAATCTGCACCTTAAGCTCTGCTAACTCAACCAGTGTCATCCTGTAGGGACTCTTCGATATAGGCGCCGTACCCAGCTGAACTTCAATATCGAACTCCACATCCCTATCAGAGGGTAAGCCAGACAAGTCCTCTGGAAAGACATCCAGGAAATCCCGAACTAATAGAGGAGTAGCCTTACAGTCGGAATGTAACTCCATCGTACAAACCTCTTGATCAACAGTAGTCCGGCCAAGGGAAGACTCCCCGGCTTGGAACTCAAACTCTAAGTTATCTGGATTCCGGAATAGAACTTTCTTGGCACGGCAATCAATAATGGCATGGGTTTCACACAACCAATCCATACCTAGAATAACGTCGAATCTTGAATTCCCAATTACAATTAAATTGGCCTTGAAATCTGCGCTACCAATAATTACGGGACACTGGCTGCACTCCCAGGAACAAATGACAACTCCACCACCTGTCACAATGTTCCAAGCCCCTGACATGTTGCTGCACTCCAACTGATGACGAACGACAAATCGAGAGGACACAAAAGAATGGGTTGCCCAGAATAAAAAGAATATGGGCAGGGAAAGAGCAAACAAGGACAACACCTAAGACAGAAATCAAAGAGACAAAGAAAAGAATGGTTGAACAGGGATGAGGAAAAACAAAATCCAGAAAGAACAAATAGAAAGAAATAAAGCAAAGGAAAATGAAGAAACAAAAGAGAACAAAAAAACAATAAAAATAAAAGATACCTGCAACCACATCCTCAGCTAACTCAGCATCTGCAGCAATCAGGTTAAAAACCTGACCTTTCCGGGGAGCAGCGGTGCTTTGACCGACAATCTGATGCTGTAGAGGAAGCGGTAGTCTAATTGGACCATGAGCTGTGATAATTGGCTGAACTGGACCCCTGGCTAGAGGAGCTAACTGCAAGAAGTTCCGCACTGAATGGTCAGCAGCACCACATCCAAAATAGCGACGATTGGCACGTCGACAATCCTTGCGCTCATGCCCTGGAAGACGGCAAAAGTCACAAAAACCAACTCTCGAAGGACCCGCAGAAGAGTAAGGAGCTATCCTGACTGGAGGGGCTGGAACAAGTCTCCGAACAGGCCCACCAGAAGGCCTAGCAACTGAGTGCGGAACAGTCCGTAGAGAAGGAGCCAATCCACCATGAGCCTACTCATGAGCTCTACCTGCCTCGAGAGCCTCAGTATAAGTACGCAAGCGAAGAGAGACAAGCTGCACCTTGATGTCTCGCTCAAGCCCCAAAATGAACCTATGAGCCCTATCCTCTTCGTTCGCCACAAGAACGGTTGCGAAATGACTAAGTCTCGTAAATTCAGCTGCGTACTCGTCCACAGACCTGGAGCCTTGTTTCAAGAAAGTTTTATGTTACAGCCAGGTAGTATCGGTGCCAGAAGCAGCATGGGGAGCTTGCTGGAAAAGGTAGCAGATTACGTGGCGGTGCTGGCGGAGATAATCGAAGACAAAGCATAGGTTAGACAGCAAGCAATAATGGCGAAACAAGTAAGAATCAAATCTGCTCTAATACCATGATAAATAAAACATCCTTAACCAAATCAAGAATCAAAGAGAAATCGTAAAGAAGAGAAAATAAAGACTGCGCTTTATAATTTTGGGGCTACATTTTGTTACCCTGTGCAAGAGAGAGAGAAAGAGAGCTTTTAAAAAGTCCAAATAGAAAAAGACTAAACTACCCCTATAAAATAAGCCTAATTACTCTTATACGTAGATTAGCGATCAACCTTTCAAATGGTTGCTGAAACTGACCACTTGCCAGTTATGCTCTGACTTCTCTCATTGCGATCATAAATGTAACTGTTCTTAATCCCTGATCTAATCCACCTGCCTCACTTCTAACTTGTTAACCTCCACTTGTTAACCATCCACAGCAAAAGGGGCAATAATAGAATTCAAATATATATATAACACAATGCTAAAAATGACGACAATCTGGAAAAGGTGTAGCAACTCTTTGTACAGGGAGAATGTACATAATTTACATTTGTGCCTCTATTAGGGGTGGCATTCGGGCCTAGCGGGCCAGGCCGGGCCATGCCAGAGAAATGCCGGCCCGGACTTGGCCCTTAGCCCCTGGCTCGGGTCCTGGGCTAGGTCTCGGTGTAACATATTGAATCTTCAAATAATTAAATATAAAGTTTTCATTGGTTTTCACGGGTTATGCACGTGCAATTTAATATGTGTATTTAGCTTCAAAAATTATTCTTATATCATGAATAAATATTTTCTTCTCTTTTAAAATTAAAATCTTTTATTAATCTTTAGGCATAATAGTCTATTTCTAGCCCATCTTAAATTAATTAATTAATTAATTAAGAGCACATGGACGTTGGCCCACCTAATTAGCCCACTAGTTAATTTTATTAATAATTAATACAACTTGTAATGTAGACTTGATCATGTAACAAATAAATGAACAATTAATAAATAAACAAAACAACTTGTATGCTTGTAATGACACGTGCATTGCACATGCACGTGCAATGGGGACAAGAGTGGCTGGCCATAGCGTAGAGTGGGAGAGATGGAGAAAGTGGTGAGGTGGTTACTTGATGATGGGTAGTTCTTCAAACTCCCAAATGCATCGTAGCCCTTCATCTAAACTCATCTCAACCCTTCATCTACTATTGAAATATGTATAAATACCCCTCCCTTGTCTTTCTTCATTACCTGCATTACAAATTTTCAAAGAGTAAGAGAAAGAAAAGAAGCATTTGTGAGGAAAAGATTGAGTGAGAAAAGATTTTTTTTTGTGTGAGAAAAAGAAAGAGAGTTATGTTTCTATCCCCATTGGAGGTTGGCCAAAGCACGAAGATGAGGAGGAGGTCTCGGGTTCATGCGTGCTAGGAGGAGGAGCTCGAAATTTGCACCAAACTAGGAGGAGAAGGGAGACGATCGTGCTTTCAAGGAATTCTTTAGGTATTTTTCTTTGTTTCTTCAATAAGGCGGGTGATTTCTTTAACTTCTAATATAGATACCATGCTAGGATTTTAATTTGTGAATATGCTAGAAACAAGTAGAAAATTGCTATATACTTGCTTGAAGAGACCAGTAGGAAAGAGAGGAAACTCTAGTTTCTCTACATAAAAAAGTTAGAAAAAATGAATTGGAATATGTTAATTAAGAGTAGTCATGATGCTTTATTACTATATTTTCATGCTAGAGTACATATAAATTTGATAAATTATGCTTGTATAAAATTGTGCTTATGAATGGATTGTAGAATGCAAATTAACGCCCATGATTTGTGAAATAAATTGATTAACATGGAAAAGTGATAATAATTGTTGAATTTTAGTTGTATTGTATGAGTAAGTTTATATTCACTTGACTGTCAAATATGTTATCTCTTGAATCATAAGAAATGAGTGAGTTTTATAAAAGATAAGATTAATTTAAGGGCTTTAATTATATTTAAAATGAAGAAAAATGTACAAACAAATTGTGAACAAATGGAAAACAAGTAGATAAAAAGATTCATCTAGAAAAGGGATTTTTCAATGTCGAATAATGTATTAATGTTCCACTTTTCAAAAAAAAAAAAAGAAATAGTCTACTATGTGGCTAAAAATGAGAATTTTGAAAATCTAAGCAAATATATTACACTGTTTTCAAAGAAACACATTCTGGAAAAAGATTTAGATTTTTGTAAGTACAAATTAATTGAGAAATCGAGTTTATTAAAGAAAGAATTAGATATAGTACAGTCTACACAAAAGTATTTAACCGAACCTTCATATTGGTTAGTCACTCAAGACCTACTGGTCTTCGGGTGCATTTTGGGTGTATTACTGTAGCTGAGCGGAGCTCTGGTCTTAGGTTCGAGTCTTAAAAGAGACTCTGTTTTTCTGAAAATTCAAATTTTAATCAAATACCAAAATCAGACCTTAAGTAAAATTCGAGTTCCCTTTATATTGGTTAGTCACTCTGGCCTTTCTGGTCGATGGGTGCGCTTTAGGTCGGTTACTGTGCATGAGCGGGGGTGTTGGTCTGGGTTCGAATCCGCCCCCCGGCCTTTTGTTTTTGGTTTTTATTTTTTTTAACTTATTTCGATTTTCAAGTGTGAAAAAATTGAGAAAAAAATATTAGAATTCTTCTAAAATTTCCTAGATTTCATTAAAATTATTTCCACAATATTCGACTTACTAGAATGAGAATTAGAAGTAATTTTGGGAAGAAAAGGTTGATAAATTTTCTTAAAATATGATTTTGATTAATTAAAAAGAGGGAATATGTTTGAATGTAAAGAAATTTTGCGTAGAGATTAAAATTGAGATTTTTCGACATGGGAAAAAATAAGTAAGATAATAAATGAAATTTTTTGTTAAATTATGCAAGTGTGTATGGAGAATGAAGTAAAAAAATCATGATGAAATGTGGAAATTTGTAAATATGAACACTCATTTTGATGAACATGAAAAGAGATTAAAACTAAAGTTTAGTTAAGTCCTTACATCAGCATGAATGAAAATTTTGAAAGAGAAATGTGATAAATAAAGACCAAGATTGGGTTGTGATTAACAGTTGATGTTTAAGACCGATGAAGAGGTAACACTAACTCTAGGATATAAATTTTTATTCATGATTCAATTATCTAAGGATTAGACACATAGTGAAGATGTGATGAAAGTAAGAGAAAAACACAAATATGAGGGCCTCGGATCTACGGTGTGAGAGTATTCTCAGGCAGTCTACATGATGCGTCATGTCATGGCCTGAATACATCTCCGGAATTATCGGGACCGTGTTCTTGTGGGGTGTTTGGTGACTACGTAGTGCCATTGTCCCATGACTGAGGCGAATTGTCCATAGGCTGTCTACATGATGCGTCATGTCATGATGTGGGATTTCCCTCCAGGCTGTCTGGACATGGGCTCGTAACTCATAGAACATCTAGGATACTTACCGTAGTTGCCGTAGTTGTTTAATTCATAACGAGGGATCCAACCTTAAAAGATGAAGAACGGTTAAGGGCTTGCCCTCTGATTTATGTAGAATAGGATGCATAAGTTCGAACAAGTGTGCATTAGTGTCATGAAATAATAAGTAACTACATTTAAGACTAAGTACACATTCACACATGACATCAATAAGATAGTCCCCATTAGCTTTATTTGTGAACAAGTGTGTGCTTTCCAAAGTAAGAGAAATTGATGTATTATATCCTAGCGTTAGTTGTATGTAACTGACGTGCCCACGGGTTCTATGCAGGATAAATTGAATGAAAGGACTAAAGAAGGAATGTTGCTTAAAGAATTGTTTTCAATGGTTATTTTATTCATGTAACATGTTGTAATTATAATTCCGATGCATTGATGTAAAACATTATTGTATAGAAAGTTTTATATTCTTTGTAAAATTGTATGAAGTGAAGTGTAAAGATCATGTGGAACTTCGAATTTAGATTTATTTAGAATTCGGGGTGTTATAGAGTAGTACCAAAGCCGCACTTCCACGTAGTACATATTTATAAGGAACGACACCCTAGAGTAGACATTAGAGTGTGAGTTAGGTACAGATATTTAAATGTAAGTTACTTACATTTGTGTTGCTCTATGATGGATGCTTCTTCTTCTCCCTACCTCAAGATGGCGAACCACCACGATCCAGCAGGCAATGATGATTGGCACCTAATCGAAGAGGACTACTACCTTGGACAAGGAGATTCCGACAAAGAAGATCTCGAGGAGTATGAAGGAGAGTGGCTCGAGTCCTAAGAGATCACTCCGCCTCTCGATTCATCAGACATTTCATCCAACGAGGAAGAGCCGTTCCGAGAGGTCTCATTGAATCTCTTTAGAGACAAGTGGAGACTCAGAGGGAGAGAGCGGACCAATTGCAGGCCCAGTGTGTAAAGTTCAAGGAGAACATTGCAACCCCCAGTCTTCATGTTTGGGAACTCGAGAAGGGAAAGAACATGTATGGTGTGCTGAAGGAAAAAGTGGCAGAACTACGGGAAGAGCTTAGGAAAGCCAAGGGGAACTGTAGGGATTAGAATGTTGTATCATCCCAATGCTTTTCGCTTGATGTCAGACGATGTTTTAAATTTGAATGTACAAAGTTTGAATTCAATGAAATGAAAAAGTTGATCTAAATTCATGTTTTCTACTTCAAATTTAATGGATCTTTTGAATCAGAGTATGGCTGGAAGAAGATCACGGAATGGAGAAGGGGCCAGTTATGGACTCGACTTGGAAATGGAGTTGGCCAGAGTCTATCAGACCCTCAACACCGTTGCCACGAACCAAAAACATTGGGGGATGCCTGCAAATCCAGTACCTGAGGCAATCAAACTTGTGGAGTCATTCAAGAGGATGAAGCCACCAGTGTTTAAAGGGAAGTCAGACCCAGATGCAGCTGACAATTGGATTAGGCAAGTCGAGACTATCTTTGAAGTCTTGGAAACTCTAAAAGCTAGAAAGGTGAAGCTGGCTACATTGCAGCTTGAGAAGGACGCAGTTGTATGGTGGCAATCTATAAAGCGGACTATAGAAAATGGTGTTATCGGCTGGGAGCAATTCTTGGAAGAGTTCCGCGGTCACTATTTTCCATCTAATGTCCAAGAGAAGAAAGCGATGGAGTTCCGGCACTACAGCAAGGAGGCATGTCTGTCAGGGAATATGAGACAAGGTGTATCAACTCTCAAGGTATGCACCTGAACTTGTGATGGACAAGGAGAAGAAAGCTCGGAAGTTCAAGCACAGATTGAGGTCGAGTCTAAGATCAAGGATGATACCCCTTGGTATTAGGAGGTTTGACAAGTTAGTCAAGCGAGCTGCAGCTACAGAGGAGGATATGGAGCAGTTTCATTCCGCCCAGAACAGGAGGAGAAATTGGAATGTCGGGAAGAGGTTTGCAGTTTCTGGGAATGTCAGGGGGCAACTGCCAGCTCAAAGGTTCAAACTTACAGTTGCGAACACTGTCAATGTGGCTGGAAGACCCAGAATTGGTTGGGTGAGACCTCCAGTACTGACTTGTTTTAATTGTGGAAAGACATGTCATTACCGGTATCACTGCCCCAAGCAGCAGAATGTTGCTCAAAGTGGATCACCGCAGTAGGCTGGGAGGAAGTCGTATCAGCAGGGGCGAGTATTTGCCCTGACTGAGGCCGGCTGATGAAGTGGATCACGTCATTACTGGTACGGGGGCGAATGTTTAGAAGTTTCTGTTGTTCTTTTCCCTATTTTATTTAGTAAAAACTGTTATGTAATGGGAGTGTGTTATGTAATAGGAGAACTTTATTAAATAGAAAGAAAGCTGTTATTCTGTTCGATACTGGATCCTCTCATACTTTTGTATCTCCTAAATTTGCTAAAGTCTTGGGAGTCGAACCGAAGGTCATTCCAGGCAAGATCCTGGCGATAGCTACTCCATCAGGAGAGACTTTAACCACTGATCGGTATTATACAGACTGTGAGATCGAGATTGGAGATAAGATTTTTGGGATTGATCTGATCGAGCTGAATATCCTAGGGGTCGATGTTATCAGTGACATTGTTTGGATGTTGGTGTGCAGTGCGAACATCGAGTGTAAGACCAAGGAAGTAACAGTGAAGGCTCCTGGAGGTCCTGTAGTCACTTTTCAGGGGAAGAAGAGATGTTCAGGTTTAGTAGCAGCTATTAGCAAGAAAAAGGTTCCTGTGGAGGTGCAGCAGATTCCAGTGGTTTGGGATTACCCAACTGTGTTCTTGGAGGATTTGCTCGGGTTACCCCCGTATCGTGATGTAGAGTTCAACATCACTATTCAGCCAGGGAGTGCACCTATTTTCAAGGCACCATATAGGATGCCTTCTGTGGAGCAGGATGAAGTTAAACGGCTGATTGAGGAACTTTTGGGACAAGGTTTTATTCAGCCCAGTGCGTCACCTTGGGGAGCACCGGTACTATTGGTGAAGAAGAAGGATGGGTCGATGAGGATGTGCATCGGTTTCCGAGAGCTGAATACGGTCACTATTCATAATAAATATCCAATTCCCTGAATTGATGACCAGTTCAATCGTCTACAAGGAGCAGCTATTTTATCCAAAATAGACCTTTGATCGGGATACCATCATGTTCGAGTGAAAGTAGATGATGTGCATAAGACTGCTTTAAGAACTCGACATGAGCATTACGAATTCTTAGTTATGCCATTTGGAGTGACGAATGCACCTGCAATCTTTATGGACATGATGAACAGAGTTCTGAGGCTGTTTGTTGATTCTTTCGTCGTGGTGTTTATCGATGATATTATTGTGTACTCCAAGTCGGAGGAGGAGCACACTGAGCATCTGGCTGAAGTTCTGAAGAAGCTTCAAGAGCATGAGTTGTATGCCAAGTTATCCAAGTGCAATTTCTGAAAATCTTAAGTGGCATTCCTGGGTCACATCCTTTCTAAGGAGGGAGTGGCAATTGATCCTCAGAAGATAGAGGCAGTGAAAGATTGGGCAAGGCCTACTACAATGAAGGAAATCAGAAGTTTTCTTCGGCTAACTAGATACTACAAGAAGATTTATCCAAGGCTATACTCAGATAGCCATGCCGCTCACTGGTCTGACCAAGAAGAATGTAAATTTCAAGTGGACTGAGCAGTGCGAGGCAAGCTTTCAGGAGTTGAAAGAGAACGTGACTACTGCACCCATTTTGGTTTTGCCTAGAGAAGGTGTTGAGTATGATGTTTACAACGATGCTTCACATTGTGGGCTTGGTTGTGTCGTGATGCAAGAGGGAAAAGTAATTGCTTATGGGTTTAGGCAACTAAGACTGCACGAGAAGAATTACCCGACTCATGATCTGGAGTTGGCTACGATTATCATCGTCTTGAAGCAATGGAGACATTACGTGTACGGTGAGAAATTAAACATGTAGATGGACCACAAAAGCTTGGAGTACATCTATCAGCAGAAGAACCTGAATCTAAGGCAACGGAGATGGCTGGAAGTACTTGAGGACATTCGTCCTGAGATTAAGTACCATCCGGGGAAGGCTAATATTGTTGCTGATGCACTTAGCCGTAAAAGAAGTTTGGCCAGGTTGATTACGACTTAGAGGCATCTTGCAGAAGAGTTGGATCATGCTAGTATTGAGGTAGTTTTGCAAGGCTTGGGAGCATCTTTGGCTCAGTTGAGGCTTCAACCTACGCTGAACGAAAAGATTATAGCAAGTCAGAAGGAAGATGCAGAGATTCGGAAGATGAAGGAGCAGGTTGGTGCAGACAGAATTTCAGAGTTTCAGATCAGGGATGAAGTGTTGTGGTTTGGAAAGAAGCTATGTGTTCCGGATCAATCGGATTTGAGGGAGAGTATTCTTCATGAGGCACATGCTACTCTTTTGTCTGTACATCTCGGGAGTACCAAGATGTACAAGGACATCAAGCAACTTTTCTGGTGGTCAGGTTTAAAGCGGGATGTGGCTGAATTTGTGGTGAAGTGTGAGATTTGTCAGCAGGTGAAAGCTGAGAATCAAAAGTCCGGAGGTTTATTGCAACCGCTACCAATTCTGGAATGGAAGTGGGATAACATCAGCATGGATTTCATCGCGGGTTTGCCCAAGAGTTCGAATGGTAATGATGCGATTTGGGTCATAGTCGATCGACTAACCTAATCAGCTCACTTTTTGGTAATGAAACTTACTTCGTCTATGGACAAGTTGGCCGAGTTGTATGTTGGGGAGATCATCAGGCTTCATGGTGTTCCGTTGACCATTGTGTTTGATCGAGATGCACGGTTTACTTCACATTTCTGGAGGAGTCTTCAGACAGCTTTGGGTACTGAGATGGATTTCAGCACTGCCTTCCTTCCTCAGACTTATGGACAGTCTGAGAGAGTCAATCGAGTTCTTGAGGATTTTCTTCTCTTTTAAAATTAAAGCCTTTTATTAATCGTTAGGCCTAATAGTCTATTTCTAGCCCATCTTAAATTAATTAATTAATTAATTAAGAGCCATGGACTTTAGTCCACCTTATTAGCCCACTAGTTAATTTTATTAATAATTAATACAGTTTTTAATGTAGACTTATAATGTAACAAATAAATGAACAGAACAACTTGTATGCTTGTAATGACACGTGCATTGCACATGCACGTGCAATGGGGACAAGAGTGGCCGGCCATAGCTTAGAGTGGGAGAGATGGAGAGAGTGGTGAGGTGGTTACTTGATCGTGTGTAGTTCTTCTAACTCCCAAATGTGTCGTAGCCCTTCATCTAAACTCATCTCAACCCTTCATCCACTCTTGAAATGCGTATAAATACCCCTCCCTTGTCTTTCTTCATTACCTGCATTACAAATTTTCAAAGAGTAAGAGAAAGAAAAGAAGCATTTGTGAGGAAAAAATGGGGTGAGAAAAGATTTTTTTTGTGTGAGAAAAAGAAAGAGAGTTGTGTTTCTATCCCCAATGGAGGTTGGCCAAAGCACGAAGATGAGGAGGAGGTCTCGGGTTCATGCTTGCTAGGAGGAGGACCTCGAAATTTGCACCAAACTAGGAGAGAAGGGAGACGATCGTGTTTTCAAGGAGTTCTATAGGAGTTTTTCTTTGTTTCTTCAATAAGGTGGGTGATTTCTCTAACTTCTAATATAGATGCCATACTAGGATTTTAATTTGTGAATAGGTTAGAAACAAGTAGAAAATTGCTATATACTTGCTTGAAGATACTAGTAAGAAAGAAAGGAAACTCTAGTTTATCTACATGAAAAAGTTAGTAAAATGAATTGGAATATGTTAATTAAGAGTAGTCATGATGCTTTATTACTATATTTTCATGCTAGAGTACATATAAATTTGATAAATCATGCTTGTATGAAATTGTGCTTGTGAATGGATTGTAGAATGCAAATTAACACCAATGATTTGTAAAATAAATCGATTAACATAGAAAAGTGACAATAATTGTTGAAATTTAGTTGTATTGTATGAGTAAGTTTATATTCACTTGACTGTCAAATATGTTATCTCTTGAATCATAAGAAATGACTGAGTTTTATAAAAGATAAGATTAATTTGAGGGCTTTAACTATCTTTAAAATGAAGAAAAATTGTACAAATATAGTGTGAACAAATGGGGAAAAAGTAGATAAAAAGATTCATCTAGAAAAGGGATTTGGGGAACAAGTAGATAAAAAGATTTATCTAGAAAAGGAATTTTTTCAATGTCGAAAAATGTATTAATGTTCCACTTTTCAAAAAAAAAAGAGAAATAGTCTACTATGTGGCTAAAAATGAGAATTTTGAAAATCTAAGAAAATATAATACACTGTTTTCAAAGAAACACATTCTGGAAAAAGATTTAGATTTTTGTAAGTACAAATTAATTGAGAAAAATCGAGTTTATTAAAGAAAGAACTAGATATAGTACAATCTACACAAAAGTATTTAACTGAACCTTCATTTTGGGTAGTCACTTAAGACCGACTGGTCTTCGGGTGCGTTTTGGGTGTATTACTAAAGCTAAGCGGAGCTCTGGTCTTGGGTTCGAGTCTTGCAAGAGACTCTGTTTTTCTAAAAATTCGATTTTTAATCAAATATCGAAACCAGACCTTAAGTAAAATTCGAGTTCCCTTTATATCGGTTAGTAACTCTTGCCTTTCTGGTCGATGGGTGCGCTTTGGGTCGGTTACTATGCATGAGCGGGGGTGTTGGTCTGGGTTCGAATCCGGCCCCTGGCCTTTTATTTTTGGTTTTTATTTTTTTAACTTATTTCGATTTTTTTTGAGTATTTAAAGTGTGTAAAAATTGAGAAAAAAAATACAAGAATTCTTCTAAAATTTCCTAGATTTCATAAATATTATTTCTACAATGTTCGACTTATTACAATGAGAATTAGAGGTAATTTTGGGAAGAAAAGCTTGATAAATTTTCTTAAAATATGATTTTGATTAATTAAAGAGAGGGAATATCTTTGAATGTAAAGAAATTTTGCGTACAGATTAAAATTGAGATTTTTCGACATGGAAAAAATTGAGTAAGATAATAAATGGAATTTGTTGTTAAATTATGCAAGTGTGTATGGAGAATGAAGTAAAAGAATCATGATGAAATGTGGAAGTTTGTGAATATGAACACTCATTTTGATGAACATGAAAAGAGATTGAAACTATAGTTTAGTTAAGTCCTTACATCGGCAAGAATAAGAATTTTGAAAGAGAAATGTGATTAATAAAGACCAAGATTGGGTCATGATTAACAGTTGATGTTTAAGATCGATGTAGAGGTAATGCTAACTCTAGGATATAAATTTTATTCATGATTCACTTATCTAAGGATTAGACACATAGTGAAGATGTGATGAAAGTAAGAGAAAAACACAAGTATGAGGGCCTCGGATCTACAGTGTGAGAGTGTTCACAAGCTGTCTACATGATGCGTCATGTCATGACATGAATACATCTCCGGAATTATCGGGCCCGTGGCGACGCTTGTGGGGGTGTTTGGTGACTACGTAGTGCCATTATCCCATGACAGAGGCGAATTGTCCTTGGGTTGTCTACATGATGCGTCATGTCATGACGTGGGATTCCCCTCCAGGCTGTCTAGACATGGGCTTGTAACTCATAGAACATCTAGGATACTTACCGTACTTACCGTAGTAGTTTAATTCATAACGACGGATCCAACCTTACAAGATGAAGAACGGTTAAGGGCTTGCCCTCCGATTTATGTAGATTGGGATGCATAAGTTCGAACAAGTGTGCATTAGTGTCATGAAATAATAAGTAACTGCATTTAAGACTGTGCACATTCACACATGACATCAATAAGATAGTCTCCATTAGCTTTGTTTGTGAACAAGTGTGTGCTTTCCAAGTAAGAGAAATTGATGTGTTATATCCTCGCGTCAGTTGTATGCAACTGACGTGCCCACGGTTCTATGCAGGATAAATTGAATGAAAGGACTAAAGAAGGAATGCTGCTTAAAGAATTGTTTTCAATGATTATTTTATTCATGTAATATGTTGTAATTTATAATTCCGATGCGCTGATGTAAAACATTATTGTATAAAAAGTTTTAAATTCTTTGTACAATTGTACGAAGTGAAGTGTAAAGATCCTGTGGAACTTCGAATTCAGACTTATTTTGAATTCGGGTTGTTACACTCAGTATGGGACAGGATAAATTCCTTTTTTTATTAAAATTTTTACAAAGACAAAGAAGGAAAATTGTTAAGAATTATAAAGAACATATATATAAAAGTGATATTCATAAATTAAATTGTTTTAATGAATTACAAAGTTTAATATACAATCAAATAGATTAGTAATATTTCATACAATTTTAATCAACTTACAATATGAGGGAAACAATTGTATTTAGAGATCGAGATGACCTCTATTTAGATTGAAGAGAAGGCGATGGACTTTTATCGTACACTTCTACTTAACCTAAATATAGAATCTCATCCCTCTAAATTTACCAAATATTTAGGGTACATTATCCAAACTTCATTGTACTAGATGTTCATTCGTCGCTACTTGTTGAACCATTGTGTGCTTAATGTAAATCTTGGGTCCTCTCTTCCGCTCTCATCCAATCTTCGCCACATACTAACATCTCCAAATTCTTTGATGTCAAGTGATTCCTATTTGGACTCATAATCCTGCCACTAAGAGAAAAAGTACTTTCCGATGCAACGGTTGACACCGGTAGAGTTAGCAAATGGTTAGCCATACGAGAAAGAATAGTAGAAATACTTTTCACATCTACTACATAATCAATGGGAGGTTGAGCATTATACCAATTCAACTCATTTGGTGAATTGGTTCTTAGTTGTAGCGCCCCGTTTTCCATATACTGGGAAACCGAGACACGAGCCAGGACCTTTTCATTCAATTAGTCACAATACACAGAAACAGGAAAATTTAAAACTTTTTATTAACATAATATTACAGGCCGAGTGTTTCCACTAATACAATAAGTTACATCAGAGTGTACATGAATAAAAGATAATCATTGCCTTTTCACTTGTAGATCATGCCTCGGCTAGAGTCCTTCTGGTTCGCGATCTTGTATCCACAACCTATTGAAGTGGGGACGTCAGTATTCACTGATGCTTAAAGGCTGATCATATAGCAGCGAATCTCCCAAAACAACATATACAAACAGGGTAAAGTATGTCGGTGTAGTTTAAGTGTTCGTGAGTGCAGTGATTAGAATCTAATAAATGTCAATTAAATTGCAATACCAATGCACTGTCAACTAAACTAGAATACTAATGCACTGTCAACTAAGCTAGGATACTAATGCCAGGTCAACTAAACTAGGATACTAATGCCAGGTCAACTAAACTAGGATGCTCGTATTCTAATGCCAGCAAGTCTCCGAAAGCAACATGCAGCCCATACTACATGCGCCCCATCTCAAGCCGTTTCTTCATATATAAGGATTGAACCCGCGTTATGAATTCTAATTGTACACAACCTGTTCCTGACAATACTCCATGACTCTGTGAGGTTGCAGAAGGGGTCAAGTCCCCCTATGCAGTGTGCTTATGGTGTCTCCGTTTTTCACTACTACCCGGCATGCCGGACTTCACTCCACCAGACGATCCCAGTGTATCGGGCCTCGTTCCAAAATCAAACCATAGGGTCTCGCAAGCGCAGGGTAGCGCGAAGCCTACCCTGTGGGTCTCGCAAGCGCAGGACTGCACAATGCATCCTGTGGCACCCCAGCCACGGTATTTCAGGAATTAACAGAGCGAGATACGCAACCCGTGCTCCCAACTCGTGAGAAGGCACCATACGTATCCCTTTGACGGGAAGGTACTGTAATACCCCGTATTTCTGAAATATATATATGATTTGAAAAATATATTTGAATTGGAATTTGCCTATAGAAGTTTCTATAGGGAGGATTTATATAAAATTGAATTTGAATTGAAAGGGATTTAATCCCATATCGATAGTTTCAAAGAATAAAATATTATATAAATAATAAATGCCAAGGATCAAGAGTCACCAATTCGGTTAACCACCTTTTGAGAGGCAGCCTGTGGTGGGCAGTTGTACTACATAGTATCTAATTTGTCTTATTAATTGTATAAATTGTCCGAGCCCGGAGCAGGGGTGTTACAAATGGTATCAGAGCCGACTTTCGACACCGAGTGTGTGAGAGCAGTGAGTTATGGACTCCAGGATGATCGGCGGAGAGAGACAGACAATCCCCAGAAGTCTGGGACGATGGACAGAGATTCACAGAATGATCCGCAGAGTGGGATTGGTCTCCAGAATTTCAAAGACGAGAGTGACGCTCACAGAAATGCTCTGCATCGGCTAGAAAGTAGATCCTGCACTAGATTGTGCATGCCCCGTGCTCATCATTGTGGACGCTGATTTCTGAAGGGGGGGTGTATGTAATACCCCGTATTTCTGAAATATATATATGATTTGAAAAATATATTTGAATTGGAATTTGCCTATAGAAGTTTCTATAGGGAGGATTTATATAAAATTGAATTTGAATTGAAAGGGATTTAATCTCATATCGATAGTTTCAAAGAATAAAATATTATATAAATAATAAATGCCAAGGATCAAGAGTCACCAATTCGGTTAACCACCTTTTGAGAGGCAGCCTGTGGAGGGCTGTTGTACTACATAGTATCTAATTTGTCTTATTAATTGTATAAATTGTCCGAGCCCGGGGCAGGGGTGTTACAGGTACAACCCAATAACACCACCTAAGGTTGGCCCCAAAGAAAGGTTTGGTCGTACGGTGCACCCTACTACCAACTCCCCTTCTTTCTGGCGAAAAGGTTAAGTAATGATTTTATAGGTCACTACCCTAATGATGTTACTACTCCTACGCAATATTACATGGTTTCCAACTTAGATTAACACGGTCCAACTCGTGGTCCCTCGATCCAAGACTCTGGTAATGAGATCTCTCTCACTCATCCTTACCCCTAACTTGGATTCTACCAACACTCTCGGCCCACGGTCAACCTATATCGGTTAGGATCCGTCGATACCCGAGGTGAGATCTATCCATTTATTCTAAGGGGGTAGGATGCGGTCTTGATGGTCGACGACCCCTAGGGTACTTGAAGACCCTAAACTAGCTTTTTATCAAGCTATAACTATTAGAACTTCTCAACCCTTATTGCTATGAATGAAGGGTGCTCATATACTATGGTTCAATTTTAAATTGGAACCTACCCGACTAGAGTCCATGGGTTCTTTTCCTAGTCAATATAAAACATTGGTACATTTCCTCATGTAACTAGGATGCTATACTATATCATTCAAGCATGTATGGTTCCTTACTAACAACATGACTCTTTCTTATTACTTAACCTATGGCAATTCAAGCATGGTATGCAATTGCAATCATCAACCTTCCACCACTAAAACATGGTATATACAACATAACCATCAACTTATAATACTCTTAATTGTGAATGCGATTTAGCATGCATTTGTAGCAATCTTAAGCATGGATATATAACTGGTATGAACATACAACATTTCTTAGCATGTATATATACTTCTACATCATCTCTAAACATAGTAAGTAATTTTTACATTAATCCTACAACATTCTAAGCATGTATATAAACTTAGCATGGGTATACATCATTCCTAAACATGATAGGCAATTTTAGCATTTATCCTACAATATTCTAAGCATGTATATCATTCCTAAACATGATATATAATTTTAGCATTAATCCTACAACATTCTAAGCATGTATATCATTCCTAAACATGATAGATAATTTTAGCATTAATCCTACAACATTCTAAGCATGTATATCATTCCTAAATATGATAGGCAATTTTAGCATTTATCCTACAACATTCTTAGCATGTATATCATTCCTAAACATGATATATAATTTTAGCATTAATCCTACAACAATCTAAGCATGTATATCATTCCTAAACATGATAGATAATTTTAGCATTAATCCTACAACATTCTAAGCATGTATATCATTCCTAAACATGATAGATAATTTTTTATATAAATCCTACAACATTCTAAGCATGTATATAGACTTGGCATTGTATACATCATTCCTAAACATGGTATGCTACTTTAACATTAACATAGAGCATGGTGTACATTTTAGTAACATTCTAGACATGTATACTAGTTAAGTATCAACCTACAACATAGTATGAGTTTCTACAACAATTCTATCATGGATAGAACATAACATAAAAATTACTACAACTAACCCTGGATAGTTACCTTAACTTAAGCATGAGTATCTACTATGTTGTAAGCATAAATATCATTAAGCATGGCTATCATTAATCATGAATACCTACTAACTCAAGCATAAAAATAATTAAGCATGGTATTTTCTAATCATCTAAGCATGGTTAACTAGTTACTAGCTATTACAAGGACTATTTATCTTTCCTTCTTTCTTTCTTTCTTTATGATCTACAATTACACATAATGAGTTGCAAATCTACTTAGCATTCCTTTCTTTTTCCTTTTTCTTTTGTAACCAAAATTAGCATTTCAAGTAGAGAGCAAATAGTAAAAGAATAAGAGTTTATTTGTTGAGTTTACTACTTCAATGCATATAAAATTCTACTATGCTTATGTCAAGTTTGAGTTCTACATCCCAATGGATATGTACACATATATGCATATGTTCATGTCAAGTTGTTCATTCAACAATCACAATCAACTCCACCATTCCTCATTCTTATGCCATTGTTCCATATGCTTAGTGAAATAGTCCAAGTAGTTAGTTCTTTTATTAGTCAAACAATAACTACCAACAACCTTCTTTCCTTATGTGTTCCATGAAGTTCTTATCATTCTTTTCCCTTTTTAGGTGGTTTATACTACAACATACAAGATAAGAAACCCATACAACCACACTACTACAAAAACAACCACACCAAAAGAAAAGTAAACAAGGAGGATAAGAAGAAGAAGAACATCAAAATAACAATTCAAACAAACAAACAAACAAAAGAGAAACCCCTACCTTCTTTTCTTATAGGAAGGACTTGCTATCACTCGTACTCTTTCTCCTAAGCTCTTAGAATTCCTACTAAACATACAAAGAAAAACTCTTAAGTTAGTTGTTCACTCATTCTTTTTCCTTTCTTTCTTTTTGTCTTTCTAAAATGAGACAAAGGTGGAGGAAGGGGGTATTTATAGGTGGGAAAAAGGATGGAGAGTGCAAATGTGTATGCACACAATTGCACAAAAGTCCTCCCCCAATTTTGGGACCGGTTTCTACTAGGGAAGGAGAGGATGAGGTGGAGGTATGGTGAGGGTATGGTGTTTTAGGTGTGGTGGAGGGTGATGTGGAAGAGAGAGTGTTCTAGAAGAATTTCTTAATCCTTTGTGTCTTTTAACCCTATGTTTAACTATCCAATAATCCCTAATTAACAATTAGGTTGTCATGGCTAAGAGATAACTCTTCATGGAAGAAAATAAAAATAATTACGTAGTCGAATACTAATAACAAAAATAAAATTATTAATAGTCGATCGGGATATTACAATACTCCCTCCTTAGAATAGTTCTGTCCTCAGAACTGTACTAAGTGGGGCGAGGAGAAAACAACGATACTCAAAATAACTCGGGAAAAGAGAGCTTTATCTGGCTTTCCGTCTCCCAAGTGGCTTCTTCTACGATTTGGTTCTTCCAAAGAATCTTGACCATCGGAATAGTCTTGTTTCTCAGTACTTATCCCGACGATCGATGATTTTCACCGGTCGCTCCTTATATGTAAGGTCCACTTGTAGGTCTTCAGGGACATCTGGCAGCTGATGACTGATATCCGGTGCATATTTCTTCAACATTGAAATGTGGAACACATCATGTACCTGGGCCAATTCGGCTGGTAGCTCTAGTTTGTATGCCGTCTTTCCGATCCTTTTCAAAATCTGGTAGGGTCCAATATACCTTGGTGCTAGCTTGCCGCCTCTTCCGAATCTGACCAGTCCCCTTGTAGGTGAGACTTTCAGAAATATCGAATCACCTTCCTCGAATTCTAGGTCTCGTCGGCGGTTGTCAGCGTTGCTCTTCTGTCTGGTTTGTGCTGCTTGCATCCTTTTCCTGATTAGTTCAATCTTTTCGGATGTTTGTTGCACTATTTCAGGTCCGAACATTTGTCTTTCACCTACCTCAAACCAGCACACGGGGGTCCTACACCTCCTTCCATACAATGCTTCATATGGAGCCATCCCAATACTTGCTTGATAGCTATTATTATATGCAAACTCTACCAATGCTAAGTGTCGTTCCCAGCTTCCTCCGAAGTCCATTATGCATGCTCTCAGCATATCATCGAGAATTCTGTTAACCCTTTCTGTCTGCCCATCCGTTTGCGGGTAGAAAGCTGTGCTAAAGTTCGGTCTCGTTCCTAAGGCCTCTTACAGAGTCTACCAAAATCGGGACGTAAACCTGGCATCCCGATCGGAAACGATTGACATCGGAACCCCATGTAGCTTTACAATGCCTTCTATGTAGACCTCTGCTAGCTTTTCCACCGACCAAGTCGTCTTTACTGGAAGGAAATGTGCGGTCTTTGTCAAGCGGTCCACTACTACCCAAATTGAGTCGCTCCCCTTTGAACTTCTGGGCAATCCTGTGATGAAATCCATGCTGATGTTCTCCCATTTCCACACTGGAATGGGTAGTGGCTGTAGTAGACCTCCTGGTCTCTGGTTTTCCGCCTTGACCTTCTGGCATGTAAGGCATTTGGCCACAAACTCTGCCACATCTCGCTTCATTCCAGTCCACCAAAAATGTTGTTTTATATCCTTATACATCTTTGTGCTTCCTGGGTGAACTGTGAGTAAGGTGGAGTGTGCCTCCTTCATGATATCTTCCCGCAATTCGTTGATTCTTGGCACACACAACCTGCTCCCAAACCAAAGCGACCCTTCCCTTATACTGAACTCTGAGGCCTTCCCTTCGTTGATTAGCTGCTTTTGTGCTTCAATCTCTGCATCCCCCCATTGAGCCTTCTTGACTTGGTCATTCAGACTCGGATGTAATTCTAGATTTTCCAAAATGGCGCTTAAATCTTGAACGACTAGTTCAATACCGGCTTGTCTGATCTCGTCTTTTAGCTCTCGTCTTATCACAGTGAGCATGGCCACAATTCGCTTTCTGCTGAGCGCATCGGCCACGACATTGGCCTTTCCTGGGTGATATAAAATTTCTGGTCTTATGTCTTCCAGAACCTCCAACCATCGCCTTTGCCTGAGATTCAAATCCTTTTGTTGGTAGATATACTTCAGACTTTTATGGTCGGTAAACATTTCCACCTTCGATCCATAGACATAGTACCGCCACAACTTCAGAGCGAAGATTATTGCAGCCAATTCCAAGTCATGTGTCGGGTAATTCTTCTCATGTGGTCGAAGTTGCCTTGATCCGTATGCTATGACCCTTCCTTCTTGTATCAGAACACATCCGAACCCCAAAAATGAAGCATCACTGAAGATTACGTATCCTTTATCTGGTTGAGGTAGAACCAAAATTGGTGCAGAAATCAATTTGTTCTTCAGCTCCTGGAAACTATCTTCACATTTCTCAGTCCAATCAAAACTCATGTTTTTCTTGGTCAAGGCAGTAAGTGGTACGGCAATTCTAGCATAGTTCTGGATGAACATCCTGTAGTACCTTGTCATGCCTAGGAAGCTTCTGACCTCCTTCACAGTCCTCAGCTGAGGCCAATCTTTTACTGCCTCTATCTTCTGTGGATCTGTAGCCACTCCCTCCTTAGAAAGGACATGGCCCAAGAATACCACTTCTGACTTCCAGAATTCACACTTTGTCAGTTTGGCGTATAGCTGATGCTCTCGTAGCTTAGCCAATACTACGGTTAGATGCTCAGCATGTTCCTTTCTGTCTTCGAATATACCAAGATGTCGTCTAGGAAGACAACCACGAATGAATCGATGAATGGCCGCAAGATGCGGTTCATCATGTCCATGAAGATTGCTGGAGCGTTAGTCACCCCGAATGGCATTACTAAAAACTCATAATGACCGTGCCGAGTTCAGAACGCAGTCTTGGGTATATCTTCCTCTCTGACCCGAACTTGATGATAGCCTGAACGCAGATCAATCTTTGAAAATACAGCCGCTCCCTGAAGCTGATCAAATAAGTCATCGATCCTGGGAATGGGGTACTGGTTCCGAATAGTGACCTTGTTCAACTCCCGGTAATCGATGCACATTCTCGAGGTTCCATCTTTCTTCTTCACTAGTAGTACAGGTGCTCCCCAGGGTGAGGCACTTGGCCTGATGAACCCCTTCTGTAGCAGTTCTTCAATTTGCTCCTTTACTTCCTTCTGCTCTACTGGTGCCATCCAATATGGTGTTTTCGACACTGGTGCGCTGCCTGGCTGGGTAGTAATGCTGAACTCAACATCCCTATGCGGTGGGAGTCCGGGTAATTCTTCTAAAAATACGCGGGGAAATTTTCGTACGATTGGTATCGCCTTGACTTCACTTGGCACTAGTACCTTAGTTTCTACTGTAAGAATCTCCGCACTCTGCTTCTTCCTTCCTTGGAACACAAGCTCCGGTCCCCCAGATGGGGTAATGGTTACCCTCTTCTCTTTGCAATCGATGCTAGCATTATGCCTGGACATCCAGTCCATCCCGATAATCACGTCTATCCCTACAAAGCCCAACTCTAGCAAGTCTATACTCAGGGTCTCCTTGTCGATCCGGAGATTGCATCCCTTGTAGCATGAATTTGTAGGGAGAGTTGCTCCAGATGGGGTACCTACTAGCAAAACTGATTCCGGAGTTGCCTCCTGGGTGCATTTCAACTTCTTAGAGAATGCTCCAGACACAAAGGAATGAGATGACCCACTATCAAATAAAACAGTTGCCTGGATATCATTTATATTAATCCAATCTGTTTACAAAAGTGGTTACATCAATACTATCTTATGCCAAAATATTCAAAATACTACAAAAGCTTAGCCATAATCCTTCACTTACCGGTGATAACTCCCTCGTCTTCATTGGCGTCTTCCTCTGTGAGTGCAAACACCCTCCCTTGGCGGTTTATCCCCTTTTTGTTTGCCTTGGGAGCCGGCCCACCGTCGCCCCTTCGAAGTTGGGGACAGTTTGGCCGAATATGGCCAACCTTCCCGCAATTGTAATAGGAGCGGGCATTATTCAGAGGGTTCCTATTCTTGGGGCATTGGCTCTTGAAATGCCTTGGCTCGATGTCGCTGGTGTTGCTAACCTTCTTTTGAAATTTTGGGTTCACACCCTGGTTCCTAAATCCTGACTCTGGTGCATGCCTCTTTCCCTTGTCCCACCTTCCAGTGTTTTCCTGCAGTTTAGGCCCTTTATTCATGTCTAACTCTGTCGTAGCTGCTCGATGGACTAGCTTCTCGAACCTCTAAATGCAAAACGGTATCATCTTGGTCCTAAGTGCGGGCCTCAGCCCCTGCTCAAACCTCTTCGTCTTCTTGACTCCATCTTGTACCATTTCAGGGGCATAGTGGGAAAGCTGGGTGAACTTGGTCTCATATTCTCGAACCGTCAAGCTTCCCTATTCTAGGTTGTGAAACTCCATGGCTTTCTCTTCTTGCACGTCCAGCGGGAAATAGTGTTGCCTGAATTCTGCTAGGAAATCCTCCCAGGTAATGGGCCCTTCACCCATGCCTCTCTTTACTGATTGCCACCAGACTCCGGCATCCTTTTCTAGCAGAACGCTGGCTAACCTGACCTTGCTGTCCTTTGGTGTCAACATCACCTCAAACACTTTCTCGACTTGACGAATCCAGTCGTCAGCCGCTGTCGGGTCTGCCTTGCCTTCAAAAATGGGTGGCCTCATCCTTTGGAATGACTCGACCATCTTAATGGGGTCGGTAGCAGCTGCTCCTGGTTGCTGCACATTGTTTCGGCTCGCTTCTGCGAGGTCACCCAAGGCCTGGTACATACGAGCGAATTCCATCTCCAAATCAAGACCTGTGCCATTGCCTCCACTGCCCTCGCCTTCCAGATTGTCGGTCCTACCACTCCTGGTCCTGCGAGACATCTGGTAGAAGAGAGTAACGGAATACAGAGGGCATCATATTTGTTACAAAAATAGTAATAATAATAACATCCATCCAATTTAACATGCACATAAGATTTGCAGAAAACATAAAGCTAACTTCATTTTATCATAACCCCAGGTCTTACATAGCATTACCTTCCTTACATTTATATCATACAGTAGGAAGCAAAATATCCAAAATAGCAAAATAGTCTAGGGCACCTAACTGCCTAGTAAGTACTACTAGAGGTCCCGTCCCCTTCAGCAGGTGGTGGTGCCAACCGTGCAAGTAGCTGTGAGATCTGTGCCTACAGCTCCGCGCATTTGCGCTCCAGGCGCGCAAATTGCACACGGTGGGTGTGCTTTAGGATCACTATCTTGCGGTCTGCCCTTGCCCTTGCCCTCCTTAACTCCACTATTTCTTTCTCATTGTTGAGGGCTACGAACTCACATGAGTCCATCCTGTTCTCCAGGCAGACATGGCACCATCCCCATGTCTCAAGATCCTGAAAGACCTGGTCGAAAGCATACTATACTGGGTTATGCAGGGGAGGTGGTGGGGGTGGTGGTGCTGGGATCTGGCCATTGGCAGGGGCACCCCCTGCTGCGGCAGCTGCGGTGGTTCCATTGGCCAATCCGACTCCAACCGGTGACCCGTCCCCATCTGTGATGGGCTCCAGGTCCGAGTCCACCTCGACTGCAACTCCGTGTGCTCCTCCAATTCCCGGGGGAACTACTCCGTTCGACATTCTGTATGGAGTGGACACGGAAATTAGCATAGATATAGAACATCATAATACATAAGTTGAAGGAACAACAGTATGAATTATAATTATCTACAACCAGCTAAAAGGAAGCCTAACCCCTACAAGGCACCTAAGTATATTTTCCTTCTATGATGGACTATAAATTGAAGTCGGCTCTGATACCACTCTGTAGCGCCCCGTTTTCCATATACTGGGAAACCGAGACACGAGCCAGGACCTTTTCATTCAATTAGTCACAATACACAGAAACAGAAAAATTTAAAACTTTTTATTAACATAATATTACAGGCCGAGTGTTTCCACTAATACAATAAGTTACATCAGAGTGTACATGAATAAAAGATAATCATTGCTTTTTCACTTGTAGATCATGCCTCGTCTAGAGTCCTTCTGGTTCGCGATCTTGTATCCACAACCTATTGAAGTGGGGACGTCAGTATTCACTAACGCTTAAAGGCTGATCATATAGCAGCGAATCTCCCAAAACAACATATACAAACAGGGTAAAGTATGTCGGTGTAGTTTAAGTGTTCGTGAGTGCAGTGATTAGAATCTAATAAATGTCAATTAAACTGGAATACCAATGCACTGTCAACTAAACTAGAATACTAATGTACTGTCAACTAAGCTAGGATACTAATGCCAGGTCAACTAAACTAGGATACAAATGCCAGGTCAACTAAACTAGGATGCTCATATTCTAATGCCAGCAAGTCTCTGAAAGCAACATGCAGCCTATACTACATGCGCCCCATCTCAAGCCGTTTCTTCATATATAGGGATTGAACCCGCGTTATGAATTCTAATTGTACACAACCTGTTCCTGACAATACTCCATGACTCTGTGAGGTTGCAGAAGGGGTCAAGTCCCCCTATGCAGTGTGCTTATGGTGTCTCCGTTTTCCACTACTACCCGGCATGCCGGACCTCACTCCAAACCAAACGATCCCAGTGTATCGGGCCTCGCTCCAAAATCAAACCATCGGGTCTCGCAAGTGCAGGGTAGCGCGAAGCCTACCCTGTGGCACCCTCTGGGGTCTCACAAGCGCAGGACTGCACAATGCATCCTGTGGCACCCCAGCCACGGTATTTCAGGAATTAACAGAGCGAGATACGCAATCCGTGCTCCCAACTCGTGAGAAGGCACCGTACGTATCCCTTTCACGGGAAGGTACAACCCAATAACACCACCTAGGGTTGGCCCCAAAGAAAGGTTTGGTCGTACGGTGCACCCTACTACCAACTCCCCTTCTTTCTGGCGAAAAGGTTAAGTAATGATTTTATAGGTCACTACCCTAATGATGTTACTACTCCTATGCAATATTACATGGTTTCCAACTTAGATTAACACGGTCCAACTCGTGGTCCCTCGATCCAAGACTCTGGTAATGAGATCTCTCACACTCATCCCTACCCCTAACTTGGATTCTACCAATACTCTCGGCCCACGGTCAACCTACATCGGTTAGGATCCGTCGATGCCCGAGGTGAGATCTATCCATTTATTCTAAGGGGGTAGGATGCGGTCTTGATGGTCGACGACCCCTAGGGTACTTGAAGACCCTAAACTAGCTTTTTATCAAGCTAAACTATTAGAACTTCTCAACCCTTATTGCTATGAATGAAGGGTGCTCATATACTATGGTTCCATTTTAAATTGGAACTACCCGACTAGAGTCCATGGGTTCTTTTCCTAGTCAATATAAAACATTGGTACATTTCCTCATGTAACTAGGATGCTATACTATACCATTCAAGCATGTATGGTTCCTTACTAACAACATGAATCTTTCTTATTACTTAACCTATGGCAATTCAAGCATGGTATGCAATTGCAATCATCAACCTCCCACCACTAAAACATGGTATAAACGACATAACCATCAACTTATAACACTCTTAATTGTGAATGCGATTTAGCATGCATTTGTAGCAATCTTAAGCATGGATATATAACTAGTATGAATATACAATATTTCTTAGCATGTATATATACTTCTACATCATCCCTAAACATGGTAAGTAATTTTTACATTAATCCTACAACATTCTAAGTATGTATATAAACTTAGCATGGGTGTACATCATTCCTAAACATGATAGGCAATTTTAGCATTTATCCTACTACATTCTAAGCATATATATCATTCCTAAACATGATATATAATTTTAGCATTAATCCTACAGCATTCTAAGCATATATATCATTCCTAAACATGATAGATAATTTTAGCATTAATCCTACAACATTCTAAGCATGTATATCATTCCTAAATATGATAGGCAATTTTAGCATTTATCCTACAACATTCTAAGCATGTATATCATTCCTAAACATGATATATAATTTTAGCATTAATCCTACAACAATCTAAGTATGTATATCATTCCTAAATATGGTAGATAATTTTAGCATTAATCCTACAACATTCTAAGCATGTATATCATTCCTAAACATGATAGATAATTTTTTATATAAATCCTACAACATTCTAAGCATGTATATAGACTTGGCATGGTATACATCATTCCTAAACATGGTATGCTACTTTAACATTAACATAGAGCATGGTGTACATTTTAGTAACATTCTAGACATGTATACTAGTTAAGTATCAACCTACAACATAGTATGAGTTTCTACAACAATTCTAGCATGGATAGAACAGAACATAAAAATTACTACAACTAACCATGGATAGTTACCTTAACTTAAGCATGAGTATCTACTATGTTGTAAGCATAAATATCATTAAGCATGGCTACCATTAATCATGAATACCTACTAACTCAAGCATAAAAATAATTAAGCATGGTATTTTCTAATCATCTAAGCATGGTTAACTAGTTACTAGCTATTACAAGGACTATTTATCTTTCCTTCTTTCTTTCTTTCTTTATGATCTACAATTACACATAATGAGTTGCAAATCTACTTAGCATTCCTTTCTTTTTCCTTTTTCTTTTGTAACCAAAATTAGCATTTCAAGTAGAGAGCAAATAGTAAAAGAATAAGAGTTTATTTGTTGAGTTTACTACTTCAATGCATATAAAATTCTACTATGCTTATGTCAAGTTTGAGTTCTACATCCCATTGGGTATGTACACATATATGCATATGTTCATGTCAAGTTGTTCATTCAACAATCACAATCAACTCCACCATTCCTCCTTCTTATGCCATTGTTCCATATGCTTAGTGAAATAGTCCAAGTAGTTAGTTCTTTTATTAGTCAAACAATAACGACCAACAAGCTTCTTTCCTTATGTGTTCCATGAAGTTCTTATCATTCTTTTCCCTTTTTAGGTAGTTTATACTACAACATACAAGATAAGAAACCCATACACCACACTACTACAAAAACAACCACACCAAAAGAAAAGTAAACAAGGAGGATAAGAAGAAGAAGAACATCAAAACAACAATTCAAACAAACAAACAAACAAAAGAGAAACCCCTACCTTCTTTTCTTGTAGGAAGGACTTGCTATCACTCGTACTCTTTCTCCTAAGCTCTTAGAATTCCTACTAAACCTACAAAGAAAAACTCTTAAGTTAGTTGTTCACTCATTCTTTTTCCTTTCTTTCTTTTTGTCTTTCTAAAATGAGACAAAGGTGGAGGAAGGGGGTATTTATAGGTGGGAAAAAGGGTGGAGAGTGCAAATGTGTATGCACACAATTGCACAAAAGTCCTCCCCCAATTTTGGGGCCGGTTTCTACTAGGGAAGGAGAGGATGAGGTGGAGGTATGATGAGGGTATGGTGTTTTAGGTGAGGTGGAGGGTGATGTGGAAGAGAGAGTGTTCTAGAAGAATTTCTTAATCCTTTGTGTCTTTTAACCCTATGTTTAACTATCCAATAATCCCTAATTATCAATTCGGTTGTCATGGCTAAGAGATAACTCTTCATGGAAGAAAATAAAAATAATTACGTAGTCGAATACTAATAACAAAAATAATATTATTAATAGTCGATCGGGATATTACATTAGTTTTTTTGATTTTATGAGATTTAAAACACTACTAGTTGCAAGACCCTTTCCCTTTGATAATATAGAAGAAGAAGAAGAACTAACATTTTTTGATTGTAAAGTGTTAGTTGAATAAAGTATATTGTAACTATCATATAAAGTATTCAAAACATGCTTAAAATTTCTAGTGAAAACAATATGATCAAAATCTTGTATTTCATCGCGTGGAGCATAAGTACAAAAAATCTTAATTAAATTTTTTGTACCCTCTAACTTAATTATGGGATTCATTACACTAGCATCACAATACAACATAGGAAGTGGATGAAAATATTTTAAAATTTTAATGTAAGAGGCGTAAACCATTTCTCCAATAAAATGGTCATTTATCAAATCTTTAATTGTTGTCATCATAGTGACAATTGCAAGTAAAATATCACTAGATGTAGATGTACATGTTTTTGAAAATTGTAAAGTAGCATCATTAAAAAGTTCAAAAAATTTATACAAACCAAAAATCATCATCTAACATACAATCTTGCATACCCATTACAACACAAAATTCTCTAAGATTAAAATGATACTGAAGAACAACACATAATAAATCATAAGTAGAATTCCAATGATGTATAAAATCTTTAGGAAAATGTTTAAATACAATTCCCCTAAGTTGACACTAATCATGAAAAGCTTAATATGGTGGACCACTCAACTTAATAAAATGAACACAATTTCTCATTGCCTCAATTTTATTGTGTCCATATTTTAGTGCATCTTGTACACAAAGATTTTAAATATGACAAGTGATATGGCTAAAAATAGGATTAAATCAGAATCATCCAAATCGGGCACGAATCTTAAAGCTCTCAGGGGTAAAATGGTAATTTCGCCTACAAATGGGTCCGAATGGTGGACTGGGTTTTTCTTCAGAATCCTAAATGCCCAAAAACGGATCTATCCTACTGGGTATGGGTAGAAACCCGTTACAAACCAACCCAGATGGATAAAGAGGAATTCAAATTCGTGATTATCTCTAAGAGGCAGTTTAAACCACCTCTTATCATGAAACGAGTCTAACCTCTCCATCCTATCCATAAACATCGGGAAGCAGAGATTTATCCTTATCTCGAAACTGGTTCCTAAGGCGACTATAAATACCCCTCTCCCCCCACCGTAACACGGTAATCAATCTTTTTCTACCAAAATCTCTTTCTTAATCTTTCTGATTACTGACAAGAACGTCGGAAGGTTTGTCACCAGAATCCATCCCGGTGTATCGAACTTTGTGCAGGTTCGCGGCAGCAGCAAGAAACAAGTCAACATGCCGGTGAAAGTTGACAGGTTTGCTTACTTGTATCAACACGTTCGTCTCCATGGCCTCGTACAGTCCCCCTATGCCGAAGGTTCTCCGGCACATCATCGTCAACAAGCAGTATGAGGTAGATCTTCGGACCCGCTTAGATGAGAGGCAGACCCGTGATGGGATCCCCTGCCGAGAACATCAAAGGGGTCCGACGATCCGGTCTCCTAGGGCCCAATCCCCCCATAGGCCAGATCCCAAAAGGTCCAACTCTCCCAGGAGGCAAAGGGAGTCACCCCAGCGTCGTTAGGGGAGAAGCCGCTCTGCAGTCGGCCAACCCGCCCCTCGGGACCACCGAGAGCAGGAGGTCCTTGTTACGAGGGCAGAGTTCCAGCAATTTCATAAGGCAGTCCTGAGGGCCCTCAATGTTGCTCCCGACCACATTCAGCGGGCTCCCAGCCCTCAACCAGCCCCAAGCTATCGGCGCCGTACTCCCAGTCCTCAACCTGTCCCGAGCTAAAGTCATCGCAATCCCAGTCCCCTTCCGTACGAGGATGAGTCCCGGGCCTCAGCAAGGTATGACCGGAAGAAAAATTCGATCTACCGCTGTCTCCACGAGATGGAGAGGTGCCTTGGCCGACTGGACAGAGAAGAATAGCAACGGGCAAGGAATTCTCCCGAGCCATAATGGAGGCACCAGTCCCAGATAACTTCAAGCCCCCCTCATTTTGAATCTTACAACGGGGAGTCCGACCCCGCTGACCACATCGAGAGTTTTAAAATTTTCATGATGATACACCAGGCATCGGACACTTCTCTGCAAAACTTTTCGGCCACGCTGAAAGGGCCTGCAAGGGAATGGTACTCACGACTAGCCCCGGCCTCCATCTTCTCCTTCGATCAGCTCGAAGGCCTCTTCTTGACGAGCACCTCTTTGCTACTGCTTCATCAAAGGAAGGGCGAATGGCTAAGAGACTATGTTAAACGTTTCACCGCGGATGCCAGATCTATTGCCTCCCTGGACCATTCCGTGGCCTCTGCTGCCTTCCAATCCAATGTCGCTAACGACAGCCTCAGAGCGTCCCTTGCCAAGAAACTTCCTCGGGATTTCTTAGAACTTCCGCTCAGGAGTGAGAAATACATCCAAGCATTAGAATCTCTCTCCCACCCCTCTCTTGAGGGATCGTCATTCGGGAACAAACGGAAGGGCACCGAAGAAGAAGGGGCTAAGAAGCTCCAGAAGGACAATAGAGGCCAACGTCGTCCTCCTCCCTGCTTCAAGAAGTTCACTCTGCTCAACGCGAGTGTCTCAGCCATCCTGATGGAGGTTAGGAAGGAGGGTCTTCTCCCACCACCTCCAAAGATGAACACTCCAGGCAAAAAGAGGAACAGAGACAAGTGGTGCCACTTCCATAGGGACCAAAGTCACGATACGGATGACTATCGGGCCCTAAAAGACGAGATCGAGGCCCTTATTCATAGAGGGCAACTCTCCAGGTTCGTGAGAAAGGACTGGGCAGATCCTTCGCCCCCAAGGGGCTAATAAGCAACCCGAGCGGCATGAGGAGACCCTGGACTCCGAACAAGAGGCCGTCCTGCATCTCATCCATGGAGGCCCAATGGGAGGAGATTCCAACTCCTCCCGAAAAGACTTCGTCTGGTAAGTAAATTCTGTGTAGAACCATCCTCCTCCCAAGGGCCTTGGGGTCCCTGTCACTTTTTCAGATAGAGATCTGGAGGCCGTCCGAACGCCCCATTGTGACGTGTTGGTGATAAACCTCGATATGGCCAACTTTGATGTGCGTCGAGTCCTAGTCGACAATGGCAGTTCGGTCAACATTCTCTTTTTCGAGGCCTTTCAGGATCTTAAGTTGTCCAGGGATTGACTCAAGCCTGCCGGCTACACTCTCCATGGGTCATAGGGGTGCCAGTGACGATCGAGGGTATCATAACTCTCGACATAACCGCTGGCAAAACTCCCATCACCCGAACCGAGCTGATGGAATTCATGGTGGTGGACGTAAAGGCTACTTACAACGTCATCCTGGGCCGACCAGGCCTAGCTGCTCTCTAGGCCATACCCTCAGACTACCACATGAAGATGAAATTCCCCACTACAGCCGGCATGGGAGAAGTCAGACGGAGACAGGAGGCGGCCCGCAAATGCTACATGATCGGTAGGAGGACCGGTCCTCTCCCTTGAAGCTCTTGAACTCCCGCAAGGGAGTAGCCCACCTATATCGGAGTCGATCGATGAGCTGGAAGAGGTGGCCTTCTCAGAAGGAGATCCGACCCGGAAATTCTAGATTAGAAAAGTCCTTCCCCCTCACGTTCACTCCGACATTATCCAGTATATAAGGGAAAATCGAGACCTCTTCGCCTGGACTACGACTAACATGCCGGGAATCTTCGAAGAGCTCTTCGTGCATCACCTTAGTATCGCTTCGGGAGCCAGACCTGTTCAGCAAAAGCAATGCAAATTTGCCCCCGAGCGCCAACAGGCTATCATGGAGGAGGTTGAGAAACTCCTTAGGGCTCGGTTTATGCAGGAGGTCAACTATCTGGAATGGCTGTCCAATGTTGTGATGGTAAAGAAAGCCAACGGGAGCTGGAGGAGCTGCATTGACTTCACGGATCTAAACAAAGCCTGCCCCAAAGATCCATTCCTGCTCCCAAGCATTGATGCCCTGATTGATGTAACCTCAAGCCATGAACTCTTAAGCTTCATGGATGCATTTTCTGGGTACAATCAGATAAGAATGTTCCCTCCCGACATTCCGAAGACCTCTTTCATCACCGGCCAGTATTTATATTGCTACCGGATCATGCCTTTCAGGCTTAAGAACGCCGGTGCCACCTATCAACGACTTCTTAACAAGGTCTTCAAGGAACAGAATGGGCAGAACATGGAAGTCTATGTAGATGACATATTGGGGAAGAGCGTCAGCAGATCGGATCATGTCTCTGATCTCCAAGAAGCTGTTAACGTGTTGAGGAGACACGATATGAGACTAAACCCAAACAAGTGTGCGTTCAGCGTCTCATCCTGCAAATTCCTGGGGTTCAAGGTCAGCCAAAGGGGCATAGAGGCCAATCCCGAGAAGATTCAGGCCATACTCAACATTGCTCCCCCCCCCTCCAGTGTTAAAGATATGCAGAGACTCACTAGGAGCCTCACGGTGATAGGGCATTTTCGCTCCAAATCCAAAGAAAATTGCCTCCCGATCTTCAAGGCCCTCAGGTGGGCTAAAGGCTTTGAGTGGGGGCAACAGCGACAAGAGTCATTTGATCAGCTCAAGGCCTACTTAGTCAACCCCCCACTTTTGAGCAAGCCAAAATCCGAGGAAGTCCTCTACTTATACCTCGCCACTTCGGAGTAGACCCTCAGCGTTGTTTTAGTAAGAGAAGAAGACAAGACGCAGAGACCTATCTATTACGTGAGTAAATTCCTTAGGAACTCTAAACTCCGTTATCTAAAGCTAGAGAAGATGGCTTATGCCTTGGTCATGGCGGCCCGAAAGCTTCGTCCCTACTTCCAGTCACACTCGGTGGTCGTTTTTACCGACTAGCCGCTCAAACAAGTCCTCCACAAGCGCGAGACCTCGGGGCGCCTTATGAAGCGGTCCATCGAGTTGAGCCAGTATGATATTACCTATCAGCTTCAAACCGCTATCAAGGCTCACGCCCTAGCAGAGTTCATAGTAGATAGCACAATTCCCGATGCCAGCAAAGCGATAGAGGAACCCCCGTTCTGGACAGTGTATGTTGATGGGTCCTCGTGTGCTAATGGGAGTGGAGCAGGAGTCATACTGGCTGGTCCAGATGATTTCATCCTCCAATACTCACTCCATATCAACTTTCGGGCGTCCAACAACAAGGTAAGTATGAAGCCTTTATAGCCGGCCTGTGCATGGCTCACAAGGTCGAGGTAAAGCGTGTCAAGATATTTAGCGACTCACAGCTGGTGGTGAACTAGGTATCGGGGGAATACGAGGCGAGGGACGGTTGCATGGCCAAGTACTTGGCCAAAGTCAAAGAACTGATGGTCTCCTTTGAGGATGCACAACTCCAGTGAATCCCCCGAAAAGAGAATGCACAGGCGGACGCCCTTTCGAAGCTAGCTTCCTCTTTCCTCCAAAGGCTCGAACTAACTATCTTAATAGAAGTTCTTCTGAGGCCCAGCATTGAGGAAGAGGATCTCGAGCCAATGGAGGCGCTGGCCTTAGAACTCGGAGAGAATTAGATGAGGCCCCTACTCGAGTTCCTCAAAGATGGGGTTCTCCCTTTAGACCCTAAAAAGGCTCGAAAGATCCAAACCAGAGCCGAGCGGTACACACTCATCGAGGGAGTCATGTACAAATGCTCCTACACTCAAGTAGACAGCATGCCCTACTTGAGATGTCTCTCTCCCGAGGAAGCCCAATATGCTTTGGAGGAAGTCCATGAAGGAATGTGTGGCGCTCACTTGGGAGCCAAATCCCTCGTCCACAAAATCTTGAATTATGGGTATTTCTGACCCACTCTCCTGAGCAATGCCGAACAACACGTTCATCGATGTGGCCCCTGCCAAAAATTCTCAACAATCTGCCGCATACCTCAAGCCCCGCTCTCCTATCTATCCAGCCCCACCCCTTTTGTGATGTAGGGAATGGACCTGCTCGAGCCTTTTCCTCGTGTGTCGGACCAGCTAAAGTTCCTTGTTGTGGCGATTGACTATTTTTCTAAATGGATCGAAGCCTAGTCCCAAGCGACGATCACAGAGAATAGAGTGCAGCGCTTCTTTTGGAAAAACGTTGTGTGCAGATTCGGTGTGCCCCAAATCTTGGTAAGGGATAATGAGACTCAGTTTACGGGGGTAGCCTTCCATACCTTTTGCATAGACCTGAGCATTCAGCAACGATTCTCCTTATTCTCCCACCCCCAGTCCAACAGTACGGCAGAGAATGCCAATCGGAAAATTCTCTCCAACCTAAAAAAAAGACTGAGCTAGTCTGCTAAGGGTTTGTGGGTAGAGTAGCTCCCCAATATGCTCTGTAGCTATCTTACCATGAAGAGGACCCCCCACAGGAGAATCTCCTTTCAACCACACTTACTGCTCTGAAGCCGTTATCCCACTAGAGGATGGCCTACCTTCCCCCCGCTTGATCGCCTACAACGAAGAGCAAAATGGGAATGAGCTTCGCGGTAACTTGGACCTCATCGATGAGATCCGCAAGAGATCCTCCATTCAGTATGAAATCTATCGACGTAGGATCGAGCAATCCTACAACAAGAGAGTCCGCCCTACTAATCTCCAAAAGGGGATTTATTGCTCAGAAAGCTAGCAATTTCTTTCCCCAGCAAGAAAGGCAAGTTGACACCCAATTGGAAAGGACCATATAGGATCTCCAAAGTTGTCCTCCCTGGCGCTTATCAACTTGAAGACCCGAGGGGCAAGAGAGTGTCGAGGACATGGAATGCGGAGCACCTATTGAAGTACCAAGAAGGTGTTAAAACACCTCTCCAAGCAAATTCTAGCTAGCTCTAGAGCATTTCCTTTATCATTTAGTTTTTTTTTGCAAATATAATGATGGCTCGCAACTCAGAAGCAGTCACTTGGTAGTTGTTTTTTAATGAAAAGCAGTTGTCTCCCTCAGAAAAACTATTGTCTTAATGTTCTTTCTCTGAGCACAAATTCTCTAAACGACAAGTTCGGAGTCCAACACTTGGTTCTATGCCGCTTTTGCCACTTGCGAACGAGCGACTACAAACACTACAAGAAATTTGACATATAGTGACAGCAAAAATCCGTGGGTAAAAGGCGAAAAACCGTAGGTATAGCCCGTAAAACCTATACCAACAGACATATTTTTCCGTCGTTTTTAATTATCTATACCCACGGCAAAATGCCGTCACTATAGCCTATAGCGACGGTTTTTTCACCCGTTGGACAAAACCTCAGTGTTATACCCACGGTTTCGTATCCGTTGGTATAGGTTTTAAAGACACCTTTTGCTTTCCTATACCCACGGTTGAAACTCCATTGCTATATGTTTTAGCGATGGTTTTAGCATCCAATTATTTGAATATATACCGACCGTGTTTATTCCGTTCGTATAGTTCTTTTTGTGTATTTTAGGCTGATTGAGATGTTCCAGCCCTCATTATTGTGTTTGTTTAGTTCTTCATCATCAGATATAATCATTACAAGAGATCAACATTGATCATGTTAATCACAGATTCATAACCATTACAGTAATCAACTCATAATTGGAAATATTGGGATATTGTTTCATACAGGTAATCAAATTTACAGCTTGTTACATTCTGATACTGATCGATCAACTAAAATTTTGACACAAACAAAGAATGCCAAATTTACAGCTTGTTACATCTTCTCATCCCTTCCTATAAGGACAGTAGTGTATTTAGCCACAAAAAAAAAATGAATCAATCAGACTCTAATCTCAAAGCAGAGTAGTGCATCCTTGATTATCACTGTTCATTGTCCTGCAAATTAAAGACATCACATTACTAATCAAGATTACTAATCAAGAAAACTTACTGAAAGTATGTGAGCTGGAAGAACCTACTGAAAAAGTAACTCCTTACTGCTATGTGAACATGACCATAGTTTGTCATCCAACAAACTTTGCTAAATCAAGTTTAATTAATCAACTGAACAAAGTTGGAGTAGTAATCAAAAGTATCAAATAGTACTCAAAAGTTGTACTGGAAATATTTAATGACCATGAAGTATAAGAAAGTGGGAACCTTTATTTTTAGATAAGTGTTGTTGCTTTCTGGGCTCAGCCAAGTGATTGCAGATGCAATCAGCAAGGTGAAGGGACTTGCTTGAAGATTAGCAGGATAGATTGTAGCACCACCTGAATCCTTGAAAAAATGCTGCATCCAGTAGCTGGGAGTTCCGTAAGTCTGCCATGAGCTGAACACTATGGCATCAGGGTTAAACCTGAATCACAAAAACTATCAAATGCCAAAACCTGAAGAATTGTGGTCCATTCTCCTCGTCAATACCCAATATCATGGCAGCTGCAACCAGAAAGAAGGGGAAAGAGAAATATTATAGGAAAAAGTTAAGCACAACCTGAAGAATGTTTCTTTAAAAATCAAAGAGTGAAATATAGTTAGAATTGCCCAACAGAGCATGCAAGCAACTGACCTACTCCTAGAGGTCTCATGTAGGCATGCTTAGTGTATATCTGTGATTTGTTTGCTACCTCACATCTTCAACCACATGCATGTCTAGATTTATATTTTTAAAGATCAAATGAGGCTGAGAAAAAGGACCAATCAGAAATGCCTATACTTCTATCAGATTAACATATTGACAACAAAAATTTTCTGATCACCAGAAACAAAAAGCCATGTAATTTAGATCTTTGAGATTGGGTAAGTGAATCATCATTATTCAGCTCCACTAGGGCCATCTTGCATATTAAATATCCGATGATGTTTATTTTCAGTTAAACACTATAGGACAAACTCTCCAAATGAATGTTTTACTAAAATATTCGCTATTTTAGTAAAACATTCATTGTGTCATATGCTGTAAAACCAATGGCAACTGATGGAACAACCTGTACAAGATTAACAAGAATAATTAGACAGTTATAATTGTTTGCTTCGAGTGATAACATTGAATTTCATTCCTCCCATCTGGTTAAAAGGTTATCAACCAGGTAAACTTGGATATCGGATTCATCAAATTTGGAAAAGTAATTAGGTTCTATTAAAACTTTTTCCAAATAAGGCATCATAAAGATTACTTGAGATTATCCCACAAGGGCCACAACCACAACTATAGAGCTTCAAACTGAAAACAGCCATTTAACATGTAGATAGGGTGTGACAAAAGGTTGATGTAGCAAGATTCGAAAAGATTTTATAAGACCCACTTTGGATTTCAGAATCCAAACCTACCAGGAAAAGATGATTCACCTTGGGTTCCAAACTCCAATTCGGTTTATTAGCAAATTGCATCTCCTACATGTAAGCTGGATTTCTACACAAGTTTTATTAATTAAAAGTTCTGATAAGTGCATCAAAAATAATGTCACTGAATATACAACCTGGAATTAGAGCTCAACCCGATATCTTTAGCAAGTTTCCGGTTCATGTTAAAATAAATAATCAAGTAAAAAATAACCACGCTTTTGTCAATGGAATGGCCAACGCGAGTAGGACAGGTAATAAGGGAAGCACACACTAGTTTTAAGAATTAAAATTTGTTCACTATATACTTCCAAACAACATAAATTTGTTTACTATATACTTCCAAACAACATGGCCCAGATGGACCAGAACTACACTCGACTGGGAGATAGTTGTGTGTAGAGCATCAAGATAGTTTTTAGTATGGTTGATTTCTTCAAGGCAGTCACTTACCTTGGCATAGTTGAGGCTCAATCCAGCAAACAGTTGCCTCCAACCTTGGTTCTGGACAATGGAGCTCAGCCCTTGCATGGTGCCCTTGATGCAGGTTGAACCAGGTTGAGTTGAATGCCGACTCTGAACCTGAAAGCATCAAATTGAACTCATGATATTGTGAAATACTGAGATACATAGCCTGCTGTGATGAACTCACATTGATCTATACAATGAGATATCATTAGCATATTTTAGCGATCTATACAATGAGATATTATTATCATATTTTAGCAACCAAGTATAATATTAAATATGGCGGTTATAGTTCAAAGGAAAAATACCTGCATTTGTCTCCTAACTACATCTAGAGGATAGGTAAGAGTTTGTCCAAATAAACCAGCTAAAGAACCACATGAAAGATGCAATGTAACAGACTTCTTTTAGTCTTCAGGGACATGGGTCTTTAGCTCTTCATATATGTAGAATTTCAGTCCAGCATAAGGAAGAATTCCAACAAGTGTTGGACCTGTTTTAAAATATAAAGATTACTAAACAAGAAAATTGTGCTAAAATTTAATCTCCATCAGTTAGCTATCTCTGAAATTTTGATCTTTGTAAGGAAAGAACAAAAAAAAAGAAAAAGAAATAGTTGCTACATGAAGCTATGGATCGGAGATAATGAATGGGCATTAGACATGATTCTACTGCTAACTAAGGCATGTTGAAAGAACCAAGATCTCCAATCTAAGTATAGGGCAGTTGTACAAAGATAAAAACTCGCATTTTTCAAGCATTATATGTAGCTATAGCCAAACGTATAGAACAAGCGGCAGGTTTACCATTTCGCGTTTTGCTAAATAAAAAGAGTTTAATTACCATTGATGATGTGAAGATTGATAAGTAGTCTGAATTGCCATGAATATCAGAAGGAACGGAGTGGTGGATAGTTTTGTAAATCATTAAGTTCTATTAGGATTTATCTTAAACTAAAATATACATTATGAAACACTATTAACTGAAAATAAACATCATCTGATATCTCAAGTAATTTATAATGAATCATGGGATGAATGTTTTACTAAAATAAAAGGATATATCCACTATAGGACAAACTCTCCAAATGAATTTTAGATTACCTTTGAATCCTTCTTGATCTCAAGCCTAGAGCGTTTAGTATTTTTAGGAAGCAAGAGATCCACAAGATTATATTGGTATAATTCCACCATGTAGACCTGCAAATTGAATCAACCATTCACATTCAAGATGACAACAATAGCAACAGGATACAAAAACCCAAATCAAAATACAGGGCTATCAAAAACTGTCATTTCTCACTATTGTTGAAATTTCATAATAATAAATTGCTAAAAATAATCATTCTGCAAATCATATCAATATCATTCTCAAAACCTTGTGATATATCAAAAAGTTCATAACAAGTAGGCTGTGGAGCCCATGTCTCCATGGAGGGAGTGGCGAAAATAAATAACCTTCCACCAACCTTCATAACATTCTCTTAAGTGCTCCGTGCCGAGAAAGCAATATACAAGAAGGGATTACCATAGATCTGAGAGATATCTTAGAATGGTCAATCAGAAGAATCCAAATAAAAGAATCCAAATAAAAAACTGTCTGATGCCTGCCTTGCTTCCTACTTGCCCCCACCCTAACCAAACACAGGGTTTCTAATCAATTGAATCACGAGTGAAAGGATCGTGCTAGGGTTTGAAGAAGAAGAAAAAGAAGAAAAAGAGAGAACTTACAGATAGTGTTAGGGTTCGGGGACGTGATACCCGCCGCCTTGACGGCTTCGAAAGCGTACTCTGTTCAAATCAAAGCCAAAATCGATGCATCAACAACTAGAAGCCAAGATCTTTCTAGAAACCCTAGGCAGCGATGCTTACCAACTTGGAAGAGGCGACCTTCCGGCGAGAAGATGATGTAGCGATCGTATCCGGCTCCACGTTTTGATGGATCGTTTGATTTCTAGGGTTTTGAGAGACGTACGGCAGCGGGAAGATGACGATTTAGAGATTGGGTTTAGGGAGAGAGGGATTTAGAAGTTTTAGAGGTATAAATAAAATATATTTTTTTGGAGGGGGGGGGGGAAATGAAAAAATTGGGGGGAAAATAAATTATGGACTATACCCACAGTGTTTAAAAGCTCTAAAGCTATAGGATACCTATACCCACAGTTAACTACACGTCTGTAGGTATATGATGCCTATACTCACAGTTTTAGAGATCCGTCACTATAGGTATCCGTTGGTATATGGCAAATTCCTTGTAGTGAAAGTTGCTCATCATTCGGAATTGCTCCTACAACTGTTGATACTCTCTAAACGACAAGTTCGGAGTCCAACACTTGGTTCAATGCTGCTTTTTCTACTCGCGAACGAGCGAGTACAAAGTAGCCCACCATTCGGAATTGCTCCTGCAACTGTTGATACTCTCTAAATGACAAGTTCGGAGTCTAACACTTGGTTCGATGGTGCTTTTGGTACTCGCGAACGAGCGAGTATAAAGTAGCTCACCATTCAAAATTGCTCCTACAACTGTTGATACTCTCTAAATGACAAATTCGGAGTCCAACACTTGGTTTGATGCCGCTTTTGATAGTCGCGAACGAGTGAATACAAAGTAGCTCACCATTCGAAATTTCTCCTACAACTGTTGATACTCTCTTAACTATAAGTTCGGAGTCTAACACTTGGTTCGATGCAACTTTTACTACTTGCAAACGAGCGAGTACAAAGTAGCTTACCATTCAGAATTCCTCCTACAACTGTTAATACTCTTGCGAACATTGGCGAAACACAAATTCTCACAATAAGCTTGAAAAGTGGGTATATTATTTCATCGAAATTTGATATACAAGTCTAATTCTAGACAAAAATTTCATATAAGAGACTACAAAATTTCACCCTAGCCCCTTCTGGGGAGTGGGATGCTTCTATTAAGTGATAGTCGGGGACGACGAGCGCCGTGGTGCTCTCGCCTCGCTTCCGCAGAGGTCTCCAAACCAGCAAGCTGAGTTGCGTCACCATAGCCCAAGAGTTTCACCGTCGCTCCAACAGACGCCCCGCTCGAGGAGCCGGCCACGCCGCTCTGTGCATCCCCGGGTTTCGCAAAAGGGGCGGGGAACGAAGTGCTATCTCGTGAAACGATGTTCCTTGGGCGTACTCGCCCCGAGGCCAAGAAGTGCTTCTAATGTTGCTCCCCTCAGAAAGTCATCGCAGACGAAGGGTCTCCGCTTCTGGCTTGATGGTCCGCTCTTTCAGTGAGTTGTCTGTTATACTGATCTTTAAGCGAGGCGATCAGCTCGAACTACCCCACGTGAAACTTCAGAAAGAGTCCGTCGAAGATAAGCCACCTCTAGACTTTTTTCAAGCACTACGTTCCTCAACTCCTCCCTCTCGGACCTCACCTCAAATAGAGAGTGATGAAGAAACTTAAGCCTCAGACCCTGGTTGGTAGCCATCGAAGGGCAAGACTCCTTGCCGTTGGGGGGCACCTCGCGAAATTTCTCTCTTCGAGCCGCATCATCTCAACTTCTCGGCGAGCCAAGGTCAACCTCACATGGCCTAACTCCCGCTCCGCTTTATAAAGCATCTCCCAAGATCGGCTGAGGCCTAACTCCGTAACACCTAGCTTATGGCGGAGAGCTGATACTTCGCTACCCTGGGGAAACCAATTAGAAGAAATTTTTTTGCAAAGTCCAACACACAGGTTTCGAACAGAGCTACAAGATAGTTCTAATCTTCTTTAAGCCTCGCAGCGCAACATTGAGTCCAAAAAACTTAATATCATTGACAAAAAGAGAGAAGATATAAGAGCGGTGGCAAGTCCGCTATAAGGCAGTACAAAAAGAAAGAAAAAAGAGCGAGTCCAAATAGAGTCAAACAGCCACCTTAGGGAGCTGCTTTGCAATCGTTCTCGGCACTTCCACGATCGCCGACTTGAGATTCGCCACTCCGTCTTCTTCTTCTTCTTCTTCTTCTTCTTCGTCTTCTTCTTCTTCTTCTTCTTCTTCTTCTCCTTCCTCTCCTTCCTCTGCCCCCTCAGCAACTCCACCTTCGGGAGGGACGTACTCACCTTTGAGAGGGGTATACAGGCTGTACCCTGGGCTGTCGACACCGGGGAGGCTAGCTTCCACGTGCTTGAGGGCTTGGGTGTAAGACTGCTCCATGTTCTCGCGCATGTGCACCTTTGCCTCAGCCTTGATCGCCTCCGTAGCTGCTGCCACCGCTGCTTCCCTCTCCCTCACCTAGTCCTCGGTCGCCTTCAAAGCCTTTTCCTTCTCCTAATCAGTCCTCTCCCTCTCCTTGTTGGCCCTCACCGCTTCGGCTGCAATCCGCTCGTTTGCTTTTCCTAAGGCCGACTCAAGAAGGCTGATCTGGGCAGCCTGAGACTCTGACAGACGTTGCTCTGCCTCATACATCTTCACAGTCTTGGCCCTCTCGGACCGATTCTTATCGCACGTTGCCTTGAGCTCCTTCTCCTGCTCGGCGAACTGATCCAAGAGGTGGCTGAAGTAACGCGTAATCTGAAGAAAAAAGGGGCTAAGGTTTGATGCAAAATACTTGAAGATTTTGAGGACCCAACAAAGTTACTCACCGACATCGTCGCCCTGGCAATCTCGAGGGCATCATCTCCTACCGTCCCCACCTTCAACGATGCTCGGCCTTTCGGGGTCGGGAAATGGCGGAGTGCCTGCATGCTCATGACGGAATCACCAAGGAAGCTGTCATGTTTCATCACCCACCAGTCGGGGACGAAGAGCCCCTTATGCTCCTCGGTGAGAATCATCTCGGCCTCGGCGGTAAGAGGGGGCACCTCGAATGCTAGTGCAACTCCAACAGAGAGGGCCTCGGCAGAGGGGTCGGAAGGGGCAGATGGGGGAAGAGTGGCAGAGGGAGCAGACGGAGAAAGGGATGCCAAGTTCACCATCGGGGCTACTGCCGAGGGTCTCTTAGCGGCTCGGCTAGCTGAGGGTCACGCCGTCGTCCACTTCCTTTTCTTGCTATCAACACCTTTCCTACCGTCTATGCCTCGGTCTAGCAGCATTGCTCGGAAGTCCATGTCCGGGGCCTCTGGGAAAACGAAAGCTAAAAAGAGTTAGCGACAGAAGAAAACTATATTAGAAATAAATACAACAAGAAAATAATTTGAAGCATACTGGGGTCGATCGGACTGAGACCCCCACCGAAGAGAACCTCCTCGGTCATATCCTTCTAACTCAAGGTCGGACGACTGAGGAGCTTCGACACGACCTCATCCTCCTTCAGAGTCAACACTGGTTCGGCCTTTGCCCACCTTGGAACATCCTCCCTCCACCTTGTCGGGAAGTTCCACGATTTGGTACCTTGAATCAGAAAGTACTTCTCCTTCCAATTTTTGATGGAGTCCGGATTCTAGATCAATTTAACGCCCCGCCGTGGCAAAAAGTAATACCGGTACTACATCTTGCTCATACGGTTGATCCGATACATGTTCCGGAGCATAACGAGCCGAGGTTAGATTCCCACTGCCTGGCATTGGAGAATAAAGCCGATGACATGCCTCCATATGTTCGACATGAATTGGATCGAACTCAATCCGTACCACTGCAGTACCTGGTCACAAAGGGCAGCAAGGGAAAGTGGAAATCGGCATTGAGCACGTCGTATGGAAAGATGCATGTGTCGGACGAAGTCGACGAACATGCTCAAAACCCTGGACCGAGGAGGAGGAGGGTGAACACCAACAGAATCAGGAAGCTCCTCCTAATACGCAATAGGTCCCTCTCCGTAAGAACCGAGGGAATGTCATCGACTTCGGAGTGCTCCCTCGGCTTATTCTCCTCGTATGAAGTCGACCTCCCGTATACCGCCTTGGACAGAAGGTCGGCCAAGTAAACCCTAGTTTTCTCGAGGCTGAACAGCGTGGACATTAGCCTACCTAGCTCACCCGCTCTCTTCATATTCTCCACTATTGTCTCCACGATCACCGACCTAGTGACCTCCTCCCCCTTGTCCACCGCAGATGAAACTGCCAACAGCCGACCACTTCCTTGGTCTGAGGTGGAGGTCTCACTCCCCGCTGACACTCTAGACATGTTAAGAAATATATAAAATGAAATATGTATTTACCTTGATGTGATAGCTATGGTCGGAATAGTTCGCCGGAGAATTGAGTGCTTGGCCGCGACCGCTAGTAGAGCCACCCAAGAGCAAAATCTAATTCTCAGAGTGAAAAGTGAAGAATGAGAGAATAGTGAGGGGGGGAGACTTATAGTAAAAAAGGGAGTGCCGCTTGGGCTTCCGAGTGCTTTGGGCCCCCACGACTTCCAATGAGGCCCATTAGAAGGACAAATGACAGAATTTGTAAGGCGAAAAACTACCGCCTTACAATTCGAGCGACATCTTCATCAAGGGGTCCAAACCGTGCCACGTAGCTCAGAATTACAATCCGAGCTACCGAGGTACTGAGCTGCGAATGGGCAAAAACTAACGCCTCACAATTCACGCCTGATCTTGATCAACCATCCAAATCGTGCCATGTAGCTCGAAATTACGATTCCGAGCTACCAAGGTACCGAGCTGCGAATTGGCAAAAACTACCGCCTCACAATTCGTGCTAGATCTTCATCAATGGGTCCAAATCGTGCCACGTAGCTTAGAATTACAATTCGAGCTACCGAGGTACCGAGCTGCGAATTGGCGAAAAACTAATGCCTCACAATTCGCGCCTGATGTTGATAAACCGTCCAAATCGTGCGACGTAACTCGGAATTACGATCCGAGTTACCGAGGTACCAAGCTGCGAATTGGCGAAAACTACCGCCTCACAATTCATGCCAGATCTTCATCAAGGGGTCCAAATCGTGCCACGTAGCTTGAAATTACAATCTGAGCTACCGAGGTACCGAGCTGCGAATTGGCAAAAATTAATGCCTCACAATTCGTGCCTGATCTTGATCAACCGTCCAAATCGTGCTACGTAGCTCGGAATTACTATCCGAGCTACTGAGGTACCGAGTAGCGAATTGGCAAAACTACCGCATCACAATTCGTGCCAGATCTTCATCAAGGGGTCCAAATCGCACCACGTAGCTCGGAATTACAATCCGAGCCACCGAGGTACCGAGCTGCGAATTGGCAAAAACTACAGCCTCACAATTCATGCTAGGTCTTGAGTAACCATCCAGATCATACCACGTAGTTCGGTATTACAATCCAAGCTACCGACCCACCGAGCTGCGAATTGACGAAAACTACCATCTCACAATTCGTGTCAGGTCATGATCGATGCCCCAGATTGTGCCACGTAGCTCGAAATTACGATCTGAGCTACCGAGGCACCAAACTGCAAATTGGCCAAAAATACCACCTCACAAGTCGTACCAGGTCATGATCGATGCCCTAGATCGTGCCACGTAGCTCGGAATCACAATCTGAGCTACCGAGGCATCGAGCTGCAAATTGGCAAAAACTTTCACCTCTAAATTCGTGCCAGGTCATGATCGACACTCCAAATCATGCCACGTAGCTCAAAATCACGATACGAGCTACCGAGGCAGCGAGCTGCGAATTAGCAAAAACTACTGCCTCACAATTTGTGCTAGGTCATGATCGATGCCCCAGATCGTGCCACGTAGCTCAGAATCACGATCCGAGCTACTGAGGCACCAAGCTATGAATTGAAAAAAACTTTCACCTCTAAATTCGCGCCAGGTCATGATCGATGCTCCAAAACGTGCCAGGTAGCTCGGAATCACGATCCGAGCTACCGAGGCACCGAGCTGCGCATTGATAAAAACTCCTACCGTCTGATCACTTGGAAATTTGCACCGACGACATGATTGATGCTCCAAATCACGCCACGTCGATATTCGTATGATTAATTCTTTTTATTTTAATTATAATTCAAATTAATTAATTATAAATCGTGAAAAATGATTAAAAATTCAAGAAAATTAATTTAAAATTCTAAAAAATAATTACAAATTTGGGAAAATATTTTTTAAGCTCCTGGGTAAATAATTATTAATTAGAATGATTAATTAATACTTTTTGAAAACAGATCACCACTTCGCAAAATTGAATAAAAAATTCAAAAAATAATCAAAAATTAGAAAAAATCTTGAAATTTCCGAGAATCATCTTTGGCACTTTGCAAACTCAGATTGACACTGTTACATCTCAAGCAAGATCAAAACCCCTTGAAGAACTTCGATAAAATCCCGTACGCTATTGAAACAATGAAAACTACTCCCCAAAGGCTGTTAAACTCAGTCTTCAAGAGTGGGGGGCTCGTGATATGGCTAAAAATAGGATTAAATCGGAATCGTCCAAATTGGGCATGAATCTTAAAGCTCTCAGGTGTAAAACAGTAATTTTGCCTACAAATGGGTCCGAATGGGGGACTGGGTCTTTCTTCAAAACCTTAAAAGCCCAAAAACGGATCTGTCTGACTGGGTATGGGTAGCAAGCCATTCTAATCCAACTCAGATGGATAAAGAGGGATTCAAATTCGTGATTATCTCTAAGAGGCTGTTTAAACCACCTCTTATCATGAAACGAGTCTAACCTCTCCATCTTATCCATAAACATCGGGAAGTAGAGATTTATCTTTATCTCGAAAATGGTTCCTAAGACGACTATAAATACCCCTCTCGTCCCCTCCGTAACAAGGTAATCAATCTTTTTCTACCTAAATCTCTTTCTTAATCTTTCTGATTACTGACAAGAGCGTCGGAGGGTTCATCACCGGGATCCATCCTGGGGTATCCAACTTTGTGCAGGTTCGCGGCAGTAGCAAGAAACAAGTCAACATGTCGGTGAAAGTCGACAGGTTTGCTTACTTGTTTCCTTCAAGAATCCACAAATTCATCTGTTTGCTCCTACACCAGAAATCATGAGCAACAACAAGCACACTTAACATGAAAATTTTCCAATTCTATAGGATTTAATGTAATTTTCAAACTAGCCATTGTCTTAGTATTATTAGAGGCGTTATCAAAACCAATAGCAAAAACTTTATCATAAATATCAAAATTATTACATGCTTCCATGATGTGTGTGGCAATTACTTCACCCTTATGTAGGTACCTAACAAATCTGAATGAAATTATCCTCTTTTGAAGTAGTCAATCGGAATCTATCCATTGACATGTTACACACATCATTGGTACGCTGTTCACTCCTACCCACCCATCCGATGTGAAAGAAACTCTAGTATTTAGTGATGTTAGTGTTGCTACTAAAAATTCTTAACCTCATTGTAAACTAATTTACAATCACCCCTAACTATATTTCTAGAAATTTTTTATAATATGAGGGTTTAACGCGGTTTGTGCAAAAGTCTCTACATTCTTACTTTTACCAAATAAATAAGATAATTCATCTGTAATTACTAACTTAGTCATTTCCCTATGAACGATATCGTGATCGTAGCTATAACTATCTACTTGACCGGCTTTAGGGTGTATTTTTTGTTGCGTGAGATTGTCTTTAAAAATTTTGGGTTGACATTTATTTTTGGGTTGACATTTATTTAAGTGACGTTGAAGTGTACTGGTTCCCGATCATAATTTAAACTTATTGGGTGTTTGACACTTCTTACAATTTTTTAGTCCTACACTCTTATCATTTTGTGAATGGACAAAGTGAATAATATTTGTTTACTTCGGAAGTGTTCCCTCTCGTTTTACGGATTGAGAAGCGCCAGGTTTCAATGGTTGCAGTTCTATGTCTTCCACTTCTACTTGATTCGTGTGTGTTTCATGAAAATCGGGAATAGTATCATAATTCGTAACTATTTCTCCACTCTCTACATATGGAGTTGGAATGGAAGGAATGCGACGACTACTAGTGGACTCTTGGATACTATGTCTTCCGGGTGATCGGTTAGATGTCATTTAAACTAGTGTATGTTAATAAAATTATAGTGTATGTTCTAAAGATTAATTATAGTGTATGTTTCCAAAATTAATTATAGTGTATATTTTAAATTTTAATTCTACAAAACAAGTAAAGATAGATAAACTAGTGTATGTTAAAGATAAACTAGTGTATTCCAAACAAAAATAACAAATGTTTCAATACAACAACAACAATTAAATGAATAAACTAGTGTATGTTTACCAAATATTTTTTAAAAAAAATTAAAAAGAAGAAGAAGAAGAAGAAGAAGTAGAACAAAACTCAATCTAAGTAACAGAAATAAATGAGAACAAACAACAATGCTAATTCTTAAAATTATACAAATACAAAAATACCGTATGAGTGTAGAATATAGATTGATGAATGAAGTAAAGAGAGTTGAGAGCTTGTAGTGTTGTTGTTGATGTTGTTGATTGTTGTTGGATGTTGTTGATGTTGTTGATTGTTGTTGGATGTTGTTGATGTTGTTGATGTTGATCCTTGTCGATTGTTGTTGATTGTTGTTGAGATAGTAAAGAGAGTTGATTGAATTTGTGAAGAGAACTGAATGAAATGAGGTTTTATATATAGAATATGCAATTTTTTAAATTTCCCAAAATACCTCCCAAAACTAGCTAGTATAGAACTATTAGTGGCATTTCAGTAATTACACAAATACAAAATTTTAAAAAAAATCTGAAAAAAATAAAAAAAATGCCCAACGGTCGGCCCGCGGGCCGGTCCGGACAAGCCCGGGGCGGTTCAACCCGGTCCAGGGTATGAGCGGGCTGAGCTTGTAGCTGGGCAGGTCACTTGCGGTCTTTTTTGGCGAAATGGCGGACCGGACCGGACCGCCTATGTTGGGCGGTCTGGCCCCGGTTCAGACCGGGTTTGGGCGGGCCGGGCCAGGCCGATCCCGGGCTAGCCCAGCCCTAATGCTACCCCCAGCCTCTATATACTCAGGGCTCGTTTATTTCAGTAATGCGACAGGAAAAAACCCACATCAGCAAAAATTGACTGTTTAATTCATAAGCGGAATATACTTATCTTGCTTTCCTTTTGAGTGCACCAAGAAATGAGATGAATAAACCAGCATGTTCTGAATTAAAAGGATAAAAAGTATAAAGGAGACTTTAAAAAATATATGTATAGAGCGAAAAGGAGACCTATATATCTATACATAATAAATTATAAAGAAAGCTATCAAGTTGCTCTTATTCAATCTCGTCTAAAATTAATGGCCCAGATTTAACTTCACAAAACACATTTTTTCCCCAAAAGTCCCACCCCCTCCCCCCCCCAAAAAAAACTCAAGTTCAAATTCTACCCCCAAAACAACCCATTTATTTATTTAATTATTTCTGTCTCGCTCTCTCCCTCTCTCTCTCTCTATATATATATATATACATGGAAACATGGACTTTTATATCCCAATTTATAATTATTTTTCACCATATACTAATGGAAACATGGACTTTTAATTACAACTAATTATTGTCATACTATTCAAATTTCAGTTATATAACTGTTGATTTACTGTTTACAAAACTTTTCATATATTATATCGTTCTGAAGACGTGTCACGGGCAAATTTAGTATACATACAAAAGGCAAGCCCACTCTCAATGGTAAAGAAAGGATCCAGATATCTAATTAGTTTCGGGTCCCATCTTCTTCTGCTTTATCTTAGTCTCGGGCCCCATCTTCTTCTGCTTTTGCTTATGCTTGCTTGTCTTTTTAAAGAATGACTTTCTCACTCACCGTCAGTAGTTCACAATTCACAATCACAGAAAAAACAGAGACTAATGAAAAAAACACATATCAGTATCATTGATGAATTACTCATGTAATTGATTAACCAAATTCAGAAAGAGCCTTTTCCTGATAATAACTGTAACTATTATTATGAAACTGAGCCATATTTGCAGTCATTGTCTTAGTTTAGCTCTGTCGTAATAGCTGACAATCAAAAGTTACCCTTTTTTTTTTTTTTTATTAAAAGATGACCGAAGTCATCGCTTCATTAAAAAGAACTTAACGAAACAGAAATAGGAAATACATAGAGTCCGCAGGCGAATATCACCAAATAACATCTAATCCGGGCAAAACATCCCGAACATTAAACAAAATACATGTAAGTAATAAAATATCTAATACATCCAACCCACATCTGGAAGCCCACTGCGAAAAGTGAACAGTCCCCCTAGTTGCAGACTACTATGCCCCCTCTCCTGAGCGCATCTTCTTCCTGGATCTGTTGAGGCCTGTCCATTCATAACGACAAAAGTAAATTTTTTACATTAACGAGGAAAGAGAATGACAGACGCTGTTGAAACAAAAATCGTTGCGGTCTAGCCATAAGTTCCACAAAACGGACGCCACAACAATTTTCCACTCTAGTCTACCCTCTTTTGTAATCCTGTTATTTCTAAGAACCCCCCAAACCTCAGCACTAGACCCCGGACAGTGTGACACTCCGAACGAAATACCCACTTCCCCCCAGACCCATCTAGCTCTATGACAATTGAATAAAATATGGTTCGTATCTTCTTCGTCGGACATACATGTACTACATAACACACTTTCCACGATACCCCGCTTTCTCAAATTAACCCTGGATAGAATTGCATCGTTCTCCACCGACCAAAGGAAAACTTTCACTCTGAAAGGAACGCAAGTACCCCAAATCACCTCCGTAATCTCGTTTCTAATACCGCCATCATTAAGCCTTTTGTATAGAGAGGAAACCGAGAACTTTCCATTGGCCTCCAATGTCCACCTTCTCTCGTCTTCCGACTATTGGGTGTAATTCCCTTCTATCCGAATGAAATTATTGACCATTTTCAATTGATCGATCACAGCTTGTTCAAGTGTATCCTTGACCTCTAATCTCAATTTGAAGTTCTTCCAAACGTCGGAGACGAACGAGTCTTTGTTCAGAACTTCTTCTGCCGCTGCTGGGAAGAGGCTCATAAGCGAATTAGTACCACACCACTTGTCTTTCCAAAATCTTGTTTTCCTGCCATCTTTTACCCTACAAAGAGTATTGTTGTGGCAAACCTCCCCCGTCCTGTAAACCCCTTTCCAAAGAAAGATTTTCTACTATGGATGCCCTTTCCCCCAAATCTGAATTTCTTCCTTGTCCTGTAATTAGTAAGAGACTTACACCACCAATTATTACGTTGTTTAGCCATCTTCCACCACCAATTACTAAGTAAAGCCCTGTTCATGTCTCTGAGATTAATTATACCCAAACCTTCGAACTCCTTTCTTTTGCAGAACCTCCCCCAGCTAACGAGATGTATCCCTTTTTCCCCCTTGTTTGTTCCTTTCTATAGAAATCTCCTTCTAAATCTGTCTATCTTGTGGATTACCCATGCCGGTAATTCATAAATAGACATAAGGTAAATAGGGATACTGTTGATAACTACGTTAAGCAATGTGATCCTACCTCCCAACGTAAGGAATTGTCCCTTTCCACCCTGCAAGTCTTTTCTCGATCCTATCGATAAGTAATTGCCAGTCTTCCTTAGTAAGCCTCCCTGGCTTGATGGGGATCCCAAGATACGTAAGCGGGAACTCCCCCCTATTGCATCCTAACAACTATTGGATCATAGGGACGGGGACGGAGCAGCGCTCGCTCAGTTGAATGACACAACTCTTCTTGAAATTTACCTTCATTCCAGACCATGCCTCAAAGCACTTCAAAACCGATCCCATCGCTATGATATCCTCTTTAGATGTCGTCCCAAACAATAGCATATCATCCGCATATTGCAGAATAGAAATAGGCTCGGAAAAATCCCTGATATCAATTCCAAAGTGATCCCTCTCCTTGTTCCCGTTGGCAATCATCTCCGACAGTCCATCAGCAACTATTGCAAATAGCAGCGATGACAGAGGATCCCCTTGACGAAGCCCTCTCTTGCATTTGATCTCTTTACCCTGTGATCCGTTAACGATAAGGAATGATTTACCACCTCTAATGCAATGGAATATCCACTTTCTCCACCTTTCCCCAAATCCTTTAAGTAGTAGAGCTTCGTTCACCGAGTTCCATTCAACTGAGTCGTAAGCCTTTTGGAAGTCCACTTTAAAGAGGAAGCCGTCCGTTTTGTCTCTGGTTGCTCTGAAGACAGTTTCATGAGCCGAGGCCACGCTATCCATGATGTCCCTTCCTTTAATGAAGCCACTCTGTGACTGTCCAATAATATCATTAAGTAGTGGCCCCAATCTGTTGGCCAATACCTTGGAAATGATCTTAAAGGAGCCGTTCAGTAGACTGATTGGTCTGAAGTCCCCAACCTCTTTAACCTCAGCCTGCTTGGGGATCAACACAATGTTCGCATAGTTCAGACGATCTAAATCTGTTTCCCCCTTATAGAAATCTCGGACTATTCGCATGAAGTCCCCTTTGATGGTACTCCAATAGAGCTTGTAGAAGAAAATCGGAAAGCCGTCTGGACCAGGAGCTTTATCCGAACCCAGGCTATTGATAGCGAAAAGAACCTCCTCTTCTGTGAAAATGCTTTCAATATTATCAGATCCATTAAGCCTAGAATACAGCCACATATTCTGATTCAACGAACACCTATGCTCTCTTCTTTTACCCAAGAGGTCCTTGTATTTATCATGAAGATGTTGTTTAATTCTATCTTCATTCTCGCACCAACCTCCTTCCACTTTAAGCCCAGAAATGTGATTTTTACGCCTTCTACCATTGGCCATCTTATGGAAAAATTTAGTGTTGGCGTCTCCTTCCATCAACCACTGGAATCTTGAGCGTTGCTTCCAATAATATTCCTCCATCTTCCCAATATGTAGAATGTCTTGTCTATTCCTCCGTAGCTCCTCTAATTCGGTCTCTATTAGATCTCTTTCCTCCTCTGACTTCTAAATGCTCGATCCTCTCTCCTATCTCTTCTTTGAGTCTCTGATTCTGCCCAAATTCCATCCTAGCCCAGTGCTTCACTTTTGAGCGTAATCTCCTGATCTTTTGTATCCAACATCCCACTGCCGAATCTGGTATGGTAGGAGCATTCCATCTTTTCTCAACTATCCTCTTTAATTCTTCACACAATGTCCATGACTTCTCAAACCGAAACTGATGTGTTTTCCTTCTATCCCATTCCCCGCAGTCCAGAGCTAAAGGAGTGTGATCAGAAGTAAATCTGATCATCGCTTTGACTTTGGCTAATGGGAAAACATCTTCCTATTCTGAGGAGACTAAGATTCTATCTAATTTCTCCAAAGTTGGAACCGCTTGTAAATTTGACCAGGTGAATTTCCTATTCGAAGGATTGATTTCCACCAACTCTAAATCATCAATCAAGGCATTGAATTGGTCCCTATCACCCCTCGGAGCTCCTCTTCCCAGGTGCTCGAATTGAAACCTTGTAATGTTGAAATCTCCACCCACAACCCACGGACCCTTACACATTCCTCTAATATTCCTAATCTCGTCCCAGAACAAATTTCTTTGGGCTGACTCATAGGGACCGTAGACTGTAGAAACAGTCTGAATCCAACTATCAGCTCGTCTTCTGATAGTAATCGTGATAGAAAATTCTCCCGAAAGTTCATCTATAATCTCGAACATCATAGGATCTATTCCTATAGCTATACCCCTCTGAAAACCCTCGCGACGATTTAAACCTCCACTCGAAAGAACGTATACCTTTAATGCTTTGAAAATCAACTATATTAGGAAATTCAACACTAGTTTCCTGAAACGTGCAAATGGACGGTCTGTATCTAATGATAGTATCACTAATCAGCCTCTTTTTTGATTTCTGTCTCATCCCCCTCACATTCCAAAAAATGTACAACATTAAAAAAAACTAAAGCCTCTAACCCCTAGACTCTAGATCTCCATGCCCAAATTTATTCTATCTGTCGAGATCTATCCCCTCTAATAATATTGACATGAAACATTTGTTCATCCCTGTTGGACCCCATGGCTAGACCGTACAGACTAGCAAAATAAATGAGAGAATCATCATTTAAAAGATCTAATACTGAAAAATGACCAGAGGAGATACCTTGACAGGCCGAGGTTGGCTCTCTAGTCTTTGTCGCTGCTCTAATCAAATCTTCTTCACTTGGTCCACTCGATCCCCATTTATCTAACTGCCTCTTGCTTTTTCGCTGCGAATCTCCCATATATTTAACACCGCTACCCCCTGCGCTTTCTCCTGCTCAACCTCCTGCCAATTCTCTAACCTGTCTTGCCCATTTCTCGTGCTCCGAGTCGTATGCACTTCCCCCGCTATGTAGACCATCCAAAGCCCCTATCATACCATTGATTTGTTCCGTGTCGAACGCATTATTACTTAGTTCTACCGACTGCTCTGATACACCACGAACGACCATGTTGCCCTCCTCAATACCGTCCATAACATCCAAGTGTATATTTTCATTTTCCCCAATATCTTCTTGATTCTCCACCGGGCCCAAAGCAGCATTAATCAATTGATCCTGTGGCCCATCTGCAAAATCCCCTGGCCCATGAGCCCCTTCGTCCACTAAAGGATCAATCAACAGAAGTGGCTCTTGCAGTGCTGGATCTTGCGGCCCAAGCCCATGCCCCAGGCCCACATTAACAACAGCCTGTTCTTTATCCTTTCGAAATGGCGTGCCAAATCCTCCTTGCCGTACAATGGCCTCTATTGCCTTTTGGATCGAGACCTGGATTTTGTCCTTCGTCAGCAGCGCAATTTCAGGGACCTCCTTCGAAGTTCGGATAGCTACTTCGTTACCCACGTTCAACGCGCCTTTCAAAATCCCTGGCATACGATTTCCCCTAACAGTGCTCTCTGTCCCTTTGTTCTGAGTATTTTTCCCGTCGCGCCGCTGAGGTACCGCCTGCCACATAGCCTTCTCCCTATTACCTTTTAGTCGTACGTCTTTTTGGGCATTGGATTTCAAATTAGAGCCGTACTGGTCATCAATCTTGAACCTCTCCTTAAGAGTAGATGAACGGCCAAGATCTAGATCTGTGGGATCGGACGGTCCACCGTCATTGTCTACCTTCGATCTACCCTGTTCCCCATCTTGCTGTCATCTGAGCACTCTTCCTCCTCCCGCATCGAGACTTTCCCAAATGATACGTTCTTCTTCCTCTCCACGATCAGCTTGATTTCGTAGAACTCCCCCTCGAACTCCGCCTGAACCGTTGACGGAATGTCAGTAAAACTATCGCAACCCACTTTAATGCGCGCAAATTTCCTCCTCTCCTGAGTGATCGTAGCTCTATCAACCTCCTGCAGAAAACCAAAAGCTCGAACAAGATTCTGAAAACCACAACGAATATTGAATGTTATTGATCATCATTTTTTTTATATTTTATTTTTTAAAAGAAAAAGTGGAGTATATCCCCTTATATCATTAATAAAGATGTTAACAAAATATACTGAGAGTACTAAATGTACAACAACCTACAGAATTGGAAATAAAACATAGAACCTCCAACCAGCATGGGACGGTGGGATAACTCAAAACATAAAGCAATAGAATCAATAAAAACATAATAAAAGAGATCCCTGCAACATAACCTTAGAGGGCGGGATCCTGTCCTGAGACGCACTACTCAGTTGATGGTTGGACCAATCACTATCTCCTCCTCGTCGTACTCGTCCACTTGGAAGGCACTAGCATCCTTCCTCTTGGTCCCGTTGCTGCGATTGTGCCCCAAAAGAAATAAGATGCATAATATGAGTTAAATTTCAGAAATACTATTAGAGGTCCCACAAAAGTAAAAGTTCTTTTCATCAAGCCATAAAACTCTGGTCGTTTCCTTCATCTCGTGTTTCTCATTAGCGAACTTGAGGCCTATCCATAGGTCCTCATATATTAGGATGCAGATGTTTACACCGAGGGTCCTTAGAACCTCGACCACGACTGCCTTGCTCCTATGACCCGACCAGGACTACCATGCGCAAATGACATTCTATGAATAGATGATTCCTCGACTCCATGTATGCATTGCAAAACCCACAACTAGACACAATGTTTGGCTGTCTCTTGACCCTGTTCTTCCGTGTTAAGATTTCATTGTTGAGTACAAGGCAAAGAAAGAATCTTACTTTTAAAGGTGCACTGGCTTTCCAGAGTATAGTCAACCATTTTGGTCTACAACCTCTAAAGTGAATGTGGTCATAGAGTGAGCGTACCGTAAATGACCATTATTTTCTATCCCCTAAGCTTTCCGGTCTAGACCATGTGAACATCGCACTCCTAATTGTGGAATGTAGGATTGAAGTTCCCTTAGTCTCAGTTGGGACTCCTGGCTTAGGCAGACTCTAAAGAATGGTTTCCATGACCCCTTTTCTAGGTATTGGCAATCGTGATATGGGGTTGGGATGCTTGTTCATATAACTCTAGGAACATATCTCTGAGGGAGTGTGCCCTACACCACCTGTACCACCAGAACTTGGTCATTGGACCGCTGCCTATGAACGATGTAACACAGTTGTTGAAGGGGTCATAGGCTTTGAAAACCCCTTTCCAAAACCAGGAAACTCTTAGCCCAACCCAAATACCCAAACCTTGCATCCCCTTCGCTTGCAGATAAGATTGAATGAAGTCTTGCCATCTTTCACCATTTTGGTGGGATACTTTCCACCACCACTTACCAAGGGGGGTCAGGTTCATATCTTTCAAATCGACGATGTCTAGGCCTCCATTTATTTTCTTCATACAAGCTCTTTCCCATCTGATTAGGTTGTAGGCCCCGTCAGCGTCAACCTCTTTCTAAAGGAATTTCTTATGAACTTGATCAATCATTTGGATGACCCATTTTGGGAGTTCAAAGAAAGACATGTAGTAGGTCAGAAAGTTGGACAATGCCGAATTTATAAGGGTCAATCTACCTCCCAGTGATAAGGATTGACCATTCCACCCTGACAACCTAGCTGCTACTCAGTTAATAATTGGCAACCGATCCGATTTCTTTAGTTTACCCTGTCTGACTGGAACGCTGATATACTTGATATGGAAGTTATTAAATTTACAGTTCATAATGGTTGTGTTCCTTTGCATCCTCTTCTTCTAACATGGCAATAGGGATATGGGAACTCTTGTGGAAATTAACTCATAAACACGACCATGCTTCGAGGTAGTACAGTGCTCCTTTGAAGGTAATAGTTTCCCCATATACTCGTTACCAAAATATAAGGTGTCGTTAGTGTATTGTAGAATTGTGCATCCTGGGTGGTTTCTTTAACTGGCTATAGAGCAAATAATCACGCTTTTCTGCAATTATCCATCATGGCTTTGAGGACATTCTCCACAATTGTAAACATAAGAGAGTATAGGGGATCCTCTTGTCTTAGACCTCTTCTACAAGCGAACAGTTGACCGACCATTCCATTTACCAAGACAGACATCCTGTTGGTAGTAAGACAGTGGCAAATCCACATAATCCATCGTCCCCAAAACCGCTACCTCTAAGCGCTTCCAGTAGACAATCCCACTCAACCGAGTCATAAGCTTTCTTGAAGTCCAATTTTCACAAGTAACTTATGTCATTCGTGATATGATATTGGTGGATTGTTTCTTTTGCTATGGCTATACAGTCTAGTATACAACGCCCCATGATGAAACCTGTCTCGACTAATCAAACTTTCCATTACCCTTCCTAATCTATTAGCAAGGATCTTGGTGATAATGGGAAGGCTAATGGGTCGGAAGGTACATACTCTGTGAGAATCTTCCTTTTTAGTGATGACCACTTCCATAAAGTTAAGTCTGCCTAATTTTAGTATATGGTCGCGAAATTCGAACATGACTGATATAAGAATGTCTTCGTTCTGTTCTTAGAAGGTTTGGTAAAATAAGATCGGGAATCTGTCTGGACCTGGTGCTTTCTCCTTACCCGTATGAAAGACTACCTCCTTCGCTTCTTCCTCCATAAATAGATCCTCGATAGACAACAATGACAACGCCAAGTTTTTTTGGTCTGCCCTGCCAAAACTCTTATATCAGTGAAGCCAAAAAGATTTTTGTAGTGAATCTAGAATACCTGTTCAATTTCTCTCTCTTCTTGAATAATACATGCCTCTGTTTTGACCAAGAGGATAAGATTGGACCTCCGGTGTGCACTAGATACACGGTGGAAGAAGGTAGCATTCACGAAATTCTAGATCTCTGTTGTCATTTGAGCTCTTGTAGCTTGTATATCTAGGCCATGTCCTCTCTTTGACTTAATAGCCAGTTTTCGTTATGCTTGAGTGAGGTCGCTGGTTTCCTCCAGTCTTTCCAGTTCATCGTTACTTTCCAAAATGGATTATTTGGCTAGCCAGATAGTCACAAATCTTGTGATGTTCCATTTCCTAAACTTGGCCCGAAGATTACAGATTTCTTCACACCAAACCGCTGCCACCATAGTTCCCCGAATTGGCAACACCCAACTTTCCATAACCAGGTGGTGAAATCCCTGAAGTTCAAGCAAGCTTTGTCAAACCTAAACTTCTTTGGTTTCCTAACATTTCGCTCTCCAAATGAGAGAATAACAAGGACATGGTCTGATATTAGTCTCGGCAGAGATTAGGAACTTGCTAAAGGGAATTTTCCTCATAGTCTAGTGGGACTAGTACTCTATCTAGCCTCGCCATTATAGGGGTTTCTTGCATATTAGACAAGCGTAAAAGCCTATCTAAAATTGGAATGTCGACTAATTCCAGATTAGTGATAATGCGATTGAACTCCTCCCTATTGGTATCACTAGAGCCTCTACCACGATATAAATGCGAACCTTGTGATATTAAAGTCCCCACCAACTAGCCAAAGATTTTTCCAACACGTTTGGATAAATAGAGTTTTGTCCAAAATGCGGCTTGAGATAACAAATGATTTGGGCCGTACACTATTGTCACCAATTGGGTCCAGTTATCTATTCTATGTTGGATCAAGACTGATAAAGAGACGATTGGAATTCATCTCAGCAAGTGAATATATCAGGGTTAAAGACGACAATGATGCTTCCAAATGCCTCAATGGAAAGGTGGATTCTCCATTCTTTGATCTTATTCCCACCAAGTCAATTCTAGCCACGTGCATGAATTTGGTTTCTTAAAGGCTAGTCATATCCTACTTTGAACATATTGATAACGTCCTTAACCATCTCCCTCTTTTTTTGACCCTCCAAACCTCTAACATTCCATAGTAGGATAATCATTAATAACTGATAGGGAGTTATGTGTTAGGCTAGGCTCTTAGTTCGAAGCTAGGGTTTCCCTCTCCATAAGACCATAGGTTATGACAAGATTAAATACATCGGTATCAGACATGAAATTAAAAACAGAAGCTAAAAAGCTACGCATACCTCCACCGTCAATCTTAGCTGTTTTGGTCAGTGCTGCAATCTTCATATAATCAATCAAGACTCCTCGTGAGCCCTCTTCGATACCATCTGCACCTTGTAACCCTTAGAATTATGTTGTAGTTCGGAGCTGGTCTGAGAGGCAGTCACTGGATATGTGGACAAGACCACTTCTGGTAGGGGGTCACGTGTTAGGAATGTGCCCTACAGTCAATCACATGAGATGTAACTTAGAATTCTCTAGTAAACATTATTCATGATTAATCAAGTTGTTTGAGTAGTTTATTCATCATATGTTGCTCAGTCTTATTTATGTAATTTATTTAATGTTATGATGAAGTACATGGATTAATTTAATGTGTTTAAGGCCATGATGAGATCATGGTAGTGAGACCTAAACTTAATATAATTAATCTAACATGTTCATAGTCGTAGGATTACTGAGATTGCACATCAATAATTTTGGTAAGACTAGTACACTCGTTATATCCGCAAAGGTAGAGGATAGTTGATGTAAACTGACTCATTAAAAATAATATATAATGGAAAATCTTAATGAATGTCAGTAGATAATTCCTTGGGTGATAGTGGGTACAAGTAATCCTAAGACCTGAGATTGTCATAGCATTTGTGTCAGTCAATCTATGCTTTGGTTTATTTCTTAGCATTAGTTTCTAAGACATGTGAGGGATATTCTGGGCATAGTGAGACTTTTATGCAAGTGGGTGAGCAATCAATAAGGAATCAATCACTTCTATTAGAAAAAGAGAATGATCTATGTGATTCTATAAGTGTTGACTCAAGAAGTCTATGGCTGTAGCAAAACAAATTTTAGAAAGGAGTTTCTAAGTGTTCATTTGAGTCAATCACTAACGTATCAGACATGTACGATTAAGTGGTTAGGGTTTGACATCAGTCCGTACCCTAAGTTTTTTTAGGATATTGTACGAACAAATGATTTAATTGTACGGGAACTAATCACTAAATGGTACAATTGATTTTAGTAGTCAAACTCACATTTTCTGGGTAGTCAACACTTTGCTAGACATCACTCATGACTTTTGGAGAAATAAAGATGCCTAATATCTTCATTGTCGGCTTAATGTGAGGCACAATGGTCACACGCAATACAAGCAATTTTCTCAGAAAATTCAATTTGAAATTTTATTTGATAAAATTCAGAATCAAACAATTTAATATATGAAGATATATTAAATATGAAAAATAGTTCTGCTAGCACGGAATGTTATATGGTTGTCAATAGGTTTATGAGATAAATAAATTTTGTTTATCATTATTAAATGATAAATATTCTCTTTCTAGAATATTTCAATAGTTGGAATATTTGAATTCATAACTAATAAATATTTGAAATGATATAATATCTTAAATAAGATATATGAAGATATCTCATTATGGTCAATAATTATATGGACAAATATTTTGTTGATATTTTTTGATATGAAACAATTACATACCATATAAAGATATGACCTCCAATCTACTATAAATAGAGAAGAAGAGTTCTTCTGCTAGAAAGAAGAAGATTGAAACTCATTCTCATACTAATTAAAAGAGAGTTAGAGAGACAAGACAATGGTATTACAAGAATGGTTTGGTGTGGATCATCATTGGAGGACGAACAGTTGGGTGTCTCATTACTGAGGAGTTCTTAGCATCGGTGAAAGATAATCCAAAAACCTTTTTATTTTGATCTAATTTGTTTTGAATCATAGAAATTTTGACTATTGGGAAAATTTTCTACTGCAATGTTGTTTGCGCAATTAGATCTCTTCCGTTGCGTGTATTAGATGCCTAAATAGATGCTAGTTTTTCCCTTTATCACGTTCATAATATCTCGCCTAACAAGAGCATGTTGTGTATCTTCGACCATCTCAACTCAATAATCCGAGTCATCTCCTAATTATGGGTCATCATCCTCTAGATTAAGACGCACCTCCTCGTCCTCTTCAATCATTGGTGAACAAAAGGTGTTGGTACCATATGATGTATCTGATACTGTTATAGGGCTTGTAGTATCATTGGAAACAATAGAAAGTTTTCCTCCCAATTTCATGTTGGCCCAACACGGGCCCATTAGGAATTCCTACCACTTCACCATTATTATTACTAGAGCCAATATCCGGCCCACTAAAAGCTTCGTGCCAAATTTTTAGCACAATTTCTCCTTGTTGGACTCCTCAACGAGCCCAACTCCTAACTCATGTCCATTAGTGACTTTAATTGCCTCAACATGTGGTTCACATGTAATGTGCTTTGATGACTGTGACTGCTCACATGTAAGTGAGCAAAGAGGCATAGAAGATGAGGCATTTGGGGGGCAGATTAGGAATTTTACCCCCACCCCTCTGGTCCTCTTCATCCTCTTTGTCTCATTTGAAGCTTCAAAATCAAAGTTTTCCCTTTTCTCTCTTCTCTTCTCCGGAGCTATCACGAAATCTCTGGTCTCCTTTCCTCTTCCAACTTTGCTTTACCCTTTCTCTTTTTCTTGCGATACGCCAGATCACGCTTCCTACCTACTTTAAAAGGAAGTCTCCAAAGACAGCTCTTTTAACTCCATCCCCCTCGGTCTTCTCGGAGTTTATTCTCCGGGGGGGATTTTTTTTTAATACATTCTGAAGCAGGAAGAGACCCTAGCCCTAGCCCATCCTCCAAGGCAAGAAAATTCTTCGTTATTCTCCATAATCTCAATTGTACCAGCTCCTTCTTTTTCTCTCTACGTTTCCCTTTTAAACCAGAGCATGGCTTTGGTTCTAGTTGTGGTTGAACTTGAACACCTAGCTTTTGACCCTTGTTTATTGGTCAATCCTGGCTGTCTAATTGCTTGGTCAAGCTCAGAATTTGGTTGTTGGTTTTTTAGGTGTTTTGGTCATCGGCGGCCATCGTTGATGCTTCTCCATCTTATTTGCTGCCTGGATCAACTCTCGGTGAGCTCTTTCCACTCATGGGCTCCATCGATTTTCGAGTCTCGATCCCGAGAGGCTACATGCCTATATGAATAGTCGTCTCTTAGGGATGAAGATGTGGTTGGTTTTGATGTCGCAAGCTCCACCCCTTGCTCAATCTTTGCTTCAAGAACAGAATCGATTAGGTAGGCATCTTCGTAGGTGAAAATTTTTGTGAACCTGGGCATTAAAGAGATGCCTGAACTTCGAATTTGTACCCTGCTGACACTACCTCCAATCTCCTCACCATTTTGGGATTAATATTCACCGTTGTCCCGAACTTGGAAACATTCCTGTGTAGAGCTTCCCTATTCTAGCAATGTAACGGGACATAGTGGACTCAGATCCAAAATTTATCTCCTTGAGGTTGTTCGGCTCTGAATTGCGGCATCTTTTGAGGGAATTCCATCGTGAAGTGACCAAAACCCACTACTCTCATCATTGTTACATCAATTACCTTCTCCATCGAGGGAAAGAAAATGAGGAATTGCATGTTGCACATTATATTCACAATCCAGTCGCGGTGACCCCTCTTTGGCCACTGCTCATTGAGTGCTTCTAGGAAGTGGTTTTCGAAGGGCATCCAGTCTTTATCTTCGCAGATGATCCAAGCCTCCTTTTATTTGATGATGGCTAGGCTTTTGGGCAGTCTAATGTGTATTGGGTTCTCCGGCGATATCCCCCTTTGCACCTCTAGCTAACGCATTAGGGGAATGCCTTGAGTTGGGGATATCCTGCATGTAGGGGTATGGATTTTGGAAGTTGGATCGCGGTGAATGGGATGGTGGTAGCGGTAGGTGGGATGGTGGTTGGATATTGGTTTGTGGTCGATTGTTGATTTGCTGAGGTTATTGTGGGTTAGGGTTGGCTATATGGGTTATGGTTTTCTGAGATTGCGATGGGTTAGGGCTAGCCATGTGGCTATTATGAGATGAGGGGAGATGTAATTGGTAGAGGTGTTGGTCTTTTGGTTGATGAGTGAGTAGGTCTCGGTGGTGGTGATGTCATTGTTGTAATTATAGTTTATGATGGTGTGTTGGTTGCCTTGGTGGTTCCTTCTCTGTGTTTACCTTCTTTCTCTCATCGTCGATTGCCTTCAGCTGCCCCTATAAGATTCCTTTCCTATCATATTCTCTGGCTAGATTTGGGGAATTTCGACGCTCTTTGTAGGGGCTCCTTTTATGCCAATGATGGCTTGTAGGAGGACTCCCTCTTAGAGAATGTCCTCTAAGCTGAGGTCAGGGAGAGCGATGATGATGATGATCAGATCGCCGATGATGAGCTATGTCTCTAATTGGCAACTTCCTAAGCTCTTCCTTGGGCGATCGTCGGTGACCCCTCCTTGGGATTTGTTGTTGTTGGTCGCGATGCGGAGAAAGAGGGTGGGGGAGATTCAGGTGGTGGACCACTTCCTTAGGCCCACAGTCCTGCATCTCAAGCTCTAGCAATTCCATTGAAGATTTGTTAAAATTGAAGTGTTGATGTTAGGGGATTTGGATCATTGAATGTTGCTGTTTTAGAGAATGGGAATGTTGTGGTTGGTGATTGGGGGGGGGGGGGGGGGGGGGGGGGGGGCGGGGGGCTCTGCAGGACTTTGAATTTACATGTAATTAGTCTTTAAAGTGAGCATTTGATCATCTTTGTTTTTATGAGTATAGCAATCTGCACTCTATGAAAGAACGAGTTAGGTAGTATATTTAAACACTAGACTCAGAAAAAATGTCACTACAAAACGCAAAGGCTTTAGCGGCACTTTTACATGGCTATAGCGGCATTTTTTGGCTCTGTTATAGCACATAACGACACTTCCGAAATTGCCGTCGAAAATGTCGTTGCAGCATGCGTCGTTATAGCTATATGGGCTATCGTGGCGTTTACCGATACCGCCGCTACAGGGGGTCAACCTATAACGGCATTTCCCCAACTTCGTTATTGGTGGATTTTCGTTTTATTTTTTAAAAAGGATGAGCTATAGAGGCACTTCAAAAATGCCGAGATAGCCTGTACTGGAATATTGGCATACCCTACAGCGGAGCTTTTCCAACGCCGCAATAGAGTGAATTATTCATAGAATCTATACATATGCCGGTGTTTTCTATTAAACACCGGGATAGCTCTACTTTTTTTTGCATTTTATTATAAAATTTTGAATTGAAAAACCTGTAATTAATCGCATATTACAAATACCTGTAATCATATTAAATTTAAATGCTTAAATCTTAAAATCAATAATAACATCATAATCAATAACCAAAAGTCACATCACATATCACAAAAAACAATAACTCAATAGAAAACAAAATATCTAACACATATAAACTGACATATAACGAGTGTCAAATGTATAAGTTGTAGAACACTTAGTTATTACAAAACATAGATATGATTCCTGCAAAACATTTTAAAAAAAAGTCCAAATCTAACAAACTAGGGCGGGGAAGTCTCCTCGTGTGGCTCGGTGTTGCTTCCAATTCCATCGTTATTTTGCCTTAGTGTATGTGCGTGACTGGAAACCGATGGAATCCGCTGGCCCTGTAGAAAACATAAATGTTTTATCTTCAATTTGTCAAACAAAAGAAGAAAAAGAGCACAAATCCAACTGACTATGACTCCAATGGATGCATCAGTAGGTCTTAAATAGCAACATATCATGGCATATTTATAGAGTTGTTCTCCAAATCCTGATTTCCAAATTGCAAATTATTTATGTAATTTTCCGCTCTTGTGAATAATGAACCTTAAATTTGTCACTACAATTTAGGTGTCAGTTAAGATATTGATTAAGAAGAATCTGTAGGGAAGGGGTAAAAACAAAGATAACTTGTCCAAGCTATATAAAATTTTAGGAAATTTTTTTTTCCTGCAAACTAGTTGAGTCATGTCAAATAACATGCAAGAGATAAAAGTCTGACATTAACTCATACCTTTAAAATTCCAGAGCTAGGACCTCAAACAGAAACGATACAATCATAGAGAATAATATAAAAAACTGCGAAGTAGAGTCCAATAAGTTCAAATTTTCTTGCTTATAACAATTTTAAAAAACAATCCAAAATTCCATAGTTTTAAAAGTATACAATCTTATGCTGTCCTTCACTTAATTAGAATATATTATAAAGAGTGATGACATAAGAAAATTTATGGTAACAAAACTCAATTTCCTAATATATACAAAATATAATTTGCTTTTACAAAGTTTAAACTTGAATTTACTCACAGAGTGCTTATTTGATCCAATCTGCCTCTCAAAAACCCTGAAGTAATAAAGCAAGTATAGTCCAAACATTAGCTCTGGTGTTGATGGAAAGGAAAACACTAAAGCAAAGAGCAACATATCATGGCATGTGAATTCATTAAAAGCTTACTACTAGTAGTACGTCTTAAATAACAAGTAGAGGAAAACATACACTGTTCGAAGGATTAAATGCAGAGTTTAAGGCTGCCAGCGCTTCTGTCCGTTGAGTGTCTCCACCTTGACTCACATTGTATGACTTGCCTCTTGTCTATAACATATCTTATACTTAAGAAATAGCCCAACAGTCACATCCTGACAGAGTATTTTTTGGAAACAACCAGCAGAAAAACTCACCATTACCATTCAGCTCCATTCCATTGTGAGGAAGGTTGGGGATGAAACTCATTTGAAGTGCGTTCTGAAATTCATTATCCCACAGACTTGAAATCTACAGCCCGATAATTGATATCAATAAAAATAAAAAATAAAAAAAACCACTCAATCAATGTGTTTCTTACTTCTTTTCGAACTATCTAATTGATGTACAAGTTCATCTCAGGGTTCACGGTCGCAAGCTTCACGGACAAAAACTGCAGAAGTGAATATCATTAACATCACAATTAGATGGGTCTCCTTGAAATTTACAGGAAAAGTTTATAACATACCTCTACTTGTCTTTGGAGTGATTACACATAGTTTATAATTTCATCAAGCATAACAGCCTTGCTAGTGATCTATCAGATTAGAATTATATTAACAATGTTAATGAAATAGATTTATTTTTTTCGAGGGAATAAAAGACAAACTTAGAGACTAAATTACCTTATTGCATCCTGGAACAAGGTCCTGAAGTAGCCTCATCCTTTCGCTAATCTTCTCCCTTCTCACCTATTAGAAGATGGAAATCAACTCTATGAATAAATCGAAGATGATAATATGGAATAACATAAAATTTATAAACTTTAACTCACTCGCTCTGCGAGGCTGTGACTGTTGGTAGCCTGATCAAGCTGATATTACAAACCATATTCATCGAGTGGTGCTTGATCATAATAGCTTATTATTACGTATGAAGAGGCAGATCTTCCAAAATTTGTTCCTCCATGGTACTACATAATAAGCCAAATGTGAGATTTACGAATATAATTTACCTAACTATCAACAAATGCATGACGTGTGCTTCATTGATGAGTTCTTCTACATAAGTAAATATGAGATATAGAAATATTGTGGTAAGTGCTGCTTTCCTGAATATGCATAACTTTAATCTTCTAGATCAACTTATGGTGGGAAGATAGGATATATAAACACCTTTCTCATAAGTCTATACTACATTCGAATGCCAAAGAACAATTTCATAAGATTCTTGTCAAATTTGAGTGATGGAAACTTCGGCATTTGAATTACAAAGTTGAGTTTCCTAAAGATTATGCAACACTATAACAAGAAAGAAGATAACCAACATAAATGAGATTTATTTAGCTATTCTCTAGAAATTTAAAAAAGCTCGTTATTCTACAAAGGCATAGATTGAATGATTAGTAAATTTCATATAATTTAAACAACCAATATAAAAGTCTGTACGTTCTATGCTTATTGTACTAACCCTAACCATACCCTTAGTCATAACAAAGTAATTGCACAATGATAACATTTAAATATTTTATTAGTTCTCTTATAAAGAAGGCTATTAATGGTTTCATATAAAAGTCTGTAAGTTCTATGCTTATTGTACTAACCCTAACCATACTCATAACAAAGTAATTACACAATGATAACAATTATTTTTCGAAGGTTAGACATATTTTTGTTTTAAACCGAGATGCTTTCACAAAAGCTGAAAAACTAAGAGAAAGCACACCATATAGTAATTTACAAAGCTTCATTTCTTTGTTATGAACAACGCAACAGCAAAAGCAATATCTTCTGCAGACCTTAAGTATGGTTCCTCGCCATATACCTGATACCTTTAAACCAAAAGACACCACATATTAGTAGAAAACACTGTTAATTTGTAGAAAAACATGTTCACATAATGGTGTCTAACAGAGGCATCTTAAGAGATGTGTGTCTAACAATCAATTCCACCTATAGAGTTTATCAGATGACAACTGATGAAGGCATCTTAGCATCCACAGGTGGACCAAATTTTTTTAAAGTTAAGAGATAAAGTTACAACCACTAGGAGAAAGTTATCAAATAATGAAAAAATGGATATCAAGAATCACATTTTTAGACTATATTTCATTAGCACACAAGCATATCAAGAATCACATTTTTGTCAAAAAGTTGAAGAAAAGAAAAAATGGACGATAAACCACAACAAAATGGATGATAGATCCATAGAGACATTATATCAAACACTTACCTTACACCTAAACCAATCCTCACCCATTTTCGGGTAAATCCAAAAACATGAATTAAAGAGGAGGCGAAAACTTACCATAAATGAAATTGATGGAGAAAAGGGGTTAGGATTCAAGAATGAGAGAGAGGATTTGGAATGGAGGTCGGAGCTGGCGATGGAAGTGAGGATGATGGAGTTTGAGTTGGGTTTCGGTGGAAAGGAGAGAAGACGATGGTGATGATGGTGATGATGGGTGGTCGGGCTCGGGAATAAAAGAGCAAGGGAGGCGTGCGGCTGGAGGGGGGGGGGCACGACGACGGTAAGGAATTGGCGAGGGATTTGAGATAGGTTTTGTGAGAGAGCGGGATTGAGAGAGAGAGAGAGAGAGAGAGTAAATTAGAGGGGGAAATGAAAATTGGGAGGGGGAGGGGGGGGGGGGCGTAGGTTTAAAATTTTTAGGTCTATTGCTGCGTTTATGCAACAAAACGGCGTTATAGCCTGTTTCTATCTCGGCATTTTCTATGAACGCTGGTATAGAAGGGGGGATATTTTTTTTGCTTTATTTCTAAATGTCTACTCCGGCGCTGCTACCAAATGCCGGGATAGAATTGCCAGGATAGACGTTTTATTTTGTAGTGTGTCAACATATGAAACTATGTAATTCAGAAGAAAAAACCTAAAAACACAAATCATATATCAGGAAAAGCAAATATTTAGAAGTATAACAAAAAAGATTAACCATCACAAATTACTTCAATTGTAACCTGCAGTTATATTTGGTGTCGGTTATCATTTTTGTTTCTTCTTCCCTACAATTTTTCTTATAAATTTTTTTTTCCAACAGGCTTCCTTCATTGTACTATAACAAATTGGGTTGTGGCTTAGCTACCGAGCATGATCATGTGGTTGGCTCTACATAAAATTCGCCAGAAAAGAAAGAGGAACCTCCCTAGTTTTGGAGCATTTGGAGTCTCATCTAGTTACAGAATCTTGGAGATTCCCTACAATAATCAAGTAAATAATTTATCCATCATGATCTTTTGAATGGTTTGTTTATCATGAATTCAAGTCCACTGCGTCAAAAGTGGCATGATTGTGGGCTTAACATCCAGATACAAAAAGGAAGTACTCCTTTGAGACTTCATCATGCTAAATGAGTAACCTAGCATAATGAGTAAGAACACAACCAATTTTGAGAAAAAATTTCATTGCATATTGGCATTAAATTAGATTTACACAAAAGAAGAATGATACAGTTCAAATGATCAGGGACCTAAAAATAACTAAGTAGTACCTCATATGGCAAAAGAATGGAATGAATAAAGGGATATTTGAAATTTGAGATCAGACTACGACATAATCTTTATTTATTTTTAAAAAATGAGGGATCTAAAAGGCTAAAAGCAAAATCTCTCTGTAATATCTAGAGAAAGACATACTTTAATAAATTTCATTTTCTTTTAGCAATTATTCGTGAAAATAATCTAGTAATTATTGGTTACTCTGATTAATAAAACTAAATGGTATATTATTATTATTATTATTATTACTATTTATTTGATAGACATTGTCCCTTATGTACTTGTGGAGTCCTTTCCCCCAAAATATTAGTCAACAACCTCACCATGTGCTTTAACTTGAGAAATCTTATAATTATAGCATGACATGCAATATTTTCTAATAGTGCATGTGAGATATTTGGAGCCTATATGAATCATGATGGCATCAAATAAACAGACTTGAAGGAGGAAATGAGATGGTTCATGGACCTGAGAAAAGTTGTAGGCATGATGCAAGGTTGACAAAAATAATCCCATAAAAAGGTTTGCATTTTGTCTTGAGCTTTTGATGACAGCTCCATTTCAGCCCCACAAATAATGTTTGATTTCTTGGATTTGAAATGAAAGGGACAATAATGAAATATTAAAAATTTATGAAGCTTCTATTTTAGGGGGTGGAATTCTAATTAACAAATTGTTAAACACTTGGTAGGTGTATCTAGAGAGAAAGATGACACACTTTGTCTTGCCTTCAATCATTATAAAATTAAAAATCGAAACAAATCAGGGTCGTGTGATTTCAGCATGGATCTTAAAGTTTCTACAAACAGATTAACCAAAACGGGTCTCTTTAACAAGTTTGGACCTTTTTCAGGCTCATCTAACAAGATTTGGGTCACCTTCAATTCTGTCAAACGCGACTAGGCCCACTAGGAGAGACACACAGTCCATACGGGTTGCAAGTCAAATCTCTTAAGGGGGAGAATCAACAGGAGATAAAAATTTCATTTCATTGTAATTGATTTATATCGGTCTTCTAAACTGTTTCTCAGGCCTATAAATACCCTCTCCCCTTCTTAGTCAGTAGGTAATTCGCAATTTCTCTATCAAACACTTTTTCTCTCTCTGATTCTGACTTGAGCATCGGAGGGTGTCACCGGGGCCACCCCCGGTATTTCAGGCTTTCTGTAGATCCATTGGTCGCGTCAGCAACCGTCGGATTCAGATCATGGTGTTCAATCAATAATCCAAATCCACTCTCAGGAGCTATAACCACTTTTTACGGCTACGGTCAAATGTTAGATCTTTAGTAGTTTCCTTCAAATATAAACACACTATATGTTTGCTCCCACACCAAAATAAGCAGCAACAGATTGACGCTGTCTGTAGGAAACTACACAGATTAGACTCACCGCCATGCCACTAGACTAAGAGGCAGAGACGTTGCACTAATTCTCTTCGTCAACCAGCTCCTCCCGTGGAGGACTCAATTTGTAACACCCCGAATTCCAAATAAGACTGAATTCAAAGTTCCACAGGATCTTTAGACTTCACTTCGTACAATTTTATAAGAAAATAAAACTTTTATTACAACAGAGATTACATCAACACAGCAGAATTAAAAATTACAACATGTTACATGAATTAAACAATAACTTGAACATTTCTTTAAGCAGCATTCATTCTTTTGTCTTGTCAATCACCTTATCCTGCATAGAAACTGTGGGTATGTTAGTTGTATACAACTGACGTTAGGATATAATACATCAATTTCTCTTACTTAGAAAGCACACACTTTTCACAAACAAAGCTAAGGAGGACTATCCTACTGATATCGTGGGTGATTGTGCACTTAGTTCCTAATGCAGTTATTTATTTTACATGCCACTAATGCGCACTTGTTAAGATTCTATGCATCCCATATTACATAGGTCCGAGGGCAAGCCCTTAATCGTACTTCATCTTGTAGGGTTGATTCCCTCGCCATGAGCTAAACTACTACGGTAACTACAGTAAGTATCCTAGGTGTTTTATGAGTTACAAGCCCATTTCCAGACATCCTAGAGAGAATCACACGCACTGACATGATGCATCATGCAGGCATCCTATGGAAAATTCGCATCCGCTATGGAATGATGGCACTACGTAGTCACCGAGCACCCCACAAGCGTCACAGACGGTACTATATCCTGGTGTAGTATCCACGCCCTAACATGACGCATCATGTGGACATCCTGTGAACACTCTCACACCGCAGATCTGAGGGCCCTCATACTTATGTTTTTCTCTTACTTTCATCACATCTCCACTATGTATCTAATCCTTAGATAATAGAATCATGAATAAACATCAATACTCTAGAATTAGCGTTACCTCTATATCGGTCTTATGCATCAACCATGACCCAAACTTGGTCTTTATTTATCACATTTCTCTTTCAAAATTTCATTCATGCCGATGTAAGGACTTAGCTAAAACTCTAGTCTCAATTCTCTTTTCATGTACATTAAAATGAGAGGATTCATATTCACAATTTCCACATTTCATCATGTTTCTTTTACTTTATTTCCATGCACATTTTACATAATCTTAAACAATCTTATATTAAATTTTACTCAATATTTTACATATAAAAAAAAAATCAAATCCGAAACTCAAGAAAACCATCAGCCAGGCCAGTGATAGTCAATTGTGAAAAATGGCTTGTTGACTGTCCTGCGAAAATTCAAAACTCAATAATCGATAGTCAGGACAGTGACATTCGACTGTTGAAAAATGGCCAGTCGACTGTCTTGCGAAAATTTAAAACTCAATAATCGACAGTCAGGACAGTGACAGTCGACTATTGAAAAATGGCCAGTCGACTGTCCTGCGAAAATTCAAACTCAAGAACCGACAGTCAGTGACAGTCGAATATTGAAAAATGGCCAGTCGACTGATATTGCAAACAAATCTGAAATTCTATACTTGATAGTCGACTGTCGACCTTAGTTCGGTTGACTGTCAATTATAACAGGTTGCAGTTAAAGTGGATCATGAATACATTTTCGACATAAAAATTTCTTTTTAAATGGATCTCAACATAATCCTCTTTTATTCACAATGTTTTCATACAATCATTCTTTTTCATTTTTTAACAAATCAAACTCTTAATTTAGTTTTATTTTTACGAACTAATCATTTTCTTATGTTTCAAGAAACAACATAGATGATAATCTAGTGACTACAATATTACTCATATACGGCAATTAAAAACACACACTTTTACCACAAATCAATTTATTTCATAGTCCATGGATACTAGTTGGCATTCTATAATTCATTCATAGGCACAATTCTTCACCCATTGCATTCTACAATTCATTCATAAGCAAATTTTTCATAAAATCATAATTCATCAATTCTAGCATGCAAATATACTAACAACCCATTATGACAAATCTTAATTAAAACATTCCAATTCGTTTTACTAACCTTTCATGTAGATCAATTTGAGCTTTTTTTCTTATTAGTCTCTTCAAACAAATATAGGACAATCTTTCCTACTTATTTCTAGCATGTTCACAATTTCAACCCTAGCATGGTATCTAATTCAGAGGCTTGAGAAATCACCCACCTTAATGAAGTACAATTAGAAAACTCCTAGAAAGCTCCTTGAACACACGAACGGTTTCCTTCTCCTCCTAGATTGTGCCACCAAAATGTGCCTTCTCCTCCATGCTTGATGGAACCCGAGCTCTTCCTTGCTCCTCTTGATGTAGGCCGGCCTCTACTAATGCAAGAACACACCACACAACCCTCTATCTTTTTACTCACAACTTGTTCTTTTCTTTCGTTTTCTCTTGCAAATTTTCTAGTGCATTTCATGAAGAAGATGAGGGGTACTTATACACTTTTCAAACACAAATGAAGGGCTAAGATTGATTTAGATGAGTTTAGATGAGAGGCTAGGATGCATTAGGGAGTTAGAACAACTACCCATGATCACACACCCACTCTTCCACACTCTCCACCTCTCCCACTCTCCATGAAGCCATCCGGCTTACCCCCTCTCTCTGCAAACACGTGCTAGTGCAATGCATGTGTCACACAATGCACACCTAGTTACTAATTGTTCATGTTAATTAATTAATTAATTACAAAAAAAAGTTTACCATACAAGTTTTCTCATTTAAATGAGAATAAACTATTGGGCTCATTTTAGTGGGCTAAAAGTCCGTGGGCAATCTAATTTAATTAATTAATTTAATTAGTGTGGACTAGAATTAAACAATTAGGCCTTTAAGAAATAATAGTTACTAATAGGCTTTTAGAAGAGAAGAAATAAAATACTTGTTCATGATAAAAATAAATAATTTTTTGGAAAAATGTACATAAATTTGCACGTACAAAACACGTGAAATCAAATAAACTCATATTTAATTATAGATGAAAATTCAGGATGTTACACAATTCCTCTTCAACAGCCTAATCAAGATTTTATCAACGGAGAGGCACCGGGGGACTCCCGACAAGTCGTCCTGAACAGCACCCTCTACATGACTATATCTCAGTCCATAATCCTTCCAGCGATTCAATGGCCTCCCAAGGTCCTTGGGTTTCGAGAGATCTTTGCCAAATCATCAGTGCCAGGCAACAAGAAATTGACCTACGAATCCATTTAGATGAAAGGCACGCTCGAACCGAAGCCTCCTGCTCAGAATGTCAAGTAAACCGGAGAAGAAACTCTCCTCGAAGGCCAAGATCAAGATGCTCCTCCTCTCACAGGGGGCACACTGCAGAAAAAAACGGACTCGTGAGAGTCGAAAGAATCTTGATAGAAACAAATAACAAGAGGACCCAATCACTAGGGCTGAATTAGAGAACTTCAAACATGACATCCTCCAAACTGTTCGAGGTACCCAAGACCAGGGTTGACGCTCATGGAGCCACCACTCTACTCCATCAAAAGAAGAATCCATTGACTCAACTTAGAACCAAGAAGAAGGACGACCAAGTTCTTATTGCATTCGAGAAGTAGAAGATTGCCTGGAATAGATAAAGAATGATAAGAACCGCTCCAACAGGGCTTACCGCCCCAGTTGAACTCCTTTCAAGAAATTCATCCTTGATGCACCCATTCCAAAGAACTTCAAAGCTCCTCAGTTCGAGTCATACGATGGTGAATCAGACCCGGCTAACCATATTGAAAGTTTCAAAACACTCATGATGGTCTACACTGCAACTGATGCGCTCATGTACCGATTATTCCCCATAACTTTGAAAGGATCAGCAAGAGAATGGTACTCTCACCACACTCCAGAGTCAATATTCTCATTCAATCAGCTCGAGGAGCTTTTTATAACGCACTTTGTTACTAGCCGCAAGGCTGAAAAAATAAGTGCTTCCATGTTGGAATTAAAACAAAATGCTGAAGAAGTGCTGAAAGACTTTGTCAAGCGCTTCACAGCCGAAGTAAGGTCTATCTCTTCCCAAGATTCATCAGTGGCGACTACTGCTTTCCGCCACAACGTCGCTCAAAAAGAACTGAAAGCCTCCCTCACGAAGAAGCCACTCAGAGATTTCACTAAGCTCATTGAGAGGAGAAAAAAATATATCAGAGCCAAAGAAGCTCTCTATCCTCAAGGCAAGAAGGAGTCACCTTCCCGGAACAAATGGAAGAACACAAATGAGGAAGGAGCCAAGAATTTTTAGAAAGACGATGCAGGTCAATGCCGCCCTCCTCTAACACCACACTTCGAAAAATTCACTCCCCTGATTGCAAGTGTGTCTGTAATCCTCATGATAGTTAAAAAAGATGGAATAGTCCGTCCTCCTCCCAAGATGACTATGACCAACAAAAAAAGAGATGGGAACAAATGGTGCGCGTTTTACAAAGACCATGAACACACCATCGACAACTGCCGAGCCCTCAAAGATGAACTTGAAGGTCTGATTTGCAGAGTCTACCTCTCCTAATTTATTCAGAAATATAATATCGCCGAAACCCTTCCACCCTGAAGGCTAATAAGCATCAAGAGAAGCCAACTGAATCCCATGACTTAGAACACATGGTCATTCTCCACAATATTCACGAAGGCCAGATGGGGGGAGATTCTAACTCCTCCCGTAAAGCCTTTGTGAGGGAAGTCAACTCGATACACAATGATCCGCCTGTAAAAAGCTTGGGCATACCAGTATTATTCTCAAATAAAGACCAAGAGGGCATCAAAACACTCACATTGCGATGCGCTGGTTATAAACCTATGCATGGAAAATCACAAGGTGTGACACATCCTCGTAGACAATGGTAACTCACTTAGTCAACATCCTCTTCATGACTACATTTGATGCTTTCAAGCTTTCCCGGGATCAGCTTAATCCTGCTGGCTACACACTCCATGGCTTCTCAGGTGCATCATCCAAGTCGAGGGAATCATCACACTAGATGTGACAGCCGAAAAGCCCCCGTAACTCGAACAGAGGTATTATACTTCATGGTTGTCAAAATCAAAACCACGTACAATACCATTTGTAGGCTAAGTCGAAGGAACCCAAGAGGCTGCGTGAGCATGCTACACTTCCACAATGGGGGGCACAGTTCCACTCGATGCCATCAAACTACCACTAGAAAGCAGTTACGTAAATTTAGAGCACATGGACGAATTAGAAGAAATTCATTTCTCTCAAGAGGATCAGACCAAGAGTTTTCGTGTCAGCAAGACTCTTCCTCTCCAACTCAAGGAGCACCTTATTGCCTGCATAAGAAGGAATCAAGACTTATTTGCCTGGACCGCAACTGACATGCCCGAAATCTTTGGATACCTGATCATGCACCACCTACGTGTGAGCCCAGATGCCAAGCCCGTCCAGTAGCAGCGTCGCAAATTTGCCTCTGATAGGCTACAAGCAGTCAAAGACGAAGTCAACAAACTCCTAGTCACGCGCTTCATCTAATAAGTTAGCTACCCTGAGTGGCTAGCAAATGTGGGAACCCACGATAAGTGGAGAATGTGTATAGACTGTACAGACCTCAACAAAGTGTGCCCGAAAGTTCCATTTCCTCTCCCAGCATAGACGCACCAATCGATTCCACATCAGGGCATGAACTCCTAGCCTTCCTGGATGCATTCTCTGGGTATAACCAGATCCAAATGTTTCTTCCTGACACCCCGAAGATGACTTTCATAATAGATCAGGGTCTATACTGCTATTGAGTTATGCCTTTTGGCCTGAAAAATGCCGGTGCAACTTACCAGTGTTTAGTCAATAAAGTCTTCAAAAGTCAAATCAGTAGAAACATGGAGGTGTAGGTGGATGATATATTAGTAAACAACCTCTGAAAAGAAGACCATGCCACAGATCTCCAAGAAGTATTCAAAGAATTAGGCAAGCATAACATGCATTTGAACCCTTTAAAGTGTGCTTACGGAGTATCCTCGGGTAAATTCTTGGGCTTAATGGTTAGTCAGAGGGGAATCAAAGCCAATCTCGAGAAGATCCAAGCAATTCGCAACATGTCTCCCCCAACCACAATCAAGGAAGTGTAGAAACTCACTGGCCGCTTGGCTGCCATCGGCCAATTCCTATCTAGGTATGGGGAGAAATGTCTGCCATATTTCAAAGTCCTAAAGGGTGCGAAAGGTTTCGAGTAAGGGGAAGAACAACAAACCACCTTCGAACAGCTCAAAGCATGCCTCGTCAATCCTCCGCTCCTGAGCATGCCTGAGCCAGGTGAAACCCTCTCCCTACACTTAGCTACCTTAGACCAAACTCTTAGCGCCTTCCTGGTTAGAGAAGAAGACAGAGTTCAGAAACTAATCTACTATGTGAGCAAAGTACCCCATGATGCAGAACTCCATCTCTCTAAGATGAAAAAGATGGCATATGCCATGGTCACTGCCGCCCACCGACTCCAACCCTATTTCCAAGTGCATTCCTTATGTGTCCTCACCGATCAGTCGCTCAAGCAGGTGCTCCTCAAACCCGAAAGCTCCGGAAGACTAATGAAGTGGTCCAACAAACTGAGTCAGCACGATATCAGCTACCGCCTAAGAACGGCCAGCAATGCTCAGGCCCTGGCCAAATTCAACGTGGAAACCACCATTCCCGACTCTACAGAGGAAGAGGAAAACCCCCGCCTTGCAAGGTATATGTAGATGGATCATCTTGCCTCGAAGGAAGCAGAGCCGGGATCATATTGTTGGGACCTGATAAGTTCATTCTCCATTACTCATTGCGCCTCAACTTCCCTACCTCCAATAATGAAGTTGAATATAAAGCACTAATTGCCGGTCTCTGCGGGCGCACGAAGAATCGAGATTTTTAGTGACTTCCAGTAAGTCATCAATCAGGTCCAAGGTGATTACAAAGCTAAAAATTGTCGTATGGCCAAATACTTATCATAAGTGAAGAAACTCCGGATGACATTCAAAGAAGCCAACGTCACTAGCATTCCCTGCAAGATAAACGGGCAGGCAGATGCCCTCTCCAAGCTTGCTTCCTTATCTCTCGATGGGCTTGACCGAACTGTCCTTATTAAGGTCTTTCTCAAACCTAGCATTGAGGAGGAAGAGTTGGAGCTCATGGCTGTCACACCCCAAATGTTCGAACAATGTAGGATGAAACCCTTGATCGATTTCCTCAACAAGGGGATCCTCCTTGAAGATCGCAAAGAAGCACACAAAATTTGGACAAGAGCGGAAAGGTTCACTCTTGTTGAAGGACTCCTGTACAAACGATTATACACTCTACTTGACAGCAGGCCCTACTTGAGATGCATCATTCCTGAAGAAGCACAATACACCATCAAAGAACAGCTTGAAGGAATCGACAACTGCCATCAAGGAGCAAGGTACCTCGCTAGAAAGATTCTCAATCACGGGTATTATTGGCCCACTCTACTAAGCGATGCACAAGAATATGTTCGTAAATGTGACCCTTGTTAGAAGCATTCAACCATTAAAAGAGGACCCCAAGCAATCATCAGTTCTATGTCCAGCCTCATCTCCTTTGCCATGTAGGGAATAGACTTGCTTGGGCCATTTCCACCACCAGCTGGCTGAAATTTTTTCCTAGTAGACATCAACTACTTCACAAAGTGGCTCAACGTAGAGCCGCTAGCAACTATCACCAAGCAGAATATTCAATAGTTCTTTTGGAAGAACATTGTCTACTGATTTGAGATTCCATGCATACTAATCTCAGGCAACGACACACATATTTGAAAATCGCTCAATGCTTCTCCTCTGTCTCACATCCCCAATCCAACGGTCAAGTTGAAAATGCAAATCAACAGATTTTAGATGACCTCAAAAAAACTAGGAGAAGCTGCAAAAAGATTATGGGTTGAAGAGTTGCCAATTGCGTTGTAGGCCTACGGAACCACAAAGCGAACCCCGACCGGAGACTCGCCATTCAACCTCGCCTACGGTTTGGAAGTACTCATCCCTTTGAAAGTTGGATTACCGTCTCCCCATTTTCTTTCCTTCAACGAAGAACAAAATTCCAACAATCTTCGGGCCAATCTCGACCTCGTTGAAAAGGTACGAAAAAAATCAACCACATGGAGGAACATTTACCAACAAAGGGTCAAAAAGTTCTACAACAAGCAAGTCAGCCCCACCAGTTTGAAAGAAGGGGATCTAGTCTGGCGCAAACCTGAAATTTCCGACCCGCGAAAGAAGGGAATGCTCGCACCCAACTAGGAGGGGTCGTACAAGGTCTCCCAAGTGATCCGCCCGGGGTCATATCGAAATGAAGATCTCGGGGGGGGGGGGGGGGGGGGAGGAAGATGATACCCAAAACTTGCAACGCTGAACACCTCATGAAGTATAATGAGGGCATCTGAAACACCCTCCCTTTGTAGTAGTAGAAAATTTTCCTAACTTGTAATAAAGGCCAGCCACAGCTGTTTAGTTTTATCTTTCAATAACGACCACTTTGACTGCCGGTCAATGCATGTAATGAAGGTTAGTCGTTAGAGCAGCCACTTAGTTTATTCCTCAATAAAATTAGTCATTTAATTTTAAAGATTTTGTGCAATTCCATGGAAGCAAATAATGAGTTAAATGCCAAACTTATACCTAAAATGACACCAAAAGCTCATTAAAAGCTTCTTATAAGACGAGTTCAGAGTCCATACCCATGGCTCAGTAGTAATTTACAATCAAGAAAATTCAGAGTTCAACTCACGATTTGACCTGCTCTTGAAACCCATTAATGCCTCGGCGATAGGTTCAGAATCCATACACATGGCTCGGAGTTACCCTAGCAACTTGCAACAAAACAAGTTCAAAGTTCAACTCGCCATTCGATCTGCTCCTGTAATCTATTAATACCTAAACTAACAAGTTCGGAATCCAAACTCATGGCTCAAAGTTACTTTAGCAACCTGCAACCAAGCACGATCAGAGTTCAACTCGTCATTTGATCTGTTACTAAAATTAGTTAAGATCCCTTAAAAACATATTAGATGTTCAAAACCGTGAATTGCAATTATTCCAAAAAAACTTGTAAAAGCAACATTTGGAGTTCAAATCGCCACTCAATATGACTCTTACAATTCGTTGGAGGACCTATACAGCAAGTTTGGACAATAACTCTCCCTCAGAGTTGATCCTACAACTAGCTAAACACCTGTACAACAGGTTCGGAAAATAACTTTTACTTAGAGTTGCTCCTACAACGAGTTGGGTACAAGATGGACAAGTTCTAACTCTGTCAAACACTACACACATCATACGAACCCCATCGACAGTTCAAGCAACAAGTTCGAGGCCTTGTTCTTTAGCTACAAAGAACCCAGTCGATGGCTCATCAATTCCAGCAAAAAATCACACAACAGGTATCAAACATATAAACGAGTTCTTCGACACACAAATAACAAGTTTCTCGATAAATCACGGAACCACCGAAAATCTATGTATTCAGATCGAGTGTCACTACAAATATTTGCAAGTACAAAACTGATATGGCTAAAAATAGGATTAAATCGGGACCGTTCACATCGGACACGAATCGTAAAGCTCGGGGGTAAAACGGTAATTTCACATACAAATGGGTCTGAAACGGGTACTGGGTCTCCTTCTTACAGATCCAATAACCCGCGAACGGATCCACCTCAACTGGGTACGGGTCCTAACCCGAAACACACCCAGTCCAGAAAAGATAGAATTAGGGTTTCTGATTAATCCTAATCAACGGCTCTGATTCACGTCTATCTTTTCACCGGGAATTAAGGGATTACATTCCTAATCTGATTACGAGGATTTTATGCCTTATCAGATCACGGGAATCACATTCCTTATCTGATCCCAACGGCGACTATAAATACCCCCCACCCATCTCTATTAAGAGGTAATCAATCTTTTTCTAGTTAAACGCTCTTTCCTAATCACTTCTGGTTACTGACTTGAGCGTCGGAGGGTGCGTCGCCGGGATCAACCCCGGTGTCTCGCACTTCCTTGCAGGTGAACGGCGGGAGTCAACGGTCAAGCTCCGGCGGAACAGGTTAGGTGTTTGCTATTCAGGTTTTCCACGAACTCACAAATTTATCTGCTTGCCCCCACACCGAAATTAGCGGCAACAGATTGGCGCCGTCTGTGAGAACACCATACGAATAGCCTCCGCCTCTTTCTCGTCGACTAGCTCTTCTCCAGCCATGCCTCCCAGAAAAGTCAGATCTAGAGGGTCCAACCGTGGACCCAACCCCGCTGATCAGCAAGAGGTAGTCCCCGTCCAACTCGCTCCGCAGCAGGGACAACCCCCGCTTCAAGTGGAGGACCCTCTTCAACAAGATCAGCCTCCTCTTCAGAATTGGCAACCCCCCAAGGGTCCTACTGGTCCACAGAATGCCGGTGCGGGGGGCTCCCGCATGAAGCAACCGCTCCACCAAGACCGCGTCTCCATACACAACGCCTCTACGGATTCCATGGCCTCTCACAATCCCTAAAATCAGAAGAAGGAAGAGGACCTACGCCACCGTCTGGACGATAAGCGGGCCCGAAAGGGAGCCTCCCGCCAACAACGTCCGGGTGAGCGGTCCCCTCACCACCGAGACTACAGAAGATCCCTTGTCCGAAGGGGAAGGAGGGAGTCCCCCGAGCATTACAGAAGGAGGTACTCCCCCGTAGATCGGCAACAGCCCAGGAACAATGAGGCACCAATCACCTGTGCCGAGTTCCAGCAGTTCCAAGCAATGGTGCAACAGGCACTCAACCTCCGTCAAAACCCTAATGAGCCGAAGGCCCCGTCCCCTCCTCCAGTCCGAAGCCCTCGCCGACGGTCCCCATCTCCTCGTCCCGCTCCTACCAACTCCCGGCGTACCCCAAGTCCTCGTCGCTCCCGAAGTTACCATCGCCGCAGCCCTCACTCTCCCTCCTACGAAGACGAGTCTAGAGGCTCGGCTGATTACCGTCGGAGGGACGACGCCATGTATCGCCGTCTCCATGAGGTAGAGAGGCGCCTGGGTCAGATAGGTCGAGAAGAAGAGCTTAGGGGGAGGACCCTACGTCCTACTCGACCCCCTTTCTCCCGAACCATTGTGGATGCACCTGTGCCGTTCGGCTTCAAACCTCCCCAATTTGAGACTTACACCGGGGAAACTGACCCCGTTGACCACATTGAGAGCTTCAAGACTCTCATGCTCATCCACCAAGCTTCCGATGCCCTGCTGTGCAAGACATTCCCTGCTACTCTTAAGGGCCTGGCTCGGGAATGGTACTCCCGCCTCGCCCCGTCTTCCATATTCTCCTTCGAGCAGTTCGAAACACTCTTCATCACCCACTTCGTGAGTAGCAGGCGCACGGAGAAGACCAACATCTCACTCCTCCAGCTCAGGCAAGAGAAAGGTGAGAAGTTAAGAGACTATGTGAAGAAGTTCACAGCTGAGGCCAGGTCTATAGCTTCCCTCGACCAATCTGTCGCAACGGCCGCCTTCCAATCCAATGTCTTCAATTCCAGCCTCCGCTCCTCTCTTGCTAAGAAGCCTCCACAGAACTTTGCCGACCTCCTTCTCAGGTGTGACAAGTATATTCGTGCCGAAGAGGCCGCCTACCTTCCAAGCTTCGAAGGGTCTACCTCAGGGACAAAACGAAAGTTGGCCGAAGAAGAAGAGGCTAAGAAGCTTCAGAAGGACGGCAATGGACAGCGTCGCCCGACTCCCCGGTTTGAGAAGTTCACCCCCCTCATTGCCAACATATCAGAAGTTCTTATGGAGGTGGACAAGGAAGGACTACTCCGCGCTCCCCCGAGAATGAATACACCCGGCAAGAAGAGGAACAAGGATAAGTGGTGCCGCTTTCACAGGGACCACGGCCACGACACGGATGATTATCGGGCTCTCAAGCAGGAGATCGAAGAACTCATACAACGGGGGCACCTGATCAAGTTCGTCCAAAAAGAAGGGGCCGAGCTCCTCCCCTGATCATCACCTCTCCCGAACGAACAGAAAGACCCGCCGAGCTTCAAGACTCATCTCCTCCCAAGAAGTCTTCACCTTATTGTAGAAGTAGGATTTTGATTTTCAATAAGGCCGATGCTTGTAACTCGGCCAACAGCATGTAATAATGGCTCGCCCTATTGGAGCAGCCACTTAGTTTATTTCAATAAAGCTTTACATCTTTTCATTGAAAATTATTGCTCTTGCTCCTCTATCTCTCCGAGTCACGACTCTCTTAAATGGTGAGTTCGGAGTCCAGCTTCTTCTGCATGGCTGCTCCCGCAACTTACTAACCCTTAACACCGATGGTTCCGGAGTCCAACACTTGGTTCGATTCTGCTTTGAATAACTTGCTCTTAAGCGGGTTAGAAGTGGTTCGCCATTCGGAATTGCTCCCACAGCCGTTGAATAACTCTAACGATGGTTCCGGAGTCCAACACTTGGTTCGATTCTGCTTCGAATAACTTGCTCTTAAGCGGGTTAGAAGTGGTTCGCCATTCGGAATTGCTCCCACAGCCGTTAAATAACTCTAACGATGGTTCCGGAGTCCAACACTTGGTTCGATTCTGCTTCGAATAACTTGCTCTTAAGCGGGTTAGAAGTGGTTCGCCATTCGGAATTGCTCCCACAGCCGTTGAACAACTCAAATGATGGTTCCGGAGTCCAACACTTGGCTCAATTCCTCTTCAAATAACCTGCTCTTTAGTAGGTTAGAAGTGGTTCGCCATTCGGAATTGCTCCCACAACCGTTGATTCTCTCACATAAGCAGCGAGTTCGGAGCTACAGCTCTCCCTTAGAGTTGCTCCTCACACTCATCTCACAAATGGCTCTCTTCCAGAGCCGAGCTCTTCACTCCGATCGCTTCCGAAGCGGACCTCTTCTCTACGAGTTCGAAGCTCACAACGCTACTTCAGAGAACGGGTCTTCCCAGCGCCTCTTCCTAGCACCTCTTCTCCTAGGAATGGAGCTCCTCTTCAAAAATCTCTAAAACCAAACAGAAGAGAGGCAGAGCTTCAGAGCCCCTCACCTCTCCCATATGCCGACCCATCCTCCCGAGCTGAGGAGTAGAGCTTCATCGACCCATCCCCTTCATCAACTCACCGAGCTTCTCCTCACGCTCGAGTCGTCCGAACTCCGAGCTCTACTACACCGAGCTACTTCGGGCAGAAGGTGAACTACTGAGTTACCGAGCCGAGCAAACAAGGAAGAAGCCGATCCGATCAGAGGTGCCGGGGTACCGACCCTCGTATATGGAGAAAAATTCAGCTGACCCCATCTAACCATTGGATCATCTCAAAATTCACACTCAAGCGTGATGAACGGATCAGATCGCACCACGTCACCGCAAAACGACAAGATAACGTTTTCTCGAAACTCGTGCTTCTTGCCTCGTGATTCGCGCCATGATCATGATCAGCCGTCCAGATGGCTCTTCTACAAGTCGAGCTCTTCACTCCGCTCGCCTCCAAAGCGGTGCTCTTCTCAAACGAGTTCGGAGCTAAAACTCTCTCCTAGAGTTGCTTCTCAAGCTCCTCTTCCAGATGGCTCTTCTCCAAATTGAGCTCCCCACTCCGCTCGCATCCGAAGCGGAGCTCTTCTCAAACGAGTTCGGAGCTAGAACTCTCTCCTAGAGTTGCTCCTCAAGCTCCTCTTCCTGATGGCTCTTCTACAAATCGAGCTCCCCACTCCGCTCGCATCTGAAGCGGAGCTCTTCTCAAACGAGTTCGGAGCTAGAACTCTCTCCTAGAGTTGCTTCTCAAGCTCCTCTTCCAGATGGCTCTTCTCCAAATTGAGCTCCCCACTCCGCTCGCATCCGAAGCGGAGCTCTTCTCAAACGAGTTCGGAGCTAGAACTCTCTCCTAGAGTTGCTTCTCAAGCTCCTCTTCCAGATGGCTCTTCTCCAAATCGAGCTCCCCACTCCGCTCGCATCCGAAGCGGAGCTCTTCTCAAACGAGTTCGGAGCTAGAACTCTCTCCTAGAGTTGCTCCTCAAGCTCCTCTTCCAGATGGCTCTTCTCCAAAACGAGCTCCCCACTCCGCTCGCATCCGAAGTGGAGCTCTTCTCAAACGGGTTCGGAGCTAGAACTCTCTCCTAGAGTTGCTCCTCAAGCTCCTCTTCCTGATGGCTCTTCTACAAGTCAAGCTCTTCGCTCCGCTCGCCTCCAAAGCGGAGCTCTTCTCAACGAGTTCGGAGCTAAAACTCTCTCCTAGAGTTGCTCCTCAAACTCCTCGTCCAGATGGCTCTCTTACAGCTGAGCTCTTCACTCTGCTCACCTCCAAAGCGGAGCTCTTCTCCACAAGTTCGGAGCACAACTTTCTCCTAGAGTTCCTCCTCAAACTTGTCTCTCAAATAGCTCTTCTCGACGAGATCGGAGCGCAACTCTCTCCTAGAGTTCCTCCTCAAACTTGTCTCTCAAATAGCTCTTCTCGACGAGATCGGAGCACAACTCTCCCCTAGAGTTGCTCATTGCACTCACTTCACAGAATGGGTCTTCCCATGGCTCTTACGAGGATCTTCCCAGCACCGCTTCTCCACTATGCGAGAGAACAAGGCAGAGGAGAGAACCCAGATGCCTCTCCTCCCTTTCCTCTTCTCCTCTTCTCCGAGCTACTACGGGTAGAGGGTGAACTACTGACGCGCCGAGCAGAGGTACCGGGGTACCGACCCTCGTATATGGCAAAAAATCATCCCGAGGCGAAGTCACCGTCGGATCTCTCCAAAATTCGCGTCAGAATTCGATGGACGGTTCAGATCGTGCCACGCTCACAAAACGACAAGATAACGTTTTCTCGTGATCTGAACCCAATCATCGTGATGTGCGCCATGATGAACGGCCCAGATCCGGCCACGCATATCTTCCGAGATGCCTGCCACCGGCTCGCCCAGCCGAGCTACCGAATAGCTCAGCCGAACAGCCGAGCTACTGGACACGGAAGGGTGGAACCTTCAAGGAACACTTCCTTCAAAACAGCCAACTCAGCACCTCGGCCAAACAGCCCTGATGCGCCGAGCCGAGGTACCGGGGTACCGACCCTCGTATATGGCAAAAAATCGTCCCGAGGCGATCTCACCGTTAGATCATCTCCAAATTCGCACTCAAGCGTGATGGATGGATCAGATCGCGCCAAGTCACCACAAAACGACAAGATAACGTTTTCTCGAAACTCGTGCATCTTGTCTCGTGATTCGCGCCACGATCGTGATCAACCGTCCAGATTGAGCCGTGCAGCTCGGATCTGCCAATCTACCAACCTGCGGAGCGGCAAAAATGTGATTCAAAATCCGTGCTCGGATTCGCCGAACAAAGCAAGCAGATGAAGAGGAAGAAAGAAAAAGAGGCTAACGGTCAGGGTCGGATCCGATACCCACGGTCCGACCCATACCCTTCTTAGCTCCTTCATTCTTCTCCTTCTTACCCAGCACTTCTCCTCTTCTCCACCGAGCGGAAGAACAAGGCAGAGGAGGGAACCCAGTTGCCTCTCCTCCCCTTTCTCTTCTCCTCTTCTCCACCGAGCGGAAGAACAAGGCAGAGGAGAGAACCCAGTTGCCTCTCCTCCCCTTCCTCTTCTCCTCTTCTCCACCGAGCGGAAGAACAAGGCAGAGGAGAGAACCCAGTTGCCTCTCCTCCCCTTTCTCTTCTCCTCTTCACCTCTCCAAAAAGTACCCAGCACTTCTCCTCTTCTCCACTGTGCAGAAGAACAAGGCAGAGGAGAGAACCCAAATGCCTCTCCTCCCCTTCCTCTTTCTTCTTAGAAGAGCTGCCGATCCGAGGTGCCGATCCGATCCGAGGTGCCGGGGTACCGACCCTCGTATATGGAGAAAAATTCGGCCGACCCCATCTCACCGTCGGATCGCATCAAAAAGCGTGCTAGAACATGATGAACGGTTCAGATCGCGCCACGTCTCCACAAAACGACAAGATAACGTTTTCTCGAAACTCGTGCCTCTTGTCTCGTGATTTGCACCACGATCGTGATCAACCGTCCAGATTGAGCCACGTAGCTCGGATCTCAAATCCGAGCTACCGACCTACCGAACAGCAAAGTGGAAAAAAATTCTCCTCAAAATCCGTGCTCGGATTGGCCGAACAAGAAGCAGATCGGAGAGCTCAGATTTTCCGAACAAGGAAGAAGAGGAAGGAGAGAGAGAGAAGGAAAAAAAAAAAAAAAAAAGGGTGCGGCACAAGGGGCCGGGTTCGGACCCGTTAAGGGGATCCGACCCGAACCCCTCCCCCCAGCTCCTTCTTCGGCACTTTGGCGCCAAACCCAACAAAAAAAAAAGAGACACATTCGTCACCTTCAAGCTCTACGCCAAACCCACCATGGCCGAGCTCCCTCCTACGTCGCCGGCCGCCTCCGACGCCAAGCTCTCCTAGCCGAAGCTCCATCTTCAAGAACCGAGCTCGAACTCTACTCCAACCCCTCGCCATGCCGAGCTCTTCGTCCAAGCTCCGAACCCATCGTCGAAGTTCTCCCGAGCTCCGCGCACGACGAGCTCCACGAGCTCTCACCTCCAAGCTCCATTCGACGACGCCGAGCTACCCACAGTCCATCGCCGAGCTACTTATAGCTTCGTCGGCCTCCAAGCTCCGAGGCTGAGCAACGAGTCCCCTCTATTGAGCTCTGCAGACGAAATTCCCGAGCTCTGAGCTCGTGCTCGCGATGACGCTCTGCCATGGCCGAGCTCCAGCTCCTTCGTCGAGTTCCCTTCGAGCTCCCGACCGCGAGCTCCAGTACCGACCTTCTTCTCCACCACTGTCGACGAGCCTCACCGAGCTCCAATACCTCCTTCGTCGAACTCCGAGCTCGAGCTCCTCCCCCACTGCCATACATTGGCTCGTTGAGCTCCCAGGTACTCTGCCATGGCCAAAGCTCGGCCATCGAGCCCACTTCCGAGCTCCAGACAACTCCACCTTCGAGCTCTGCGACTTCCTCGCCGATCTCCGACGCCACTCTTGACCAACCCATGGCTGACTTCCCGAAGCTCCACCCTCGCCGACTTTGCGAGCTTGAGCTCTCCTCAACTCCGAGCTCCGAGTTCCATTCCGAGCTCTCCGCTGTCGTCAAGCTCCTCTCACTCGTCGCCGAACTTCTCGCCAGGGGAAGTCGGAAAGGGGATGAAGGCGGGGGCTAATTCGATGACGAGACGGAGAAGACGAAAACAAAACGAAGAAAGAAGAAGGGCAGAGCGAGAAAGAAAGAAAGAACAGGGACGAAGCAAAAAAAAAAAAAAAAAAAAAAAAAAAAAAAGGGGGTGAGTGCCACGTGGCTTCGTTACACTCCTCGGCGGAACCAAATCGCCGAGCCGAAGCTCTGATCCGAAGCGCCGAACCGAAGTACCGGGGTACCGATGCTGTAAATTGAGAAAAAAATCTGCCGACCCACACGATCCGTTCGATCGTCTCAAAATTTGCGTCGCGACACGATCGACGCTCAGGAACGCGCCACGTGTCCCGATCGTGATCTGCCTCACGATGCGTGCAGATCTGATCATGATGGACGGCCAGAAAAGCGCCACGTGTCCCGATCGTGATCTGCCTCACGATGCGCGCAGATCTGATCATGATGGACGGTCAGAAATCTGCCACGTGTCCAGGTAATATTTAAATTATTTATTTATTTATTTAATTGTTTTTTTTATTTAAAAAATCCGAAAAAATAATTAAAAAATCGAAAAAAATTAATTAAAAATTCTAAAAATAATTATTAATTCAGAAAAATTTATTTTTAAATTCTGAAAAAATAATTATTAAATTAGAATAATTAATTAATATTTTTGATAATTAATTATTTAATTCGGAAAATGAATAAAAAATTCAAAAAAATGAGGAAAAATTCAGAAAAATCTGGAAAAATCATCAAAAATCCAGAAAATTCTGAGAATATTTTTGGGCATTTTACAAGCCCATAATAACACTGTTACACCCCGAGCAAGATTTCAAACTCCCTTAAGAACACCGATAAAATCCCGTACGCCATTAAAACAGTAAAACTACTCCTCAAAGGCTGATCAAACTCAGTCTTCGGGAGTGGGGGGCTCGTGATATGGCTAAAAATAGGATTAAATCGAGACCGTTCACATCGGACACGAATCGTAAAGCTCGGGGGTAAAACGGTAATTTCACATACAAATGGGTCTAAAACGGGTACTGGGTCTCCTTCTCACAGATCCAATAACCCGCGAACGGATCCACCTCAACTGGGTACGGGTCCTAACCCGAAACACACCCAGTCCAGAAAAGATAGAATTAGGGTTTCTGATTAATCCTAATCAACGGCTCTGATTCACGTCTATCTTTTCACCGGAAATTAAGGGATTACATTCCTAATCTGATTACGAGGATTTTATGCCTTATCAGATCACGGGAATCACATTCCTTATCTGATCCCAACGGTGACTATAAATACCCCCCACCCATCTCTATTAAGAGGTAATCAATCTTTTTCTAGTTAAACGCTCTTTCCTAATCACTTCTGGTTACTGACTTGAGCGTCGGAGGGTGCGTCGCCGGGATCAACCCCGGTGTCTCGCACTTCCTTGCAGGTGAACGGCGGGAGTCAACGGTCAAGCTCCGGCGGAACAGGTTAGGTGTTTGCTATTCAGGTTTTCCACGAACTCACAAATTCATCTGCTTGCCCCCACACCGAAATTAGCGGCAACAAAAACTATAGACCATATTAGAAGTGTTGAACTGCAATGAGTCTGCAAGTAAAAGCATCACTACAAAAGCATGCCGAAACAATTAAACGGCATAGTAATTCTATAATATGATGTACAAACTGATATTTTGTCTACGAGAGTGATGAATGTTATTCCTAAGAGACACAAGCCTCCTTAAGGGCTTTTTGACGAGCACCACCTTCCCCTGGCAGTTGGCATCCTTGACAGGAAGCGCCGTTTCCACACAAATAGAAGCCAAACTCGACAAGGTGGTCATCCCACTTTGAGCATCACTAGGAGGATAAGGGGCTACCGCTGCAGCTGAACCCGCTCCTTTGATAGACGACCCAGCTTCAGCAACCGTTGACCTCTTTTTCACACTAACAGTGCACAAAGTGCTAGCAGTACATAGCCTACCAAACATTGCTTGGAGATGGTATATCTGTAAGTATTTCTCAATGATCACTTCTCTAAGGATGGCATGCTCCCCAACACTATCTTTAGTCACCTTGGGAGGCAAGGGCATGCCAGCAAGGCAATTAGCACGCAGGAGGGCTATCTCACAATCTCTCTCAATCAACACCGACCTGAGGCGAATAGTCTCCAACCACTCATCTTTCGACTCACGGCGCAAGCGTTCGAATGCTAACTTAGTTATGCACAATCATTTATGAAGCTACTCAACTTCATCACCCCGGGATTTCTCCCCCATTCCCACAATCATCTGTCATTAAGGCAAAGAGCATAGTCACAAAAGAGACGAACAACTAAGTGCCACAACCATGAGAACTAAGTATCACAATCAAGAGTCACTCCAAAGCACAACAACACAATACATAGGCAATGACAAGAGCAAGAAAATAGTCTTTCATCGATACAAGAGTGCAGTGGTCAGTCCGCAATTGACATCATACAAAGTCTAAATCACAGCAACTAAAGAAAGAACAAAACATAGAAGGGTGAATCAAGCATCCACCTACCTAGGCAGAACCAAGAAGCTCCCGACAACCTCCTTTCCTTTACTCTTCTTCCCTGATCTACTCCCTCCCCCCCCCCCCCCAAAGGACTGCCGAACTCACACCATCCTCCATGCACTTAACCAGAGTCTCCCCGGGACGAAGCAACACATGGTATCCCTTCCCATCGAAGCCAGGAACGCGCTCCACCACCTGTGAGATAGCCTCTGCATAGGACTTGCCGATCACACTCCGTAACCTTGGCCACACCGGCCTTCAGCTCCAATTCTACATCAGCACGGGCTTTATGAAACTCAAGCAAGAGATTGACTATTTTCTTCGCCGACGTCTCCTCTCTCCTCTTCGACTCCTCAAGCTTGAAACGTATCTCCTCCACCCTCTTGCCGATGTCTCCTCTCTCTTCATCGATGCCTCCAACTCAAGGCGTGCCTCCCCTTCCTTCTTCTTCAACAACTCAACCTTCACCCTCAATGGCCTTTTTCTTGTCTCACTCAGCACATGAGACCTACGCCCTCATGTTCTTCTCCTCGACCACATAAAAGTCGACCAAATGACCGAAGTGACATGCCATCAGCAATAGGGAAAAAATGATCAAGGCTTCATATTGCAAACAAGAAGAACGGAAGGAAAAAAATCAAAAAAACATAATATCTTATCGTCATTTGTGCTCGCATGATCTCCAGAACCAACCTCTTGGGGGACTCCATCTTTAACCTCTTTCGGTCAGTAGAAGTGGGGAGGTGATGGATCCCATCAAGGCAGGTAGTTGAGTTACCTAAGAAGCTCTACTGCTGCTTCATGCTCCAGTCGAGAAAATGAACCATCTCCCTCTCATCCCTGAGAATCATCGTGGCCTGGGCCACCAGAGGAATAGTCGTGAAACTCGACATGATCGCTGCCAAGGAAGAGCCCACCGCAGCAACAAGTGCGGTGCCTTCGGAGCTGACTCAGTCGAGATGGTAAAAGCCGAGACAAACGGGTCCTAAAAAGGAGGAGGACGGCTCGCCGACCTCATGTGCTTCCTCAGCTCCTCGGCCCTCTTGCTACGGAGCGCCTCCATGTCCGCCAACAAATCTTCAAAATTCATACCTGTTTTTCCTGTAAAGTGAAACATGAATAGATTAGAACTTGTGATGCAAAGCAAAGGAAATGTGAAATAACGAAGATATGAATGAAACACCAAGACATGCAAGAAAACAAAAATGGTAAATCATACTGGAAACAACTGGACTAATACCACCTTCAAAAAGTACTTCGTCGGTGATATCTCACCATGCCAACACCTTCAACGTGAGAAGAGCATCACTAACACTCTCCTCCACTACCTTCACCACCGGTTCCGCCCTCAATGCCGATGGAATCGTTCTCCTCCACGTCGTGGGAATCCCCTATGGCTCAATACTTCGAACAACGAGAAACTTCTCCTTCCAACACCTAATCGAGCTAGGAACATCGATTACCCCCGATTGTTACAAGGGCTAAGGTACCATAATTCCTCCAATTTGTTCTATTGAACAAGCCTGAAGTGCTGCCTAAACATGGTGAGACGCGGTTCAGCCCCGAGCCTACGACATTGTACAACAAATCCTACCACGTGCCTCCACGCATTTGGCATAAGCTGCATGGGGCTCAGCCTATACCAATTAAGCACCTCTCTGACAAAGGGGTGAAGAGGCAAGCGAAGCCCCGCGTAGAAGGCATCATAAGGGAAGAAGTAGTAGTCCTCTAACACCATGTAGCAGGCCCTAACTCTAGGACCCGATAAGAGTAACTTGTACTCGGAGGGAATCCCGAAGGCCCCCCTAATCATGACAAGCTCTCCCAGTGTAATAATAGTGGTGACATAGTCAGCCTCACTGGTGTGTACTGGGTCTGGTTCATCATAATCCATGGCGTTCCTAAGGAAATCTCGATAAAAAACGTGGTATTCCGTAGTCAATTCAAACAACGTTGACTTAAGTGCACATCCCCTACGTCACTCAGACTCAACGATCGTTTCCAAAATAGTGGAATGATCGACTACATCCATCCCCCTTTCTCCTCTAGTGAAGTGCCTAGACTCAACATCACCATCTATCTCTTAACTAACCACGGCAAAAGAAGAACTGATCGATGAAATGTGACATAATGGGCAATGATCGTGAGAGGATTACCTAATTGAAATAACAAGAGCACTGAGTCTACAACTGCTGCTAGCACCACCAACACCAGGAGAACCACCAGCACTGCCCGGTAAACCACCATAATTTCTAGAAAGAGAAGCTCTAAAAAAATTCTAGAGAGAGAAAGTGAAGGTGGAAAATGAGCAAGAGGGTAGTGGAATTGGGTCCTATTTATAGAGCCCCCGACATCAAACTGCCACATGGCGACATCTGAGTCATTCTCAAGACCCAACGGTCAGATTATTCTACACCAGAACTGGAAAGAACAACATCCCAACAGCGAATGGTCGATCGACAAAACAAGCAAATGAAACAGAGGTGGGTCGATAAGAGAATAGTTCGTTGCAATAGACCACTCAACAAACACTCGGTGAACAGGAGTCTGAAGGATCTCCAACTAAATAGGTTGAGTTCAATGGGATAGACAAATCAACAAACACTTGGTAGGCATAATGGGGTAGACACATAAACAAACACTTGATGGGCATTAAAATCACCATCAACAAAAAGAAACCCCAAGCAAACCAAGCTCCAAGTTGATCAGTCTAACAACTACACAACCAAGCTCCGTGGTGATCAAGCTACAAGCTCTACAATATTTCAACTTCGAACTCCACTTCCCAAACATCTCGACTAGAACGTCAACTCCTGATCAAAACCAAGCACAAAACATCAACATAAAACTTCAAAAGAGATGAGATTAAGCACCCAAACTCTAACACATTCATGCAAAACCACTCCTACCTCGGCTATGGAGAAGAACACCGAAGAACGGTCGAGCTATAACTCAAACTCAATCTCACCCGAACTCTAAAAGCTTCAAAAAACCCTCAACAATGAAGTCGTGGTCTGTTCCTTCTTGGCTTAACTAAGTGAACAATCGAGTCCTAAACTTGACCTAACTTCCAAATCTGCATTACAAACTCCACAGCAGATATAGGGTTTTGGGTTGGAGCCCGACTTAACTCCAAACCCAACCCAGAGTCCAACCTCAATATCACTGCGGAACTTCAACAAACTCAACAAAGATGAGCATCATGGTCACCACCCTTGCTCGACGAAGCGACTCGCTGCTTCATCGCCAAACCCATCTTGCCGAGCTCATTCCTTACAGGAGCTCCAATCCCAAGCTGCGTTCTCACCTGAAGCAGCTCCACTGAACTTCAAGCTCAACTCCTCCAAACTTGTCAAGCTCGTTCCTTCCATGAAGCGGCACCACTGAGTTGCGTCCTCTTCGACCTCGAGGCCCTGCCAAACTCACCACATCTCCAGCCGAGCTCAAGGTTTCACCAAGCTTAGGTGTTTGCCGAGCTCCTCCCAAGCGTCGTCAATCTCAAAGCTTCAACCTCGTCAAACTCATCTCACTTATTACCGAGTCTGCTCTTCCCTCGCCGAGCTCTAGGCTTCATTGAGCTCCTTCACGAATTCACCGAGCTCAAAAATAACTTCACCGGGCTCAAGAGTAACTTTGCTGAGCTCAACAATGAAGAAGATGAGCTTTGATCTCGACAAAACCGTTGGTTGAGCTGAAGGGCACTCACAGCGAATACGAGCCTTCAGATGCCCAAGAAATTCAAGCTTGCAAGAGATCGACGCATCGGATGAAGCCACGCCGCCCTCCTCTTACGCTCGCTTCCCTGCTACCTGATCTCGCCCAGCATGTGAGCTGAGATCTGATCGACGCCTCTGATTTTGCCACATCACTTCTCTCCATTGCATTGGCATCACAACCACTCAATACACTCAACGGGAGAGCTTGAGGGTGATCAACATTGCGACTTGCTTTAAAAAGCGTGCTGATTTGATAAATTCAATTAAAAAATTCCAAAAAACCATTTAACATTAGAAAATTTAAATTAAAAATTCCAAATTTTTTTTCTTAATTTCAGAAAATTAATTAAAATTTTTGAAAAATAATTAAAAATTGGAATAATTAATTTAAAAATTCGGAAAGTAAATTTTAAATTAAGGAAAAATTATTAAAAATCCAAAAACATATGGAAAATTAAAAAAAAAATTTGAAAAAATCCAGGAAAATATTCGCCGCCTTTAAAAGCTTCTGAACAGTTCCAGGTATCTCCAATCATCCTTAAAAACTAAGATTACTTTCGAAAGCGAAGAAAATTGTCTTCTGGGAGTGGGGGGCTTATGATAAAGGTAAAAATCGAAGCAAATCCGGGTTGTATGATTCCAATACGGATCTTAATGCTTCTCGGGTAGAATACCATAACAGACATGTTTAACATCTCTGGGCATTCTTCAGACTCATCTAACAAAACATGGGCCACTTTCATGCCCGTTAAATGCGACTAGGCCCACTAGGAGATACACCCAGCCCATGAGGTTTGTATGTCAAATCTCTTATCCCCAGACAAGAGTGTCTTATCTCTTAAGGAGGAGAATCAACAGGAGATAAAGAATTTAATTCAATCTAATGGATTCATATCGATCTCTAAACTGTTTCTCAGACCTATAAATACCCTCCCCCTCCATAGTCAGATGGTAATTTGCAATTTCTCTCTCTCTGGTTCTGACTTGAGCATCGGAGAGTCTGTCGTCAGGGCCACCCCCGGTGTTTTAGGATTTTTGAAGATCCATCTGTCGCGTCAGCAACCATCGGATTCAGGTCATGGTATGCAATCAACGATCCAAATCCACTCTCAGGAGCTCTAACCACTTTTAACGGTGACGATCAAAGGTTAGATCTTTATTAGTTTCCTTCATATATAAACTCACTATCTGTTTTCCCCTCACCAAAATAAGCAGCAACAAATCCTTTAATTTGAAAGGAAGAACTATGTATTTTGAGTTCATCTTAATCTTATAAAGCAATGGAGAGAATGTCGTTGTCATAATATTTAGTATCTAACTTTAGAATTCTCAACTCAAGAATTTTGAAGTTATAATTAGTATGGTGATAACGTAATTCATAGTTTCATAAATTGAATCTTGTTTACTTGACTCTCCAGCTAAAAGAGAAAACTAAGAAAAAGAAATACAGGGATTAAAGGATCCTAATCTCTTTTATTGGTAGCATGTTAGTTACCTAAATTTATCTAATGCAAATATTATGTTGGTTAGCACTAGTGATGGCATTTGGGTCGACCGGCTAGGTCAGGTCGGACCCGTGAGGGTTGGACCCAACTTTGGGCGAGTTCGGGCTGGGTTGAAAGCTTAACCGGGTCAAGCCGGGCAGGTTCAAATTTGAAAATCTTGACCAGGTCGACCCGCGAACCCTTTAGGGTCGAACCCGTTAGGGTCGGGCCGGGTCGCGGGTTGGCCCGGTTGAGTGGGTTTTTTTCAACTCAATTTTTTTTTTAAACACATATAATTGTAATAAGATTCAAAGTGTGAAATTGTGAAATAAAAATGTATATTATTTATTTAAACTTCTATGATTTTTTTACAATACAATTTTCTACTAGATAATGTTGGTCTTCGATTTGCTATTGTTGTTGTTGGTCTTCAATTGACTATTGTTGTTGTTGGACTTCAGCCTTCAGGCGATTTGATTCCACTTGTTGATTAGATGTTGCTTTTCCTTGAGTCCTGTCTTCAACGTTCATCCAATCTTCAGTGCACACGAGCATCTCCAACGAATTTGGCTTCAAACGATTCTTGTAATTTGTTAGAATTCTGTCACATGTAGAAAAAGCACTTTCTGAAATAACTGTAGAAATAAGAGAATTTTGTAGATCTCTTGCCATATGTGAAAGAATAGGAAAAAGATCATATTTTTTCCACCATTGTACTTCAATTTTAGTACTAGAACTCTCACTATCTTGTTGATTATACTAATTTAATTCATTAGGTGCATTAGTCCTAAGTTTTTTTGATTGAATACGGACAAGTAAATTAGCAATGACATCTTCTAATGTACTCTTATCATTACCTCTAGAAGTAGAAAAAGAAGAAGTAACCATACTAGTTGTACTACTAGATGCAAAAATTCTATCATAATAATCATACAAGTTATTCAATGTCGATTCAAAGCTAGCTAAAAATTCATCGCAATCAATTTTAGATTCATCTCCATGTAAGCAAAATACATTTCAATCTATCTTCTCGTACCCGCTAATTTGTTACAAGGATCCATAATAGTAGTAGGTAAATACAACATAGGAGGAGGACTAAAATATTTCAAAATTTAGTGTATGCGGATTTAGCAATATAACCAATGTAAACGTCATCAATCATTTCATGAAAAGTTTGCATCATAGTAATTAATGAAACAAAAATACTACTATAAGTAGAATCATAAGATTTTGAAAATTTTAAAGTTGTGATTCTAAAAGGTTCTAAAAAACGTAATAAAGATTCGGTATAACACCGTGATTGTTCATTTATTTGAAAATTTTTTATATTTTTTGCAAGACAAAAATCATTTATACAAGCTTTATATTGAGTAACAACATTTAATAAATCGAAAGTAAAGTTGTATCGGTGTTTAACATCCTTAGAAAATTTTCTAAAACGTACACCATTAAACTTACACCATTCTTTAAAATGTTGAAGCATAGGGCCACTTAAAGCAATAAAATATACACAATTTCTAATGTTATGCATAAATGGTTCGACTATTTTTAATGAATTTTGAATACATAAATTTAAAATATGACATGCACATCTAACATGAAAATTTTCTAAATATGGAGAAGCTAATTGTGTTTTTAATGTATTAATCGAAGAATTATTGTTAGATGTATTATCAAAACTAATACAGAAAAATTTATCATGAATATGAAAGATATCACAAACTTCTAAAATATGATGTACAATTACTAAATCACTATGGGGATACGACAAAGCCGCAAATGATATAATTCTCTTTTGAATCATCCAATTACTATCGATCCAATGACAAGTTATGCCCATCATTGGAACATCATTACAACCTTTCCAACAATTGGAAGTTAACGATACTCTATAAGTTAAACTACACAAAAGTGCAATTAATCATCTTTCATTTCGAGCTTAAAACAATCGGATTTGAGTTTATTTCTAGGAATTCTTCAAAAATGTGGATTTAGTGCATTTTAGTTAAATTCTTCTACGTTCCTAATCTCAGAATAGGAAAAAGGTAACTCCTCCTTAATAACTAGACGGACCATTTTTCGTCGAACATTTTATGGATCATATGGGTGGCTATCTACATGTCTGGTTTTAGGGTGGAGTTTTTGTTGGCCGGATTAGTTTTCTAATAGATACTTGTGTACATTTTGTATGTGTCGTTTAATTGGATCCGTTCCCTCACCCTTCTTCCATTTGTAATTCTGAAAATAAGTTTTACAAACCTTATGTCCTACACCTGGATTATCCTATTCGGAGATATAGTTATAATATTTGTGTCAACCACTTGTTTTCCACCTAGTTTTTCTACTAGTGGGTTCGGTTTGTTGTGTTTGTGTATTAACATCATGCATTTCTTCTTTTATTTCGTATGTAGGAATATCATGAGTTCCTAGCATAAGCTTCAGTGTAAATTCGAGTTGTATTTGTGGGACTATTGGAGGCCGACATAAAGAACCAGTGGAACTTATCCACTATGGATACGGCCGCTAGCTCTTGTTATAGACATGGTAATAGTGTATGTGAAAAAAAAATGATTTCTTGTGTTTTACTAGTACATGTGAAATAATACAAAACAATCTAGGAGGTATATGTTAAAAAATAAAATCTAAAAAACAATAGGAGCTTTGAGAGAGAGAAAAGTGAAAAAACAACAAATAAATATGATACAAAGTTTTAGAACAACAACAAAATTCAAGAGAATAGGAGGGTTGTGAAATTTTGATACCGTACTTCGCGGATAATCGTATATAGAAATGAGAGAGAAAATAAAGTAGAAGTAGACGTAGTCGACTGAGAAATGTAGTAGACGTAGTCACGTAGTCCGGTAGTCGTTGAAAAAAGAGAGAAAGCTATTTTGTTGAAGGAGTTGAAGTAGACGTAGTTGAGAGTTGAATCAACACAATTCGATACGATCGAAAATTTTCACTTCTTCGTTGCTTGCTTTTTTGTTGAAAAAATTTGATTGAATTGAGATTGAATTTAGTAGTAGTAGTAGTAGTGAGAGTAAGAGAGTAAGGTATGAAAATTTTTAGATTGAATTAAGGGAATATTTATAAGGGAAAAAAAACAGAGCCAACAGTTTTGATTATCTGATTTTCAGACTGTTCGACCCGCGGATCTAACGTTTAACCCGCACGGGTCAACCGTTTCCAAACCTGCAGGACGAATGGGCAGGTTTGACCTGGTCAACAAGTTCGCAGGTCGGGTCAAGCGGGTTGGGTTTACGAAATTGACGACCCAAGTCGACCCAGACCTGAACCGCCTACTTGCAGGCCGGGTTCGAGTGGTCCGGTTGCGGGTGGCTCTCGGGTCAACTCGGCCCAGTTGCCATCATAAGTTAGCACTTAGCATTGTTGTTAGGTTGAAGAAGAAAAGATAGATTTTGTCGGCTTAGGTTAATTAAAACCTTGTTATGATTATAGTGACAGCAATTTACTATATGCAAGCGTATCTATACATGTGAAGGCTTTGATTTTCAAGTATTCTCAAAAAATACAGGGGCTTTGACTTCTAGGCTCTGTTTGGTTCAAAGGAGGGGAGGGGAGGGGAGGGGAGGGAAAGGGAGGGGAGGGATTTTAATGAAGACTCTATTTGGTTCAAAAGAGGGGAGGGGAGGAAAAATAATTATCTTCTTGTTTGGTTCACAAGGGGAGGGAAGGGATTTTACAATAAAATTACTTTTATACCCTTCTACATTTGCTAGGAACTCTTCCCATGTAGTTTTTGTATATATGTTTACATTTCAATTTGAACTAATAAAATTACTCTTTTTCTACTCAAGGTTCGATTCAATCATATGAATGTGAATCCTGCTCATTTCTCGATGGGGTTAATAAGTAGAGACAACTCGATTGCAAGACATGGAATCCATGGCCTTTATTTGTTGTATAATATAGATGTGCAGACTTCTTAGCTAGTTGAAGGAGAAAATATGGTATTTCTGAAACAATCAGGAAGTACAAGCATTGAGAAGTAACATTGTAATAATCTGGTTCCAGGAATGCGATCATGAAAGCATTGAGAAGTAACATCTAAAATCCATTTTGGTGAAGTAAGTTTGTTTTTTTTCTTTACCTGCACTTGCATCTGAAGATATTTGAGATACTCTATGGCCTCATCAAGCATTGAAGCTTTGTCCGTCTTACATTAGACTAATTTCTGAATCAGGCAAACCTTTGAATGTCATATACTTAAACTAAAGTAGAAGAGTAATGTACCTTGTTGCAATTGGGTATCAGCTCTTGAAGTGCATGCATACTCAGATTCTTCTCCTTCACAATTCTTCCTTTTCCCCCAGTGTTGATCGTGATCATTGGATGTTGTCCCTGCACTGCTGCATGAACACATAGAGGAAGCTGCTACGACTGTTTCATTACCCTTGTCAATTTCATGCATTCCTAAGGCCACACTTCCAGGACTACGATCATGAACCGACTGCGGATGGCGAAAAGATGGACGAAGACGAGAAGGCGACGAGGAGAGGGAGAAAGAGAGAGCGGGAGAGAGACAGTCGGGAGATAGTTAGGTTTTTTATTATTAGGATTTAGATTTAAAAGGGCAATTTAGTCCAATCATATTAAAAAATCAGATCTACTTTCTCTTCCCTCCAAATCCCCCCAATATTGGAGGGGAGCCAAAATTGGGTCAGGAGGGGTTTTGCACCCCTTCATTTCCCTCTCCTCCCCTCCTAAAAAATGAACCAAACAAGAAAAGTTTTAAAAAAACCCTCCCCTCCCCTCCCCTCCATTCCCCTACAACCAAAACGTGCCCTATGGTATAACTAATCCAAGTTAGTCCCACAGACTAATTGAAAGTACAAACTATTTATGATTTTCCAAAAGCTAAGGTTTAGCAGAGAGAACTATAAATAAAGAATTTTAAAAAATAGAAACAGAAAAAATAAAGAAGAAGAAGATTTATATACTTCTTAGAATAAATCCACCAAGTACACAGCTTAGTACACATTATTAATCTTTTATTTTATAAATAAAATATTCATCGTCATTAACTATTTGTGAGCTCATATCTTATTTTCTTTGAGTACATTGTGAATATGATAATATTGAGTAGCATTACTAACAACATAATTGTGTTTGGAACTAAAAGGATCTGGATAATGGTACAAATTAACAACTTTGGACTTTAAGAACCGATATCTAAATTACGAACATGAGCCGATTAACAAATTTCATGAGATCCATACTTAACTCAAAAGACGAACACATTCACAAATTTCAAGCATTCAATATATAAGGAAAATAACAATAATGTGTTAGGGGGCTGGAACTGGATCTGCAATGAAGTGTTTTGAAGGGGTTTTGAATCCATGAGTGGCCATTGTGAGTTGGTATCAGTGTGCATGTTTCGTACTGTTCATATCTGAACAGATACATAAGGGGAGTGTAGTAGCTGAGTGTTTTAGTTGTCATTGTTCATTCTGAATAGCTATATTGAGTTGGTCTTTGTAATGGGCAAGTTGAGTATTATTGAGTGAGTCTGTTAGGCAGTTAGACAGTTAGAACTGTAGGTGCTGGCCACGTGATTGTGTCTATAAAAAGAGCTGTCAGCATTCGGTTGTAACTAATCAAGAATTAATAAAATTTCCAATTTAGTCTCATTCTTCTTCTCCGTTTCTCTTGAGTTTTTAGCCATGGCAAGAAGCAAGAACAACTCCATTTCAGCCCATGTCAACGTGGTATCAGAGCCAACCACTGGTGAAGAAGACGATCGCGATGTCGGAAGTCCTTCGGTGGTGGAGGCAGAGATTGAGGAGTTGAAGAATCAGATGGCGACGGTTCAGACGCAGCTCGAATTCGTAGTTGAACAGTTGCGGGAGATGGCCATTCATCGCAAGAACCCATTCATTCCATAATCTCCTGTGAATCCAAGTAGCAATTATGTTCATGAGGTAACAAATCGCAACTCTCTTCATTCTAGGCATCTGTTTGGATCTGGAAATGCTCTTAGAACACCATTCAAAATGTAGTTTTCTACATTTACTGAGGGGGATCCAACTGAGTGGATCTGCAGTGCTGAGCAATTTCTTGATTTCTATGAGGTGGAAGACAACCAAAAGTTAAGATTTGCGTCGTTGAATCTTAAGGGTAAAGCTGCGCAATGGTATAGAAGGCACATCAAGGGTAGATTAGACTCTATTTCGTGGCTTCAATTCTTGGAGGAGTTAATAACGAGGTTCGGGCCTACTGACTTTCAGGATTATGAAGGAACATTGTCGAAACTTAGTCAAAAAGGAGAATTAAAGTCGTATGTGCAAGAATTTGACAGGTTATCCAACTTTGTGGAAGGGTGGACTGAAAAACATTACTTGAGTGCCTTCGTAAGTGGTTTGTGTGATGAGATTAGGTGGGATGTGAAGTCTCAAAGGCCTAAGAATGTTAATGAAGCCGTTGGTTTGGCTCGTGGTTATGAAGAGAAGATTCATTATGTGAGGAAGTTTTCCAAGCCAAATTTACTTTCTAGAACTACTGCGTTAGTTCCTTCTACCTCTAAAGTAGCTGCATTACCACAAAATGTGAGTAATGGTCCTAAGAAATTGTTTCCACATGAATTGAAGGAGAGAAAAGCTAGAGGACTTTGCTTTAATTGTGATGAAAATTACACTCCTGGTCATCTGTGCAAGTCTCAAAAGTTTTACTTCATTGAAATGTTTGAAGAAGAAACAGATGAAGAGAATGGGTTGATGAGTGAAGAAGGAGATAATGTAGCTACTGTAAGGAGTATGAATGTTGAGTTACCCACAATCTCTTTCAATGCACTCATAGGATCAACTCTTTACCCACAGACTTTAAGAGTGAGGGGTAGGATAAAAGGAAGGGAGGTTAACATATTGATTGATACTGGATCCACTCACAATTATATAGACCCTCAGATAGACATTAAAGCTGGATTGGAAGTACTCTCAGAGCCCAAATTTAAAGTAACTGTTGCTAATGGAGAGGTGATGCATAGTGAAGGAAGAGTTGCTGAAGCAAAGTTTTGTGTTCAAGGTATTAACCTCTCTGCAGAGCTGTTAATTTTGCCATTAGGACCATCTCAAATGGTTCTTGGTGCCCATTGGTTAAGATCATTGGGTAAGGTAACTTTGGATTTCAATGTGTTAACAATGGAATTTAGACAAGGAGAGAAATTAAGAGTCTTGCATGGTGTGAAGGATGGAGAGTTACAACTGATTGAGGTTGGGGAATTACCAAGAATTTTAGAGAATGCAAGCCAAATTTATATGTTACAAATAAATCCTGGTGAAGAACATAACACTAAACCTCCAATAGTCCAACAAACCGATAGCTATTTTATGCATATGGAGGCTAAAAAGGATTCTATCCAGCAGGTCTTGTTGTAATTTCCAGAAGTGTTCACTACTTCTATTCAGATGCCTCCCCAAAGAACTGTTGATCATCAAATACCCCTTTTCAAAGGCAGCAAGCCAGTTTGTATCAGACCATATAAACACCCATACTATCAAAAAAATGAAATTGAGAAGCAAATGAAGGAGATGTTGAATACAGGTCTAATAAGAAATAGTACTAGCTCTTATGCTTCACCATGCATTTTAGTGAAGAAATCTGATGGAAGTTGGAGACTTTGTGTGGATTATAGGGCTCTTAATTCACAAACAATTAAGGCTAAATTTCCTATTCCTATGATTGATGAAGTGTTAGATGAGTTGTATGGGGCAAAATATTTCTCTAAAATAGACATAAGGTCTGGTTACCATCAAATCAGGGTGCATGGGTCTGATGTGCACAAAACTGCTTTTAGGACACACCAAGATCACTATGAGTTCATCGTTATGCCCTTTGGACTTACAAATGCGCCAACCACTTTTCAGAGTCTCATGAATGAGATTTTCAAAGAGCATTTGAGGAAGTTTATATTGGTCTTCTTTGATGATATTTTGATTTATAGCCCTACTATGGAAAGCCATGTGCAACATCTGACTATAGCTTTACAAATTTTGAAGACACATCAGTTGATAGCTAAAGAAAGTAAGTGTAGCTTTGGTGTTAAATCTATTGGATATTTGGGGCATATAATCAGCTATGAGGGAATTAAGGTTGATCCAGCTAAGGTCCAAGCTATTTCCAATTGGCCAGAACCTAAAACTGTGAAAGAATTAAGAGGTTTTTTAGGCCTCACTGGTTATTATAGGAAATTTGTGAAAGGTTATGGAGGCATTGCAGCTCCTCTAACTCAGCTGTTAAGGAAAAATGGGTTCAAGTGGTCATAATTGGCTTCTACAGCATTTCAAAAACTTAAGACAACTCTTACTACCACTCTGGTATTGCAACTTCCTGATTTTTCTAAAAATTTTGTGGTTGAATCAGATGCATGTTTGCAGGGAATTGGAGCAGTGTTGATGCAAGAAGCTCATCCAATTGCGTATATGAGTAAAGGATTGAAGGGAAAGTCTCTGTCCTTATCCACATATGAGAAGGAAGTATTTGCAATCTTGTCGGCTGTGTAGCATTGGAATCATTATTTGATGGGAAAGGAGTTTGTTATTAAGATAGATCAGAAGAGTATCAAATATATTTTGGAGCAAAGGGTAAACACTGAAATCTAGGAAAAGTGGTTATGGAAGCTGTTGGGGTTTACCTTCTCAGTAGAATATAAGAAGGAAGGAAAATGTTGGAGTTGATTGCCTGTCACGCAGACCACATTTAAATGAAGAAGCTTAAGCGTTGGAACTCACTTTTGTGGTTCCACAGTGGATTAATGAAGTAAGGTTGATGGTAAGTGATGATCCTTACTTTCAAACTATCTCTAATAGATGCAATAAGGGTGAATTAAATCCTCTTAAATACAAGTTATTAGGAGGTATTTGGTATTATAAGGGCAAGATCTTAGTGAGTCCTACTGCAAGCTTGCGACTACAAATCTTCACTGACAATCATGATTCGAAAGACGGGGGTCACTCAGGGTTTCATAAGACCTTGAGTAGGATCAGGAGATCCTTTGTTTGGAGGGGGATGAGTAAACAAGTAAGGCAGTTTATCAGAGAATGTGGTGTTTGTCAGAGAAATAAAAGTGAAAATCAAGTTCCTGCGGGATTGCTTCAACCATTGCCTATACCTGAGTTAATTTGGGAAGATATAGCTATGGATTTTATAGAAGGATTGCCCAAGAGCATGGGAAAATCAGTTATTATGGTGGTTGTAGATAGGTTATCAAAATATGCACACTTTATGCCTTTGTCTCATCCATATACAGCTCAAGGGGTAGCTCAAGTGTTCGCTGAGAATGTAAGTAGGCTACATGGAATGCCTAGAAGTGTTATCTCTGATAGGGATCTAGTGTTCATCAGCTCATTTTGGCAAGAGTACTTCAAGTTGCAAGGTAGTAAGCTTCAAACTTCTACGACATATCACCCACAAACTGATGGTCAATCGGAAGTTGTTAACAATGCTTTAGAAATGTATCTGCGGTGTATGTGTGGGCAAAGACCAAAAGATTGGGTGAAGTGGCTTTGTTAGGCAGAATTTTGGTATAATACAAGTTGGCATTCTTCTATTGGAGTATCTCCTTTTGAAGCAGTGTATGGAAGACCCCCTCCTACACCTCAGTTGTATGTAAGAGGTACTGCTAATAACCAGGGAGTAGAGGATGAATTGATGTCTAGAGATGCTATTTTGAAGTTGTTGAAAGATAATTTGAAGGCGGCACAAGAAAGGATGAAGATCTTTGCAGATAGGAAGAGGAGGGAGAAGAGTTTTTGTAGCGCCCCGATTTTCGACACTGAGAAACCGTGACACGAGCCAAGATCTTTTCTTCAATTAGTCACAACACACAGAAAAACAGGAGAATTTAAAACTTTTATTTCAACACCCAATGTATTACAAGTCTGAATATTATACAATTGCAATACCTTACAATAGAGTTACAATATTACCTTTACATTTCCAAGTATTACGACCTTTAATATCTTACATTAGAGTACAAGGAATGAAGAACAACACTTGGTGACTCTCACTTGAGTACTTCTCAACTAATAGATAATCAATACATATACTGCAGCGGAACTAAACATAACACTGACTCCTTGCTTCCTTGCCTTGAGTCCTCCTGAATCTCGCCTTTGTACTTCGGCGATCCAGTACCTATGGAAGTGGGGACGTCAGTATTCACTGACGCTTAAAGGCTGATATCAAAGCAGTGAATCTCCCAAACAACATACAAAACATGGCAATGGTATTGGTTTAGTTTAAGTGTTTGTGAGTGCTATGACTAGAATCTAATGCGATATTTAAATAGAACTAGGATTCTTCCTATTCTAATGTCAGCAAGTCTCCGAAGCAACATGCAGCCCATACTACATGCGACCCCATCTCAAGCCGTTTCTCCATATATAGGAATTTGAACCCGCGTTATGAATTCTAATTGTACACAACCTGTTCCTGACAATACTCCATGACTCTGTGAGGTTGCAGAAGGGATCAAGTCCCCCAATGCAGTCTGCTTATGGTGTCTCCGTTTTCCACTACTACCCGGCATGCCAGACCTCACTCGATCCCAGTGTATCGGGCATCGTTCCAAAATCAAACCATAGGGTCTCGCAAGCGCAGGGTAGCGCGAAGCCTACCCTGTGGCACCCTCTGGGGTCTCGCAAGCGCAGGACTGCACCATGCATCCTGTGGCACCTCATCCACGGTATTTCAGGAATTAACAGAGCGAGATACGCAACCCGTGTCCTCAACTTGTGAGACGGCACCGTACGTATCCCTTTGACAGGAAGGCGCAACCCAATACACCACCTATGATCTGCCTCAAGGGACGAGTGAGTTGTAAGGGGCCCCCGACAACCGACTCCTCGCTCCTGACAAAAGGGTTAAGTAAAATGATCTTTATAAGTCACTATCCTAATGATGTCCCTGACTCGAACAATCCTAGGGATGACAATATTATAAACACAACATGCTAGGCCTTAAATTAGGCTTCGCAAGACAACTCTATTAGGCTGCTCAACCTAGACTCACCAGAATCCTTCGGGATCCGGTTCCTGGTCCATCGATCCAAGACCTCGGCCGTGCAAATATACATGCATGCCGCTACCCTAAACTTGGATTCTGTCTATACTCCAGTCCTCGATCAACCCACCCTGGTTAAGATTCGACGGTACACAAGGAGTGACTCCTCCACAGTTCCTTAGGGTAAGAAAACATATGTCTTGATGGTCGATAGCCCTTAGGGTGGTAATATCACCCTAGACGAGCCCACCGAACTGTGTACTAGCTAACAAGCTATACACGAGTAACAACCACATACGAGCCAATAAGCAACGTATGAAACTATAACTACCTACGAGCCAGGCGGACCTCGTAGGAGATAACAACGTACATACCAGCCAAATAAGCCGCGTATGAGACCAACAGCTACGCACGGGCCGGTCGAGCCGCGTACGAGATAACAACCTACATACGAGCCAAATAAACTACGTATGAGACCCACAGCTACATACGGGCCAGTCGAGCCACGTACGAGCACAACCATATGCAAACAACCATATAGGCAATCAATCCTAGAAGCAACCAAACGTGCTTACTAGCAAACTTGATCTTATATTATTAGAAGCAACAGAAGAATCTACTAATAGTCTATGATCGGTATTCTACTAACGAAAAATCGAAGGCGACATAACAATCTTTATCAAACTAACTATTACTAGTGGTCTCCCAAATCCTTATTACTTCAACCTATAGTACTTTAAGCATGGCATACAATTGCAAGCATCTACGTACGACAATCTAATTATGGTACATAACATAACCACCAACCATAACACTCCTACAATGTTCTAAACATGGTAGGTTAATTAAACATCAATCCTACAACATTATAAGCATGTATAATGGTTCCTACTACAATCTAAGTATAGATAAATGAATCTAGCATGGTATACAACTTTCCTACTAGCATGTAAGCATGGATAAATTAATCTAGCATTATATACCACTTATCTAAACATAGATAAATTAATCTAGCATGGTATACTACTTTCCTACAATCATCTAAGCATAGATAAATTAATCTAGCATGGTATATGCTTTCCTACAATCATCTTAAGCATAGATAAATTAATCTAGCATGGTATATGCTTTCCCACTATCATCTAAGCATAGACAAATTAATCTAGCATGGTATATGCTTTCCTACAATCATCTAAGCATAGATAAATTAATCTAGCATGGTATATGCTTTCCCACTATCATCTAAGCATAGATAAATTAATCTAGCATGGTATATGCTTTCCCACTATCATCTAAGCATAGACAAATTAATCTAGCATGGTATATGCTTTCCTACAATCATCTAAGCATAGATAAATTAATCTAGCATGGTATATGCTTTCCCACTATCATCTAAGCATAGACAAATTAATCTATCATGGTATACTACTTTCCTTCTATCATCTAAGCATGAATCTTATTAAGCATGAATGACTACTAAGCATGAATGTCTTACTAAGCATGGATAACTACTAGTATGAACATACAACATTCCTAAGTATATATATATATACTTCTAAACATGGTAAGTAATTTTAGCATTTATCCTCAACATTCTAAGCATGTATGTCATTCCTAAACATGGTAGGTATTTTTAGAATAAATCCTACAACATTCTAAGCATAAATATACACTTAGCATGGTATACATCATTCCTAAACATGGTAGGTATTTTTTTGAATAAATCCTACAACATTCTAAGCATAAATATACACTTAGCATGGTATACATCATTCCTAAACATGGTAGATATTTTTAGAATAAATCCTACAACATTCTAAGCATAAATATACACTTAGCATGGTATACATCATTCCTAAACATGGTAGGTATTTTTTTGAATAAATCCTACAACATTCTAAGCATAAATATACACTTAGCATGGTATACATCATTCCTAAACATGGTAGGTATTTTTAGAATAATTTTACAACATTCTAAGCATAAATATACACTTAGCATGGTATACATCATTCCTAAACATGGTAGGTATTTTTTGAATAAATCATACAACATTCTAAGCATAAATAAGTTAATCTAATCCAATCCTAGCATGGTATTTACTTTAACATAAGCACAACATCCATTTAATATCCATAATCATCTACTAAAATTTCACATAACATAAATATCTATAACTAGTTTATTTTAATCCCTACTACTACTACTTTATTTGAACATACATATCACTACTACTACCACCATGAGCCTCTACTATAACATAAATATCTACAACTAAATTACTACTACTACTATTTTATTTTCCATGGATCATAACATAAAACATCTACAACTACTTCTTTTTATCATCTACTACTACTACTACTTTATGTTAACCATGAATATAACATAAACATCTACAACTATCTACTACTACTACTTTATTTTAACATGCTACTACTTAATTGTCTACTAGTCTTTATTAGCATATGTTTCTTATTATTACTAGTGGACATAAAAGAGATCTTTTTAATCCTTTTACAACTAGTGATTAGAAAAAAGATCTTTTTATTCATTCTACAACTAGTGATTTCTTTTTCATAATTAGAACTAACATCTAATTTAGGTTCTTTTTCTTAAGATTATGAAAGAAAATAACAATAATAAAAATAAAGTAAGAACCTTCATTTGGTTCAACCAACATATGATTATCTTTTTAGTCCAAGTTCAATACAAGTCCTACAACCAAAAATGGTTGTATAAAAAGGTTCATATGCTTTATGTATAAGTCCATATTCAAGTCCTACAACCCCAAAATGGTTGTATGTACAAGTCCATATGTATATGTCATTTTAGTCCACAAAACAACTACTACTACTACAAAGATTCAATCTTTATGTGTATTTAACACAATCATTTGTTTCTTTTCTTTTTATGTGGTTATTACCTTTAACCATTCACAAACATACAAAAATAAGTACTACATACAACAACATCATCACAATAAACCATTCTCAAATAACAAAAAAAACAAAACAAGGAGGATAAGAAGAAGAAGAATCATCAAAACAACAATACAAACAAACAATCAAACAATAGAGAAACCCCCACCTTAATCTTTTTGTAGGAAGGACTAGCTTATGCTCCTTCTCCTTCCCCTTAGCTTCTAAGAACTCCTAAGAAGACCTACAAAGAAAACTCACAAGTTAGTTTTTGTTCTCTCTTTCTTTTCCTTTCTTTCTTTCTTTCTTTTTGATCTTTCTAAAATGAGAAAAAGGTGGAGGAAGGGGGTATTTATAGGTGGAGAGAAGGGTGGAGAGTGCAAATGTGCACACACAATTTTGCAAAAACCTCCCCCTATGAAATGGGGGCCGGCCATACTCCTAGAGTGGTAGGGATGAGGTGGAGGTATGGTGAGGGTATGGTGTTATGTGGTGGAGGTGTTATGTGAGGGTTTCTAGAAGGGTTTCCTTAACCTCCTCATGCACACTTAACCTAGGTTAAACACTTATAAACCCTAACAATCTAATAGGTTTTGTCATAACAAAACAAGTGTTGTCCAAAAATACACAACACGCAATTTGTATAACATACTAATCGACATACTACACGTATGTGCGCATATATGTCTGTATACCGAAAATCTTTGCATAATCCGTATAAAATAATTTAATCTCGGAAATAATAATAAAATAAATTCTATTATTAGTTCGGAGGGTCGCGGTACCAATTTGATACAATACGGATGTATACTGACCGATATCTGGGTACAGATAATGTCTATGAATAAACCGGGTGAAAATCACCAAAATATTCTAATTTTGGAAATAAAACAAAATAATAATAAAATAATAATTTATACACGGTAATATCCATCCGGGATATTACAGTTTTGCTGTAGGAGATTGGGTTTTATTGAGGCTACAACCTTATAGACAGGCCAGTTTGAGGAATCCCTATCCACAGAAGTTATCACCTAGGTTTTTTGGACCTTATAAGGTGATTGAGAAGGTTGGAGAATTGGCTTATCGATTGGAATTACCTCCCCAGGCTGTGATTCACCCAGTGTTTCATGTATCAAGAATTAAAAAGTTTTGGGGTGATCCTTCAGTAGTGGAGCCAGCAGCTATTCCTGAGTGGTGGCATAATGATGATACTTCGATGGTGCCAGAGATGGTTCTTGATAGAAGAATTTATAAGAAAGGGAATGGGGCAGGAGTTAAGCTATTGATTAAGTGGGTGGGACAATCTGATAGCTCTGCTACCTGGGAGGATGCTGATGATATGAGAAGGTCTTTTCCTAGCTTTGAGCTTGGGACAAGCTCAATCTGAGCAGGGAGGAATTGTTGGGGGGCTGGAACTAGATTTGCAATGAAGTGTTTTGAAGAATTTTTGAATCCATGAGTGGCCATTGTGAGTTGGTATCAGTGTGCATGTTTGGTACTATTCATATCTGAACAGATACATAAGGGGAGTGTAGTAGCTGAGTGTATTAGTTGTCACTGTTCATTCTGAACAGCTATATTGAGTTGGTCTTTGTAATGGGCAAGTTGAGTATTATTGAGAGAGTCTGTTAGGCAGTTAGATAGTTAGAACTGTAGCCATCACGTGCTGGCCATGTGATTGTGTCTATGAAAAGAGCTGTCAGCATTCGGTTGTAACTAATCAAGAATTAATAAAATTTCCAATTTAGTCTCATTCTTCTTCTCCGTTTCTCTTGAGTTTTTAGCCATGGCAAGAAGCAAGAACAACTCCATTTCAGCCCATGTCATAATGATGATGAACATGACTAAATATTGGAAGCCCCCTGTATACCAAGGTTATCATAGCTTTCTTGAATAAACTTCTTAATAAGTCTTGATATGGGTCAGATAACATGGCCTCTCCCGCGCCACAGGATCCCCTCAAAAGGTGCCACATTCCTGATCATCCAGATCTTCCACATCAGCCCTAAAACCACTCGGGCTCCCGCCACGTCGGCCCTAAAACCGCCTGGGCTTTCGCCACGTCAAGCCCACAGGCGACCGAATCCAGACCCGGCTCCAAACGGGTCCAGACACGGTTAGCATGGCCTATAAATACCAGGCCCTCTACCCCTTCAAAAGGTAATCAATCTTTTCTCTCTCAAACCGTAGTTACTGTTACTCTTCTTCAGTGACTGACTAGACCGTCAGAGGGCCTACCACCGGGACCAACCCTGGTCTTTCTAGGCCAAGTGCAGGTACACGAGACCTCTGGATCCGAGCCTCCAGATCCGAGCTGAGCCTCTAGATCCGAGCTGAGCATTCGATCTCCACCTCGCTCCCGCCTCTACTCCCGAGCCATCCCCCCTGGCTGAGGCTCGGGCGTACCATCCGTATCGAAGCTTCCGCAAAAATATAAATCGAGAAGAACTCACACCTGGTGCAGCCACCCCCAAAAAGAAACTGCATCAGGTTGGCACCGTCTGTGGGAAACGGTGCAGACACCGGTCCGAGCCCAGCCATCAATGGTATCCGGTCAATCCGAGCTCACATGGTACCGAAGGCCAGGAGAGCTGTCACCTTTACACGTTGCCAGGACGTCCCTCCTCAGGACGTCCTTGTCGACACTCATGGATCCAACAATCTGGGTATCAGCCTCGGACAGCAATCGGGTGCCTCTCGTTCGGTAGTACCTGACCTGCGCGGGGTCATCCCGAATCAACAGGCAAGCCGGACTAGGGAAGGGGCCGCTTCCAACTCGGCCCTGAACCATCCCAGACCACCGACCCAAGGGCGGGAGCCGGCGCTCAGCCACATCGGCCGGAGACCGCCGCCCCAACATAACCCGGCTGAACGAGCTCCGATCACCCACCAGGAATTCCAAGACTTTCGGAAAGAGATCATGGAGGCTATCCTGGGGACCCCCGTTAATGACACGCTCCACCGCTCTCTCTCGCAATCGAATGTCGAGGCCAGCGCGTCTCGCAGCCCGACAGTCCCACTGGAGTATGACGATGATGTCCTAAAACGCCTCCAAGAAATGGAGGACCGCCTCGACCACTTCGACAATGGCGGCCCGAGGCCGGTTCAGGGCCACAGGCCAACCCGACCTCCTTTCTCCACCGCAATCCTGCTGGCAGAAATACCCCGGAGTTTCCACCCACCACAATTCGAGACTTATGATGCGAGGGTGATCCTGCTGATCACATGGAGGGCTTCAAGACCCTCATGATGATTCACAACCCATCGGATCCCCTCCTGTGCCGTGCCTTCCCCGCCACCCTCCGGGGCCCGGCTTGGGAATGGTTCTCTAAGCTCCCCTCCGGCTCCATTTACTCCTTCGACCAACTGGAGGGCAACTTCCTTGCCCATTTCATGACTAGCAGGAAAGTCGAGAAGACGAGCACGTCCGTGCTGGATCTCCAACAAAAGGAAGGAGAGTCGCTTCGGCTGTTCGTCCGAAGGTTCACCACAGGGGCGAGGTCGGTCTCCTCCCTCGACCCAGGGGTCGCCTCGGCAGTATTCCGGCACAATGTCCAGCACGGCCAGCTGAAGGCATCCCTAGCGAAGAAGCCTCCGATCGATTTTCCTGACCTCCTCAATCAAATCGAAAAGTATATCCGGGCCGAGAAAGCCCTGAATCCGGAAGACGCCAAAGAAGTCCCCAGGATGGGAAAACGCAAGGCCGACGAGGCGAAACCAGCAAAGAAGGTCCCAAAAGACGGGGCAATCGCGAAAAGGGTCCCTCCGGTCCATCGCTTCGAGAGGTACACTCCGCTGATGCAGAACATATCAACTATCCTCTTAGCGATCGAAGACAGGGACCTCGTCCAATTCCCTCCTCGACCGACCAACAATAACAAAAAGAGGGATCAGCGGTTCTACTGCTGCTTCCATCGAAACAACAGGCACGACATCGACCATTGTTGCGCCCTGAAGGATGAGATCAAGGCCCTCATCCAATGAGGGTACCTCCGGGAGTTCCAACGGGAAGACGCCCTGGACCAAAGAGACACGAGGAATCAGAGGCCTTCCCCTCCTCCTGAAGCACTCAGACAGCGTCCCGTGCAGAACCTCGAGCCTGAAGAACACAAGGGTCAAGCCATCTTGCATTGCGTCCATGGAGGGCCCATGGTAGGGGAGTCCAGCACTTCTCACAAGGCATTAATCCGAGAGGTCAACGCCATCCAGGGTCTCCTCTCCCCCCAGGTCCAGCAACTCCCTGTCTCCTTCTCTGGGGAAGACCTGGAGGGAGTTCGGCTCCCATACTACGATGTGCTCATCGTTAGCCTCAGCATGGCAAACTTCGAGGCCCGTCGGATCCTCGTGGACAATGGGAGCTCGGTAAAAATTCTCTTCCTTGAGGCATTCGAGAACCTAAAGCTCTCCCGGGATAAGCTGAAGCCAGCCGGGTACACCCTGCACGGGTTCTCCGACATCCCAGTGCCAATCGAGGGGATCGTGACCTTAGACGTCACCGCCGGTACGAACCCTCACAGACAGACCGAGTCGATGGACTTCATGGTTGTAAACGTCAAGGTAGCCTACAACGCCATCCTCGACCGTCCCGGGCTCTGCTCCCTCTAGGCTATTCCCTCGGCCTACCGCCAAAAGCTGAAACCAAGAAGCGGCACGATCGTGCTATATGACGGCAATCGGGGGTGGTGTGTTCCCCCTGGATGCCGTCGAGCTGCAGCCCGAAAGAAGCCAGTCAGAACCTGAGCCGACAGAAGAGTTAGAAGAAATCTCGTTCGAGATAGGGGATGTGTCGAAGTGGTCCGAGTGAGCTGCTCCCTCGCTCCCAACCTCAAATCCAACCTGATCGACTGTATTTGCCGCAATGTCGACCTCTTCGCCTGGAAGCCCTCCGATATGCCCGGCATCTCTAAAGACCTGATCATGCACAAACTCAGTGTGATCCCTGGCTCGAAGCCGATCATCCAGAAGCGACATAAGTTCGCCCCGGAGCAGCAGCAGGCGGTGAAAGTGGAGGTGGACAAACTCTTGTCTGCTTGCTTCATACAGGAATTCAGCTACCCTGAGTGGCTGGTGAACGTCGTAATGGTCAGAAAGGCGAGCGAGAGCTGAAGGATCTGTATAGACTTTACCGACCTCAACAAGGCGTGCCCCAAAGATCCCTTCCCTCTGCCCAGCATCGACGCTCTGACCGACGCTACATCGAGTCACGAGCTCCTTTCTTTCATGGATGCCTACTCAGGCTACAATCAGATCTGAATGTTCCCTCCTGATATAGCTAAGACGTCCTTCGTCACGGACTAAGGTCTTTATTGCTACCGGATTATGCCCTTCGTGCTGAAGAACACCGGTGCTACTTATCAGAGGCTCATTAACCGAGTCTTCAAGGATCAAATTGGTCGCAACATGGAGGTGTACGTCGATGACATGCTCGTCAAAAGCCAGCAGGGACAGGATTACGTCGCCGACCTGGAAGAAGCCTTTGGGGTCCTTCGGACCGACAATATGAGACTCAATTCGGTGAAGTGTGCGTTCGGCATCTCCTCGAAGAAATTCCTCGGATTTGCCGTCAGCTAGTGTGGCATCGAGGCGAACCCAGAAAAAATCCAGGCCATAATAGACATGGCCTCTCCTAGAAACATCAAAGAAGTCCAGAGGATCACGGGAAGACTAGTGGCCATCAGCTGTTTCCTCCCCAAGTATGGAGAGAAGTCCCTCCCATTCTTCAAGGCTCTGCACCGAACCGGAGGCTTTGAATGGGGCACTCAGCAGCAGGAGGCATTTGCCCAATTGAAAAAGTACCTCGCCAACCCTCCTCTCCTGAGCAAGCCTGAACCAAGCGAGCCCCTCTAGCTATACCTTTCGACATCGAAAAACGTGCTCAGTGATGTCCTCATTCGAGAAAAGGATAGAGTCCAGAAACCACTGTACTATGTGAGCAAGGTTCTTCTCGCCGCCGAGACCAGATACTCTAGAATGGAGAAGGTAGCATTCGCCTTGGTCATGGCCACGCGGAAGCTCCCTCCCTATTTTCAGGTGCATTCGATTCAGGTGCTCACAGACCAGCCTCTGAAGGCCATACTCTACAAGCCCGAGAGCTCCGAACGATTGGTCAAATGGTCGATCGAGCTTAGTCAATACGACATCAGCTATCAGCCAAGGATGGCCATCAAAGGGCAGGCCCTCGCCGAGTTCATCACGGAATGCACAATCTCCGAGCAACCCGAAAGCAAGGAGGCCGAGCAGACATGGGAAGTTTACGTCGATGGCTCCTCTTGCGAAGTGGGGAGTGGTGCGGGATCATTCTGCGGGGTCCCGACAGTTTCCTCCTTCAATATTGCCTCCGCCTCAACATTCTGGCCTCTGACAACGAGGCTGAGTATGAGGCCATGATCACAGGACTCACCCTGGTACATCAGGCCGGCGCCAGACTGATCAGGGCCTTCAGTGACTCTCAGCTCGTGGTCAACCAGATCACCAGAGAGTACGAGGTCCATGAAGATCGGATGATCAGGTACATGGTCGTGGTCCAACGGATATTGACATCCTTCGACGAGTCGGGGGTCTTAAGGATCCCCAGGGAGCAGAACGCCCAGGCCGATGCTCTGTCGAAGTTAGCTTCATCGTCCTTTGAGGGTCTCGATCGCACTGTCCTATACGCTCGGCGGCAACTGCCAGCTACACCCATGCTATCTACCCGAGAACAAGTGTGGGGGCTCGTCATCGACCTCAAGCAAGGAGCTGGCTTTCTTCAAAGCCATGCAACCTTTACGCTCGGCCACGACCTTCAGCTACGCCCTTCACTGGCATCCCTAAGATATGGGGGCTTGGCATCAACCACGAGCATGGGTTGGGCTTGTTCAAGCCCATTAACCTAGGCGCTCGACGATGACCTCTGGCTATACCCCTACTATCCGAGACATGCAAATAAGGGATCGGTGTCACCCTCGGGCAAGGCCTTGGCTCTTTCAAGCCATACCTTTTTACTCCCGGCGACGACCTTCAGCCACGACCGTTTCAAAAGTTTTCACTAAGGTTTAGGGCGCCTGCCATCGGCAAACACCCCGAGCTTCGGATCGTTGGTTGACCATCCTCTCACCCGCGAGCAACTCGGGATTTGCGGCTTTCAAGAGCCAAAACCCCAAATTGTTTGAGAGCGGCAGGGGAGCCACTGACCCAGGACTCTCTCCGAGCCTCCGAACCAATTAATCGGCCCACCACTCACCAACGAAAAACCCGGGGTTTACTGCCTTCAAAGCCAAAACCCCGAATTGTTCTAGGGTGATTGGTACGCCACCAATCCGGAACTCTCGGACCAAAGTTCTACTTCTAGGACGCCCGCCTTCGGCAGGCACCCGAATCATATGGCAGATGAGTCAATCCCACTCCCTGATAAAAAACAATGAGGGGATGGGGGTTATATAGTCCCCTGAGAAGCGCATTTATTGCATCAGGAAGTCCAAACGACGGAAGGCAAAACGTCACAATTAATGCTTATCGAAAGGCGAAATGCCACTAATTATTCGTTGCCTGCAAGAAGCTACCGTGTGGCCTTTTTGCCTCGGCGGTGACCCCTTAGAAGGCCGAGCTCGGAAAAAATCCTCACTCAATGAATCATCAAAGTTAAAGAAGTCGGGAGTTTTTTTTATTACTCATCGTGCGCCAGTAACGACAGCACAAATACAATGAAAAGCTTACAAATCACTCATGCTCGGCTTAAAACTCAAATTTAGCACTTCCCTCGGGTTCCTTCTCACGCTCGGCCAGCCCAACCGAGGAAGGCTCTCTAGCAACTGAGCATTCCGTATCGTCAGGCTGGGCCCCCTCAAAGAAAAAGGTCGGAGATGGTCCTAGTACGGAATTGCTCGCCTCCTCGATCAAACCAGTGCCTAGTACTAGATTCAACCTGCAGATCTCCACCTCTTTCTCAACAATAGCCTCACGAAGAAAAGACTCCGAAGCCGGCCGCCCACTCGAGACATCCGAGATCAACCAGTTCGTCTCAATTACCCATCAGTCCCAGTCGGCTATGGCTTTCCTTAGACAAGTGACCTCCAAGCTGAGCTCCCTAGACTTATTCATGAAGTAATTCACTGCGGCTGCTCGGTCTCGAGCCTGCTTACGTTGGCGAGCCAGAGTAGTCTCCATGGCTCCCAGCCCAGCTCAGACCAAGGAGGCCTCGGCGGAAATATGGTCGGCACCGAGGACCTCATGCGTCTACCAAAAAGACGGGAAAAACAACAAGTTACAAAAGAGACTAAAAAGCACAAGTCATGGAGCATCGACCAAAAAATTATCTTGCATTAAGTTCAAAATTTTTGTACTACAAAAGGCGGCGGCCAGTCCGTACAAGGCATTTAAAAAATCAAAAGAGAGAACCTAAACTATGCTTGAGGGGGGGGGGGGTGGCACCTGTTAGTTAGTAGGGTCGCCCCCGACCTCCTCTTGGTGAGGGTCCCCCATCTCTTCGCCACCGGGTGTCGACGGATGCTCGGGCTGCCAGTTGTAGTGGAGGTGGTCGACCCTCTTGTTCGGATAGATCAACCGAAAATGCTCCTTAGCCTTATCATAGGCCTCGTCCTGCGCCAGGATCAGGGTATCCGCCATGATGATCTCTGCCACCTCCATGGCCTTCCGTGCCTTCTCAGCTTCTTCCTGGGCCTTTTCCTTGAGGCGATCCACCTCTTTCTTGTGATAATCGGCTATCGAGGCCATCTGGGCCTCGTGGACCACCTCCATGCTCCGAGCCTCCTTCAGCTCGTCTGACAGCTTGGTCACCTCGCAGAAATACTTCTCTGTGTTCCTTCTCTCAATGAGGACCTCCTTCTCCAAGCACTTCTAAAAGTGCAGCCCATGAAGCATCGCCTGTCTGAGGAAGAAAAAGTTAGAAGAAATCCTAGAGTCTAAACTCAAAGAAAAATTACAAGCACTCACCGAGAGCTGCACTTGAGACCACCTCATAAATGCCATCTCAGCTGTCTGCGTCGCCAGAGCCATACGATCTCGCTCTGTGGCAATGTTCCTGACCACCTCTATGGCCACTGGACCCTCAAGTAGGGAATCCCCTGCGAGAACCGACCAATCCGGGGCAAGTGGCCTCAGTCCATGTTGCCCGACCATCTGCTCGGCACTGGGCCGAGGTGGGGGAAGCCTCTGCTCTGGGACCTCGGAGGTCTTTCTGCTACCGGAGCTTTCCCCTGCCTCCTTAGACGCCCTCGACGTGTGGTGATGCTTCTTCACCCTCTTCGGGGATGGCTCCACAGCCTCCGAGGCCAGCCCCTTGCTGGACCCCATGCCTTGGGCAGCCGCCTTTTCCAGCTCTGCCTTCTTTTCCTTCTCTGCCCTCCTCTTGGTGACAATGGCCAACAAGGCCTGCCTATTGTCAAGCTGCATGGCCGTCATCTCTGCAAAATGGAAGAAGAGAGGCAAATGTTAACACAAAGGCTGAAAGATAGGAAAATTCAGAACTAAAACATACTAGGGTCGGCTGGGCTCAGTCTGGCTCGGGCCAGGTGCATTTTCGTCACTCGGGGCCACCCTATGCTGTGCCCCCCAACGATCTTCTCCACCTTTATCCATTCTTTCTTCGTCAACTCATTGCACTTCGGAGGTTTATGGTTTGGCTTAAAAAAGTTCCAGGCGGTCGGAATCCTCCAAGGCTTCTCGCTTCGAACTATGAAGTACTTCTCCTTCCATCCTTTGAGAATCCGGATGGCCATGCATCACCTTCTTGCGAGGTCACGGCGAAAGATAGAAGATTCCCTCCGCATCACCTAATGAGCTCATCCCCAAGATAGTGTAGAAGTACGTAAGCCTCGGCTTGATCCCTTTCTCTTGGCACTTCAAGATAAAGCAGACCAAATGTTTCCACGAATTTGGGTCGTACTGCAACGAGCTCAACTTCGCCCAATTCAAAACCTCTTGATGAAGGGGTGCAACGGCAGCCTAAGTCCCGAGATGAAGGCATCCTCGGGAAAAATGCAGCCCGGTGCAAGAGTGGTGGTCGGATGAATATCGGGGCTTAGAATCAGGAGTTCGAATTCCTTGGGGATAAAGTAGGCCGCCCTCAGGATGTGCAGGTAGTCTGCCCTCAAGACACACTAGATACTATCCAAACTGATCTTCACCTGACTCTCGTCACCCGGCACGGAGGGGAGCAGAGCGAGATCCTTAACATCATCAGGATACATCCTAATCGACCCGGGATTTTTGAAGGTGACAGGGGCAAACTCGAACCCCGGTCCAGGGCCATATTTATCTAGCACGGGAGGGCTATCCGGATGGATCCACTTCCTCTTCCTCCTATGAGGATGAGGTTTCCTCTCCGGAGACGGTGTCGACAATGGTGGCAGAGGAGGGAGATCACCCTCACCCTCGGCTACCCCTCCTGCAGTACCTTCCCACACATCTCCTTGAACATCGTCTCACCTGGCACCCTGATCGGGCTCCCCCTGGTTCCCCTCAGAATCTTCCTCCTCATCCTCCTCGTCCTCATTGCCCCCCTCTCCCTCGAGGTCCTGCTCTTTTTCATCGCCCTCCTCTTCCTCCTCGTTCTCGTCGTCATTGACATCCCTCTCTCCTTCGGGGTCCTCCTCTTCCTCCTTCCCTTCGCCCTCATCCATAGGCTCCTTCCCAGGCCTATGGGATCTCAAGGGTTGCACGACAAAAACTACCTTATCCCCCCATCCGACCCTGGATCTCACAGAACCTCATCTTTAATTCCATAATCGCCCAGGGACCAAGACGTCAAAGGTGACTCGGCTTCCTTCTCGGAACGGCCAGACGAGCTTGTCTTGGAGCCAGACTGAGAGTGCGACATTACGAATCAAAAATACTAACCAGAAAATACCGTGCAAATCGAAAGATCACCGGAAAAAGGTCGCCGATGGCAGACGAGAAAAAACCCCCATTCTTGAAAGTTGGAAAACACAAGTGAGGAAATGAAGGAGAGAAAGAGGGGGAGGGGGGATTTATAACAGAGAAAGAGACTCCTCGAATTTTACAAAAAGATCCAACCATTGGATCTTGATCACCAAGATCCAACGGCCACTAAGACCTGAGTCGGTTCGATTCACGTGCCTGTGATGTCAGCATGGGGCACAAAATTACCCCGTTACCCTCGGCACTCTCAGCCGATACAAACGGCTTGGAATGCATGGTCAGCCACTAGTGAGGACCCCAGGCTTTTCCAACAAGTCAGGAGGCTCGATGCTGGGATGGTACCACGAGCCCTAAAATCCTCCTCTATTCGATAGGAGGTTCGGCGCTCGGATGGTACCGCGAGCCACCAAAAACCCCGGACTTTTTCCAACAAGTCGAGAGGCTCAGAGCTCGGATGGTACCGTGAGCCCCAAAATCCTCCTCTATTCGACAAGAGGCTCAACGCTCGGATGGTACCGCGAGCCCCAAAATCCTCCTCTATTCGACATGAGGTTCAGCGCTCGGATGGTACCGCGAGCCACCAAAAACCCCCAGGCTTTTCCAATAAGTCAGGAGGCTCAATGCTCGGATGATACCGCAAGCACCAAAATCCTCCTCTATTCGATAGGAGGTTCGGCGCTCGGACGGTACCGTGAGCCCCAAAATCCTCCTCTATTTGACAGGAGGTTCGGCGCTCGGAGGGTACCGCGAGCCCCAAAATCCTCCTCTATTCGACAGGAGGCTCGATGCTCGAATGTTACCTCAAACCCCAAAATCCTTCTCTATTCGACAGGAGGCTCGACGCTTGGATGGCACCACGAGCCCCAAAATCATTCTCTATTCGACAAAAGGTTCGGCGCTCAGATAGTACCGCGAGCCACCAAAAACCCCCAGGCTTTTCCAACAAGTCAGAAGGCTCGACGCTCAGATGGTACCGTGAGCCTCAAAATCCTCCTTTATTCGACAGAAGGTTCGGCGCTAGGATGGTACCGCGAGCCACCAAAAACCCTGGACTTTTTCCAACAAGTCGGGAGGCTCGGCGCTCGGATGGTACCGCGAGCCCCAAAATCCTCCTCCATTTGACAGGAGGCTCAGCGCTCGGATGGTACAATGAGCCCCAAAATCCTCCTTTATTCCACAGGAGGTTCGGCGCTCGGATGGTACCGCGAGCCACCAAAAACCCCCAGGCTTTTCCAAGAAGTCATGAGGCTCGACGCTCGGATGATACTGCGAGCAACAAAATCCTCCTCTATTTGATAGGAGGTTCGGCGCTCGGATGGTACCACGAGCCCCAAAATCCTCCTCTATTCGACAGGAGGTTCGGCGCTCGGAGGGTACCACGAGCCCCAAAATCCTCCTCTATTCGACAGGAGGTCAGCGCTCGGATGGTACCGCGAGCCCCAAAAACATCCTCTACTCGACAGGAGGCTCGACGCTCGGATGGCACCACGAGCCCCAAAATCCTCCTTATTCGACAGAAGGTTCGGCTCTCGGATGGTACCGCGAGCCACCAAAAACCCCCAGGCTTTTCCGACAAGTCAGGAGGCTCGATGCTCGGATGATACCACGATCCCCAAAATCCTCCTTTATTCGATAGGAGGCTCGGCGTTCGGATGGTACCGCGAGCCCCAAAATCATCCTCTATTCGACAGGAGGCTCGACACTAGGATTGTAGCGCGAGCCCCCAAAATCCTCCTCTATTCGACAGGAGGCTCGACGCTCGGATGGCACCGCGAGCCCCAAAATCCTTTTCTATTCGACAGAAGGTTCAGCGCTCGGATGGTACCGCGAGCTACCAAAAACCCCTAGGCTTTTCCAACAAGTCAGGAGGCTCGACGCTCGGATGATACCGTGAGCCCCAAAACCTCCTCTATTCGACAGGAGGCTCGGCGCTTGGATGGTACCGCGAGCCCCAAAATCCTCCTCTATTCGACAGGAGGTCAGCGCTCGGATGGTACCGCGAGCCCCAAAATCCTCCTCTATTTGACAGGAGGCTCGACGCTCGGATGGCGCCACGAGCCCCAAATCTATCCCCCTAACATCGAGGGGCTCGGCTAACAACCCCATACGCTTGGCAAGAAGAGCTCTTGCTCCACAGGTCTCGACGCCCACTTGCTTTTCCAACCAGTAAGGGGGCTTATCCGCCGATGCTCTATGCTCGGCCGGTCGAGCTCCGACGATCCGCATGACTCCAATAGGGAATCCCTTCACCCTACCCCACTGTCCTCGTCTGGAAGATATAGATCCCATTCCTCGCCGTACACACCACCCCGCTCTTCCTACAGAGGCAAAAACCACTCCTACATGGCTGGGTCACCCAGTCCTCCAGGAGTGGGGGACTCCTAATATGGGTCAGATGACGTGGCCCTTCCTGGGCCACATGATCCCCTCAAACGGCACCACATCCCCGATCATCCAGATCTGCCATGTCACCCCTAAAACCACTCGGGCTCCCGCCACGTCAGCCCTAAAACTGCCTGGGCTTTCGCCACGTCAGGCCCACGGGCGACCGGGTCCACACCCGGCTCTAAACGGGTCTAGACCCGGTTAGCATGGCCTATAAATACCAGGCCCTCTACCCCTTCAAAAGGTAATTGTAGCGCCCCGATTTCCATATACTGAAAAACCGTGACACATGCCAAGATCTTTCCTTCAATTAGTCACGATACACAAAAATGCTGGAAATTTAAAACTTTTTATTCAATACAGAGTTACCACGCAGTAATTACAATTATCAGTTTGTAATACCAACTGTAGCGCCTGCCCTTTTTTCTTTTTGACTCCAAACTCAATTTTTCCAATTTCTATATCACTTTAAACATAAACTAAAATAGTTATGTTTCAAAGAAAATTTGGGCAGAGTCTCCTTTGTATTTTTTGCCCAAAACACAGAAAAGCTTACGGAATTTTGCTCTAAATTCCGTAGCTTACATCACAGGCAATAATAATACAGGCTCCCCATGCCAAAATGAGCATCATCACACAGGCAATATATATATATATATATGCTCTGGGGGCCAAACTCATAACGGTTTAACAAATATCAATTAAAAAGCATAAATTCCTTTGAAAACGTAGTAAGTTTTTAGAAAATAACCTGTAAAAACCTACCACGACGCCCGGCACTCCACAACGAAATGGTTACAGGTCAAACCATATCCTGCCGCCTCACGCTATACTTTTCATCATCATCCCCATACTTATACATCAAAAATACAATTTAAAGCATCAATCTTTACTATTTACAATTAAATCATAACAACAATTTATAACTAAAGCTCCACTCCACGGAAACCTGTACCTACACCTCACATCTGCACTGCGGAAGACCTGTAACAGTAGGGACCTAGGGTAGTCCATGGACTCCCTAACCCCCAAATACTAAGGGGTTAGCCATTTCTGGTGTGAGTATAATTTATTAAAATAAGCAAATAAATTAAACTTTACAAGTAAAAACATAACGAACTCATAATATCAGGATCACAAAATCTTACTTGACATCTGAACATGTAACCTCATAAATGGGAATTCACATCCAATACTCTCTGAGTCATCACCTGTATGTATATCCATACCCACTCACATCATACTTATCTTTAGTAACCATTTGAATAACCCCTCTCATAATACCAATATTGATCTCATTGCATTGTATCACGTATCACATCCTAGACATATGCATTCATTCGCATACTACCACATTCATTCATGTCCAACCTAACATCTCATTGCACATTACCATTTACATGCATTTCATCACAATATACTCTACATTGCCAACATGGTTGGGCAATAACCTAATACACCCCAAGCTGATAGCTTGAGTAATAATCACCACACCCCAAGCCGAATCTTGGGTGATATCACATCACGTCCCAAGCCCATAACTTGGTTATTGATTTACTTCAACTATCCCACTCACAATTCAACTTGAATGGAAAAGGCACGTGTACATATAATTTATGTGCCAGTGCATATTATGACTTAACTCTAATGTGATATTTAACTAGAACTAGGATGCTTCCTATTCTAATGTCAGCAAGTCTCCAAAAGCAACATGCAGCCCATACTACATGCGACTCCATCTCAAGCCGTTTCTCCATATATAGGGATTTGAACCCGCGTTATGAATTCTAATTGCACACAACCTGTTCCTGACACCTACACGTGACTCGCGAGGCTGCAGATGTGGTCATGTGCCACTGTTGCATTTCGCCTGTGGTGTCTATGTTCCCACCGCGACCCGGCTAACCGGACCTCACTCAAATTAGACGATCCCAACGTATCGGGCGTCATTCCAAAAATCACACTATAGGGTTTCGCAAGCGCAGGGCAGCGCAAAGCCTACCCTATGGCACCCTCTGGGGTCTAGCAAATGCAGGACTGCACCATGCATCCTGTGGCACCCCTAGCCACGGTACTCCAGGAATTAACAGCGCGAGATACGCAACCCATGTCCTCAACTTGTGAGACGGCACCGTACGTATCCCTTTGACAGGAAGGCGCAACCCAATAACACCACCTAGTCTGCCTCCAGGGACGAGTTAGTCATAAGGTGCCCCCTACAACTGACTCCTCTCTTCCGGCAAGGTTAAGTAATGATTTTATAAGTCACTATCCTAATGAGGTTATTATTCCTATGCAATCTTGCATAGTTTCCAATCATGGTCCAACTCGTGGTCCCTCGACCCAAGACTCTGGTAATAATATCTTTCTCACTCATCCCTACCCCTAACTCGAATTCTACTAACACTCTCGGCCCACGGTCAACCTACATTGGTTAAGATTCGTCGACGCCCGAGGTGAGATCTATCCATTTCACTCTAAGGGGGTAGGATGTGGTCTTGATGTTCGATGACCCTTAGGGTAATAACATCACCCTAGATGAGCACAACAAACTACGTATTAGCTAAGAAGCTACATACGAGTAACCAAAAACACATACGAGCTAAACAGCTACGTATAGGACCAACAGCTACAAACGGGCCAGTCGAGCCGCGCATGAGACAACAACATACATACGAGCCAAATAAGCCCCGTATGAGACCAACAGCTACAAACGGGCCAGTCGAGCCGCGTATGAGACAACAACATACATACGAGCCAAATAAGCTGCGTATGAGACCCACAGCTACATACGGGCCAGTCGAGCCACGTATGAGCAAAACCACATACAAACAACCATTAAGGTGGTCAAGCCTAGAAGCAACCAAACGTGCTTACCAGCAAACTTTATCTTCTGTAATTATAAGCAACAGAAGAATCTACTAAAATCACCTTAGCATGGGTTTCTTCTACAATCAACCCATCATGGCACACCTACTATAATCAACTCAACATGAGTTTCTTTCTAAAATCGACTCAAACATGATAAGTTTTACTGGAACGTCACATAGGCATGAATGGGTTCTCCACACAACTCAAGCATGGTGTTCTACTACAACTGAACCATGGGTTTCTTTCTATAACAATTCAAACATGGATTCTTACTATACCACAAGGGTGGGTTCTTTCTCTACAATAATCTAAATCCATAGGGTGGGTTCTTTTACTCGCTACTACTAACAACTCAAATGGATTCTCTTTGGCATACACAAATAATATAGCCCTAGAAATGGGTTCTTCCTCAACCTCTAACAATTCACACCCGAAAGATGGGTTCTTTTAACATCCACAATTTACTATAACTCTCAAAATGGGTTCTTTCTCAACCTCTAACAAATCATACCCAAAAGATGGGTTCTTTTCTTCACCTACACAAGCAGTACCCTAAGGATGGTTCTTTCTTCACATACATAAGTAGATAAGGAAAGCAAGCAACTAACTTAGAAGTAGAGAACCCTCACATACATAACGAATCCATTATATAGGTTTTATATACTCAAGGATAGTAAATTTCTCCATACGCCTCATCCATAAATCATGTCACCTCTTCAGTTCATCCAACTTCTTTAAAATATCAATTACGTATATAGAACCATATACACCATATCTTGATATCCTCATATGATTGTAACTTATCCCCATATACACATATATGTTATTCAATCCTCCCTTAAACATCACTTCATAAATAAATCATACTCACCATATTCTTACAATCACAAGATACGTAATAAATCGATACTCACATAATTCTTAACATACAAAAACACGTAATAAATTAACACACACTATTTCCATCAACCCACAAAATATATATAATTAAACTAACTCACATATTCATCAACCCACAAAATATATGAATATACTAACTCACTATATTTTTATAATCACAAAATACGTATAATAATATAACTCACATATATCTTTAACACACAAAAACACATAATAAATTAACTCACATAATTTCTTAAAACACAAAATATATATATATATAAAATAAACTCACATAGTTTCGCGAAGATCCATCGCGCCACCAAGCCACCACGCATCCAAAGTCGCCATATACCCTATCATCAATTTCAAGCAATTAAAACTCAAATAATTCAACTAATCACAAGAGTAAATAATCGCTATCCCAAATATCCCACAAGCGCTTATTGAATGCTTGGGATATACACGTGCGATGCACGTGATGATCTAATGCCTATGGTATTTTCATCCTCAATTAATTACTAAAATCACCCCCAAAATATTCTAGTAGCTCAACTATAATTTCTATTACAATCCGAGAATTAATCCATATTCATATAATTCTCTTTTACAAACCCAAAACCTTATTTTATTAACAACTCACAAATCTCTCTAATAACCTACTAATTTCTCCCATCTACAATTTCCAACATCTCAAAATCCCTCTACCCTAACATTCCTACTCAATAAAATTAACCCAACTAAATTCTATACAATAAAATAGTTAGGATTTATACCTTCCGAAATCCAATCGAAAATCCGACAACACCACCATGTAGAGAATCCCTCACTTAGTCTACCCCTCATTTTAATTTGGATTTGTCGAAGAATCGGATGGGATTGAGGTGGGGAAAACGATCAGCGATGGGTTCTTTTTGGGTTCGTTTTGATCGGGAAGAAGAAGAAGAACGAAGGAGGAAGAAGGGAACGGGTCGAGGTTTCTTTTCGATTTGGATGGGCGTGGACGAACGGGAGGAAGAAGGGGGGTCGGGGTTCTTCTTTTTGGGTCGGCATCGAACCAGGAAGGGGAAGAAGGGAAGGGGAAGGAAGAAGATGGAAGTGGCGTGGGTTTCCGTCGGTTGGAAGTGAACGGAGAAGGAGAAGTGAGGAGGAGGAGGCCGGGGGTGTGGGGTTATTTTGGGTTCGGTTTGGGAGAACGAACGGAAGAAGAAGAAGAGAAGAAGAAGGAGAAGGAGGAGAGAGAGAGAAGGGGGATTTTGTAAAAATGGGGAAATAAACAATAATAGATTATAAATATCTAGGAGAATGTTTCATATAAGCCCTCTAACTTCAATACATTTCCAAATAAAGCCCAACTCTCTATTTTAACATTCTACACAATACAAAAATACATTAAACTACTTCGTAGATAATCCGTATAAAAAATAATTTAATTTTGAAATAATAATAAAATAAAATAGACAATATATCTTATATTTCTCAATTAAAAGTAATTATTATCGGAAAAATACGTAATCGCGCGAAATTCTCAATCGCGCACACATTTCGATGCAAAATAGCCGTATACTATTTTTCGGGTCGTTACAGTAATCAATCTTTCCCCTCTCAAATCCTAGTTACTGTTACTCTTCTTCAGTGACTGACTAGACCATCGGAGGCCCTTCCACAGGGACCAACCCCAGTGTTTCTAGGCTGAGTGCAGGTACACGAGACCTCTGGATCCGAGCCGAGCATTCGATCTCCACCTCGCTCCCGCCTCTACTCCCAAGCCATCCCCCCTGGCTGAGGGTCGAGCATACCATCCGTACCGAAGCTTCCGCAAAAATACAAATCGAGAAGAACTCACACCTGGTGCAGCCACCCCCCAAAAACAAACCGCATCAAGTCTCTTCACATTTTAGTTGATGCAACCAAAAAATGGCCATTAATCTCAGCTTGATACATAAGTTTATAAAAAAACCAAATTTTTACAGGCAGCATAAATTTAAAACAACACCCCCTCCCCCCGCTAAAAAAAATTAAATATACATACATAAATATATATATATATATATATAAAATAAAATTAAATAAATTAAATTAACGGTAGCATTAAAACCTGAAAAATAAACAAAGAACAAACGAAAGCAAAAGAAAATTACGAATTGGTCCATAGTCACCAGACTTTACAAACCAATATTACAAACCCTCTACTCGCATAGCCTCATGGCAGTTGACGATGGTAATGTAATATCCCAAACGGATATTACCTCGTATAAATTACTATTTTATTATTATTTTATTATTATTTTGTTTTAAATTCCAAAATCAAATTATTTTAGTAATTTTTGCCGATTTGTCCACAAACATTGTCTGCGCGCATATATCGGTCGGTGTACATCCGAAGTACATCAAATTGGTAGCGTGATCCTCCGAATTGATAATAAAACTTATTTTATTATTATTTTCAAATTAAACTATTTATGAGGATTATATAGGAATTTTGGTATACACATACATATACATATACGTACATTTGTATTATACTTAGTACATTATACAAAATATGTAGTATGTACTCTTGGACAATGTACTCATTCTTGTCATGACAACCTAATTAGATGATTAGGGTTTTGTTAGGAGGCTTAATCTAGAGTTTTTGTATGCATGAGGAGATTAAGTAAAAACCCCTTCTAGAAACCTTATCCCTTTACCATGCTTCCACCTCATTTCTAGGCCATACCCTACACCTCACCCCTACCCTCCTACAAGCATGGCCGGTTGCTCCTTCTTGGGGGGTTTTCTGCATATTGTTGAGTGCAATTTTGCACTCTCCACCCTTCTCTCCACCTATAAATACCACCTCGTTCTCCACCTTGTCTCGTTTTAGAAAGATCATAAAGAAAGAAAGAAAGAAAGGAAAAGAAAGAGAGAACATCATACTAACTTGAGAGTTTCCCATTGTAGGTTTCATAAGGATTTCTAAGATCTTAGGAGAGAGAGTAGGAGTGATAGCAAGTCCTTCCTATAAGAAAAGAAGGTGGGGGTTTCTCTTTTGTTTGTTTGTTGTTTGTATTGTTGTTTTGATGTTCTTCTTCTTCTCATCCTCCTTGTTTTGTTTCTTTTGTTTGGGTGCTTCCTTGAGATATTATTGTGTGTTTTTTGTGGTGTAAGTTGTAAATTTGGATGGTAAAAGAAATGTGATAAGTAGTAGTAAAAGAACAAAAGGATGGAATTTTGTAGTAGTAGTGTTGTTTTATGTTTACTAATTGGACTAAAATGACATAAGGCATATGGACTTGTACATACAACCATTTGGGATTGTAGGACTTGATGTGAACTCATGCACAAAGCATATGAACCTTTTATACAACCATTTTTGGTTGTAGGACATGTATTGAACTTGGACTAAAAAGATAGCATATGTTGGTTGAACTAAAATAGAAGGTTCTTAATTTATTTCGTTGTTATTTGTTCTCTTTTATAGTCTTAAGAAAGAAAGAAATCCTTGTGGATGTTAATGCTATTAATGGAAAAGAAACTATCTAAATCACTAGTTGTAGAATGGTCAAAAAGATCTCTTTTTATGTTCAACTAGTGTTAATAAGAAATAAATACTAATGAAGATTTGGTAGAAATGTTAGTAGATGTTCATATTAAAATAAAGTAGTAGTAGTAGTAGTAGATAATTAAAAGAAGTAGTTGTAGATATTTTATGTTCATATTAAAATAAAGTAGTAGTAGTAGTAGTAGTAGATAATTAAAAGAAGTAGTTGTAGATGTTTTATGTTCATATTAAAATAAAGTAGTAGTAGTAGTAGTATATAATTAAAAGAAGTAGTTGTAGATGTTTTATGTTCATATTAAAATAAAGTAGTAGTAGTAGTAGATGATTAAAAGAAGTAGTTGTAGATGCTTTATGTTATGTTCATGGTTAAAATAAAGTAGTAGTAGTAGTAGATAGTTGTAGATGTTTTATGTTATGTTTATGGTTAAAATAAAGTAGTAGTAGTAGTAGATAGTTGTAGATGTTTTATGTTATGTTTATGGTTAAAATAAAGTAGTAGTAGTAGATAGTTGCAGATGTTTTATGTTATGTTCATGGTTAAAATAAAGTAGTAGTAGTAGTAAAATGTTGTAGGATTCATGCTAAAATTATCTATCATGTTTAGAAATGATATACATGTTGTAGGATTAATGCTAAAATCATCTATCATGTTTAGGAATGATATACATGTTGTAGGATTCATGCCAAAATTATCTATCATGTTTAGGAATGACATGCATGCTTAGAATATTGTAGGATAAATGCTAAAATTACTTACCATGTTTAGAAGTATATATATATACTTAGGAATGTTGTATGTTCATACTAGTAGTTATCCATGCTTAGTAAGATATTCATGCTTAGTAGTTATTCATGCTTAATAAGATTCATGCTTAGATGATAGTAGGAAAGTAGTATACCATGATAGATTAATTTGTCTATGCTTAGATGATAGTAGGAAAGTAGTATACCATGCTAGCTTAATTTGTCTATACTTAGATGATTGTAGGAAAGTAGTATACCATGCTAGTTTAACTTATCTATGCTTAAATGATAGTAGGAAAGTTGTATACCATGCTAGATTAATTTATCTATGTTTAGATAATTGTAGGAAAGTGGATATCATGCTAGATTAATTTATCCATGCTCACATGCTTATAGGAAAGTTGTATACCATGCTAGATTAGCTTATCTATGCTTAGATAATTGTAGGAAAGTGGTATATCATGCTAGATTAAATTACCCATGTTTACATGCTTATAGGAAGGTTGTATACCATGCTAGATTAATTTATCTATGTTTAGATAATTGTAGGAAAGTGGATATCATGCTAGATTAATTTATCCATGCTCACATGCTTATAGGAAAGTTGTATACCATGCTAGATTAGCTAATCTATGCTTAAATTAATTGTAGGAAAGTGGTATATCATGCTAGATTAAATTACCCATGTTTACATGCTTATAGGAAAGTTATATACCATGCTAGATCAAATAAATATTCATGCTTACATGACATCCATGCTTAGATAAGTATATGTTCATGCTATGTTAGTAGATGATCATGCTTAATCGTTATTCATGCTAAGTTAGTAGATGTCATGCTTAATCGTTATTCATGCTAAGTTAGTAGATGTCCATGCTAATGATTGTTTATGTTAGTTAATAGATGACCATGCTAACGATCGTTCATGCTAAGTAGTAGATGATTATGCTTAATTATTATTCATGCCAAATTAGGAGATGTCATGCTAATTATTGTTCATGCTAAGTTAGTAGATGTCATACTTGATTGTTGTTCATGCTAAGTTAGTAGATGATCATGCTTAGATGATATCTATGCTTAAATAGTGTATGTTCATGCCCAATATTGTTCAAGATCGAGCTAGAAGATACTCATGTTTAACAAATGCCATGTTAGATTATGGTAGGGATTAATCTACCATGCTTAGAATGTGTAGGAGTTATAATTCATGCTTAGGAATATTGTAGGTTAATGCTAATTGTATATCCGTGCTTGGGTTGTGATGATTAATCGCGTTAAGTAATGAAGATCCATGTGTAAGGTGGTAGTAGAGATGCATACTCTAAAGTAGTAGGCATTCACGCTCAAGTTGTAACTTATGCTTGACTATAGTAAACTTCATGTTTAGACCATAGTGATAATTCATGCTTAAGCTCGATATAAGGACATGCTTAAATCATATTCATACTTAGGAGTATTGTGGTGAGTGGTTACATTATGTACCATAATTAGATTGTCGTGGATAGATGCTTGCAATTGTATGCCATGCTTAAAGTACTATAGGTTGAAGTAATAAGGATTTGGGAGACCACTAGTAATAGTTAGTTTGATAAAGATTGTTATGTCGCCTTCGGTTTTTCATTGGTAGAATACCGATCATAGACTATTAGTAGATTCTTCTGTTGCTTCTAATAATAGAAGATCAAGTTTGCTAGTAAGCACGTTTGGTTTCTTCTAGGATTGATTACCTGTATGGTTGTTTGCATATGGTTGTGCTCGTACGTGGCTCGACTGGCCCGTATGTACCTGTGGGTCTCATACGTAGTTTATTTGGCTTGTATGTAGGTTGTTGTCTCGTACGCGGCTCGACCGGCCCGTGCGTAGCTGTTGGTCTCATACGCAGCTTATTTGGCTGATATGTACGTTGTTATCTCCTACGAGGCCTGCCTGGCTCGTAGGTAGCTATTGTTTCATACATAGCTTATTAGCTCGTATGTGGTTGTTACTCGTGTATAGCTTGTTAGCTAGTACACTGTTCGTTGTGCTCGTCTAGGGTGATATTACCACCCTAGGGGCTATCGACCATCAAGACATATGTTTTCTACCTTAAGGAACTGTGGAGGAGTCACTCCTTGTGTACCGTCGAATCTTAACCAGTGTAGGTTGATCGAGGACCAGAGTAAAGACGGAATCCAAGTTTAGGGTAGCGACATGCATGTATGTTTGCACGGCCGAGGTCGTGGATCGATGGAACAGGAACCGGATCTCGAAGGGTTCTGGTAAGTCTAGGTTGAGCAGCCTAGTAGAGTTGTCTTGCGAAGTCTGCTTTAAAGGCCTAGCATGTTGTGTTTATAATATTGTCATCCTTAGGATTGTTCGAGTCAGGGACATCATTAGGATAGTGACTTAAACCCTTTTGCCGGAAGAGAGGAGTCGGTTGTAGGGGGGCCCTTACAACTAACTCGTCCCTTGAGGCAGATCATAGGTGGTGTATTGGGTTGCGCCTTCCTGTCAAAGGGATACGTACGATGCCGTCTCACAAGTTGGGTACACGGGTTGCGTATCTCGCGCTGTTAATTCCTAAAGTACCGTGGCTTGGGGTGCCACAGGATGCATTGGGCAGTCCTGCGCTTGCGAGACCCCAGGGGTGCCACAGGGTAGGCTTTGCGCTACCCTGCGCTTGCGAGACCCTATGACTTTGGTTTTTGAAATGATGCCCGATACACTGGGTTCGTCTGTTTTTGAGTGAGGTCCGGTTAGCTGGGTAGCAGTGGCGAACATAGACACCACTGGCGGACTGCATTAGTGGGACTTGACCACGTCTGCAACCTCATCAGTCACATGTAGGTGTCAGGAACAGGTTGTGTACAATTAGAATTCATAACGCGGGTTCAAATCCCTATATATGGAGAAATGGCTTGAAATGGGGTCGCATGTAGTATGGGCTGCATATTGCTTCGGAGACTCGCTGACATTAAAATAGGAAGCATCCTAGTTCTAGTTAAATATCGCATCAGAGGCTAGTCCTAACACTCACGAACACTTAAACTACACCAACACCATTGCCATGTTTTGTATGTTGTTTGGGAGATTCGCTGCTTTGATATCAGCCTTTAAGCGTCAGTGAATACTGACATCCCCACTTCCATAGGTACTGGATCGCCGAAGTACAAGGGCGAGATTCAGGAGGACTCAAGGCAAGGAAAGCAAGGAGTCAATGTCTTATTTAGTTCCACTGCAAAATGTGTGTTGATCATCTATTAGTTGGAAAGTACTCTGATGTAAGATGTTGAAGGTTGTAATACTTGGGAATGTAAAGGTAATATTGTAACTTTATTGTAATGTATTGCAGTTGTATAATGTTCAGACTTGTAATACATTGGGTGTTGAATAAAAAGTTTTAAATTCTCCTATTTTTCTGTGTATTGTGACTAATTGAAAAAAAGGTCTTGGCTCGTGTCTCGGTTTTCCCAGTATTGGAAATCGGGGCGCTACAGGTAAATAATCGCAGCAAATCTGTAACACCCCGCAAAATAGTATATAGTTATTTTAGATATTAATTCATGCACAGTTGAGAATTGCACGAGATTCTATATTTTTTCCATGATAATTAGTTTTAATTGAAAATTTTCAGATATATGAGTTATTCTGAAACCGATGAGATAGATTCGGGATATCTTCTCAATTAAATTGTGGATTTGCCCCGATTATTTTGACAAGACAATCTTCGGCAAATAAAAAACTTTACAAAATATATTTTTATAATTTACAAATAAATATCTTTTTTGTAAGCATATACATATATAGATTTATATTTGTTTGGATCGTATTGGATCGTATATGACATATGATCTATAATTGTTTTGAATGTGAATATGTCCATATATATTCTATGATTTAAATACTTGATTGAGTATACGATTGAATTAATTTGAATTGTAAATAATTATACATTATTTTTCATCAGGGTTAGAGTTGTTTGACCTAGGGTTAGGGTTAGTAACCTAAGGTTACTTTACCTAACCTAGGCTTTGGAAACCCTACATCATGATTTGTGCTTGAAGGAGATTTGATTAGATCCAAGGGCCAAGAATTAGCCATGTTTTGATTTCATGAAAGAATGAGAAAATGCTTGAAGCTTCTAGGTTTTTTGAGTTGGCTTCCATCCTACCCTCCATCCCTCCACCTCGCCTCACCTTCTCATCTCCACCCTCCATTCCATCCATCCAAATTCCGAAAATTTACCCCTCCCCCACCCACACTCTCTTCCATTCTCATTTCACCCCATCTCCATGTTTCTTCTTCATCCTTCTTCATTTTTTTCATGGTTCCAAAAAACAAAAAAAAAACAAAAAAAAAGAGAGAGAGAGAGAGAAAGTGAGAAGAGAAAAAGAGAGTTAGAGTGTGAGAAAGAGAGATTTCTTGTGTTTTTGTACTTTCATGCTTTGGAGCTCTTGGAGGTGAAGAAGAGGCAAGCGAGGCGAAGGGGAAGAACTTGAAGACAAAAAGCTTGTTGTTGTTCTAGTTCTTAACTCAAGAAGGTGGGTGTTCTCTATCTCTAAAAACTAATTATTTTTTTGTGTGAATTGGTATGTAGAAGTTGATAAGAGAAGTATGAATATCATGCATGAGTGTTGAGATGTTATGTAAATTGAGCTTGTATGTTAGTGCAATTTTTATACCATGGTTCATGAAGAACACATATGTTATGTGGTAGACTTGGGAATTTTTACCTTGCAAATGGCTTAGAATCTGGACCCAAAATTTTTATGGCATGTTCTAGGATGAGTTTAGAGCATTCTTCCTTGTTATGAGGTGAAGTTTAGAAATTAATATTATGGAATTGGTAAAGTATATTGAGCTAAATTTTTTATTGGAGGCACTTGGATGTGTTAACAACAATCTTTCCAAATTTTAGATTTTTCTGAATTTATTTGATATATTTAAAAATTCTGTTTTGTCAACTGGTCCAGAGCCAAAAACTAGCTCTGTTCTGTTTTAAAGATGAAGTTTGATAAATCATAACTAATTTATGGACTAAATCTTACAATGAATTTTTTAATGTGTTTAGATCATGTATCTAAAATTTTAGAAATTCTAGACAACATTTGATTGGTTTTTAAAATTAGTTTGTGAAAGGAGTTTTGGCACACTACCTGGAAACAAGAATATTTTCTACTAGATTCAAAAGGCTATAACTCTCTACATATATTGAATCTTGATGCAATTTTTGTATATGTTAGACTTGTATATGTCTAGTTACGAAAACCAAAATATTATAAGTATTGGACTTATGGTTGAATTGATATTGAATTTTGAATAGAACATACTCAGTTAAGTTCAGATTTAGTAGGTCTGTATTCTCGAGCTTCTCTGGAATTGTGTATTTAGAATCTGCAGAACTGATCAACTAGAGATTTTTAGTAGAGGGTCTTGACTTTCCAAAACATTTAGAATCATGCAATTTCATTTTGTAAATTGAAAGATATGATTTTCCTAAGTTCTAGACAGAATCAGTCCCAGTAGAAGGCTCTGTTTTTGTAGAGTAAGTTTGTTGTCCTATGCACACTGGATGAAAGTAGGGGTTTTATAGTGCTTTAATTGATGAATTTGTGGATGTGATCAACTAGAGAGTTGTACTAGACACTTATAGCTTTCCATAAAATCCAGGATCATGTATTTCTGATAAGTGAGAGAATTGTTATGACATTGGCAAGAAGCAGCAGTTGTGAGTTCAAATTTGCATGTCTAAGAATTTGTGGTTTTCTAGCCCTATGTGGTTAGAATCTGGGGAACTTTATAACTATAGAATTGAAGTAGACCCTCTTAGATTTCCAAAGAGTATTAATTTATGGAATTCCAATTTGAGGATTAGAAGTTATGGATATTTCTAATAACTGGACAAATTCAATGTTAAGTAGTAGTGGTGTATTTGTTCTATGCCTAAGTCTTGGACTTGTGTGTAGTAGTATTGATATGTTTGGAATACTTGATTCTATCATGTGTTAAGTGTGTTAACGTGTGGTTTGAGTTTGATTAGGTTATTTTTGGGGGATCGTCTAGGGTAAAGTATTGCCCTACGACGATCAACCCTTAGACTAGAATTGATTTTTCCACCTCAAGAAATAGTGATTTTCCCTGTGCGTCGCATGATCGTTTACTGAGAGAAGGTGACCACAGGCCGGGATACTGGATGAGATTCGAGTCAGAGGTGGTGGTGAACGATGGAGATCGGGTCGCCGGTGTTTGGGATTGGTAGGCTGTGTCTAATATGATTGGATGTTTGACCTACTTGTAGTCAGTGAATGACCTGATCTAATTATCTACCACGTCTAGAATGTGTTGATGCCCTATATTTGTCAACGATTGGATATTATTAAATTGTGTCTGTTTCACCTCATTTGCCGGGTATGAGATACCCCCCCTTGGGCACCGTTGTACTGCTCGCTGAGAGTCACAAGCCAGGGACATTGGTCGAGGACCTACAAAGGTGTTGGCAATCAGGAGTATCGTTTCGTCGTGTTAGTTTTGTGATGGTAGACTTGCTTGGGCTCAACCGTTTAGACGTTATGCAAGATTGGATGAATAGTACGTTTTGGGTGACTATATTGTTTTCTTGATATTCGCTTGATGACCAAGTTGGTGTTAGGGGTGATACCCTATAATCCGATTTGTTCTAAGAGCCCGCACTAGGCGGTGATAACCAGGGTTGTCTCTTCCTGTCGTAGGGATACGTGCGGAGTTGCGTATCTCGCTCTGTTAATTCTGGAGATACCGTGGTAAGAACGGGATGTTCCCTTGTTCTATGTTGGTGATAACGGGCCATAGGTGGGGTTCCATATGAGTCTTCAGCGCACCACTTGGTACGTGGTGTATCTTGTAGTTCGTAACGACTTTTAAGTGAGGTCTGGTACGCCAGTTATTAGTGTTAAAAAGGGACACCACGAAATGTTATAACCTCCTCAGCCACGTTGTATGGCGGGAACAGGTTGTGTACAAAAGTAGAATGCAATGCATGGCGAGGGTTCGAAACCCTGAAACTGGAGTAGAAGGCTTGATTTGGAGCGTATGTAGTATGGGATGCATGCGTGTTCAAAGCCTTTCTGACATTAGATTAAGTGCATTGTTTTCTGTACATTGTACTATGCATTAGACTTCAGGTCATGCCATACACTGACACTAGAAAATTAGGATGCACATTTCCCTTTTCATCAAAGATTGGTTGTGATTGCTAGTTGGAAATCACTATTTTCTTATCATCACTGCATCAGTATATGTACTGACGTGCCCACTCAATTAGGTGCTGGATACTAGGTCGTGAGTGCAGGAGGACTCATGACAAGCAGAGCATCCAAGTAGAATAGCAATGTACCTACCTACCATTCGAGCAGGTGCAGGAATATCAGAGTAGTGTAGCGGAAGACTCGAGCCATGCAGTACATCACAGGGAAGCAGTTTGACCACTCAGTAGAGTTCAAGTGGAAGATCAGTTGACTACCGTTCTGAAGGGCAGGTGATAGAAGTTACTTAGGAGTATTAGTAATACTTTAATGTAATTTGTATTCCTTGTTCAAGAAGAAGATAATGATTGTAATTGATGATGTAATGATTTTATTTGGCAATAAGAAGTTTTTAAATTTCCGTGGTTATTACTGTGTTGAGATGCATTTGAAGGAAAAGATTCTGGTTGTTTTACGGATTCCGGTAGTGGGATCTGGGGCACTACAAAATCAGGGCTGTACGATTCTAGCACAGATCTCAAAGGTTCTACAGGTAGATTAACCATAACGGGCCTCCTTAACAGGTTCGGGCCTTCTTCAAGACATGACTTCTTTCAAGCCCATAAAAAGTGACAGATTAGACCCACTAGGAGAGACACCCAGCCCACGAAGTCTAGGAATCAAATATCTTATCCCTTAACAAGATAACTTATCTCTTGAGAGGGGGGGGGGGACATAAGGGAGATAAGGAATTCATATTGATCCAACGGTTCCAGATCGATCTCTTGATGTGTTCCTCATGCCTATAAATACCCCTCCCCCTCTACGGCCAGAAGGTAATCAATAATTCGTCAGTTTCTCTCTCATACTCTCTTTCTTTTTCTGGTTCTGACTTGAGTGTCGAAGGGTCTGTTGCCGGGGCCACCTTTCGGTGTTTCAAGCTTTTTGTAGGTCCATTGGCTACATCGGCAATCGTCGGATTCAGATCATGGTGGTCAATCAACGATCCAGATTCAATCTCAGGAGCTCTAACCACATTTCATGGTCAAGGCCAAAGGTCTGACTTTTAGTAGTTTCCATTAATTATTAACTCAACAGCAAATCTGTTTGTTCCCACACAAAAATAAGCAGCAACAGATTAGTGCCGTCTGTGGGAAACTACACAAGTCAAACTTGCTGCCATGCCACCAAGACTAGAGGCAGAGGGGCGGCCTCAAGCCGTCGCACCAATTCTCTTCGTCAACCAATTCTTCTTATGGAAGATCCGATTCCACCTCAACAGTAACCTCGATAGCCTATTCGAGCTCCTTTTAATGGAGAGGCACCGGGGGGCTCCCGACAAAACCATCATGAACAACATCCTCAGTACGACCGCATCTCAGTCCTTGATGCTTCAACTAATTCAATTGCCTCGGGAGGCCCCCGAGGGTCTAGAGATCTCCTCCAAATCATCAGTGCCAGGCAACAAGGAACTGATTTGTGAATCCACTTGGACGAGAGGTGCACCCGAACCGAGGCCTCCCGCTTGGGACATCAAGTAAACCAGAGAAACTATCTTCCTAGACATAAGTCACGGCAATCCTCCTCTCACAAGGGGCGTACCACCATAAGGAGCCCGACTGATGAGAGTCGAAAGCTTCTTGTGCAGAACAAAGGGAAAAATGCCCCAGTCACTAAGGCCGAATTGGAAAAGTTCAAGCTCGACATCCTCCAAGCTAAACAAGGAAGTCAAGATCTGGGCCAGCCCCCCACCGAAGAATCCGCTGACTCAACTGGGTCCCAGGGGAAGGATGACCAAGTCCTTTGCCGTATCCAAGAAGTATATCTAAAACAGATGACGAATGAGAGAAACTGCTCCAGCAGGGCCTACCGCCCTAGTCGACCACTTTTCAGCGAAGCCATCCTTGATGCACCCATCCAAAGGGACATCAAGGCTCCTCAATTCGAATCCTAAAATGGAGAAATAGACCCGACTGACCATATCGAAAGCTTCAAAATACTCATGATGGTCTATAACGCCACTGATGCACTCAGTCAAACATTTCCCGCAACACTGAAAGGGTCAGCAAGGGAATGGTATTCACGTCTGACTCCATAGTTAATATTCTCCTTCGATCAACTCAAGGAGCTCTTTGTTGCGCACTTCATCACTAGCCGCAAGGCTGAAAAAACAAGTGCTTCCCTTTTAGAACTAAAACAAAGAGATGGAGAACTACTGAAAGACTTTCTCAAAGACTTTACAACTGAAGCAAGGTCGATTTCCTACTTGATCACTTCAGTGGCGGTTGCAGCTTTCTGCCACAACGTCACTAACAAAAACCTGAAGGCTTCCCTAGCAAAAAAGTCACTCAAAAGTTTCACTGAGCTCCTGGAAAGGAGTGACAAGTATATCAGGGTTGAGAAAGTTCTCTATCCTTAAGGAAAGAATGATTCATCTTTCGGGAACATATAGAAGAATACAAGCGAGGAGAACCGAGGAAGTTCCAGAAAGAGGGGTCAGGTCAACGCCGTCTAACTCTAGCGCCATGCTTTGACAAGTTCACTTCGCTCAATACAAGCATATCAGCCATCCTCATGGAAGTTAAGAAGGACTGAATAATTCGCCGTCCCCCTAAGATGTCAACGTCTAGCAGGAGAAGAGACAAAAATAAGTGGCGCACATTTTATAGAGATCATAGACACACTATTGAAAACTTTCGAGCCCTTAAAGAATAAATAGAAGCCCTAATTCGTAAGGGCTATCTTTCTAACTTTGTTCAGAAAGACAACGATGTCGAAAATCCTTTACCCCGGGGGGCTAATAAGCGTCAAGAGAGGCCATACGAATCGCAAGACTCTGAACACATGGTCGTCCTCCACTCCATTCATGGAGGCCCGATGGGGGGAGATTCCAACTCCTCCCGCAAAGCTTTCGTCAGGGAAGTCAACTCCATAGATAACATTCTGCCTGCCAAAAGCACCGGAGTCCTAATATCTTTCTCCGACAAGGACTTAGAAGGCGTCTGAACACCACATTGTGGCGCATTGGTCTTAAACCTTTGCATGGTGAATCATGAGGTACGCCGCATCCTGGTGAACAATGGAAGCTCAGTAAACATCCTCTTCATGGCCACATTCGAGGCTCTCAAGCTCTCCCGAGATCGACTCAAGCCAGCCAGTTATACACTCAACGGATTCTCTGGTGTCCCCGTTCAAGTAGAAGGAGTCATCACACTGGATGTGACAGTAGGAAAAGCCCCCGCTATTCGAACGGAAGCACTAGACTTTATGGTAGTCGATGCCAAAGCTGCATACAACGCTATATTCTGCTGTCCCCGCCTAGCGTCCTTCCATACAGTTGCCTCCGCATTTCACATGAAAATGAAGTTCCCAACAACATCTGGCGTAGGCCAAGCTATAGGAAGCCAACAGGCAGAACGAGCAGGATACACCACTACAATGGAGAGCTCGGTTCTCCCCCTCGATGCCTTAAAGTTATGGCCAGAAAGTAGTCACAATAATTTCAAGACAGTAAACAAGCGTGAAGCCACTGCCATAAACAATTCTACCAATAACTTCTAAACATGCCAAATCATCTCTCACCAGGTCCAAACTGGTTCTCATCATAACACAGCAATAAACCTGAATCCCTGACCCGAAGCCACTCCGCTCATTCAACGGAGACAAATAGTCATGCTTAAACACATTAATACATCAGAAGATTTCTCTTTTTCTATGCAAAATAATGGGGGTTCTCTCCAAAATAGGCAAGTCCAGGCAAGGTCTATGCAAAATAACGGCTCATCAACTTGTAGACCCAGGGGGCAAGGAGATATCAGCAGACCTTGGAAGGCAGAACACCTTGTGAAGGTGAATGAGGGCATCTGAAATGTCCTCTCTCAATAATAGTAGCAAATAAATTTGTAATAACGGCTAGCCACTAGAGCAGCCGCTTAGTTTTATTTTCCAGCAAATTTTCTCAATTTGTAATAACAGCCAGCCACTTGATCGGCCACTTAGTTTTATTTTCCAATAAAATGTAGTATGAATTTTTGCAAAATTCTTGTACAACTCTATGGATGCATGCAATGAGTTGAGTGTCAAGCTTATACACAAAAATGGCACAAAAAACTTGTTAAAAACTTCCTACAAGACGGGTTCGGAGTCCATACTTATGGTTTGAAGCTACTCTAGCAATTTGCAATGAAGCAAGTTCAGAGTGCGCTTCACCATTCAATCTACTCCTGCAACCTGTTAATTCATTAAAGCAAACAACGAGCTAAATGCCCAACTTACACCTAGAGCAGCGCTAAACGCTCGTTACAAGCTTTCCATAAGACGAATTCGGAGTCCATTCCCATGGCTCGAAGATACTCTAGCAATTTGCAAAGAAGCAAGTTCAGAGTCTTCGTCATTTGATCTGCTTCTGCAATCTGCTAGCGCCTCCACGACTAGTTCGGAGTCCATACCCATGGCTTGAAAGAGACTCTAGCAATTTGCAAAGAAGCAAGTTCAGAGTGCGCTTCGCCATTCGATCTGTTCCTGCAACCAGTTAATACTCAAACTAACAAGTTGGTAATCCATACCCCTGGCTTAGAGTTACTCTAGCAACCTGCGATTACACACGTTCAGAGTTCAACTCGCCATTCGATCTATTCCTAAAAGTAGTTAAAATCACTTGAAGATAGATTAAAAGGTCCAAAATCGTAGATCACAGTTACTCCAGTATCACTTCTAAAAGGAACACTTAGAGTTCAACTCTCCACTCGATGTGACTCTCACAATTTGTCGGAGGACTCATACAACAAGTTGGGAAAATGACTCTCCCTCAGAGTTGCTCCAACAACTAGATGAGTTCAAGGCGTAGAAGTGCTAAACTCCGTCACACACTGTCGACGGTTTGTTAGCTATACGCAACAGACTTGAGGCCCTATTATTTAGCTACAAAGAACCCGATCGATGGCGCATCAACCTTGACAGCAAGGATCAAGCATATAAAGAGATTTCATCAAAAATCACAGAACTATCGCAAACCATATGTTCAGATATAGTACCACTACAAATATCTACAAATACAAAATGGCAAGTCCAGAGTCTAACTCTCCTCAAGAGCAGCTAATAAGACTAGCCAACCCCCAAGACGACGAATCACAGGACAAGACACTGGCACGTAGAAGACTTCTTATTCCACAAACTACAAGTCTCATTACAACAGCAGAATTACAATGAGTCTACATTTCATGTCTAGGAATCGCTACCAAAAGTCCTGTGAACACCGTCCAACAAACTGTCAAGCAAGTTGTTCTTCCAGCTACACATTGGAGAGATGCTCTAAATAAGATAAACAAACCTCTTCACCGGCCTTCTACCAGCTAACAGCTGCATAAGGCCGCCTCAACTCTTGATGATCTAATTCAAGACATGTCTTCCTTAGGCGGGCAAGCTCCAGGTTTATCCGATCATCTTCACTGAACAAGATCCAACTCCTTCTCGCTTAAAGCACTGTGCAAACAGAAGAATCCCAATTCCGTCAAGCACCGCATATCGTGAGAGAGAGCAAGATCAATGCCCAGAGGACCTCGTTCGATGTATACAACTATTTGTCGGCAAAGAGAAGAATGGAACAACTTTAACGCTGAAAAAACACAAGTGACTTCACTTCCATATTAAGAATATTCAGAACACCCACAACTCATTCGCTCTAAAAATGAGTTCGGCACTAAGCAAGCCACTTGAGTTCCTCTGGCTGACAACACGTCAACATCGAGCAACTAGTTCGACGCATTGCGCTTCTTTCAAGCACCGTCAACAACTCGTTGGCTCCAAACAACGAGTTCAATGACCCTACTTTTTCATTTAGGCTCCACCAAACAACTCGTTGGCTCCAAACAATGAGTTCAATGCTCTGCTTTTCGCTTGAGCTCCATCAACAACCTGTTGTCTCAAGCAACGAGTTCAATGCCTTGCTCTTCGCTAAGGCTTCGTCAATAGCTCGTTGGCTCCAAACAAGCGAGTTCAACGCTCTGCTCTTTTCTCGAGCTCCGATAACAACCTGTTGGCTCCAAGTAATGAGTTCAACGCCTTCCTCTTTGCTAAGGCTTTGTCAACAGCTCATTGGCTCCAAACAAACGACTTCAGCTCTCCTTCGACGCTCGAGATCCATCAGCAACTTGTTGGCTCCAAACAATGAGTTCAATGTTCCGCTCAGTGCTTGGACTCCACCAACGACTCGTTTGTTCCAAATACCGAGTTCAACGCCTTGATCTTCGCTCAAGCTCCACCTAACAACTCGTTGGCTCCAAACAACGAGTTCAACGGCTTGATCTTCGCTCAAGCTCCGTCAACAACTTGTTGGCTCCAAACAACGAGTTCAACGCCTCGGTATTTGCTCAAGCTCCACCTAATAGCTCGTTGGCTCCAAACAACGGGTTCAAGCCTTGGTCTTCGCTCAAGCTTCCCCAAACGAATCGTTGGCTCCAACCAATGAGTTCAATGTTCTGCTCACCGCTTGGGATTCATCAATAACTGTTAGCTCCAAACAACGAGTTCAACGCTCAGCTATCTGCATGAGCTCCATCAATAACTTATTGACTCCAAACAACGAGTTCAATGCCCTGATCTTCGCTCAGGCTCCATGAATAACTCGTTGGCTCCAAACAACGAGTTCAACGCTTCGTTCACCGCACGAGCTCCATCAACAACTCATTGTTACCAAACAACGAGTTCAGTGCTCTGCTCACTGTTCGAGCTCCATCAACAACTCGTTGGCTCCAAACAACGAGTTCATCACCTTGGTCTTCGCTCAAGCTCCACCAAATAGCTCGTTAGATCCAAACAACAGGTTCTGCGCTCTAATCACCACTTGAGCTCCATCAATAACTTGTTGGCTCCAAACAACGAGTCTAACACCTTAGTCTTCTCTCAAGCTCCACCAAATAGCTCGTTCACTCCAAACGCTTCGCTCACCGCTTGAGCTCTATCAACAACTTGTTGGTCCCAAACAACGAGATCAATGCTTCGCTCACTGCTTGAGCTTTGTCAAGAACTTGTTAGCCCCAAACAATGCATTCAAGGTCTTGCTCTTCGCTCAGGCTTCATCAACAACTCGTTGGCTCCAAACAATGAGTTCAACACTTTTCGCACGAACTTCGTCAACAACTCATTGACTCCAAACATCGAGTACATCACCCGCTCCTTGCTTGAGTCCTTCTGACTGCCCCTCACTTCGTGCAGTAGGCTTGGCATCCAACGCCGTCCTAAAATTGTCTCTACAAAACTTGCTTAGCACAAATAGCAAAGTTCAACAAGTTTAAACTTCGTCTTCGAGTATGTCTCAACAAACTTGTTGGGTGCAAACAGTAAGTACATCAGCCAAAACGGCAAACTCTACCTCAACTCGATCAAGGAGTAACCTCTATAAACTTACTAGGACCAAACAGCAAGTTCAAGCTCAACTTTATCTCAGAGCTCTTTCTAAACTTGCCGAGATCAAATGAGAGTCTCTACATAAACTCTATCTTAGAGTTGTCTCTAACTCGCCAGAATCAAACGAAGTTTCTACACCAACTCCAGTACGAGTTGCATTTACAAACTCGCCGAGGCCAAAAGGCAGTTTCTAAATCAACTCCATCTACATTTGCCTCTCTAAACTTGCCGGGCACAAATGGCAAGCTCAAACGTCCAACTCCGTCACATAGTTCTTTCCAAACTTGCTGGGATCAAATAGCAAGCTCTATGTCAACTCAGTCAAAGAGTTGTCTCTCTAAACATGCCAGGCACAAACGGCAAGCTCAGTGTTCAACTCCGTCATAGAGATCCCTCTAAACTTGCTGGGATCAAATAACAAGCTCTACATCAACTGAGTCGAAGAGTTGTCTCTCTAAACTCGTCAGGCGCAAACGGCAAGCTCAAACATCTAACTCCGTCACAAAGTTCTCTCCAAACTTGCTAAGATCAAACAACAAGCTCTACGTCAACTCAGTCAAAGAATTGTCTCTCCAAAACTTGCGGGCGCAAATGACAAGCTCTATGCACAACTCCATCACGGAGTTTCCTTAACAAAACTTGTTGGGCGCAAACGGCGGGTTCAAACGTTCAACTCCATCCCAGAATCACCTCAACAAGCTTGCTAGGATCAAACAGCAAGTCTGCAACAACTCTTCTAGGATAGCTATATATGTACAAGATCCACCAATCAAAGGTTATGAAGTAAAAAGCTTGGTATACACAAACAAATAAATAAATAAATAAATAAATAAATAAATAAATAAATAAATAAATAAATAAATAAATAAATAAATAATATATATATATATATATATACACACACACACACACACACACACACACACACACACACACTAGGTTTGCCCGTTGACACGTGCCTACAACATGTCTTCAGAACGGTGCACCTTGTTTGATCATATAAAATAGTTTTGGAGGTCCAGCAAATTAATTGAAGTAGCAAACATATTATATGAGAAACTTTTGGGAGTCCAGCAAAAAACATATTATATGATTTTTTTTTGAATTATTTTTAAAGTTTTTTAATTTATAATTTTTTTTAATTTTTTAATTTTTAAATTTTTTAAATTTTTTTAATTTTTTAAAATTTTAAAATTTTTATTTTCTTAATTTTTTGAATAGAAGAAGGGGGGAGGGAGAGAGAAAAAATAATAATTAAATAAATATAGGAGTTGTTTTGGGTGGGGAATTTGAATTTGAGTTTTGGGGGGAAAATATATTTTGTGAGGTTAGATCTGAGCCTTTGATTTTTGGGGGGATTGAAGGAAAACCACTTGATAGCTTTCTTTGTGTTTTATTTTATATATATATATATATATATATATATATATATATAAAATAAAATACAAAGAAAGCTATCAAGTGGCACTCCTTCAATCCCCCCCAATATCAAAGGCCCAGATCTAACCTCACAAAACACATTTTCCCCCGAAAAGTTTCTCCCCAAAACTCAAATTCAATCCCCCACCCAAAACAACTCATTTATTTATTTAATTATCTTTCTCTCTCTCTCTATATATATGTGTGTGTACTATATATATATGTGTGTGTGTGTGTGTGTGTGTGTGTGTGTGTGTGGAAACATGGACTTCATACCAAAATTTATAATTTCTTTTCACCATATACTAATGGAAACATTGACTTTTATTTACAACTAATTATTGCCATACTATTAAAACTTCAGCTACATAATTGTTGATTTACTGTTTCAAAGACTTTTCATATGTTGTATCGTTCTGAAGACGTGCCGTAGGCACGTGGCCACGAGCAAATCTAGTATATATATATATATATATATATATATATATATATATATATATATACGCAAATTCAAGTCCAAAAAACTTCAAAAAACTCCCCAACAAGTGCTCAGGGGTTCAATAGAAGTGGGAAAAAGAAACGGGTTTGGGTCGGGTTCAAATTCGCAAACCAAACCCAAGAAAAACCCAAGAGTTAAGATAACGGGTTGCATGGATGGATCCAAACCCAAAACCCGCAACCCTCCTCCAATTCATCTTCTTCTTCTTCTTCACAAACAAGAGCAGAGCCCCCTAAAAATGTCTAACTCCGAGACACTGCTCGCTCACCCCCATAACTCGATGATGAAGCCCTCCTTCACGTCCTTACCACGCTCGTCCATATCCCTTAGTCTAGAAGCTCAACCTTCGAAACTGCCGCTTGACCTAACCTGGTATCTAACTCAAAAACAGAGCCATAGCTCGACGATGGGTTCCCAACTCCACAGCTCAACCGGAGCTCGATCAAAGACTCGTCTTCATAACTTGACGACGGAGCGGCCCCATAGTTCAGCAATGCCACCATAGCTCGACAAGAAAATCAAGGGCCATAGCTCGACCTAAGCTTGAAGATCCATAGGTCAACGAAAATCCTCAAAGCTCAACTGAATCTAAACTCCATAGCTCGGCGGCGAGTTTATCTATAGCTCCATAGCTCTGCGACGTTCAAACCTCAATGGCTCGGCGAGTGAGATAGGTCGACGAAGTCGATGAACCATAGCTAGGTGAAAATTCGAGGCTTCGTAACTCGACGACAACCCATCACCATAGCTCGACAGCAGCTCTATAGCTCCGTAGCTCAGCAAAGCCCTCAAAGTTGGAAGAAAATCACCACAGCTCGGTGGAATTTTTGGCCGAGGGAAGGGGTCCCTGCAGTAATTCTTGACCCTTGGATCCCTCCAAAATTCGAGCTTAAGTGTAATGAGCGGCTCAGATGCATCCATGTCATCCCATCTTCTTCCCCAACGCTCCGCTCTTTCCTCAGCCGTCTGATCCCACTCAGCGGACGAGCTGGGGCATGATGGACGTCCCGATGCCGCCACGTCACCCGCTCAACAGATATTTTCCATCACATTCGCTAATTTTGCTCAGGGGGCGAGCCGACCAATGATGGACGCTCCAGCTTGCGCCACGTCGCCATAGATCACAGTAATCAGATCTGAGCCGCCCAATCTCATCTTCATGCGAGCTCGCCTTGATCGTGTCAAAATGCGTGAGTAGATCTAATTATACAATAAAAATCCTACTCATTTACAATTCGAAAAATTAATTTAAAAATTCTGAAAATAATTATTTAAATTCAAAAAATTAATTAAAATTGGATTTATTAATTATTAAATTCGAAAAAAGTAATTTTAAAATTGGGGAAAATTTTCAGAAAATTCGAGAAAAATACGGAAAAATGTGAAAAATATGGAAAATCCAGAAAAATATTCACTGCCTTCTGAAGCCACAAATCAGTTCCAGGTATCTCTGAACACCCCGACGGCTAAGATTATACTCCAGAGTCCAAAAGTAAGACATACTACTCCCCGAAAGCCAAGAAAATTGCCTTCCGAGAGTGGGCAACTTATGATGATGGTAAAAAATTGTAGAAAATCAGGGTTGTACAATTCTAGCACAGATCTCAAAGCTTCTACAGGCAGATTAACCATAACGGCCCTCCTTAATAGGTTCGGGCCTTTTCCATGAAATGGGCTTCTTTCAAGCCCATAAAAAGTGACAAACTAGGCTCACTAGGAGAGACACCCAGCCCACGAAGGCTAGGATTCAAATCTCTTATCCCCTAACAAGAGAACTTATCTCTTGAGGGGGAGGAACATAAAGGAGATAAGGAATTTATATTGGTCCAATGGTTCCAAATCGATCTCTTGATATGTTCCTCAGGCCTATAAATACCCCTCCCCCTCTACAGCTTGAAGGTAATCAACAATTCGCCAGTTTCTCTCTCAATCTCTCTTTCTCTTTCTAGTTCTGACTTGAGCGTTGGAGGGTCTGTCGCCGGGACCACCCCCCAGGTGTTTCAAGCTTTTTGTAGGTCCATCGGCATCAGCAATCGTCGGATTCAAATCACGGTGGTCAATCAATGATCCAGCAGGAGCTCTAACCGCATTTCACGGCCAATGTCAAAGGTCAAACTTTTAGTTGTTTCCATCAATTATTAACTCACTATCTGTTTGCTCCCACACAAAAATAAGCAGAAACAACACTTAATTTAGATCAGAGGGAGCAAGATAACAAAAAAAAGCATGCCAAGAAGCCAAACATTGAGATGAAGCTCGAAGATCAATCCCTAGCTCACCTTCGCTTTGAACCATCCTTAGCCTGAAAGGGAACAACCTGCCACTGTATTGTTGCAATTTGACCTGAGCTTTGTTGTTCAGCTTCTCTCTGAAGCCTTGTCTCCTTTTTGCCTACATAGGCTGTTACCCAAGAAGAGATTAATCCAAACACAATGAAGATAAAATAACTGCAGGAAGTAGCGACATTTCTAAAACATCTGTTATTTCTATCACTCCAAGTTGAACAATTTTAAGAAGTACATTCAAGTCCCACTATTTCTTATTCTCTCCACACTCCCTATATCAAAAGCAGAATTAGAAATAAACGATAAGCCGAACCCTCTACAAATTATTTCCCATGCAACTCTAACAGTCTCACACTAAGTAAAAGGTGGGAAGTTGTTTCCACTTCCAGCCCACATCTACAACAAAGTTCATCAACTACAATTTTAGAATTTTGAAAATTATACTTTGTTAGATTCCATCTTGTTGTCCTCACTTAACATTTTCAATGCTCAAATGAGCATATGACCTGTTCTCCGTTTGATCATCAGAAATGCTTAGGCCCAACTTGGCCTTATCAAATTGTTTACCATTACGATAACGTCACTCACTTCTTATTCCATCATGATCCTCTCTTCTCAACCCACAAAATATTAGGAATTTTGTTGCTAAGTTTGCAACAACCGATCACTACGAACAAACCACCAAGCAATAGTTGATCAAACCTAACACGCAAAGCACGCAAATTTATTCCCAAATCTCGGAGGAAATAACCAAGATACTATTCACCAAAGAAGATATAAGAGTTACAAACACTCTCACCAAGAACCTATCTATCTCTCAAGTCTCACTAGAAGATAATCTTTTGTCTACAATGGAGAACTCTCAGTGAAGTACTTTTCTCTTTTTTACTCTTTACAATCATATATAGAGATCTAAAGAAACTCAAGGGTGTAGTTTTGATAATAACCGTTGGATATATCATGGGGAAAAAAACAACACCATAAGAATCGAGAAGAAGATGGGCTCGAAACAGATCACCCAGACTTGACCTAGTTACTATTGCTGCCGCTAGTTGTGGTCCACTGCCCCTCTAGGTTGGTCCATTGCAATGCGCTTGACCAAGTCAGAGAGCTGAGACGGCCGACTACCCAATATTGTAGTTGACTATTAATTCACCCCAAACCTGATGCTTCATGTACAACAACTTCTTCTTCGTCCAAAGACGCTTCAAATATCTTCTCGCTTCATTTTCTTCTCTTCACATCGAAGCATAGTATGCAAGACATAAAGCCAACAATCTCCACATTGGATTGTATACTCATGAATCCATACATGTGTGACTAATTGCCACTAGACTCTTTTATTATTCTTTTGTAAATGAACTCAGTTCATTAGCTTATTTTACTAGTCGAATCTATCTCCACCTTTATTTCTCCAATAAAATGCCTCCTCAAGGGCATACTAAAGTAGGCGTTAACACTGTGGCACCACCCTCTGCATGAACTCCACCTAACTCGAGGGCCTCTCCACCTCTCAACAATATTTGAATGTCGCAATCTTACCTTGATGATTTTAGTGATGACATATTAGATAATGCTTCAGAAACGATGGGCTTTGAAACACTAGGCCGAGTTTTTCCATTCCCACAAGTCTTGTAGAGGTTGTGCTAAACACCCCTTCTTTTGTTCATCACCTTATAAAACTGATAGAACTCCACCTTTAGGTGTGTACCTACAGCCCTGTGCTTCCAGAGTTCCCACTGATATGAAGTTCTGTTTCAACAAAAGAATATGCATGACATTATTTAGTGTGTACCACTTTCCGTCTAACGTCTCCAACTCGACTGTCCCTTACCCATTACTTCACAAATCTCACCAACCACCGTTCTCACACAATGATCTCATGTAGATTTGTAAGAAGAAAATATCTTCTTCTTGGAGCAAATATGACAGACCGAATCAAGAAACCAGCTAAAATACACATTTATAGAACTTGAGATAAGAGTATTGTAACCCTAGTTTTTCCTTTTCTTGTATTTTGGATGTATTATCTTTTTCTGTGTATTGGTTCTAATTGTATTCTATTGTTCCTTCTGAGACATGTAATTGTTCTTTGTTCTCAATAAATCTATCTGTCTTGCCTTTGATTCTATTTTAGTGGCCTTGAATATTCTTGATTTAATTTACTTCTTTCAAATTATTGTCTCTGGATTAATTATTTATTCCTAATTATTTTTCTCATGGCCTAATTACTTTTGTTGTATCTTACCCTAAAAATCATATATCCTATATCTCTTATTGGATTTTCATACCCAATACCCAATAACCCGTTACCCCCTATAACCTAATATATAACCCACTGTATAACCTCCTAATGAAAACCCGAATCACCTCTTAAATACCCTACCCATATAACCGCCCTTCGCTGTTCCATCGTCATCCCCATCACCTCTCCCCCTATCTCCGGCTTCACCTCCGAAACCCTTTCCTCATCCACTGCAGACCACGACCACCACCATCCCTCCTTTCTCTTCAGCCTCGCCCTGCATCCCGATTCCCCTTCTTCTCCACTGTGCTGCCTCCGCCTACTGTGTGCACCCTCCAGCAGCCGACTAGCCAGTGCGACCACCCTCAGCGACCCCCTGTTGCCTTGTCTCCATGACGACAGCAGCCGCAACCTCCCCTCTCGACTGTTCACTCCCGATGCCAACAGTAGCCTGTCCCCACCGCGCTGCCCCTGTCCGCCGTCGTCCTCCTCGCAGTGCACACACCCGACCCCCGATTGCCTCTTCCTTGCGTGCTTGCGGTTTGATCAAGTCTTGACCAAGTGAGATCTCGACCGTCGGATCTGCTTGATCATCATCATCTCGATCACCTTCTTGATCATAAAGATCTGTGCCGATCGTGCTCGTTGCCAGGGATCCATTCCCATTATTCTTTTGTCAGATTCGTTATCTACCCTAAGGCAAGTAACTTGTATTAATTTTTGTTGTATATACAAGTACTAAATACCGCCTGTAATGTCACTTTTGTTTCTAGATTCATTCTCATGGAAAAACTCTTGTTAGATCTTGACTCTATTTGTTGATCCATCTGTAGTCATTATTTGTTACACACACGATAAGAAATAATATAGATCTGATTAGATTCTTGATGTATGTATGTATGGTGTTTCGTGATCCATAATATGTTGTATACTTCTTGCATGCTTGATGTGTTGATTGTTGTGTCTTGTATTGGATTTGTTAAACACCCATACCATATTGTTTTGGACATCTTTTATACCATACTTTGTATTTTGTTCTAATTTGGATTTATTGCATATAAACTATTTGATTAAATGCATGAGAAGAGCTTTCGTCTTGCTGCTACCCTGTTTTGTTTTAGTATTTTAGACCCTATTAAGGTCAGTAAATCAAACTAATTTGTGAATATAAATCGTAGACCCCGCTATCTATTTTTCAGAATTTTGGACAGATCTCAGTTTCGATTTGTGAGGTATAGGTTGTTGCTGTTTTGCTTCAGATGTGTTAAAAATTCCAGATTCTATTTTATGTGATTTCTGTATAGTTATTCGTTTTAATACTGATGTTAAAGATAAGATTTGGATCTAATATTTTGCTGGGCATGACTAGACTTGACTGGGATTAACAGCAAATTTTTGTGGATTTAATTAATGACTTTTATAAACTGTTCTATGCTTGTGAACAAACTACTATATTTGCAGAATTTCATGTTGTTCAATAATGAACCATAATTTCAACCTGATTTCAGTCGTTGTTGATTAAAACTTTGTAAATATAAAATGTAGCCTGCTGTATCTATTTTACAACTCTTTTGACGAATTTGGATTTCGAGTTATAATTTTTAATCTATCGCTGTTTTAGTACTGCTGTGTTAAGGTTTCAGATTCACAAACTTTCTGTATCTTGCTGTTTCCCAAATTTATTTTACTGTAATATCTGAGTTGGAATATTAAGAAATTTTATTTACTGATACTAGACATACTAGGAAATATCTCAGATTTCTCTTGGATTTATTCAGTAAGTTTTTTATGCCAATTTAATGTTTATGAATACAACCTTGTGATTTCTGGCTGAACATATTTTATATATATAATTCTGTTTTGAGCCCTGTTTCTGTAGTTATTATATGACTTATATATATGTGCTGGATTCGGCCGACAGTCTATTTTCTAGATTTTCTGATGGATCCAGATTTGGTACAGTAGTGTCTTGCTGTCACCTGTGCATGTTTATGTCAGACCTGAACCTGTCTCATTTTCTTGCCATGTTTTTCTTGCCCTGTTTTGTGCACGTATATGCCTGTTTGATAATAATAACAAGTAATCAAACCGGGGTTAAAGGAAAGACCATAGTAGTGGAAAATATAAGTATGTGTACTCAGAAGGGGGTCTCGTTCCCATTTTATGTTTGATTCATGTTGATTCATGAATCTATTGCACTTTATGTTTGATTCATGAATCTGTTGATTAATGAACCTATTGTACTAGATGCTTTGATTCATGGACCTGATGATCCATGAACCTGTTGATTCATGAACATGTTGATTCACGAACCCGTTGATGCGTGAACCTGTTATGTTACTACCTGATTCATGAACCTGTTCCTATTACCTGTTACATGACGCTTGAGTACACAGCCCTATAGAAACCCACCACTAGATCTAAACGTAGATTGCATGTATGTAGAAACCATGTAGTAAAAATTTGGGACACATGAAGTGCTACCTAGATAAATTTAAATACAAGACTTGAGAATAACATGATCACCTGCATATTCCTGTTTCCTGTACATGCTACCTGACACCTGTTACTTGTTTACTTGCATGCATGATACCTGTTATCTGTCACATGTTACATGCACACTGTTATCTCATCACATTACTTGACTCTGTTCCTAGTTAGTGTTAGTCATTCTGTTTTGCTGTCACCTGCATTCCATGCTTATTCAGTACTTGCTTCCGTTGTTACTCTAAACTTGTCTATCTTTTTTATACTTTTTGCCTGCACTACAAGCGGCCCATAACTTGCATTGACGGGCGTTTTGTTCCTCATTCCTCTTACTGCAATTTGTTAAACCTGCAGACTTTGGTGACCAGCTTCCCGAGGGAGTAAGTGACCAAATATTCTAGTTGGCTGGAGTTTCTTGCATTAGTTAATTTCCTATTTTGAATAAATTGTATTTTGCTAGTTGGATATTGTATTGGGCATTTTAATACTGACTTCCTCTATATGGTCTAGAAGAGCGATATTTTCTTTCATTGAGTAATTGAACGGTTTTCTCTTCTGATCCTATAATGGCGATTCCAAGTAATCAATTCTGAGGCGTGCCCTCAGACTCGCAGTGCTTCTACACCTAACGTCGTTCTCCTAAAACATCCGAATTAAATCCAAGACTTCTGGACATATCTTTTCCAAATTCTCTTGCTTTACGCCGATTGGTCTCCCTTTATCTCCTTTTAGGGCTGGATTCAAGCAATATTAAATTGATGCATTGTGCATGTCCTCCTTCAAGAAATTCAAGTTGATCTTACAGAACCACTTGATCTTCATGAAACCCGGATCTGTCATCTTTTCCAAGGAACTCAAGCAACTCCTAAATGCTGAAATTTACAACCTGAAGCTCTGAAACGAATTGTTAGTAATTTTGTGGCTAAGTTTACGACAACCGATCACTACGAACAAATAACCAAATAATAGTAGATCAAGCCAAACACACAAAGCACACATTTTTGTTTCGGATTAGGTTTGCCCAAATCGGGACAAATTGTGTACTTTGTGTGTTTGGTATAATCAACTATTGCTTGGTGGTTCGTTTGTAGTGATCGATTATTGAAAACTCAGCCACGAAATTCCGAGTAAAAGAAACGACACCTGATGAACTCAAAGTTGTTTCTTAATCTGATCCTTGAGCTTGGATAGCTAATGAACTCGAGTTAAGCAAACAAATTAATGTAGGATAAAAACTATCAATTAAATCACAAATTGGATTTTTCAGGATAAAAGGCAAATAGTTTCAGTAATTTAAAAAATAATTAAATGAGATTCTCTAATAAATTTTTTGAGAATGGTGGATTAACAAGTGACCATGATTATCCAAATATTAACAAATGATCATGGCATCAAAATTTACTCACAAAAGGTGAACCCCTAGGAGCAGCGAGCACAGATCACTAAATAGTCTTCAGGTATATTGATGATGTTTGTTTTTGGGGTGTGGGAGCAGCAGGTGTGAGTTCTTGTAATTTGTGAGAGGGAAACCTTAGTACTGGCATCGATCTGACCCCGAGGAGCGGGAGCAGCACGAAAGTAGGAGCGGAAAGGTAGATGCTGGGTGCTCGGCTCGGGTCTTCTGTACCTGCACAGTACCTAGAAACATAGGGAGAAGTCCCGGTGACTGGGCCTCTAACGATCTAGTCATTCACTGAAAAGAGACTGGGCAGCTAGGGTTCACGTGGGAAAATATTGGTTACCTGCCAAAGTGATGAGGGGGTTGGGTATTTATAGGCAGGGGTAAATGGGTCTGGAGCCCTAATAGGTCGGGTTGGACCCGTTTGCCCATGGGCTGGAGCCGGTTGGGGCCCATTGGACTGTAGCTGGCTTGATGATCACAGGGGGAGGGTCGAGAGGAGATCAGAGGGTCCTTATTGTGCCACTACTTTTATCCCATATCACAAGCCCACCACTCCTGCGAGACTGTGCCTGGCCGGTCGTAGAGGAGTAGTCGGGTTTCATAAAGAAGAGTGGGAAGAGGGTTCCTATAGCCTGGGCTGGTAGGGGTCGGTGCTGGGCTGGTTAGGGCCCCCATGGCCGAGCACGAGGGTCTCGGTAGCCGAGCATGGGGGTCTGTTGTCGAGCATTGTCGAACAGGTCGTGGTGATTCCCTTTGTTCACAATGATGGATGGGGTCAGCTCAGAGTGTCAAGCCCAAGAGGTTTGGCCTTGTGGAAGCTATCCCTGTGCTCGAGATCTAGGTCAACCGTCGAGGCTTATGGGTCTCAGTAAGTCAAGCAAGCTCAAGTGACTTGGTTTGTTGAAGCTACCCCTGCGCTTGAGATCTTGGTTGACTGTCGAGGCTTATGGTGGTCGGCGAGACAAGCTAACCCAAGTGAATTGGCTTGTGGAAGCTACCCCAGTGCTCGAGATGTAGGTCAACCGTCGAGGCTGATGGGGGTCGGCAAGATGAGTGAGCCCAAGTGACTTAGCTTGTTAAAGCTACCCCTGTGCTCGAGATGTAGGTCGACCGTCAAGGCTTATGGGGGTCGGCAAGATGAGTGAACCCAAGTGACTTTGCTTGTGGAAGCTACCACTATACTCGAGATCTAGGTCGACCGTCGAGGCTTATGGGGTCGGCAAGATGAGTGAGCCCAAGTGACTTGGCGTATTGAATCTATCCCTGTGCTCGAGATGTAGGTCGACGTCGAGGCTTATGGGGGTAGGCAAGACGAGGGAGACCAAGTGACTTGGCTTGTGGAAGCTACCCCTGTGCTCGAGATGTAGATCGACCGTCGAGGCTGATAGGGGTCGGCAAGACGAGGGAGACCAAGTGACTTGGCTTGTGGAAGCTACCCCTGTGCTCGAGATGTAGGTCGACCGTCGAGGTTGATGGGAGTTGGCAAGACGAGTGAGCCCAAGTGACATGGCTTGTTGAAGCTACCCCTATGCTTGAGATGTAGGTCGACTGTCGAGGCTTCTGGGGGTCGACACGACGAGTGAGCCCAAGTGACTTGGCTTTTTGAAGCTACCCTTCACTACAAGGAATTTTCCATATACCAACGGATACCTATAGTGAAGGATCTCTAAAACTGTGGGTATAGGTATCATATACCTACAAATGAGATAAAACACTGTGGGTATAGTCCATAATTTATTTCCCCCAAAATTTTTCATTTTCCCTCTCTTCCCCCCCCCCCCCCTAAAATATTTCATTTTATCCCTCTAAAACTCCTAAATCCCTCTCTCCCCAAACCCAATCTCTAAATCTGCCTCATCCCGCTACCGTCGCCCCCCTCTTCCCACTGCCGTCGCCTCTTCCCGCTGCCGTCGCCCCCCTCTTCCCGCTTTCGTCGCCCCATCTCCCTCACTTGAAGGAAGAAGACGAGATCTCCCCCGCACCCTCCTCTTCTTCCTCGGCGTCGATCTCGACGAGATCTCCCCCGCATCTGCCGCCTCCTCCTCCTCCGCCGCCGCTGGTGCCGGCATTGAGGTTCACCAATTTTGAATATATACATCTTTTATTCTGAATAATTAGGGTTTCTGAATACTTTTGTTTTATTTGTGAGACTAGCGCATTAAAGAAGATTGATGCCTGGAAGCCTAGATCTTCCTTAATCCCCCTCGTTCTAGGTTGAAGAAGATAAAATCGATTCTGAGAGTTTGGAACCTAACTACCTAAGGGGTATATTTATATAAAGAGGGCAAGCTAAGTAGAATTAGAGGTGTTAGTATAATTGCTGAAGTTTGAATTTCAATGTTGAGAGATAATCAACAAGGTCATACATAATACTTTTCTAAATTGAGAAGCCTAAAATAAAATAAAATAAAAATAAAAATAAAATATTTTATCGCAGATTATCAGTAATACATATTTGCTTTTTTGGCTGGGGTCTTTGAACCCTTTTCTGTTTATTATATATAAAAAAAGAAGCCTAAAGGGATAGATATATCTTTTGATTTAGATAAAATTTGTTTGTTACGGCTTTTTATGGTTTTCAGCTGTACGCCTGTACATGCCCACTTTAGGAACAACCTGAATAAATTTCTTATCTGGGTAGTGTTTGTCAAAAATTAGGATCCCTAGTATGTCAATGTTAATTTATTATGGATTTTTCTTTATTTATATGATTGCTGATGATCCCTATATTTTTCTGGTAAATAAGAAATGAGGCCGATACAATATCCGAATTGTTTGCTATCAAACATATATATAACAGTTGGAAGGTAAATCTCTCTGATGTTTATCTGATGTTGACCGTTTATCATACAGGCAATTTGGAAGCATAAATTTGTTGACATATTAGACATCACTGATTCAGCTGATCTTAGTGCTTATGTTGATTTTGCTTCCATCAGGCATTCTATAGAAGAGGCTTCAGGTGCCCATTCAACAATTTGATCTTTGTTTACTTCATCATTAATAATTTCGACATAGATGATACCAAATAACCTGATTGTAACTTAACCAGATAGACAATTAGGATAGCATAGAATCAAAGGTTAGAACTTGATACCTAATAATGTAATGTGGTCTAATGTGGTAGTGACTATCTTCCTATAATAATAATGTTCACTGATATGGTGATACAATTTCTATCTTGTTTACTATAATTATTATTTCTTAATTTAGGATATTTCAGATAATCTAAACCTTCCATTTAAAAAAATTTGAATTGTCCTCATATGCAAAACTATCTGGACTATTCATAATAGAGAAATGGAGAAGGGGGGTGAATGAACTACATTGTCAACATCACCTGATATAGATTCCATTAGATCATTACTTTCTTGTACTGTTATGAATTTGATGTGGGCTCAAAAGTAATGGTGAAATTAATATGTTAGGAAACTATTGAAGGAGTAAATCTAGGTTTAAATGGTATGGTATACTCGTTAATTGGTCTAAATCTAACATATCTCAATCTGCTATCTCTGCTTTATATATAAAATCAATATTATTATTCTTTAAACGTATTTGCAGAACATATATAGCTGTTCATGGTCCAATGACTCAATCCCAGTTCTTGGGATTACTTGGTATAAACTTCCGCGTGGAAGCCCTACTACAAAACTGTAATGAAGAGCAAGCAGTCATTCAGGACAGGATTACTGGTGACTTGTCGGAGATGGGGAAGCTCCATTTTGGGAAGGACCCAACGATTAGACACCCATTGGTATGGGTACCCGCTATCTGGCTATGGCAATTGTCAACAAGAAGCAAGGTGATGGTGTGTTCCATTTGAATGAAAATTCAACCACCTGTATAATCCATGCTTGTTTTCTTGCCCTTTGGGTTACTAATTTATATTAGAGAGAAATTACCTCTCTTTTCTCTTCAGTACATTCTTAGAAAGAGGTAAGACTTTTTAGTGGTGTACAACAACATAAATATAGGGAATTTATGTGAATGTCTTTTGGAAGGGTGAATGTGTGGCATTGATTTTATTTCAATTGAATGATAGTCACTTAATAGCTCTTTTTTTCAAATGCAGTAAACTATGTAATGTGGGTGACAAATTGTAGCAAACTAATTTGTGTGCAAAATTTTAGCAGAAACAGAAGGTAAACAATTTGTTTCCATCTGAGTTTGGATTGGTGAAAAGATTCTGGAGATATCTACTGAACCGTGAGGTCATATATACTGTTTATTAGAATATACATTTATCTTCAGTATGCACTGCTTCTGTATTAATATGATTCATCTCTTCTCAGAGTTTAGATGGGGATACACAATGGTCTTCGGTACCAAATAACTGTATAAATTATATAGCTCTTCTATTGAAGCAATGCCTTTTTAAGGTCGTAGGAAAGGTATCTGCAGTTCTATTCCTTTTCTTTTCCATATTGAAAGCTTCTTTCGTGCTTAATCCATTCACTAAACTCAGAAGTTGTTCTTAATTATTTTGTAGGGACAATTCAAAGATGAATTTGTCACGGCTAGTGGTGTTCCACTATGAAGACCAATGTCATGAAGCAACCTATGACCAGTTTGGATGGAGAGGTATGAATGTGTTCATTTGTGCAACCCCTCTTCCATTAGAACTAATAATTAGTATCGAGGCTTTTGCACTGTTTGATTAATATCTATTTTGCGCTGGTTAATACACTGCTGTGTAAAATTGAATTAAAGATCTAGAGTACACTGTTCTCTAGATCTCTAGATCATTTATCAATACAGCGCAGTGTGTATTAATTGTCGATAAGTTTTTTGTTTCATAGTGCATCCTTTTGCTACGTACTAGTAGACTGGTTCCTATCAATCAGATCTAGAGTACATTGTTCTCTTTTTGACTATTTGTTGATGACCAAAGTTGGATCTTTTTGTTTTGTTTTGTTTGTGAAGGGCTCTCAACAAGCGAGAAATGATTGAACTCTCTCAAAATGCAGCCGAGTTTGTGTTTGCCAACGATGAAGTGAAGAAGGTTGTAAAGAAGATTTGCAGGATGCTAAAAGAAGATTACTGCAAAGAGAATCAAGATCAATCAAGATCTGGCTGCCGTAAAATAAGAAAATTGTTAGTGTCGTATCTCAAGTGAGGAGTTAATTGAATGTTATCTTATAATGTCATTGAATAAGTTGATCTTAGTTTAAAGTATTGATTCTCATGTCTGCTGATGAACACAATATTATTCACATTTTAGAGCAATAACTTTAGTGCAATTAGACATTTAAATGCTCTATATATGGTATTTTACTCTCCTTTTCTCTTTTCCACAGGAAACAGCATAAAAGTGCGAAACGAAGCAAATTCAGGATTTTAAGGATGATACATAAGGAACTGAAGAGATCAATCGACTGATTATGCTAACAGGCGACTGGACAGAGAAGCTGAAGCTGCTCGGCACAGTCGACTCCTCCAACAACAGTCGACTGGGCTGACGAATCATGAAACTACTAAAGTCTCGACACAGTCGACTTATATCCAACACCAGTCGACTGATCGGCGGCAGAGTCAACAGATAAGATAATTAAAGATTCATCCAAATCCAAATACAAATCAAAGTGGATACGGAAAGAAAGAAGAAAAGAGAAAGATATATATATCGCCAATCAGATAAGGAAAGAAATAAATAAAAGAAGTGGGCATTTATGCAAAAGAGTAAAAACCCTAAATCTCTAGCCGTGTTCTATAAATACCAACCAAGATACAGGGGATGCGCTATGCTCGGAATATCTCAAGACGGCTGGACCGACCAAGAAAGGCCATCAACAGCTAGCATCAAAGAAGGAAGACGATTGCTGATTGGGCTCAAGATCAATATCATACAAATCAGTGTTCTTCTATTCTTCTCTTTATTTTCATTGTAGTCATGAACTCTATTATATTAATCAATAAAGGTTGTATTATGTGCAACTAATTTAATAGTTGGGTAGATTGAAACCATAGTCATGTGATGCTTATATTTTTCTAAATGCTACGTTATTGCTTATTGATTAAACCTGAGAGTATTGGAATAGATTTATAGTAATCAAACTAGTTCAGAAACCTAGGGCAGTCGACTGAAGTGACAGCCAGTAGACTGCAGTCGACTGAAGTGACAGCCAGTCAACTGATCCGAACCTGAGATTATAAGTTTGTGTATTATAGATCTGAATCTGTTATGTGAGCATATTGAGACGACCCGTATCTCGTGTTCATAACTTGTAACAAGGGAATCTCTAGGGGTTCTTGGTTCAATCGACTTAAGGGATCTAGATCTGATACAAATTTCTAGAACCTTGAGTGTTTGTTCGTTTCCACTGATCGTATGTTTTCTTTAAGTTCAACTTAGTAGATACAATGCTAAACACTTAATGAAAGAAACGAATTAGAGTAGATACCATGCCTAATTCTTGGCTTAGGGAAACAGTACTTTAAGGAGTAGATACCATGCCCTTGAAGGGAACAAACATGAGTAATAAGAGTAGTGGATAACTTCGCATTACTGACTATAGGTGGAAATCAATGCCCAACTACTTAAATAGATATTAGTGACTCAAATCGTGACACTTCTTAATTTAGTTTTAATCTTTATATTTCTTTTAGACATTTAAAACAACTCTTTATGATTCTTCTTCTTTTTATTGATCAGTAAGTTAAAGTCTACAATCTCTGTGGGATCGACCCTTGCTATTGCTACGCTTTTCTAAACGATTCGTGCACTTGCGAGGTTTATAATTTGTGTCTAGTTTTATCTATTTATTTAGGTAGTCTAGAAACCAACAACAAGTTTTTGGCGCCGTTGCCGGGGATTGTCTAGTATTTTAACTTACAAATCAGTAAAATTTTTTCTTTTTATTTTATTTTATTTCTTCTTTTTCTTTCCTAACATTTTCTTTCAGGTTACATTCGGCACAGGCAGACCAGTCGACTGTCCCAAGGATCAGTCGACTGTCCAGAGGATTTTTTTTTTTTCAAAAAGCAACAATGGGTGAAAATTTTTTAAACCGAGTACCAATGCAAGACAAACTCATTCCTAAGAATATTGAGAACCCTTCTTGCATAGCTTTTCAACCCAAAGTCACAGGGAATATGCATCTATCACCTCAATTACTCAGCATGGTGCCCCACTTCTTTGGTAGAACAGACGAAGATCCGCATCTACATTTACAAGACTTATTTGATCTTTGCAGGACACAAAGCATCCAAGGGCTTACCTCTGAACAAATCAGGTTAATCTTGTTTCCTTTTTCTCTAAAACTTAATGCTAAGTTGTGGTATAATTCTTTGGAACCAGGATCAATTAATTCATGGGAGCAATTGGCGACAAAATTCTTGAAAGAGTTCTTTCCAGCCCAGAAAATCAGACAACTAAAAAGGGAGATTCTACTCTTCCAACAAAAGGATGATGACTTGTTTTTCGAGGCATGGAAGGACTTCAAAAACAGGCTTTTCAAGTGTCCTACGCATAACATACCTAAGGATAACCAGGTACAATCATTTTATGAGGGTTTAAATGACGCTAACAAAGCAATTGTAGATGCAGGTTGCAATGGAATGTTGATGAGGAAGAGTGCTGAGGAGGCCATAGAGTTATTTGAAGAACTCAGCGAGAACTCACAACAATTCTCAACTAGGAGGGGTCTTTCGAAAAGACAGGGAGTATACGAAATTTCTCATAATAATAACATGCAATTAGAAATGGAAACCATGAACAAAAAGATTGATATGCTTGTAAATTCAACGTTGGGTGGCGTAAAAAACCAACCAAAAGAAATGGGTGCAAATTGTTTTCAATCTAACCATACAACTAATTCATGTCCCATGTTTTCTTTCGCAGATCAGGAGCACACAAACTACGAAGAACATGGAATGTACCCGCCCCAGAACAATTTTTTTTCAAACACGTATAACCCAGGGTGGCAAAACCATCAAGACAATCAATTCGCACCAGGGCATACGCAGCAGTTCCAAGGTGGGAATGGGTATGATAAGCCAGCACAAGAACAGACGAAGTTGGATTTCGAATCCACCATTCTTCAATTACTCCAACAGCAACAGCAAACAAACAATCAACAAGGACAGGCCATTCAAAAATTGGAAATTCAAATTGGGCAAATTGCTACGGAGTTAAGTGGAAGAAAGGCAGGAGAATTCCCATCACAAACCATACCTAACCCTGGAGGACAAGAACAGCTCCAATCAAGGACAACACTAGAGGAAGAGATTGAATTTACAATGTTTGATGCACCACAATTTCCACACGATGATCATGAATGTTATAATATTGATGTGGTTCAGGAAAGTTGTGACCAAACATTTCAGGAACATAGTGTTGATCCATTACCAGCAACAATTGCACACCCTCCACTACTATCGCAAGTTGAAATGGAATACGATGACTGGATGATTACAGAGACAGTACATCACCTTGAACCTCCAACATCATATTCAGGTAAGCTTGCACCTGCATTTAAAATTTTTTTGTCTGATAACATTTGTGTTTTCCCAGACCAGCCGACCGATGAACAGGATAAGTCGACTGGTGAACATAACAAGTCGACTGGTGAATGGAATAAGTCGACTGCTACAAGGTCACCAGATGTGGAGCTGAAGCCATTACATGAATATTTGGGGAACAACCAGACAGTACCTGTGACAGTTGCTACAAATTTCAAGATGAACGAAGAAGCAAGGCTGCAGGGAGTCTTACAAAACCACAATGGTGCATTAAGATGGACCATTGCTGATAAACTGATGTCAAGATGGTACGGTCCATAACATGTTACAAAGGTTTCCCCCACATAGTGCATTGACGAAAAAATCAAACGTTCTAGGTGAATGGGCAGAGGGGGGAAACCTTATAATAAGATGAGTTGTGAGCCGCGAGTCATTCAATACATGGCACAACTCATCAAGTCTAGCTGAAGACAAGAAACACAGCGCTTATTGGGAGGCAACCCAATTTTTCAGGGGAGTATTTACACTTTCCCTTTATTTTCTTTCAGTTAATCATTATTATTTTCCTTTAGTTATTTTTACTCTCCTTACTAGATGGTAACACATGCCTATTTATTTATTTTAAATTTTTGTGCGAACATTGAGGACAATGTTCCATCTAAGTTTGGGGGTATTAGGGGTATTTAGTTATATAGAGTAGAGTCTTTTGAATTTTTTTTAGGATAAACAATTTCTTATAAAGTAAGAAGAAGGATACTTATTTACTTTAGGATTGTTGAGTTTCATAGTTCCCTACAAAGTTATATGAGTCATGCGATTATACATAATAAACAATGTGATGCTTTTTCTGGTGATTATTCCTTTAGATCTAGTCCTAAATTGAGTTTAAGTAAATAGAGTGATAAATATATATATATATATATATATATATATATATATATATATATATATATATATATATATATATATATATATATATTTGAATAAAGTCAATATACTCCAATGTTTTGAGTGCTTAGTAACTAGGGGTATTCATCACCAATGTTTACCTTTACGTCAAACGGCAACTTGAAATATGAGTATGCAAAGCACTTTAAAGTTTGTGACTTGTTGAGTAACCGGGTGGATTCATCACAAATGTTTTGCATTTGCGTCAAAAGGCAAGTGACCACTTTAGAGAAGAGACTATGGGTAAAAAATAAAAAATAAAAAAAAAAAAATAAAAAAAAAAAAAAAAACCTCTAGTTTACTACTCGGTTTGTAGTAGAGGAAAGGGATAATCACAGATTGAGTAATCGCATACTATAACTACATTAATGGCATGACAAATATGATTGGGTTTGGAGATTATGACTAAACAATTGCACTGGAGAAAGTGGGTATGCTTAGTTTTACTTCATCTGAAATTGTTTATACTTTTTACTTTGATGCTCATGAGAAATCTTGGTCTGATAGTTGAGTCTATTATTACTATTCCCTTGTTCATAAATTCACTCTTTGCTTGAGGACAAGCAAAATCTAAGTTTGGGGGTATTTGATGAACACAATATTATTCACATTTTAGAGCAATAACTTTAGTGCAATTAGACATTTAAATGCTCTATATATGGTATTTTACTCTCCTTTTCTCTTTTCCACAGGAAACAGCATAAAAGTGCGAAACGAAGCAAATTCAGGATTTTAAGGATGATACATAAGGAACTGAAGAGATCAGGTCGACTGATTATGCTAACAGGCGACTGGACAGAGAAGCTGAAGCTGCTCGGCACAGTCGACTCCTCCAACAACAGTCGACTGGGCTGACGAATCATGAAACTACTAAAGTCTCGACACAGTCGACTTATATCCAACACCAGTCGACTGATCGGCGGCAGAGTCAACAGATAAGATAATTAAAGATTCATCCAAATCCAAATACAAATCAAAGTAGATACGGAAAGAAAGAAGAAAAGAGAAAGATATATATATCGCCAATCAGATAAGGAAAGAAATAAATAAAAGAAGAGGGCGTTTATGCAAAAGAGTAAAAACCCTAAATCTCTAGCCGTGTTCTATAAATACCAACCAAGATACAGGGGATGCGCTATGCTCGGAATATCTCAAGACGGCTGGACCGACCAAGAAAGGCCATCAACAGCTAGCATCAAAGAAGGAAGACGATTGCTGATTGGGCTCAAGATCAATATCATACAAATCAGTGTTCTTCTATTCTTCTCTTTATTTTCATTGTAGTCATGAACTCTATTATATTAATCAATAAAGGTTGTATTATGTGCAACTAATTTAATAGTTGGGTAGATTGAAACCATAGTCATGTGATGCTTATATTTTTCTAAATGCTACGTTATTGCTTATTGATTAAACCTGAGAGTATTGGAATAGATTTATAGTAATCAAACTAGTTCAGAAACCTAGGGCAGTCGACTGAAGTGACAGCCAGTCGACTGATCCGAACCTGGGATTATAAGTTTGTGTATTATAGATCTGAATCTGTTATGTGAGCATATTGAGACGACCTGTATCTCGTGTTCATAACTTGTAACAAGGGAATCTCTAGGGGTTCTTGGTTCAATCGACTTAAGGGATCTAGATCTGATACAAATTTCTAGAACCTTGAGTGTTTGTTCGTTTCCACTGATCGTATGTTTTCTTTAAGTTCAACTTAGTAGATACAATGCTAAACACTTAATGAAAGAAACGAATTAGAGTAGATACCATGCCTAATTCTTGGCTTAGGGAAACAGTACTTTAAGGAGTAGATACCATGCCCTTGAAGGGAACAAACATGAGTAATAAGAGTAGTGGATAACTTCGCATTACTGACTATAGGTGGAAATCAATGCCCAACTACTTAAACAGATATTAGTGACTCAAATCGTGACACTTCTTAATTTAGTTTTAATCTTTATATTTCTTTTAGACATTTAAAACAACTCTTTATGATTCTTCTTCTTTTTATTGATCAGTAAGTTAAAGTCTACAATCTCTGTGGGATCGACCCTTGCTATTGCTACGCTTTTCTAAACGATTCGTGCACTTGCGAGGTTTATAATTTGTGTCTAGTTTTATCTATTTATTTAGGTAGTCTAGAAACCAACAACAAGTTTTTGGCGCCGTTGCCGGGGATTGTCTAGTATTTTAACTTACAAATCAGTAAAATTTTTTCTTTTTATTTTATTTTATTTCTTCTTTTTCTTTCCTAACATTTTCTTTCAGGTTACATTCGGCACAGGCAGACCAGTCGACTGTCCCAAGGATCAGTCGACTGTCCAGAGGATTTTTTTTTTCAAAAAGCAACAATGGGTGAAAATTTTTTAAACCGAGTACCAATGCAAGACAAATTCATTCCTAAGAATATTGAGAACCCTTCTTGCATAGCTTTTCAACCCAAAGTCACAGGGAATATGCATCTATCACCTCAATTACTCAGCATGGTGCCCCACTTCTTTGGTAGAACAGACGAAGATCCGCATCTACATTTACAAGACTTATTTGATCTTTGCAGGACACAAAGCATCCAAGGGCTTACCTCTGAACAAATCAGGTTAATCTTGTTTCCTTTTTCTCTAAAACTTAATGCTAAGTTGTGGTATAATTCTTTGGAACCAGGATCAATTAATTCATGGGAGCAATTGGCGACAAAATTCTTGAAAGAGTTCTTTCCAGCCCAGAAAATCAGACAACTAAAAAGGGAGATTCTACTCTTCCAACAAAAGGATGATGACTTGTTTTTCGAGGCATGGAAGGACTTCAAAAACAGGCTTTTCAAGTGTCCTACGCATAACATACCTAAGGATGACCAGGTACAATCATTTTATGAGGGTTTAAATGACGCTAACAATGCAATTGTAGATGCAGGTTGCAATGGAATGTTGATGAGGAAGAGTGCTGAGGAGGCCATAGAGTTATTTGAAGAACTCAGCGAGAACTCACAACAATTCTCAACTAGGAGGGGTCTTTCGAAAAGACAGGGAGTATACGAAATTTCTCATAATAATAACATGCAATTAGAAATGGAAACCATGAACAAAAAGATTGATATGCTTGTAAATTCAACGTTGGGTGGCGTAAAAAACCAACCAAAAGAAATGGGTGCAAATTGTTTTTAATCTAACCATACAACTAATTCATGTCCCATGTTTTCTTTCGCAGATCAGGAGCACACAAACTACGAAGAACAGGGAATGTACCCGCCCCAGAACAATTTTTTTTCAAACACGTATGACCCAGGGTGGCAAAACCATCAAGACAATCAATTCGCACCAGGGCATACGCAGCAGTTCCAAGGTGGGAATGGGTATGATAAGCCAGCACAAGAACAAACGAAGTTGGATTTCGAATCCACCATTCTTCAATTACTCCAACAGCAACAGCAAACAAACAATCAACAAGGACAGGCCATTCAAAAATTGGAAATTCAAATTGGGCAAATTGCTACGGAGTTAAGTGGAAGAAAGGCAGGAGAATTCCCATCACAAACCATACCTAACCCTGGAGGACAAGAACAGCTCCAATCAAGGACAACACTAGAGGAAGAGATTGAATTTACAATGTTTGATGTACCACAATTTCCACACGATGATCATGAATGTTATAATATTGATGTGGTTCAGGAAAGTTGTGACCAAACATTTCAGGAACATAGTGTTGATCCATTACCAGCAACAATTGCACACCCTCCACTACTATCGCAAGTTGAAATGGAATACGATGACTGGATGATTGCAGAGACAGTACATCACCTTGAACCTCCAACATCATATTCAGGTAAGCTTGCACCTGCATTTAAAAATTTTGTGTCTGATAACATTTGTGTTTTCCCAGACCAGCCGACTGATGAACAGGATAAGTCGACTGGTGAACATAACAAGTCGACTGGTGAATGGAATAAGTCGACTGCTAAAAGGTCACTAGATGTGGAGCTGAAGCCATTACATGAATATTTGGGGAACAACCAGACAGTACCTGTGACAGTTGCTGCAAATTTCAAGATGAACGAAGAAGCAAGGCTGCAGGGAGTCTTGCAAAACCACAATGGTGCATTAAGATGGACCATTGCTGATAAACTGATGTCAAGATGGTACGGTCCATAACATGTTACAAAGGTTTCCCCCACATAGTGCATTGACGAAAAAAATCAAACGTTCTAGGTGAATGGGCAGAGGGGGGAAACCTTATAATAAGATGAGTTGTGAGCCGCGAGTCATTCAATACATGGCACAACTCATCAAGTCTAGCTGAAGACAAGAAACACAGCGCTTATTGGGAGGCAACCCAATTTTTCAGGGGAGTATTTACACTTTCCCTTTATTTTCTTTCAGTTAATCATTATTATTTTCCTTTAGTTATTTTTACTCTCCTTACTAGATGGTAACACGTGCCTATTTATTTATTTTAAATTTTTGTGCGAACATTGAGGACAATGTTCCATCTAAGTTTGGGGGTATTAGGGGTATTTAGTTATATAGAGTAGAGTCTTTTGAATTTTTTTTAGGATAAACAATTTCTTATAAAGTAAGAAGAAGGATACTTATTTACTTTAGGATTGTTGAGTTTCATAGTTCCCTACAAAGTTATATGAGTCATGCGATTATACATAATAAACAATGTGATGCTTTTTCTGGTGATTATTCCTTTAGATCTAGTCCTAAATTGAGTTTAAGTAAATAGAGTGATAAATAAATAAATAAATAAATATATATATATATATATATATATATATATATATATATATATATATATATATATATATATATATATATATATATATATATATATATATATATATATATATATATATATTTGAATAAAGTCAATATACTCCAATGTTTTGAGTGCTTAGTAACTAGGGGTATTCATCACCAATGTTTACCTTTACGTCAAACGGCAACTTGAAATATGAGTATGCAAAGCACTTTAAAGTTTGTGACTTGTTGAGTAACCGGGTGGATTCATCACAAATGTTTTGCATTCGCGTCAAAAGGCAAGTGACCACTTTAGAGAAGAGACTATGGGTAAAAAAATAAATAAATAAATAAAATTAAAAAAAAAAAAAACCTCTAGTTTACTACTCGGTTTGTAGTAGAGGAAAGGGATAATCACAGATTGAGTAATCGCATACTATAACTACATTAATGGCATGACAAATATGATTGGGTTTGGAGATTATGACTAAACAATTGCACTGGAGAAAGTGGGTATGCTTAGTTTTACTTCATCTGAAATTGTTTATACTTTTTACTTTGATGCACATGAGAATTCTTGGTCTGATAGTTGAGTCTATTATTACTATTCCCTTGTTCATAAATTCACTCTTTGCTTGAGGACAAGCAAAATCTAAGTTTGGGGGTATTTGATGAACACAATATTATTCACATTTTAGAGCAATAACTTTAGTGCAATTAGACATTTAAATGCTCTATATATGGTATTTTACTCTCCTTTTCTCTTTTCCACAGGAAACAGCATAAAAGTGCGAAACGAAGCAAATTCAGGATTTTAAGGATGATACATAAGGAACTGAAGAGATCAGTCGACTGATTATGCTAACAGGCGACTGGACAGAGAAGCTGAAGCTGCTCGGCACAGTCGACTCCTCCAACAACAGTCGACTGGGCTGACGAATCATGAAACTACTAAAGTCTCGACACAGTCGACTTATATCCAACACCAGTCGACTGATCGGCGGCAGAGTCAACAGATAAGATAATTAAAGATTCATCCAAATCCAAATACAAATCAAAGTAGATACGGAAAGAAAGAAGAAAAGAGAAAGATATATATATCGCCAATCAGATAAGGAAAGAAATAAATAAAAGAAGAGGGCGTTTATGCAAAAGAGTAAAAACCCTAAATCTCTAGCCGTGTTCTATAAATACCAACCAAGATACAGGGGATGCGCTATGCTCGGAATATCTCAAGACGGCTGGACCGACCAAGAAAGGCCATCAACAGCTAGCATCAAAGAAGGAAGACGATTGCTGATTGGGCTCAAGATCAATATCATACAAATCAGTGTTCTTCTATTCTTCTCTTTATTTTCATTGTAGTCATGAACTCTATTATATTAATCAATAAAGGTTGTATTATGTGCAACTAATTTAATAGTTGGGTAGATTGAAACCATAGTCATGTGATGCTTATATTTTTCTAAATGCTACGTTATTGCTTATTGATTAAACCTGAGAGTATTGGAATAGATTTATAGTAATCAAACTAGTTCAGAAACCTAGGGCAGTCGACTGAAGTGACAGCCAGTAGACTGCAGTTGACTGAAGTGACAGCCAGTCGACTGATCCGAACCTGGGATTATAAGTTTGTGTATTATAGATCTGAATCTGTTATGTGAGCATATTGAGACGACCCGTATCTCGTATTCATAACTTGTAACAAGGGAATCTCTAGGGGTTCTTGGTTCAATCGACTTAAGGGATCTAGATCTGATACAAATTTCTAGAACCTTGAGTGTTTGTTCGTTTCCACTGATCGTATGTTTTCTTTAAGTTCAACTTAGTAGATACAATGCTAAACACTTAATGAAAGAAACGAATTAGAGTAGATACCATGCCTAATTCTTGGCTTAGGGAAACAGTACTTTAAGGAGTAGATACCATGCCCTTGAAGGGAACAAACATGAGTAATAAGAGTAGTGGATAACTTCGCATTACTGACTATAGGTGGAAATCAATGCCCAACTACTTAAATAGATATTAGTGACTCAAATCGTGACACTTCTTAATTTAGTTTTAATCTTTATATTTCTTTTAGACATTTAAAACAACTCTTTATGATTCTTCTTCTTTTTATTGATCAGTAAGTTAAAGTCTACAATCTCTGTGGGATCGACCCTTGCTATTGCTACACTTTTCTAAACGATTCGTGCACTTGCGAGGTTTATAATTTGTGTCTAGTTTTATCTATTTATTTAGTTAGTCTAGAAACCAACAACATATACTGAAAGCATCACTTTTGTATTAACTTTATTTCCTTATTTTTTTTGAATGAGAATCATTTGGGCATATGTTTGCATATTGTGTTTATTATAATATTAATGCAAGTATCTGATATTCTATAAGGTTGATAATATGGTGTGAGGTGACACACAGAAGATCATATTATCAGTTCCCTATGGAATATATAAATAGTTCACAACCTAGACGGACTTGGAAAATCCATTGGAAAGGTTGTAGTGTAATCTGGTATTAGTCTATCTTGACTATAGGTTTACTTTAGTACACTTTGTGTATATTGAACAGGACCACTTGAGGTTGTTCTCTTTGTACTGACTACAAAAGAGATCAAACACCTCTATTATTATGGATGCTTATGCTCTTAATCCAGATATAATAACAGACATGTATATGCAGTGTGCATTACTTTGACTGATAAAAGAGTGAGATTCATTATGGATCAACAACCTCTATGAATTGGGTAATAGCATTGTATATATGATGGGCTGTTGATTGTAAAAGGAATCCATGTCCCGATACGTTGGGTTGATGATGTCCCCTTAAGGAGCTCATAAGGATTATCATGTAAAACCTACAAGTGGATTACATCCGACATGACAAATAAAGTTGAGTGGTACTACTTAAGGATAAAAGATGTTGATCAATATAGTTGTCAGTAACTTAATTTGATCGACGGACATTCGATATCTTAACATGGGGAGCTGAACGAGCATATAATAAAAGGAGCCCATAAATATAATTTGGGATTGGGAAGGTTGTGCAACAATAGCTCTTTAGTGGACCGAGCTATTGTTAATGGGTCTGGTTTGTGTGTTCGGGCTAAACACGGGATACCCAGATTCGTTAGGAGACCTAACCCTAATTTCTCCTCATGGTCCCTGCCGTAGCCTTATATATATATCCTCTATTCTCTGGCCGTCATATTATTATCAGAGATAAGAAGTTTTCTCTAAATTCGTGATTCACGTAAGGAGAGAAAGAGAGGTCAGCCAAGGAGAAGAAAGGTTGGGAGACCGTCGCCCACCCGACGTCCAACCCGAGGAAGGAATACGTGCAGAAGATCTTGGGGTCGCTGACGGCTCGAGGTTGCTAGAAACTATCGTCTTCTTCTCATCACAGGTATAATTCGTGAACCCTAGATTCCGCTATAGAGGGTTAGATCACGTATTAAATCTGTTAAGCTTTTATGATCAATACGCACACCAATCCGTGGTCCTGGAAATCATCGCCGTTCCATCAATTGGTATCAGAGCTAGGTTTTGGATCTACGTATTGATTGTTACATCCATGTTGTCCAATAAAACTTGTGTTGTATGATAGTCGGTAGATGTAGATCTGTTCTAACTCGGTTTTGCAGGCATCTTAGATCCAACTATTATGGTCCAATGCATGTTTTGTTTGTGTTGTTGTTGTTTTGTGGATGTAATTAATATCACGAGGGTTGATCGTGCTTATAATTTTAATTTTTCAATCTAGATTATGTGTGAACTCCTTCGGGAGGCATAGGATTGATGTAATTTTAATTTTTTTTTTTTTTTTCGATTGATCGTGATGGCGGTGGTGGCTGTTTCTGACGCCGGAGGAGATGCTGTTTTTAGGCAGTCCGGAGATCGACAGATGGTTTTCGATGAAGAAATCGGCAGCCAAACCTAAATAAATATATTAAAAAATCGGGGCGCTGCCCCGAACCCCTAATAACTCTGCGCAGGGTCAGATTTGGGATTCGCACAGTTGGGGAAGAATCAGGAAAGATGGCCATAATAGTTGGATATTTATTTTCAAATTTATTGCCATTATTGCTTATTCTGATTATGCATGTTTATTATTTTGTGATTTTTTTTGAAAAACTAGGATCACATTAATAATGGACAACATGGACATAAATTAACTAGTAGAAAAACCCTCATTCTTAAATAACTAAGTGGGTGAGGGAATTCATTTAACATGAATCCCACGGTCTCCATTGCTGGTCTGTAGGTGATATAATTATACTTGCGTGTTGGCTTTAGTGCTTTCCTCCATATCGGATGAGTATAATTATGGATCACCAGTACAAACTTCCTTAGGGATAATTGTAGAAAGTTACCTAGTATGTGTTCACTTCTCCATCTGAAGGAACTCAATACAAGATAATGGACTTAGTATTAAGCAATGGTATACACTTAGATGCAAATAATGGTATCCTCCCCATCGGAGTCACTGCTATTATTTGTAGGACCAGAGCAAGACCAACAGATTAATTTTATTTGTCATAAAGTTGTGTTGACATGATAGTAAAATTAATAGGAAAAACCTAATTGAACAAATATTGAATTTGTATACGTCCACACTATCGTGGCATGCTAAATTCATGGTGTTTAAGGTGTTGGTGAATTTTTTTTTTATTGTTTTGAGGGAATCAATATTTAATTAATTCAAAAAGTTTTGCCCTACATAATTTTTTTATGTGATTCTCAGGATTTCAAAAATGGGTTCTTTCAGTCCACTTATGGTGATTCTTAAAGAAAACAAACTTACTGGACCTAATTATATTGACTGGAAATATAACTTGGATATTGTCTTTAACTGCTGAAGAGTACAAATTTGTACTCAATGAGGAATGCCCACCTAAGCCTGATGCTAACTCTGATGAAGAGGTCAAAGAGGCTTATAAGAAGTGGAAAAAGGCAGATGAGATGGCGCGGTGTTACATTTTGGCAACTATGTCAAATGTACTGCAGCATCAGCATCAGGCCATGCCCACAGCTTATGATATGATGTACAACCTTAAGGAACTCTTCGGACATCAGAGTAGAGCAGATAGGCAATTTGCTATGAAGAGTTTGATGAGAGCATCTATGGCTGAAGGGACACCAGTAAGGGATCATATTCTCAAGATGATGGGTCATCTAAATGAGATGGAGATCCTTGGTGCAGAAATCGATGGGGAAACCCAAATCGATATCATTCTCGGAACTCTGCCTAAAAGTTTTGACTCGTTTTTCCTTAATTACAACATGAACAAAAGGTTGTATAGTTTGGCAGAACATGCAAAAGAACTACAGGATGCTGAAGCTCTCTTCAAGCAGAATGCCCATGTTTATGTGACTGAAAAGGACTCTACTTCTAAGCCGAAAGGTGGTAAGAAGAAGAAAGTTCAAAAACAAGTAAACTCAGCAAAGAAGGGCATGGGACCTCAAGGCGCTGTGAAAAAGCCGAAAGGCAAGTGTTTCAAGTGCAAAGGGTCAGGACATTGGAAGACTGACTGTCTACTTCTCAAACAAGAGAACAAAGAAGGTATATCTCATTTACTAGTTGTTGAAACATGTTTAGCGGTGTTATCTACCGGCACCTGGTGTGTAGATACAGGAGCCACTAATCATGTCTGCAATACATTGCAGGGGTTTCAGGAAACCAGACGGCTCAGTGATGGAGAGATATGCTTGTTTATGGATGACGCTACAAGAGTAGCGGCCATTGCAATAGGAGATATTATTTTATCTTTTGGTAGAAATAAGTCTTTGACATTGAGAGATTGTCTTTATGCACCTTCACTTAGAAGGAATTTAATTTCTATTTCCATGCTAGTTAAGGATGGATATTCAGTTTATTTTAATGACAATATTGTTATTAGGAAAAATAAGCATTTTATCTGTTCTGGTGCATTGGTTGATAATCTATATGTCATTAATCCTATTTCGCCCACGATGCAACTTATGGAAATGAATAATATATCTTCTAACATAAATAAGAGAAAAAAACCTTCTTGTATGAACCAAACATATCTTTGGCACTTGCGATTGGGGCATTTAACCTAAGAAGGATTCAAAGACTGGTTAAAGATGGACCTTTGAGTTCATTGGAAGTGGAGGCACTACCAGTCTGTGAATCCTGCTTGGTAGGTAAAATGACCAAAAGGCCTTTCAAGGCAAAGGGGTATAGGGCCAAAGATGTGTTGGAATTGGTTCATTCTGATCTGTGTGGGCCCATGACTGTCCAGGTTGGAGGTGGCTTTGAATATTTTGTCACATTTACTGACGATTATTCAAGGTATGGATATATTTATTTGATGCGCCGTAAGTCTGAGTGCTTTGAGAAATTAAAAGAGAACAAGGCAGAAATGGAGAAACGTCATGGAAAATGTATCAAGTCATTACGTTCAGATCGTGGTGGCGAGTATCTCTTTGGGGAGTTTAGGGACTATTTGTCAGAGGCTGGGATTACATCCCAATTATCAGCACCTAGAACACCCCAACAGAATGGTGTAGCAGAAAGAAGGAATAGGACTCTTATGGAGATGGTTAGATCAATGATGAGTTATTCAGATTTACCAGATTCATTTTGGGGATATGCCTTAGAAACTGCAGCTTATATTTTGAACTTGGTTCCTTCTAAGTCAGTACCAATTACTCCCACAGAACTGTGGACTGGGCGTAAGCCTAGTCTGAAACATGTTCGGATTTGGGATAGTCCAGCACACGTGCTGAATGGGAAAGCCGATAAGTTGGAATCTCGTACAGAAGTACGCTTGTTTGTAGGCTATCCAAGAGGAACGAAAGGAGGTTTATTTTATAGTCCTAAGGATCAGAAGGTCATTGTTAGCACCAATGCTCGATTCTTAGAGGAAGACTATGTGATGAACCATAAACCCATAAGTAGAGCTGTTCTAGAAGAACTGAGAGGTGAGACACCAAATACTTCAGTACCAACAGTACAACAAGATGTACCACCAGTAACTGCACAACGTGTCACAAATGTTACACCACAACCGATAGTGCCTCGTCGTTGTGGGAGGGTTGTGATACAACCTGATAGATATATGTTCTTGGGAGAGTCGTCAGACTTTGTCCCTGAGGAACAAGATTATGATCCCTGTACCTACAATGAAGCACTCCAAGATAAAGATGCAGAGTCTTGGCAAAAAGCAATGATATCTGAAATAGAATCTTTGGATTCTAATCAAGTCTGGGAGCTTGTAGAACCACCTATTGGTGTAAAAGCCATTGGATGCAAGTGGGTCTATAAGAGAAAAAGATGATCAGACGGTAAGGTTGAAACCTTTAAAGCTCGGCTTGTTGCAAAAGGTTTTACTCAAAGAGAGGGTATCGATTATGAGGAAACTTTTTCGCCAGTAGCCATGCTTAAGTCTATCCGGATTCTTTTATCTATTGCAGCTCATCTTGATTATGAGATTTGGCAAATGGATGTCAAGACAGCTTTCCTTAATGGAAGTCTTGAGGAAGACATCTACATGAAGCAACCAGACAGGTTCATTAAAAAGGGCCAAGAGCATCTTATTTGTAAGCTCAAGAAGTCCATTTATGGACTTAAGCAAGCTTCCAAATCTTGGAACATATGTTTTGATCAGGTGATAAAATCCTATGGATTTGATCAATGTCAAGATGAATCGTGTGTATACAAAAAGTGTGACGGAAACGTAGTGGTATTCCTAGTACTTTACGTGGATGACATCTTGCTCATTGGAAACAATGTGAAGGTATTATCTAACGTAAGGGTATGGTTATCCAAACAGTTTGATATGAAGGACTTGGGAGAAGTAGGTCACATCCTTGGGATCAAAGTTCTACGAGATCGCAAGAAAAGGATGTTGGGCTTGTCCCAAGCTTCCTAGATCGATACTATACTAACTCGTTTTAGCATGCAAAATTCTAAGAAAGGTTTCTTACCTTTTAGGCATGGAATTGCCCTATCAAAGGAGCAGTGTCCGAGGACACCTAAAGAGATAGAGAACATGAAAGCAGTTCCTTATGCTTCAGCAGTAGGAAGCTTAATGTATGCAATGCTATGTACGAGACCAGATATCTGCTTTGCCGTTGGCATGGTTAGCAGATATCAGTCTAACCCGGGACAAGAGTACTGGACTGCCGTAAAGCATATTTTGAAGTACCTGAAAAGGACTAAAGATTACATGCTAGTTTACCAGGCAGATAGTTTAGTTGCCTTGGGGTATACAGACTCAGATTTTCAGTCAGATAGGGATTCCAGGAAATCAACTTCAGGTTATGTATTTACTTTGGGAGGTGGAGCCACTATATAGAGGAGTATCAAGCAAAAATGTATTGCTGATTCTACCATGAAAGCCGAGTATGTGGCAGCCTCTGAGGTAGCCAAAGAAGCGGTTTGGCTCAGAAACTTCCTATTGGACTTGGATGTGGTACCTAATTTGCCTAAGGCTATTACACTTTATTGTGATAATAGTGGTGCAGTTGCAAATTCGAAGGAACCACGAGCCCATAAGACAGGTAAACACATTGAGCGTAAGTACCACCTGATACGAGATTTCGTAAAGAAAGGAAAAGTTGTTGTGATCAAGATAGCATCAGCAGACAACCTTGCTGATCCCTTCACTAAGAGCATACCAGCTAAGGCTTTTCATAGTCATGTTGAGGGAATGGGAGTCAGATGCGTAGCAGCATGACTTTAAGTATAAGTGGGAGATTTGTAACAGTATACTGAAAAGCAATGCTTTGAGTATAAGTGGGAGATTGTTAGGGTTATATACTGAAAGCATCACTTTTGTATTAACTTTATTTCCTTATTTTTTTTGAATGAGAATCATATGGGCATATGTTTGCATATTGTATTTATTATAATATTAATGCAAGTATCTGATATTCTATAAGGTTGATAATATGGTGTAAGGTGACACACAGAAGATCATATTATCAATTCCCTATGGAATATATAAATAGTTCACAACCTAGACGGACTTGGAAAATCCATTGGAAAGGTTGTAGTGTAATCTGGTATTAGTCTATCTTGACTATAGGTTTACACTAGTACACTTTGTGTGTATTGAACAGGACCACTTGAGGTTGTTCTCTTTGTACTGACTACAAAAGAGAACAAATACCTCTGTTATTATGGATTCTTATGCTCTTAATCCAGATATAATAACAGACATGTATATGCAGTGTGCATTACTTTGACTGATAAAAGAGTGAGATTCATTATGGATCAACAACCTCTATGAATTGGGTAATAGCATTGTATGTATGATGGGTTGTTGATTGTAAAAGGAATCCATGTCCCGATACGTCGGGTTGATGATGTCCTCTTAAGGAGCTCATAAGGATTATCATGTAAACCCTGCAGGTGGATTTCATCCGACATGACAAATAAAGTTGAGTGGTACTACTTAAGGATAAAAGATGTTGATCAATATAGTTGTCAGTAACTTAATTTGATCGACGGACATTCGATATCTTAACATGGGAAGCTGAACGAGCATATAATAAAAGGAGTCCATAAATATAATTTGGGATTGGGAAGGTAGTGCAACAATAGCTCTTTAGTGGACCGAGCTATTGTTAATGGGCCTGGGTTGTGTGTTCGGGCTGAACACGGGATACCCAGATTCGTTAGGAGACCTAACCCTAATTTCTCCTCATGGTCCCTGCCGTAGCCTTATATATATATCCTCTATTCTCTGGCCGTCATATTATTATCAGAGATAAGAAGTTTTCTCTAAATTCGTGATTCACGTAAGGAGAGAAAGAGAGGTCAGCCAAGGAGAAGAAAGGTTGGGAGACCGTCGCCCACCCGATGTCCAACCCGAGGAAGGAATACGTGCAGAAGATCTTGGGGTCGCTGACGGCTCGAGCTTGCTAGAAACTATCGTCTTCTTCTCATCGCAGGTATAATTCGTGAACCCTAGATTCCGCTATAGAGGGTTAGATCACGTATTAAATCTGTTAAGCTTTTATGATCGATACGCACACCAATCCGTGGTCCTGGAAATCATCGCCGTTCCATCAGAGGGAAGCTTAGATCCTGGCCATCGATCTGATCTTGATGTGAGGCTACTGTTTGAAGAGATTTTGGATGTTGTGGAGGTTATGCTGACTGGTGGTTACCGAAAACCCACAAAGACAACCTGAAACAACGGGATTGATCCTAGCGACACCCTCAGATGATCTGGTTAGTAACCAAAAGTGCAAAACTGGACAAAAATGCTGATTACCTTATACCAATGGAGGTAGGGTACTATTTATAGGCCTATCATATAGTTGACCAGATCTTTTAACTAATTTTATGGGACCCACTTAATTAGTGTTCCCTCAATTAGCAGCTGAGATCCCATTTTAAGGGGAAGTGGATTAACTGTCGTAACTGACAGTCAATCTCCCCCTTATTAAGCTATCAGTTAATCCATCTTCGGCTGGCTGGATTGAGGTGGTGGGCCTAGATGCGCCCCACTTGCTTTGTCACGACCTATCAGTTAATCCATCTTCGGTGGGCTGGATTAAGGTGATGAGGCTAGATGCGGTCCACTTGCTTTGTCACCCTGTCTTAATTTTAACAGAGTGCTTTGTGATCCGTATTTGAATCAAACGGTTGTCAACACTTACGAATTTGACCCTCCATCAAGTACCATCACATGTTAGTCCATATTTAATCAATAACAAGACAGAAAAATATCATCAAAGGATCAATGTTCATGTGAAAGCGCATCCTTAACCACCATGAAAATTTAAAAATATTTAACAATTAACTCTTTAAGCTTTTATCTTAAGCATAGTTGATTTAATTATCAATAAAGAAGAAAGCATTAGGTAACGTCTGAGAGATCTTTATATTTAATAAATGAAATTTACCCTTGTATCAAATTGCATTTTGTTGACCTCACCTTTAATTTAAGCATAATTACTATTTAATATAATAAAATTAATAAGTAAAGAATTGGGATTGGGGTTCTTAAAGGGTAGAAAAGATAAATTAAATTAAGTTGCACAGAGAAAGAGTGCAACTGTCGGTGGCCTTCTGTTCACTGAGTGCGATTTGTATGTTCAATTTTCTCGGCCATTGGGATCTGATACAAATACAATCAAGGGTGACCATGGTTTTAGCTTATTTCTAAGATGACTAGTTTTATATTATAATCACTGAAACCCAAACTATTTAAAAACTGATTTTTTTTCTTTTTTATTTTTATTTTTATTTTTATTTTATTTTGTTTTTTTGAAGAAAAATGTGGAGCATGGTCACCCTGTTTCATTAATGAAAAATTAACCAAACAAACCCAGTGTACAGGGCCAAATTACAAACTACAGACAGAAAATAGAACATGAAGTGACATGACCAGTACATACAATCAGAATCACTCCAACACCCTTATACGGTGGGCCAACAACCCAAAACAAAAAATCAACAACCCACAGTCGGGCTTGGCCCCGACCTCCACCCATATTGTACTGGACCCCATCTTGGGCCCAGTCACAAAGCAAAGACCAACTAATTGTATGTACGTCAAATAAGCTTCGTACACCGCCTCCACGACACGCGCACACCCACCTGAAGCAAATCACGCGGGATTTAGATTTTCGCCGCTATCCTCCCCAACTCCCACTAACTAACCAAAACACTCTTACACTCAGCCAGTAGAAGTAACAACCAAAAAAAGAGAACTGTGGAGAGGATACATTCACCTCTCTCACGCTTTAGCTCTCTCAAGCGAAATCTCACCAAACAAAACTCTCTCACCCTAACCACGGACACAGTCAAAGAGAGAGCCATGAAGAGGATACCTTCGCCTCTCTCACACTTTTACCTTCTCAAGTGATTTCTCACAAACACAAACATACACCTGCATAGAGTAGCGAGAAGCAACATCATCACTCTCTCACTCTCTCTCTCTCACGCAAGAACCCGAAACAAATCACAACTAACTGAAGAATCACCTTCCCCTCTTGCCCATGCAAGCGGTGGACATTGTGGGTTCCAGATTCAATGATGAGGGGGGTAGTGGCAGTGCTATCACGAAGCTTGTGGCAGTTGGTTAAAGGATGTCGAGTTCAGGGTGTGACTCACATACTGACAGCCAAAATCCCAAACAACTCCAACTCTACAATTCCACTCAGCGCACCTCATGGGAGGACCTCGTCTGCGGGCCCAAGCCCCACAACTGTGCTACAACAAGTGAGTGCACCTCATGGGGGGACCCAATCTTCAGGCCCAATCCCCACAACCGTGCTGCACTTCATACTTCACACCGAAAACCAAAATACAACCCTTCACTTCCCACCCAAATCAACTCACATTCACCCACAAGCACCCTTGCACGCAGGAGCTCGATGGCGGACGGAGGAGCACAGAGGAGGGCGTCGAGAAGGTGGCGCGGTTGAACGTTGCTCGCCGGAACAGTGGCGACTTCAAAGATTTCAGAGTAGAAGAGGGATCGGGCGACGGGTTAGCAACCACCAGATCTGGAGCAAAGGGATCGGTCAGAGGGATCGGGCAACATTTGCCAGATCTAAAGCAGCCACTACAGCGTGGCGCACCCCGTACGGGGGTGATGGGCCTGGAGCATTGGTGGGGTGGAGAGGAGGCATTTCGTCAGATCTGGAGCTCATGTCGACAGGGCTGGAGTGGGGTAGACGTGGGATAATGGGAGGGGCGGCAGAGAGGACAAGTCGAACTGGAAGTGGAAGAGGGAGAAGGGCGGCCGGGGATCTAGGAGATCGTTGAAGAGGTGAAGTTGGGAATGGAGGTGGGGAGGGGGCGGCGAAGCTAGCCCCCCCCCCCCCCCCCCCCCCCGGGTCAGAGATCTAGGGTGAGGGTTTTTTTTTTTGGGGTTGGGGGGGGGGGAGCTTATCTCTAGAATTCTAGTATTAAAAAAAATTGTATCATGTTTAAAAACTAATTTGTTATCCCGTATGTATCGAGTTAGTCATCACATACAAAATATCATGTTTGTCATGCGTGCTCATAAAGATGGTATGTATGGTTGAATGTTTTTTTGGATGAAAGGAGAGGCGTAGCTACCTGGTACCGATGGGTGCGGCTGTGACCCCTCGATTTTGGCTGCGATCCTCAGATTTAGTAACGCTTTGAATATTTCATGAACAATAACATGAGTATAGTTTAAATAGAGCAATATGATATCATATATTCACCAATTGGTTGTAGTCCAGTTGGTTAGGACACTTGACTGTCATGCAAATGTACCCGAGTTCAAGTCCCAGGAATAAAAATTGGTTGTAGTCTAGTTGGTTAGAATACTTGGCTGTCATCCAAATGTACCTGAGTTCAAGTCCCAGGAATAGATTTTTTTTACTTTTATTAGAAATTTTAATTTCTTTTTTTTATCTTTACTTTTATTAGAAATTCTAATATCTTTTTGTTCAAGTCCCAGCAATGTAATTTAAAATTTTTAATTTCTTTTTGTTCAAGTCCATGCAACAAAATTGAATTTAATTTTTACTTTTATTTGAAATTTAATTTCTTTTTAAAATGACAAAAATAGAAAACTATTTGACAACAGTGGGAGTTGAACCTAGAGTTGGTATCGGGTCCTATTGGGTCGATTCCTCTACTACCCGGACCCGAACCCAAACCCAGTACCTCACGGGTCCAAAAATTGGACCTGGACCCAGACATGCAAGAATTGGGTCTGGGTCCGGGTCCATGTCCGGGTCCTAATTAAAAAAAACCTACATATCGGGTCCGGTAGCACGGAATAAATATTTGCACTTAAGTATTTTTTCACCGGATACCCTACGGTTCTAACAATTTTTGCACTTAAGTACATGAATAAATATTATATTTACACATCTATCTTCAACAATTACTAGTTACATGTATATCCATATAACCATATTATCCAAATTCCATATTTTTGGGGTATTTTTAACAGGTCCGGTCTAGATCTGGGTCGGGACTATTTTGAGCAGACCCGGTCCCATACTCATGTAGATTGGGTCGGTTCCGGTCCAATGCCGAGTTCGGGTAGGGTCCGGGTCAGGGCCAAGTATCGGGTTTTTGTACCATCCCTAGCTGAACCCATGACCTTCTAATGGTGGCATATAATGAAAGAGACATATTGGATGTCATTAAGAATGAACATATCAGTCAATATTTGTAAAATGTGAAGTCTCCAAGGGTTTTATTGCCAAAGATAATGTCTATTTAGTAATTGTAACAGTTTATGACATTTGATATTAATATATGATGTTTTGAGGAATACAATTGTATTTATTATAATTTATTATTTTTTAAAAGTAAGTGTCGCGCCCCCTGGATAAAAGTCCTAGCTACGTCATTGGATGAAAGCTTTGCAATTTAGATTATTATTTGTAATTTACACGTACGATGCACGTCTTAATAAATATATATTTGTAAAAAGTAAAAACTTCGATGTAGTCTAGCTTCGAATCTGAGACCTCCTTCATATTAGATATGTACACGCGATACACATAAGTTGGTATGTTGACTGATATGGGTAAAAATAGAACCAAATCAGAACTGTTCAAATCGGACACGAATCTTAAAGCTCTAAGGGGTAAAATGATACTTTCACTAAAACATGTCCATAAACAGGGAATGTGTCTCTTTCAAACCCAACAGCCCAAAACGGGTCTGTCTTGCTTGGTTGTCCTACTAGACCAATAAGAATGAGTCCATATTATTTAAATTCATAATTATCCATAAGAGACGTTTCAAAAATTGTATCTCTAATCCTGGTGGGAGTTTAAACACTCCTCAACCACTCTTATCTCTTCATAAAGAAGGGATAACTGGTTTAATCCAAAAATACTGGGAAGTAGAGATAAATTCTTATCTTGAAACTGACCAAAGCGACTATAAATACCATCCTACATCCACCAAAAACCGGTAATCAATATTTTCTCCACAAAGAGTTCCCTCATAGTCTTCTTGATTTCTGACTTGAGCATCGGAAGGTCTATTGCCGGGATCAACCCTGGTGTTTCAAACTTTTTGCAGGTCAGCGAAGGCGATCTTCACCACACTAATCAAATCCTACAGCGCAAACGAGTCAGATCGAGAAGTCAATCACAGTCAACGGTAGCTAACAACATTGAAAGTCAAAATGTCAGTTCTTGATTGTTCCTCAAAAGAATCCACATCATCTGATTGCTCCCACTGAAATAAGCAACAACAGATTGGCATCGTCTGTGGGAACAGCAAAGAAATTCTGACCAGAACTCGCTGATAAAAAAAACTACTTTCAACCATGCCTCCTATGGAGAATGGGAAGGCATCGACCTCAAGCTGACGACCCAACCCTATTCCTCTACCTCCTCCTCCTGAGGACCTTCCTCCCACCTTTTAACAAGTGCAACTCTGTAAGAAGAGTCTCTCCTTCAGCAGATTCAGTCTCCCTCCGGAGGAGTACCACTGGGGGGCTCCCGCCGAAGCCGTCCCAAACCATCTACAAGACCCTTCGTCGAAAACAGAAGTTCAGTTTACACCTCGACCACTTCCATGTTGCTTCAACCACAACCCGACCTCTATCAGTTCATCATCAGCCGCAAGCAGGGGTCTGACCTCCGAACCTAGCTCAATGAGAGGAGGACTCATAAGGAAACCCCCCATCCAGAACAGTAGGGGGTAGGAAAAGCTCTTCCCCTCGAAGGCCACAATCCAAAAGAACTCCCTCTCCAAGAGGGCGGGGAAGAACTCCCTCTCCCAGAAGGCAAAGAAAATCCCCCTTTCCTAGAGGGCAAAAAATCCACCAATCCCCAAGGGACCACAAAAGAACTCCTCCCCGAGAAAGGAGGCATCCAACTCCAACCAGTAGAACATCCCCTAAAGAGGAAGGGAGGAGGAAGTACCCATCACCAGAGCAGAGCTTCGAGAGTTCAAAGATGAAATTCTTCAGGACCTTAACATAATTCCTCCAAAGACTCGAGACCCAGTGCTTACCGATTTCCCCTCCATAATGTGAAGAGTCCCATCGGTCCACTAGATTCGGTCAGCAAGAAGATGCTTTCCTCTGATGCCTCTGAAAGATGGAAGATCGTACAACACTACTGAAGCAGGAATAAGCAAAACAGGAAAGAAGATACCGTCCCTTCAGACCCCCATTCTCCTAAAAGATCATTGAGGCTTATGTCCCCATTAACTTCAAGCTCCGAGCCACTGCCATCACATCACTAGTTCTCATCATTCTCCTAGCTACCATCGCCGAACTCCACGCTCCCCTTCGTACGAAGACGAGTCCAGAGGCTTGCCAGGGTACCGTCGAAGGGATGATGCTATTTACCGTCATCTCCACAAGATGGAGAGGTCCCTCGGCCAACTAGACAGGGAAGAGGAGCTGAGAGGAAGGACCCTCCATCCAAGCCGACCTCCCTTCTCCAAAACTATCATAGAAGCATCCGTTCCACCGAACTTCAAGCCCCCACAGTTTGAAACATATACTGGGGAGTCCGACCCCATGGATCACATCGAGAGTTTCAAAACTCTCATGATGATCCACCAGGCTTCTGATGCTCTACTATGCAAGACCTTCCCAGCTACTCTCAAAGGTCCAGCTCAGGAATGGTACTCTCGCCCGTCCTCCATCTTCTCCTTTGAACAATTTGAAACCCTCTTCATTACCCACTTTGTAAGTAGCCATCGCACCGATAAGACTAGTATCTCCATACTCTACCTCAGTCAGAAGAAGGGCGAGAAGCTAAGAGATTATGTGAAGCGGTTTACCGCGGAAGCCATATCTATTGCCTCCCTCAACCAATCAGTCGCTGTAGCAGCCTTCCAGTCAAATGTCCTCAACTCAAGCCTTTGGTCCTCCCTAGCCAAAAAGCCCCCGCAAAACTTCTTCGACCTTCTTCTCAGAAGCGAGAAATATATCCGAGCCGAGGAAGCTGAACATCGCCCCACTTTTAAGGAGTCTTTCTTCGGGACCAAGAGAAAGGCAGCTGAAGAAGTGGGAGCTAAGAAGCTCCAGAAGGACAACGGGGGCCAGCGCCGCCCGCCTCCCAGATTTGAGAAGTTTACCCCTCTTAACGCCAACATTTCTACTATTCTCATGGAAGTCGAGAAGGAAGGAGTTCTGCCTCCTACCCCGAAGATGAATACCCCCGGCAAGAAGAGGGACAAGGAAAAGTGGTGCCGATATCATCGAGACCACGGCCACGACACCAACGACTGTTGGGCCCTGAAGAATGAAATTGAAGCCCTATTCCAGATAGGGCAGCTGTCTAAGTTTGTGAGAAAGGATCGAATTGATCTTCCTCCTCCCCCCAGGGGGGCTAACAAGCGTCCCGAGAGGCGCGACAAGACTCCCGAGTTTGAAGAGGAACGCATCTTGCATCTCATTCATGGAGGTCCCATGGGAGGAACCTCCAACTCTTCCCGGAAGACTTTCATACGAGAAGTCAATTCGATTCATGGCATACCCCCTCCCAAAGGCCTTAGAGTCCCGGCCACTTTCTCAGATAAAGACCTGGAGGGTGTCCGAACCCCCCATTGCGATGCATTAGTGATCAACCTCCACATGGCCAACTTCAAAGTAGAGAGGATTCTGGTGGAAAATGGTAGCTCTGTCAACATCCTCTTCCTGATGGCCTTCCGAGGACTCAAGTTATCGCGGGACAGGCTCAAGCCCGCCGGCTACACGCTCCATTGGTTCACGGGAGTGCCAGTGACTATCGAAGGGGTAATAACCCTCGACGTAACCGCTGGCAAAACTCCTACTACCCGGACAGAGCCAATGGATTTCATGGTTGTCGACATCCCAGCTACTTACAATGTGATTCTAGGCCGACCTGGCTTAGCTGCTTTAGAGGCCGTCCCGTCGGCTTATCATCTTAAAATGAAGTTCCCCACCAAGTCGGGTGTAGGGAAAGTAAGGGGTAACCAAGAGATGGCCCGCAAGTGTTACATGACCTCCACTGGGGGACCTGTCCTCTCCCTCGAGACTCTTGAGATTCCCCAGGGGAACGCCCAACCTATGTCCGAACCAGTGGATGAGCTAGAGGAAGTGCTCTTTTCTGAGCAAGATCTGAACCGCAAGTTCTTCATCAGCAAGAACCTCCCTTCTGCCCTCTATTCTGACATAATCCAATGCATCAGGAAGAACCATGACCTCTTCGCCTGGTCGGCTGCCGATATGCCAGGAATTTCCGAGGAGCTCCTTGTCCACCACCTAAGCGTTGCTCCGAGGTCCAAACCGGTCCAGCAGAAGAGGCGCAAATTTTCCCCCGAGCGCTAGCAAGCCATAAAGGAAGAAGTGGACAAGCTCATCAAAGCCCGGTTCATACAAGAAGTTAACTATCCCGAATGGCTCTCTAATGTTGTTATGGTTAAGAAGGCCAACGGAAGTTGGAGAATTTGCATCGACTTCACGGATCTTAACAAAGCGTGCCCTAAGGATCCATTCCCTCTCCCCAGCATCGACACCTTGATCGATGCTACTTCGGACCATGAGCTGCTGAGCTTCATGGATGCCTTCTCTGGATATAACCAAATCAGAATGTTCCCCCCGGATATCCTGAAGACCTCCTTCGTCACCGATCAAGGACTCTATTGCTACAGGGTAATGCCCTTCGGGCTAAAAAATGCCGGTGCAACCTACCAGCACCTCGTCAATAAAGTCTTCCAGAATCAGATCGGCCGAAACATGGAAGTGTATGTTGATGATATGCTAGTTAAAAGCAACCATGGGGCCGACCATGTTGCCGATCTCCAAGAAGCATTCGATGTGTTGAGGAAGCATGATATGAGGCTCAAACCGAACAAGTGTGCATTCGGAGTCTCGTCGGGTAAGTTCCTAGGCTTCATGGTAAGTCAAAGAGGGATCGAAGCCAACCCCAAGAAGATCAAAGCCAACTGGACATGGCTCCTCCTACAAGTGTGAAAGAAGTTTAGAAGCTCACAGGATGCCTCGCGGCCATAGGGCGCTTCCTGTCTAAGTCAGGAGAGAAGTGTCTTCCTTTCTTCAAAGCCTTCAGGGGGCTAAGGGCTTCGAGTGGGGCCAACAGCAGCAAGAATCGTTCGACCAACTGAAAGCCTATCTGATCAACCCCCCTCTCCTTAGCAAGTCTATCCTCGGGGAAACACTCTACCTCTACCTAGCTGCCTCCGAGCAAACCCTCAGTGCTGTCCTAGTGAGGGAAGAAGACAAGGCTCAAAAGCCAATTTATTATGTGAGCAAGGTTCTCAGAGATGCCGAGCTCCGCTATCCGAGATTAGAGAAGATAGCATATGCCTTGGTTATGGCAGCCAGGAAGCTCTGCCCTTATTTTCAATCCCACTCGGTGGTCATTCTCACCGACCAGCCGCTTAAGCAAGTTCTACACAAGCCCAAGACCTCCGAGCGTCTGATGAAGTGGTCGATCGAGCTGAGTCAACATGACATATCTTACCAGCCTCGGACCGCAATCAAGGCTCAAACCTTAGCTGAATTTATTATTGAGAGCACCATCCCGAAGGTTAGTCAAGCAACAAACGGGCCTCCCATCTGAATAGTATGTGTAGACGGATCCTCTTGCACCAAAGGGAGCGGAGCCGGAGTCATTCTGGCAGGCCCAGATGACTTCGTTCTCTAATACTCCCTCCGCATCAACTTTAAAGCTTCCAACAACGAAGCTGAGTATGAAGCCCTTATAGCCGGCCTGGGTATGGCACGCAAGGCAGGGGCACAACATCTCCGAATATTCAGCGATTCGCAACTGGTGGTGAATCAAGTCTTAGGGGAGTATGAAGCGCGAGACGACTGAATGGCTAAGTACCTAGCCAAGGTCCAAAGTCTCATGGCTTCATTCGAAGATGCGCTAATCCAGCAGATCCCTAGAGAAGAGAACTCCCAAGCAGATGCCCTCTCCAAACTGGCCTCCTCCTCCCGCCAAGGTCTCGAGCAGACCGTCCTCATCGAAGTACTTCTAAGACCGAGCATAGAAGAAGAAGCCCCCGACTCGATGGAGTCGTTGCCCGTACAACTCTGGGACAACTAGATGAAGCCTTTGATAGAGTTCCTCAGGGACGGGATCCTTCCTGAAGACCTTAAAGAAGCCCGTCAAATCTGAACGAGAGCGGAGCGGTACACCCTTGTTGAAGGAGTCTTGTACAAATGCTCCTACACCCAAGTAGATGGCAGACCCTACTTGAGGTGCCTCTCCCCAGAAGAAGCCTTGTATGCCTTGCAAGAACACCACGAAGGCATCGACATAGCACATTCAAGGTCCAGGTCCCTCGCCAGGAAAGTTCTGAACTACGAGTATTTTTGGCCTACCCTACTTCGAGATGCCAAGCAACATGTCCGGCAATGCAGCCCTTGTCAGTAGTTCTCCAGTATCCGTCGCCTACCTAAAGCACAACTCACCTCTCTTTCAAGTCCGATTCCCTTCGCAAAAGTGGGGGATGGACTTGTTAGGCCCGTTCCCACCAACTCCAGGCCAGTTCAAATTCCTAGTCATAGCAATCGACTATTTCTCCAAGTGGATCGAGGCCGAGCCATTGGCTACCATTACTGAGAACGAAGTGCTGCAGCTCTTCTAGAGAAATGTAATTTGTCGGTTTGGAGTACCTCGGGTCCTGATAACAGATAATGAACACAGTTTACAGGGGCCGCGTTTCGAGCTTTGTGTGAAGACCTCAGCATTTAGCAACGCTTCTCCTCCATCTCCCATCCACATTCCAATGGTCAAGTAAAGAATGCCAACAGACAGATCCTCTCCGGCATCAAGAAGAGATTAGATAAGACCGCTAAAGGCTTACGGGCAAAACAACTTCCTAACGTATTATGGAACTATCGCACTACGAAACGGACCTCCACAGGAGAGTCGCCCTTTAATCTCACCAATGGGTCCGAGGTTGTGATCCCTTTAGAAGTTGGTCTGCCATCCCCTCGCCATATGGCTTATGATGAAGAACAGAACGCCAGAGATCTCCGAGAAAGTTTGGACCTGATTGACGAGCTCCGTGAAAGAGCTTCCATTCGCCAGCAAAGTTATCGGAGAAGGATTGAGCAGGCCTACAACAAAAGAGTCCGTCCCACAGATTTCAAGGAAGGGGACTTGGTCCTCAGAAAGCTAGCTATCTCGTTCCCTAGTAAAAAGAGTAAGCTAGCTCCAAATTGGGAAGGATCGTACACAGTTTCCAAAGTAGTCCGTCCCGGAGCATATCGTCTAGAGGGCCTTGAAGACAGAGAGATACCCAGAACTTAGAATGCCGACCATTTACTGAAGTACCAAGGGAGCGCCTGAACGCCTCTCCGAGTACCTTCAAATGGCGAGCCATTCCTATCATTTTATTTGTATTTGCTTCTTTACTTTCTCATTGTAATAACGGCTTACAACTTAGAAGCAGTCAATTAGCAGTTATCAATAAAAGACTTCTTTCCCCCTCATACTTCTCTTGTGGTTATTTTATCTCTCTGTTTAAGGCCTTTAATTGATCTTACTCAAACGATGTGTTCAGAGTCCAAAACTTGGCTCGATTCTGTTTCGCAGGCTCGCTCTTAAGCAAGCTAGAAGTGGTTCGTCATTCGGAACTGCTCCCACAACTGTTGAAATTTACTCGAACGACGTGTTCGGAGTCCAAAACTTGGCTCGATTCCGCTTCGCAAGCTCACTCTTAAGCGAGCTAGAAGTGATTCGCCATTCGGAACTTCTCCCACAACCGTTGAAATTTACTCGAACGACGTGTTCGGAGTCCAAAATTTGGCTCGATTCTGCTTCGCAGGCTCGCTCTTAAGCGAGCTAGAAGTGATTTGCCATTCGGAATTGCTCTCACAATCGTTGAAAATTGCTCAAACGACGCATTCGAAATCCAAACCACTTGACTGGGTAACTGACGAAATTTCTATAACTATACTAGACATGGGAGAAGAATACTTGAAGGAGTGCTTGAATGAGTGCCACATTGCTTCACTTGGCTGGATAACTAATGAAGATATTCAGGCATTCATTCCCGAGTGACTTGCATTCTGAGCTGCGTATTAGAGAAAAACACCTTTCTCCCCAAAATTCGTGCAAGATCTCGATCAGACGGCACAGATTAGACCACGACCACAAAACAACAAGATAGCGTTTTCCCATGATCCACACCATCTTTTACATCGAGATCCATGCAAGATCCTCAGATGGACGGTCCAGATCGTGCCACGTCCCTCGGAATCCAAATTCGAGCGACTGGAGATCTGAGCTGCGCATTGGAAAAAACACCTTTCTCCCCAAAATTTGTGCAAGATCTCGATCAGACGGCACAGATTGGACCACGACCACAAAACGACAAGATAGCATTTTCTCGTGATCCACCCCATCTTTTACATCGAGATCCGCGCAAGGTCTACAGATGATCACATCCGACGAAGCCACATCCTTCAAAGTTCAAAAGTACGGCAAGGCCCCACTTCTGCTCTGCGCTCTTAAGCAAGCTAGAAATGGTCCGCCCTTCAGAAACACTTACAACCATAAGGGTCTAATTGGACACGCCAACATACAAGCACAGAGGAATAAACAAAGCCTTCACTTCTATAAAGTTTAAAGTTCAAAGAAACTCGGATTACAAGACCAGCTACTCTTATCTATAACGAGTTACAAGATTCGAAAAGCTAAAATTACAAGACTACTTCAACGACTCTTAGGAAGGGGGATGTTCCTCTTAAGAGACAGGTAGGGATGCCGCACACCTTGTCGTTACGATCCCGCACTCGTTGAGGTCCCCAAACTAGCGAGCTTGGTAGTATCTCTCAGTGTTGCGCCGGATGAAGCTTCGCTCGATGAGACAGCCACACCACTTTGGGCATCCCTTGGACTTTACCGAGCAACCGGCGAACGAGTCGCAAGCTCGTAAAACGAGATCCCTCGTTCATTCTCTTCACGGGTACATGAAGTGCTCCTTACATTGATCGGTCCCGAATGGGGCTTGAGGTGAGCAACCTCCGCCTCTAGCTTGACTATTTGCTCCTTCAGAGAATCGTCCCTTACGGCTATCTTGAAACGAGGAAGTCGAGAAGAGCCTTCAGCACCAGAACCGTCGGCAATAATTCGATGGAGATGAGTAACCTCGATGCTCCTGTCGACTGTAACCCTCCTCAACTCGTCAACCTCCGCCGTCAACTCGTCGCGCTCGGCCATCAACTTGCCCACCATCTCTGCTAATTCTTCTTCCTCTGCCGAAAGCTCTTCTTCTAATATTTTTGAGTGGTGAACCTTGGCCAGTAGTTCACCCCTCTCCTCCGTAACATCAAATAGCGCCATCCGGAGCAACTCCACCTCGCCTTCAAGACGGACCTCACGAGTTTGTTTCCTTAGTTGTTTCAACTCGGAAAGACACTTCGCCAGCGTCACCTTGAGATGATCTAGCTCCAACTCGCTCTTGAGAAAATACTCTCGACTGCGGGAAAGGGCCAGCTTTGTTGCTTTCAAGTCAACCCAAAGACGAGAGGCTTCAGCTGCTGGACTCGACTCGGCGGCCTGAGAAGTGAAAGCATATCAACACAAAATGCAAAAGGTGTTTTCAACACTTAGTGAAATTTTCAACAACAAGGCATTCACAACACTTGAAATCTCAAACACTTGGCCAAAGTCTCAAAAAGTTAGTCGTTTTCATTAAAAATCCAAAAAGAGTACATAAGAGCGGTGGCCAGTCCGCAGTTCGGCGTTACAACAAAAAAAAACAACGACAACAAAAAACAAAGGAAGAGGCAAGTCAGGGGGCCACCTCATGGCGCCGCTCCGAGGCATCCACGCTCTTCACAGTGACGAGCGCTCCCCTGACGTTCACCTCATCCTCAGCCTCTTGCTCGGGCTCGACCTCCGCCAGAGGCAACAGCTCCTCGCCCTCCACGGGATCGTAGAAGTAATACGAGGAGTTGTCAAAGCCGAGGATGCGTGCCGCCACATGCTTCAGCGCTCGGGCATAAGCCTCCTCCATGTTTTTCATCATGTGGGCTTCGGCCTCATCCCGAACCACCTTCTCTACCTCGGCAACCCTCATCGCCTGGCCGTTCAGCGCCTCTTCAGATGCCTTAAAGGCCTTGGCCAGCTCCTCTTCGAGGCGAGTCCTCTCTTTCTCCAATGCCTCGACCTTGGCAGCCTCAGCTGCGGAGTTCTTCAATGCCTCGGTGAGCTTAGTCTCGAGGTGCTTCACCGCCTGCATGCACATCCCCGAGTCACCGAGGAAACCGTCTACTTTCATCACCTTCCTCGGCCGCACGCAAAGCCGACAGTCATTGCTTGGCCTTGTACAGCTTGACCACTTTGGATCGCTCTGACCTTTCTCGATCGTTTGCCAGGTTCATCTCCTTCTCTTGCTCGGCGAATAGCTCGAGCATGTGATTGAAGTGGCAGAGTCTGCGAGCAGGACGAAGGAAAAGAAACAATTAGAACCGAATGGAAAAACATAGAAAATTTATTAGGTTTTCATAACCGACTCATACTTACTAACATAGTATTCCGAGCTATCTCCAAGGCATCGTCGCCCACAGCACCAGCTTCAGCGCGGCATGGTCCTTCGGGGTCGGCAGGTGCTTCACCGCCTGCATGCACATCCCCGAGTCACCGAGGAAACCGTCTACTTTCATCACCCTCTACTCGGGGATGAAGAGACGCTTGTGCTCCTCGGTGAGGATGGCCTCCGCCTCGGCAGTAAGTGGCGGCACCTCCAAAGCCAGAGCTGCACTAGAAGAGAATTTCCCACTCGATGAACCCGGGGCTTCGACCAAAGGGGCCTTAGAGGGCGGTTCCGAAGGAGCCTCGGTCACCGGCTCCACAATGACCGAAGGTGCCGAGGGGACTTGTGTTGTCCAACCTGAAAGAGGCCCCGCGGTGGTCCTCTTCCTCTTCCTCGTGTCTGTGTCCTTTGCCGTGCGACTCTTTGCCATCAACGCTTTATAATCCATACCGAGGGTCTCTGCATACAAAGAAAAAGCCGAGCAAAAGAGTTAGAAAAAACAAAAACTAAAAGACTCAGACTAGCAAGAAAAAAGAAAGAGAGCATACTGGAATCGATCGGACTGAGACCTCCACCGAACAAGACCCCCTCGGTGATATCCTTCCAACTGAGGGTCGGAAGTCCGAGGATTTTCACCACCACCTCCTCTTCCTCCCTTGTGAGCACCGGCTCTTTCTTCGCCCACTTTGGCACCCCGTCTTTCCACCATGTCGGGAATCCCCATGGCTCGAGACCCCGAATGAGAAAATACTTCTCCTTCCAATATTTGATCGAGTCCGAATTCTCGATCAACTTCACCCCCCTCCTCGGCAACAGATAATACCGATCCTCCATCTTGCTCATCCGGCAGATGCGATAGAGGCTCCGAAGCAGAACGAGCTGCGATTGCACGCCGACCGCCTGACACTGAAGGACAAAGGCAATGACATGCCGCCACATGTTCGGCATAAACTGAACCGGGCTCAGGCCATACCACTGCAGCACCTTGACCACGAATGGATGCAGTGGTAGCTGAAGGCCGGCGTTAAGTGCGTCGTACGGGAAGACGCACGTGTCTGCCGACGTCCCCGTACACACTCGAAAGCCGGGGCCGGGGAGTAATAGGACGTACTCCTTCGGGACGCGGAACCCCTTCCTTATCTGGTGCAGATCTACCTCGCTCAAGACGGAAAGGATCTCATCCACTTCGGAAGTATCCCTCGGATTATTCTCCTCATAGGCCGAAGCCATCCCGTACACCACCTTCTCTAGGATGTCCTCGGGGTAACTCCTCACCCCCCCCGACACTAGACAACGCGGACAGCAGCCGACCCAGCTCTCTTACCCCCCTCGGAGTCTTAATGATCGTCGACTCCCCGACTAGATCAACCACTTCCTTCCCCTTCCTCGGCTTTGCCACTACCGCTCGGCCGGTGTCTCGGTCCGAGGTGGAGGTCTCATCTCCAGAAGAAATTCTTGCCATTCTCAAGAAGAGGGGGGAAAGACTAACCTTGAAGTGACGTGTATGGCCGAAAAAGATCACCAGAGTCCAAACTCGCCTTGCCACGAAAGCTAGTAGCGCAGCTCGAGAGCAAAAACACCGCTAGCAAGAGTAAAAGTAAAAGTAAAAGTGAAAGTGAAAGAATGAGAGAAAGAGTGGGGGAGGTAAAAAATTATAATGAAGGAAGTCACCCTTGGGCTTTGTAACGTAAAGTTGCGACTCTTGGGCCCCCCTCAAGCCCGTTAAAGAAGGCTAAACGACAAAGTGAAGAGCAGCGACGGTTCATAAGGGTGTCGATTCAGACTCGCCCACACCGCTCGGCTATTCCTCTACACCGCTAAGGCACTCCGCCGAGCTATCAAGGGATGGGCCGGATCACCCCACGTCCCTCGGAATCCAAATCCGAGCGACTGGCGATCCGAGCTGCGTATTGGAGAAAAACAAGTTTCTCCACAATAATCATGCAAGATCTTAATCAGATGGCTCAGATTGGACCACGACCACAAAACGACAAGATAGCATTTTCTCGAGATCCATACCGTCTTACACATCGAGATTCGCACCAAAACTCATGATGAACGGCTCAGATCGTCCTACATCCCTCGGAATCCAAATCCGAGCAACTGGCGATCCGAGCTGCATATTGGAGAAAAACAAGTTTCCCCTCAACAATTGTGCATGATCTTAATCAGACGGCTCTGATTGGACCACGACCACAAAATCACAAGATAGTATTTTCTCAAGATCCACACCGTCTTACACATCGAGATTCGTGCCAAAACTCGTGATGAACAGCTCAGATCGCCCCACGTCCCTCGGAATCAAAATCCGAGCGACTGGCGATCCGAGCTGCGTATTGGAGAAAAACAAGTTTCTCCTCAACAATCGTACAAGATCTTGATCAGACGGCTCAGATTGGACCACGACCACAAAACGACAAGATAGTATTTTCTCGTGATCTGAACCTCTTACCTCGTGATTCGCGCTATGATGAATGACCCAGATCACCCCCACATCGCTCGGAATCCCAATCCGAGCAACTGGTGATCCGAGCCGCTCATATGGAGAAGATAACACCGAAGCACGTCGCTCGGAATCCCAATCCGAGCAACCGGAGATCCGAGCTACTCACATGAAAAGCATAACGTCACTCGGAATCCCTATCCGAGCGACTGGCGATCCGAGCCACTCACATGAAGAAAGTAGCGGTGAGCCAAGTCGCTCGAAATCCGAGCAACTGGCGATCCGAGCTGCACATTTGAAGAAAATGCCACCGAGCAACTCTAGCCGTCAGATTGTCTCAATGTTCGTGTCGAAAGATGATGAGCGGCTCAGATCACGCCACGCCCACAAAATGACAAGATAGCATTTTCTCGTGATCTAAACCTTTAGCCTCGTGATTTGCGCCATGATGAACGGCTCAGATCACCTCACGTCGCTCGGAATCCCAAATAGAGTAACTGGCGATCCGAGCTGCTCATGTGGAGAAAATAGTGCTGAGCGACATCGGCTGTCTGATCTTCTCAAAATTCGTGCCTCGATCGGATGAACGGCTCAGATCACCCCACGTCACTCAGAATCCCAATCCGAGCAACTGGCGATCCGAGCTACTTATGTGGAGAAAATAGCGCCGAGCCACGTCGCTCGAAATCCGAGCGATTGGCAATCCAAACTGCTTACATGGAGAGAATGGTGCCGAGCGACATAGGTCGTCCGATTTCTCAGGATTACACACTGATGCAAGATGGGCGGCCCAGATTACGCCACGTCATAAATAATATTAAAAATTAATTTTTTATTTATTAAATTCAAATTATTTATTTAAAATTTGGAAAAAATGATTAAAATTTTAGGAAAATTAATTAGAAATTCTAAAAAATAATTATAAATTCGGAAAAATATTTTTGAGCCCCTGGGTAAATAATTATGGCTTAGAATAATTAATTAAGGCCCCCGAACAATGAATCACCGCTTCGCAAAATTAAATAAATGGTCCGAAAAACAGAGAAAAATCTGGAAAAATCACCAAAAGTCCAGGAGAGCTCGAGAACAATCTTGAGCACGCAACTAGCTCCAAAATTTACCATAATACCTCATACAAAGATTCGACACCCCTCATTTGGACTCCGATACAACCTCGCAAGCCATTAAAACAGTAAAACTACTCCTCAAAGGCTGATCAAACTCAGTCTTCGGGAGTGGAGGGCTCGTGATATGGCTAAAAATAGGGTTAAATCGGAACCGTCCAAATTGGGCACGGATCTTAAAGCTCACGGGCAAAATGGTAATTTCACCTACAGACGAGTCTGAAATGGGTACTGGGTATTTTTCCAAAGACCCAATAGCCCACGAACGGATCCGCCTTAACTGGGTGCGAGGTCGAACCCGCAAAGAACCCAGTCTAGCTGGATAAAATTAGGGTTTATGATTATACTTATTCAACGAACCTGATTCCTTATATCCATCCACTGGGAAGTAGGGATTTATCCCGAAACTGGTCCCTAAGGCAGACTTATAAATACCCTCCATCCCCCACTTTTAACAGGTAATCAATCTTTTGCCAGTAAAAACTTATTCATAATCTCTCTGATTACTGACCTGAGCGTCGGAGGGTGCGTCGTCGGGATCAACCCCGGTGTTTCGTACTTTTTGCAGGTCAACGGCGGGAGATAACGGTCAAACTCCGGCAGAAATGTTTCAAGTTTGACTATTCAACATTCTAAGAATCCACAAATTCTATCTATTTGCCTCCACACCAGATTTAGCGGCAACACCTTCATTAAAAGAAGTTAGAGGTTCTTTATCAACAGAATGGTTACGCTTTACCCCTTAAATAGATTTTATTTACATTTTCTTTTTCAAAAGTTTTGTATGTATTATTCCTCCTTAAAATAATTAAATGACCTTGAAAACCCTTCCCCAAAAAAATAATAAAAAATAAAAAATAAAAAATAAAAAAAACTTCTTCAGAGAAACCGAAACTCAATGAAAGAGGAACCGAAAGTAAAAAGTGTTTTAAAAACCGAAAGTAAGTGTTTTACAACAAACTGTTTGTCCCTCCTTTGAACTGTGAATAGCCCATCTAGCCGTTTGTATGGTAACTAAGAGGGCCGTTACCCGGCCCCATCTAATATAATTACAGAATCGAAAACAACAAAGCGATAAAAAGAAAGGTCTAAAATCCTAAATCTATCACACACAAAAACCTAATAAAATAAAATAAAAGTAAAGTCTCAAACTTTATTAATGACTTTACTAAAAAAGGCTTAACCCTCGATTCACGTGCACGTACGAAGAAGTGGAGTCAAATCAGTTAATTAATTAATGATGAATACAACGCACAGACCTATAATCATCATCTTTGTGCTTTAATTAATTGTTCCTCTAGATTTGAAGCAAATTTAATCAAACCGACGCTTGGATATCTTGGTCTGTAATTTTTTTTTCTTGATTATTTTTTGGTTTCCCAACCCAACGTGTTGAATCGTTTCCTGACTTTTTACCCAACTGAGGTTTACCGACTGTGTTACATTTGGTTGGGTCCATACTGACTGCTGAGTGAGATCCAATGTCTTCTGGACCTGAGGAATATTGAATAGGAACATCTGTAGTCGTTGGTCATTTTGTCAAATTTTACAAATTTTGATTAAAAGTATTACAGTTGATGACCAAATATTCAAAATTTGAATTTCGACGCTATAGTAGTCGGCAATATTTGGCAGACGAAATGGCAATTGCCAAAATATAGCAAACGAAAAATAATTTATCATCTGTTAGATCAGACGAAAAATTATCTTTCGTCGCTTTACCTTTTTTATTTTTTTCACATCAGACGGTAAAAGAAGTATCGTCCCAAAAATTGCGGATTTGTCGGACGAGAGAATGTTTTTCGTCTTTGAATTTTTTTTTTAAATTAAAAAATGGATGGACGGGAGATTAAATCTCGTCTGATCCATAAAAACAAAAAACAAAAAAAATCTGAAATGTATTGGGACGGAAAAGAAACGCAGTCCCATACATTTCATTTGAGAAAATTTCTATGGGACACCTCTATATTAATTTATATGGGTTAAGCTTCGGTTTAATTGTTAATTAATTATTAATTATGAGATAATTAGGATTAAGTTAACATATAATAAGGAATTAATTATGATTTAAAGCTTTTTATTTTTATTAAATTAAGACAGGTGGGAAATCATTCCTCGTCCATTGGATTTTTTTTTTTTTTTTTGCGTGGTACGAAAAATAATCTTTCGTCTGAGATTTTAAATAGTGAAAAAAATCCAAATTTTGACTTTTGACGACTGCAGTGCAAAGTCATTTTTTTCTATTTCCATTTGCCAAATACCCAAAATTTGGCTCACGACGACTGCAGATGCTCTCGTTATAGTTGATATGACTAAAAATGGGGTTAAATCAGAACCGTTCAAAGTGGGCACGGATCTTGAGATCTCAGGGACGAGATGGTAATTTCACCTACAGACGGGTTCGATTTGGGTATCGTGTCTCTCCTCTTGGACCCGCTGGCCCATGAACGGATTTGATATGCAGAGAACGGGTCTCAACCCGTTAGGAACCAGATCAACAGGATATGAGCAGATCCTGGCTTGTCCCTATCCTAAGGGGATGGTTGTAACCAAACCCAGCCAGCTACACCGAAAAGTAGGGATTCATCCTTATCGTGAAAAAGATCTCCATGGCGACTATAAAAATCCCCCTACCTCCTACTATTGAAGGTGATCACTCTTTACACACTTGAGCTCTTTCTCTTCACTTTCTCCGCCCAAGTAGGCCCCCATTCTACCGCGCCATCATGGAGGCCCCAGTTCCAGACAACTTCAAGTCTCCACATTTCGAGACCTACACCAGGGAGTCGAACCCTGCAGATCACATCGAGAGTTTTAAAACTCTCATGATGATTCACCATACATCTGACGCCCTCCTTTGCAAGACCTTCCCGGCCACACTTAAGGGGCCAGCCCGGAAATGGTACTCTCGACTTGCGCCGGCATCTATCTTTTCCTTCGACCAATTCGAGGGTCTTTTCCTTACGCATTTCGTGAGCAGTCGTCGGGCCGAGAAGACGAGCAACTCCCTGCTGTTCCTCAGTCAAAAGAAGGGTGAATGATTGAGGGACTGTGTCAAGCACTTCACTGCTGAAGTAAGGTCCATTGCTTCCTTGGAACCCTCGGTCGCCACTGTCGCCTTCCAGTCCAACATCCTCAACGCTGACCTCAGAGCGTCTCTCGCCAAGAAGCCCCCTTGGGACTTCTCAGAGCTCCTACTTCGGAGTGAGAAGTACATCCGAGCGGAAGAAGCTCTCCACTACCCCACCTTTGAGGCCTCATCTTCCGTGAACAAGCGGAAGGGCGCAGAAGAAGAAGGAGCTAAGAAGCTCCAAAAAGATAATTGGGGGTCAGCGGCATCCTCCTCCTCGGTTCGAGAAATTCACCCCGCTTAATGCGAGTGTATCCGCCATCCTGATGGAGATCGGGAACGAGGGCCTCCTATTGCCTCCCCCAAGGATGAATACTCCGGGAAAGACAAGAGACCGGAGCTAGTGGTGTCGTTTCCATCAGGACCACGAGCACGACACAGATGAATGTCGGGCCTTGGATGATGAAATCGAGGCCCTCATTCAGAGAGGACTGCTCACCCAGTTTGTGAAGAGGGACCGAACCGATCCACCCCCACTGCCTTGGGGGGCTAACAGGCGACCCAAGCAGTACACGGAGACTCCGAAGGCTGAAGTAGAGGGCATCTTGCACCTGATACACGGAGGCCCAATGGGGGAAGATTCCAACTCCTACCGAAAAGCCTTCGTAAGGGAGGTTAACTCCGTGCAGAGCCATCCTCCCCTAAAAGTCCCGGTGACATTCTCCGATAGGGACCTAGAGAGCGTCCGCACACTCAACTGCGATGCCCTCGTCATCAATCTCCTAATGGCGAACTTCGAAGTTTGTCGGGTATTAGTAAACAACGGCAGCTCCGTCAACATCCTTTTCTTGGACGCCTTCAAAGGCCTCCCGCTGTTGAGGGACCGGCTCAAGCCCACAGGCTACACTCTCCACGGGTTCACTGGGATCCCGATTACAGTCGAGGGAGTTATAACCCTCGACGTAACGACTGGAACGGCCCCGGTAACTCGCACGGTGCCAATAGACTTTATGGTGGTCGACGTCAAGCTGCCTATAATGTTATCCTGGGTAGACCAGGTTTGGCCGTACATCAAGCCATCCCTTCAGCCTACTACATTAAGATGAAGTTTCCCATGCCCTCAGGAGTGGGAGAAGTGAGGGGAAGCCAAGAAGCGGCTCGGAAGTGCTACATGACCTCGATGGGGGGGTCCAGTTCTCTTTTTAGAAGCGCTCGAACTCCCTCAAGAAGGCGGTCAAACTATCTCTGAGCCCGTGGACGAGTTTGAGAAAGTGGCATTCTCCAAAGAAGACACCACTAAGACGTTCCGTGTCAGCAAGGCTCTCTCCCCCTCCATTAAGCAAGACATCTCCCAGTGCATACGGGAGAATCGTGACCTCTTCGCCTGGACTGCGGCAGACATGCCCGGAATCTCAGAGGAGCTTTCAGTGCACCATCTGAGCATCACCCCAGGGGTCAAGTCCGTCCAATAGAAGAGGCAAAAATTTGCCCCCGAGAGGCAACAGGTGATCAAGGAGGAGGTTGAGAAACTCCTCAATGCCCGCTTTATCCAGGAGGTAAACTACCCTGAGTGGCTCTCCAATATGGTGATGGTCAAGAAGGCCAATGGAAGTTGGAGAATATGCATTGACTTCAGTGATCTCAACAAGGCGTGTCCGAAGGACCCTTTTCCTTTTCCCAGCATCGACGCCCTGATCGATGCGACCTCTGGGCACGAGCTCCTCAGTTTTATGGACGCCTTCTCAGGGTACAACCAAATCAGGATGTTCCCTCCAGACATCCCGAAGACCTCGTTCGTGATGGACCAAGGCCTATATTGCTACCGTGTTGTGCCCTTTGGCTTGAAAAATGCGGGAGCTACCTATCAGCGCCTTGTGAATAAAGTCTTCCAAGACCAAATTGGCCGAAACATGGAGGTCTACGTCGACGACATGTTGGTCAAGAGCACCCGAGGGCAAGAACATACCCTCGACCTTCAAGAAGCCTTTGGGGTGCTCAGGAGGCACAATATAAGGCTAAACCCAAACAAGTGTGTGTTCGGTATCTCATCGGACAGATTTCTGGGGTTTATGGTCAGCCAGAGGGGCATAGACACCAACCCCAAAAAGTTCAAAGCCATTCTCAAAATGGCTTCCACCTCCAACGTCAAAAAAGTACAGAGGCTCACGGAGCGCCTCTCCACGATTGGGCGATTCCTCTCCAAGTCCGGGGAGAAGTGTCTCCCCATCTTCAAAGCCCTCAGGGGGGCTAAAGGTTTCGAGTAGGGACAGCAGCAATAGGAGTCCTTTGTCAAGCTCAAGGAATATTTGGTTAACCTCCTGCTCCTGAGCAAGCCAGTACCTGGGGAGGTCCTCTACCTCTATTTCGCAGCTTCGGAGCAGACTCTTGGTGCGGTCCTTGTAAGGGAAGAGGAGAAGATGCAGAAGCATATTTACTACGTGAGCAAGGCGCTCCGCGATGCCGAACTCCGTTATCCAAAGCTGGAGAAGATGGCTCTCGCCCTGGTCATGGCGGCCCGAAAGCTCTGCCCCTACTTCTAATCTCATTCGGTGGTCGTCCTTACTGACCAACCGATTAAACAAGTTCTCCACAAGCCCGAAAATTCTGAGCGGCTTATGAAGTGGTCCATCAAGTTGAGTCAACACGACATCAGCTACCAGCCTAGAACAGCAATAAAGGCCTAAGCTCTAGCCGAGTTCATCGTGGAGAACACCATTCCCGACACATGTGAGTCACCTGCCGATCCCTTCGTCTGGACCGTTTATGTGGACGGGTCCTCTTGCGCCGATGGGAGCGAGGCTAGCGTCATCCTAACCGGCCCTAATGCTTTCGTCCTCCAGTACTCCCTCCGCCTAAACTTCCCGACATCCAACATTGAGGCGGAATATGAGACCCTCATAGCGAGGCTCTGCATGGCCCACAAGGTAGGTGCCAAGTGCGTAAGGGTCTTCAGCAACTTTCAGTTAGTAGTCAACCAGGTGTTCGGGGAATATGAGGCGAGGGACGGCCGTATGGCCAGGTACTTGGCTAAGGTGAGGGAGCTTCTAGCTCTATTCGAAAATGTTCAACTCCAGCGAGTTCCCTGAGAGGAAAACGGGCAAGCGGATGCCCTCTCTAAGCTTGTCTCCTCGTCTCTCCAGAGTCTAGAACAGACCGTCTTGATAGAGGTCCTTCTCAAACCCAGCATTAACGAAGATGGCTCGGAGCCAATGGAAGCCTACCCCCTAACACTTGGGAAAAACTGAATGAAGTCCCTCCTCGAGTACCTCCGAGATGGAGTCCTTCCCAAAGATTCGAAAGAAGCAAGGAAGATTAGGACATGAGTAGAGCGGTGCACACTTCTGGACGTGGTCATGTACAAACGCTCCTACACACAGATCGATGGTCGGCCCTATCTGAGGTGCCTCCCTCTGGAGGAAGCGCTCTACACCCTGAAAAAGGCCCATGAAGGTCTATGTGGCGCGCATTTGGGAGCGAGATCCCTCGCTCGGAAGCTCTTGAATTACGGCTACTTCTGGCCTACACTACTAAGTGACTCCGAAGAGTACGTCCGCCAGTGCGACTCCTACCAGAAATTTGCCCCAATCTGTCGCCTGCCCCAAGCACAACTTACTTCCTTGGCGAGTCCAATCCCCTTTGCAATGTGGGGGATGGATTTGCTCGGACCCTTCCCTCCAGCACCATGCCAGCTGAAGTTTCTCGTGGTAGCAATAGACTACTTTTCAAAATGGATAGAGGTTGAACCTCTTTCAACAATAACCGAGCACAAGGTGCAGAAGTTCTTTTGGAAGAACATCGTCTATCGGTTCGGGGTGCCTCGCATCCTTATAACCGACAACAGACCCAATTTACGGGAGCAACCTTTCGAGACTTTTGCTCCGACCTCGGCATTCAGCAGTGGTTCTCCTCAGTAGCGCACCCCCAGTCCAATGGCCAGGCGGAGAATGTGAACGGACAAATCCTCTCCGGCTTGAAGAAGAGGTTGGACAAGTCTACTAAAGGGCTATAGGTCGAACAACTCCCCAATGTGCTTTGGAACTATCGCACCACAAAAAGAGCTCCAACGGAAGAGTCCCCTTTCAACCTCATGTACGGATCCGAAGCTCTCATTCCCTTGGAGGTAGGCCTGCCTTCACCTCGTCTCATAGCCTACAATGAGGCGCAGAACGCGAACCAGCTTCGCAACTATCAAGACCTCATAGACGAGATCTGTCAGAGATCCACAATCCGCCAAGAGACCTACCGCCGTAGGATTACTCAAGCTTACAACAAGAGGGTACGACCCACCAACCTAAAGGAGGGGGACTTAGTGCTGAGAAAGTTGTCAATTTTCGATCCAAGCAAGAGAGGCAAGCTGGCACCCAATTGGGTAATGTATCAACTCGAAGTCCTGGGGGGCAGGAAGATACCAAGGACATGGAACATGGAGCACTTGATGAAGTACCAAAAGGGTTTCTAAACACCGCTCTAAGCAACTTCCCGAGGAGCGCTCCAGAAGACGTGTCTCAAAATCCTTACTTGTATTTCCTTTTGGTCAAAGTTTAAAGGTAGCTCGCAACTTAGAAGCGGCCGCCCAGTTGTTCTCAATAAAAAGAAATCTCTTCTTCTCAAGTTCTCTATTTTTGGGTAGTCTAACTTTACTTACATACTTACAAAAAAAATTTAAAATTTTTGCACTAAAACGACGAGTTCGGAGTCCAATACTTGGCTCGATTCCGCTTCCGCTACTTGCTTATAAGCGAGTAAGAAGTGGTTTGCCATTCGGAATTGCTCCCACAACTGTTGATTCTCTTTAAACGACGAGCTCGAAGTCCAATACTTGGCCCGATTCTGTTTCCACTACGTGCTGATAAGCAAGTAAGAAGTGGTTCACCATTCGGAATTTCTCTTACAACCGTTGATTCTCTCTTTAAACAATGAGCTCGGAGTCCAACACTTGGTTCGACTCCGCTTCAACTACTTACTTCTAAGGGAGTACGAAGCGGATCACCATTCGGAATTGCTCCCACAGCCGTTGATATTCTCTAAATGACAAGTTCGGAGCCCAACACATGGCTCGACACAACTCTTCGCTAACTTGCGAACGAGTAAGTGACAAGCATCCTACCATTCAAGATTGCTCCTATAGCTGTTGACAACTACAAACACTAGCGAAGCACGCAAGTTTACAAAACAAGTACTATTTCATTCGAATTTGGGATTACAAGTCTAATTACAAGACCAACTGCTCATGTTTACATTGAGATACAAAACTTGTACAAAAAGTCTGCAATATCACAAAGGAGATGTCCTAACGCCTCCTAGGAAGTGGGTACTCCTCTTGAGCGACAAACGAGGTCAATGAACACCTTGTCACTGCGAACTTACACCATGGAGGTCTCTAAGCCGGTGAGCTGAGTTATGTCATCGAGAGTTGCACCAACTGAGGCCCCGCTCGACGAGCCAGCCACTCTGCTCTGTGCACCTCCAGGACACCCCAAGGTGGGAGGCAAACGTAACTCCAACTCGTGAAACGACCATCCCTGTGAGCTCTCCTCGGGCGTAAGAAGTGGTCCTAACGTTGCTTCCCTCTGAGAGGCATCGCAACCAGTGAACCTCTGCCTCTAACTCAACAATTCGCTCCTTCAGAGATTCGTCTATCACCTTAACACTTAGCCGAGGCATTCGACTCATATTGCCTGCACGAGAAGCTTCGGTGATAGTCCGCCGAACCTGCACCGTCTCCAAACTCTTTTTGAGCACCACATTCTTTAAACCGTCTCTCTCAGCTCTAGCCTCGAACAAAGACTTTCGAATGGACTCTAGCTTCTTTCCTAGCTTGCTGGACTTCAAGGGACTCCCCTCCTCCACTTTCTGAGCTTGCTCCTTCAGTCGCTTCAGTTCGGAGGTGCGACGCGTCAGCGTCAGCTTGTGATGACCTAGTTCTGCCTCGCTTTTGAGGAGCCTCTCTCAACTTCGAGAGAGAGCCAACCTAGCCGCTCGTAGGTCAGACCGAAGACAAGACACCTCGGCTGCTTCCACCTGCGGCAGTGCTTCGACTATTTGATACAGCTCGGCGATCTGAAAAAGCAAGGACACGACAACACTAAGCTTGAGAAACACCCACAGCAATGGCTCACATATGCAACAACTCAGGCCCCAACACTTAGTCGATTTTCACCAAAAGACAGTCAATGAATTCAAAATTTCTCCAACACTTGCTCAAAATAGAGAAGTTCATTCATTTAAAAGCTTGATTACTACAAAAGAGCAGTGGCCAGTCCGCTAGAAGGCAATACAAAAGAGAAAGGCGACAAAATAAGATAGCTGAAGTCAGAGGGCCACCTTGAGTGGTAGCTCAGTGATAGGCTCCTCGGGGGTCATCTCCCTAACCTCCACTATTGATGTCTGGGGGTCGGCCACAACCTCGTCGCCCCCTTTCTCCTCCTCTTCCTCCTCTTCGTCCTCATTGCCTCCCTCTTGGTCGGCTTCGAGGGCCTCGCCACCGACCGGGCCCCACAGGCTATACCCCGACCTGTCGAAGCCGGGGACACGAGCCTCGACGTGCTCGAGGGCTGTGGTGTAGGACTGTTCCATGTTCACCATCATGTGATTCTTTACCTCGGCCTCTATCGCTGCCCTCGCCGCTGCCACTGCCGCGTCCTTCTCCCTCTCCATGTCTTCTAAGGCCTTCTTCGCCTTTTCCCTCTCCTCATCCGCCCGAGCCGCCTCCGAGGCTGCCTTCTCGTTCACCTGCACTAGGGCCGTCTCAAAGTACGCGATCTGAGCTGCCAGGGATTTCGAACAGTGCTGCTCCGCCTCGTAAAGCTTCGCGACCCTTGCCCTCTCGGCTCGGTCCCTGTCACACGACAGCTTCAGCTCCTTCTCTTGCTCGGAATATTGCTCGAGGAGGTGGCTGAAATGACATGTGATTTAAACAAAATAAAAAAAGAAACAATGAAAAGCTGAGCAAGGGACTTAGAAATTTTTTGGATTATCGACGAATCGATTAGGAGACTCACTGACATCGTTGCCTGAGCTATCTCAAGAGTGTCGTCGCCCGTTGTCCCCCCTTCAGGGCCGATCGGTCCATCGGGGTCGACAGATGGCGCAAGGCCTACATGCTCATGGCCGAGTCCCCTAAGAAGCCATCATGGTTCATCACCCGCCAGTTGGGGACGAAGAGCTTCTTGTGCCTCTCGGTCAAGATCACCTCGGCCTTCTCGGTAAGGGGCGGAGCCTCAAGCGCCAACACCGTAGAGGTGGAGAATGCTTCAGTTGAAGGCTCAGATGGGGTCGATTGAGGGAGAGCAGCAGCCGGGGTAGATCGCTGAGGAGATGCCAGATCCACAGTCTCGACCACGGCAGAAGGCATTTTGGTAGGTCGGCCAGATGCGAGTCCTGCGGCCGTCCTCTTCCTCTTCTTAGCGTCGAAGCCCTTGGCACCTCTCATGTTTTGCTCCTCCATGATTACCTTAAAGTCCATGTTCGGAGCCTCTGCCAAAGAAAAAAAAAACGAAGTTATGATGAGGAGGATGCAGTATAAAGAGTAATAAAAGAGCAAGATGTCCAGAGCATACTCAGGTCGACTGGACTGAGACCCGACACGTGGAGGACCTCCTCGGTCATATCCTTCCATCTCAGGGTCGGAAGGTTAATCAGCTTTGTCGCAACTTCTGCTTCAGCCGGAGTCAACACCGGCTCGGCCTTAGCCCACTTCGGCACATCCTCCTTCCACCTGGTCGGGAAGTCCCAAGTCATAGTGCTTCGGATCAGAAAGTACTTCCCCTTCCACCACTTAATAGAGTCCGGATTCTCTATCAACTTGACACATTTTCGTGGCGACAAGTAGTACCGGTGCTCCATCTTGTTCATCCGGTTGATCCGATACATACTTCGAAGAACGAAAAGTTAAGGCTCTGTAACACCCCGTATCGTACGATATATATATATATGTATTTATATTGTCAGTATGCGTGCACCTGATTGCAGTATTATGGTTCGATTTTGCTATCGTGGTGTATGGTTAGGGTTACGGAACGGATCATGGGAGGATTGTATTCTAAAGATGCACGAGAACGAGAAGGACCGATACTAGTATAAACGCTAGTTTTTGGTACGACGCCCATGTAAATATAGCACTGTATGATACTACAGTGGATATATATTGTGTGCACTCGTTAAACCACTCATCTCGCACTCGTTAGAACCCATTTAAGCTAATTTGGGCAGCCATCACGACAACCACAAACTAAAGGGCTACAAGTCATGGTTTTGATCCCAAAACCACCTACACCCTAAGCCTACCCCTAGCTTCAAAACCGGCCATACCCCCCCTCCCTTCTCCTTCATTCTCCACTCTTTCCCACCGCTTTGCTCTGGAAATTTTAGAAACCCCTTCAAGAGAAAATAGGAGAGAAAGAAGAGAGAGTGAAGAAGAAGACTGAATGAGAGATTTTTCAAGGAAGGAAGCTTGAGAAGATCAATTCCTCTACTAAAACCAAGGGTGGGGAGTTTCTCTAAACATTCATTTCTTGTCTTTTAATTGATTTTGCTTGCATGAATGTATGATAGGATGTACTAGAATGATCATCTATGAGCTTGGAAGTTGAAATCAGAACTGAAACTAGAAAACTGATTCAGAATGTCATTTTGTGGATTTTTACGAGAGCAAACTACAAAGAATTAGACCATGAGATTTTAAGGGTTTGTTCATATGCATGTGTAGATAGTTTGTGATTTATTTTAGATTTTTCTGTGTTCATTTGATATTTTAATAAAATCGTAAGATGCAACTGTGTCGTAAGGCAGATTCAGCAAATGATAAACAGAATGACTAATGTTGTAGAAATTTTCATTATTTATTGAAGCATTCTCTTGATCTGAAATTTTTACCCTATGTTCCTGCATGCATTTAGATTCTATACAAAAATCAGGAAATTATTTGGATGAGTTTATAGGCATGAGAAAAATCGATCTTTAATCAGTAGCTGAAGCTACACTAAAGAACTTGTTGGTTTCTGTGCTAAATTGAAATAGATAGAACTCACTGTATATTTGGAGTTTTGAATGAGGTCATTTGCATATTGTTTAGTATGATCTCTAGTTTCATCACCATAAATTTTGTGTCATTTGGATTTGTACGGAATTTAATATGAATTTATGAGTATGTACTGTGCTGGTTTCAGCCAGTTTTGATACCCTGTAGAGATTGGGCATTTGAGACTCCTTAAGAGCACATTTGAGAACCTGATTCATTAGAGAATTGTAGTAGACACCAAGATCTTTTCAATAAGAGCAATTTAAGGCAATTCCATTAAAGGGTTGATTTACTGTGATTTTTGTAATACTGGATAGAGACCTAGAGTGGATCTGAGTGCTCTGATTTGGAGAGACCCATTGTGTGAATTGGTGCATCGGTGAGAGATGAGTGTGTTAGGGTGACTTAATGGTATAAATTGGACTCATGACCAACTAGAGAGTTGTTGAGGACACTCACACCCTCCCATAGAAGTTGGGATTGTGATGTTCTGACGAACGAGTAAAGTTTTGTGCTACTGGTAAGGTGCAGCCCGTGCATAGGAAGTACGTGGCTGAAGCTTGAGAGTCTATTTTGAGGAGCAAGATGATTGAATTTGAGTTCAGGATCAACTAGAAAGTTGTAGCCTAGGATCTCACCTTTTCAGATTGGGCTCGTACACTCCAATCGGAGTTGTATCGAGAGAGTTATGACCATTTTAAGTTTTGGGAAGAAACCCGTAGGTCGCTTAGTCTTGGTTTTGACTAAGTATTGTGATGACATTATTCCGTGTGAACTATCAGAGTCGATGACTCTTGTCTAGGGATGGTTGATATCTGTTATTGAGGTTGTTGACTCCTAGAGTGGGATGTGTGCCTCAAGTTAGTCACTAGGGTAAGGGATACCCTGCACCTGTCAACCCTACATTATAAACTTCTGCCGAGCATAGGATGTCCAAGCGTGCCAGTGAAATAACTTCACAAGGGTGAACATACATTCACAGTCGGGGCAGCGGCGAGTGTAGGCAATAATGCTGGACAATTCCAGGCCGAGGAAGGGGCGAACCGGACCGGTATTGCCATGGTCGGAGGTTGATAAGCAAGTATGGAAACAGTTTTATCTTTACCCGAAGTAATTAGAGTAAGGCAGGGGTTAGAATGACATATTAAGGGGTTGGAAAATTGCATTAGTCCTAGTAAACCAGTGTTGTACCTTCCAGTCGTAGGGATACATTTTTGGCACTCATAGATTGAGTCCTCGGCTCGTATCTCGATCTGTTAATTCCTAAAGCTTTGCCGGAGTAAGGTACGGGAGGCCCGGAAGATTTGACCTCCCGAGGTGCTCACGTCCCTATGCACGGGTTTTTTTTTGTGTTTTGGTATATATAAGTTCATGACCCAATCTGGGATGAACATGCATGTGTAAGTCCATAGGTGGACGTGGGGAATCAATTGGTCGAGGGACCGGATTCAACGCAGCTTTCTGGGGAGGTTCGTACGTGGGTACCAACTGGCAGTGACTACTTGGGCACTGGAGGGACGGAACTTGACCGACCTACTGCAACCTCCTTGGGCGATGGACAACCTATTGAGAACTTGAGTGAGTACCAGAGTAGGGTGAATGGCGAGGGTTTGAATCCCTAACTTGTGGAGAAAGACGGCTAGATTTGGGGGTGTATGTAGCATGAGATGTAATGCCCCGATTTTCATTTAATGAAAATTATTTATTTTGCACATAGTGTGCACGTGCAATATTTTTGGTAAATATTTTATCATGATGAGTATAGATATTTAAATATGTGCTTTTAATTATTTTGTATAAAGCCTTCTTTCAATTAGACAAAAAGCCTTTTTCTTAAAGCCCAAAATTTAATTCATTTATTTTATTTTTAAAATTGTTATTTTGGCCCATAAACTAAAGCCCATGAGTTAATTTATTTTTAAATACAACTTGTCATGTAGGATACAATTTAAAGATTTTTTTATACAAAATATAATGTACAAATTTTTGGAGGCAAATGCTTGCACGTGCATTGCACGTACACGTGCATAGTGCACTCCCAAGCATGGCCGGTTTGCTTTTGGTGGGAATGGGAAAAATTTGAGTGGGATCATGGTGTGGTGGTTACTTGATTATGGGTGGTTAGTATAACTCCTCCTTAAATCATAGCCATTTGTTCCTAACTCCTACTTCAATCTTGGCCATCCATTTCCCTAGATTTTTAGTATAAATACCCCTCCCCCCCCATGGCTAGTTATTCTTGTGTAAATTATCTCTTCCAAACCTATAATCTAAAATACATTATCTAGTAGTTAGCAAGTGAGTAAAAGAGTGAGTTGTGTGTGGGAGTTGTGCTTGCAACAAGAAGAGGAGAGGCCGGCTATCAAGGAAGTGCTCTCGGTTTGGCTTAGGAGCTCTCGGGTTGGGTGTTCTTGGAGGCTCGAGTGCGCGCTTCAGGGAGGAGGATCACTTTCGTTTGCAAGGACATTGTTTAGGAGGTGTCGCTAGTTGTTTTTCTCTCCATTTAAGGTGGATAAATTTTCCCTATTTCTAAATAGGAATGCATGCTAGATTTGATTAGAAAAATGATGCATGAAAATGATTAAAAAGAATGCACATTTAATTGGAAAAATAATCCCTAATTGATTGATTTGTTGATATGCAAATTATATGTGTTTCTATTATTAAAATTCAAGTTGTGTGCGATATGAATATGGCTATGAATTGTGTAAATAAACCTTCGTTAGTAGCATGAAAAAATTATGCGCAAAGATTAGTAGTTTGACAATGTCGCTTTATGTGCTAAATTAGAAATTTTGTTATGTTGTTGTAACGAATAAATTACGATACAATTGTTAGGTTCGTGAAATAAATAAGAGTAGAAAATTGGTGTAGAGATTAGTGAAATTAGAATGTCGAAAAAGAATGCGTTAGTAGTAGTATATCAAATTAACCAAATTGTATGGTAGATTTGTGTTAATTATTTGGAAAAATATGTTTAATTATCTAAGAAAATTATTCTCATATACTGGAGTGTAATTCATGATGGAAATGATTAATCTAGAATTTTTACAGTATGTTAGTAAGAGCAATTAAAATGAGATTTTGATGAACGTCGAACTGTTTTAAATAATAAAGAGTATTGGTTAAATGAGACTCGAATTGTACTAGTGACAACCCGAGCCTATAGCTCGAGTGGTCGGATCGCTCTAAATCGCTACAGTATTGGGCGGGTCGATGGTTCGATCCCCAGTAGCATCGCAAATTTTATTTCATGTTTTAAAAAAATAATAAAACTACAGCCGAGAGCATTAAATACTCTCAGCTCTCTTTCTATACTGCTGGCGCAAGTGGCCTAGTGGCCTGTACCTTCGGCTGTGTTCTCTGTGGTGCTGGGTTCGAATCTTGGCTTCGGCAAGATTGAAAAAATATTTTTTTTGAATGTTTTGTTGATCAAAAAATTATGAAAAAAATATGATTATCCTTCTAAAAATATATGGGACTTATGAAATATAATTTGGGAATTATTTACATCGAATAAAATATGATTTGAGAATAAAATGTATAATTTAGACTTATGGTTATATACTTGTATGGTATAAAAGTTGCACTCTGTAGAAAGGCTTGAAATAAAATATTAGAATAGAAGTGGAATAAAAATAGAAATTAAATGCAGTGATGCAGTGTGAATTATTCTCATTTGAGAATAGTGTGAAATTTATGGTATATGAATATCCATTTAGTGATGTGATTTCAATGTGAAATTGATATTTGATGAAGTATAAAATTCCATGTGTGATTATGGACTATTGAACAATTTAGAGATCATGCTATTGAAAAAGAAATTTGTTATGATAATGAAAATGAATTTATGAGTTGGAAATACTCAAATTGGAAATTGTGAATTGGAATTGAAACAAAAGTGTAGCTAAGTCTCCCCCGGCATTTGGAAAGGGATGAAATAAAATCTGAAATGAAAGACCAAGGTTGGTCATGTTTGAATAAATGAATAAGTCCGGTTTAGTGGAGAGGCTAACTCTAGAGCTTGATTTTGTTCATGATTCTAATAAAAACTAAGGATTAGTGCATAGTGAAGACGTGATGAAAGTGAGAGAAAAATACGAGTATGAAAACTAGAGTTTACGGTGCGGGTGTGTGAGCCACAGAATGCATGCTTGATGAGTCAAGACATGGCGTGGGCACAACTCAGTAATGATCGGACTTTAGCCACGCTTGTGGGATGTTTGGTGACTGCAAGAGGATCGTGTTCAGGGAGGAGGCTGAATTGCCACAGAATGCATGCTTGATGAGTCAAGACATGGCGTGGAATTTCCCTCCAGGGTCCAGTGCACGTGCTTGTACTCATAGATCATCTAAGATACTTACCGTAGTTACAGTAGTAGATTAAGACATGACGAGGGATTGAACCCTACAAAGATGAAGAACGATTAAGAAGCTTGCCCTCGGACCTATGTAGTATGGGATGCATTGAATTCGAACAAGTGCGCATTAGTGTCATCTAATATAAATAATTGCATTAAGGACTAAGTGCACAATCACAACACGACATCAATAGGGTAGTCCCTTTAGTTGATATGTGACAAGTTTGTGTTTGTTAAATATGGAAAATAAGTTATACTATTTTCGGCATAGAGAGGATGACCGTGTATAATGTTCGTCGGTTGAATAAACTGACGTACCCACAGTCTTATATGCAGGTAAATGGCATGATAAAGATTAAAGAGGAACAAATGCTTAAAGATTATTCAATGTTGTTGTACATTTATTCAATTGTTGTAAATTTTACTTCTGCTGTGCAATATAAAGTGTAAAGTTTTATGTAAACTCTAATGTAAAGTGAAAAGTTCAAATTTCCTTGTAAAATTGTACTAAATGAAGTGGAAAGATCCTGTAGAATATCTCGAATTCAGTGTATTTGGGATTCGGGGCATTACAGAGTGGTATCAGAGCCACGCTTTCACACTTGAACAAATTTATAAGGAACGACACCCTAGAAGTGGACATTAGAGTGTGAGTTTGAGTCTAGAGATTTAAATGTAAGTGACTTACAATTGTGTTGCTCTATGACTTATGCTTCTTCCTCTCTATTTCTAAGATGGCTGATCACTTCGACCCTGCTGGAGACGACGACTGGCATATCATCGAGGAAGAGTACCATCCTGGACAGGCAGATTCCGAGGACGAGTACTACCCAGGACAAGCAGATTCTGACGGAGAAGAATGGCCTGAATTCCGAGAGATTACCCTACCTCCGGATTCATCTGATGACTCTTCTGACGAAGAAGAAAAACCAGATCCAAATAGTCTTGTGATATCTCTTCAGAGGCAGGTAGAAACACTGCGAGAGAGAGTTGGATTATTGGAGGCTCAGCTGGCAAAGCGAAAGGACGATTTTTCTGTTCTCAGTCATCGGGTATGGGAACTCGAGAAGATGAAGAATCTGACCGATGTGCTGAATGATGAAGTTGATGAACTACGGGGAGAACTTCGAGAAGCGAAGAGGAACCGTAGGAGTTAGACTATTGTAGCTTCTACTATTTTCATTCTGATGCCAAGAAATATTTTTCAATTCGAATGTATAAAGTTTGGAATTCAATGAAATGCAAGTTGATTTAAAATTCATGTCTTATACTTCGAATTTAATGGATCTTTTGCAATAGAATATGTCTAGAAGAGGAGCTAGAAATGGTGAAGGTCTGGATCTGGAAACGGAACTTGCGAGGGTCTATCAGACGCTCATCGTCGTGGCCATGAATCAGAACCAAGGTAGGGGAGCTGCGAATCCGGTGTCCGAAGCGATTAAACTCGTGGAATCGTTCAAACGAATGAAACCACCTGTATTCGAAGGAAAGTCAGATCCTGATGCGGCTGACAACTGGATTCGTCAAGTGGAGACGATCTTTGAAGTGCTGGAGACCCCTGAAGGTAGTAAGGTGAAGTTGGCGACTCTGCAATTTGAGAAGGATGCGGCTGTGTGGTGGCAGTCGATGAAGAGGACCATGGGAGGCATAGTTCTTGGCTGGGAGGAATTTCTGGATGAATTCCGCAGTCACTATTTCCCCTCCGACGTTCAAGAGAAGAAGGCTATGGAGTTTTTATCACTACAACAAGGTGGCATGTCAGTTAGAGAGTACGAGACCAAGTTTACTCAGCTCTCTATGTATGCTTCGGAATTAGTGATGGATGAGGCTAAGAAAGCTCGTAAGTTCGAGCATGGATTGAGGCCGAGCTTGAGGTCCCGGATGATACCTCTTGATATCAGAAGGTTCGACAAGTTGGTCAAGAGAGCAGCAGCGACGGAAGAAGATATGGAGCAGTTTCATGTTGTTCAGAACCGGAGGAACAACTGGCAGTCTGGAAAGAGGCCCGCAAATTCTGGGAGTTTCAAGGGGCAACCATCTGCACAAAGGTTCAAACCGATAGGGGCGAACACTATTAGTGTGGCTGGAGGACCTGGGAACAATGTGGTGAGACCTCCTGCGGTAACTTGCTTCAACTGTGGTGAAACGGGACATTACCAATCTCAATGTCTTAAACCACGAAAGGAGAATCGCAATGTACCAACGCAGTAGATTGGGAAGAGATCGTACCAACAAGGGCGAGTATTTGCCTTGACGGAAGCTGATGCTGATGAGGTTGATCATGTCATCACTGGTACGAGGGCGGATGTTTAGAGGTTTTTTTGTCATTTCCTTTTCCTGCTGTTTAGTGAAACTGTTACATAATGAGTGTGTATTATGTAACAGGCGAACTTTATCTTAATGGAATGAAAGTTGTTGTGTTGTTCGATACTGGATCCTCTCATACTTTTGTGTCTCCTAAATTTGCTAAAGTGTTGGGAGTTGAACCAAAGATTTTTCCAGGCAAGATCTTAGCAGTGGCTACTCCATCAGGGAAAACTCTAACCACTGATCGGTATTATGCTGATTGCGAGATTGTGATTGGAGATCGAATCTTTGGGATTGATCTGATCGAGCTGACTATCTTGGGAGTCGGTTATCATTGGCATTGATTGGATGTCGGTGTACAGTGCAAGCATCGAGTGCAAGACCAAGACAGTAACAGTGAAGGCTCCAGGTGGACCTGAAGTCACTTTCCAAGGGAAGAAGAAGTGTTCTAGGCTGGTGGCAGCTATCCGTAAGGAAGAGAATCCTGTGGAAGTGTAAGGGATTCCTGTGGTTCGGGACTATCCGACCGTGTTCTTGGATGATTTTCCTGGGTTACCCCCACATCGTGATGTAGAGTTCAGCATCACTATTCAACCGGGAAGTGCACCCATTTCTAAGGCACCGTATAGGATGGCTCTAGTGGAACAGGATGAGGTGAAACGGCAGATTGAGAAACTGTTGGAGAAAGGCTTTATTCAACCTAGTGCGTCACCTTGGGGAGCACCAGTGCTTTTGGTAAAGAAGAAGGATGGATCGATGAGAATGTGTATCGATTACCGAGAGCTAAATAAGGTCACTGTTCAGAATAAGTATCCTATTCTCCGAATTGATGACTTGTTCGATCGTCTACAAGGAGCAGCTGTTTTCTTCAAAATAGATCTTCGATCAGGATATCACCAAGTTCGAGTGAAAGCTGAAGATGTGCACAAAACTGCATTTAGAACTCGAATGGGCATTACGAATTCTTAGTTATGCCATTTGGAGTGACGAATGCACCCGCAATCTTCATGGATTTGATGAATAGAGTTTTGAGGCCGTTCATTGATTCTTTCGTCGTGGTGTTTATCAACGATATCCTCGTGTACTCCAAGTCAGAAGAGGAGCACACCGAGCATCTGGCAGCAGTGTTGAAGAAGCTGGAAGAGCAGGAGTTGTATGCCAAGTTATCCAAGTATGATTTCTGAAAATCTGAAGTGGCATTCCTAGGTCACATCCTTTCTAAGGAGGGATTAGCAATTGACCCTCAGAAGATAGAGGCAGTGAGAGATTGGGCTAGGCCTACTACAGTGAAGGATGTCAGAAGTTTTCTTGGAATGACTGGATACTACAGGAGATTCATTCAAGGTTATGCTCAGATAGCTGTACCGCTTACTGGTTTGACCAAGAAGAATGTGAACTTCAAGTGGACTAAGCAATGTGAGGCGAGCTTTCAGGAGTTGAAAGAGAAGCTGACTACTGCACCTATTTTGGCTTTGCCTAGAGCAGGTATTGAGTATGATGTGTATAGCGATGCTTCACATCGTGGGCTTGGTTGTGTCTTAATGCAAGAGGGAAGAGTAATCATTTATGGGTCTAGGCAACTATGACCGCATGAGAAGAATTACTCGACTCATGATCTGGAGTTGGCTGCGATTATCTTTGCCCTAAAGCAATGGAGGCACTACATGTACAGTGAGAAATTGAACATGTACACGGACCACAAGAGTTTGAAGTACATATATCAGTAGAAGGATCTGAATTTGAGGCAGCGAAGATGGTTGGAAGTGCTTGGGGACATGCGACCTGAGATTAAGTATCATCCTGGGAAAGCTAATGTTGTTGCTGATGCACTTAGTCGCAAGAGCAGTTTAGCCTATTTGATTTCAACTCAGAAGCATTTGATTGAGGAATTGGATCGAGCAGGTATTGAGGTTGTCTTGCAAGGATTGGGAGCATCTTTGGCTCAGTTGAGGCTTCAGCCTACACTGAATGGAAGGATCATTGCAAGTCAGGAGATTGATGCTGATATTTTTGAGATGAAGGAGCAGGTAGGTGCTGGCAGGTTGCCCAAATTTCAAATCAGGGATGGAGTGCTGTGGTTCGGAAATAGACTATGTGTTCCAAATCAGGCGGACCTGAAAGAGAGTATTCTTCAGGAGGCGCATGCTACTCTTTTGTCGGTACATCCTGGGAGTACTAAGATGTACAAAGACATCAAACAGTATTTCTGGTGGTCAGGTTTGAAGCGGGATGTGGCTGAATTTGTGGCGAAGTGTGAGGTTTGTCAGCAAATCAAAGTCGAAAATCAGAGACCCGGAGGTCTATTACGGCCGTTACCTATTCCGGAATGGAAGTGGGATAACATCAGTATGGATTTCATTACGGGATTGCCTAAGAGTCCTAAAGGCAATGATGCAATTTCGGTTATAGTCGATCGACCAACTAAGTCCGCTCACTTTCTGGCGATGAAACTCACGGCTTCAATGGACAAGTTAGCTGAGTTGTATGTTGGCGAGATCATCCGACTTCATGGTGTTTCGTCAACTATCGTGTCTGATCGAGATGTGCGGTTTACTTCGCATTTCTGGAGGAGCTTCAGACAGCTTTGGGTACCAAGACGGATTTCAGCACTGCTTTTCATCCGCAAACCGATGGGCAGACCGAGAGAGTCAACCGTATTCTTGAGGATATGCTTCGGTGTTGTATACTAGAATTTGGAGGCAGTTGGGAAAGGCATTTACCTTTGGTAGAGTTTGCCTACAACAACAGTTTTCAGACTAGCATCGGGATGGTGCCGTACGAAGCTTTGTATGGCAGGAAGTGCAGGACACCTGTTTGTTGGTTTGAAGTTGGGGAGTGTCAGTTGTTTGGTCCTGAGCTTGTGCAGCAAACCTCTGAGAAGATTGTTCTGATCAGGAAAAGGTTGGTAGAAGCTCAGAGCAGGCAGAAAAGCTATGCAGACAACCAGAGAAGGGACCTTGAGTTTGAGGTTGGTGACTTCGTCTTTCTGAAAGTATCACCCAGTAAAGGTGTGGTTTGATTTGGCAAAGGCAGAAAGTTAGTCCCGAGGTTTATAGGCCCGTATAAGATATTGAAAAGGATCGGAAAAACTGCTTACTGGCTTGAATTACCGGAAGAGTTATCTCAGGTGCACAATGTCTTTCATGTGTCTATGCTGAGAGGGTATATTCCAGATCCGAGTCATCATTTGCCTGAAGTGCCGGAAGGTTTGCAGTTGGATCTGAATTACATCGAGTCTCCTGTCGAGATTGTTGATCGCCGAGAGAAAGTCTTGAGGAATAAGACGATACCGATGGTCAAGGTAGTCTGGAGGAACCATTTGGTTGAAGAGGCTACTTGGGAGTCAGATGAGAAGATGTTGAAGGATTATCCTGAGCTATTTGCTTAATTTGTATTCTTGTATTTTTTCTTGTGCTTGTTGTGAGTGTTGTATTTTGTTTCTCACTCTTGACTGTAGTTCCGGGGGCGGAACTATTCTAAGGAGGGAGTGTTGTAATGCCCCGATTTTCATTTAATGAAAATTATTTATTTTGCACGTAGTGTGCACGTGCAATATTTTTGGTAAATATTTTATCATGATGAGTATAGATATTTAAATATGTGCTTTTAATTATTTTGTATAAAGCCTTCTTTCAATTAGACAAAAAGCCTTTTTCTTAAAGCCCAAAATTTAATTCATTTATTTTATTTTTAAAATTGTTATTTTGGCCCATAAACTAAAGCCCATGAGTTAATTTATTTTTAAATACAACTTGTCATGTAGGATACAATTTAAAGATTTTTTTATACAAAATATAATGTATAAATTTTTGGAGGTAAATGCTTGCACGTGCAATGCACGTACACGTGCATAGTGCACTCCCAAGCATGGCCGGTTTGCTTTTGGAGGGAATGGGAAAATTTTGAGTGGGATCATGGTGTGGTGGTTACTTGATTATGGGTGGTTAGTATAACTCCTCCTTAAATCATAGCCATTTGTTCCTAACTCCTACTTCAATCTTGGCCATCCATTTCCCTACATTTTTAGTATAACCCCCCCCCCCCCCCCCCCCCCCCCCCATGGCTAGTTATTCTTGTGCAAATTATCTCTTCCAAACCTATAATCTAAAATACATTATCTAGTAGTTAGCAAGTGAGTAAAAGAGTGAGTTGTGTGTGGGAGTTGTGCTTGCAACAAGAAGAGGAGAGGCCGGCTATCAAGGAAGTGCTCTCGGGTAGGGTGTTCTTGGAGGCTCGAGTGCGCTCTTCAAGGAGGAGGATCGCTCTCGTTTGCAAGGACATTGTTTAGGAGGTGTCGCTAGTTGTTTTTCTCTCCATTTAAGGTGGATAAATTTTCCCTATTTCTAAATAGGAATGCATGCTAGAATTGATTAGAAAAATGATGCATGAAAATGATTAATAAGAATGCACATTTAATTGGAAAAATGATCCTTAATTGATTGATTTGTTGATATGCAAATTATATGTGTTTCTATTATTAAAATTCAAGTTGTGTGCGATATGAATATGGCTATGAATTGTGTAAAATAAACCTTCGTTAGTAGCATGAAAAAATTATGCGCAAAGATTAGTAGTTTGACAATGTCGCTTTATGTGCTAAATTAGAAATTTTGTTATGTTGTTGTAATGAATAAATTACGATACAATTGTTAGGTTCGTGAAATAAATAAGAGTAGAAAATTGGTGTAGAGATTAGTGAAATTAGAATGTCGAAAAAGAATGCGTTAGTAGTAGTATATCAAATTAACCAAATTGTATGGTAGATTTGTGTTAATTATTGGAAAAAATATGTTTAATTATCTAAGAAAATTATTCTCATATACTGGAGTGTAATTCATGATGGAAATGATTAATCTGGAATTTTTACTGTATGTTAGTAAGAGCAATTGAAATGAGATTTTGATGAACGTCGAACTGTTTTAAATAATAGAGAGTATTGGTTAAATGAGACTCGAATTGTACTAGTGACAACCCGAGCCTATAGCTCGAGTGGTCGGATCGCTCTAAATCGCTACAGTATTGGGCGGGTCGATGGTTCGATCCCTAGTAGCATCGCATATTTTATTTCATGTTTTAAAAAAATAATAAAACTGCAGCCGAGAGCATTAAATACTCTCAGCTCTCTTTCTATACCGCTGGCGCAAGTGGGCTAGTGGCCTGTGCCTTCGGCTGTGTTCTCTGTGGTGCTGGGTTCGAATCTTGGCTTCGGCAAGATTGAAAAAATATTTTTTTTGAATGTTTTGTTGATCAAAAAATTATGAAAAAAAAATATGATTATTCTTCTAAAAATATATGGGACTTATGAAAAATAATTTGGGAATTATTTACATAGAATAAAATATGATTTGAGAATAAAATGTATAATTTAGACTTATAGTTATATACTTGTATGGTATAAAAGTTGCACTTTGTAGAAAGGCTTGAAATAAAATATTAGAATAGAAGTGGAATAAAAATAAAAATTAAATGTAGTGATGCAGTGTGAATTATTCTCATTTGAGAATAGTGTGAAGTTTATGGTATATGAATATCCATTTAGTGATTTGATTTCATTGTGAAATTGATATTTGATGAAGTATAAAATTCCATGTGTGATTATGGACTATTGAACAATTTAGAGATCATGCTATTGAAAAAGAAATTTTTTATGATTATGAAAATGAATTTATGAGTTGGAAATGCTCAAATTGGAAATTGTGAATTGGAATTGAAACAAAAGTGTAGCTAAGTCTCCCCCGACATTTGGAAAGAGATGAAATGAAATCTGAAATGAAAGACCAAGGTTGGTCATGTTTGAATAAATGAATAAGTCCGGTTTAGTGGAGAGGCTAACTCTAGAGCTTGATTTTGTTCATGATTCTAATAAAAACTAAGGATTAGTGCATAGTGAAGACGTGATGAAAGTGAGAGAAAAACACGAGTATGAGAACTAGAGTTTACGGTGCGGGTGTGTGAGCCACAGAATGCATGCTTGATGAGTCAAGACATGGCATGGGCACAACTCAGTAATGATCGGACTTTAGCCACGCTTGTGGGATGTTTGGTGACTGCAAGAGGATCCTGTTCAGGGAGGAGGCTGAATTGCCACAGAATGCATGCTTGATGAGTCAAGACAATGCGTGGAATTCCCCTCCAGGGTCCGGTGCACGTTCTTGTACTCATAGATCATCTAAGATACTCACCGTAGTTACAGTAGTAGATTAAGACATGACGAGGGATTGAACCCTACAAAGATGAAGAACGATTAAGAGGCTTGCCCTCGGACCTATGTAGTATGGGATGCATAGAATCTGTACAAGTGCGCATTAGTATCATCTAATATAAATAATTGCATTAAGGACTAAGTGCACAAACACAACACGACATCAATAGGGTAGTCCCTTTAGTTGATATGTGACAAGTTTGTGTTTGTTAAATATGGAAAATAAGTTATATTTCCGGCATAGAGAGGATGGTCGTGTATAATGTTCGTCGGTTGAATAAACTGACGTACCCACAGTCTTATATGCAGGTAAATAGCATGATAAAGATTAAAGAGGAACAGATGCTTAAAGATTATTCAATGTTATTGTACATTTATTCAATTGTTGTAAATTTTACTTCCGCTGTGCAATGTAAAGTGTAAAGTTTTATGTAAACTCTGATGTAAAGTGAAAAGTTCAAATTTCCTTGTAAAATTGTACTAAATGAAGTGGAAAGATCCTGTAGAACATCTCGAATTCAGTGTATTTGGGATTCGGGGTGTTACATGAGATGCATTCGTGCTCCAAAGTCTTGCTTACATTAGAATCAGGCATGTGAGTTTGCTGCATCTAGTCATAAGGTCATGTCATAACATTGTACTAGAACCTGAATCAGCTAAACCCTTGTTTTGGCACTTCACCTTTCTATTTTGCATAAATTATTGGTTGTGATTGAATTTTAGAGGATGACTGTAGTTATCAACTTTGCGTCAGTCGAAGCACGGACGTTCCCCACCTTGTAGGTATCCGGAGCCGAACTACAGGTACTACAGAGCTCGAGTTGGTCCAAGGATCCAAGGGACATATGCAAGTACTGTTTATATTGTTGTAAATATTGTAATTTTTATTTGGACATTGTAACACTTGTAAATGTAATATTTATATGGAATAAAAGTTTTGAATTTTCATGTACTTTATGTGATTATGACTATTTTGATGTTCGACTCCTGGAGTAGGGTCTCAGGTTCCCGGTATGGGATTTGGGGCGCTACAGGCTCCACCTTTGCCGCCCGACACTGAAGCAAAAAGCCGAGCACGTGGGGCCATATGTTCAGCATGAAATGGATCGAACTCAGTCCATACCATCACAGCACTTTGTTCACGAAGGGATGAAGGGGCAGACGCAGACCTGCATTCAGTGCGTCGTAGGCAAAGATGCACGTATCAGGCGAGATCGTCGTACACGCTCGCACTCCTGGTCCGGGGAGGATTAAAGTGTACTCCGGGGATATCATGAAGCTCCTCCGGATCCGGAGCAGGTTCCTCTCTATCAGAACCGAGGTGATGTCGTCAACCTCGGTGACCTCCTTCGGCTCGTTCTCTGCATACGACTCTGACCTCCCATAGACGGCCTTCGTCAGCAGTTCGCCAGTATACTTCCTGATCCCCCCATGGCCTGATATCTCCGACGGTAACCGAACCATCTCTCCTCCCCTCCTGACGGGCTCTACCACTGTCTCGATTATTGCCGACCACACGACCTTTTTCCCTTTTTCCTTGGCGAGCGGAGCAACTGGCTCGGCTACAGTCGAACCTGCTACTTCCTTCCCCTTCTCTTGGGCTAGCGGAGCAACTAGCACACTCACTGCCAACCCTCCTACTTCTATCACCTTCTCTTGGACGAGCGGAGCCTCTAGCATCCGCTCACTCTCACCTCCCGAGGAAGAGGCCTCACTACCCGAGGACACTCTAGACATCTTGAGAAGTATATATATCTAAGTGAAAATATGTATATTTACCTTAATGGGACATTCTCTGCCGGAATAGTTCACCGGAAATCACTTCGCCTCGCTGCGATATCTAGCACAACCACCCTAGGAGCGAAAATCACAGCTAGCGGAGCAACTCGAGAGCAAAAACTGTTTCTTTGAGTAAAAAGTGAAAGAATGGGAGAAGTGTTGAGGGGGGTGAGAACTTATAGTAAAAAGAGCGACTCTTGGGCTTCTAACATATTGAGCTCCACTGAATCGCATTAAGAATGTTAAACGATAAAATTCTTAAAGGCAGGAACAACCTGCGGCCGTGCTGCCTCGAAGTGCTGAGCTACCGAGGTGCCAAGGTGCCCATTCGGAGAAAGACGCCCCCGAGTTACCGGGGCACCGACCTCCATATTGGGAAAAAAATGCCTCCGAGCTCCTTGGACCGTTAGATCGTCCAGATGTTCGCGCCAACGACTGATGGACGGCTCAGATTTTGCCACGTCCACAAAACGAAAAAATCACATTTTCTCGTGATCTGAGCCTATTGCGCCAAGATTCAAACCTGATGGACGTCCCAAATCTACCCACGTAGCTCGGCAGCCATCAAAGCGCCGAACTACCGAGGTGTCGAGCCATCGAGGTGCCCATTCGGAGAAAGACGCCCTCGAGCAACTGGGGCACCAACCTCCATATTGGGGAAAAAACCTCCGAGCTCCTTGGACCGTCAGATCGTCCAAATGTTTGCACCAACGGCTGATGGATGGCTCAGATTTTGCCACGTCCGCAAAACGACAAAATCACGTTTTCTTGTGATCTAAGCCTCGTGCACCGTGATTCGAGCCTGATGAACGTTCCAGATCTAGCCATGTAGCTCGGCAGCCATCGAAGCGCCCAACTACCGAGGTGTCGAGCCACCGAGTTGCCCATTCGGAGAAAGACGCCCCCGAGCTACTCGGGCATCGACCTCCGTATTGGGGACAAAACACCTCCAAGCTCCTTGGACCAACAGATCGTCCAGATGTTCGCGCCAACAGCAAATGGATGGCTCAGATTTCGCCACGTCTACAAAATGACAAAATCACGTTTTCTCGTTATCTGAGCCTCTTGCGCCGAGATTCGAGGCTGATGGACGTCCCAGGTCTAGCCACGTAGCTTGGCAGCCAACCAAGCTACCGAGCTACCAAGGTGCCGAAGTGCCCATTCGGAGAAAGACGCCCCCGAGCTACCGGGGCACCGACCTCCGTATTGGGGGAAAAATGCCTCCGAGCCCCTTGGACCGTCAGATCGTCCAGATTTTCGCGCCAACGGCTGATGGATGGCTCAGATTACGCCACATCAGCAAGTCCACATTTTCTCATGATCCGAGCCTCTTGCACCGTGAATCGAGCCCGATGCACGACCCAGATCTGGCCACGTAGCTCGGCAGCCATCAAAGCACTGAACTACCGAGCTACCGAGCTGCCCATATGGAGAAAAATGCCTCCGAGCTACTCAAGCCTTCAAGTCGCTCAGATATTCACGCCAGCTACTAATGGAAGGCTCAGATTTCGCCACGTCGTAAATAAGGCGATAAATTCTTTTTTTATTTTATTAATTCGGATTATTTATTTAAAAATTCAGGAAAATTAATTAAAAATTCTGAAAAATAATTATAAATTCGAGGGAATATTTTTGAGTCCCAGGATAAATAATTATTGTTTAGAATGATTAATTAGTGCTCCCGAAGTGCAAATCTTCGCTTTGCAAAATTGAATAAATTGTTCGAAAAAATAATATAAAATTGGAAAAAATCACCAAAGAACCAGAGCAACTTAGAAGCCACTTTGAGCAAGCTACCAGCTCAGGAAAATGCCATCACCTCGCCGACGGGATTCCAACACCCTTTGAGAATCCCGATAAAACCCTATACGCCATTAAAACAACAAAACTATTCCCACAAGGCTGTAACACACAGTCTTTAGGAGTGGGGGACTCGTGATATGGCTAAAAATGGGGTTAAATCGGAACCGTTCAAAGTGGGCACAGATCTTGAGGTCTCAGGGACGAGATGGTAATTTTACCTACAGATAGGTCCAATTTGGATACCGGGTCTCTCCTCTTGGACCAGCTGGCCCATGAATGGATCTGATAGGCAGAGAACGGGTCTCAACCCGTTAGGGACCAGATCAACAGGATAGGAGCAGATCCTGGCTTGTCCCTATCTTGAGGGGATGGTTGTAACCAACCCCAGCCAACCACACCGGGAAGTAGGGATTCACCCTTATCCTGAAAAGGATCTACATGGTGACTATAAAAATCCCCCTATCTCCTACTATTGAAGGTGATCACTCTTTGCACACTTGAGCCATTTCTCTTTACTTTTTTTGTGTATTGACTTGAGCATCGGAGGGTTCGTCGCCAGGATCCATCCCGGTGTCTCGAACGTTTGTGCAAGTTCAAGGGAACACCAAGGAGTCAACTAGTCAACAAGGAAGAAGAAAGGTTCCGCCTGTTCGAGTTCCTCACGAACCTACAAATCTCATCTATTGTCCCCACACCAGAATCCAGCGGCAACAATAGTATATTTCCGACTCAAATTTACTATATTTGAATTTTAGAAATATGAATTTTAAGTTGAACTTATAGATGTTAAAATTTAAATTTTGAATGAACAGTGGATGATATTTTGTTTCTTGAATCTCTGCGATTGATTTCCTCAAATAATAATAATAATAAAATCAAAAAATCAAAAAATTTGGAGTCAAACACATTTGTAAAAAAAAAAATTGTATGCATAGATGCACATAACAATTCATATAGTCACATTCCATCTCAGCCCTTGATCAAAAAATTCACACCAATCACAAATTTATATTATATGCATAATAATTCTATAGGCCTTGTTCCATAGGAAAAAAATTCGAAAAGAGGGAAATCCTCAAGGATCTTGTCGTCCTTTACCTTTATTTTTATTTTATTTTTATTTTTTCTTATTTTTTTTTGTTAGACGCAATAACATCTTACGTTTGATCACCGTTTGTTTTTTTTTTATATATAATTTTGGTCAGACGCAAGATGATTTTGCATTCAACACTTTTTAATTTTTTAAAAAAAATTGAAACGGAAGCAAGATCATCTTGCGTCTGACGTTTATTTTTTATTTTTTTTTTAAATTGATCATACGCAAGATCATCTTGTGTCCAATTAAAAAAAAAATTAGCACGGGTGCAAGATGTCCTTTTGATTCCTATATTTGAAAATTTTCTATATCGTCTCTCAATTAAAGACGGACATTGTTCCTATTTTTTTCAAAATTTAAAAATATAGAAAATGACTTCAGCAACTCGTTTCATATATTTTTCAAATTTTGAAAATATAAGTAATGATTACAGATGCTCTTAGTGACCTAGTTTGTCAATTACTGCTTCTAGACCTGGGCTATTAGGCCAATTGGATTGGGTCAGGTCGGGTACACATGTCAAGTAATACCCAAATAAGTTGAGCACAGATCTCAAGTATGAGAATTATCCAAGAAAGTGTAGTGTGAATTTAAGTGTCATAAATTTCATTTGAAACGAACAAAATTTATTAAAATAGAAATTTTAAAGATGATAAAAATAAATTTGTCACAGGAAGATTTTAAATATAGTAGCGAAGATCAAACATTAACAGTTTTTTTTTTTTGGGATAAAAAGGTGACCTCGTCACCACTTCATTAATCAAAAATTAACGAAATAAGTAGTACAAATAATAACATCTATCTGTTCCAAACAGAACAATGAAGAACACTTACAAAGCGCAGTCAACGTCTCTAACTAGTCCCTCCCCTAACTAAACACGTAAACTTAGCAATTGCACCCTGTTCTCCCATCAAAACCTCCTAGATGTACTTTAAATTCCAACAAAATCAACTTTGGAATTCAAACTTCATCGACCTAGCTCTCCAACCCTAAGACTCCTTGACCATCCCCCAAACGTTCACCAGGAAACAACCACATCCACCATCTCTTGCTGACATACTTATGCCTCTCCCCACAACGATGTTGTCGTGTATCCGTCAAACCAACCCCACCGCGACGCCTTCTTTCAATTGCATCAAATCCAGCTTTCAACAATAGTCATGTTTCTCAAACGATAATGAGAACGTTTGCACTTGCCGATAACTCCACCAAATATACTTTGAATTACAACCAAAACTAGTCTGAAATTCAAATTACACAAGCGTATTCACCTCACGCTTCCCAACTAAAATATGAATTTCAAAAATCTATATTGAAATTCGAATCTCAATAATCTCCCCCTCCACACTTCTAATTCAAATTTTGAGTTTCAAAAATCCTAATTCGAAATTCAAATTTGTACTTCACTCCTCTAACTCAAAATTCAAATTCGAATTTCAAACCCTATTTTCAAATTCAAAATTCACAATCAATCAATCTCACTCCCCCCTTCCTCGAACCTCTTCTCTTGCCAGTCCTTACCACACCGGCCAACCAAGCCTAATCACCATCACCCATCTCCACGTCGTCCTCTTTCTTGACTCCACCATCAACCAACCCTCCCTTCGACACCACTGCAGCAGCCTCGAGCACCATCAAACTCGCCTACAACCATGGCAGTCGTCTCTTTCCTGCCCCTCTCCTCACCCCCATTGCTCTCGTCGTGCACCTCCGTCGACCTCACCCCGACATGCTTCCCTGAAGTTGCGATGCTCTCTACGTCCGCCATCAAGCCAAGCCCTGCTCCGACTATTGAAGATCCAACCCTATTTGGACTCACAACGATGCTACCACTCCTTTGTCGGCATTTTCGACCACAGCGCCACTCCGATGAACTCTGGTTGAGCTTACGACGGGACACTCCTCGACGATGCCTATAGCCTTTTAGCAGCCTTCAAGATCTCACGGACAATCTGATGATGGCCATTTTCAGCAGCTATAAATAGCGCAGTCTCCCCCCACTATTCTTCTTCCAAATTGCTCCCTTCGAACCTTTACTTTGTAAATTTGAAAGAATATCCTTAACTGGTTCTAGATTGCCAACCTGAACAGATACTTGAAGGTGTGGATCCCCTCGACGCACAGAACCATTTTTTATCTTCTTCCAGATAGTTTGTTCACCCTGCACATTTTTTGACAACCATCAATGTTGTCGACAAGTCGCTATCTCCAAACGAAGCCCCTTCTCGACTGTCATCTACCCTGTGCTTCACTCTCTACCGCCGGCAATCAATGCCATCGATGAGGCACAGGCCCAACCTTCTCCGTTGATAACTCGTCATCCCCGCTTTCCTCTACGGGCGGCATGGTCATCAACGTCCCCCGTCGACGCGTCGATGCGCCAGTACCACCTTCGACGCCTTCCATCTCTGCGTCTAGCCAACCACTGCCATTCGCCTCTAAATCTCACTCCTCAAATGGGAAAAACCCAAATCATTAACCACATCGGAGCTCTGATGCCAAATCACCACCGCTCCGGTGGCGGGGTGATGGGTGGGGGGGGGGGAGGAGGAGTAGGTTAATGAGGGATCCTCCCCCCTCCCCGACCGGCTAATCCTTCTACCCTCTAACTTGTTTGGGTTTTTTTGAGCTTCTCTCTCAAATAGAAGGAATCTTTACACTCAATGTGACAACAGGAAAAGCTCCTCATACTCAAATGGAAGCACTAGAATTTGTGGTAGTAGACGTGAAAGTCGCATACAACCCAATATTTGGTCATCCGGGCCTTGCGGCCTTTCATGCAGTTGCCTCCGCCTACCACAAGAAAATGACATTCCCAACAAAAACAGGCGTAGGCCAAGTTGTTGGGAGCCAACAGGCAGCACGAGCTTGCACAGCTACAATAGGGAGCTCAGTTCTCCCACTCGATGTCATAGAGCTACCACCGGAAAGTCATCACAGTAACTCCAAGACCGTAAATAAGGTTGAAGCCACTGCCATAGAAAATCCTGCCAAAAACATTCAAACCTTTCAAATCATCTCCCACCCGATCCAAATTCGTTCTCATCAAAACATAGTACTGAACCTGAATCGCATGCCTGAAGCCACTCAGCTCATTCAATGGAAAGAACTAGTCCAGCCAAAATGCATTGGCAAACGTGAAGATTTCCTCTTCTCTTTGCAAAATAAGGGGAGGCTTGCTCCAAAATTGGCATGTCAAGACAATGTCTACCAAGTTTTTCATCTTGCAGTTCATCAACTTGAAGACCAGGGAGGGATAAGGAGGTATCAGCAGGGACTTGGAATGATGAACGCCTCATGAATTTCAATAAGGGTGCTTAACGCCAGCCTCTTCTATATATTTTCAATATTTCGTAATAAAGGTCAGCCACTAGAGGAGTCATTTAGTTTTACTTTTCAATAAAGACCGCGTTCACTGCTGGTCACTGCATGTAATAACGTTCAGCCACTAGAGCAGCAGCTTAGTTTTATTTTCCAATAAATTTTAGTGTTAATTTTTGTAGAATTACTGTACAAATCTACGGATGCATACAATGAGTTAAACACCAAGCCTACTCCTAAACATGGCACAAAAAACTCATTAGAAGCTCCTTGTAAGATGAGTTTGGAGTCCATACCCTTGGCTCGGAGTTACTCTCGTAATTTGCAACAAAGCAAGTTTAGCGTTCAACTCGCCATTTGATTTGCTCCCGCAACTCGTTAACGCCTCGACGAAAGGTTTGAAGTCCATACCCATGGCTCGGAGTTACTCTAGCTACTTGCAACAAAGCAAGTTCAGAGTTCAACTTGACATTCGATCTGCTCCTGCAACCTATTAATACCTAAACTAACAAGTTTGGAATCCAAACTCATGGCTCGGAGTTACTTTAGCAACCTGAAACCAATCATGTTCAGAGTTCAACTCGTCATTCGATCTAAATCTGAAACTAGTTAAAATTTCTTAAAGACAGATTCGAGGTCCAAAATCATGGATTGTATGTAGTTACTCCAATAAAACTTGCAAAAGCAACATATTGGGTTCAACTCGCCACTCAATGTGACTCTCACAATTTTTTGAAGGACCCATATAGCAACTTTGGAAAATAACTCTCCTTCAGTTGCTCGTACAACTAACTAAACACCCATACAGCAAGTTTGGAAAATAACTCTTCATCAGGGTTTCTCATACAACTATTTAGGTACAAAACGGATATGTTCTAACTTCGTCAAACATTATGCACATTATTCCAACCCAATCTACAATTTGTTAGCTACAGACAATAAGGTCGAGGCCGTGTTCTTTTAGCTACAAAGAACCCAGTCGACGGCTCATCAACTTCTACAACAAGTTACACAACAAGGAGCAAACATATCAAAGAATTTTCCAAATCACGAAACTATCGCAAATCTATGTATTCAGATCCAGTGCTACTACAAATATTTACTAATACAAAACTATGAGCCAGACTACGAGCATCGAAGTACAATGAGTCTACGTCTCATGCCTAAAGATCGTCACAAAAGTCTCGCAGTCAGTATACAATAAGCTGTCCTACAAGTTGTCCTTCCAGCTATACGGTAGAGGGATGTTCCGCCTAAGAAACACAAACTTCTTCACATACCTCCTACCAGCTAATAGCTCCCCAGGGCCGCCTCAACTCTTGATAATAAAATTCAAGACAAGCTTTCATTAGGCCAGCAAGCTCCAAGTCTTTTCTAAGTAATACCATCTTCACTTGAACAAGATCCAACTTCATCTCGCATAACGCACCACCCAAACGGACAGGTCCCAACTCCATCAAGTGCAACACATTACGAAGGAAAGTAAGCTCGACGTCCCAAAGACCTCATTCGATGTACATGACTACTTGTTAGCACAGAGAAGAATGAAATTACTTCAACACTGAACAAAAACAAAGGACTTCACTTCAATATCCATAAAATTAGGAATAAGTTCCTTCAACAACTCATTGACTCCGTACAACGTGTTCAACACCCTACTCTTCCCTCAGGCTCTGTTAACAACTTGTTAAATCCATACAGTGAGTTCTATGCCTTGCTCTCCGCTGAAGCTCTACCAACAACTCGTTGACTCCAAACAATGAGTTCGACACTCAGCTCTCCACACGAGCTCCATGAAAAACTCATTGACTCCAAACAATGAGTTCAATTCCCTACTCTTTGCTCGAGCTCCGTCAACCACTCGTTAAATCCTTACAATGAGTTCAACACCCTGCTTACCGCTAGATCTCCATTAACAACTAGTTAACTCCAAACAACGAGTTCAACGCCTTGCTCCTCTCTCAGGCTCCATCAGCAACTCGTTGATTCCAAACAACAAGTTTGATGCCTTGCCCACTACTCAAGTTCCATCAACAACTTGTTAACTCCAAACAACGAGTTCAACTTTCAACTCTTTGCACGACCTCCATCAACACCCGTTGACCCCATACAAAAAGTTCACTACCTTGCTCACCGCTCGAGCTCCATCAACAGCTCGTTAACTCCAAATAATGAGTTCAATGCTCTGCTCTCCGCTTGAGCTCTATCAGCAACTTATTGAATCCAAACAATGAGTTCAATGCTCTGCTCTCCGCTCGGCTCCATCAACAACCCGTTGACCCTATACAATGAGTTCAATGTCTTGCTCCCTGCTCGAGCTACATCAACAGCTCATTAACTTCATACAATGAGTTCAACACTTTGCTCTTCACACGAGCTCCACCAGCAACTTGTTGACCCCAAACAACAAGTTTGACGCATTGCTCACTACTCAAGCTCCATTAATAACTCATTAACTCTAAACAATGAGTTCAACACCTTACACTTCGATCAGGCTCCATCAACAATTCATTGACTCCATACAACGAGTTCAACACTTTGCTCTTCACATGAGCTCCATGAATAACTCGTTGACTCTAGACAACGAGTTCAATGCCCTGCTCACCGCTCGAACTCCATCAACAACTCGTTGACTCCAAACAACAATTTCAACACCCTGCTTACCGCTCGAGCTCCATCAACAACTCATTGACTCCGAACAACGAGTTCAATGCTATGCTCTCCGCTTGAACTCCATCAATAACTTGTTGACTCCATACAACGAGTTCAACACTTTTCTCTTCAAACGAGCTCCATCAACAACTCGTTGACCCTAAACAACGAGTTCAACGCATTGCTCACCGCTCGAGCTCCGTCAACAACTCAGTGACTCCAAACAATGAGTTCAATGCATCGCTCTTTGCCCAGGTTTCATCAACAGCTCGAGACTCCAAACAACAAGTTCAACGCATCGCTCTTCACCTAGGCTCTATCAACAACTTGTCAGCTCTAAATAACGAGTTCAATGCCCCTCTATTCGATCGAGCTCCGTCAGTAACTCGTTGTCTTCAAACAACGATTTCAACATCTTGTTCTCCGCAAAAGCTTCGCCAACGACTCATTAGCTCCATACAACAAGTCCAATGTCCTACTCTCAGCTCGAGCTCCTTCAATAAGTTGCTGACTCCATACAATAAGTTCAATTCCCTGCTCTATGTTGAAGCTCCGCCAACAACTCGTTAACTCAATACTACGAGTTCAGTGCCTCGTTCTTCACTCGAGTCCTTCCAACAATCCCTTACATGCATACAATAGGCTCGACTACTAACTCCATCTAGGAGTTCTCCATTAACTTGCTGGGGTCAAACAGTAAGCTCTACATCAACTAGATCAAAGAGTTGCCTCTACAAACTTGCACGATGCAAATGGCAACCTCAACATCAAATCCATCCAAGAGTTGTCTCTACAAACTTGCCAGGATCAAACGGCAAGCTCTGTGTCCAACTCCATCCCAAGAGTTCTCAATTAACTTACTGGGCGTAAACAACAAGTTCTACATCAACTCCATCTTAGAGTTGTCTCTGCAAATTTGCTAAAATCAAATAGCAAGCTTTACAACCAACTCTGTCGTAGAGTTGTCCCCCGAAACTTTTTGGGGTCAAACAGCAAACTCTACGTTTAACTCTATCACAATGTTCTCTATTAACTTGTCGGGATCAAACGACAAGCTCTACATTCAACTTCATCTAAGAGGTTCCTCTCCAAACTTGCTGGGCACAAACAACAAGTTCAAACGTCTAACTCCATCACAAGAGTTCTTTACTAACTTGCTAGGCACAAATAACAAGTTTTACATCAACTCTGTCTCAGAGTTGTCACTGCAAACTTACTGGAATCAAACAAAAAGCTCTATGACAAACTCCGTTACAGAGTTGCCCCTCCAAACTTGCTGGGATCAAACGGCAAGATCTACGAACAACTTTATCTCAAAGTTGTCTCTCCAAACTTGTCGGGATCAAATGTCAAGCTCTATAACCAACTTCGTCCCAAGTTAGCCTTTCCAAACTTGCCAAGAGCAAACAACAAACTCTACGTCCACCTCGTCTCAGAGTTGCCTCTAAAACACTTGTTGGGTACAAATGGCAAGTTCAATGATCAACTCTGCCTCCGAATTGCCCCCATCAAACTTCCTGGGATCAAACAAAAAGTCTGCAGTCTGACTGCTCTCCAAAGTTTGTTCATGCAACAGTTCCTCTATGTCAGCTACGTACACAAGAATTAAAGGTCAAAATGCTCCTCCAACGATCAAAAAAATAAGCGAACAACACAACACTTGGTTGACAAAAGAGCAGTGCAACGAGACGATTGATCAACAAAATTAGTCGTCAAACGAAGTGCTTGATTGAACAAAATAAGCGAATAACATAATGTTTGGTCGAGTACTCAAAAAATAGATGGTGGACGAAAACACAAGAAATCTCCAAAAGAAACTTTGACTCTATGAGATCGAAAATATTTCAACCCAGGATTAACAAGATCAACAAGGTTTCGCACGAGATTCAACATCATGCTCCAATACTCTAAAGCTCTGACACTTGAGCAAAAACAATTTTATCAAGTAGACACTCCCTGCCTTGGTTCCCATATTAGTGGAGACTCTACTTAAGCAAGAGGAGGATCAAGATCAAAAAACAAAACCTAGCCAGAGTCGACAAGGCTAGGCTTACCTATAGGCAACTAATCATAGTAATGCAATGGTGCAAACAAAGCATCAAACCCATAGCTCCACAAAAACCCAAAATAGAGGCAACACAAGCTCTAACTAAAGCTTCTAAAACCAACTACCAACTCGACCTCAAGAACTAAGGAGATCAACAAAAACTGAGCTCCACTTCTCCAAATAGCTCCAAAGTTGGCCAAAAACCCAACCCAACGATCAATCTTGGAACTCAGGTCAAGCACAAGCTCCGAGCACCTCCACCATCTTCACTAAACTCCTCCACTGCCACTGTTCTCATCTCCATAGACTTCAAATTAGCGAAGCTCTGAGGAGACACCACATAACTCCTAAGTTCCCCACAAACACAACCCGATCAAACTCTAACCCGCAACTCCGAAGCTTCGTCAATGCCCCAGCTCAATCGAGCTCAACTCCTTCACCGTCGAGCTCCAAACAAGGTTCGTTGAGTTCCATCACCACTCCACCGAGCTCGACAAGCCTACTGCCTCAAGTTGCTGAGCTCGAAGCTCGCCACAACTCTCCTCGCCGAGCTTGACAAACCTGTAGTCTCAATTCGCTGAGCTTGTAGCTCGCCACAACTTCGCTTGCCAAGATCCTTTTGCTGAGCTCCCCTCCTTTGTCGAGCTCAAAGCCTCACCGAACTCCAACAAATTGCCGAGCTCCCCTCATTCGCCGAACTCAAAGTCTCGCCTAACTCCAACAAATGTTCGAGCTCCCCTCCTTCGATGAGCTCAAAGTGGCAGAGCTCAAAGTCGCTGAACTCCGACCTAAATCCTTGCCAAGCTAAAAAATCTTCGCTGGGCTACCCTCGCCGAGCTCAAAGTGGCAGAACTCAAAATTTGTCGAGCTCCAAAGCTGCCGAGCTCGAGCTCAATGAAATTGTCGGCCGGGTTGAGGGGTGCGTGAAGATGGCCACAAGCCATCGGATCCTCAAGAAACCCGAGCGCGCTAGTGATAGGCACTCCAGATTTGTCCATGTCCCTCCCCATTATCACAGCTCCATCATAGCCACCCAATGCAATCAGCGGGCAAGCCAGGGGGTGATCGACGGAGCAGATCACATCAAAAAATGCTTCGGGGTTTGATAATTCGTTAAAAATCCTTAAAATCATTTAAATTTTGGAAATTGAATTAAAAATTCCATAATTAATTGTTTTAATTCTGAAAAATAATTAAGAATTGAAATAATTAATTAAAAAATTCAAAAAAAAGTGATTTTGAATTGGGAAAAGTTTATTAAAAATCCAAAACTTTATGGAAAATTCCAGAAAAATTCAGCAAAATATTCGATGCCTCCAGAAACTTTTGATAAGTTCTAGTTTTCTCCAGTCGATCCTGAAAGCTAAGATTGTACCCCCAGAATTCTAAAACAAAATGAACTACTCCCCAAAGCCGCGAAAATTGTCTCCCGGGAGTATGGGACTTATGATAATGATAAAAATTATAGTGAATCAGGGTCATACGATTCTAGCACAGATCCTAAAGCTTATACAGGCTAATTAGTCGTCACGGACTTTTTTAATAGGTCCGGACCTTCTACAAGCTCATTTGTAAGACATGGGCCACTTTCAAGCCCATTAAAAAGCGACTAGGCCCATTAGGAGAGACACAGAGCCTTTGAGAACTATAAGTCAAATATCTTATCTCCAAATAAGAGTGTCTTATCTCTTAAGGGGATAATCAACAGGAGATAAAAGAACTCTTGTCGATCTAATTGATTCATATCAATCTCCAAAACTGTTTCTCAGACCTATAAATACTCTCCCTCATTCTCAGTCATAAGGTAATCAAGAATTTCGCTCTCAAACTCTCTTTCTGACTCTGGATATAACTTGAGCATCAGAGGGTCTGTCGTCGGGGCCACTCATGGTATTTCAGACCTTTTGCAGGTCCATCGGCCATGTCAGCAACTGTCGGATTCAGATCTCGGTGTTCAATCAACGATCCAGATTCAATCTCAGGAGCTCTAACAACTTTTTACAGCGACGATAAAAAATTAGATCTTTAATAGTTTTCTTCAAATATAAACTCACTATATGTTTGCTCCCACACCGAAACAGCAACACCGAGTTTTTCTTAATGTTATGAACATTGCATAATGGGTTACATGATGTGTATAATCATTCTAATATGGCATTTTTCTTAGATATATGTATGTGCACTTTTTTTTTCAAAAGTGATCATTTCGGACCGAATCCTTAACTGACACGATCCATCTCGAACCCAAAACTCACATATATACACGAGTAATGCTTCGTCACTGCCAATTTATTCCCAGCTGTTAACGAAGGACAGGAAAGTAATTTCCATCTCAATGTTCGGTCAACTAGTATTTCTAGAAATCCACTCGGCACGTGACATAGCGGCTCCAAACAAGGAACGTGTACGTTCGTTCGTGTCGGATTCGCACCACTCTTCTTTCTATTCTCTTTTTTAATTCATCACCGACTACTTTTCCCTTCTCTTTCCTCGTCGGCCATTTCTCATCCACTTTGCTCGAGATATATGTTCGATATTCGCACCCCATTTGCAACTGCACTGCCATGCTCCCCTATCCCTGACATGGGAGTATAGAAATGGTTAAAGTGGAGTGAGTATATATATATATGGATTTACTTGCTGCTCATGCATTATTGGCCTTCTTCTGACGTCACCTTGTCCGAACCAAAAAAAGAAAAAAATAATAATGATTTACTGAAAAATGGTTCTATTCCAACACCTTTTAATATGCAAGATTTGCATCAACTGCTTTTTAAATTGGTTATGCTGAACTTGATCTTTTTTGGACCAAAATATATTTACTAAAAATAATACATTTGCATAGAATATAGTAATAAACTAGATTTGCTCGTGGCCACGTAGTATAACGATACATCATATGAAAAGTTCTGTAAATAGTAAATCAACAATTATGTAGCTGAAGTTTGAATAGTATGACAATAATTAGTTATAAATAAAAGTCTATATTTCCATTCAGGGGCGGAGCCACATCCAAGCCAGGGTGAGCGGCCGCTCCCCCTGAGTTTGGGTAGGCCCTTTGTATATGTGTAATTTTTTTTTTCAATGGAAGTCCATGCAGCGCTCCCTCTTGAACGTGACTCACAAGTAAAGGCCCATACAATCGCTCCTCACACCACCCGATCCGCTCCCTCTTCTTTTGCTGCTCGCTTCTTCTTCGTTTAGTTCTTGTGGTTTCGCTCCCGCTGAATGAAAATCCTAGCTCCGCCACTATTTCCATTAGTATATGGTGAAGAATAATTATAAATTGGGGTATAAAAGTCTATGTTTCCTTATATAAATGAGTTAGAAATTAAATAAATAAATAATTATAAATTGGAGAGAGAGAGAGAGATAGATAATGAAATAAATAAATGAGTTGTTTTGGAGAATTTGAATTTGAATTTTGAGGAAAAAATGTGTTTTGTGAGGTTAGATTTAGGCCTTTGATTTTGGGAGATTGAATGAGAGCCACTTGGTAACTTTCTTTGTGTTTTATTATATAGATATTAAATGAAAATTGTAATTGAGCCAACAAAAAGGGTTTATTTTAAAACAACATATATCTTTCTTTCTTTCTTTTTTCTTTGATGAAGCGGATAGAGTCTACCAACTCCAGCCATACCAAAAATATATAAATGAAGAACTGAACAAACAAGTTTTACGAGACGTAAAACCAAACACTACAACAAGAAATACAGCGATGAACTGAATAACGCTAAGGAAAAGCAAACAATGATAATAGAGACAAAGACACAGCCGAACAAAGGCAAGACCGTGATGGAAGCTGCTACTCGAGACTCCAACGGAAGGACGAACGAGCACCTAGTCGAAAACCCAGTGCAATAGAGACCACCATAACAGCAGGGAAGCTTTCCGGCAGCCCAAGAAAAACCTACGCTCCGACACCGCGGCTATAGGGGAGGCAAACCGGAACCCCTACGAAACACTGCCTGCAGAGACAGGCAACGCCGAAAGCAAGCCAGATGAGGGCGCTGATAGGGACATCAACTCTCGATACCCAAGGGGACTAGAGACTGTAAACAGCGAGCCACAGAAATAAAACCTCCCTTCCATTAGACACCCAAGGCCAACAGCGAAGACGGAAGAGCCACTAAGGAAAGGACTAACAAACAGGTAGAGTGCAAACAATAAAGTAACAAAAAGCTGGGAAGTGCCAAGCCCGCACCAATAAACAAGCAATAATAACAACAGAAAAATGATCTCCACCGAGCTAAGCGCACAGAGCGGGGCTTCGAAGATGCCACCGCTAAAACAGAGTAAAGATAGAGCTCAATAATAAATTACCACAAAGCAACCACACCATTACTAAGAAACAAACGAGAAGATCATCATAAACAAGAACAATTAAAACCAGGCAACTAGGCAACCATCACCCAAACAGTCAGGGGGGAGGTCGCAAATGCCAACCCTCAAAATAACCAAGGGTATTAAAACCAAAAAGAGTACCAACTTAACATAAAACCCCGAGGTCAAAACCAAGCCCAGAAAACAGAAGTAGAGCCAACTGGGTAATCAACATTGGGGGGAAAAGAAATACAAAGCAAGCATTGCTGATAACATGCTCAGCTGAAACCAAGTAATACCAAAAGATGCACTTAGTAGTAGCAACCAAAAGAGAGCAGCCAGCACAAGCTTCAATCCTGCGATAGAGGAACGTAGTAAACAAAAAATGCAGTAACCAAGAAATTTATAAAGCATTAAGGTTGCGTATGCAAAGTAAAGAGCGTCTAATCTACGACAGAAAAGAGAAACTCTGGCTTCGGTTTTTAACGTCGAAGACCAGAACTTAAATAGAAATAAAAACTCCTCTATCAAAGGAAAGATAGGAGAAGCGCAATGTCTGAACAGCCTCTTATTTCTGTCCATCATCGTAACCCAAATGATAATTTGAACCGAGAGATTCCACGCACTACGATACTTTCTATTCGTTGGCGGTGTAATCCAACATGATGATAATTTGGGAGGGATAGAAGGAATTTCCCAAGCTAGAATGCAAATTTTCCACTGCGGGATAATGAAGGAGCATCCAACAAAAAGATGATCAACATCTTCCGAATGCTCCGAGCACAGGGGGCAAAGTTGTCCCCATGCTAGATTCCTTTTGTTGAGGAGTTCTACAGTAAGTAATTTGTTGTTAAAGGCGAGCCAGGAGGTGATTTTGACCTTAAGGGGAGCGCAGGTATCCCAGATGAATTTAGCAAAAGGGGAGTGGATGCCTCGAAAGTTGAGGAAGTTATAAAATGATTTAACCAAGAATATCCCTGCCGAGTTCCAATGCCAAGCGACGTCTTCTTTCGGTCGCCACTCGAAGTTATGCAGGGAGGAGAGGAGCTCGTTAAAAACAGGGGTTAGAAGAGTAGAAAGCTCCTCCAAGAATGGGATGATCCAATGTCTTTGAGAATTAACCAGGATGAAGGAATCAGCCACTGATGCTGAAGGGTTGGAGGCCAGACGGAATAGAGATGGGAAAGAGGAGGCTAGTTTTGTGTTGCCGATCCAGAGATCAGTCCAAAATTTGGTCTTGGAACCGTTGAAACAATCATGGGAGATACTGCACTGGAAAGCTCTCCTGTACTGGAAAGCTGCAGCCGCTTTCCAAATCCCTTTCCAGAACGAGGAAGCGTTGCGATGAACAGTGGGGGGGAATTCCCACCAATTGAGAGAAGAAAAGAAATTACCCTTGATACATTGGATCCAAGGTAAGCGATTGAATTTATGAAATCTCCAAAGCCATTTACCCAACAGTGCGATGTTGTGGTTCCTGAGATTCAAAATCCTCAGACCCCCATCTGCTTTGGAAGTGCATACTACATTCCAGTTGCTAAGGTGAGAACCCGGTTTAAAATTGGAGGACCCAGTCCAGAAAAAATTACTTCTGATCTGATCAATCCTCTTGATTACTCAGGAGGGAACATAATAGAAAGACATCATAAAAAGTGGAATAGAGGAGTGGAAAGAGTTAAGAAGTATCAATCTACCACCACGGGAGAGCAATTTTCCAGTCCACACATTGAGTTTGGCTTCAACTTTATCCACCAAGGAAAACCAATCAGATTTTTGTAGTTTACCCCATCGAAGAGGGATACCTAAATATGTGATGGGAAAAGAAGTGATAGGACAGTTGAAAAAATTGGAGACCTCAATCTGGCGATTGGGAGCACCTCCCAACCAAAGTACCGAAGACTTTTGAAAATTGATCGATAGCCCCGATGCCATTTCAAAACAGTAAAGAAGAAGTTTTAGGTTACGGAGAGAATTAGAGTTTGGTTTGGTGAAAATAATAGTTTCGTCTGTGTATTGCAGATTAAGGACCCCGTCGAATAGGTGTGAGTCCCCTAGGCCTTCTATGACCTGCAATTCCCATGCATTGCGAAGGAGCTTACAGAATATGTCTGCGACCAGGGAAGAGAGGGGGTCCCCTTGTCGGAGGCCATATTTAATTTTAAACTTGTGACCTTCCGAACCATTGAGAATGATAGAAGAGGTTCCTGAGAATAGGCTGGATTTGATCCAAGCAATCAATTTGGGGCCAAAACCCCGATAAAGGAGGATATCTAACAGGAACTCCCAACTGACGTTGTCGTAAGCTTTTTGGAAATCGAGTTTGAGCAATATCCCTTCGGAATGAGATTTGTGACAATGAGATATAATCTCCTGGGCCGAAGCAACGCTATCAAGGATAAAGCGATCCTTGATAAAACCCGACTGGGCCGGATCAAAAAAAGGTTACTTTGCTTTAGCTACTTTCGTCTAAAATAGTCTTGCTTAACTTGTGTATAGATTAGGGTTTATCTTGAATTATGAAGGTAAAGCGTACTAAAAATTGAAAGGTTTTTTGTCCCAAAACAAATAAATAAATAAATAGTGAAAGTGGTTTATAAATATTTTCAAATTTACCTATCTTCTTAGTAAAAGTTATTAGAACTTGAATTTCTTCAAATATAATATTTTAAATAATTTTTGTGAAGAAGTAAAACTACTGGAATAAAAAATCAAAATAGACAATTCGATACAGAGTCGAGAATTAAATCTCTGTCCTTAAAGCAAAATTCACCTCGTAGTGTGACGGTTGTTGATAAACTGCCTCACAGGATACAATTGTATTACCTTCTCTAAAGAACAACACCAAAGCTTCAGAGCCACCAGCAAACCAGCAATTGCGTTGTACTCTCAGACAGACTCGGAGGAAGAAGAAGAAGGAGGTTGTAAAATTCAAAAACTGTGTCGAATGACAGACAAAATTGCCTGGACTTATAGGAGATCAGAAGCGTAATAGATGGATCCATTACTCTGTAACAGTAGAGTAATGGCACAAAATCATAACTGATGGATCCATTTTCTGCTGTTACAGAGTTATGGTATCAGTTACAAAATTTGAAAAGCCTCGGGAAAAATTCAGAGCGGGGCAAAGAATAATTTAGGCTAGCCAAAACCAAACCAAACCAAACCAAGCTGAGCTGAGGCCGGGTCCGGGGTGGGCGCGCGCGCGTGTGTTTGTAAATTTTGGCTAGGTCCTCTCTCCACTACACATTAGTGGTAACCCCAGGCTACGCCCTTTAGTCCATTTCTTTAGCATATATACTAAAGAAATCTTTCTCAACTTTCGATATGGGACTATCCATTTTCTCTAAATTTTCAAGTTAGTATATTCCGAGTACCCAACTTTGGACCAACATTTCTCATTCATACGGAATCCATTTTTGGCAAACAAATACATTACAGAATAGTACTCGACGAGAGGAACACAATCCAATCACTTTTCGGTGCTGCTGGTGGCTAGAGCTCACCGGAATCAGACCCAAAAAATATGCCAAAAATATTTCTAAAACTCCCCCCACAGGAATGGAAATTACCAACTATGTAATCCAGACACGATGGAAAAAGACATGACAGAAAAAGACACGACAGAAAAGACTCTGAGAGTATAATCGAAAAGTCACTGCATCAGGAATGGTAGTAATTTTTCAAATTTGAACCACCCCTAGTGAGTTGCCATCGGATTCACTTGACCAGATAGTGAACATGTTGTCTTGAACTACCCGGGCTTTGATGTGAACCTAGACAATAACTATCACATAGTTTCATCTCCTCACAGAAATAGGTTCTCTTATTGTATTCATTTTGGTCTTGAAAAATCCTGGTTAATCGTGAGTGAACTTGGAGAATGTAGCCTCTCTTCATTCTCCTAGAAACAGCCTCATTTCACACTCACAAGGTGATTGGAGTATCCTTCCATACCCACTTTTATTTCAAAGCTATAGAAATCATTAAAAGCCAAGCTTATCCTAACCCCTTGCAGGTAGCACTGTTTATCATCCTAAGAATGGGTATGAGATTTTAATCTCTCAGTGCTCACATCGATTCAACAAGATTTAGTTGTCTCCTTCAACAAGATCCAGTTGGCATCACTGTAGCCTTTTTGTACTGCTGAATTCTGGTATAATGAAACCCATAACTTTAAGTATGTCGCAAGAAGTTCAATATTCTAGTTATTCCTTTTCAATGACTTCATCCTGGATTACTTATGTAGCATCTCAGTACATTTACTGAATGTGCCAAATTCAATCTTGTATAATTTGTTAAGTACATCAGACTACCAATTACATGTGAAGACTGGGATCCACAGAACTTTTTGCAGTCCCATTGGAGTAATTCTTGAATGTTTCAAGTACATTCTCAGCATAATGAGCTTGAGACAAAGTAATTCCCTCAGACGTCCTAGAAACTTTGATTCCTAGTATGACATCTGCAACTCTCAAATCTTTCATATCAAACTTACCACTAAGCATCTTCTTAGTTTGTTTGATAATGTCATTATTGCTACCAATAATGAGCATGTCATCTACATATAGACACACCAGAATGTATCTATTTGGAGTAGTTTTAATGTAGATACACTTATCACATTCATTTATTTTGAAACCATTTGATATCATAACATTATCAAATTTTGCATGCGACTGCTTGGGAGCTTGTTTCAATCCGTACAATGATTTTACAAGTCTGCATACCTCGTTTTCTTGTCCAGGAACTAAATAGCCCTCAGGTTGTTTCATGTATATTTCTTTTTCTAAATCCCCATTTAGAAAGGCGATTTTGACATCCATTTGATGTATTTTGAGGTAGTGTAAAGCTACAATAGCTATCAACATTCTTATGGAAGTAATTCTCGTAATCGGAGAATAAGTATCAAAGAAGTCTAAGCATTTCTTTTGCCTAAATCTTTGTACCACAAGTCTAGCCTTATGTTTCTTTATTGAACCATCTGGTTTCAATTTCCATTTGAAAATCCATTTGCATCCTAGAGCTTTACATCCAGAAGGCAAATCGACCAACTCCCATGTATGATTTTGCAAGATAGAGTCTATTTCACTTTTGATTGCTTTCTTCCATATTGGAGCATCAGGCGTAAACATGGCTTCCTTGAATGTTATAGGCTCATTCGCTAACAGAAAGGCCGTTATAAATTCAGGATCAAATGACTTTGATATTCTAGGCTGTTTGCTTCGTTTAGATTCATCATTATTATCTCCTGGTTTATCAACCGAAGTACTTGCACTTCTTTTTTCACGTGTACATTTGAGATACGTAGCATCCTTGCACGAAAAAATATGTTCAAAGAAGAAAACATTCCTTAATTCTATTATTGTATTCACATGCACGTCCGGTATATCCGATTTATATACCAAGAACCGATATGCACTACTGTTGTGTGCATAGCCTATGAATATGCAATCAATGATCTTAGTCCTACTGTGACTTGTTTGGAATTAGGTACTGCTACCTTTGCTAAATGTACCCACACTTTGAGGTATTTATACGAAGGTACATTATCTTTCCACACTTCGTATAGTGTCTTGCAAGTTTTCTTGTGAGATATTTTATTGAGAATATAGTTGGCGGTCAGTGACGCTTTCCCCCACATGTTCTGGGATAACCCAGAATTTAACAATAAGGCATTCATCATCTCCTTCAAAGTTCGGTTCTTGCGCTCGGCAGTATTGTTTGATTCAGGTGAGTAAGGAGCAGTGGTCTGATGAACTATTCCATGTTCAGAATAGAACATATTAAACGGTGCATCATATTCCCCTCCTCTATCACTCCTAAAGATTTTAATCGTTTTGCCAAGTTGATTCTCAACCTTAAGCTTGTATTCCTTAAATTTATCCAATGCCTCATTTTTGCAATGTAACAAATATACATAGCAGTATTTTATGCAATCGTCTATGAATATCATAAAATATTTTTTACCGCCTCTGGTCTGCATGAATTTTAAATCATATAGATCCGTATGAATTAAACCTAGAGTTTCAGTATTTCTTTCTACAGACAGGGATGGATTTTTAGTGAGTTTTGCCTCTGTGCAAACTTCACATTTGTTGCAATTGTCTACCTTAAATTTTAGTAGTAAATTCATGTTAATTAATCTATGCAGAGAATTGAAATTAACATGGCTTAGTCTTTCATGCCAAATAAAAGAAGATTCAACAGCATAAGCAACACGATTCATTTCATTAATTTTAGGAACAACAGGAACAAAAGATTTTGGGATGACTGTTGATATGGCTAAAAATAGGATTAAATCGGGACCGTTCACATCGGACGCGAATCTCAAAGCTCAGGGGTAAAACGGTAATTTCACCTACCAGCGGGTCCGAAGCGGTTACTGGGTCTCCTTCTCACAGATCCAATAACCCGCGAACGGATCCATTCCAACTGGGTACAGGTTCCGACCCAAGACAAACCCAGATCAGCAAGAGGAAAATCAGGGTTACTGATTTGACCAAATCAACAGGCCTGATTTGCTCTCACCGGGAATTAGGGAATCAGTTTCCTAAACTGATTAGGAGGATTTTACTCCTATCACAGGAAATCAAATCTCTAATCAGATCCCTAATTAACTCCCCCATGGCGACTATAAATACCTCCTACCCACCACTGTGACCAGGTGAATCACTTTTTGCCAACTTAAGCTCTTTTTTAATCATCACTGGTTACTGACAAGAGCGTCGGAGGGTGCGTCGCCGGGATCAACCCCGGTGTTTCGCACTTTCCTTGCAGGTGCACGGCGGGAGCTCAACTGCCCAACTCAGACGAACAGGTTCGGATCTGCTATTCAGGTTTTTCCACGAACCCACAAATTTCATCTGTTTACCCCCACACCAGAATCAGCGGTAACAGATTGGCACCGTCTGTGGGAAAACCATACGAATAGCCGCCGCCTCTTCCTTGTCGACTTAGCTCTTCTCCAGCCATGCCTCCCAGAAAAGTAAGATCCAAGGGGTCCAACCGTGGACCCAACCCTGTTGATCAACAGCAGGAAGTCCCCGTCCATCCCGCTCCGCAGCAGGGACAACTTCCTCCTCCGGCCGAGGACCGTGTCCAGTAGGACCCACCTCCTCTTCCGAACCAGCAACCCCCAAACGGTCCCGATCCACGGAAGCAAAAACAACCTCTCAATCGAGACCACATATCGGTACACAACGACTCTACAAACTCTTATGCCTCCCATAGTCCTCAGGCCCCTGACCTTCGAAATACTATCCTCAATCGCAGAAGGATAAGGATCTCCGCCACCGTCTGGACGAAAAGCGGTCCCGAGAGGGAGCCTCCCGCCTACAACGTCCAGATGAGCGGAATCCTCACCGCCGCGAGCGTAGAAGGTCTCCTATCAGGAGAGGGCGGAGAAAGTCACCCGGGCATTACAGGAGGAGGCGCCACTCTCCTACCGGTCGGCATCAGCCGAGGAACAATGAGGCGCCCATCACTCGCGCCGAGTTCCTGCAGTTTCAAGCAACGGTGTTGCAGGCTCTTAACCTCCGACCCAACAACAATGAGGCCCAAAGGGTTCCTTCACCCCAGCAGGTTCCCAATCCTCGCCGTAAGTCCGCCTCTCCTCCGCCGGCTCCTAACCACCGGCAGCATGAACTTAGCCCTCGCCGCTCTTGGGACGACCATCGTCGTAGCCCCGGCTCTCCCTCCTACGAAGATGAGTCCAGAGGCTTGTTTGACTACCGCGGGAGGGACGATGCCCTATACCGCCATCTCCATGAGGTGGAGAGGCGAATCGGTCGGATGGACGAGGGGGAGGGGTCGAACAGCAGAACCATCCGTCCGAGCAGACCCCCTTTCTCTCGAACCATCATGGAGGCTCCCATCCCGAGGGGATTCGAACCCCCGAAGTTCAAAACTTACTCGGGGGAGTCGGATCCCGTGGACCACATCGAAAGCTTCAAGACCCTCATGCTCATCCACCAGGCTTCGGACGCCTTACTTTGCAAGACCTTCCCTGCCACCCTGAAGGGGTCGGCTAGGGAATGGTACTCCCGCCTTGCTCCCTCTTTGTAATACCCTGATTTTTTCAATTAATGAGGGATTATTTATTTTGCACGTGTTGTGCACGTGCAATACTTTTTGGACTATTTTATCATGATGTGTATGTATAAATACAATTTTCTCAAATTATTTTAGTACAAAAGCCTTCTTTAAAAGCCTTCTTTGATTTAACTAAAAAGCCTTTTCTTAAAAAGCCCAAAAGCATTTTATTTTATTTATTTTTATAAATTATTTTGGCCCAAAAAGAAAGCCCATGAATTAATTTATTTTAATTAAACTTGTCATGTAGAAGACTTTTTTAAAAACAAAATTATTTTTATACAATTTTAGAATGTACAAATTTGGCCTAGTTGCATGCACGTGCACTACACGTACACGTGCATTGCACATTTCTTTTGCTTGGCCGGGTAGCATTCTTCTTTGGAGGGAAATTGAATTTTTGGTGTGGAGAACATGGGGGTAGTTTCAAGGAGGTGGGTAGTTTTCCTAACTCCTACTTGAATCTAAGCCTTTCATTTTGCAACCACCAAGATGATCTTAGCCCTCCATTCCCCTCATTTTTTAGTATAAATACCCCCCCTTCTCATGGCTAAGTTTTGATATGCAAAGTATAATTTCTAAAGCAATAGTAATATATTGTGAGAGTTATAAAAAATAACAGAGTGTGTGGTTCTTTGGTTGCTTGGAGCTTTCGGCCAAGGGGAGAAGCATTCGGCTAGGGTAGCTTTCGGCCAAGGAGAGAAGCATTCGGCTAGGGCTTGGGAGCTTGGAAGTGGTGCACTTTTGGCTAGGAGGAGGTGTTCTCATCTACTAGGACTTATTGCTTTTGTGTTCTCTCCATTAAGGTGGGTAAAACAATTCATGTTTCTAATATAGGGTTCATGCTAGTATATTGATAACACTATACATGGAAAATACTAATAAGAGACCACTCTAATTAAAAAGTTAGTACGTGAATGGTTTAGAATGATGTGATTAATTGTGTATGTGAATTGCTTGCATGAAATTATACCATATGAAGCACTTTCTATGATTATTTAGTTTAATTGAATAATGATGCAATGTGATTAGCATGATGTGTGAAAATCTTTATTAATTACTTGCAAATTGTGTGGTTGAAGCATGACAATTGATAAAGATATTAACACTATGGAATTTGAATAGGAAAGTATATTGAATGCTTGAATTCATGTGTAGTAGTGGCATAAATGAACCAAAGAATTGTTTGTTGTCATCAATTTAGAAATATACCAAACTTAGTAATTGTTGAGTTTCACCTATTCATGTGCTATATAAATTCTTTGGCTAGTATGAGTATGGGAAAATCCAAGTTGTATTGTGTTGTGAATGTAGATTAATGACCAGTAAATTATCATGGAAAATTTTGGGATAAAAGAGGGATTAGAAGGACAATCGATTATTTTCAATGTCGAAAATAAAGGATTTGCTAGTTTTAATAAACAAATAATTAATTTGGGTGGAGAAAATGTGTTTTTCGTACAAAAATTTATTTTACACTTACTGTTTTGAAGATGGAATAAAGAAGATTAAATCTGGAGTTTTTCAGTGGTTTATATGAAGGCAATATGAATCAAATTGTTTTGAACATCGAGTTGATTTCTAAAAACAGTGTGAATATGAAACTAATGGATTTTAACCTATACTGTGACAACCTGAGCCAGTGGCTCAGGCGGTCGGTGGCTCTGTTCGGTTTCCCTGAGCGGTGTGGTTCGAAACCCGGCCTCACCATCTTTTTAATTGACTGTGTATAAATATATATGAACAGCGGACTGATAGCACATATACTTAACGCGCCCTCTTCTAATCGCTAGCACCGATTGGCCTATCGGCGGGTGCTCTGGCCTTCTTCTCTACCGTGCTGGGTTCGAATCCTTCCCCTAGCACTTAGGGAAAAACAATTTTTTTGGGAGTCTTTGATGTCCAAAAAATGTGAGAAAAATATGGTAATTTTCATAAAAATACAAGGAATTTTATGGGATTGGTTTGGGAATTATTTGAAGAAAATATAATATAGTTTGTGAACAAATGGTATAGTAAAGCTATGGTTCTAAAATACATACTTATGGAAATTTTCTCTTTATAAAGATATATTGAAATGAATTTATTAGAAAGTATTTGACACAAAAGAGGTTGTGGTGTGACATGATATTATAAATTTTTACTTGAAGATATTGTGCAAAATGTAAAGTATGGGTGTTTAATTATAAGTGCATGAGTCCATTGTATGATGATGGAATTTAGAAACTTTGTTGATGAAATTGTTGGACTTGAATATGAATTTTGAGTTATAAGTATTCACTATGGACTTGTGAACAAAGAGAAATCATGAATAAGAAAGAGTATGAAATTGTGTCATGAAAGTGGTTATGACTTAAAGATTGTGAAATGAAATTTGAAATAGAGTAGCTAAGTCTCCCCGGCATTGAGAAAAATGAATTGAATTGAAATTAGACCAAGGTTGGTCATGTTGAAATAAATGAATAAGTCCGGTTGATGGAGAGGCTGACTCTAGTGATTATTTTGTTCATGATTTTTAAATAAAACTAAGGACTAGTACATAGTGGAGATGTGATGAAAGTAGAAGAAAAACACGAGTATGAGGGCCAACGGATAGCGGTGTGAGAGCGATTCACAGGTTGCCTGCTTGATGCGTCAAGACAGTGCGTGGGCGCTACTCCGGAATTATCATCCCGGTGGCGACGCTCGTGGGATGTTCGAGTGGCTGTGGGTGGTGCCATTGTTCCATGGCGGAGGCTGAATTGTCCATAGGTTGCCTGCTCGATGCGTCGTGACAGTGCGTGGGATTCCCCTCCAGGCTGCCTGGACATGGGCTCATAGATCATAGGACATCTAAGACACTACCGTAGTTACAGTAGTAGTTTAAGGCATAACGGGGGATTGAACCCTATAAAGATGAAGAACGAATAAGGGCTTGCCCTCGGACCTATGTAGTATGGGATGCATAGAATCCGAACAAGTGTGTATTAGTGTCATATAACATAATTAACTGCATTAAGGACTAAGTGCACAATCACAACACGACATCAATAGGGTAGTCCCTTTAGTTTGAATGTGACAAGTTTGTGTTTGCTAAATATGAAATGTTAAGTTATACTATTTCCGGCAAAGCGAGGACGGCCGTGTATAATGATCGTCGGTTGAATAAACTGACGTACCCATAGTCTAACATGCAGGTAAATGTCATGCTAAAGATTAAAGAAGATTTGGATGCTTAAAGATTTTATCAAGCTGTTGTACTTGTATTTAATTGTTGTATTTTACTTCCGCTGTGCAAAAGAAAGATGTAATTATGATGTAAACTCTGATGTATGATGAAAAGTTTTAATTTCCCTGTAAAATTGTACTAAAGAAAGTGAAAAGATCCTGTAGAACATCTCGAATTCAGTGTATTTGGGATTCGGGGCATTACACTCTTCCATCTTCTCCTTCGAGCAATTCGAGACCCTCTTCATCACCCACTTCATGAGTAGTAGACGCACGGAGAAGACCAGCCTCTCATTACTTCGGCTCTGCCAGGAGAAGGGAGAGAAGTTGAGAGACTATGTGAAGAGGTTCACTGCGGAGGTCAGGTCCATAGCCTCCCTCGACCAATCCGTCGCAACAGCCGTCTTCCAATCCAATGTCTTCAATTTCAGCCTCCGCTCCTCTCTTGCTAAGAAGCCTCCACAGAACTTTGCCGACCTCCTTCTCAGGTGTGACAAGTACATTCGTGCCGAAGAAGCCGCCTACCTTCCTAGCTCCGGAGGATCCACCTCCGGAACGAAGAGAAAACTGACCGAAGAAGAAGAGGCTAAGAAGCTTCAGAAGGAGGGCAATAGCCAGCGCCGCCCAACTCCTCAGTTTGCGAAGTTCACCCCCCTCGTTGCCAATATATCAGAAGTTCTCATGGAAGTGGACAAGGAAGGGCTACTCCGTGCTCCCACTAGAATGAATACACCTGGCAAGAAGAGGGACAAGGATAAGTGGTGCCGCTTTCACAGGGACCACGGCCACGACACGGAAGATTGTCGGGCTCTGAAGGAAGAGATCGAAGAACTCATACAGCGGGGGCACCTGACCAAGTTTGTCCAGAAAGAGGGGGCCAAGCTTCCTCCCTGAGGAGCCAATAAACGAACCGAAGGCCCCGCCGAGCTCTAAGACTCAGAACCTCCCGGCTCTTCCCAAGAGGTCTTCACCTTATCATAGAAGCAGGATCTTGATTTTTAATAAGGCCGATGCTTGTAATTCGGCCAATAGCATGTAATAAGGGCTCGCCATATTGAAGCAGCCACTTAGTTTATTTCAATAAAACTTTACGTTTTTTCATTGGAAATTGTTGCTCTTGCTTCATCTCTACCTCTCCGAGTCGTGACTCGCTGAAGGGTGAGTTCGGAGTCCAGCCTCTTCTACATGGCTGCTCCTGCAACTTACTAAGCTCTTCCCAACGAGTTCGGAGTCCAACACTTGGCTCGATTCCTCTTCAAATAACCTGCTCTTCAGCGGGTTAGAAGTGGTTCGCCATTCGGAATTGCTCCCACAACCGTTGACTACCTCTACTGATGGTTCGGAGTCCAACACTTGGCTCGATTCTGCTTCAAATAACCTGCTCTTCAGCGGGTTAGAAGTGGTTCGCCATTCGGAATTGCTCCCACAACCGTTGAACACCTCTACCGATGGTTCGGATTCCAACACTTGGCTCGATTCCTCTTCAAATAACCTGCTCTTCAGCGGGTTAGAAGTGGTTCGCCATTCGGAATTGCTCCCACAACCGTTGACTACCTCTACCGATGGTTCGGAGTCCAACACTTGGCTCGATTCTGCTTCAAATAACCTGCTCTTCAGCGGGTTAGAAGTGGTTCGCCATTCGGAATTGCTCCCACAACCGTTGATTCTCTCACATAAGCAGCGAGTTCGGAGCTACAGCTCTCCCCTAGAGTTGCTCCTCACACTCGTCTCACAAATGGCTCTCTTCCAGAGCCGAGCTTTTCCCTCCGCTCGCCGCCGAAGCGGACCTCTCCTCGACGAGTTCGGAGCTACAGCTCTCTCCAAGAGTTGCTCCTCAAACTCATCTCACAAATGGCTCTCTTCCAGAGCCGAGCTCTTCCCTCCGCTCGCCGCCGAAGCGGACCTCTTCTCAACGAGTTCGGAGCTACAGCTCTCTACAAGAGTTGCTCCTCAAACTCATCTCACAAACGGCTCTCTTCCAGAGACGAGCTCTTCCCTCAGCTCGCCGCCGAAGCGGACCTCTTCTCCACGAGTTCGGAGCTCAAAACTCTCTCCAAGAGTTGCTCCTCAAACTCATCTCACAAATGGCTCTCTTCCAGAGCCGAGCTCTTCCCTCCGCTCGCCGCCGAAGCGGACCTCTTCTCAACGAGTTCGGAGCTACAGCTCTCCCCTAGAGTTGCTCCTCAAACTCATCTCACAAACGGCTCTCTTCCAGAGCCGAGATCTTCCCTCAGCTCGCCGCCGAAGCAGACCTCTTCTCGACGAGTTCGGAGCTCAAAACTCTCTCCAAGAGTCACTCCTCACACTCATCTCACAAATGGCTCTCTTCCAGAGCCGAGCTCTTCCCTCCGCTCGCCGCCGAAGCGGACCTCTTCTCGACGAGTTCGGAGCTACAGCTCTCTCCAAGAGTTGCTCCTCAAAATCATCTCACAAATGGCTGTCTTCCAGAGCCGAGCTCTTACCTCTGCTCGCCGCCGAAGCGGACCTCTTCTCAACGAGTTCGGAGCTACAACTCTCCCCTAGAGTTGCTCCTCAAACTCATCTCACAAAAGGCTCTCTTCCAGAGCTGAGCTCTTCCCTCAGCTCGCCGCCGAAGCAGACCTCTTCTCGACGAGTTCGGAGCTCAAAACTCTCTCCAAGAGTCACTCTTCACACTCATCTCACAAATGGCTCTCTTCCAGAGCCGAGCTCTTCCCTCCGCTCGCCGCCGAAGCGGACCTCTTCTCAACGAGTTCAGAGCTACAGCTCTCCCCTAGAGTTGCTCCTCAAACTCATCTCACAAAAGGCTCTCTTCCAGAGCCGAGCTCTTCCCTCAGCTCGCCGCCAAAGCGGACCTCTTCTCGACGAGTTCGGAGCTCAAAACTCTCTCCAAGAGTTGCTCCTCAAACTCATCTCACAAATGGCTCTCTTCCAGAGCCGAGCTCTTCCCTCCGCTCATCGCCGAAGCGGACCCCTTATCAACAAGTTTGGAGCACAACTCTATCATAGAGTCCCTCCTCACACTCGTCTCACAAATAGCTCTCTTCCAGAGCTGAGCTCTTCGCTCCGCTCATCCCCGAAGCGGACCTCTTCTCAACGAGTTCGGAGCTCAAAACTCTCTCATAGAGTCCCTCCTCACACTCGTCTCCCAAATAGCTCTCTTCCAGAGCTGAGCTCTTCGCTCCGCTCATCCCGAAGCGGACCTTTTCTCAACGAGTTCGGAGCTCAAAACTCTCTCCAAGAGTTGCTCCTCAAACTCATCTCACAAATGGCTCTCTTCCAGAGCCGAGCTCTTCGCTCTGCTCGGACCTCCTCTCAACGAGTTCGGAGCTCACAACTCTCTCCTAGAGTTGCTCCTCAAACTCGTCTCCCAAATGGCTCTCTTCAAGAGCCGAGCTCTTCCATCCGCTCGAATGCCGAGCAAGTGCCGATCCGACCCCAACATCAAAGAGCCCGGTCGGATGCCGAGCAAGTGCCTTTCCGATCCTGCAAACGGAGAAAACTCACTTTCTCCTCAACATTCGTGCAAGATCTCGATCAGACAGCCTAGATCTTGCCAGCGTCGCTAAACGACAAGATAGCATTTTCTTGGGAACTGAGCCGTCTCGAGATTCGTGCCATCATCCAACGGCCCAGATCTTGCCAGCGTCGCTAAACGATAAGATAGTGTTTTCTTGGAAACTGTGCCCGCCTCGAGATCCGCGCTGAGATCCAGCGGCTCAGATCGCTCCACATCGCTCAGTATTCCTAGCCGAGTGACTAGCGATCTGACCCACTCGCGCCTCTTCTCCGCCCCAAGGGTCTTCCTAGCCCAAGGGTCTTCCAAGCACAAGGGCCTTCCTAGCACACCTTACAAGGGTCTTCCTAGCCCAAGGGTCTTCCAAGCACAAGGGTCTTCCTAGCACATCTTCTCCGCCCCTAGGAGTGGAGCTCCTCTTCCAAAATCCCCAAGACCAAAGTACTTATCAACTTCATGAAGACAAGCATCTTGCGGGGCTATTTTGACCATGAAGGAGGGTGAATCTTCATCCCACTCCTAAAGAGAAGTTGTAGATCTTCGAACTAGCTTCGAAACGAGGGGTCGCACGCCCCGATCGGACCTCCGTAGCACCGGGAAAGTAGATCTCAATGCAGCTGCGCCGAATAGCTCGGAAATCCGAGCCGAGTCACTCGCACGAGGGAGAAATCCGAACCAAACTCTTCCCATCCGAGCTCTTCCCATCCGAGCAAGAATCCGAACTCTTCCCATCCGAACTCTTCCCATCCGAGCTCTTCTCATCCGAGCAAGAAGCCGAGCTCTTCCCATCCGAGCCCCAACATCAAAGAGCCCGGTCGGCTGCCGAGCAAATGCCTTTCCGATCCTGCAAACGGAGAAAACTCACTTTCTCCTCAACATTCGTGCAAGATTTCGATCAGACGGCCCAGATCTTGCCAGCGTCGCTAAACGACAAGATAGCGGTTTCTTGGGAACTGAGCCGTCTCGAGATTCGTGCCAGCAATCAACGCCCAGATCTTGCCAGCGTCGCTAAACGAAAAGATAGCGTTTTCTTGGGAATTGAGCCCGTCTCGAGATTCGTGCCACCATTCAACGGCCCAGATCAAGCCAAATAGTTTGGATCTCCAATCCGAGCTACTGCCATATCGAGCTGCAAAATGGCCAAAAAATTTGCCTCAAAATCCATGCTCGGATTCGCCGAACAAGAAGCCAAAAAAAAAAAAAGAGCACAAGTGTCCGGGTTCGGACCCATAAAGGGGACCCAAACCCAAACCATCACTTCTCCTCTTCCTGGTGCCATATCAAACCAGAGGAAGAAAACCCAACACTTCTTCAACCTCGGAACGCCGAGCTCCCCTCCGCCGAAGCTCCAGTCCTCCGCCAAGCTTCACCAAACCGAGATCTCTCCCTCGACGAGCTCCGAGCTCCCCGCCTCTGCGAGCTCCGGTGGGAAGCTCCGAACTCCTCTCCACGATGAAGCTCCCTCTCCATTACCGAGCTCCCCCATGGTCGAACGTCGAGCTGTCTTCCTCGACGAAGCTCCAAGCTCCACTCGTCGACCACCTTCGACGAGCTCCCCTCGCAAACAGCTCGTCATCTTCGAGCTTTGACCACCTCCCTCGCCATGCCGAGCCCACAGTCCGGAGCCCCGAGTCCCGAGCACGCTCCTCGCCGACCTCGTCCTCCACCGAGCTCAAGCTAAGCTCCGACGAGCGCTTCGGTGTCGAGCTCCTCCGGCGACGTTGGGCACCCATCGCCAAGTTCGCCAACCCATCAACCTCCGAAGCTTCGAACTCCGCTTCGTCGCAAGCTCGATCACCAAGCTCAACCACTTCGTCACGAGCTCCCCTCGCCGACCTCGTCCTCCACCGAGCTCAGGCTAAGCTCCGACGAGCGCTTTGGCATCGAGCTCCTCCGACGACGTCGAGCACCCATCGCCAACCTCACCGAACCCATCAAACCGAGTTCTCCTTCTCGCCGTGCCAAGCTCTGAGGTCTCCTTCACGAGATCCACCTTCCTCCATGAGCTCCGTCTCCATCGAACCAAGCTCCGCCACTCCTCCAAAGCTCCGAGCTCTGTCCCCCCTCTTCGACGGACCCATTGTTGAGCACCGCCGTACTCTCGTCGGCCTTGCCTCCACCTCCGCGTCTCGAGATCGTCGTCCACCTCCTTCAACAGCTTGCCGAGCTCGCCTCCGTCTTCAAGCACAAGGTCGAAGGAGAGGAGGAGAAGCGAATGGCGAAGACGAAGAAGAACAGAGGAAAGAAGAAGAAGAAGAACATATGGAGACAGCACGGAGAGAGAAAAAAAAAATGAAATATACATTTTTTGCCACGTGGCATCGCCACGTGGCCTCGCGCCAGTGGTCGAAGTCACCTTTCGGTCCTCTGCCGAGCAACCCCCTATCCGAGCTTCACAAACGGAGAAAATATCTGCCAAACGACTATGACCGTTGGATCTTCCAGAAATTCGTGCTTCTGGTGATGGACGATCCAGATCGCACCACGCGCACTAAACGACAAGATAACGATTTTTCGAAAAGCGCGCCTCCTCGAGATTCGCGCAGGGATCCGACGGCACAGATCGCGCCACGTGTCCCGGGATCCGACGGCACAGATCGTGCCACGTGTCAGGTATTATTTAATTTATTTATTTATTTATTTATTTGTTTTTTTTATTTAAAAAATTCGAAAAATATTTAAAAATCGGAAAAAATTAAATAAAAATTCTAAAAATAATTATAAAGTCAGAAAAATTATTTTAAATTCTGAAAGATATAATTATTTAATTAGAATAATTATTTAATATTTTTCGATAATTAATTATTTAATTCGGAAAATGAATAAAAAATTCAAAAAAAATGAGAAAAAATTCAGAAAAATCTGGAAAAATCACCAAAAATCCAGAGAATTCTGAGAATGTTTTTGGGCATTTTACAAGCCCACAATAACACCGTTACACCCCGAGCAAGATTCCAAACTCCATTAAGAACACCGATAAAATCCCGTACGCCATTAGAACAGTAAAACTACTCCTCAAAGGCTGATCAAACTCAGTCTTCGGGAGTGGGGGGCTCGTGATATGGCTAAAAATAGGATTAAATCGGGACCGTTCACATCAGACGCGAATCTCAAAGCTCAGGGGTAAAACGATAATTTTACCTACCAGCGGGTCCTGAAGCGGTTACTGGGTCCTTCTCACAGATCCAATAACCCGCAAACGGATCCATTCCAACTGGGTACGGGTTCCGACCCAAGACAAACCCAGATCAGCAAGAGGAAAATCAGGGTTACTGATTTGACCAAATCAACAGGCCTGATTTGCTCTCACCGGGAATTAGGGAATCAGTTTCCTAAACTGATTAGGAGGATTTTACTCCTATCATAGAAAATCAAATCTCTAATCAGATCCCTAATTAACTCCCCCATGGTGACTATAAATACCTCCTACCCACCACTGTGACCAGGTGAATCACTTTTTGCCAACTTAAGCTCTTTTTTAATCATCACTGGTTACTGACAAGAGAGTCGGAGGGTGCGTCACCGGGATCAACCCCGGTGTTTCGCACTTTCCTTGCAGGTGCATGGCGGGAGCTCAACTGCCCAACTCAGACGAACAGGTGCACGGCGGGAGCTCAACTGCCCAACTCAGACGAACAGGTTCGGATCTGCTATTCAGGTTTTTCCACGAACCCACAAATTTCATCTGTTTACCCCCACCCCAGAATCAGCGGTAACAACTGTCATTACATTGAATTTGAATAGTCCATCCTTAACATACACTTTTTCCAAGTACACCCCATTTTTTGAAAGTACAAAATTGTCAGAAGTAAGCACGACCCTAAATCCATTCTTGCTCAGCAAAGATCATGAGACCAGGTTCTTACGAATTTCCGGGTGTGCAACACATTGGTTAGTGTTAGTTCCTTGCTAGAAGTCATCTTCAACACTATCTTCCCTGTTCCTTCAATCTTGGAGGTGGAAGAATTTTCCATGAACACCTATTCATTCTTGTTGCATTTTTTGTATGAAGTGAACATATTCTTGTCCGAGCAGATATGTTTGGTGGCTCCAGTATCATACCACCACTCACGAGGATTGCTCCCCACCAGATTGGCCTCTGATACAACAACACAAAGGTCCAAGTCAGAGAGATTAGTGGACAGGTTCTCAGCTATGTGCGCATGGGCTTTCTCATTCCCTTTCGCCTTTCCAGGTCCAGTGCGGATGTCATCCTTGCTGCGACATTTAGATATCTTGTGCCCAATCCTACCACACTTGTGTCATTTTTCAGCAAACCACTTTACAACAGGCTTCTTGTTCGAGCCCTATGGCAAGAACTCTCTCTTTTTGCTCTTCTGTTCATGCTCCATCATGTTGGCTTTTGTTATGGACTGATTTTCATAGGACTTGTCAGCCTTGCGATTGTCCTCTTCAATCCATAACCTGACAATCAGGTTCTCAAGAGACATTTCCTTTCGCTTGTGCTTGAGGTAGTTTTTGAAGTCCTTCCATCCAGGTGGAAGCTTCTCAATGAATGCTGCAACCTGAAATTGTTCACACAATATCATGTTCTCTGCAACAATTTCGTGTATGATTACTTGCAGCTCCTGAATTTGACTCACAACAGTCTTGGAGTCAACCATCTTGTAGTCCAAAAATTTGCCAAATACAAACTTCTTGGAGCCAGCATCTTCGGTTTTGTACTTCTTCTTCAAAGACCACCACAGAAGTTTGGATGTCTTGAAGACACGATACACATTGTAGAGCGGGTCTACCAAACCATTCAGGATGTAATTTCTACATAGATAATCACCTTGAGTCCAGGCATCAATAATAGCAACAGAGTGCACATCCATAGGTGCCAACATAGGGGCAGTTTCAGTCAGAAACCTTTCCAGCTTCAAGGTGGTCAGGTAGAACTGCATCTTTCCTTGCCACTTCTTGAATTCAGTTTCATTGAACTTTTCTAGTTTTTCTCCCACAGTTATATGTGTGGGCAGAACAACCATTTATGCCACAACCGGTTGTGTAGTCACTATCTGTGTCACAGGATTTTTTCCACTGACATTATCTCATTTTGTTTGTTCTCCATGTTCTTTCTGAAATAGTTAAAAAATCAACTGTTAGAAAATTGGACTGTTGTTTTTTCCGAATTGATAAACAACACCTGTAAAAGTATTCACAAAAAATGTTAGGAATAGCGGAAATTTTTTTGCTTTAAGATTGTTAGAACTTGAATTTCGTAAAATAGAATATTTCTAATAATCTTTGTGAAGAAGTAAAATTACAGGAATAAAAAAACAAACCAGACAATTCGATAAAGACTCGAGATGAAAATCTCTGTCCTTAAAGCAAAATTTACCCCGTAGTGTGGCAGTTGTTGCCGAACTACCTCCCATGATACAATTGTATTACCTTCTCTGAAGAACAGCACTCAAGCTTCATAGACACCAGTGAACCAGCAATTGCGTTGTACTCTCAAATAGACTCGGAGGAAGAAGGAGGAGATTGTAAAATTCAAAAACTATGTCGAATGATAGAAAAAATTGTTTGGACTTATAGGAGATCATAGGTGTAACAGATGGATCCATTACTCTGTAATAGTAGAGTAATGGCACAAAAGCGTAACTGATGGATCCATTATTCTGCTGTTACAGAATTATGGCAACAGTTACAGAATTTAAAAAGTCTTAAGGAAAATTCGGAGCGGGGTAAAAAATAATTTAGGCTGGCCAGAACCAAACCAAACTGAGTCGAGTTGGAGTCGAAGCCGAAGCCGGGGCCGGGCCGGGCGCGCATGTGTGTGTGTTTGTAACTTTAGCTAGGTCATCTCTCCACTACACGTTAGTGGTAACCTCAGGGTCATGCCCTTTAGTCCATTTCTTAGCTTATATACTAAAGAAATCTTTCTCAACTTTAGATGTGAGACTATCCATTTTCTCCAAATTTCCAAGTTAGTACATTTCGAGTACCCAACTTTGGACCAACATTTCTCATTCATACGGAATCCGTTTTTGACAAACAAGTACATTACGGAATAGTACTGACGAGAGAAACACAATCCAATCATTTTCCGGCGCCACCGGTAGTCGGAGCCCACCGGAATCAGGCCCGAAAAATATGCCAAAAATATTTCCAATAAAAGTGAGTTTAGTTGATGGTGAGGCCAGAAAGTGAGATTAAGGTGGATGCGGGGAATCAAAAGAATTAATAGTCAAAAGGACATATATTTTGGTTTGAAAATGAGAGAAACATTAAGAATTTTGATGGGGTTGAAATAAGGCTGGACACGGTGAAAATTTAATTAGATAGATAATTGAGAAATTAGAAATGAAAACAACTAATTAGAGAGACCGATAAAAATTGGAGGAATATAGTACGTGGAATAAATTTAGACAATGTGGTGAAAATTGTTTTTTTTTAGGTAAAAGGTGGAATAACGCCACCCTGTTTGATTAATAAGAAATTAATAAAACAACCCCAGTGTACCGGGAGAAATACAAAAGTACAGTGCAGGAAATAAAGTATCGTGCAGGAAATAGAACATCAAACAACCAAAAATACAGTAGGCAAAATACAAATTAGCAGAGACTGAGGCTAGTGAGACTCTGATGAGTATGGATGGCGCCAACCCCTCAGTCCAGTGTCGGCCCAAACTCTACCTCCTCATCATCAAATTCCTCCACCTGGAAGACTCTGGCAATCCTTCCTCTCGCTCCTGTGGCAGCAGCTGTAGCCCAAAAAGATATAAGATGCGTGATATGAATAAGGTTACCAAAAATACTATTACATGAAGCACGAAAATAAAAATTATTTCTGTCTAGCCATAACACCCATGTAGTTGCCGCAATGACAATGTACCACGCATCCTTCATTTCGTGGTGAATCAAGGCGAATTTGGGGCCAATCCACAAATCCTCATATTTGCTGGGATAGTCACTTGTTCCTAGGGCTCGTAGTACTTCTACCATAGTTGCCTTACTCCTTGGGCAGTGAATAAAAAGATGATTCAAATTCTCCGTATGCATGTTGCAGAATCCACAGTCGGTCGCAATCTGGGGTTGTCTTTTGGCCAGGTTCTCTCTAGTGAGGACTGCATTATTGAGCACTAGCCAGAGGAAGACTCTGACTTTAAGTGGTATTTTTGCCTTCCATAACACCTGTGCCCAACTGGGTCTGCATCCCCGATAGTGAATTCGATGGTACAGGGATCTGACAGTGAAAGCTCCCTTGGGCTCGAGTCCCCATGGCATCTGGTCTGGGCCTTGGGCGCATATCATCCCGGTCCGTGTAATGTGTGTTTGCAATTCAAGCAGTTGCTGGTGTAATCCTGGGGTAAGAGTTCCTCGGAATGACGACCTCCAATTTCCCCTCTTCCAAGTCTCGGCCACAGAGATATTGGGTCGATTCGTTTTGTCATATAGCTTTGGGAAAGTTTCCTTCAGTGTATGGGCACCACACCATTTGTCCCACCAAAATCTAGTGGACCGTCCATTACCGATAGTCGACGTAACTGCTGAATTGAACGGTCCGCTTGCTTTGGTAATTCCTTTCCAGAATCGCAAAACTCTAGACCCTACTCGGAAGCCTAAACTTCTCGTACCTTTTCTCCGAAGGTATGGTTGAATGAAATCCTGCCATCTTTCCCTGCTATGGTGAAAAACATTCCACCACCATTTTCCCAAAAGGGCAAGGTTCATATCTCTAAGGTCGATGATGCCTAGCCCTCCATGCTTCTTCTTCATGCAAGCAATACTCCATTTGATCAAGTGGTAACCTCCCCTATTCGAATCTGCCTCTTTCCAAAGAAATCTTTTTTGGATTTGGTCAATCCTTTGGATCTCCCACTTAGGAAGCTCAAAAAATGACATGTAGTAAATGGGCAGATTCGGCAATACTGAGTTAATGAGTACCACTCTGCCCCCAAGTGAAAGCAATTTTCCTTTCCAACCAGATAGTCTGTCCTCCACCCTGTCTATTATAGGTAGCCAGTCTGACTTAGTTAGTTTCCCTAGTCTGAGTGGGAGCCCTAAGTATTTGATTGGGAACTCATCCGTCATACAGTTTAGTATGGGGGTATGTTCCCGTGCTTCTTCATCGGAGAGTGTAATGGGAATCAATGCACTCTTGTGGAAATTTATCCTGAGACCTGACCAGGCTTCAAAACTGTAGAGGGCCCCTTTAAAGCAGACTGTTTCTGATCTGGTCCCATTCCCAAATAGTAGGGTGTCATCAGCATACTGGAGAATCATGCACCCTTGATTAGAGGTGCTGCTGGCCACGAGAGTTATCCAACCTTTTCTCCGAAAGTTTTCTAGCATACCCCTCAGCACATCCACTACAATAGTGAATAGAAGTGGGGATAATGGATCCCTTTGCCGAATTCCCTTCATGCAAGGAAATGACGGACCTAGCCGCCCATTCACGGATATTGCCGTTTTACTAGTATGTAAACACTGTTTGATCTATCTTACCCATTTATCCCTGAATCCTCTCCCTCTGAGAGCTTCTAGCAAACACTCCTAGTCGACGGAGTTGTATGCCTTCTCAAAAACCAGTTTTAGGAGGAAGTTCTTGGAATTGCTCGTATGGCAGTGGTGGATAAATTGTTCAGCAGTGGCCACACAGTCTAGGATACATCCGCCCTTGATGAAGCCCGTCTAGGTTTTGCTAATTATACTGTCTATTATACTTCTCAGGCGGATGGCCAGGACCTTTGTGATGATCTTAACGGAGCAGTTTATGAGGCTAATCGGTCTAAAATCCTCTACGCACTTAGACTCCTCCCGTTTGGGTATCAAGACAACTTTCACAAAATTGAACATGCCCAATCTGAGATTGTTGTAGAAATATTTCTCTATCAGTGCCATAATGTTCCGTTTAATTTCTTCCCAGAACACTTGGAAGAACATCATTGGAAAGCCGTCTGGCCCAGGTGACTTGTCTGCTCCCATTTGGTTAATGGCCTTTTTCACTTCCATTTCCGAGAAAGGTGCTTCCAAAGTGGAAAATTTTTGTGCTGATTCGTTCTGGTATGCCTGCTAGTAATCATCCCTCATTGGGATCCTAAAATCATTCTTCCTCCCAAAGAGGCCCTTGTAGTAATTTTGAAAGGTTGTGAAAATCACATTTTCGTCTTGCGATGTTCCCGTATCTGTCTGTATTGACAGGACGAGATTGGATCTACGTCTTGCGCTTGCCACTCGGTGGAAGTAGGCCGTATTCACGTCTCCCTCTTTGAGCCACGAAATCCTTGACCTTTGTTCCCATTTGATCTCTTCCAACTTATAAAAATTGGCAATATTTTCCCGGAGCTCTAGTATCCTATTTCTTTCATCTTGTGACAGGACTCTCATCTCTTCCACCCTTTCTAGTTCATCAATTCCTTCCAAAAAGGAATCTTTTGCATGCCAGATGGTCGAGAATCTAGATTGATTCCATCTGCGCAGCCGCTTTCTCAATCTGCGGATTTTTTCACACCATCGGGATGCAGCAGTTGGGAGCACCCATTTTTCCATCACCATGTGGTGAAATCCCTGAATTTCCAGCCAGGCCTTCTCAAATCTGAATTTCCTTGGCCTTTGAGCTCCGTGTACCCCCACATCGAGTAGGATCGGGGTGTGATCTGACGTGGGGCTAGGAATCGATCTAGCAGTTGCTAATAAAAATTTAGCTTCCCAATCCATCGATACTAGTATTCTGTCCAATTTGGCCATAACCGGAGCCGCTTGCATGTTAGACCATGTGAATAGTTTGTCATTAATTGGGATATCGATCAGCTCTAATTCCGTTATCACCCTTTTGAACTCCTCTCTGTGTCTGTCGCTGGAGCCTCTTCCCTTGTGGTCGAAAGCAAATCTGGTGATGTTAAAATCCTCCCAACAATCCAAGCTCCCGACCAACGATGTCGAATATCAACAAGCTCTTGCCGAAAGGCATCTCGATCTGTAGCCACATTCGGCCCGTAAACGACAATGACCGTCTGCACCCAATCATCAGACCGTCGTTTCAGTTAGGTAGTCAGGGAGAACGTTCCACTGTATACCTCGGTGCAAGTGAGAATATCCGAGTTGAACCCAATAGCAATCCCTCCTGAGGCTCCTGCTGACGGGCGTAACACCCATTCCTTGATTCTATTGCCCCCAATTCTTTTGAGTTTGAACCCGTGCTGAAGTTTGGTCTCCTGCAACCCTACCACTTCCGTCTTGGATTTACTAATGACGTCCCTAACCATATCTCTCTTTCCCCTATCCCCAAGCCTCCTAACATTCCAGAATAGTGTATTCATTGGAGGACCGTGTCAAGGATGATCGTAGGTGTGGGTGTGGGGCCGGCTTCATCCTCGGGGATGTCTGTTGACCTAGCGTTAGATCCTAGGGCGTTCTCATAACTAGTCTTAACCCTTTCAGTTTTCCAACCCCTAATTTTATTCAGTAGTAATGCATTACACTTTGTGTCACGCATCTCTAACCTACAAGTTTTAGCTAGGAAAAAAACTTTGGAGTCTGACATGAAATTTAATATAGTAGCTAAAAAAACTTCTCGTACCTCCGTTGTCGAATTTTGCAGCTTTGACTACCGCCGCTACCTCCAGATAGTCATCCAGGGACTCTGCATGAGCCCTCTTAGGTGATCGCTGAACTCTGAACCCAACCGTCCTGCACGACGTTCCAGTACTGTCTCCAGGTGCTGATTCTGGAAGTGTGGACAAGACCATCTCTGGCAAGATCTCCCTCTGTGTATCAGCAATGAACCTTAGATCCTCTGACTTTTCATCTGTGAATGAGAATTCATCATCTAGATTTAAGTGCCCTTCCAGGTCCTCATCACTATCTGTATGCTGAGCTTCCCATTGTAGAGTAGACTCTCTCATTGTGGACTCCTCATTGAGCCCACGGACTGGTGACTCATAAAAATAGCGGTGCTTTCCGTCGCGGTCCCCTCGATAGTCCCACTACCCGTCTGACATTGTATTTGATTGTTCAAGATTGTAGAGTTACTAGTCCCAGAAACAATAAAATGCATTTTGGGCCCCTCTTTGGGCCCATTAATGCCTATAAAATTCGCACATACCAGCCCACCAATTGTAGACGTATCTGAGATAAAAATGTAATCTCCTCTGCATTCCATAATACTGCCGCTCTCGATAATCGAAATCTCCGCTTGTTTTATTTGGGCGATATCCTCACCCCCTTGCCAGCTGGCAACGTTTGGTTGGGGGGGGAGTGTGGCAGATTCAGAGGGCATGGGTATCGAAGTGCGGAGCGTGATAAATGAAGGGTTGAGTGTGTCTTTCTCCTTCAGCACTAAAACAGAATGAGATTTTCCTTCTTCTTCGTTGTCTTCTTTACCATTTTTGCCATTCCTCAAACCTTGAGCATCAATCTCGTTCTCATTTGAGTTCTTTTCCCTGTGGATGAGCAGATCTTTGCTCGTCACTTTTCCCAGAATGGCCTCTGACTCTTGTCGGCCTTGATCCACAGAAGCCCCTTTTTTCTCTTCTGGTGAAAACCAGCGCTTTGCTACCCACTCCATGGTCGAAAGTGTTCTCTCGCTTGTCTTCTTCCCCAGACTGGTGCTTTCCTTCACCAACCCTTGTCTCGAAGCCTGCATGTTGTTACAGAGTGGGTTTTGCCATTTTTAGGGTCTGCATGACCTGTCCCTCCCCTCTGAGCCACAGTGCACTCCTCCTCTCCTGCATGTAGAGCTTGACCACCATTTTGGATAAATCTTTTGACCCCTTTTGTGTGGTTGGTCTCTGTCCCTTCGAAACTATCCAAATCTGGACATGGTTGTGGATGCACCAGTGTCCTTCCTTCCCTGTCAATGGATCCCGTGGTCAAACCTCTTCCTTGACCACCGGAGATCGACCTTAAGATTTGGGGTTCTGATCCCTCCGCCGCTAGCTCCCGAAGACCCTCCATCCCTCTTGCTGCGTTGATCAACTCTCTGTGAGGTCGCTCAACTTCATGTGCTCCGTCAATGGTGAGCTCCCACCCTGGTGAGACCACCTGTTTATAAGACCGGTCGTCTCTGATAGAGGGAGGGGGTTTGGGGAAAGTGATGGCTTCTTCCTCTGTCTCCGCTCGCTTATCGAGTACGAAACGTATGAGGTAGGCCTCCTCGAAGGAGAAGACTTTGGCAAATCTGGGCATTAAGGAGATGTCTCCTCTTCTAATAAGTATCCTCGCCGATACTAACTCTGAGCGGAGAATTGTCTTCTCGTCGATGGCTTCCACAGTGCCGAATTCGGAAACAATCTCTTGAAGAGCCTCTTTCTTCCAAAAATGCAATGGTACGTTGTGTATCCAAATCCAGTCTTTATCCCCTTGAGATAATTCAGCTCCGAAATTTGGTGACCAATGTGGTGAAAATTGTTAATCTGATGGAAGCAGTTGATGGGGTAGGGAATGAAAGGAATTTGAGCATTGTGAAAGAGGTCAAGATTATGAGGAAGAAATTTAAAATATGGAAAGATCTAGGAATTTTATTTAGGAGTGAAAATAGAAGTGAGTGCCATGCTAATTTACATGTGCATTAGTCAATATTTATTATTAAACTACTAAATTCTAGCATTCAAGAAAAATATCAGATTTTGTATGTATGTAGGAAGATGGATAATTAAGTATTGAAAGATGAACGATAAAAAAGAAAGTATTGAAAGATGAAAAGGGCAGAAGAAAATTGTAGAAATAACAATAAAAATGAAATTTCTCTTTAATTTCTACGATTTTCCTTTCATCTCTCTCGCCTAAAAAAAAAAATTAATATATCCGAATTAAAACCAAACTTAGTTTTTCTTTAGGGCATTTTAAAAAAATGACACTTGAAAAAATAATTGTTTAAATCGACCTTTCCAAAATATATCTAATCTTTAATATTATCTCAAATATTATAATGTGTTGAGGTTGTTATTTGTAGACCACCTGTAATTTGTAAACATTTATTCAACCATCTAATCTCAACAATTCATTTTTAAGTGGGAGTTCTATTAACCATTTATTTACTCAATTATTGTTAGTTACCATAATACCCTGAAAATACGAATTTATTTACAATATAATTATTTACAAAAGTGTCACTCATATAAAATAAAAGTTTGTGTCACTATGGATAATTTGTAAAGAGTATGTGATGAGTAAATGGAAGTAGAAAACAAAACTAGAAAAGATACTCGCCAATCTCGTTGTAACAACCTGAAATTTCAAATAATTAGATATATATAAAAAATTCATTGATTTCACGTGTTTCGCACTTGCAAATTAATGTGTATATTTGGCTTTAAAAATTATTTTAATATCATGAACAAACATTTTCATTCTCTTTTAAAAAGGCTATTATTATTTATTATTAATTCTTGGGCCTAATAGCATAATTCTAGCCCACCCAAAATAAAATTAGTTAATTAATTAAGAGCCCATGGATTTTAGCCCGCCTAACTAGCCCACTAATTAATTCTATTATTAATTAAAACAACTTGTATGGTAGACATGATCATGTAACTAATTAATTAATAAATTAATGAACAAACAACTAGATGTGCATGTGTGGGCACGTGCATTGCACTTGCACGTGCAATGGAACAAGGAGAGAGGCCGGCCATTCATGGAGTGAGGAGATGGAGAGAGTGGAGAGTTGGTTGCCTGATAATGGGTGGTTCTTCTAACTCCCAAATGTATCTTAGCCCTTCATCCAAACTCATCTCAACCCTTCAAGAGAAAGAAAATGTATTATGAGAAAAAGATGAGTGTGGAAAAGAAAATTGTGTGAGAAAAAGAAAAAGAGAGTGTGCTCTTGCTTCATTGGAGGCCGGCATAGGATCAAGGAGGAGAAGGCTCGAGTTCTTGCATAGCTAGGAGGATGAGCTTGAATTTTGCACAAGTTAGGAGGAGAAGGGAAGACAATCGTGCTTCAACGAGATTTCTTTAGAAGTTTTCTTTATTCTTTAAAGATGTGGGTGATTTCTCTACTTCTAATATAGTTACCATGCTAGAAAATTAGTTTCATGAATATGCTAGAGAAACTAGTAAAACTGACCATGTGATTGCTAAAAAAGACTAGTGGGAAAAAAGAAATAATCTTGATTGAATTAGTGACTTAAAACTCATCATGATGTCTTATTAATATAACTCATGCTAGAATATCTATTTTTAATGGATCATGGTAGTGTGATGATTTTGTTTAAATGAATGGCTTAGTTGTAGATCGAGATGAATAGATATTGTTATATTTAGTTGTAGATTGATATGAAGGGATATTGTCATGTTTAGTTGATAAATGGATAAATTGTTGTTATATAATGTTAATATGATAAAAGAAAAATTGCTAGACTCTTGTCGAATGGAAAGAGAACACGAACATTCATTTAGTGGATCTATATTGATTTTTGAAAGGAAACCATAGTTTTATTTTAAGGCAATAATGTATTCTTTAAATATAAATTGTAAAGAAAACTTATTTTAATGTTGAAATTAAGAGTTTTTAATTACTGTTATACTGTATTTTTTAAAGAAAATATTCAGGGAGAATTTTGAATTGAAAGATATAAGTTCATTGAGAAATCGAAATTTGTAAAAGGATTTTTTTAGCAGACAGAAAGTATAAAGCTTCTCATTTCCTCTTCATAACAGAGAATTAGTTTGGGTATATTGGCTTTCGGTGTGAGTATAAGGTGCTGTGTACAGTGTATAGGGTCTTAGGTTCGAGTCTTGAAGAGGCTCTATTTTATCAAAAAATTGATTTTTTTTCAAAATACATTACAGTCGATACATAAAGTAACTAAGCAGAATCATATCAGTCAGTCACTTTTGGACTTCTTGGACTTCGGGTGCGCCTTGTGTCTGTTACTGTAGCTGGGCGGGGGGTTTGGTCCTAGGTTCGAATCCGCTGCCCTTTTACTTTAGTTTTGATATTTTTAATCTATTTTGATATTTTTTTGATATATTGGGGTTTTATGAGTAATAGTAATTTAGGAAAAAAAATCTATTATTCTTCAAATATTATCTAGGTTTTATGAAAAATAATTCTACAACATTTTAATATATTTTGTGAGAATTGGATGCGGTTTTAATATTAAAATAATGGATTAAAGAACTTGATAAATCTTCTTTAAGTATGGCGTTAGTATAATTAAAGAAAGAGGAAAAATGTGAATACAAGAAATTTGTGTGGAGATTAAATTATGAGATGTGGTAAGTTGAATTTGGAATTGGTGTTTTGTACATATAATTATGCTTGGTAAATGAAACAAAAAAAGATCACGATGGATTATAGAAATTGATGAGTATGAACACTCAAATTTTTGGTGAACATGAAAAGAGGTTAAGAACTAGAGTGTAGCTAAGTCCTTATACCGGCATGAATGAATTCTTGAAAAATAAATGTTGTAGAAAAAGATCAAGATTGTGTCGTTGTTATCAATTGATGTTTAAGACCGGTGTAGAGAAAAGACTAACTCTAGGGTGTTAATTTCACTCATGATTCAAATATCTAAGGACTACACTATAGTGAAGATGTGATGAAATTAAGAGAAAAATACAAGTATAAGGGCCTCGGATCTATGGTGTGAGAGTTTTCACAGGCTGTCTACATGATGTGTCATGTCATGACATGGATATATCTCTGAAATTATCGGGACTGTGGTGATGCTTGTGGGGTGCTTGGTGACTACGCAGTGCCATCGTTTCATGACGGAGGCGAATTGTCCATAGGTTGTCTGCATGATGCGCTATGTCATGACGTGGGATTCCCCTCTAGGCTGTCTGGACATGGGCTCGTAACTCATAGAACATCTAGGATACGTACCGTAGTTACCGTAGTAGTTAAACTCATAGCGAGGGATCCAACCCTACAAGATGAAGTACGGTTAAGGGCTTGCCATCGGATTTATGTAGAATGGGATGCATAAGTTCGAACAAGTATGCATTAGTGTCATGAAATAATAAGTAACTGCATTTAAGACTATGTGCACATTCACACACGACATCAATGAAATATCCCCCTTAGCTTATTTGTGATCAAGTGTGTGCTTTCCAAGTAAGAGAAATTGATGTATTATATCCTAGCATCAGTAGTATACAACTGACGTGCCCACAGTTCTATGCAGGATAAAATGAATGAGAGGACTAAAGAAGGAATGCTGCTTAAAGAAATGTTCAAATTGTTATTTATTTCATGTATCATGTTGTAATTATAATTTCTCTGCATTGATGTAAACATTGTTGTATAAAAATTTTGAATTCCTTGTAAAATTGTATAAAGTAAAGTGTAAAGATCCTGTGGAACTTCGAATTCAGGCTTATTTGGAATTCGGAGTGTTACAGAGTGGTATCAGAGCCACGCTTCCAAGTAGTACAAATTTATAAGAAACGACACCCTAAAGTGGACTTTAGAATGTGAGTTGGGTATAGAGATTTAAATGTAAGCTGCTTACATTTGTATTGCTCTATGATTGATGCTTCTTCTTCTCCCTGCCTAAAGATGGCGAACCACCACGACCCCGCAGGCGATGATGATTGGCACATAATTGAAGAGGACTACTACCCTGGACAAGGAGATTCCAACGAAGAATATCCCAAGGAGTATGAAGGAGAATGGTTCGAGTCTCGAGAGATCAATCTGCCTCCAAAATCAGACCATCAACGCCATTGCTATGAACCAAAATCATAGGGGGATGCCTGCAAATTCAGTTCCTAAGGCAATCAAACTTGTGGAATCATTCAAGCGAATGAAGCAGCCAGTGTTTGAAGGGAAGTCAGACCCAGATGCAGCTGACAATTGGATTAGGCAAGTCAAGACTATTTTTCAGGTCTTGGAAACTCTAGAAGGTAGCAAGGTGAAGCTGGCTACATTGCAGCTTGAGAAGGATGCAGCTTTATAGTGGCAGTCCATGAAGCGGACTATGGAAAATGGTGTAATCAGCTGGGAGGAATTCTTATTAGAGTTCTACGGTCACTACTTTCCATCCAGCGTCCAAGAGAAGAAAGCGATGGAGTTCCTGGCACTGCAGCAAGGAAGCATGTCTGTCAGGAAGTTTGAGACAAGGTTTATTCAACTTTTGAGGTATGCACCCAAACTTGTGATGGATGAGGCAAAAAAGGCTCGGAAGTTCGAGCACGGATTGAAGCCGAGTCTGAGATCTAGGATGATACCCCTTGGTATCAGGAGTTTTGACAAGCTAGTCAAATGAGCTGCAGCCACAGATGCTCCACCTGATGGTACCGTCAAGGCTCCGCATGGAAACACCATAATTTCACACCTAAAACTTAAGCAAAAATTGGGCAACATAATTGTATACAAGAACCAATATCAAATAAAACTTTTGCTTTTATTCCATTAACCAAAATAAACTATGTTACATGGAGAATGATACTCAAATCTCTAATTTATTCTTAAACAAAGTTTTACTTAATACATAAATTGTCAAGCCCCGCTTCCCAAAAATACTGAATACGAGCACGTAACATTGGTCCAGCGAATGATTTTCATCATCCATGAGCTGTTCAGCAATCTTTACAACATATCACAATATAATCAGAGTCGGAAGCCAGAAAAGTCAACCATATGCACAAATCAACCAAATACCAACAAGAATACTTGAAATAAAATATATTAATCTCAAATAATCATGATCTGAAATTATTACGCCCCGTTTCCCAAAAAGAATACGGAATACGGATACGTAACAAAAGCCCAGCGAATGATTTTCATCATCCATAAGCTGTTCAAGAAATCCTTGCAACATTCTCAAGAAACTTCAGAGTCGGAAGCGAATTAATCAACCACATGTACATAATGAGTCAAAATACCAACAATATACTTGAAACCAAATATACAAATCTCAAATAGTCATGATCTGAATAAAACACATGTCTTGGGTCACATCGCCCAAATACAAGAAAAAATCCAAGTCTCAAAATACAATTATTGTTCAAGCAAGATACAAGAAATAATATAATGAAAAGCAGTACTAATACTTCATGTCTTCGATACCATCTAGAACCTGTTCTCTAAAATCTGCAATTCAACCAATGCAGGAAAGAGGAAAAGAGAAAACACAAGTACCCATCAATTGCAAGTTACGGGCCACTTATAATGTAGGATACAAGCACATGGGGAAAACTAACTAACAACATGGTATAGGTGTGATTTCAACATAAACAACTAGCATGGTAAAGTGAACAAGTGTACATGGCATAAATCAAGTGTCAAGTAATCAAGTATTATGTAAACATGCATCCATTGTCAAGTGTCATGTAATCATGTATCAAGTCTCATGTATCATGTTCTCAAGTATCAAGCAAGCATGTACCATATTCAAGTATCATGTTCAAGTAGCATGTTTCAAGTCTTGCAGTGAATTACTATCTAGGTTGCACTTCATGCATCCCACACGATATGGTTGCTACAGCAAACAGTTTTACTTTAGATTTCATAGTGGACCATAGAGGGCAGTATACTCGGGGACAAGCAAGTAATTGAGCTCCAAGCTCCAAGTATCAAGTATCATGTAATCACGTGTCAAGTGTGCAAGCGGCAAGTATCGTATCTTGCGTGCAAGTATCAACTAATTACGTGTCAAGTATCATGTCTCGAGTAATCACGTGTCAAGTATCATGTCTCGAGTAATCACGTAGGATCAGTAGATCCCCTTCCGAGTACACATTTCTGAATTATCCACTATTAGATCTGTCCCTTAAACCACGGCTTGGTTATTTATTATTAATGTCAAACAAACATGTATATGTGCAAAGATCATGTGATAAGTGCAAGTTGCAAGATAAACATGTACGAGTGCAAGATATCTCATAACAGAATAAAATAGACAAATCTCAAGTTCAGGATAGCATGACCATACTGTAGTAAAACAGTGATTCTCAGTGTTACAATCAAGCAAATCTAGATCCTTCGAAGGATCTGGAAAATAGACTTCCACACAAATCCAGTAAATATAAATAATTCATACACAAATTTACAAAAACACAGCTCAAAACTGATTTGAATACAGAAAATAGGTTCAGCTAGAAATTAAGAAAACGAATTTAAGAACAGGAAAACAGCATGAAAATACATTAAATAAATCCACAAACAATCTGGGGTATTCCCCTATATGTCCAGTATCTAAATATAAAGTTTCAGAATTTTCTAGTAAAAATAGATCAGTCATCAAAAATAAGAAAGCATCAAGAAAACATAGTTTGGCAAATTTGGAAGTCCCAACACTGCTGTACGAAAATTAAGTTATCTCGCAACCAGTGAAACGAAATCCAATTCCGCCAAATGGATATGAAAATAGATAGAATATACTAACTTTTACATTTCACAAATATTTTTCATACAGTAAAAGGAATCATAGTGAAAATAAGATTCTTTACCGAACAGCGAGCAAAATACGGCACGTATAGGTTTTAGAAATGAGCATGGAACATCACATAAAACTTATCAATAAAATGCACCAAAAATCTGGGTAATCCCTAACTAGATAAAGAAACACTGACCAAAGTTTTGGATCAAAATAATATGTGTAAAATAGTTCTTTAAAATAATTTGTCACCAAAATTACCGAAAAACAGAATCTGGAAAAGATCAACACCTCTATACTAAAACAGTCATAACTCAGTCATACAAAATCGAAATCAAGCAAGGTCAGAGGGGTTTGAAAATAGACGAAATTATCTAAAACTCATGTTTTATACCGAAATTAAGATACTGACTTGAAAACAGTCCAAAGCAGCAAACAAGACAGAACAGCGACAAAAATACAGATTTTTCCCTTAAAAACGAAATCAACATAGATTCAAGAAAATTGATCCAAACACATCCAAACATGAAATCGAGTCTACCAAGTATCTAAACATCCTGATTTAGGGTGCCTAACATGTTCACGCCAAGAATTTCACATGGGTCTCAACCAAATCACGATTTCACACAAAAGTCTCACATACATGATCCAAATTCAAGAACGGGCGAATCCTAGGTTAATTCATGTCCATATTGTGTCGTGAGTCTTCTATGGTCAAATTTTCACAATAAAAACAAAATCCATCAAGGAAAACACAAACAAGAGTTTGTCTCTAGACCCAACTACATTATAGGTGAACTTTTTGACTTGTATCAAACAAATGAATTGGAGTACAAGTTACTTGCCTTAATTGGGGATGAAGAACGATGCAATCAAGAATAGAAGTAAAACCCACGAACGAAAATCTGCAAATCTACGAATCCAAGAGCAAGAATCTCCACACGAACGAATCTTCCAAAAGCGCACGATGATCAAAGTGGCTAGCGGCCACTTGGGAACACCACGAAGGGAGTAGGGGAATTATATGGTGCAAGAGGGTCGTCGCGGTGATGAGGGGAAGGATCGGATGGCCAAGGAAAGAGGGGCTCGGGTTGGAGGGTGTACCGGAGTGGACTAGGTCGAGGAAGGGGTGGCTCGGCCTGGTGTGGTGGCCGATGGTGGGTGGTGTCGGCCTGGGTGGAAGAGGCCAGAGGTGGGTATGCGGGTGTGGGTGTGCAGTCACAAGGAGAGGGGGAGGATAGGGTAGGCCGGATGAGAGGGAGAGAGAATTAGGGTTAGGGTTTGTGAGGGTATATATAGGGTTTAGATGTGGGTCAATGGGTTAATGGGTATTAGGAGTAGTAGTAGGTTTACAAATGGGTTTTGGATTTCGGGTCAAATAAAAATAGGAATGCAAATAGCATAGGGAATTTGTTTGTCTTTCAAAATCTTATTAGGGATCAAAAATATTCGGAGTAGATTAAAGATAACCAAGACACCACCACAACTGTAATACCCCAGATCTTGAGCGAACAGTCGACTGTTAGGGTTAGCAGTCGACTGGTCTGTGTACAGTCGACTGGTGTGTGAAGCAATCGACTGCTACACGGGATTTGTGAAAGGATTGAGAAATATAGTCCCATATCGGGAATTTGTGAAGACAAATTGAGTATAAATACTATTGCCGAGGATCAAGAGTCACCAATTCGGTTAACCACCTTTTGAGAGGCAGCCTATGGTGGGCAGTGGAACTACATAGTATTTATGATTTGTCGGAGCATTGGGGCGGGGCGTTACAAAATGGTATCAGAGCCGACTTTCGACACACCGGGTGGGGGTGTATCTGCACGTCGAGGGTGCCTCCGAGGGAGGGGGGCCTATGTCGAGGGTGCCTCCGAGGGAGGGGGGCCTATTCGTGGGGTACATATGTTTGCGTGTCGAGGGTCTGCGGGCCTATTCACGGAGCATGTCGGGTGCTAGAAAGGGCGGTCTTACACGAGATGTGTGCCCTGTGCTCTCAGCGAGGACGCTGATTCCTAAGGATGGGTGTATGTAATATCCCAGATCTTGAGCGAACAGTCGACTGTTAGGGTTAGCAGTCGACTGGTCTGTGTACAGTCGACTGGTGTGTGAAGCAGTCGATTGCTACACGGGATTTGTGAAAGGATTGAGAAATATAGTCCCATATCGGGAATTTGTGAAGATAAATTGAGTATAAATACTATTGCCGAGGATCAAGAGTCACCAATTCGGTTAACCACCTTTTGAGAGGCAGCCTGTGGTGGGCAGTGGAACTACATAGTATTTATGATTTGTCTGAGCATTGGGGCGGGGCGTTACAAAATGGTATCAAGCACAAGTCATGTGGTCATGATCACGTGGCAACAAGTAGTATCAAGTACGAGTCACGTAATCGTGAACACGTGGCAGCAAGTATCAAGCATGAATCGTCACGAATCATGGCAACATATAATCATATAGTAATAATAAGCATGAATCATGTAATCATAAAATATGGCAACAAGTAATATCAAGCATGAGTCATGTAGTCATGAGACATGGCAACAAGTAATGGGAAACACAGGCCCCCTTCCGAGTACACGTTTCTGAATTATCCACTATTCGATCTTTCCCTTAAACCCCGGCTTGGTTATTTATTATTAATGTCAAACAAGCATGTAGGTGTACAAAACATCTCAAGAATAACATGGCTTGATCATATGAAAAGTTCAAGTTGCAAGATAAATATGTACAAGTGTAAGATAACTCACAAAAGAATAAAATAACCAAATCTCAAGTTCAGGACAGCAAGACCATACTGTAGAAAAACTAAAATTCCCAGTGTTACAAACAAGCAAATCTGGATCCGTCGAAGGATCTGGAAAATAGGCTTCCACACAAATCCAGAGAGTATAAATAAGTCATATATTAATTCACAAAAACATAGCTCAAAATTTGTTTAAATATAGAAAATAGGTTCAGCCAGAATTCAGGAAAACAAATTTAAGAACAGGAAAACAACATAAAAACTCAATAAATAAATCCACAAAAAATCTGGGGTATTCCCCTATATGTCCAGTATCCAAATGTAATGTTTCAGAATTTTCCAGTAAAAGTAGATCAGTCATCAAAAATAAGAAAGCACCAAGAAACCATAGTTTGGCAAATCTGGAATTTCCAACACTGCTGTACGAAATTATGATATCTCGCAACCAGTGAAACGAAATCTAATTCCGCCAAAGGGATATAAAAATAGATAAAATCTACTATCTTTCATATTTCACAAATATTTTTCATACAGTAAAAGGAGTCATAGTGAAAATAAGGTTCTTTACAGAACAGCGAGCAAAATACAACAAATATAGTTTTCATAAACGAGCATGAAACAACACATAAAACTCATCAATAAAATTCACAGAAATACTGGATAATCCCTAACTTGATAAAGAAACACTGACCAAAGTTTTGGATCAAAATAATATATGTAGCATCAATATCAAAATTATTTAGTCATCAAAATTATCGAAAAACAAAATCTGGAAAAGATCTACACCTCTGTAGTAAAACAGTCATAACTCACTCATACGAAAACGAAATCGAGCAAGGTTAGAGGGGTTTGAAAATAGACGAAATTCTCTGACACTCATGTTTTACACTGAAATTAAGATACTGCCTTCAAGATAGTCCAAAACAGTAAACAAAACAGACCAGCGACAAAATATAGATTTTTCCCTTTAACAACAACTCAACATATATCATACAAATCTTGTTCGAAACACAACAGAACATGAAATCGAGTCTACCAAGTGTCCAAACATCATGAATTAGGGTTATTAACATATCTAAAACAAGTCTATCACATGGTTCTCAACAAATACCCAATTTCTCACAAGAAGTCTCACATACATGATCAAATCAAGAACGGGCAAACCTAAGTTAATTCATGTCCATATTGTGTCGTGAGGCAACTATGGTCAAGTTTTCACAATAGAGACAAAACCCATCAAACATAACACAAACAAGAATCGTCTCTAGACCCAACTACACTATATGTGGTATTTTTGACTTGTATCAAACAAATGAACTGGAGTACAAGTTACTTGCCTGAGAGATGACGAATCCAACGGAGCAAAGAGCAAGAATAACAAGAACATATTCCCGGGGACGAACACAAAATCACAAACAAGCAAACACGAACAAGATTACGAATCCAAAGAACAAATAACCCACGAACACGATCGGACGGCTGAGATCATAAGATCAAGAGATCAAGGCGATCGGATCAGATCAAACGGTCAGATTTCCCTGATGAAGATAATGATGAAGATCAAGATCGATCGATCGAACGGTTGTGATCAAAGGACATTGATGATCATCATGATCGAAGAAGATCCGATGGCCAAGAATCAATCAATCAAGAGGACATGATGGTCACGATGATCAAGATCATGATGATTAAGAGGATCACGGCGATCGTACGGCTCACAATCAATAATATCAAAACTCAATTGATCAAAACAACCCACCAACGGAGTCTCGACTTGGCGGCTGCATGACTCCGACGGTGGGTGGCAGGACAGCCAGGGAACATGGCGCCGGCTAGGGGATAGGGCTGCCAGCTATTGGACTGTGCAACAGTGCACAGGGTGGCTGTCGCGACGGCTCGCATAGGGGAGGAGAAGCAGAGTCGTCACAAGGGCGCGCACAGTAGTGGGTGCTCATCGGGACCTGGCGGCATCAAGGTGGAGCACCGCAGTCACGGTGTCGTGCTGCTTGCTACAGCGACGGAGAGAGGAGAGGGGGTGCAACACAGGCGTCGAGGAGGAGGCAAAGGAGGGTGCAGGCGAATGGGTTCGGGAGGAAATATACGGGTTTATATAGGAATAGGGTTAGGTTAAGAGACGGATTGGGTAATATCGGGTCTGGGTTGGGGCTGATAACGGGTTTCGGGTAAGGTAGTTAAGTGGGTAAACGGGTAGGGATAGGTATTAATGGGTTTAGGGGTTTTAAATAGGTAAATGGGTATGGGTATTTAAATTATTGGTTTTAAAACGGGTTTTGGGTTTAATATCCAAAAGAATATATAAAATAATCAATAGTAAATAATTAAATCAAGTATAACAATTAGTAATACAATAATAAATCAAATAGTATAAATTGAGTTAATACTTAAATGCTAGCAAATACAATACGATTTTGTAATAATAATAATAATAATCGAAAACAAATAAAATTATCGATCAAAATAGATTTTAATAGGATATCGGATAGCACAATTTGACAAAAGAACTTGGAAACCGAAAAAATTAATTTGCAAAAATTTTAATTACAGAAAATACAAAAATACATTTTTTGGAAAAACAGGGGTTACAATCCTACCCACCTTACAACAAAATTTCGTCCTCGAAATTTGCTTAGGTGGTACATAGGATAAGGCAAAAGCAAACTGTAGGATGGTAACAAAGCAAATGGCAAAAGGGAAAGGAACAAAGCAGAGGCAACACCAGAAAAGAAGGAAGTGGATAACAACGATGTCAAATAGAATGCAAGAAAGAGAATAAACAGTATCAAAAGAAAAGAAACATCACAAGATAACAAAACAAAGAGATGAAGCAATAGATAGAGCTGGAATCGAAGAAAGGATAGACAAGGAAGAGATGAACCAAGTAAATGAGTCAACGGAGGAAGACAAGTACAAGGGATAGAGAAGCAAACAGTGCAGGGAAGGAGAAACCACAAGAGAATCCTAGGGCCTGTTGGTTATGGGCCCACACGCTTCCGCTGCGCCACTCTGATCAGGAAGACTCTGCCAATAGCATCCAGCGATGCCAACTGACCGACCAAGCAAGAAAGAAAAGAATGGATGACACCAGAATCGAGGAATATGGGTACGAAAGAATGAATTCATACCCAGAAAGAAATCAATCAAAGGGGACAACTGAATAAGGCGGAAGAAACAAGGAATCAAAGGAATTGAATAAGAATGGATTAATAAGAATGGAACAAGACTAGTATCCATATCAATGTTGATAATAATTCATTTATGCATGCATGGTTGGTGAAATATTAAGCCGATCCCAGTACGAGCCAACCTTGTCTAATATATTAGGCAACTAATACATTAGCCAAACTTGAGCTCTGATACCACTTAAAATCTTGTCATGCCCTGCTTCCCAAAAATACGGAATATGAGCATGTAACATTGGCCCAGTGAATGATTTTCATCATCCATAAGCTGTTCAGGAATCTTTACAACATATCACAATATAATCAGAGTCGGAAGCCAGAAAAGTCAACCATATGCACATATCAACCAAATACCAATAAGAATACTTGAAATAAAATATATTAATCTCAAATAGTTATGATCTGAAATACACAAATAATCCTGGGTCACATTGCCCAAATACAAGAATAAATCCAAATACATGAATACAATTATTGTTCAAGCAAACTACAAGAATTAATAATAACAAGATCCAGCACTAATACTTCATTTCACCAATACCTTCTGGAACCTATTCTCCAAAATCTGCAATTCAATGAATGCAGGAAAGATGGAAAAAGAAAAACAAGTATCTGTCAATTGCAAGTTACAGGCCACTTATAATGTCGGATACAAGTACATGGGAAAACTAACTAGCAACATGGTATAAGCATGATGTCAAATAAACAACTAACATGGCAAAGTAAACAAGTGTAAATGGCATGAATCAAGGGTCAAGTAATCAAGTATCATGTAAACATGCATCAAGTGTCAAGTATCATGTAATCATGTATCAAGTGTTAGGTATCAAGTCTCATGTAAACAAGTCTCAAGTATCATGTAGTCAAGTGTCAAGCAAGCATGTATCATGTTCAAGTCTTGTAGTGATTACTATCTAGGTAGCACTACATGCAGCCCACCTTACATGGTCGCTACAAAAACAGTTTCGCTTTAGATTTCATAGTGGACCATAGAGGGCAGTGTACTCAGGGACAAGTCAAGTAACAAGTATCAAGCACAAGTCACGTAATCGTGAACAAGTGGCAGCAAGTATCAAGCACAAGTCATGTGGTCATGATCACGTGGCAACAAGTAGTATCAAGTACGAGTCACGTAATCGTGAACACGTGGCAGCAAGTATCAAGCATGAATCGTCACGAATCATGGCAACATATAATCATATAGTAATAATAAGCATGAATCATGTAATCATAAAATATGGCAACAAGTAATATCAAGCATGAGTCATGTAGTCATGAGACATGGCAACAAGTAATGGGAAACACAGGCCCCCTTCCGAGTACACGTTTCTGAATTATCCACTATTCGATCTTTCCCTTAAACCCCGGCTTGGTTATTTATTATTAATGTCAAACAAGCATGTAGGTGTACAAAACATCTCAAGAATAACATGACTTGATCATATGACAAATTCAAGTTGCAAGATAAATATATAAAAGTGTAAGATAACTCACAAAAGAATAAAATAACCAAATCTCAAGTTCAGGACAGCAAGACCATACTGTAGCAAAACTGAAATTCCCAGTTTTACAAACAAGACAATCTAGATCTGTCAAAGGATCTAGAAAATAGGCTTCTACACAAATCCAGTGAGTATAAATAAGTCATATACTAATTCACAAAAACATAGCTCAAAACTGGTTTGAATAAAGAAAATAGGTTCAGCCAAAAACCAGGAAAAAGAATTCAATAACAGGAAAACAGCATGAGAACTCAATAAATAAACCCACAAAAAATATAGGGTATTCCTCTATATGTCCAGTATCTAAATATAAAGTTTCAGAATTTTCCAGTAAAATTAGATCAGTCATCAAAAATAAGAAAGCATCAAGAAACCATAGTTTGGCAAATCTGGAATTTCCAACACTGCTGTACGAAAACTATGATATCTCGCAACCAGTGGAACGAAATCCAATTCCTCCAAAGGGATACAAAAATAGATAAAATCTAATAACTTTCATATTTCACAAATATTTTTCATACAATAAAAGGAGCCATAGTGAAAATAAGGTTCTTTACAGAACAGAGAGCAAAATACAGCAAGTATAGTTTTCATAAACAAGCATGAAACAATACATAAAACTTATCAATAAAATCACCAAAATACTGGGTAGTCCCTAACTAGATAAAGAAACATTGACCAAAGTTTTGGATCAAAATAATATATGTAGCGTCAGTATCAAAATCATTTAGTCATCAAAATCAATGAAAAACAAAATCTGGAAAAGATCTACACCTCTGTAATAAAACAGTCATAACTCACTCATACGAAAATTAAATCGAACAAGGTCAGAGGGATTTGAAAATAGACGAAATTCTCTAAAACTCATGTTTTATACCGAAATTAAGATAATGACTTCAAGATAGTCCAAAACAGCAAACAAAACAGATCAACGACAAAATATAGATTTTTCCCTTTAACAACAACTCAACATATATCATACAAAACTTGTTCGAAACACAGCCAAACATGAAATCGAGTCTACCAAGTATCCAAACATCATGAATTAGGGTTATTAGCATATCTAAAACAAGTCTATCGTATGGTTCTCAACAAATACCCAATTTCTCACAAGAAGTCTCACATACATGATCAAATCAAGAACGGGCAAACCTAAGTTAATTCATGTCCATATTGTGTCGTGAGACAACTATGGTCAAGTTTTCACAATAGAGACAAAACTCATCAAACATAACACAAACAAGAGTCGTCTCTAGACCCAATTACACTATAGGTAATATTTTTTATTTGTATCAAACAAATGAATTGGAATACCAGTTACTTGCCTGAGAGATGACGAATCCAATGGAGCAAAGAACAAGAATAATAGGAACATATTCCCAGGCACGAATACAAAATCACGAACAAGCGAACACGAACAAGATCAAGAATCCAAAGAACAAATAACCTACGAACACGATCGGACGGCTGAGATCATGAGATCAAGAGATCAAGGCGATCAGATCAGATCGGACGGTCAGATTTCCTTGATGAAGATAATGATGAAGATCAAGATCGATCGATTGAACGGTTGCGATCAAAGGACATTGATGATCATCATGATCGTTATGATCGAAGAAGATCCGATGGCCAAGAATTAATCAATCAAGAGGACATGATGGTCAGGATGATCAAGATCATGATGATTAAGAGGATCACGGTGATCGGACGGCTCACAATCAAAAAGATCAAAACTTAATTGATCAAAACAATCCCCCAATGGAGTCTCGACTTAGCAGCTGCATGACTCCGACGGTGAGTGGCAGTACGGCCAGGGAACACGACGGCGGCCAGGGGACAGGGCTGCCAGTTGTTGGACGGCGCAACAGCACACAGGGTGGCTGTCGGGACTGCTCGCACAGGGGAGGAGAAGCAGAGTCGTCACAGGGGCGCGCACAGCAGTGGGTGCTGTCGTCGGGACCTAGTGGCGTCGAGGTGGAGCATCGCAGTCGCGGTGTCGTGCTGCTTGCTACAGCGACGGAGAGAGGAGAGGGGGTGCAACACAGGCGTCGAGGAGGAGGCAGAGGAGGGTGCAGGCGACTGGGTTCGGGAGGAAATATATGGGTTTATATAGGAATAGGGTTAGGTTGAGAGATGGGTTGGGTAATATCGGGTTTGGGTTGGTGCTGATAACGGGTTTTGGGTAAAGTAGTTAAGTGGGTAAACGGGTAGGGATAGGTATTAATGGGTTTAGGGGTTTTAAATGGGTAAATGGGTATGGGTATTTAAATAATGGATTTTAAAACAGGTTTTGGGTTTAATATCCAATAGAATAGATAAAATAATCAATAGTAAATAATTAAATCAAGTATAACAATTAGTAATACAATAATAAATCAAATAGTATAAATTGAGTTAATATTCAAATGCTAGCAAATACAATACGATTTTGTACTAATAATAATAATAATCGAAAACAAATAAAATTATCGATCAAAATAGTTTTCAATAGGATATCGGATAGCACAATTCGACAAAAGAACTTGAAAACCGAAAAAATTAATTTGCAAAAAATTTAAATACAGAAAATACAAAAATACATTTTTGGAAAAATAGGGGTTACATAAATGAATGAATTCAAAATTCTTGCATACCCTGAATCACATCCCTGAGTTACCCGCATCCTCCTCAGTCAATGCGAACACTCATCTCTGCCTCTGAACTCTGCCTCCGCCTGCACCATCCTTCTTCAGTGCGGATAGTTTGGTCTGAGATGCCCTTCACGACCACACTGATAACAAACCTGCACCTTCCGAGGCTTGGTGCATGCTGCCTGATAACGACCTACCTCTCTACAGTTGAAACAAGTCATGCCTTGAACTGCGTGTGCCTTTTGTACTAGCCTACTGAACTTGCCTTGCTTCGCTGGGAACTCCTTCTCACTCTGACTATCTGCTGGCCTCTTGCTCCTGTTCCAGGTCTCCTACTTCTTCTAGAAGTTATCCATATCCTCTTCGGTCATAGCTGCTCTCCTGACCAGCTTATCAAACCTCCTGATGCCCAATGGAATCATCCTCGACCTCAAATTCGGCCTCAAGCCCAGCTCGAATTTCTTGGCCTTCTTCGCTTCATCCATAATCAGCTCCGGTGCATAACTTGATAGCTAAGCGAACTTAGTCTCATATTCACGCACTGTCATGTTGCCTTACTATAGATTTAAGAATTTTGTTTCCTTCTTCTCCTAAATATCCAGAGGAAAGAAATGATCCCTGAATTCATCCAGAAAAACCTCCAAAGTCACTTGCTGATCCCCAAACATCTTCTTCACTGACTACCACCAAATGCCAGCATCCTTCTCTAACTGCATCACAGCCAATTTCACCTTATTGACTGTTGGAGTCTCCAAGACTTCGAAGACCATCTTCATCTGTCTAATCCAATCATCAGCCCTATCTGGATCAGACTGCCCCTCAAATTCAGGTGGCTTCATCCGCTTGAATGACTCAACCTACTTGATATGATCAGCATTAACAAACACTAATCCAGCCCCCCAATTCTGATTCTGATTCTATGCCATACTGGCTGCCATGAATGTGTTCAAAGTTTTATACACTAGCAATCTCAGTCTCAAGATCAAGTCCTGCTCCATGGGAACCTTCAGCCCCATCACCATTACCACCATTCCTGGTTTTGGGTCCTGCCATTATACTGAATACTGCAAAATGAGGGTAAAGTTAGAGCATCACAACACAGTTCACATCCATATCCATATCCCATGGAAAACCCCAACCCAAAACATCATGTTCTAACTCTATGTGATACTCACACTCTAATGTCCACGCCTAGTTACTCACGCTCTATTGTCCACACCTAGGTTTATTTTTATACTATGCTTATTATTACTATTGAAGCATGCTCTGATACCATTCTCTGTAGCGCCCCAAATTTTCAATATGATATCTCAGAAATATGTGGCACAATTCCCAGCATCAACTTCAATTGAAATAGTAAATATAGCCAAAAACACAGATAATTTTTATTTCAACTTTTATTACATCGCTTGTTTACAAAACACAGCAAAATACAAAACATCATGAATTACAAATCTTTCTTTTACAACACTTTCTTTTATAATTTACATAAGCTCTATTATCATTCTAGCACATGCATCCAAGTTCAAGCTATAAGTACCTACCTGTAAAATGAGGCTAGAGATAACCCCAACCCCAAAACTACAGGGGTCAACCATAACGGTGTGAGTGACATCAAAAGAAAACAACATAAATAAAACATAAAGTATAGAGTCATAAACAACATGTATTAACAGCAAGAATAAATGAAATAAGGAATAACAATAAGTAAAGCATGAAAGCATCAAGGAATATAAGATAATAAATTGTAGAGCATGAAAACAACAAATAAAACTAGACTAAGTGTCATGTGTAGAAAAAAAGAAAACACATGCATAAAACCAAGTCAAGAAACATCAATGTCATATGCTGACTCTCTAATGTATACTTGTCAGATTCTATGCATCCCACAATACGTAGGTCCGGTGCAAGTCCTTAACGATCTTCACTTTATAGGGTTAAATCTCTCGTTATGCAACTAATCCAACTACGGTGATGGAAACAAAATCCAGAATACACTGCGGATAGGCATCACAGCCCTCGACGTGCAAGCATCATGAAAGAATAGCTCTAAAACTGGAAAATTACCTCCCAACCGTGTACCCCACGAATAGGCTTGCGAGGCCCTCGACATGCAGATACACCGGGTACATTCCGTGAATAGGCCCGTCGACCTTCTAAACGTGAATGCACCCTGCATGCTCCGTGAATAGGCTTGCAGACCCTCGACACGCGAACATACAAATGTCCTCTCGTGACAGACAACAAACAGTCCTGGAACGCATCCGTTGGACTAACAGACCAAGAGCATATACTTACGTTTCCCAAGTTCCATCACATCTCCACTAGTGCCTGTACTTAAGTTGGTTATTATTAAAACACAAAAATCCTCATCTCTAGAGTTAGTGTATCCTGCCGGACTTAAATTTCACAACAACAACCCCAAGACCCAACTGGACTAAATCAACAAAATCTCATCTACCGGTTCACAGGACTCCCACTCAACTCCTAGAGATTCATAAAACGAATATCAACACAAAACTTCCAATAAAACCTACAAATCCATCATCAAAACGTTTATACGAAGAAAACTTCTTAAAGCAACAACAAAAACTAAATTCATTTAATGCGTTCATAAAATTCCAGAATTCAAATAAAAGATTTAATACATTAAATACCAGAAAACCATATTTTTAGGTCATAGAATATCATCAAAATATCAATTTGTTGAAAAACACATATAACTTACTTAAATAAGATTATAAGAATACTTTTAAAACTCCATTACACATAAAATACAATTCTCTATAAGATACTGTAATTTGTAGTAAAATATCATTTAAACAGTAGATTAATAATCTATAGTCGAAGAAATAATCATTTAAAGGAACATTAGAAAACTCAAGAAATTCACCAGTCAGAGCAGTGGCAGTCGACTTCATAAGGTAGTCGGTCGACTGTCCAGCGTAAAAAATCCAAAACTCAAAGAAAACATCAATCAGAGTAGTAACAGCCGACTGCATAAGGTAGTCGGTCGACTGCCCCGCAGAAAATCCAAAACTCAAGAAAAATGCTTCAGCCAGGGCATCGACAGTCAACTGTCGACATTGGTCGGTCAACTGTCGAACCTACAAACTACAGTTTAAGGTTCTGTGCATGTTTAACCGATACATCGTTTAAAACTTTATAAAATCAAAATCTAGTTTCTTGAGATGCTTGAACATATCATATATTATATATAGGAGTTATTAAAGCAATCAAAAACACATCAAGATTTCAAAATGGGAATTTTCACAAAAACTTTCAAATCAGTCAACATGTATACATACATATTCAAATACAGACTTAAGCATCAGTTTAAACTTCAAAATCCATCAATAAGAGTTGTAAGATGTTTAGAATTATTTCAGTATTTAAATAACCAAGATTAAATCAAAACTCCACAAAACACAAGAAAACCCAATTTCTTCAAAACAGTGAAATAGGATATAAATATAAGTATGTGTGTGCATGTTTGTGCATTAAGAAAACATCAAAAAACCCATCAATTGGAAATAAAGAAGTGTCCAGATTTAATCTCAGTACTAAAACCAATCATATCCGATTGAAAAACTTCTCAAAACTTCACAAAATAACACAAAATCAATTTCGACTGTGTGCATCACAGACCCAAAAATCAACAACCTTGTTTATTTCAAAACTCGATCTTTTTAATTCAGTAACCCCTCTTATGATCCATTTGATCCATATACATTTTCTCACAATAGTTTACTCATGAGTATAATCAAGTATACAACTATTAATCAAGTTTCATTCTTTAAAATTCATTAACAGTGCAAATATATATATATATATATATATATATATATATATATATATATATATATATATATATATATCAGCAAAAGGTCCTAACTTTGTTAAAATTGTACATTATACAACATACCACTCATTATATCCAACCAAATCAGTATAAATCTGAAAGAAAGCATCTACTCATGATTTATATTAGGTTCTTTAACAATCTCAATTCATCAATTAGGTTTTTAATTCATCGAAGGCATAATTTCAAGCAAAGGTTCAATTTTTAATTCATCTACTCATCAAATCTATTATATCTTCATACAAACTCCTGCTTTCTAATAGTTAAATCGTCACATACAACATACATGGAACAATACAAAACAAACATGTCACTCACTTCTTTGAAGAATCAACCGAAGTGAAATAAAGAATAAGAAAAAACCTCCTTCACAAGAAAACCAAGAATCCTCGCTTGGAAAATCCGAAAAAATAGCAATAATAAAAATCCTTGTGTAGCACAACAAGAGACGGTTGCACCCCACTCTTTTATAGGCCGGAATATTAGGTTTAGGGTTTTGTAAATAGATTTGCAAAATATCTCTTTTAAATATATCTTTCTATATATAAATTTTTATACTTGGAAATCAAATAACCAACTTAATTGAGTTTTAAAAACAAAAACAAATAACCTAATAGTCAGCCGGCACTATTTGATAAACCCAGAAAACGAATTTTGCACTTTTGCTCCTCTAGGTGGCGATTTTGCAAAGAGACCTTTTTTTATATCAAAACTTGTAAAATAAACCAAATCTGTTTTTAAAAAAAGTACAATATTTACCTCTGAGTTGACTAGGCATTATACCCAGCCCAAAAATCTGAAAATCTGGAGTTTTCACTCTAAGTGGTAATTTTACACAAAAGTCCATATTTTTGTAATATTTGCAAATAGGACCAATAAATATCAGAAAAATCCTCAAAATTCACAAATAATATATAATAATAAATAATGAGTTTTTCCAAAATAATTTTTGACTTTAAACTTCCTATGAGAACATTTGCACGTGTAAAAAAATAAATTTTCAGAAAAATATTTATTAAATCACAAAAAATCATTTTAATTCATTTATAAATCTTAAAAATATTATTTAAAAAATTGGGGTATTACATGTGGTTGCTGACGCACTTAGCCGTAAAAGCAGTTTGTTAAGTTTTATCACGACCCAGAGGCATCTTACCGAGGAGTTGGATTAGGCTGGTATTAATGTGGTTTTGTAAGGCTTGGAAGCATCTTTGGCTCAGCTAAGGCTTCAGCCCAGGCTGAATGAAAGGATTATAGCAAGTCAGAAGGAAGATGCAGAGATTTAGAAGATGAAGGAGCAGGTTGGTGCAGGCATATTTTCAAAGTTTCATATCAGGGATGAAGTGCTGTGGTTTGGAGAAAGGCTATGTGTTTAGGATCAACCAAAACTGAGGGAGAGGGAAGCACATGCCACTATTTTGTCTGTACATCCGGGGAGCACCAAGATGTACAAGGACATCAAGCAACATTTCTAATGGTCAGGTTTGAAGCGGGATGTGGCTGAGTTTGTGGTGAGGTGCGAGATTTGTCAGCAAGTTAAAGCTGAATATCAGAAGCCCGGAGGTTTATTGCAACCGTTACCCATTCTGGAGTTGAAGTGGGATAACATCAGCATGGATTTCATCACGGGTTTGCCCAAGAGTTCAAAGGGTAATGATACGATTTGGGTCATAGTCGATAGACTAACCAAATAGGCTCACTTTTTGGCGATGAAACTCACTTCGTCTATGGATAAGTTAGTCGAGCTGTATGTTGGAGAGATCGTCAGGCTTCATGGTGCTCCATTGACCATTGTGTCTGATCGAGATGCGCGATTCACTTTGCATTTCTGGAGAAGTCTTCAGGTAGCCTTGGGTACTAAGACGAATTTCAGCTCTCTCTTCCATCCTCGGACTGATGGGCAGACTGAGAGGGCTAATCAAGTTCTTGAGGATATGCTTTGGTGTTGTGTTCTAGATTTTGGAGGCAGCTGGGAGAGGCATCTAGCACTGGTAGAATTTGCCTACAACAACAGTTTTCATACTAGTATCGGGATGGCGCCTTTTGAAGCTCTGTATGGCAGGAAGTGCAAAACACCTGTATGCTGGTTTGAAGTGGAGGGAGCGGCAGATGTTTGGGCCTGAGATCGTGCAACAGACCTCGGAAAAGGTCGATTTGATTAGGAAAAGGTTAGTGGATGCTCAGAGTAGGTAGAAGAGTTATGCTGACAACCGGAGGAGGGATCTTGAGTTTGAGGAAGGTGACTTTGTCTTTCTGAAAGTATCACCTAGTAAATGTGTGATTCGTTTTGGTAGAGGTGGGAAATTAGTCCCAAGATACATAGGCCCATATAAGATATTGAAGAGGATTGGGAAAACTGCTTACCGGTTAGAGTTACCGGAAAAGTTGTCTCAGGTGCACAATGTCTTCCATGTGTCTATGTTGAGTGGTTACATTCCAGATCCAAGTCATCATTTGTCCAAAGTGCCGGAGGGTTTGCAGTTAGATCTGAGCTACATTGAGGGGTCAACTGAGCTTGTGGATCGTCGGGAGAAAGTGTTGAGGAATAAGACGATACCGATGGTCAAAGTAGTCTGGAGAAACCAGTTGGTTGAAGAGGCTACTTGGGAATCCGAGAAGATGATGTTGAGGGATCATCCCGAGCTCTTTATTTGATTGTATTGTTTTTCTTTCTTCTTTTATGTTTTGTTTCTCACTCTTTAAGCGTAGTTCCGGAGACAGAACTATTCTAAGGAGGGAGTGTTGTAACAATCTGAGTTTTCAAATAATTAGATATAACTTTTTCATTGATTCCACGTATTTCGCACGTGCAAATTAATGTGTGTATTTGGCTTTAAAAATTATTTTAATGTTATGAACAAACATTTTCATTCTCTTTTAAAAAGCCTAATATTATTTATGATTGATTCTTAGGCCTAATAGCTTAATTCTAGCCCACCCAAAATAAATAAATTAATTAATTAAGAGCCCATGGATCTTAGCCTACCTAACTAGCCCACTAATTAATTCTATTATTAATTAAAACAACTTGTACGGTAAACATGATCATGTAACTAATTAATTAATAAATTAATGAACAAACAACTAGAAGTGAATGTGAGGGCACGTGAATTGCACATGCACGTGCAATGGGACAAGGAGGGAGGTTGGCCATTCATGGAGTGGGGAGATGGAGAGAGTGGGGAGTTGGTTGCTTGATAATGGGTGGTTCTTCTAACTCCCAAATGTATCTTAGCCTTTCATCCAAACTCATCTCAACCCTTCATTTGCTTTTGAGATGTGTATAAATACCCATCCCTTATCATTCTTTATCACTTACACTTAGAAAATTGTAAAGAGAAAGAGAAAGAAAATGCATTGTGAGAAAAAAGATTGAGTGTGGAAAAGAAAATTGTGTGAGAAAAAGAAAAAGAAAGTGTGATCTTGCTTCATTGGAGGCCGGCATTGGATCAAGGAGGAGAAGGCTCAGTTTCTTGCATAGCTAGGAGGAGGAGCTCAGATTTTGCACATGCTAGGAGGAGAAGGGAAGGCAATTGTGCTTCAATGAATTTTCTTTAGGAGTTTTGTTTATTCTTCAAAGAGGTGGGTGATTTCTCTACTTCCAATATAGTTACCATACTAGGAAATTAATTTCATGAATGTGCTAGAGAAACTAGTAAAATTGACCATGTGATTGCTAAAAAAGAGACTAGTGGGAAAAAAGAAAAAATCATGATTGAATTAGTGACTTAAAACTCATCATGGTGTCTTATTAATATAACTCATGCTAGAATATCTATTTTTAATGAATCATGCTAGTGTGATGATTTTGTTTAAATGAATGGCTTAGTTGTAGATCGAGATGAATAGATATTGTTATATTTAGTTGTAGATTGATATGAAGGGATATTGTCATGTTTAGTTGATAAATGGATAAATTGTTGTTATATAATGTTAATATGATAAAAGAAAAATTGCTAGACTCTTGTCGAATGGAAAGAGAACACGAACATTCATTTAGTGGATCTATATTGATTTTTGAAAGGAAACCATAGTTTTATTTTAAGGCAATAATATATTCTTTAAATATAAATTGTAAAGAAAACTTATTTTAATGCTGAAATTAAGGGTTTTTAATTACTGTTATACTGTATTTTTTAAGGAAAATATTTAGGTAGAATTTTGAATTGAAAGATATAAGTTCATTGAGAAATCGAAATTTGTAAAAGGATTTTTTTGAACAGACAGAAAGTATAAAGCTTCTCATTTCCTCTTCATAACAGAGAATTAGTTTGGGTATATTGGCTTTCAGTGTGAATATAAGGCGCTGTGTATAGTGTATAGGGTCTCGGGTTCGAGTCTTGAAGAGGCTCTGTTTTATCAAAAAATTGATTTTTCTCAAACTACAGTACAGTTAGTCACTCTTGGACTTCTTGGTCTTCGAGTGCGCCTTGGGTCTGTTACTGTAGCTGGGCGAGGGGTTTGGTCCTAGGTTCGAATCCGACCACTGCCGTTTTACTTTAGTTTTGATATTCTTAATATATTTTGATATTTTTTTTATATATTGGGGTTTTAAGAGTAATAAAATTAGGGGGGAAAAATCTATTATTCTTCAAATATTATCTAGGCTTTATGAAAAATAATTCTACAACATTTTAATATATTTTGTGAGAATTGGATGCGGTTTTTATATTAAAATAATGGATTAAAGAACTTGATCAATCTTCTTTAAGTATGGCGTTAGTATAATTAAAGAAAGAGGAAAAATGTGAATACAAGAAATTTGTGTGGAGATTAAATTATGAGATGTGGTAAGTTGAATTTGGAATTGGTGTTTTGTACATATAATTGTGCTTGGTAAATGAAACAAAAAAAAGATCATGATGGATTATAGAAATTGATGAGTACGAACACTCAAATTTTTTGTGTGCATAAAAAGAGGTTAAGAACTAGAGTGTAGCTAAGTCCTCATACCGGCATGAATGAATTCTTGAAAAATAAATGTTGTAGAAAAAGACCAAGATTGGGTCGTTGTTATCAACTGATGTTTAAGACCGGTGTAGACGAAAGACTAACTCTAGGGTGTTAATTTCACTCATGATTCAAATATCTAAGGACTACACCATAGTGAAGATGTGATGAAAGTAAAAGAAAAACACAAGTATGAGGGTCTCGGATCTACGGTGTGAGAGTATTCACAGGCTGTCTACATGATGCATCATGTCATGACGTAGATTCATCTCCGGAATTATCGGGTTCGTGACGACACTTGTGGGGTGCTTGCACTACAAGGAATTTGACATATACTGACAGCAAAAATCAGTGGGTAAAAGGCGGAAAACCGTAGGTATAGTCCGTAAAACCTATACCGACGAACATATTTTTCAGTAGCCAATGATTTGCTATACCCAAGGCAGAATGCCATCACTATAGCCTATAGCGACGGTTTTTTCACTCGTTGGACAAAACCACGGTGTTATACCCATAGTTTTGTATTCGTTGGTATAGGTTTTAAGGACACCTCTTACATTCCTATACCCACGGTTGAAACTCCATTGCTATAGGTTTTAGTGATGGTTTTTGCATCCAAATATTTAAATATATACCCATCGTTCTATACACATTTTTTTCTTATTAATTACACTTATGATAATTTAATATTTTCTTTTATAATATTAATCCAATTATAAACTAAATACACAATAAAATAGATAAATGTGTTTATGAAACAAAATTAAATTAAATTAAACTTCAATCATATTAAAAATTAATGAAGTATTACAAGCATGTCAAATTACCAAATAGTTAATAACCAAATACACAATTGAATTCATGTGTGCAGACATGAGAATCAATACTTTAAACTACGATCAACATATTCAATGGCATTTTAAGATAACATTCGATTGACTCCTCACTTGAGATACGACACTAACATTTTTCTTGTTTTACAGCAACCAGATCTTGGTTGATCTTGATTCTCTTTGCAGTAATCTTCTTTTAGCATCCTGCAAATCTTCTTTACAGCCTTCTTCACTTCATCGTCGGCAAACACAAACTCGGCTGCATTTTGAGCGAGTTCAATCATTTCTCGCTTGTTGAGAGCCCTTCACAAACAAAACAAAGCAAAAAGATCTAACTTTGTCAGCAACAAATAGTCAATATTCAGATAGCATGCAAAATGTGTCATTCGAATTCAAAATGCCAGAGAAACGTAGATTTGCAAAGTACCTTACTCGATCGAGCATGTATAACAATAATTTGAGTTGGGTCCTTGATGACTAGGAATGAACAATCTGCAGTCCCATCCATGTTCTAGAAACAAAAGTATTATATTAAAGGTTTTAAAGTAACCAACAAAAGATTGTAAAAATAAGTTGTCACAGTCTCACCTTTTCATATAAGTATAGGTTTCCATCAGCATGAGCAGCTATAAAAGAACCATCACCTTCTAGTACCCAAGAAACACAAGTGCAACGGCTACAGATAAAAAAAACTGAAGAAAAAATATTTGCAGTTCAAATAAGGGTATCAATCTTGCATTATTACATACATAAGAGAAGCAGTCATCAAGGACCCAACAAACAGATGAACCTGAAACCTGCTTCCTGCCAAAACAGATGAATGTGTCCGTCAATGTTTATATCAGTACAAAAGTTAAGAACATGTAAGAATGTAGGATCTAAATGATAATCTCGTAAAGAAACTGAAAGAGCTAAATTTCCTCTCTATTCATTATAGATACTACATATGTATCCTTACCATCCTAATTCTGGGATTGGTGCTTGTAATTCTAAAGAATAAGCTATAGCAATTGGTACAGACTAATAAAGCCTGAATCCTTAAAAAAAATTATATGGCATTACACAACTTTACAAGAAAAAGATCATATACGCATAAGATAAGGATCACACAATCAAAATAAGTGAATAACACAATTGTATACTTCCTAAAACATTGTGATGCAAATTGAAAGGGGCCTTATTTTACAGTTGTCTTGAGCTGAAACTTTAGGTTTAGGTTTAGTTGTTTGTGTTTTGGTCAGTATTTTATGTTTAAGTGGGAAGGTTAAATATGTTAATGTGACATAAGTACAGAATATCTCATATGCTAATAGTGATGGGGATTACATCAAGTTGTTTTAACTAATTCCAAAACCAAACTGCCAGCATATATGTCATGTTAATGCACCAAAAATTAAACACAAATGATTTTCACATGGAACAAACAGCACAAAAACATTCATAGTAGGAACAATCAAGAGAAGGACATACCAAAAATGCACCCCACAGACCACATGTCTACTCCAGTTGAGTAATGGGTTATTCCCTAAAGCACCTCAGGAGCTCTATACAAGAGTTTAACAATCTACATTTATGAGAAACATTAACTCAGAGCAACGAGGCTCATCAAAACACAATTTGCAATGAAAAATTATCTACGATGCATGAAGTTCAATACCTCATGAATGTAACTCTTAAGAGGAATCGTAAAAGCCCTTCCAAGCCCGAGATCCGCAATTTTCAAGATACCCTTTTCTTTGTCCATTAAGAGGTTTCGAGGCTTCAAATCCCTGTCAAATTTTCCAACAGTCGAATATTCGTCTTTAAAAACTAACCAAATCATCTATACTACTTTATAATGCACCAGCTCTGCCATATTCCAAACTACTTATTTAGCATGTTCAATACACTTGAAAGACTGCAAATTAGTTGCATTTTATCTTTCAGTTTAAGTTGATGGTTGGTATACATTTGAAAGTTGAACATAGCATACAGATTTAATTGGGTAGTTGATTTTAAGTGGATGGTTGGATTGAACTGGAGTTATAGATGTGTGGTTAAAATTTATAAGTGGGTGGTTATCCATAATTTACACAACTCCAACTCCAACTCTCTTGTTATAATATTTGTTTCAAAACTTCAATAAACGAAGAAAGACTCATAGTAAAGCAAATCTAAAATTATTTGTAAGAATTAAGATATATCTCCTCAATTTCTTAACCTTTTCTCTCAGGCCTAGTTGGCACATGGGTTCTGAAGTAGAAAGTGAGATAAAGCGGGAGAAACTCATAAGTGCTAACTAGATCTAAGCCTGTGATTTCCCTTTACTCTTTTCAAAGACCGTGCCCATACAAGATAATCCGGGATCTCGAGGGATTCTGTAAGGGGGGGCACTGTTTTTGAAAAAGAACAAAGGCCTAGATCTAGTTGTCAGGTGACTTTTTTTGCAAAGCCTGAATAGCTAAATATATCTAATTTCCCCAATTAATTCATTTGAAACTATCCAAAGCAACATTTTCGAACAAACGGGCACTGCACATAATGACTACTAGTAAATCCCAACATCCAAAAATAGATAACCAAACTTACCTATGAAGCACTCCATGGCTATGACAGTGAGCAACTCCCTTCAACAACTGATACAAGAAGCTCTGCACTCCCAAAAAAAAAAATTTGTCACATTCCAACTAATCACAACACCAATTAGGGTTTCAAGTTCCAACTCCACAAAAAAGTAACCCCGCCTGAATCACATTCGACGGCAGCTGGCTCGGATTAGGCCCTTTCCGAAACATATCCACAAACTTTTTGAGATCCGTATCCAAATACTCAAACACCAAGTACATCATCGGCTTCTCGTTCTTGTCCACATGCTGCACACTTAACAACCTACAAAGATTCAAACTTTACAGCTCAAATCCCCCAAATTCAAATCTCTTTGTTTTGAGATGCGAGAAATCGCCATACCTGACGACGTAGATGCTCTGGGAGAGCATTTAGAGTAGCGAGATCTCGCGGAGCGCGATGGACGGGATTCCTTCCTCGTCCATTTTGAGGCGGGTCTTTTTTAGGGTGACGAGTTGACCGGTTGCCTTGTCCTGTGCCTTGTAGACCTTGCCGTAGGTGCCTTCATCAACCTTTTCGAGCTTCTCGTATCAAGGATTGGTGATTGTAATTCTAAAGAATAAGCTGTAATTCTGGGAGATGGGGCGACAACTGCGGGAGGAGGGGGACACCGAATAGGGAGGAGGAGGATTTAGAGATTGGGTTTGGTGAGAGAGGGATTTAGGAGTTTTAGAGGGATAAATAAAATATTTTGGGGGAGAGAGAGGGAAAATAAAAAAGTTGGGGGGAAAATAAATTATGAACTATACCCACAGTATTTTATCCCATCAGTAAAACTTATAGTTACGGATTAAAAGCTCTAAAGCTATAGAATATCTATACACACAGTTTACTACAAGTCTGTAGGTATATGACACCTATACCCGCAGTTTTAGTGACCGTAACTACAGGTGTCCGTTGGTATATGTCAAATTTCTTGTAGTGTTGGTAACTACGTGGTGTCATCGTTTCATGACGGAGACGAATTGTCCATAGATTGTCTACATGATGTGTCATTTCATGACATGAGATTTCCTTCCAGGCTGTCTGGACATGGGCTCGTAACTCATAGAACATCTAGGATACTTACATTAGTTACCGTAGTAGTTAAACTCATAGCGAGGGATCCAACCCTACAAGATGATGTACAGTTAAGGGCTTGCCCTCGGATTTATGTAGAATGGGATGCATAAGTTCAAACAAGTGTGCATTAGTGTCATGAAATAATAAGTAACTGCATTTAAGATTAAGTGCACATTCACACACGATATCAATAAGATAGTCTCCCTTAGCTTGTTTGTGATCAAGTGTGTGCTTTCCAAGTAAGAGAAATTGATGTATTATATCCTAGCGTCAGTTGTATACAACTAACGTGCCCACAGTTTCTATGCAGGATAAAATGAATGAGGGGACTAAGGAATGAATGCTGCTTAAAGAAATGTTCAAATTGTTGTTTATTTCATGTATCATGTTGTAATTATAATTCCACTGCATTGATATAAACATTGTTGTATAAAAGTTTTAAATTCCATCTAAGATTGTACGAAGTGAAGTGTAAAGATCCTGTGGAACTTCGAATCCAAGCATATTTGGAATTCGGGGTGTTACACTCGTAAACTCTCATGTGCTTTCTTGCACCATCTCTCTCGCTCTTGTGATTACCCCCACCAACTCTATTGCCACCACCAGTGTTGGTCCTCTCTCACCCTTTCTTTCCTCCTCCTCCCCCCCCCCCCCCTCTCTCTCTCTCGCTCTCTCCTTTGGGTTGCAATTTCATCATCAAGATTGAAGTTTGTTTCAATTTATAGAAGAACCCGATCTTCACAACTCTGGATCTAGAGTATCAAACAATGGTTTCTTCTGTACAATCCATGCTATTGGATCTCCTTTGATACGCCTATGTGGCATGTCATAGATTTATTTAGGCGAACGAGGTTGGGTGAGGTTGATTTGGGTAAATTTGAAAGAAGAGTAATGCTTCATTCACTACCAACTTCACTACTATTCTCTTTACTACCTGGTGGCATACTCCTATTGGAGAGTTCCCTCACCTACTCTCCCCCCCCCCCCCCCCCCCCATGTATTGGAGTGTGCCACCTAAGATAGTGAAATTGGTAGTGAGGGTGGCATTACTCAAGAAAGAATGATTCACTAAAAACAGAAAAAGGGTTTAGTTGCAGCAAACACCTTTTAACATGCATGATTTGCATTAACCCCTTTTGGAATTGGTTCTATTAAAGCTTTCATTTTTTTTGGGACAAAAAATAGTGCATTTGCATAAAATATAGTAAATTAAAATATACGAAAATTACAATGATAATAAATTAGTATATCTTAACAAAAGGGGTATTATTCTTTCCAGAATAGCTTCATTTTACTAGTCTTTAGATAAGGGTTTATCTTGAATTATGCAGATAAATTGTACCAAAAATTGAAAAGGTTTTCCCTCTGAAAAAATAATAAATAGTCAAAGTGGTTAAGAAATATTTTGAAATTTACTTATCTTCTTAACAAAAGAGAGATTAGATGATGGCGAGGAAAGAAATGGCGGGATTGGAGCAGGATGTGGGAGAAATAAGAAGACTTAATACTGAAAAAGGTAGAGATTGTTAGAAATGAGCATATTAACACCATTTCTGAACCAGTTTTTGAGCAATTTTTTGAGTAAGATCCTCAATGAATTATTGAGAGATCTTGATTAATTTGTGTTCTCCTTCGTGAGTATATCAAAATCATATATTTATTTGCTAAAAACGATTAAGGGGTGAATGAGAAAGTGTCTCTCAGAGTGAAACATTTTCATTTTTGAAAATGGGTTAAGGGAACATAGTCCCACATCGGAAAAATCAAAGGAATGAGAAGAGAATATATAATAACCTCTTTCTAAGCATTGTAAGATAGCTAGACAAGAGGTTCTCTCTCGTGCATGCAGGGGTGCAAATCTCGGACCGGATTACATGTGGCTTGTGTGTGCCCGCACGAATGCTGGACCGACATAACCCCACCCCGTGCAGAGCCACTTTTTGCTACAGTTTTTATTTTTTCATTTGTAAACGGCTGAAATAAATATAGAAACGGTTTTGTCTACCGTTTCAGTGCAGTATTCAACAATTTGTTTGTCGTTACAGTGTATGCATTCAATTGATTGTCTGCAGTTACATTGAAGGCATTCAAAGGTATTGACTGTTGTCTGTAGTTACACTGAAGGCATCCATAGAATTTTCTGCCATCACAGTCTCTAACCCTGGCCCTATAAATAGAGGACCCCCTTCACTTTCTTCCCTGCACAAAATCTGCTCTCTTCCTCTCTGTTATGTTTCGTTTTGTAAGTTCATTCGGTAATTCAGTGATAGAGTTCTGGGGCTACCAGTTCGAGAGCGTTATGTGGTGTTTGCGTGAACACTCTTCCTCGTTGTATCCTTAGAGACAAACGCCTCAACTAACTCCAGCACCCGGACGAGGCAAAAACTGTTTCAAGGAGATTGTGTGCTATACAAGCCTCAACGCTCCTCTGCTTTAATAATCATCTGGTTTGTAATTTTGTAAATTTATTTCCATTCAATTTTGTTTATTTGAAAGTTTTCTTCCTCTTCTCCTTCTCTTCTGATGCCTCTTAATTGTATTGGGTTTCTTTTCGAAGTATTTGTAAATAAAATCGCAACACTGTTGTAATAATCTTAAAACAGTTTTAAAGACATCTCGTTGGATTTATTTCTTTTGATTCTGAGGCACTTCTTTTCTTTTTCTTTAATCTGGAAAACTTACATTCGTATTGTGTATTTTTCAGAATCAAAATGACTAATGCATCGGAGAATGTTGTTGTGTCTGAAACGGTCCAAGTGTCGGTTGCTGATACGACACAAGTACCGGCTGTTGTTGCGGCACGAGTGCCAATACCAACCGTTGTACATGTCTCGGTCTCCCATAGGGAGAAACCTGAGAAGTTCAACAGGCAAAATTTCAAAAGCTAGCAACAGAAAATGATACTCTATTTGACCACCTTCAATCTTGCAAGATTCTTGAACGAAGATGTTCCAAATCTTAAAAAAGATGAGCAAGATAACCAAGTCATCGCCGGTATGGATGTTTGAAAAAATGTTGATTACTTATGTAGGAATTACATAATAAACGGATTAGCTGATTCTTTATATAATGTATACATTGACAAAAGAACTGCTAAAAAACTTTAAGAATCACTAACCATAAGTATAAAACTGAGGATGCCGACACCAAGAAATTCATTGTAGGTCGCTTCCCAAACTATAAAATGGTGGATTATAAAATAGTGATTAGTCAAGTTCAAGAAATACAACTGATCGCATGAGATTGATGCTGAAGGTATGAACTTAAGTGAAATTTTCCAAGTTGCATGTATAATTAAAAAATTGCCACCAGGTTGAAAAGACTTTAATAATTACCTAAAGCATAAGTGAAAATAAATGAGCATTGAAGATCTCATTGTTAGGCTTCGTATTGAAGAAGTCAATAGAGGATCTGAAAAGGTCGGAGTCATCAGTCATGCGGCCAAGGCAAATGTAGTGGAATATAAACAACATTCCAACAAGCACAACAACAAGGGTCCCAAGTTGGGACCTAAAGGAGGAATCTCCAAAAAGCCAAAGTTTCAAGACAAGTGCTTCAATTATGACAAGATGGGTCACAAGTCTACTGAATGCAGACTACCCAAGAAGAACAGGAACAGAGAAGCAAACATGATTGAAGGCATTACTCAAGATGTTTCCGATATCAACATCTCAACTGTAATCTCAGAGGTGAACATGATAGGTTCAAACCCTAAGGAATGGTGGACTGAAAGTGGAGCTACTCGACACGTGTGCTCCAATAGAAGTATGTTCTCCACTTTCGAACCATCAGAGAATGGGAAGAAAATGTTTATGGGGAACTCGGCTACCTCAGAAATCAAGGGCCAAGGCAAGGTGATCTTAAAGATGACTCTGGGAAGGAACTAACTCTGAATAATGTTGCATTTCTCCGCAAGAACCTTGTATCTGGTTCGTTGCTTAATAATCACGGATTTCGTCTAGTGTTTCAATCAAACAAAAAAAAATTGTCGAAGAGTGGAATGTATGTTGGTAGAGGATACATGAGTGGTGGAATATTTAAACTCAATATAATGACCATGGTCAAGAATATCAATAAAGTTAGCTCTTCTACTTATATGCTTGAGTCTTCCAGTTTATGGAATTGTAGACTAGGACATGTTAATTATGATACTTTGCATAGATTAATTAACTTAAACCATATACCAACATTCCAAATTGATTCCAAACACAAGTATGAAACTTGTGTTGAGGCAAAACTGACAAGATCATCTTTTAAAAGTGTTGAAAGAAATACTGAACCTCTTGAGCTAATTCACATTGATATTTATAATTTGAAAATGATACACACAAGAGGTGGTAATAAATATTTTATTATCTTCATTGATGATAGCACAAAATACTGTTATGTATATTTGCTTTAAAATAAGGATGAAGCTATAGAAAAATTTGTTCTCTATAAAAATGAAGTTGAGAACCAACTCAACAAGAAAATTAAGGCGCTAAGAAGCGACCGAGGTGTAGAGTATGAATTTTCATTTGCTGACACTTGTGTTAAGCATGAGATTATACATGAAACTACAACGCCTTATTCTCTTCAGTCCAATTGTGTTGCTGAGAGGAATATCGTACATTGAAAGAAATGATGAATGCAATGTTGATAAGTTCTGGTTTATCACCAAACTTCTGGGAGAAGTTATACTTTCGGCTAACTACCTTTTAAATAAAGTACCCAAAAGGAAAGAAGAGAAAACTCCATATGAATTATGGAAAGGAAGAAAGTCATCCCACAATTACTTGTGAATGTGGGGATGTCGTGCCAAGGTGGCAGTACCTCCACCTAAAAAAGTAAAAATATGACAAATAACGGTTAATTGCATTTTCATTGGCTATGCACTTAACAGTAGTGCTTATCTGTTCTTGGTGTACAAATTAGATATCACTGATATACCAAAAAACACGATAATGGAGTCTAGAAATGCATCATTTTTTGAAGATATATTTTTATGTAAGTCAAAGGAGGAACGAAGTTCCTTCAAACTAACACATGAGATTATTTGTGAAGATAGTGAAGACCAAAATGAAGAAGTTGAGGAGGAACCTTGATGCACTAAAAGAACAAGAACGAAAAAATCTTTTGGTCTGTATTTCTTGACTTTTATGCTTGAAGGTGAACCCCAAACCTTCAAGAAAGCGGTGAACTCTAGTGATGGTCCTCTATGGAAAGAAGCCATCAAGAGCGAAATTGATTCTATCTTGCAAAATCATACTTGGGAACTAGCGGATCTTCCACCAGGTCGTAAACCTTTAGGTTCAAAGTAGATCTTCAAAAGAAAATGAAATCTGATGGATCAACTGATAAATATAAGGAAAGACGAGAATAATTTCAAATGGAAGGTAATAAACAAAAGGAAGGTCTTGATTACTTTGATACATATTCTCCTGTGACGAGAATAAATTTTATTAGGATGGTACTTGCAATAGCAGCTCCGCGCAATCTTGGAGCACTTCAAATGGATGTGAAAACATCTTTTCTTAATGGAGATTTAGATGAAGAAATTTACATGGAACAACCTGAGGGCTTTTCAGCTACATGACATGAAAAGAAAGTGTGTAAACTGGTGAATTTATTATATGGCTTGAAACAAGCTCCAAAGTAGTGATTTGACAATGTCATGATGACAAATGCCTTCAAGATCAATGAATGTGATAATGTGTATATGTCAAAGACACAAAAAATGGATATGTCATTATATGTTTGTATGTAGATGACATGCTTATTATTAGAAGCAATGATAAGATGACTAAATATGTTAAAAACATGTTGAACTCGAGGTTTGACATGAAATACATAAGACTAGCTGATGTCATATTGGGAATTAATATCACAAGAACATCAGACGAGCTTATTTTAAGCCAGTCATATTATATAGACAATTTTCTTGAAAAGTTTGATAAAGATAATTCTAGAATTGCCAGAACTCCAATCGATTTAACTCTACACTTATCCAAGAATAAATGAGAGAGTATTTCTCAAGTAGAATAATCTAGAATTATAGACAGCCTAATGTACTTTATGAGTTATACAAGACCAAACCTAGCCTATGCAGTTAGCAAACTAAGTAGATATACCAGTAATCCTGGATGCGAACATTGGCAAGCGATTACAAGAGTACTGAAATACTTGCATTTTACTCGTAACTATAGGCTGCATTATACAAGATATCGGCTATTCATGAAGAATAAAGTGATGCAAAATGAATATCTAGTGATAAATCAAAATCCACTAGTGGCTATGTGTTTACACTAGGCGGTATAGCAGTTTATTGGAAATTCTCAAAATAAACAGTGATCGCTAAATTCACGATAGAATCTGAATTTATCGCACTGGACAAATATGGGGAAGAGGCTGAATGGTTACGCCACTTGCTTGAGGATATTCCAAGGTGGACAAGGCCTGTGCCCCCAATCTGCATACATTCAGACACCCAATCTGCAATTTTCAGAGCACAGAGCAATATGTATAATGGTAAATATAGACACATTCATTGAAGACATAATACCATTAGACAACTACTCTCTACTGGGGTTATCTCTGTGGACTATGTAAATTTAAAAGATAACATTGCAGATCTGTTAACCAAAGGGTTAAACCGAGAGCTAGTTGATAAATCATCGAGGGGAATGGGACTAAAGCCCATGAAAGAATAAGTTGATACAATGGAAACCCAACTTAGCTAATTGGAGATCTCAAGATCTTGGTTCAAAGAAACAACTAAATTGTAAAGACCAAGTTGGATCACTGTGGGGATTTTTCCATGTCCATTCCAATGATGAAACAGTGATGCCTGTAAGGTAACAGGCTAAGCTAGGCTTTCAATGATTCTTATGCGTTGGATATCGGAGTAGAGTAACACGGGTTACTCTTAACTAAGAAATTACCTATTTAAGAGGAAAGAAGGGCCGATTCCAAGGGAATAATATAGGGCAATATTCCTATCTCTTACAGAAACAGACGTATGTTCATGACCATAATGAACATAACAGTGAGAACTGAAATGCATTAGGAAGATTTCTGTGTGAGATATGTCATCATTTACACAAATGGCAGAACAGTTCAAGAATATCATGTCTACTGTTTAGTTAGTAAAGTAAACATATTTTCATAAGGGAAGGTTCAAAGGGTAACATCGACCTATCCTATGCAGGTTTCAACCGCTGAATTCTATCACCAAGTCTGTCGTGTCAGTCTGCCGTGTCTGTGGTCGTCAATTTTCATTCATGTGGGGAATGTTATAAATGAGTGTATTAACACCATTTGTGAACCAGTTTTTGAGCAATTTTTTGAGTAAGATCCTCAATGAGTTATTGAGAGATCTTGATTGATTTGTGTTCTCCTTCGTGAGTAGATCAAAATCATATATTTATTTGCTAAAAACGGTTTAGAGGTGAATGAGAAATTGTCTCTCAAAGTGAGACGTTTTCATTTATGAAAATGGGTTGAGGGAACATAGTCCCACATCGAAAAAATCAAAGGAATTAGAAGATGATATATAACAACCTCTTTCTAAGCATTGTAAGATAGCTAGACAAGAGGCTCTCTCTCGCGTGCTCAGGGGGGTGCAAATCTCGGACCAGATTACATGCAGTTTTGTGCGCCCGCACGTCCTGCGAACATGAATGCCAGACCGACATAATCCCATCCCGTGCAGAGCCACCTTTTGCTACAGTTTTGATTTTTTCCTTTGTAAATGGTTGAAATAAATGCAGAAACAGTTTTGGCTGCCATTTCAGTGCAGTGTTAAATATTTTATCTGCCATTACAGTGTATGCATTCAATTGATTGTCTGCAGTTATACTGAAGGTATTCAAAGGCATTGACTACTGTCTGCCGTTACAGTGTACGAATTCAATAGTTTTTCTGCAGCTACTGTAATGCCCCGAATACCAAATACAACTGAATTCGAGAGTTCTACAGGATCTTTCCACTTCATTTAGTACAATTTTACAAGGAAATATGAAATTTTCACTTTACATCAGAGTTTATATAAAACTTTACACTTTTATACTGCACAGCGGAAGTAAAATTACAACATTTAAATAAATGTACGACAACTTTGAATAATCTTTAAGCATCTGTTCCTCTTTAACCTTTATCATGTCATTACCCTGCATATAAAACTATGGGTACGTCAGTTTATTCAACCGAGGAACATTATACACGGCCATCCACTCTATGCCGGAAATAGTATAACTCATTTTCCATATTTATTAAACACAAACTTGTCACATATCAAACTAAAGGGAATACCCTAATGATGTCGTGTTGTGATTGTGCACTTAGTCCTTAATGCATTTATTCATGTTACATGCAGTGTTCTAAAAAGGGGCCTAGGCGGCCGCCTAGGCGGCGCCCCAACGCCTCGACTAGGGCCTAGGCATTTATGAAAATCGGAAATGGGTTCTATGCGGCTAAAATCGGACCTAGGCGCGGTCTAGGCGGGTCTAGGAGGACTAGACCCGCTTAGGCCTTAATTAATTAAAAAAAAGTAAAAAAAACCCACCGCTCTAACTTTCTCCTCCTAATAAAAAAAAGTTAAAAACCCTAAATTGCGCTTTTCACTTTCACCCCAAATCACAGCTCCTCGATTTACATCGGATATGGAGAAGATAGAGTCCTCATGTTCACCGATACAATAATACACCGATTCGACTATGTGAAGCCCATCCTACAATTGCAAGGAGAAAAGGTTCAATAGTAAGAAACTAAGAATGAGTAGCAATAAAGAGTAAAAATGGGTAACAACAAAATAAACCCAAAAGATCGATAAATAAATAAATTTAAAAAACCACCTAGCGCCTAGCCGCTTAATCCCCGATTACAAGGTCTAGGCGCTAGGCCCCCATCGGCCGCCTGACTACCGCCTAGCGCTTTTTAGAACATTGGTTACATGACACTAATGCGCACTTGTTCGGATTCTATGCATCTCATACTACATAGGTCCGAGGGCAAGCCCTTAATCGTTCTTCATCTTTGTAGGGTTCAATCCCTCATTATGGCTTAATCTACTACTGTAACTACGGTAAGTATCCTAGATGTTTTCTGACCTACGAACTCATGTCTAGGTGCCCTGGAGGTAATCCCATCGCACTGACACATGACTCATCCTGCAGGCATCCTGTGGTAATTCATCTCCTACCATAGACATGACACCACCCGTAGTCTTCAAACATCCCACGAGCGTCGCCACCGGGACGGTACTCTGGAGCAGTATCCACGTCCTATCATGACTCATCATGGGACATCCTGGGATACGCTCTTGCCGCCAATCCAATGGCCCTCATACTCAATGTTTTTCTCTTACTTTCATCACATCTTCACTATGTGACTAATCCTTAATTCTAAAGAAATCATGACCAAAATTAAAGCTCTAGAGTTAGCCCTCTCACTACTACCGGTCTTATTTCTTTCATTTCACAATGACCCAAACCTGGTCTTTTCAATGTCAATAATCATAAATCATCATTTTTCACTTACCGGTGTGAGTTTTGGCTACACTCTAATTTTCAATTTCAATTCATAAGTTCACATGTTGAGTTGTCATACTCAAAAATATGTCTCTTTTCCAACCATGATTTCTAAATTGTTCAATAGTCCATAACTATACATGGAATTCAATTATTCATCATGTAATTCATGAAATATTATTTTCACATTAAAAACCACATCACTAGTTATGCGATCAAAGATGGATATTCACACTTCATAATTTGTCACACTATTCTCCAATGAGAATAATTCACATCACTCCACATAATTCCTTTCTTATTCATATTTCTTTTCTAATATTCCATTTTAAGTCTTTTGCAAAGTACAACTTTTATAAAAATGCAAGTATAGAACGTATAGTTCTAAATTATACTTTTATTCTCTAAACATACTCCATGTCATGCAAATAATTCTCAAACTATTTTTCACAAGTCCCACATAATTTTAGGATAATAATCATATTTTTTTCATAATTTTCCAATCATCAAAACCCCCCAAAAAATTATTTTTTCCCACAACACAACACAGCCGAGACCAAGGATCGAACTAGCGACCATAGGGAAACCAACCGAAGGCACATGCCACTAGGCCGAACGCGCTATGCGTTAGAAAGGGGAGCTGAGAGCATTAAGTGCTCTCAGTTGAACCTTATTATTTTAAAAGTTCGAAACAAAATATACGGTGTCAAGGGGATTCGATCCCTCAACCTCGGAGAAACCCCCGCATATACTATAGCAATTAAGAGCGATCCAACCACTCGAGCTATAGGCTCGGGTTGTCATAGTGTAATTCGAATTTCAAAATAAAACGACCCTCTCTGTTTAGTAAAAACATTTCGATGTTCATCAAATTTTCATTTCAAATTGCTCTTACTAACATACCTAACATACTGTAAAAATTCCAGATTAATCATTCCCATCATGAATTATACTCCAATATATAAAAGTAATCTTCTTAAATGATTAAATATATTTTTCCCTATAATTAACACATATCTACCATACAACTTGGTTAATTTGATATACTACTACTAACACCTTTCTTTTTTTTTTTAACATTTTAATTTCACTAATCTCTACACCAATTTCCTGCTTTTATTCATTTCACAAACATAACAATTACATTCTAATTCATTCATTACAACGTCATAACGAAATATCTATTTAAGAACATAAAGCGACATTGTCAATTTATTAATCCTTGCATATAATTTTTAATGCTAATAACGAAGTTTTCTTTACACACTCCATAGCCATAATCATTTCGCACACAACTTGAATTTTAATAATAGAACCACATACATTTGCACATCAACATTTCAATCAATTTATAGATCATTTTTCCAATTAAATGTGTACTCTTATTAATCTTTTTCATGCATCATTCTTTCCATTCAAATCTAGCATGCATTCCTACTTAGAAATATGGAAAATTTACCCACCTTATTGAAGAGAAGAATACAACTAGAAACCTCCTAAACGAATGTCCTTGCAACGAACGATCCACCTCCTAGATACGCGCACACTAGCCAAACCCGAGCACTCCACAAACCAAAACCCGAGCACTCCACTTTGATGAAACCGGCCTCTCCTCTTCTTGATTGATGCAAGCACAATCCCCACACAATCTCTCAATCTTTTACTCACTTGTATACTACTAAATAATGTATTTTAGACTATAGGTTTGGAGGAAATAATAAGCACAAGAATAACTAGGCTAGGGGGGGTATTTATACTAAAAATCTAGGGAAATAGATGGCTAAGATTGAAGTAGGAGTTAGAAGCAAATGGCTAAGATTTAAGGAGGAGTTACACTAACCACCCATGATCAAGTAACCACCACCACCATGACTCCACTTGAAAATTTTGATTTCCCTCCAAAGCTCCAAAACCGGCCATGCTTGGGAAGTGCACTTTGCACGTGTACGTGCAATGCATGTGCAAGAATTTGCCTCCAAAAATTTGTACATTATATTTTATATAAAAATAATCTTTAAAATGTATTCTATATTACAAGTTGTATTAAAAAATTAAAATAGCTCATGGGCTTTAGTTTATGGGCCAAAATAATAATTATAAAAAGAAAATAAATAAATTAAATTTTGGGCTTTAAGAAGAAGGCTTTTTGTCTAATTGAAAGAGGGCTTTATACAAAAATAATTAAAAGCACATATTTAAATATCTATACTCATCATAATGAAAATAATTACTAAAAATATTGCATGTGCACACTACGTGCAAAAATAAATAATTTTCCATTAAAAGAAAAATCGGGGCATTACAACACTCCCTCCTTAGAATAGTTCTGTCCCCGGAACTACAGTCAAGAGCGAGAAAACAAACACTCACAACAAGCACAAGAAAATACAAAATAAAAATCAAACAAGAAGCTCCGGATAGTCCTTCAACATCCTCTCCTCAGACTCCCAAGTAGCCTCTTCAACCAAATGGTTTCTCCAGACTACCTTGACCATCGGTATCGTCTTATTCCTCAAGACTTTCTCTTGACGATCAACAATCTCGACAGGAGACTCGATGTAATTCAGATCCAACTGCAAACCTTCCGGCACTTCAGGCAAATGATGACTCGGATCTGGAATATAACCTCTCAGCATAGACACATGAAAGACATTGTGCACCTGAGACAACTCTTCCAGTAATTCAAGCTGGTAAGTCATTTTCCCGATCCTTTTCAACATCTTATACGGGCCTATAAACCTCGGGGCTAACTTACCGCCTTTGCCAAATATAACCACACCTTTACTGGGCGATACTTTCAGAAAGACGAAGTCACCTTCCTCAAACTCAAGGTCCCTTCTCCGGTTGTCTGCATAGCTTTTCTGCCTGCTCTGAGCTTCTACCAACCTCTTCCTGATCAGATCAATCTTTTCAGAAGTTTGCTGTACAAGCTCAGGACCAAACAATTGACGCTCTCCAACTTCAAACCAACAAACAGGTGTTCTGCACTTCCTGCCATACAAAGCTTCGTACGACGTCATCCCAATGCTAGTCTGAAAACTGTTATTATAGGCAAACTCTACTAAGGGTAAATGCCTTTCCCAACTGCCTCCAAAGTCTAGTACAGAACACCGAAGCATATCCTCAAGAATACGGTTGACTCTCTCGGTCTGCCCATCGGTTTGCGGATGAAAAGCAGTGCTGAAATCCGTCTTGGTATCCAAAGCTGTCTGAAGACTCCTCCAGCAATGCGAAGTAAACCGCGAATCTCGATCAGACACAATAGTTGACGGAACACCATGAAGTCGGACGATCTCACTAACATACAACTCAGCTAACTTGTCCACCGAAGCAGTGAGTTTCATTGCCAAAAAGTGAGCGGACTTGGTTAGTCGATCGACTATAACCCAAATAGCATCATTGCCTTTAGGACTCTTAGGCAATCCCGTGATGAAATCCATACTAATGTTATCCCACTTCCATTCCGGAATAGGTAACGGTTGTAATAGACCTCCGGCTCTCTGATTTTCGACTTTGACTTGCTGACAAACCTCACACTTCGCCACAAATTTAGCCACATCCCGCTTCAAACCTGACCACCAGAAATATTGTTTGATGTCCTTGTACATCTTAGTACTCTCAGGATGTACCGACAAAAGAGTAGCATGCACCTCCTGAAGAATACTCTCTTTCAGGTCCGCCTGATTCGGAACACATAGCCTCTCTCCAAACCATAGCACTCCATCATTAATTTGAAATCCGGGTAACCTGCCAGCACCAACCTGCTCCTTCATCTCCAAAATATCAGTATCAACCTCCTGACTTGCAATGATCTTTGCATTCAAAGTAGGCTGAAGCCTCAACTAAGCCAAAGATGCTCCCAATCCTTGCAAGACAACTTCAATACCTGCTCGATCCAGTTTCTCAATCAGATGCTTCTGAGCTGTAATCAAACTGGATAAACTGCTCTTGCGGCTAAGTGTATCAGCAACAACATTAGCTTTCCCAGGATGATACTTGATCTCAGGTCGCATGTCCTCAAGCACTTCCAACCATCTTCGCTGCCTCAGATTCAGATCCTTCTGCTGATATATATACTTCAAACTCTTGTGGTCTGTGTACATGTTCAATTTCTCATCGTACACATAGTGCCTCCATTGCTTCAGGGCAAAGATAATCGCAGCCAACTCCAGATCATGAATCGGGTAATTCTTCTCATGCGGTCGTAGTTGCCTGGACCCATAAGCGATTACTCTTCCTTCTTGCATTAAGACACAACCAAGCCCCCGATGTGAAGTATCGCTATAAACATCATACTCAACACCTACTCTAGGCAAAGCCAAAATAGGTACAGTAGTCAGTTTCTCTTTCAGCTCCTGAAAGCTCGCCTCACATTGCTCGGTCCACTTGAAGTTCACATTCTTCTTGGTCAAACTAGTAAGCAGTACAGCTAACTGAGCATAACCTTGAATGAATCTCCTGTAGTATCCAGTCATTCCAAGGAAACTTCTGACTTCCTTCACTGTAGTAGGCCTAGCCCAATCTCTCACTACCTCTATCTTCTGAGGGTCAGTTGCCACTCCCTCCTTAGAAAGGATGTGACCTAGGAATGCCACTTTAGATTTCCAAAAATCACACTTGGATAGCTTGGCATACAACTCCTGCTCTTCCAGCTTCTTCAAAACTGCTGTCAGATGCTCGGTGTGCTCCTCTTCTGACTTGGAGTACATGAGGATATCGTCGATAAACACCACGACGAAAGAATCAATGAACGGACTCAGAACTCTGTTCATCAAATCCATGAAGATTGTGGGTGCATTCGTCACTCCAAATGGCATAACTAAGAATTCGTAATGCCCATGTCGAGTTCTAAATGCAGTCTTGTGCACATCTTCAGCTTTCACTCGAACTTGGTGATATCCTGATCGAAGATCTATTTTGGAGAAAACAGCTGCTCCTTATAGACGATCGAACAAGTCATCAATTCGAGGAATAGGATACTTATTCTGAACAGTGACCTTATTCAGCTTCCGGTAATCGATACACATCCTCTGTAATGCCCCGATTTTCATTTAATGAAAATTATTTTATTTTTGCACGTAGTGTGCACGTGCAATATTTTTGGTTGAATTAAATGTTATGATTATTTTAATCATGATGAGTATAGATTTTTAAATATGTGCTTTTATATAAAGCCTTCTTTCAAATAGATAAAAGCCTTTTCTTTTTAAAAGCCCAAAATGTAATTCATTTATTTTATTTTAAAATAATTATGTTGGCCCATAAACTAAAGCCTATGAGTTAATTTATTTTTAATACAACTTGTCATGTAGAATACAATTTAAAGTTTATTTTTATATAAAATTTAATGTACAATTTTTGGACCTAGTTGCTTGCACGTGCATTGCACATACACGTGCAAAATGCACATTCCTACACTAGGCCGGATTGCATCTTGGAGGGAAATGAAAATTTGAGTGGGAATCATGATGTGGTGGTTACTTGATTATGGGTGGTTAGTATAACTCCTCCTTAAATCTAAACCATTTGTTCTTAACTCCTACATTAATCCTAGCCATCCATTTCCCTAGATTTTTAGTATAAATACCCCCCTCCATGGCTAGTTATTCTAGTGCTTATTACTTTCTACAAACCTATAGTCCAAATTACATTATCTAGTAGTGATTTTGTGAGTTAAAAGATTGAGAGTGTGTGGGATTGTGCTTGCAACATCAAGAAGAAGAGGAGGCCGGAAATCAACTAGGAGCTCTCGGTTTTGGTGCTTGGGAGGCTTGTGTGCACGTGTTCAAGGAGGAGGAGCACTCTCGTTGCAAGGACATTCGTCTAGGAGGTTGCTAAATTGTATTTTTCTCTCCAAATTAAGGTGGGTAAATTTTCTCTATTTCTAAATAAGAATGCATGCTAGATTTAATTAGAAAAATGATGCATGAAAATGATTAATAAGAGTGCATATTTAACTGGAAGAATGATCTATAATTGATTGAATTGTTGATATGCAAATTGTGTGTGTTTCTACTATTAAAATTCAAGTTGGGTGCAACATGAATATGGTTATGAATTGTGTAAATGAACCTTCGTTAGTAGCATGAAAATTATGTGCAAGATTAGTATATTGACTATGTCGCTTTGAAAATTTTGTTATGACGTTGTAACGAATAAATTAAGATGCAGTCATTATGTTTATGAGATGAATAAGGCCAGAAAATTAGTATAGAGATTAATGAAATTTTAATGTCGAAAAAGGAATGTATTAGAGGTACTATATCAAATTAACCAATTTGTATGGTAGAAATGTGTTATTTATTGGAAAAAATATGTTTAATTATTTGAGAAAATTATTTTTATATACTGGAGTAGAATTCATGATGGAAATGATAAATCTGGAATTTTTACAGTATATTAGTAAGAGCAAATTGAAGTAAGATGTTGATGAACATCGATGTATTCTAAATAAACAGAGAATAATTGGTTAAATAAAATTCGATTTGTACTAGTGACAACCCGTTCTCATAGCTCGAGTGGTCGGATCACTCTTAATCGCTACAGTATGTATGCGGCTCTCTGAGGTTGAGGGATCGAATCCCGTTGACACCATTCTTTATAGTTTCGAACATTTTAAATAAAACAGTGCGGCCGAGAGCACTTAATGCTCTCGCATCCTCTTCTATGCGTGGGCAGCACTCGGCCTAGTGGTCTGTGCTTTGGTTGTTTCTCCTAGTGGTCACTGGTTCGATCCATGGCCTTTGGCCGTGTTTATGTTGTGGAAAAAAACATTTTTTTTTGGGGTGTTTTAATGATCAAAAAATGTGGGGAAAAAATATATTTATTATTTTAAAAATATGTGGAGTTTATGAAAAATAATTTGAGGATTATTCGTATGGAGTGGAGTATGTTTAAGGAATAAAAGTATAATTTAGAACTATAAGTTCCACACTTGCATTTGTATAAAGTGGTATTTTACAAAAGATTTAAAATGGAATATTAGAAAAAGAAAAATACGAATAAGATGTGAATTATATGAAGTGATGTGAATTATTCTCAATGGAGAATGGTGTGACAATTCATTATGTATAAATATTCATCTTTGATTAAGTAACTAGTGATGTGGTTTTTTTTTAATGTGAAAATAACATTGCATGAGTTACATGATGAATAGTTGAATTTAGTGTATAATTATGGACTATTGAATGATTTGGAAATCATGATTTGATAGTAGAAATATTTTGAGTATGACAACTCAACATGTAAACTTATGAGTTAGAAACACTCAGCTTTAGAATTTGTGAATGGGAATTGAAACAAAAGAGTAGCTAAGTCTCCCCCGGCATTTGGAAAGAAATAAATGAAATATGAAAGACCAAGGTTGGTCATGTTGAACAAATGTATAAGTCCGGTTTAGTGGAGAGGCTAACTCTAGTGCTTTGGTTTTGTTCATGATATTATATCATTGGAATTAAGGATTAGTTACATAGTGAAGACTTGATGAAAGTAAGAGAAAAACATTGAGTATGAGGGCCATTGGATAGCGGCGAGAGTGTATCCCAGGATGTCCCATGATGAGTCTGGGCGAGGATACTGCTCAGAGTACCGTCTCGGTGGCGACGCTCGTGGGATGTTTGAAGACTACGGGTGGTGTCATGTCTATGGTAGGAGCTGAATTACCACAGGATGCCTGCATGATGAGTCATGTGTCAGTGCGTTGGGATTCCCTCCAGGGCGCCTAGACATGAGTTCGTAGGTCAGAAAACATCTAGGATACTTACCGTAGTTACAGTAGTAGGTTAAGTCATGACGGGGGATTGAACCCTACAAAGATGAAGAACAATTAAGGGCTTGCCCTCGGACCTATGTAGTATGGAATGCATAGAATCCGAACAAGTGCGTATTAGTGTCATGTAACATAAAAAAATTGCATCAAGGACTAAGTGCACAATCACAACACGACATCAATAGGGTAGTCCCTTTAGTTTGATATGTGACAAGTTTGTGTTTGTTAAATATGGAAATTAAGTTATACTATTTTCGGCATAGAGAGGATGGCCGTGTATAATGTTCGTCGGTTGAATAAGTTGACGTACCCACAGTCTTATATGTAGGTAAATGGCATGATAAAGATTAAAGAGGAACAGATGCTTAAAGATTATACAATGTTGTTGTACATTTATTTCATTGTTGTAAAGTTTACTTCCGCTGTGCAAATGTAAATTGTAATGTATTCATGTAAACTCTGATGTAAAGTGAAAAGTTCAAATTTCCTTGTAAAATTGTACTAAATGAAGCAGAAAGATCCTGTAGAACATCTCGAATTCAGTGTATTTGGGATTCGTGGCCACGATTCCAGAATTAGCACCGGGAGTCAGTACTGTCGCATCTCGCAGGATGATGGGGTTCAGAGTGCAGCGATCGCCTAAGAGGGCTCATGTGGAGTCCTTGGATGACTATCTGGAGGTAGCGGCGGCAGCCAAAGCTGCAAAGTTCGACGATGGAGGTACGAGGAATTTTTTAGCATCTATATTAAATTTCATGTCCGACTCTGAAGTTTTTTTCCTTGCTAAGACCTGTGGTTTGGAGGTGTGTGACACAGACTGGAATGCCTTGCTCCTCAATAAAATTAGGATTTGGGAAACGGAAAGGGTTAAGTCTAGTTGTCAAAAAATAGTCGGTACTGGGTCGCTAGAGGCAGGGGTAGCTGAAACCTATCCCACACCCACACACACAATCGAGTCAATCATGTTCCCCCAATGACTACACTTTTCTGGAATGTCAGCGGCCTGGGAGATAGGGAAAAAGAGATATGGTCAGGGACGTCATAAACAACTCCAAGGCGGAAATCGTAGGGTTATAGGAGACCAAACTCAGGCATGGATCCAAACTCAAAAGGGTAAGGGGCTACAGAATCAAGGAATGGGTGCTGCGATCGTCTGCAGGAGCATCGAGGGGAATTACTATTGGATTCAACCCGGACACTCTTACCTGTACCGAGGTTTACAGTGGAACATTCTCCCTGACTACCCGACTGAAACGGCGATCTGATAATTGGATGCAGACAGTCACTGTCGTCTATGGACCGAATTTGGCTACAGATCGTGATGCCTTCTGGCAGGAGCTTGTCGATATTCGACAACGATGGTCGGGAGCCTGGATCGTTGGGGGGGACTTCAATATTACCAGATTCGCCTTTAAGCACAAGGGTAGAGGTTCCAGTGACAGGCACAGAGAAGAGTTCAATAGGGTGATCACGGAACTAGAACTCATTGATATTCCCGTTAATGATAGACTATATACATGGTCTAACATGCAAGCTACTCCGATCATGGCCAAGTTGGACAGGATTCTCGTATCGATAGATTGGGAGGCTAAGTTTCCATTAGCAACCGCCAGATCGATCCCGAGACCAACGTCAGATCATACCCCGATTCTTCTAGATACAGAGGTACGGGGAACTCAAAGGCCTAGGAAATTCAGATTTGAGAAGGTCTGGCTAGAAATTCAGGGATTCCACCACATGGTGATGGAAAATTGGGCACTCCCAACTACTGGTACGGATGCTGCAGCCCGTTGGTGTGAAAAGATCAGCAGGTTGAGGAAGCGGCTGCGTAGATGGAATCGGTCCAGATTTTCGACCATCTGGCGTGCTAAGGAAGCCTTTTTGGAAGGAATTGATGAACTTGAAAGGTTGGAAGAAATGCGGGCCCTTTCACAAGATGAAAGAAACAGGCTACTTGAACTCCGAGAGAATATTACCAATCTCTATAGATTGGAAGAAATCAAATAGCAACAAAGGTTAAGAATTTCATGGCTCAAAGAGGGAGACACGAATATGGCCTTATTCCATCGAGTGGCAAGCGCAAGACGCGAATCAAATCTAACTTTGTCTTTACAGACGGACACGGGAACGTTGCAGGAAGAAAAGGTGATTTCCACAACCTTTCAAGCCTACTAAAAGGACCTTTTTGGGAAGAAAAATGACTTCAGGGTCCCACTCAGAGAGGATTACTAGCAGGCTTACCAGAACAACTCAATGCAAACTTTGTCCACATTGGAAGCTCCTTTTCACGGAAGAGGAAGTTAAAAAGGCCATTTATCAAATGGGAGCAGACAAATCGCCTGGGCCAGACGGCTTCCCAATGATGTTCTTCCAAGTGTTCTGGGAAGAAATTAAAGGGGACATTATGGCAATGATGGACAAATTTTTTAACAACAATCTCAGAATGGGTATGTTCTATTTTGCGGAAGTCGTCCTCATCCCTAAACGGGAGGAGTCCACGAGAGTAGGGGATTTCCGACCAATCAGCCTGATAAACTGCTCGGCAAAGATTATCACTAAGGTCCTGGCCATCCGCCTGGGATGCATTATGGACAGCTTAGTCAGCAAAACTCAGACGGATTTCATCAAGGGCAGATGTATTCTAGATTGTGTGGCCACTGCGGAGCAAGTTATCCACTGCTGCCATACGAGCAATTCTAAGAACTTCCTCCTAAAGCTGGACTTTGAAAAAGCTTATGATTCGGTCGACTGGGAGTGCCTGTTGGAAGCCCTCAGGGGAAGGGGTTTCGAGGATAAATGGATAAGATGGATCAAACAGTGTCTGCACTCTAGTAAAATGGCAATCTCGGTGAATGGGAGGGCAGGGCCGCCATTCTCGTGCAAGAAAGGACTTCGGCAAGGGGACCCGCTATCTCCACTTCTATTCACTATCATAGCGGATGTGCTAAGGGGTATGCTAGAGAATTGCCGAAGTAAAGATTGGATAACACCAGTGGCCAGCAGCTCGTCTAATCAAGGGTGCACGATTCTGCAGTACGCTGATGACACCCTATTTTTTGGTAATAGGACCAAGTCAGAAACGATCTGCTTTAAAGGGGCACTCTACTGTTTTGAAGCCTGATCTGGCCTCAGAATAAACTTCCACAAGAGCGCTTTGATTCCAATTACTCTATCCGATGCCAAAACATGGGAACATGCCACCATATTTAAACTGTCTGATGGAGGAGTTCCCGATCAAATACCTAGGGCTACCGCTCAGACCAGGGAGGCTCACTAAGGCAGACTGGCTGTCCATCATAGACAGGGTGGAGGACAGACTGGCAGGTTGGAAAGGAAAAACGCTCTCTCTAAGGGGCAGGGTGGTACTCATAAACTCAGTTTTGTCTAATCTACCCATTTACTACATGTCGTTCTTTGAGCTTCCTAAATGGGTTATCCAAAGGATTGACCGGATCCGGAAAAGATTCTTGTGGAAAGGGGCAGATTCAAATAAGGGAGGTTACCACTTGGTCAAATAGAGTATCGCTTGCATGAAGAAGAAGCATGGAGGGCTAGGTATCATCGACCTCAGAGATATGAACCTTGCCCTTTTGGGGAAATGGTGGTTGAAGATATTTCACCACAGCGGGGAAGGATGGCAGGACTTCATCCAGCCTTACCTCCGGGGAAAAGGTACGAGAAACTTAGGTTTCCGAGTAGGACCTAAAGTTTCGTGCTTTTGGAAAGGAATTACAAAAGCAAGCGGCCCGTTCAACTCGGCAGTTACGTCGACAATCGGTAATGGTCGGTTAACTAGATTTTGGTGGGACAAATGGTGTAGGGCCCATACCCTTAAGGAAGCTTTCCCTGAGCTATTTGAGAAAACGAATCGGCCAAATATTTCTGTGGCCGAGACCTGGAATAGGGGGAATTGGAGACCGTCGTTCCGAGGAATTCTTACCCCAGAGTTACAGCAGCAATTGCTTGAACTGCAAGAACACATAACACGGACGGGTGTGATGTGCGCTCAAGGCCCAGATCAGATGCGCTGGGGACTAAAAGCGAAGGGAGCATTCACGGTCAGGTCTCTGTATCACCGAATTCACTATCGAGGATGCAGGCCCAACTGGGCTAAGGTGCTATGGAAGGCAAAAGCCCCCCTTAAAGTCAGAGTCTTCCTCTGCCTGGTGCTCAATAATGCAATCCTTACCAGAGAAAACCTTGCCAAAAGACAACCACAGATTGCGACCAACTGTGGGTTCTGCTTTAGGCATACGGAGAATTTGAAACACCTGTTTATTCACTGCCCTAGGAGTAAGGCAACTATGGTGGAGGTTTTATGAGCCTTAGGTACAGGTAACTACCCTAGCGAATATGAAGATTTGTGGACTGGCCCCAAATTTGCCTCGATTCGCCAAGATATGAAGGATGCGTGGTACATTGCCATTGCGGCAACTACATGGGTGTTACGGCTAGACAAAATTAATTTTTATTTTCGTACTTCATGTAATACTATTTCTGGTAACCTTACTCATATTATGCATCTTATATCTTTTTGGGCTACAGCTACTGCCACTGGAGCAAGGGGGATGATCAGCCGAGTCTTCAGGTGGAAGAATTTGATGACGATGAGTGATATGGCTAAAAATGGGGTTAAATCGGAACCGTCTAGATTAGGCGCGAATCTCGAAGTTCGGGGGTAAAATGGTAATTTCACATACAAGGTGGAACCAAAGCGGGTACTGGATCTCCTTCGCACGAGACCCAATAACCCATGAACGGGTCCACACCGATTGGGCACGGGTCCCGACCCGAGGCGAGCCCCAGACCAGCAAGAGACAAATCAGGGCCACTGATTTGACCAAGTCAACGGGCCTGATTTGCTCTCACCGGGAATCAAGGGGTTAGTTTCCTAAACAGGCTGTGAGGATTTTTCTCCTAGTAGTTACACTAGGAACCAGGCCTCTAATCACTCCCCTGGCGACTATAAATACCTCCCCTCTGCCACTGTGACCAGGTTAATCACTTTTTCACCACCTTAAGCTCTTTCTTTAATCACCACTGGTTACTGACAAGAGCGTCGGAGGGTGCGTCACCGGAATCAACCCCGGTGTCTCGCACTTCCTTGCAGGTTGCGGCAGGAGCAAGAAGGCTTGAGTTAGCTGTTCAGGTTTTTCTCGAGCTCACAAATTCTATCTGTTTACCCCCACACCGAAATCAGCGGTAACAGATTGGCGCCGTCTGTGGGAAAAACCACACGAACAGCCTCAGCCCCTTCCTTGTCGTCCTCTCCAACCATGCCTCCAAAGAAGGTCAGATCTAGAGGGTCCAATCGCGGGACCAATCCCGCCGACCCTACGGAGGAAGCCCCTGCCAATCCAATTCCACAGCCCGAACTTCCTCCTCCGGCCCCGCAGGGCCAACCTCCTCTTCCCAAACAGCAACCTAACAATGGCCCTTCCGGACATAACGGTCGGAGGCAGAAACAGCCCTTCAATCCGGACCATGTCTCGGTCCACAATGAGTCCTCGGACTCAATGGCTTCTCATCACCCCGACCTCCGCAACACGATCCTGAACCGCCAGAAAGACAAGGACCTCCGCACCCACCTAGACGAGAGGCGGGCCCGGGAGGGAGCCTCCCGCCAGCCTCGTGATGAGCGGTCACCTCACCGCCGGGACGGCAGACGATCTCCGGACTGAAGGGGCCGAGCGGCATCGCCCGAGCGCCGAAGGAGGAGGCCACATTCCCCCGCGGATCGGCATCATCGCAGGAACAATGACGCGCCCATCACCCGCGCCGAGTTCCTACAATTTCAAGACACCGTACTGCAGACTCTCAACCTTCGGCAGAACATCCAAAATGCCCAGAGGGCTCCAACGCCCCCGAGGGCTCCCAGTCCTCGTCACCGAACCCGAAGTCCTTCCCCGGCTCCCAGCCGCCAGCAGCAGCACTACAGTCCTCGCCGATCCCAGGACTACCGGTACCGCAGTCCCCGCTCCCCCTCCTATGAAGAAGAGTCCGGGTGATCTTATGATTACTAGCGGAGGGACGATGCCCTCAACCGCCGTCTCCACGAGGTGGAGAGGCGCATTGGTCGCATGGACAGAGAGGAGGAGTCCCGAGCAGGAACCGTTCGCCCCAGCAGACCCCCTTTCTCTCGGTCGATCATGGAGGCCCACATACCGAGGGGTTTCAAACCTCCGCAGTTTGAAACGTACTCAGGGGAATCCGACCCAGTTGATCACGTCGAAAGCTTCAAGACCTTGATGCTGATCCATCAAGCTTCCGACGCCGTGCTCTGCAGGACCTTCCCCGCCACCCTCAGGGGGTCGGTCGGGAATGGTATTCCAGACTCGCTCCCTCCTCCATCTTCTCGTTCGAGCAGTTTGAGACACTGTTCATAACTCACTTAGTGAGTAGCAGGCGAGCTGAGAAGACAAGCCTCTCCCTACTGAACCTGCGGCAGGAAAGGGAAGAGAAGCTGCGGGACTATGTGAAGAGATTCACCGCAGAGATCAGGTCTATCGCCTCCTTAGACCAGTCAGTGGCGACCGTGGCGTTCCAGTCGAACGTCCTCAACGCCAACCTCCGATCGTCCCTAGCCAAGAAGCTCCCGCATAACTTCGCCGACCTCCTCCTGAGATGCGAGAAGTATATCCGAGCAGAAGAGGCTGAATCCCTCCCGAGCTTTGGGGGGTCCTCCTCCGGGTCGAAGAGGAAGGCGACGGGGGAAGAGGGATCCAAGAAAGCGCAGAAGGACAACGGCAGTCAGCGCCGTCCTCCCCCCAGGTTCGAGAAGTTCACTCCCCTCACCACTAACGTCTCCACCATCCTAATGGAAGTGGAGAAGGAGGGAGTCATCCCTCCAGCTCCGAGGATGAACACCCCGGCAAAGAGGAGGAACAAAGACAAATGGTGTTGCTACCATCGGGACCACGGCCACGACACGAACGACTGCCGGGCATTGAGAGATGAGATAGAAGCCCTCATCCGGAGGGGGCAGTTGGCCAAATTTGTAAAGGCTAATGATCGGGCGGATCGCAACACTCCTCCGCCTCGGGGGGCTAACAAGCGCTCCGAGCGAAGCGAGGAGACACCCGAGTTCGAGGAAGAACGGGTTCTGCACCTGATCCACGGAGGCCCCATGGGAGGCTCCTCTAATTCCTCTCGGAAGGCCTTCGTCCGAGAGGTGAACTCGGTTCACAGCACCCCTCCTCCCAAAGGTCTCGGCGTCCCTGTGTCTTTCTCCGATGAAGACCTCAAAGGGGTCCGAACTCCCCACAGTGACGACCTCGTCATCGACCTCCGCATGGCCAACTTCAAGGTGCAGAGGATCTTAGTAGACAATGGGAGTTCGGTTAATATCCTCTTCCTCTCGGCCTTCCGAGGCCTGCAGCTGTCCCGGGACCATCTCAAGCCGGCCGGTTACACACTCCACGGGTTCACGGGGGTCCCAGTAACTGTCGAAGGGGTGATAACCCTAGACGTAACCGCTGGAAGCACCCCTACTATCCGGACCGAGCCGATGGACTTCATGGTCGTCGACGTCCCGGCAGCGTATAATGTCATTCTGGGCCGACCCGGCCTAGCCGCCTTGGAAGCTGTCCCCTCGGCGTACCATCTTAAAATGAAGTTCCCCACTTGGTCGGGAGTAGGGGAAGTCAGGGGAAACCAAGAGACGGCTCGGAAGTGCTACATGAATTCCACAGGGGGACCAGTGCTCTTGCTCGAGACACTAGAAATCCCCGAGCCGAAAGTTCGGCCAACGTCCGAGCCGGCGGACGAGTTAGAAGAAGTGCTCTTCTCGGACGAGGACCCGAGCCAAAAGTTTCTCATCAGCAAGTCCTTGCCGACCGCGCTGTGCTCTGACCTGATTAAATGCATCCGGGATAACTGTGACCTGTTTGCATGGTCGGCCGCGGACATGCCCGGCATTTCCGAGGAGTTGCTCGTCCACTGCCTAAGTGTCGAACCGGGGTGCAAACCGGTTCAGCAGAAGAGACGAAAGTTCGCTCCCGAGCGACAGCTGGCCATCAAGGAGGAGGTGGATAAACTGCTGAAGGCCAAGTTCATACAGGAGGTAAACTACCCCGAGTGGCTCTCCAATGTTGTAATGGTCAAGAAGTCCAATGGCTCCTGGAGAATATGCATTGACTTCACCGATCTAAATAAGGCGTGTCCGAAGGACTCATTCCCTCTCCCGAACATCGACACTCTTATTGATGCCACCTCGGGCCATGAGCTCCTCAGCTTCATGGACGCATTCTCGGGCTACAATCAGATCCGAATGTTCCCTCCAGACATTCCGAAGACCTCCTTCATCACCGATCAAGGCCTTTACTGCTACCGGGTCATGCCGTTCGGATTGAAAAACGCGGGCGCCACCTACCAGCGCCTCGTTAACAAGGTCTTTCAGAGCCAGATAGGCTGGAACATGGAGGTGTACGTTGACGACATGCTCGTCAAGAGCGTCCGAGGCACTGACCACGTGGCCGATCTCCAGGAGGCCTTCGGCGTGTTGAGAAGGCACAGCATGCGGCTGAACCCGAACAAGTGTGCGTTCGGGGTCTCCTCGGGAAAATTCCTCGACTTCATGGTGAGCCAGCGAGGGATCGAAGCCAACCCCGAGAAGATCAAGGCCATATTGGACATGGCCCCACCTCGGAACATCAAGGAGGTGCAGAAGCTTACTGGTCGGCTCGCCGCTATCGGTCGGTTCCTCTCGAAATCGGGGGAAAAGTGCCTCCCCTTCTTCAAAGCACTCAGGGGGGCTAAGGGTTTTGAATGGGGCCGACCACAACAGGAATCGTTCGACCAACTGAAGGCCTACTTGGTGAACCCCCCTCTGCTCAGCAAACCGGTCCCGGGCGAGACTCTCTTCATCTACTTGGCTGCTTCCGAGCAGACCCTAAGTGCTGTCTTGGTGAGAGAGGAGGACCGGGCCCAAAGTCCTATCTACTACGTGAGCAAGGTGCTTCGGGACGCCGAGCTCCGCTATCCGAGGATAGAGAAGATGGCCTACGCACTGGTCATGGCAGCGAGGAAGCTTCAGCCGTACTTTCAATCCCACTCGGTCGTTGTCCTCACCGACCAACCCCTAAAGCAGATCCTCCACAAGCCTGAGACCTCGGGCCGGCTGATGAAGTGGTCCATAGAGCTGAGTCAGCATGACATCTCTTACCAGCCTCGAACGGCAATTAAGGCACAGGCCCTCGCCGACTTCATCGTAGAATCCACCATCCCTGAAGTCAGCCACGTACCGAATGGACCCCCCATTTGGACGGTCTTCGTGGATGGCTCTTCCTGCAGCGAGGGAAGCGGCGCCGGAATCATTCTGAACGGCCCTGACGACTTCGTCCTCCAGTACGCAATCCGTATGAACTTCAAGGCCTCGAACAATGAGGCGGAGTACGAGGCACTCATTGCCGGTCTCAGACTTGCACGAAGTGCTGGGGCGCAGCGCCTCCGAATCCACAGCGATTCCCAGCTTATCGTGAACCAAGTCTTAGGCGAGTACGAGGCCCGAGACGAGCGGATGGCGAAGTACCTCGCTAAGGTTCGGGCCCTCATGAGCCGGTTCGAGGAGGCGCTCATCTAGCGGGTCCCTCGTGAAGAGAACTCACAGGCCGATGCCCTCTCCAAATTGGCATCATCCTCCCTACAAGGCCTCGAACAGACCGTACTGATCGAAGTCCTCTCTAGGCCGAGCATAGAAGACGAGACACCCGGCTCGGTGGAGTCATTGCCGGTCATGTTGCAGGATAATTGGATGAAGCCGTTGGTGGAATTCTTGAGGGACGGGGTTCTGCCCGAGGATCCTAAGGAAGCACGCCGAGTCAGAACTCGGACCGAGTGCTATGTCTTGATCGAGGGTATCTTATACAAACGCTCCTTCTCCCAAATAGACGGCCGACCATACCTAAGGTGCCTCTCTCCAGAGCAGGCCGAATATGCCCTACAAGAGCTCCACGAAGGCATCGGCAGGGCACATTCAGGGTCCAGGTCATTGGCCCGAAAAGCTTAGAGTTATGGATACTTCTGGCCGACCCTCCTCCAAGACGCCGAGCGACACGTTCGGCAATGCAGCTCTTGTCAGAGACACTCCAGCATCCGTCGCCTCCCTCAGGCCAACCTCGCCTCCCTATCAAGTCCTATCCCCTTCGCAATGTGGGGGATGGATTTACTAGGGCCTTTCCCTCCGGCTCCGGGTCAGTTCAAATTCTTGGTCGTAGCCATCGACTACTTTTCAAAGTGGGTCGAGGCCGAGCCCCTCGCCACTATAACCGAGAACAAGGTGGTACAGTTCTTCTGGAAGAGCATCATCTGCAGGTTCGGCGTCCCCCGTGTCCTCGTGACAGACAACGGGACTCAGTTCACTGGTGCAGCATTCCGAGCTCTGTGCAACGACCTCGCCATTCAGCAGTGCTTCTCGTCCGTCTCCCACCCTCAGTCGAACGGACAAGCAGAAAATGCTAATCGGCAGATCCTCGCAGGCATCAAGAAAAGGCTGGACAAAAGTTCCAAAGGCTTATGGGTCGACCAACTCTCCAGCGTCCTATGGAACTACCGCACGAGCAAGCGGACCCCCACAGGCGAGTCTCCTTTTAACCTCACCTATGGGTCCGAAGCCGTGATACCCCTCGAGGTCGGAATACCTTCCCCTCGGCTCGCAGCCTACGACGAGGAACAGAACGCCAGGGACCTCAGGGCAGACTTAGATCTGATAGACGAGCTGAGGGAAAGAGCTTCGATTCGGCAGCAGAATTACCGAAGAAGGGTCGAGTTGGCATATAACAAGAAGGTCCGACCCACCAACCTTAAGCAAGGGGATTTAGTCTTGACAAAACTGGCCATATCCTTTCCCAATCAGAAGAGCAAGCTGGCTCCGAACTGGGAAGGGTCGTACAGGATCACGAGGGTAGTTCGGTCCGGAGCATATCGTCTTGAAGACCTAGAGGGCAGAGAGCTTCCGAGGACCTGGAATGCCGACCACCTCCTAAAATACCAAGAAAGCGCCCCGGCGCCACTCTAAGTATCATAGGATATCGAGCTATTCCTCTCCTCTAATTTGTAATTTATTTTCATGGGCTGTAACATGTAAAACGGTTCGCCGTCGATTATCAATAAAGAATGCTCTTTCCTGCTTACAAACTTGTTTACATATCTCCTCCCCTATCTCACTGTTATTCGGTATTTTTCAACCAATGGTTCGGAGTCCACGTCCGGCTCGACTTTACCTCCTCGGCTCGCCCCCGGACGAGCCAGGGGTAGATCGCCGTTTGGAATTACTCCCACAACCGTTGAACTACACCGATGGTTCGGAGTCCAACACTTGGCTCGAGTTTACCTCCTCGGCTCGCCTCCGGACGAGCCAGGGATAGATCGCCGTTCGGAATTGCTCCCACAACCGTTGAACTACACCAATGGTTCGGAGTCCAACACTCGGCTCGACTTTACCTCCTCGGCTCGCCTCCGGACGAGCCAGGGGTAGATCGCCGTTCGGAATTGCTCCCACAACCGTTGAACTACACCAATGGTTCGGAGTCCAACACTCGGCTCGACTTTACCTCCTCGGCTCGTCCCCGGACGAGCCAGAGGTAGATCGCCGTTCGGAATTGCTCCCACAACCGTTGAACTACACCGATGGTTCGGAGTCCAACACTCGGCTCGACTTTACCTCCTCGGCTCGCCTCCGGACAAGCCAGGGGTAGATCGTCGTTCGGAATTGCTCCCACAACCGTCGAACTACAACGATGGTCCCAGAGTCCAACACTTGGCTCCCAGTCCCCCCAAACTTGCTTCGCGGCAGACTAGGAGTGATCCACCCCTTAGCCTCGCCAGTGGAGGGATACTGAAGCTACGTTCGACCGCATAATCCGAACAATCTTGCTTAGCAGCCGAAGTCCGAAGCCCTACGCCTTCGGTCGGCTACCTAGCAAGTGCCTTTCCGACCCTGCAAACGGAGAAAACTCACTTTCTCCTCAACTTTCGTGCATGATCTCGATCAGACGGCCCAGATCTTGCCACCGACGCTAAACGACAAGATAGCATTTTCTTGGGGGCTGAGCCACCTCGAGATTCGTGCCAACATCCAACGGTTCAGATCTTGCCACCGACGCTAAACGACAAGATAGCATTTTCTTGGAAACTGGGCCACCTCGAGATTCGTGCCAACATCGGACGGCCCAGATCTTGTCAGAATTGCTAAACGACAAGATAACGCCCCGTCAAGAGCCCGTTCGCTTCGAGACTCTTGCCGACGGCACGATGTGCCCGGCTTCAAGACCTCGGCACGGCCCACACACTTACAAGCAAAATAAGGACGCAGAGCAACAAAGAGAATTTTATTAATGATCGGCACACAATACAAAGCAGTCTTTCCATAGTTACAAAGTGTTGGGAAAACAAAAAAAAATACAATGCCGACCCATTACACTTGGTCCTCAAACGGAAATGTCTTCACCGGACTCTTCGGTCGCTAACCCTTCCACTTCGGCTGTTAGCCCCTCCGCCTCCTTCCGAAGTTTCACCTCCATAGTCTGCAGGTGACGGATCTCATAGACCAAATCGTCTCGCTCGGTTATTATCTTCGACTGATTGTGCCGAATACATTGGACCCGAAGAGCATTGCTAAAAGCAGACTGCGAGTCTTCATCCTCCCCTACGGGAGTCGCCTCGACGATCCTGCCCTCCAGGCGTTGGATCTCGGCGTCCCGTTGGCCGAGGACGGACTGAAGGTGGGCCCGCTCGCTCTCAGCCCGGCGCAACCTCAGCTCCACGCTACGAAGCCGCTCTCGGCGCTCCAATGAGCTGGACTTCGTCGCCCCTGAAATCACCTCGGTCTCAGCGCCCTCGTTCGCGCTGTCGGAATCCGAGTCATGGACTGCCACCACGAGCTGAAAAGAAGGGAAAACGAACAGCAAAATTTCAATACACTGCCGAAGTCCAACACTTGGAAATTTTCTAAAGAAACTCTCAGATTCGCATTCAGATATAATAGTGTTACAGACGGTCGAACCGACCCTACAATTAGGTTTTACAACAACCAACGAAAGTGAAAAACGACATGATTAGGGCCTCTTCGGAAGGGGAACGCTTCGGTTTAGGGAAATGCGAGGACGACGAGGCCTGCCCTCCAAGCTCGATCCTAAACTAACGAAGCGCGACCCCCCTTCGCTGCTGGCTCTAACAGCGGTGCCGACCGAGGCTCCGCTCGACGAGACGGCCACACCGCTCTGAGCGTCGGCTGGACTCCGCCCGGTCGTAGGCAAGCGTGTCGCAAGTTCGTAAAATGTAATCCCTCTCTCGCTCTCTTCGCGGGTACACGATGTGCTCCGGACGTTGGCTCTCTCGGGCAGGGGCTTGAGCGACGCGACCTCCTCCTCCAGTTCGATGATTCTATCCCTCAAAGCATCGTCCTTTGCCAACTTCTTCGGTCGAGGGAGCCTCGACGAGCCCGAGGCGTTGGCACTGTCGGTCGCAAGCCGTCGGTAATGGGTGATCTCGATCCCCCTATCTATAGTAATCCTCCTAAGCTTGTCGACCTCGGCTAGCAGCTTCTTGCGCTCGGATGACGCCTTCTCCAGCTCGGAAGCAAGCTTCTCTTCTTCCGCCGAACGGCCTCGGCCCACTGCCTCCAAGTGTCGATTTTGGCCGAGAGCTCATCGTTCTTCCGCTCGGTGACGGCGAGCTCCCCACCAAGCCGCTCGACCTCGCCCTCGAGAGCAGAGACCGGGGGTCATTTTCGTAGCTGCGCCAACTCGCGACACTTCGCCCTGGCCAGCGCCTTTACCTCCCCCAGTTCCAAAAATAAGTAAAAGCGCTTATCACGGCTCAGTGACAGCTCTCGCTTCGTCTTGACCAACTCTTTACGGAGGTGCGAAACCTCCGTGATCGGACCGAACTTCACCTGAAAAGCAGAGATAAATCCGATGGGACAATACATGGAAACATCTACAACTAATCACACGCAAATCCGAGACTCAACACTTGGATAAACTTTGGCCAAACAAAATATTTTCATTCAAAACCGAGGAGAAAGTTTTACAAAAGCGGTGGCCAGTCCGCAGTTAGGCTTACAAAAAGAGACAAAACAACAAAAAGACTAAAAGAGACAACCGAGTCAGGGGTCGACCTTTTTGTCGCTCGGGTCCGTCGACCCCCCGGTCTTGCCCTCGCCATCGCCTTCGCCTTCGCCTTCGCTCCCACTCTCCTCCTCGGAGTCGTCCTCCTCCTCGCCCTCGGCCTCGGTCTCTCCTGGGCCTTCGACACCTTCTGTCTCTCCCTCAGGGTCGAGCAGCCCCTCGAGAACCTCCTCCTCCCCTTCCACGGGGTCGTAAAAACGGTAGGAGGACGTGTCGAAGCCCGGGTTCTTGGTGGCTACGTGGAGCAAGGCTCGACCGTAGGCATCCTCCATGTTCTGGAGCATGTGTTGTGCGGCCTCCTCCTGCACGGCCTTCTTCACCTTCTTCTGGTGTTTGGCCATGATCTTCTCGGCCCTCTTCCTAGCCCTCTCCACTTTCGACCGAGCATTGGCCAACTCCTCCTTCAGCTCGGCGGCCTCCTTCTCCGACGCCTCAAGCTTGGCCGCCGCGTCCTTCGACAGCTGAATGGTGTCGGCCAGCTGCTTCTCCAACCCCGCCACTTCAGCAGCCCTCTTCGCCGAGAGGAGCTGCTCGGCATCAAGCAGCTGCGTGGCCTTGACACGCTCCGTCCTCTCCTGTTCATTCTCCTGCTCCTTGCTCGCAAACTCCTCGAGCAGGAAATTGAAGTGGCAGAGGGTCTGAAAAAGAACAGCACATTAAAACCCGAACCCAAGGACTTAGAAAAATTCTAAGAAAGAAATTTTGATGAGGGAGAGCTCGGCCTACTTACCGACATAGTATTCTGAGCAATCTGCATCACGGCATCCCCTGCTAGCCCGGCCTTCAGGGTCGCTCGATCCTTTGGGGTCGGCAAGTGCCTCACCGCCTCCATGCAGATGTTGCCATCGCCCAAGAAGCCGTCGACGTTCATCACCTGCCAGTCAGGGACGAAGATCTGCTTATGACGCTCGGTCAAGATCTTCTCCGCCTCGGCAGTGAGGGACGGAACTTGGAGGGACAACACCTCCTTCACGCCGAACGCACCGCTAGACGAACCGGGAGCGTCCCCCTTCGGGGTCGGTGTCGGCGCACCCGAGGCAGGAGGGTCGAGGACCATGACCTCCCCCTGCTCGAGGACCATGACCTTCAGCTGGTCGGCAGCCTTCGCGACCGAAGGCTTCTTCGAGGCTCGGCCGTCCTGAGGCCCTGCCGAAGGCCTCTTCTTCTTCGCCTCCTGCTCCGACCTGCCATTCGCCACCAAAGCTTTGTAATCCAGCTTCATCGTCTCTGCACAAGCCGGATGAAAAAACTTAGAAAAATTTTCATGAACTTTAAGCAAAGAGTATAAATACCAGAAGCATACTAGGGTCGATCGGACTGAGACCCCCTCGGAACAGATCCTCCTCGGTAATATCTTTCCAGCTTAACACTGGCAGGGCGAGGAGCTTCTTCTGGACCTCCGTCTCCTCGTCACTCAAAACCGTCTCCTTCTTGGTCCGCTTGGGCAGACCGTCCTTCGCCCAAACTGTCGGTATCACCCACGGCGCAGGAGCTCGGACGAGAAAATACTTCTCCTTCCAATGTTTGATCGAGTCTGGATTCTCGATCAGCTTCACGCCCGTCCGGGGCGAAAGGTAGAACCTTTGTTCGTCTCGCCTTGGCTGACAAGGTCGGTAGAGGCTCCGAAAGAGGAACATACTCGGCTTGGCACCAAACTCTTGGCATCGGAGGACGAATGCCATGACGTGCCTCCATGTGTTCAGCATCAGCTGGGCGGGGCTCAAACCGTACCACGTCAAGACATCAACAACGAACGGGTGGAGGGGAAAACGGAGTCCGGCAATAAGAGAGTCAACCGGAAAGACGCACATGTCTGACGAAGACTTTGTATTGGCTCGGAAACCCGGCCCAGGGAGGAGCAGTCCGTAGTCGGCAGGGATCCGGAAACCCTCTCGGATCAGGTGAAGGTCAGCCTCGGTAAGAGACGAGTTGGTATGGTCCACCTCGGACAGCTCTCTCGGCTCGTTCTCCTCCACCAACTTAGCCGTACCTTGCGTCACTCTCTCCAAGGTGTCCTCGGCATAGTCCCGTACACCTCCCACGCTCGACAGAGCAATGGGCTGCCGACCGAACGCTCCCGCTGTCTTCGGCGTTTCCACGATCGTGACCACGGCTTTACCCTTCTGGGACACCGTCGCGACCTCCTTAGGCAGCTCGGCCACTTCGCCCTCTCTATCCGGACGAACGACGTTCTGATCGCTCGGCTCCACTACCTCCTTCCCTTTATCCCCTCGGCCTACTGCTAGCTCCGAGGCGGGGGTCTCATCCGAGGACGTGATCTTAACAATTTTCTAAAAGAGAAGGGAGAGAGACTGACCTTGAAGTGATAGGTACGGTCGGAAAGTTCGCCGGAAACAAAAAACGCCTCGCCGCGTCAGCTAGCACCACCACCAAGGAGCTAAAAACTTCGAAGGCGAAAAGTAAGAACTGAAGAGAGAAAGTGAAAGTAAAAAGTGAGACTTGGTCTGAGGGGGGGTGAAGATTTATAGTAAAAAGGAACGTCCCTTGGACTTCCAAACAAAAAAGCGCGACTCATGGGCCGCTCTCGAAACGTCGCGAAGGCCCAACACAACTACCTTCTTCGCCAAGACAATTAGCTCGGTATATCGGGACCAGGAGCCGAACCATACGCCAGCCGACCACGCCAGCAAAGAGACTGGTCGGCTACCGAGCAAGTACCAATCCGAGCTGGCAAACGGAGAAAACTCCCTTTCTCATCAAACTTCGCGTAAAATCTCAATCAGACGGCCCAGATCTCACCGAGAACACTAGACGACAAGATAGTGTTTTCTCGAGAAATGTACCCGTCTCGAGATGCGCGATGCCATCCAACGGTACAAATTGCGTCAACTCGCTCGGATTGCCTACACTTCCTCCATACCTCACCTCTGTCTGAAGAAGCCAGAAAAAATTTTAATTCAAAGTTTTAAGGCACCGCCTTCGGTGTGCCCCCCAGGCCCCATGTCTCGGTCGGTATTCCGCCAACCCACGGGGCCCGGTCAAAAACAGATCGGCGCACCCCCCATCTCTAACTCCTTCGGGCCGACAAACGTCGGGAGTCGTCGGCCCGGAAGGAAGACAGAGATAGGAAGAGGCCCATCATTCCGAAGCTGCTGCAGTCCCTCGGTTCCGGACTAGGGTCATCGCCTCTTCTACCATGATCTTCCCCGACCCTGACACCCACGTTGGAGCACTCAGAATCGGGTGAAGATCATGGTGGAAGAACGACCACCCGTCCTACCGAAACAGATCACCCCCTTCGGATCTGGACTTCGGCGGTCAACCCTTCGGCCCAAATCTCCCCTGACCCTGACACCTCCATCCAGGCCGTCAGAGTCAGGGGAAGATTTGGGCGGGAGAACGACCACCAGTCGTCCCGAAGCAAACCCTCTCCTCGGACCGGACTTGAGTCATCACCTCTCCTACCGTGATCCTCCGATTCTAACACCCACGCCGGGGCCGTCAGAATCGGGATAAGATCACGGTAGAAGAACGACCACCCGTCCAACCGAGGCTCGTCCCACAAATCCGGACTCTAGTCATCACCCCTTCTACCTGGATCACCCCCGATCTTGACACCCGAATCGGGCCGGTCAAAATCGGGTGATGATCATGGTGGAAGGGTGACCACCCGTCCTTCCGATGTAGCTCACCCCTCGGCTTCGGACATGGATCATCACCTCTTCCACCATGATCTCCCCTGACCCTAACACCTACGTTGGAGCAGTCAGAGTCGGGAGAAGACCATGGTGGAAGAACGACCACCCGTTCTTCCGAAGTGACTCGCCCCTCGGGTCCGGACTACGGTCGTCACCACTTCCGCCTTATTCTCTCCCGCTCCTGACATCCCCATTCGAGCCGTGAGGAATGGGAGAAGAACAAGGTAACAGGGCGACCACCCGTCCTTCCGAAGTAACTCATCCCTCGGGTCCGAACTATGGTCGTCACCACTACTGCCTCGTTCCCCCCCCCCCCCCCCCGCTCCTGACATCCACTTTGGGACCGTCAGGAACGGGAGAAGAAAAAGGCAAAAGGGCAACCACCCCTTCGAACCTCGAAAGACAAGTTACCCAAGGCCAATATCTCCGAGGTTTGAAACTCTACATTGTTGCGATTGAAATGACAAAGGGAGTGGAGTACTTATAAGCTCTCCTCCAAGGTCTGGCCATTATGACCCTCGGAAGTTGAAACGTCACGCATTAATTGAAGGAGTTATCCTTAATGACCTGGGGAAAGTGGAACGCCGCGCAAACCCCGGAGCACCATTAATGCCCTTGGGAACAGGATCGTCTCAGATTGCGCCACGTCGCTCGACCTGCCGTGACCCCCTGTCTTCGGTCGACTGCCGAGCAAGCGCCTTCCCGAGCTCGCAAACGGAGAAAACTCACTTTCTCCTCAACTTTCGCGCATGATCTCGATCAGACGGCCCAGATCTCGCCGAGGACACTAGACGACAAGATAGTGTTTTCTTGAGAAATGTGCCCGTCTTGAGATGCGCGTCGTCATCCAATGGCTCAGATTGCGCCACGTCGCTCGACCTGCCGAGACCCCCTGTCTTCTGTCGGCTGCCGAGCAAGTGCCTTTCCGAGCTCGCAAACGGAGAAAACTCACTTTCTCCTCAACTTTCGTGCATAATCTCGATCAGACAGCCCAGATCTCGCCGAGGACACTAAACGACAAGATAGTGTTTTCTTGAGAAATGTGCCCGTCTTGAGATGCGCGTCGTCATCCAATGGCTCAGATTGCGCCACGTCGCTCGACTTGCCGAGACCCCCTGTCTTCGGTCGGCTGCCGAGCAAGTGCCTTTCTGAGCTCGCAAACGGAGAAAACTCACTTTCTCCTCAACTTTCGCGCATGATCTCGATCAGACGGTCCAGATCTCGCCGAGGACACTAGGCGACAAGATAGTGTTTTCTTGAGAAATGTGCCCGTCTTGAGATGCACGTCGTCATCCGATGGCTCAGATTGTGCCACGTCGCTCGACTTGCCGAGACCCCCTGTCTTCGGTCGGCTGCCGAGCAAGTGCCTTTCCGAGCTCGCAAACGGAGAAAAAAGACACCGAGCTACTACAACCGCTGGATCTCTCAAAAATTCGCACCCGTCTATGATCAACGGTCCGGATGGAGCCACGTCATAAATCGGTATTTAAAATCATCTTTTATTTATTTAAATCATTTTATTTATTTAAAAATTGCGAAAAAATTGCTAAAAATTCGGGGAAATTAACTAAGAATTCTGGAAAATAATTAAAAATTCGGGGGCATATTTTTGAGCCCCCGAACGAACAATTATTGCCTAGAAAGTACTGTTAAGGCCCCCGAACGACTAGCAGACACATCGCAAAATTAAATAAATAGTCCGAAAAAATAAATAAAAGCCGTCAAATACTCGATATGGCTAGAGAACAGCACATAGCATCAAAAATTACTTCACTACCCCCTTCAAGATTCAAAATCCTCCACTTGGACTCCGATACAACTCCACCAGCCACTAAAACAGTTAAACTACTCCTCAAAGGCTGATCACGCTCAGTCTTTAGGAGTGGGGGGCTCGTGATATGGCTAAAAATGGGGTTAAATCGGAACCGTCCAGATTAGGCGCGAATCTCGAAGTTCGGGGGTAAAATGGTAATTTCACATACAAGGTGGACCCAAAGCGGGTACTGGATCTCCTTCGCACGAGACTCAATAACCCACGAACGGGTCCACACCGATTGGGCACGGGTCCCGACCCGAGGCGAGCCCCAGACCAGCAAGAGACAAATCAGGGCTACTGATTTGACCAAGTCAACGGGCCTAATTTGCTCTCACCGGGAATCAAGGGGTTAGTTTCCTAAACAGACTGTGATGATTTTTTTCCTAGCAATTACACTAGGAACCAGGCCTCTAATCACTCCCCTGGCGACTATAAATACCTCCCCTCTGCCACTGTGACCAGGTTAATCACTTTTTCACCACCTTAAGCTCTTTCTTTAATCACCACTGGTTACTGACAAGAGCGTCGGAGGGTGCGTCGCCGGAATCAACTCCGGTGTCTCGCACTTCTTTGCAGGTTGCGGCAGGAGCAAAAAGGCTTGAGTCAGCTGTTCAGGTTTTTCTCGAGCTCACAAATTCTATCTGTTTACCCCCACACCGAAATCAGCGGTAACAATGAGGTAGAGTTTGGTCCGACACTGGATTGAGGGAGGGCGCCCTACATACTCACCAAGCTGCTCATTAACAGCCAGCTCTACTTTTTTGTGTTTTATCGACCTACTGTACTCTTGGTAGTTTGATGTAGGGATAGTTAGACCCACCCCCCAGGATTTGTTGGGGATGTATGTTTTATTTTGTGCACTGTATTTTTGTATTTCTTCCGGTACTCCGGAGTATTTTATTAATCTCTTATTAATGAAACAGGGTGGCATTATCTCACCTTTAATCTAAAAATTAAAAAAAAACATTGACTGCACAAACATCATCCTTCACGGTAAGTTAAGTACTAGTATTGATCTAGGAGGAAGCCTTCTTTAAATAAAATGCTAATTAATTAATCTTTTTCGAAATTGGCAAATTCTACTTGCAATAATTTCTTACTATAAAAGAGAATTTATTCTCTTATTACGAAACATTTTAGTTTGTAAAACCCCACCACCACCACCACCCCCCACCACCACCGAAATCGATTTATTTCTGCTCACTGTCACAATCTAGGGAGTAAATTCTCTTTGTTAGTGAAAGGAGATGGGATAATCCTGTTTTACTTGGCACCAATCTCTTACTATTATTACAGTAGAACAACATGTAGACTTTGTACGTGACGAACTTCTGGTCCTTGGTTAAAAAAAGGTCATGCTTCCCATGATCCGACGGTGAGGAAATCGTCCTATAATCGTATGTTATACCCACTATCCATAGATTTCTTTATTCACCCCTCCTCCCCCACTCTCGCTCCCTTACTAGGTAGACTACTCTCTTCACCCTCCACTCTCCGCTCACTTTCTCACCTCACCTCACCTCACCTCACCTCACCTTAGCTCAGCATAATAATAATATATTTTAATTTTAATTTTAATTTTAATCCCAGTCTCCAATAAAACAAACAAAACAACAACCTTCCGACTTCTCCACCTCTCCCTCCCCCCTCTTCATCCTCTCTTTCTCTCTCTTTCTACAATGCAGAACAGAAGGACCCTCCATGAACCCTTCTTCCCCACCCCAAGTGCCCCCCCTCCCTCTTCCTCCTCCTCCTCCAATTCCAATTCCCCTCCCTTCCCTAAATACCCCTTCTCCTCCAACCCCCAGCAACCTTTCTTCCCAAACTACCCCTCCCCACCTCCCCCTTCCACCTCCAATGTCCCCACTTTCCCCGCCAACCTCTCCTCCCTAATCTACCCCCAAAATGGAAATTACACTACTGCTCCCCACCACAAACACTCCTCCACCGGCAAGCTCCTTCCCTCCATTCTCATCTCCCTCATCCTCCTCTCCCTCCTCTCCCTCACCGCCGCCTTCCTTTTCCACCGCCGCCGCCGTCGCCACCACCACCACCTCACCCCCAAGAAGCCCACTCCTCCTCCTCCTCCTACTCCTCCTCCTCCTCCTCATGTTCACCCGTCTCCAGTGCCGCCCACGTCCGACTTTCTTTACTTGGGCACTCTCGTAAATTCTCAGAACCACCACCACCACCGGACTCACAGTCAGACTCTGAGTCGGAGTCAGAGTTATGCGTCCAATGAGACCAATGTGGCGGTGCCAGCTGGCGGCTCTCCGGAGCTGAGGCCACTTCCGCCGCTGGCGAAGAGTGTCCGCACTAATTACGCAAATGCCACCGACTCCGACGAGGAGTTCTACTCTCCGAAGGGTTCCGATAACCCGATTGGGACGAGATCTAGTTCGAGGAGGGAGTTTCAGTTTCCGGCCGGGGATGAGAAAACCGGATCCGATTTTAGCAGCACGCCGTCGTACCCGGATTCGAATTCCGATAACGGATCCGAATCGCCTAACGGATTCGGGTCGAAGCATCCAAGATCCGCGTCGCCACCGACAGCGCCTCCCCCTCCGCCGCCGCCGCCACCGCCTATGAGGCCGCACACGCCGTCGCCGCCGAAGCGGAAGCTGCCATCGCCGTCTCCGATTTCGTCGCCAGCGAGAAATTCGAGGAGTTCGGCGAGGTCGCCGTCGCCGGCAAGGTTTCAAGCGACTCCACCTCCGCCACCGCCGCCTCCGCCGCCGGTCGGATACTGGGAGAGTCAGGTGAGGAAGCCACCGGTTGTTGTGAAGCCCAGATCTGTGAATTTTAATGTGAATAGGATGGTTGAGACCGGTAGTGGTGCTGAGGTGGCGGAGAGTTGGGAGTCGGTGGTGGAGATGAGTGAGGAGACGACACCGAGGCCAAGGCCGAAGTTGAAGCCGCTGCATTGGGATAAGGTGCGAGCAAGTTCGGATCGGGTGACGGTGTGGGATCAGTTGAAGACAAGCTCGTTCCAGTAGGGTTTCTTGCTTTCTTGAATTGACTTGGGGGGAATGAGAGTTGATTTAGGGCTGAGTTACTTGTGTGTGTTTTCTTAATTACATTTTTGTGGGGTGTGATTGTTTTGTAGGGTGAATGAGGAGATGATCGAGACATTGTTTGGAACGGCCAATGCAGCACCAAAGGAGGTGAGTAAGAGTCATCAGGTACTTCCTTCGCCCAAGAAGCAAGAGGTAGATAGGGTGCTTGATCCAAAGAAGTCGCAGAACATTGCTATTTTGTTGAGGGCTTTGAATGTGACCAAGGAGGAAGTGTGTGAAGCTCTTTTGGAAGGTGGGATTATTAGATTTATTTTCTGTCCTTTCTTTGCTTGCAGAATAATCTGTAGTTGCTATTACCTTTGAAGATGCAAACTATAAGCTGTTTTCTCTAGAACTGCGGTATGAAGTGCATCTTCATATGTTCAAAGCTAGACTAAGCAGAGTATTGAGCGAATGAGCAATTTTATCAGCTTAATGTTCGTGATTTATTATACATACATGAGCTATTAAAAGAATCAAGCTGAGAAGTGCCAAAATATGTGGTTTCATTTGCTGTCTGTTCTCTTGTAAAAGTTGTGATGCTATGGCTTCAACATACAAGTTGAATTGCATGGAAGGGTATTTGCAACAAATGCAATTGCAATTGTTAGGTTCAAACTAGAATTGTAGTTGCAATAAATCTAAATATAAGTGCAAGGATGAAATGCAACTCAACAGCTAGGCTTAGTTATGCATTTAAGACTTGCAATGAGCCTAGTTGCAAGGAAACAAATACCACTTGTTAGCTTTTGATTTCACTAATGTTGCGGAATTTACCCACTGAAGGGAAAACCCACAAGATAATCGTAGGAATGTTAACATTAATTCTTATCCTGTAACGTTTCTAGATTATTGTTGAGTAGTTCATGCAGTGCAATTGTGAATTGAATATTAGAGTGCACATTGTACCTGTCATACTATTAATTCACCATCCTTTATTTTTGGTTTGCAATGAGACACAGTTTAGTAATTTCAGTCAGTTCACATGAAGCTAATAAAGTTAGATTGAATTTGGTTAGGTTTTGAATTGTAGGTGCTAAGTCAATTGCCTGTTTTTCCATAAAGACGGCCAAAGGGTTGTTGACTTACATTAGCAATCTATACCATGTATTTCTGTTACATATCATTATTTCAAGGAGTTGTGTTTGATATCTATTTTTTCCCCCCTTGCATTCTAAAAAGCATAATTGTTTTCTTCTATTTCTTTTCGACTTATATATGTACTAGATTTGCCCGTGGGCACGTGCCTACGGCACGTCTTCAGAACGATACAGCATATGATAAGTCTTGTAAATAGTAAATCAACAATTATATAGCTCAAAAGTTTGAATAGTATGACAATAATCAGTTATAAATAAAAGTTAATGTTTTCATTACTATAGGTTGAAAATAATTATAAATTGGGGGTATAAAAGTCCATGTTTCCATATATATATATATATATATATATATATATATATATATAGAGAGAGAGAGAGAGAGAGAGAGAGAGAGAGAGAGAGAGAGAGAGTGAGTGTTAATAAATAAAGGAGTTGTTTTGGGGGATTTGAATTTGAGTTTTGGGGGGGGGGGGGGGAGGGTATTTTGTGAGGTTAGATCCGAGCCTTTGATTTTGAGGATGGAAGGAGAGGCACTTGATAGCTTTCTTTGTGTTTTATTATATAGATTTATGATTTCTACTTAACTTGGAGTACTTCCATATAGTTAATAAAGTATGCATTGTCAAAAACAGGTAATACAGATAGCTTGGGAACTGACCTTTTGGAAACATTGCTGAAGATGGCTCCTAGCAAAGAGGAAGAGATAAAATTGAAAGAATACAAAGATGACTCTCCATTCAAACTTGGTCCAGCTGAAAAGTTTCTGAAGGCATTGCTTGATATTCCATTTGCATTCAAGAGAGTGGATGCAATGCTGTACATTGCTAATTTTGATTCGGAAGTCAGTTACCTGAAGAATTCTTTTGAGACTCTGGAGGTAAATTTTCCTATTGTGGTTCTCTGTCAGTTCATTCATCTGTAATTGTTATCGCTGTCTGAAAATGACTTGTATCTTATGCATTCCAACCTGTTAAGATAAGATGAGAATTGCAAAGAATCAGGCTTCTTTAGACTTTTGTTATGATCGGGATGAATACCTGCTTACAAAGAGTATGCTATAATTCGGGTATGGGATTAGTAATGTATTAATTTTAGTACAAATGGACTGAATATAAATCCATGAAAAAATATGGAAAACAGCCTTGAAGGCTTTAAGTAGATTTTATAAATTGTACTTCAATGCCCATGAAGGAATTCAAGAACTACAGAATTCGGTTCCACCTCTTTCCAACCTGGAGTTTTAAGTGTTTTTCTCCACATGGAAGTTTGCTTTGTTTGATGTTCTGAAACATGTTTTAATTTTTAAAACACCTCTTCTACATCAACCTGAGTCCATTTAAGGCTACATCTAGGTCTGTTCTTACTTTATTAAAGAAAACCATATCACATGCATACTTAAGGTCTCTGTTGCAAGTGCCTGTACCATTTTCTTCCTTATTTTATCCTTCAAGCTATCTTTTACTTCCTGTGACTGCACTCATTGCTTATTCTATCTTTTAGAGTTTTACTACTCATGTAGTTGCATTTTAGCTTAGCCATTGTTTAGACACATCAGTTCAAAAATTCACCTATATCTGATTCATCCAGTATTAAAACATGGCTATCAAGCATGAGTGATTGTTTATCTATCCTATAAAGCTTATCCTCGACAATATTCTGCAGCATAATACTCCAAAGAGTTTCTGCACTTTAATGAGATTATGTGGATAATCATTTTCAATCTTTAGTTTCAATCATTATGATTGATGATCAGTAGTGCTGAACATGATCACCTTAGGTGTTTCTCTGTGAATGAGCTAACTACACACCCATGCCTTTTTCTCCCTGTTCTACTAGAAGTAATCCAATTTCATTCTCCCGATCCTAATTCCTTGAAATTCTAGATCGTCGATGAATATTTGTAAAAACCTAATCCCAACAATTAGAACAGCACTGGTAACATTTTGATTTAATTGGGGGCTTACTACTAACTAATCTGCTGTAATTTTCAGGCAGCCTGTGAAGAGTTGAGAAATAGCAGATTATTCCTTAAGCTTCTAGAAGCCGTACTCAAAACAGGAAACCGTATGAATGTTGGCACCAACCGTGGCGATGCTCATGCTTTCAAGCTCGATACCCTTCTTAAACTTGTCGACGTTAAGGGAACTGATGGCAAAATCACCCTTCTCCACTTCGTTGTTCAGGAAATTATTCGAACAGAGGGCTCTCGTCAGTTGACACCCAGAACCCAAGCCAACACCCTCAAAGACGACCTTCACTGCAAAAGACTCGGTCTCCAAGTTGTCTCTGGCCTTGGTGGTGAACTGGCCAATGTGAAGAAAGCGGCTTCAATGGACTCCGAAGTCCTCAGCAGCTACGTCTCGAAACTAGCTGGTGGCATTGGAAAGATTTCAGAAGTGTTGAGATTGAATGAATCATTGAGTATGAGGAATAGTATTAGTATACTGTTTCAAGAAAGGATGGATGGGTTTTTGAAGAAGGCAGAGGACGGGATCATTAAGGTTCAAGCTCAGGAGAGTGTTGCATTGTCTTTAGTAAAGGAGATTACTGAATACTTCCATGGAAATTCGGCAAAGGAAGAAGCTCACCCTTTTAGGATTTTCATGGTAGTTAGGGATTTCTTATCAATTCTCGATCAGGTTTGCAAAGAGGTCGGAAGGATCAATGAGAAAAGCATTGCCAGCTCAGCTCGCCAGTTTCCGGTGCCAGTGAACCCAACACTGCCACCATTGTTTCCCAAGATTCAGGCATTGAGGCCTGAAAGTTCTGATGATGAGAATTCTTCATCGTCATCGTAGTAGAGCTAATGCTCTAATGCTGTGCGATGAAGCTTGTATCTCCTTGGGGGCGAAATTTTCTTCTTTTTGGATATAAATCAGAGAGCAGGTTATTTATATTCTTTTCGTGTACTTGTAGAAACCTATGTAAAAGATTTTTGAAATTATATTAAGCTATATAGATATGTATTTATACAAAGTTATCGTGGTTGAAAGGGGTTGTGGTGAGAATATCTGATAATGGCCAAGTTAAAAAGAAAAAAAAAAATTGATGATTATTATTTGTAAATTGTGCTCTTGGTCTTTGTTACATCACATCAAATGATCATGGGGTCTATTTTTTTACAGCTGCTTCTTCAACTGGGCTCTAATACCTAGGGATGGCATTCGGGCCGTTCGGGCCGGGCCGGGTTTGACCGGTCCCGGGCTTACCCGGGCCGGGCTCCTCAAATCGCGGGCCGGGCCGGGCCGGGCTGGCGGTGAAGAACCCTGGCCCGGACCTGGCCCCTAACCCTTAGTGGGGGGGCCGGGCCTGGCCCTTGTAATTCTTTTTTTTTTTACCCATTATAGATTGAAGTGCATAAATTTGTAATTGTATAAGAAGTGTATGATTTTGCAATTGTATAACAATTTCAAAAGGTTAAATTTCATAAATAATTGAATTACATCTTCATCCAAAAAAAAATTAATTGAAGTACACGAATAAATAAAGTACATGGTTAAATAAATTTGAACTTCTACAATAAAACTAAGTACATGAATAAAATTCATACAAATTTGTGTAATAAAATTCATAGAAATCATAAATTTACAAATCAAGGGAATTACTTGAATTTAAAGATCGAGATGGCCTCTACTTAGATTGAAGAGAAGGCACTGGACTACTGTCGTGCACTTCAACTTAACCTAAATATAGAATCTCATCACTCTAAATTTTCCCATTAATTACAACTAATTGAACAACAATTTAAAGTAAATTAACTAAATTTAATAGTTCATTCATCGCTGCTTGTGGATCCACCTCCAGTTTGTGCTTCAAGTAAGTCTTGGGTCCTCTCTTCCGCTTTCATCCAATCTTCGGCGCACACTAGCATCTCCAAATTTTTTGCTGTCAATCGGTTCCTGCTCGGGCTCATTATCCTACCACCATTAGAGAAAGCACTTTCCGATGCAACAGTTGACACCGGTGTTGTTAGCAGGTCTTTAGCCATACGGGAAAGAATATTAAAAATTGCTTCATTAGTCTTCCAATATTGTAAGACATCTTCTACATCTTCAACTGCACTTTGTGCATTATACCAATTCAGCTCATTTGGAGAATTGGTCCTAGCCTTTTTCGATTTAATAAGATTTAAAATACCTAGACTAGCTTGACTCTTTCCCTTTGCTAATGTGGAGGAAGAAGAAGAAGAAGATTGAACACTTTGTGTTTGTGTTTGAGTAGTGTTAGCTGAATAAATCCTATCATAAGAATCATATAACCTAGTCAAAACATTCTCAAATTTATGAGTAAAAGCAATATGATCAAAATCTAGTATTGCATCGTGTGGGGCATAAGTGTAGAAAATATCTATTAAATTTTTTGTACCTTCTAATTTAATCATAGGATTCATTACACTAGCTAAACAATATAACATGGGAATTGGATGAAAATATTTCAAAAACTTAACATATGCCGCATTAACCATATCTCCAATAAAAGGGTCATTTTGTAAATCCTTAATTGTTGTCATCATAGTCACAATTTCAAGTAAAATACCACTAGATGTAGATGTATATGTTTTCGAAAATTGCAAAGTTGCATCGTTAAAAGGTTGTAAAAATTTATATAAACTATCGGCAAAAAACCAAAAATCATCATCTAACATACAATTTTGCATACCCATTGCGACACAAAAATCTCTAAGACTATAACGATAATGAAGAACAACACCTAATAATTCAAAGGTTGAATTCCAACGATGTCGTACATCTCTAGGAAAACGTCTACATACAATGCCCCTAAGTTTACACCAATCATGAAAAGCTTGATAAATTGGACCACTCAATGTAATATAATGGACACAGTCTCTCATAGCTTCTAGTTTATCGTTTCCATATTTTAGTGCATCTTGCACACAAAGATTTAAAATGTGGCAAGCACACCTAACATGAAAAATTTCGGGTTCCACAGGATCTAAAGTGATTTTTAAACTCTCAATTGCCTTAGTGTTATTGGATGCATTATCAAAACCAATAGCCAACACTTTATCATAAATATAAAAATTATTGCATGCTTCCATAATGCGTTCGGCTATAATTTCACCCTTATGTGGGTACCTAACATATCCAAAAGAAATTATTCTCTTTTGAAGTAACCAATCCGAATCTATCCAATGACATGTTACACACATCATTGGAACCCCGTTTACTCCTACCCATCCATCCGATGTCAATGAAACTCGAGTGTTTAGTGATTTTAGTGTTGCTATCAAAAAATCCTTCATCTCGTTGTAAACTAATTTACAATCACCCTTAACAACATTCCTAGCAATTTTTTTAAAGTGGGGGGTGAAGGTGTCTTGTACAAAATCCTCTACATATTTTTGTTCACCAAACGAATATGGCAATTCACCCCTAATTACCAATTTCGCGATTCCCTTACGAACGTGATCGTGATCATATGTATTACTATCTACTTGACCGGTTTTAGGATGTATTTTTAGTTGTGTGAGATGATCTTTCGAAAATTGTGGTTGACATTTGTTTAAGTGACGTAGTGTACCCGTGCCCGATCCTACTTTAAACTTATACTGGGTTTGACACTTCTTACATATTTTAAGTCCTACACTCTTATCATTTTGTGAAGGGACAAAATTGAAAAAATTGTGTACTTCCGAAGTAGTCCCTCTAGTTTTCCTTGAGTTTAGAGAAGGACCTTGTTCCGATTGTTGTGGTTCTACATTATCTTCTATTTCTATAGGATTTGAATGTGTTTCATTCAAATCGGGAAAGCTATCATAATTAACAAATGTGTCTTCACTATCTATATATTGGTTAGGAATGGAAGGAAAGTGATGACTAGTAGATTCTTGACTACTATGCCTACCACCACCGCGTGATCGATTAGAGGCCATTTAACTTTGAATAAATAAAATTAAAGTAGTGAGTGAGTGGTGTATGTTTCTATTACCACTTTACCAAAATTAAAAATAAAATCTAAAAAAATTGAGAGAAAGAAGATTAAGAAAACACAAATTATATGACAATAAAGAACTATTATGCTATGTTAGTTCTCAAAATTAAAATTATACTAAAATGAGTAGTGTATGTTTCTTATGCCACTTTACCAAAATTAAAAAGAAAATCTTAAAAAATGAGAGAAAGAAGATCAAGAAAACACAAATTATATGACAATAAAGAACTAAAAGAAGTAGTATGATATGGTAATTCTACAAATTAAAATTATACTAAAATACCGTAAGAAAGTTGAGATTTGAGTTGTTGTTGTAGACAAAGATGAGACTTGAGTTGTTGTTGTTGAATGAGTTGATCACTTTGATTGTTGTTGATTTTCCTCCTTCAAATTTGAACTTGATCCCTTGAAAGTTTGTTGAAAGAATTAAGAATAGTAGAGAGAAAGATAGTTGAGTGAATTGGTGAAGAGAAATGAAAGGAATGGTGTTGTATTTATAGGAAATGTAATTTTTTTGATTTCCTAAAGTACCCCCCAAAACTAGCCGTTTTAAATCCGTTGGGGGGTATTTTGGTAATTTAAATTTTTTTTTTTTTTAATTTTCTGGAAAAAAATAATAATAATAATAATAATTTCACAACGGTAGGCCCGGCCCGGCCCGAGCCCGCCCGGGCCGGTTCAACCGGTCCCGGTTCATTCGCGGGCCGGGCTAGACCGGGCTCGACCGGGAAAAACATGGACCGGACCAGGCCCACCCTTAGGGGGGCCGGTTCAGGGGCTGGACCGCATTTTTGGGGGGCCGGGCCGGGCCGGTCCCGGGCCAGCCCGGCCCTGATGCCATCCCTACTAATACCGGCACATGCTTACCTCTGGATGCATCCCTCCAGTCTGCAGAATCTTTTACCAAAATGACCCACTTTTTGAAAGTAAACTGACCCACTTTCGAAACTTTTTACCAAATTGATCCAAATAATGAGTGTAGTTCTATGATTTTTTCCAACACTTGAAAAAATTTTGAACATGCAATTTTTATCTCAAATATATATAACAATACTTGCTATCTGAGATAGTGAGTTCATTTGAACTGGACTCGTTATTTTAGATAGTAAGTGTAGTTCAAATGAACTCGCCATCTTAGCGAGTCTAGTTCAATTGAACTCTCTATCTCAGATAGCGAGTGTAGGTCATACATTTCAGGTAGAAATTGCATGTTTAAAAATTTTCTAAAAAATGAGTACAACTACAGTCGCAATCTGAGATAGCGAGTCTAGTTCAACTGAACTCACTATCTTGGATAGCGAGTGTCGGTCTATACATTTCAGGTAAGAATTGCATATTTAAAATTTCTCTAAAAGATGAGTATAACTACACACGCTTTCTGAGATAGCGAGGTCAATTGAACTAGACTCGCTATCTAAGATAGATAGCGAGTGTAGTTACATACATTTCGGGTAAAAATTACATGTTCAAAATTTCTCTGAAAAATGATTATAACTACACTCGCTATCTGAGATAGCGAGTTCATTTGTACTATCTCGGATAGTGAGTAGGTCAATTTGGTAAATAGTTTCGAAAGTGGGTCATTTTAGTAAAAAAAATTCCAGTCTGCATTGACTCCTGTATTAGATTATCATATCTCATTACAGGAAGAAGAACTGTTGACATAACTGCAACCTAGGATTCCTGAGCTGCATTGATCATGACGATACCTGAGCTCAGGGCATACATTATGGGACGGGGGAGTATTATTATTTGTCTTCTGTCGCGAGATTATTGGGAGTTAATGTTATTTTGCTGACGAAGAACATGAGATGATTTACATTACATTTATAGGGATCTGAATATATTAATATGGGTGGTTTTCTGTCTATGGGGATCTGAAATATTGATTTGACAAAGGTGGAGGAGGGAGAGGGGGAGGGGACCCTTAATAAAGTTGAGTGGACGGAGAAGTAAGTATTCATGCAACTGAACCTAAATTTTTTGGGATATAGGTTGTGTAGTTGTTATAGTATTTGAGTTCACATGACCTCTATTTTGACTATACTTGAACGTTTTTCATTATCTCAATGCAGGTTCTTGATGGCATTGATATATCTGGCTGGTTAAAAAAGAAAAGTAGCAGAAAAACTATCTGCCTGCTTTATTTGAGAGGTTTCTATCCAATTAATATGTGCTCGAAATAAGAAATTACCAGACCAATGTAGGAAGAAGGATTGCAGGTGTTCACTCTTGGATTTCAAATTTATGTCTCAGAGAAAGTGAGAAACGAACCATCCAAAAAAGAAATAATCAGATTGTCTGTCGCTTGCATGCAGTTAGAAATTTTAAAGATGCGACTCACCTTCCAGATTTGCCATCCCCATACTTGATCAGTTAGTCTGTCAGCTAAAGAAAGCATCATGGTCCACACCATAGATCTAGTACAAGTGGTGCTTTTCATTACAGCCTGCCTAATCTTCTTACATTTCCAACTTTTGATTCACTGTATTTGAATTTTCAATCACAAACATTAATCATTCATTAACCGCCAAAACAGACTGGGTTCTGATATTGAGAGTTACTCAATATTTTTAAGGATTTCAAGATTGCTCAAAATCAACAGCTGGTCCACTGGTGACCCAAGTGCATTTTCCATTGCCAAATGCTTGTAGAGCCGGTAGCTTTGCCCGCCACTTTGTCATCTGTATCAACTGGGAACAACTCTCAGCCAGCTATTTGAATACAGAGGTAGAGGAGAGCTTGAGAAAATTTTCAACTCTTAGTTTAAAACGTTGTTTGTGACGAAGTAGATCCAGAAATTGATGAACTTCTAAAAAGTAACCATGCAGAGAGCTTGATTATTTTTTTGATAGTTTGATACTGATAGAAAGCAAGGAGAAGTGGAGAAAACTGAAACGGTGATCAAAGAGAATCCCCGAATGGCAGCGACGGAGTCCTGGTCGAAATAATTTCACAGCAGGAACACATTCTTCAGGTCACATGCTAGGTCCAGCCTAATGTTACCAAATTTTTACAATCCAAAATTGCATCAAATTATCAAAAAAATTAAATACTAATAATAATAATAAAGAAGAATGATTAATAACTGTCAAATTGGAATATCAACAATGATCAGCCGTGATAAACTAATTACTCACTGATAACACTGTCAACAGCTTGAGTAAGACATTTTTTTAATATTCGGATTGGGTTGAGTTTTTAGGTCAGACTTTTGAGTTGGTCAACAAGGCTAGTCGTTTCTATAAACTCAAACAAATTGCATGCCGATATATAATTGATATGGCTAAAAATAGAACAAAATCGGGACCGTTCAAATCGGACACGAATTCTAAAGCTCCCACGGGTAAAATGGTAATTTCTACCACAAATGGGTCTAAAATGGGAACTGGGTCTTTCTTCAAAGCCCAATAACCTAAAAACGGATCTGTCCAATTGGGTATGGGTGCTAGCCCGCCACAAACCAGCCCAGAATGATTAAAGAGTAATTCAAATTCATGAATATCCTTAAGAGGCGGTTTAAACTAAAACCATTATCATGAAACGATTTAAACTCTACATCTTATCCAAAAACACCGAAATATAGGGATAAATGATTATCTCTAAATTGTCTCTAAAATACGACTATAAATACCCCTCTCCCCCTACCATAAAAAAAGGTAATCAATATTTTTCCACAAATTGCTCTTTCATAATCTTCCCGATTACTGACTTGAGCGTCGGGAGGTTCGTCGCCGGGATCCATCCCGGTGTATCGAACTTTTTGAAGGTTAACAGCAGTAGCGAGAAACAGTCAAACGCCGGCCAAAAGTCAACAAGTTTGCCTTATTTGTTTCCAAAACAACCCACAAATTCATCTGTTTACTCCCACACCGAAATTAGCAGCAACAGATTGGCGCCGTCTGTAGGAAACAGATTAAGAAACCCAATCACATATCTGGTAAAGGCAATTTCCAAGCCATGGCTCCGAAAAGGAAAGGAAAAGCAGCGGCTTCCAGCCGAAGAGCCAATCCTCTTCCTCCCCCTCATCCATTTCATGATGTTCTTCTTCAACCCGACCAGCAAGTTCAGCAACGGCAGCCTGAACATCCCATTTCTCAACAACTTCCTCCTCAGCAGGCCCCTCCAGGGTCTCGGGGGCTACCCCGGGAGGCTCTCGTCAAAGTCGTCCAAAAGCAACACCCTCTTCATGACCATGTCTTGGTCCACAATATTTCAACTGACTCTATGGCTTCTCAAAGCCCTCCCGGACAGGATATTCGTCAAATAATTGTTAACCGTCAGTAGGGAGTCGACCTCCGAACTCGCTTGAATGAAAGGCGATCCCTTGAGGAAGTCCTTCAACTCGAGCACCCAGGGGCCCCGAGAGCCCGGACCCCTGGCAGACCAAGGACCAGAAGATCTCCTCCCCCGAGGAGGCAAAGAGAGTCCCCTCCACGTCGTCGGCGAAGAAGTCATACTCCAGTACGCCGAGCCACACCTGGGAACTGCCGAGCTGGAGGGGCACCAGTCACTCAAGCCGAGCTCCAGAACTTCAAAGAAGATATTCTACGAGCTCTTAATATCACCACGAGTCAGGATCAGCATGCGTCTAGCCATCGCCATACTGCTACTCTTGAAGGAGAGTCCCGAGGGTCGACTAGATTCGACCGAAAGGATGACTCGGTCCACTACCGTCTCCACGAGATGGAGAGGCACCTCAACAAGATCAATTCCGAAGAAGAACAACGGACCAATAAGTTCCGCCCAAGCAGACCCCCCTTTCCAGGGCCATCATGGAAGCTCCGGTCCCCAAAGCCTTTAGGCTGCCCCGCTTTGAATCCTACAATAAAGAGTCAGATCCGGCCGATCATATTGAGAGTTTTAAAACTCTTATGATGATTCATCAAGTCTCGGATGTGCTCCTCTATAAGGCCTTCCCAACAACGTTGAAGGGACTAGCACGAGAGTGGTACTCCCGTCTATCTCCAGCCTCCATCTTCTCATTCGAACAGTTTGAGGAGCTCTTCCTCACCCACTTTGTTAGCAGTCGCCGAGCCAAAAAAACAAGTGCATCTTTGCTAGCCCTCAGCCAAAGAAAGGGAGAACGCCTAAGAGATTACGTTCGACGCTTTACCGCCGAACCCCGGTCTGTTTTCTTTCTCAACCAATCGGTGGCCTCTACAGCATTCAGGCACAACGTTAGTAACGCCGACCTCAAGGCGTCCCTTGCCAAGAAGCCCCCTCGGGACTTCTCGGAACTCCTTCTTAGGAGCGAGAAGTACATCCGAGAGGAAGAGGCTCTCAACCCCCCCTCCCCCAGTCGAGATGAGACATCTTCCGGGAACAAACGGAAGAATACAAGCGAAGAAGGGTCCCAGAAATTTCAGAAGGATGACAATGGCCAACGCCGCCCAGCTCCTCGTTTTGAGAAGTTCACCCCCCTCAATGCTAGTATATCAGCAGTTCTTATGGCAGTGGATGTAGCGCCCCGAATTTTCAATAAATAAATTCAGAAATACGTGGCATAATTTTCAGCATTTACCTCAATGTAATAGTAAACATAGCCAAACACAGAATTTTTTTCAACTTTTATTACATCAATTCTTTACATAGCACAGCGGAAAATTAATACCTTGAATTACATTTTTCTTTCTTTTACAATACATTCTTTTACAATTTGCATAAGCCATATTATCATTCTACCACATGCATCCAAATCTCAAGCTAATGGTACCTACCTGTAAAAGAGGCTAGAGATAACCCTAATGCCCAATGCTACGGGGTCAGCCATAACGGTGAGAGTGACATCAAAAGAAATACAATTTAAATGAAGCATAATGAATAAACTCATAATCAGTACATTCCCATAGTAATAACAAACGGAAAATAAAATAACAATAAATAAAGCAGGAAAAAATCAAGTGAAATTAGGCTAAGTGTCGAGTGTAGGAAAAAAGAAAAACATCATGCATAATACAAGTCAAGAAAACACAAATGCAGTATGATGACTCTCTAATGCATACTTGTTGGATTCTATGCATTCCATACTACATAGGTCCAGTGCAAGCCCTTATCGCTCTCTACTTTATAGGGTTAAATCCCTCATTATGCAACTAATCCTACTACGGTGATAGAAACAAGATCTAGAATACTCCGTGAATAGGCCTAATAACCCTCGACGCGCAAGCATCATATAAGCAGAGCTCTAACTCCGGAGAATCACCTCCCTGCCATGTACTCCATGAATAGGTCTACTGACCCTCGACGTGCCGATACACAGTACATTCCGTAAATAGGCCTGCCAATCCTCGACACGCGAATGCACCGATGTTCCGTAAATAGGCCTGCCGACCCTCGACACACGAACATACCAACTGTACTCTAGACATTCTGTGATTAGGCCTGCCGATCCTCGACACACAAATATACTAGGAACACAACAACACACCATCCTGGAATACATCTGTTGGACTAACAACAGATCTCATACTTATGTTTCCCCAAGTTCTATCACACCTCCACTAGTGCATGTCCTTAGGTTGATTATTATTAATTAAAACACAATTTTTCCCTTTCTAGAGTTGATATACCCTACCGGACTTAATTCCACCAAACAAGGCCCCAACTGGCCAATATCCACAAAATCTCATCTGCTGGTTTACAGGAGTCCCACTCAACCTCTAGAGACTCACAACTCAAAATATCAACACAATTCTCACAATAAATTTCTCAGTTCCATCATCAAATCATTCATATTGAGAAAACTTCTTTAAATCAATAATCCCAAATTTATCTGAATACTCACAAAATTTCCTGAAATAAAATCTGAGAGTAAATCTATTAAACAACTGAGTTTCACATTTTGAAGTTATAGAAAAATCACAAAACATCAACCTCTCGAAATCCATATATAATTCGATTTCTAGACCCTCTTCGAAAACCCTCATCTTCTTCGTCCACTCTCTCTCCTTCACCAACTCACCAAGCTCCAACCATCACTGAGGCTCCGTCGAGCTTCCCTCCACCGTCGCACACCACCATCGAACTCCATCACCTTCGATCGAACTCCCCCTCCTTCACGAGCTCCACCATGGCCTTGCTAAACTCCGAGCTCCCATCCTTCACGAGCTCTACTACCACCATCATCGAGCTCCACAACCGACCTTGTCACGCCCTGCTTCCCAAAATACGGGAATACGAGCCCATGATGAAGGCCCAACGAAGGATATTAATATTATCCATAAGCTGTAACAGTCTTAACTCAATAACATGGAAAAGAATAACCACAACCACGCAGGAAAAACATAATTACATAACAAAGATACTATGATAAAACATGCAGCAGTCCAAAATAATAATCAACAACTGGAAATAAACAACTTCGGGTCAACAAAGCCCGGAATACAAGGTTCAACAAGGTAACAATACGAATATAAAATTTAACATAGAAGAAATAGTTTATTTCAAGGCAAGCTCCTGCTCCAATCCTAGAAGAACTGCTCACCAATACCTTTTGGCAATTCTTCTTGTACACCTGTAGTTTGATCAACTAGAGTTGGGGAAAAACGTCCGTTAGAGCAAGTACGGACAGCAAGTAGTAAAAACAAAGAGTAAAGGATTAGCAATAACATTGTCGATAAACAATGTCGATGTCATTAGTCATGATCATGTGTACAAGTGTAAACTTAGGTTTATTAGCATTTTATTATCCTATCTAATTCACGTACTACTGTATCCCATACCACAGATTCAGTGCATACAAACAGTATTCGTTTTAGACCATAGTGGTTGGATCTACAGAGCGTGTACTCGGCATAACAAGATAACACGATTACAAGATAACGTGATAGCATGATAACAAAATAACAAGCATTTCTCCACCTTCCATGTCAATAGTCCATGTAAACAAGAAGGGCCTTACTGAGTACAGTTTCCGAGATTATCCACTACTAAGTCAACCCTTACTACCCCAGCTTGTTAATATTTTATTATGTCAATCATGATCATGCAAGTGTGTATGAGAGTGTCAAGGCGATAATAAGGATGCCGCAAAATGATGCGATGCATGGTATAAATTTGATTCTCAATCATCAGATGCAAGGTTAATACATTTACATGCAATACTAGAAAAGTGCATGTTTGGACAGCAAGACGTTGCTATACAAAAGTAAACTTTCCCGCTGCTACAGGAAGGCAAATCTGGATCTGCCATGGATTCTAGAAACTAGACTCTCTGCTGGTTCTAGCAAATATACACACTATATATAAAAATCACAGAAACTAAGTCGAAATTCCTATTCTTTTCAGATTTCATGTTTAGGCAACAGGTTATAAATTGTGTTCTCATATATGTTTCAGGTCAGAAAACTTATCAATTAAATCTACAAAAAATCAGGGTGATTCCTACTCATGTCTAGTCTCAGCCACATTAATTTCATATTTTTATTTTACTGTTAACATGTTCTATTTATTAATAGATCAAGGTGATACACATAAAATTGTGAATCTGGAAATCCAGACCTAACAGTACTAAAAGACTGATATCTAACAGCTCACGAATCGGAATTTGGATCGATAAAATGTTATAGAAACTAGATTCACCAAGCTACAATTTCTTTTTATATAGTTCCAGCTGATTTTAAAAGTAACAGGGTCGGAATCTCAATATAAAACAGGACAGGCAGCAGGATAAGATGAAATGCAATCATATACGTCCGTCAAAATGAACAATCTACATGCTCCTATATCATGGAATGCACTAACATTATATGCAGCAATTTAAGATGAATTTCTACAGCACACAAAGCAAAACTATCATGTTACGATTCATGTCTCGAGATCACAATAAATCAACATGCATCCAAATCACCCTATAATTCCTATATGTGAGTTTCAAGTCAAGTTATTCATGTCGTGTGTGCATATGACTATATACAAGTTTGGATTTGAATCAAAGGATATTAGCACGAAGTCAAGAATACCTCGGGTTAGCTCGTGTAAATCCTTGATATACTTAACGGAAGGTATACAATGTAACAATATGATAATTGAAAGAGAACTACTTGCGGGGATCAACAATCTTGAACTAGAATGACGAGTGAGTTCAAGTAGACTTGCCTTTGAATGACGATTACCGAGATGAAAGGAATAACAGGAAGAGAATTCCGACGGCGACGGCCAATCCCAACGATCGGGACAGCAAAATAGCAATGAGATTGACGCCAAAGATGATGATGATCCTGATGCTCAACGACGATTTGATATGAACGAACGATCTTGATCCGAACCGTTGATCAAGATGATCAAAGTGATCAACGGCTAAGATTCAAGGATCAAGAAGATCAAAGGGTCAAGATCAAAGCCTGATCAAGTGCAGCATCAAGCTCAAATGTTGATGAACGGGGTTGTTGGCTTCGGCTGACGACAGGGTGTAATACCCTGATTTTCAATATATGAAAGATTATTTATTTTTTTGTTTGTGTAGCATGTTGACTATTATTTCTCAACATGATGAATTAAGTGTATTGTTTTCTATAAAACATTTTCTTAAAGCCCAATGTTAATTTGCTTATTTTCTTTTTAAAATATTTTGGCCCAAATGGATTTAAGCCCATAAATCTAACTTCTTATTATTTTCCTACCACTTGTATGTGTAGCATTTTTCTTTTTATTTTCCGGGTACTTGGTGTACAATTTATGTAGTGGGGTTTGTGTGTACACGTGCACTCCATGTACACGTGCACAAGGTACAAAGCTTGGCCGGATTGTGGAGTAATGGACTTAGATCATGGGTGGTTACTCTTGAGGTGTGGGTAGTTTCTCAACTCCCGAATGAATCCTAGCTCTTGATCTCCAACTCCCTAGTGCATCCTAACCCTCCATCTCACTCTAATTTGTGTATAAATGCCCCCCCCCCCCCATTTCCCTATCTCTCTTACACTAAGATTGTTCTTATTAAGAGAGGTATTTGTAAGAGTTGTGTGGGAGCTTTTCTGTGGAGGCCGAGTAGCATCTAAAGGTTTCGGTGAGGAGCAAGGAGCAAGAAGTGCTGCGCCGCATTGAGGACTTTGCTGGATTTCGATTATTTCTTCGTATAAGGTGGGTGTTTCTCAGGACTTCTAATGTAGGAAATATACTATGATAGTTATGATTGTTACCATATTGTGAAATGTGAATTCAATGTAGTAGAATTGCCATGAACATGCTGATGTTAATAAGACGAGTTGTGTCGGTACAGTCGACTGTCGTGTAGATAAGTCGACTGGTACGAGACCATTAAATTGTGATGTGGTGATAAACTGTATGCAAATAGACAAAATAGTGTGATTACTGAGTTGTGATTTCCCTATGACACATATGATGGAGGGAAGGCAAATGGATGAAAAAGAACTAGCGATGATTAAACAAATTAAGAACTGTCGGAGCAGTCGACTGACACTGTGTTCAGCCGACTGGTGCTTCAATTTAATTATGATCATTTGGGAATTGCATGTAATGAGATGTTCTATTATGTTGACCCAGTGTGATGACTTGAGATTTATATCTTCATTTTCGTAAGAAAGTTATGAGCAGTATGAATGCATGTTTAAAGTATTTTCTTCAAAGAAAGGAGTATTTTAGTAACTTGAAATTCCATGTTTATGATGTTCCTGAACAATCAGAGACTCCGCGTTTATGGAACATGAATATATGTGTATTGTAAATTGATATCATGATGCAAGAATATATAAAAGCCATTAGATAATCCCTTAATTTGAATTGATCAGTCGACTTAGTGCGTGTAGCCAGTCGACTGAGCTGGACTTAGAATTGTGCTGTTGGGAATCCCGGAACAGACGACTGATGGATGAACAGTCGACTGTCATGCGGATGACACTGTGAACATGAAAAGTTGCGGGACAGCCGACTGACTGTGTGCAGTAGTCGACTATCCCGAGTAATTATGATGAACCTGAATTTGACTGTATGAGTCGACTGGTGTTCTTCCAAGTCGACTGTACAGAGTGAACTTTGATATGTATGAATTTCATTTTAATTGCTGTTGGAAATTGTGAACTTTATGATCGAATTCTATGAACTCTTTTATGGCTGTGTGGATTATGTAAAATGAATCATATATGAGAATTGAGAATCAAATGAATATGAAGAGCTAAGATCATGATAAGAAAGTCTGTGAGACTCAAATTGAATTATGAGCTGAAGTGCTCAATTGGAAGTTGTGAATTGTAAATTGAAACCGAGAGTAGCTAAGTCTCCCCCGGCAGTGAAATGAATGAAATGAAATGAGAATTGAAAGACCAAGGTTGGTCATGTATTGAAATGAAATGATAAGTCCGGTTTGGTGGAGAGGCTAACTCTAGAGCTTGATTTATATTCATGATTCTAATATTTAGTGCATAGTGAAGAGGTGATGAAGGTGAGAGAAAAACATGAGTATGAGAACTAGGGTTTACGGTGCGGGTGTGTGAGCCGCAGAATGCATGCTTGATTAGTCAAGACATGGCGCGGGCACAACTCAGTAATGATCGGACTTTAGTCACGCTTGTGGGATGTTTTGGTGACTGCAAGAGGATTGTGTTCAGGGAGGAGGCTGAATTGTCGCAGAATGCATGCTTGATGAGTCAAGACATGGCGCGAAATTCTACTCCAGGGGCCAGGATACATGCTTGTACTCATAGAATCATCTAAGATACTCACTGAAATTACAGAAGTAGAGTAAGTCATGGCGAGGGATTGAACCCTACAAAAAATGAAGAACGATTAAGAGGCTTGCCCTCGAACCTATGTAGTATGGGATGCATAGAATTCGAACAAGTGCGCATTAGTGTCATGTAAAATTAAATAAATTGCATTAAGGATTAAGTGCACAATCACGACACGACATCTTTAAGAGTTCCCTTTTATTTACATGCTTATATTGAACAAGTTTGTGATTTGTAAGAAATGAGATTCGTTATACTGTTTCTGGCATAGAGAGGATGGCCATGTATAATTATCGTCGGTTGAATAAACTGACGTACCCACAGCTTGTATGCAGGTAAATTGCATGTTAAAGAGAAATGGATGCATAAAGATTTTTACCATGTTGTTGTACATTCATGTAAATATTGTATATTTTGCTTCCGCTGTGTAAATGTAAATGTAATATGATGTAAACTCTGATGTATGATGAAAAGTTTGAATTTCCTTGTAAAATTGTACTCAAAGAAAGTGAAAAGATCCTGTAGAACATCTCGAATTCAGTGAATTGGGATTCGGGGCGTTACACAGGGAGTTGGTCGAGCGGCGGAGGAACGCGAGGGTGCTCGGGTGGTGCTGGGCGCGGTCGAGGAGGAGGGAAGTGGTTGCAGTGTCTGGAGGGACTCGGGGGCTGCAGTTCGGTAAACGACAGTGGTGAGGCACAGCAATTTGGCAATGGCAGTCGACAGGGAGAGCTCGAGGGTGAGCAACGGGGATGAAGATGGCAACGGGTTCAGGTGGAGGCAGCGGCGACTGGGGGTGTTCGGTGGAGTTGACGAGGGGGAGGGAGGGCAGTCGTCGAGGAGGGCGAGAGGATGACGACGATGGGGAGCTGCTGTTGGCGGCGAGGTGAGACTGGTGATCGGGGGAGACGAGGTGATGGGTAGCAGGGCGTTCAGGATCATGGTCGAGCAGGAGGAAAGAGAAAGGCACAATGGTGGAGGCAGCTAGCGGTGCTTGGAGGCTCGAGCGCACAGGGGTGAAGACAGAGAGGGTTGGTCGGGGAGCGACAGGGCTGGGACTCGATGAACAGGAAAGGATGAAGAAGGGAGATGAAGAGTCGGGGAGAGAGAAGAGAGGGTTGCACAGGAAATGAGGGGTTGGGGTTTTGGCTATGTTAGTGGAGAGAGAGAGAGAGAGAGAGAGGGAGAGAGAGAGAGAGAGAGTTTATTTGATAACAAATTATAATAGTGGGGTGAAAAATGTGGGGGTAGTTAGGAGATATGGGGGATCGGGAGGAGTATTTTGATGTTGGCTGTTAGTGGAGATTAGGGTATTGGGTTGATGGGTTTAGGATCCAATAAGGAGTGAGTTAAAGGGTTTTGGGTTCGGGTTGCACATCCAAAAGGGATCTAGCAAGTGATTGAGCTTTGAGCTGAATTGGGCAAACAAAATAAAGAATAATAATACAAGACAGATTAAGATCAATGGGCTTCTCAATTAATAAATAACATTTCAAAAATAACAATAGCAATAATAATAATAATAATACTAATAGTAACAATAATAATAATAACAATAATAATAAGGTCATATACAAAGTAGGATTATATTACAATAAAAAAATTATTTGAGAATAACTACAAATATGTTTATTGAATAGAAATTGATTTTTAATAACAATCAAAAGTAATAATAATAATAATAACAATAATAATAATAGTAATAATCAGATTATATAACAAATATGAATTGGGTTTAACAATTTATTAAAATAATTCAAATAGTAATAATATAAATAGTCGATCAATTAAGAGTAGAAAATAAAGTTAAATATATCATTGTTCGAAATAATATAATTGTTGATTAGAAAAATAGAAGATCCAAAACGAATTTAACACAAAATAAATTTATGAATAATTGACATCCAAAAATTATTCAGGAAATATGTATTTGCGGGAACGGGGGTTACAGACCTCACCGTCACTGTCGCCGAACTCCACAAGCAGCCGAAGCTCGGAGCTTCGTCGAACCCAAAACACCCTCGTCGACCTTCACCCTCACCAAGCCATCAAAGAGCTCGAAGCTCCTCGCCGAGCCCACCTCCGTCGAGATCCTCTCCACTGCCGAACGCCCTCGTCGCCAGAGCTCCCCCTTGTGTCGAGCTCCAACACCTCCGCTGTCGAGCTCCTTCCTCATCGCCAGCCATCTCTTCGCCACCCATCGAGCTCCAATGCAGAGCTCAAGCTCCTCTCCTCCCCCTCGAACTCCTCGTTATGCTTCTTCCTCGGCGAGCTTCGTCATCGCCAAACACATCAGAACTTCAAAAACCCCTACTTCGGAGCCACCTCCTTCGCAAGCTCCGACGTTGAGCTTCCCTCACCGAACCCATCGCTGTCGAGCTCCTCCACTGTCGAGCTCCCTTCCACTGCCGAGCTCCGACGAGCTCCTCTCCGCTGCAGCCGAGCTCCTTCGCCACCGAAGTCACGAAGCTCGCCGCTCGAATCCGAGCATTCTTGTCACCGAAGCCTAAATGAGGAGAAAATACTCCGCTCCAAGATCCGCACTTGATTGTGATCGACGCTCCTGATCACGCCACGTCACCAAGTAAATATTAATTAATTTATTTAATTATTAAATTGTTATTTTAAAAAATCCGAAAAAAATAATTTAAAAATCGAAAAAAAGTAATTAAAAATTCTAAAAAATAATTATTAATCCAGAAAATAATTTTAAAATTCTGAAAATATAATTATTAAATTAGAATAATTAATTATTTAAATTCGAAAATTGAATAAAAAGTTTAAAAAATGATTAAAAATTGGAAAAAATTCTGAAAATTCTGGAAAAATCACAAAAAATCCAAACAATTATGAGAATACTTATGGACATTTTACAAACTCAGATTAACACCGTTACACCTCGAGCAAAATCCAAATCTCCCTGAGAACGCCAATAAATTCTATAAGCCATTAAATACGAGCAAACTACTCCTTAAAGGCTGTGAAACTCAGTCTTCAGGAGTGGGGGACTTGTGATATGGCTAAAAATATAACCGAATCGGGACCGTTCAAATCGGGCACGAATCCTAAAGCACCCAGGGGTAAAACGGTAATTTCCACCACAAACAGGTCTGAAATAGAAACTTGGTCTTTCTTCAAAGCCCAATAACCTAAAAACAAATCTGTCCTATTGGGTATTAGTGGCAGCCCGCCACAAACCAACCCAACATAATTAAAGAGTAATTCAAATTCATGATTATCCTTAAGAGGCGGTTTAAACTAAAATCCTTATCATAAAACGATTTAAACTCTACATTTTATCTAAAAACACTGGGACATAGGGATAAATGATTATCTCTAAATTGTCTCTAAAGGCAACTATAAATACCCATCTCTCCCCACAATAAAAAAGATAATCAATATTTTTCCACAAATCGCTCTTTCATAATCATCTTGATTACTAACTTGAGCGTCAGAGGATTCGTCACCGGAATCCATCCCGGTGTATCGAACTTTTTACAGATTAACAACAATAGCGAGAAACAATCCAACGCCAGTAAAAAATCAACAGATTTACCTTATTTGTTTCCAAAAGAATCCACAAATTCATCTGGTTGCTCCCACACCGAAATTAGCAGCAACAATAATGTATCACAATCTAAATTTCAATAGGTAACTCAATTGGTAAACAATGTAGCAGAACTAATCAACAAAAGGGGAAAAGCAGAACATTTCTTTGCCTCGCAACATTTTTAAGTTCACTAAAAGCAGTAGTAATATAACTCCAGAAGGTGTGAAACAACCTCTTTAACGATTGCGCAAAAAAGACCAAAAAACCCGTCTGTTTTGTGAAGCACACATGTTACCTCTAAGCAAAATGAAAATGCTAGAAATTATCAATATCCTAGTAATTAGTTCTCTATGCACTTGGTAAAAAATATACATGGTCAAAGCATGAGTAAATAATCGAATATCAATGTGCATCTTCTTCAGTTATTTATGACCATATCACATCCAAGGGAGTTTCGGCGTCCGCATTATCATCTCATTATTAATTGTGTTCGTATCCACTGCCAAACATTTCCAAAAGTAAAATCTGATAATCTATACATACATATCTTAAAGATGTGTCACTTGAGTTGGTCATCCATTCAATGTCCCAATGAGTGTTCTAATCATTCCCACTTCAACCTATAGATCAGCAATATGAGTGGGTACCCCATGTAGGGAACCACGTAGTCTTTAAAGAACGAGGACATAAGACAATACAACTCATTAATTAGCAGCTAGGTTTCTCAGCATCGATACGTTCTAGTACCCGCCGAGCCTCCTCTTCTGTGGCAGGAACGACGTTGCGGATCCTCAGACCCTTTTTCAAAGTATCAGGGTTGACAGTAAAGGTGAAGTAAAACGTGTTAGATACCTGCACCCAAAATGATTATTAAAAGCTTAAATCATCTCAGCACAGAGACAAAACTACATCACAAGTTAAATGATCTGCTTTTAGTTGGAACTTACCTCACTAGTTCGGAGCTCAGGTCTTGTCACATGAGCTACAACTTCGACATTGACGTGAGGCTGCTCGGGATTCTCAAGTTGTGTGTACAAAACACATGATTTTAACCGGAGGAAGTCCCCCACATCCACCTACCAAGTAAAAACAGGCTGTTTTACTAGTCAAAAGAACACAGAATGCAGGAATATAAATTAAATTTTAAAAACAAATCTGAAAATCACCTTATAGACAGGGAATTTATATTAAAAGTTGTATCATATAAGAAGTAGTTAAGTAACAAATGAAAATATTAGCTAATTAGAGAACTAAAGACTCAGATTAAAGTTTAAATTTCATAAGTGGGAAGAAAATATAAATATTGAATAAAGTCTGAGGGAACGAATGATCTGTAGATGTAATTTATTTTTGGAGGAAAAAAATGCCTTGTTCTCAGTTTTAGACTATGCATATTGTAATCTATGTACGATTTCTTTATGAAGGATCCACCCAGTGGAAGAGAGGATACCAATCAAACACACTCCTCCCATTATACAGGTACAGGAAATTCACTAAAAATGTTCACAGGCAAAGTGATTTTCGGCAGTCATTATGTAATGAAGTTGATCACGAAAAAAGAAACAAAATACACGTACAAAAATTTGTGATCATGAACCAATCACTGAAAACCACTTATTTATCCTCTGATCTACATATACTAAGCAGTAAAGCTACAACAAGACAAAAGTTACGCATAGCAAAAGAAACATTAAAAAGTTTCCATGGCTGAAAAACACGGAAAAAATGTAGGGAAATAATACTCACAGGCTTTAAGAAATCAACATGATCAACTTCAAGAAAACGGGGCATCTGTCCAAGAAAGGCATATGCAGTTGAGAAAGCCAATTCAAATGCTCTATGCATTAAAAACCCTCCAAAAATGCGGCCATGGAGGTTCCTCTGCTGAGGCTGGCAGATAAGAGAATTCTCATGGCATGTATCCCTTATCAGAATACTATCCCTACAGGCTAAAGCAGGAAGATCACAGAACACTCTCCCTTCAGCCAACAAAGCTTTCAGCCTCTCTACTTCACCATGGAAACTATGCCCACCTTTCTCAAACTCTCTCTTCTGTTCTTCCCTTCTCTTCTTTCTCAATCTATCCCTAGCCTCACCTTCTTCTAGAAGTAATTTCTCTTGTTCGGTTTCTGCTGAGAGGCGGTTCACAGGAGCAGACTTTCCAGTCTTTGAATCACGTGCAACAAATGTGAAATTGGCGGTCAAAGCTGTAGGGTCTGATGTTGAATTATCTGACAAGAAATATAGAGAACATCAAGATATGTGTTCAAAACCGCTAAGTTAACAGAGGTGTGAGACCGTGAGTATTTATTTATGGATACCTTGATTTTGAGTAACTTCAATTTGAATATCGATGGATGAACGGCCAACCCAAGTAACAGCACCGGTTATTCTTAGATCAGTATCAACATGAATTGGCTTCTTGAGAACCATCTTATCTGCAGAAGCAGTGACTAACAAAAGGGGCCTTGTTGTACTATCATCATCAGAGCAGTGCTGGTACATAGAAAAAGATTATTAATCATATAACATAGTGAATTATAGTTAAAGAGGGTAAATTTGATTTAAGCTGTACAAATAAAAAACTACTATAAAAGAAAATTTGCAACTAAAATTAAAAAATAAAACTAATAATAAAATAAAAACAAAAATACGAAGTCTCATTCTTTTATCATCTATCATGGAAAGTTGATCAAACTTCTTGATCAATTATTTGTTTTCGAAAACCAAGCCCACAAGTAGATGAGAGTTTCTATAACATGATAGACATACTTGATGCATGTTAATGTTTGCCATTGATTAACACTAGAATGCACCTGCTGCTTTTTTCTATCTTGTCGCATCCAAGGTTCTAAAACTCGGGATAAGGAGCAGGATTGGGTTTTTCCAAATATTTGGATCGGGATTGGTATCCACTAAATTGGTAGTATTGGGTTGGTGTATAAGGTTTTTTGGATTAGGCATTTTTTAAATTTTAAAAAAATACAATATTATTAAGTTAATTTCTAAAAAAATATTTAATTTTAAAAATGAATTCATAAAATTAAATACTTCTTTTTACAAATTTCTCACTTGAAAATTTCAATTAGTTTCAGAGAGTTACTAGTGTAGAATAAAACTAGAACATAAATAGTTAGATCAAACAATATAAATTTTATTACAAGGAAAAAAATATACGCTAGACATGAAAAGATATTCATAACACAATTAAACCTTCATTGCTTGGGTACGAGGATCCACATGAATAGAATATTCAAATATTGAATTTTTTTAATCATAGGATCGATGGTTTCAAATTGGGATCCGGTCGATCCAATTGCTAACTGGGCTGATTCACAAGTTATCTCGCTCAGCCCGATATTTAGGGGCTGCATCGAAGCGGCCCCTTGAAAAATGACCCAGGTCGGCCAAATCAGATTGGGATTGGTCGCCCTTTAAAACCATGGTTGCAACATATGTGAGTTCATAGTAGAAAGGGAAAATCCATTGTCCATGAAAAATCATTTTGTCAATAAAATCGGTGGCTGGTGCGCCTTCACTACCTGCAAAAAAAACCTACACCGGAGTCGTCCCCGGCAAAAGGCCCTCCCCCTCCATCACTTAAGTTTGCGAGACAGAAAAGTAAAAAGAATATATCTCTTCTATGGTATTTTTATTGCGCATCTGACCTTTAAAAGGAGGGGTCGTCTATTTATATATGATCCAGAGGGTCTCCTTATCTTGTCCGATTCAGTTCGGGGAGAAATATTTTCGCTTATATTCTCATTCCAAGGGGTTTTGATGAATTTTCTTTTATTATATTTGTCCAAGGTGCTATAGTTTACTCAAGTATGAGAAAGATAAAGGCTATACTTGTAGTCTAACCTATTGGCTTTTAAATAGTTTTCCTTAGTCCTATACTACTATGCATAAGACTACACAATTACATTTAATTAGTTAATTCAATCGTTCAAATTCAAACCATCTGTGAATTGTCCAACGAATACCAGTATAACCAATGGATAATATCCAAAAATTAAGAATGAAATAAAGATACTAGGCAGAGATTCTTTCAATCCTACAAGCTTTCTCTCTCCTTCTTCACACTTACTATTATTATTATTTTCCTTCTTTCATCTTTCTTCCAAAAACGTGCTTAAGACAATTAAGTTTAGAAAAACATCTTTAAAAATTCGTGCTTTATCAAAAAGATTCAGAAAGGCTGGGGGTGAACTCCCTGGGGAGCGTGCGAATTTGCCAAGCAATCTTGTACTTAGAGGGCAGTACGTTCTTAAGACAGCGTGACACACATCCATTACGTTTACAGGTCCGTTCGTTTACTTATTTTGTTCTGTTTATTTATTTATTTTGATTTTTTTATTTAAGATCTTATGTTTAGCAAGATTTTCTTCTCAAAAGAGAGGCAAAAGCTTCGACCTATTATGTTGGCAAAGTTTATTCTCTACAAGTGAACATTTTTTTTTTCACTTCTCATGTTGGCAAAGTTTGTTATTATCTAGAAAACTAGAGACTTTGATCACTTGTATTTACGAAGATTGCAAAAAAATATTTAATCTCATATGCTAAAAGTGATGTAAAACGTAATCCTAAATAGAGAATTTCCAAGAATTTTAAAGGATTAATTTTACCAACATGTAATGCGGATCAAGTTAGATTTTAAAACTATCGGTTCGATGAATTTTCAAGAATTGAATTAAGTATAACAAGCCCAATTAACAATTCAGTTCTAACAATCAATAATTATATCCCTAAACGTTTTAGCAAGTAAAAGATGTAATATTGATTTGTACTAAAATTAGCAGGTAGAAACGCTCACTCTCAATATTTGTGGACGACAGATAAATCAAATAATATAATAGAAATGATAAGGCAATATAACACAAATATTTGAAAAGTGAAAAGAGTTTACCGAAGTTCGAAACAACTGCTGTAGATCTCAGATGGTTGGGTCTTCTGGCGATGAGGGGAGTGGCAACTGGCAGCGATGGGTAGCGGGGATCAGGGTCAGCAGCAAGGTGGCTTTGGAGGGTGGCGACGTCAGTCACAATCAGGGCAGTGGTGACGATCAATTGAAGGAAAGGCGGTAGCAACAGGGTTGACGACGAGGGTGGTGCAATCGGTGAGGGAGAATGGCAGGGGGAGGGGGTTCGATGGGGTCTGGGGCAGTAGAGGTGATGAGGGGTTTCGGGGATGGGTTCGGGGTAGGGAAAGTTAAGGATTAGGGTTTCGACGTGGGGGAAGGGGATCGACAGCGTCGAGGTGATTCGGGGTTGAAGGGAATCAATTTGATGGTGGAGGTGAGAGAGGTGGTCGACGGGGATGATGAAGGAGTAGATGTTGGGTTGCTCGGTTTTGGGAGGAGAAAGGAGGAAGAGGAAGGAGGAGAGAGAGAATAGCGGGGGAGGGAGAGAGTGGCTGAGGGGAAAAAGGAAGATAAGGGTTTTTAATTAATTAGGGTTAGGATTTGAGATTTTGGATATAATTGGGGATTTTGGGGGTAATTTTAGAGTTTATCACAAACCCTAAAATTTTATTAAGATTTATCACAAACCCGAATAATTGAATCTCAATTGTATCACACAAAAAAAGAGATGAAGAGTAAAACTCAACACTATAATTTCTTAATCAAGAATGACATAACGTCTTATTAATCTCAAGGCCTATATATAGGCTCAAAACAAATCTTAATACAAATCTCAAAATATTCTAAAACCTCAGAAATATTCTAATGCATAAAAGAAAGATTACAAATCGTAAAACTACTATATATGGCTATAATTGCCAAAACAAAATAAGACAGAGTTGATGTCCTCATCATTCTCTCCGGATGGGAGAGGGCTCGACCCAGTCGAGTCAAAACCAGTGATCCTGTCATGGTGCTCCAAAAGATCTTGATCCAAACACGGGAGCTCCTCACGATCACTCCAAGTGTCATCCGACTTCGGCTTGTTTTCCACCTCACCAAATACCTGTGAATACCACCATCTCTTGTAGAAATTATCTGATCATCTAAAATACTATTCAATTCTTCTGTCGGTGGGTAAATAATATCAGGTAGAGGGGTAAATGTGGGAGTCTCACCATTAGGCTGCAGGGTAGGCTCATCTATAAAAGAATTTCTAGAGCCTTTATAGAGTACTAGATCCTCAATATTGAAAGTCTTACTTATGTCAAAGCCTTTAGGAAGGTCAACGACATAGGTATTATCATTTGATTGCATGTAAAATCTCAAATGAGCCTGCAACACGTATGTTCAAGTTCTTAACGGATCCAGCTGGAAATCGTTCCGGACGAATCCAAACCATCACTTCGTCACCAACATCAAGAGTTTTAACTTTCCTTTTAGTATCTGTTATTAACATGTAGTTAAAATTATTCTAAAAAAAATTCTTAGAAATTTCTCTATGCAAATCATGTATACAGAATGCAAATGTGGATGCAGACTCTGTAACTATGCGATGTTCTAACACAGGGATAAAATCTATGAGCTGCCAAGTGACTTGAGAAAGGATGGGTGAGTCAGGTACACTCAATGGAGGTGACTGGACAGACTGAATACAATTGAGAGACTGGTCATCCCCTTTTTCATCAAAGTCATTACTTACATTAGGTTCATAAGTAAACTCATTGTCGGGCTCATCATCAATGACAGCGGTACCCTCTACTATATTAATCCTACTGAGACTGGGACAGTTGCCAGCTACATGGCCGTATCCCTTGCATTTATAGCACTTAGTGAGAGGATCAATCTTAGAATAGTCTCTTTCAGTATTTTTACCCGTGTTGTCATTTCTAAGTGGATATGAATTTGATGTAAGCTTGCTTAGGTAAGACTTGTTAGGGGTACTAAGGAGAAGAGTGTTAAGGTCTAGAGGAATCAGGAAGGGTCATTCTAGGGGAATGATTCATCGAATCGCTGGACTTGCAATGGGAACTTGCTTTAAGGGAATGCACATCGAGGACAAGGGCATAAGCTGCCACTAATGAGTCCACGGTTCTATGAATTAACTCGTTCCTCAGATCGGCTCGTAATCCAGCCCTGCACCTAGAGAGAGTTTGTTCTTCGCTCTCTTTACCTAAGGCATTGCACCGAATAAGGAAGTCATCAAACTTATCAACATACTCTTGGGTGAATATGCTTCCTTGATAGAGTTGGTTCCACGATCTAGCAATCGGGTGTGGAACGATAACGGTACATCTCTCTCGGTGAGCTTCTCTTTCATGGCTTCCCAAGTGGCTATGGGTGTCAGGCCTCGACCTCTGTGGGCATATTCAAAATTGGTCCAATATTGTTGAGCTTTACCCATCAATTTCATAGTGGCAAATTTAACCTTCAGGGCTTAGCTCATATCAAACACAAAGTAGTGATCCATGGCACGGATCAAATCGAGGTAAGCTTGGGGTTCCATGTGGCCTTCAAAATGGGGAACGTCAGCCTTAACGTTCTTCTTGTATTATTCGTCAGGGTCACGATCTTGACGTTGGCTGTCACGATCATTCCCTTGAGGAATTTGACGATTAGCATGAAGCTCAGGGACAACAGTTTGATTTAATTCTATTTTCTCAAGCCTCTGATTGATATTGGCAAGAGTTGCTTGAATGACAGCTAGGGTAGCAGAAATATCAGAGTTGTCCATCTCGGTTCGAGGAGGGGTTCACAAAAATCTAGGGTTCGTGTGTTTGCTAAAATTTAGGAAAACATGTCCTAAATGCACCTAAGTTTTTATTTTTTATTTTTTTTATATCTGAAGTGATCTAAAAGAACGAAAGAAAATAAAATAAAAGACTAGACAATCTTAAATGAATGCAAAAATTTAAGACTAAATAATGCAAGAACTAAGGTTTGAAGAACCTTTGCTCTGATACAAAAATGATGTAAAACGTAATCCTAAATAGAGAATTTCAAAGAATTTTAAAGGATTAATTTTACCAACATGTAATGCGGATCAAGTTAGATTTTAAAACAGTTAATCGGTTCGATGGATTTTCAAAAATTGAATTAAGTTTAACAAGCCTAATTAACAATTCAGTTCTAACAATCAATAATTATATCCCTAAGCATTATAGCAAGTAAAAGATGCAATATTGATTTGTACTCAAATTAGCAGGTAGAGACGCTCACTCTCAATATTTGTGGATGACAGATAAATCAAATAATATAATAGAGATGATGAGGCAGTATAACATAAATATTTGAAAAGTGGAAAGAGTATACCGAAGTTCGAAGCAACTGTTGTAGATCTCAGAAGGTTGGGTCTTCCGGTGATGAGGGGAGTTGCAACTGGCAGCGATGGGCAACGGGGATCAGGGTCGGTAGCGAGGTGGCTTTGGAGGGTGGTGACGTCAGTCGTAACGATCGGTTTAAGGAAAGGCGGCAGCAACAGGGTTGACGACGAGGGTGGTGCAATCAGTGAAGGAGAATGGCAGGGGAGGTTTGACAAGGTCAGGAGCAGTAGAGGAGATGAGGGGTTTCGGGGATGGGTTCGGTGTAGGGGAAGTTAAGGATTAGGGTTTCGACGTGGGGGAAGGGGATCGACGGCGGCGTCGAGGTGATTCAGGGTTGAAGGGAATCGATTTGATGGTGGAGGTGAGAGAGGTGGTCGACGGGGATGACGAAGAAGTAGAGGTTGGGTTGCTCGGTTTCGGGAGGAGAAAGGAGGAAAAGGAAGGAGGAGAGAGAATAACGGGCGAAAGAGAAGCTGAGGGGAAAAAGGAAGATAAGGGTTTTTAATTAATTAGGTTAGGATTTGAGATTTTGGATATAATTGGGGATAATTTTAGAGTTTATCACAAACCCTAAAATTTTATTAGGATTTATCACAAACCCTAATAATTGGATCTCAATTGTATCACAAAAAAAGAGAGATAAAGAGCAAAACTCAACACAATAATTTCTTAATCAAGAATGACATAACTTCTCATCAATCTCAAGGCCTATATATAGGCTCAAAACAAATCTTGATACAAATCTCAAAATATTCTAAAATCTCAGAAATATTCTAATGCATAAAAAAAAGATTACAAATCGTAAAACTACTACATATGGCTATAATTGGCAAAACAAAATAAGACAGAGTTGATGTCTTCATCAAAAAGACTTTGACCTCTCCTGTTGGAAAAGTTTGTTCTCTACAAGTGAACAAAAAAACAGTTTGAGCTCTCCTGATGGCAGTTTGTTCTCTACCACATGACTAAAAACTTTGACCAATCATATATACAAAGATTGAAAAGAAAAAAAAATATTCGACCTCATATATTGGCAAAGTTTGCTAAAAGCTCTGACATATTATATAGGCAAAGTTTGTTCTTTACAAGAGAACTAAAAACTTTGACCTCTTATGTTGGCTAGGTTTATTCCCCATAAGATTAGTAGAAAGTTTGATGAGTAAAGTTTTATTATCTACGACTAAACAAAATACTTTGATCTCTTATATTTATAGAGATTGTAAAAAAAAATATTAACTTCATATGTTGGCAATGTTTGCTAAAAAACTTGACCTCTGTTGTTGGAAAATTTGTTCACTACGAGTGAACGAAAAACTTTGATCTCTCACCTTGGCAAAGTTTGTTCTCTAGAAGTAAACTAAAAAATTTGATCTCTTATATCTACAAATATTGGAACTAAAAAATTGGCAAAGTTTTCTAAAAACATTGACCTCAATTGTTGGCAATGTTTTTTCTCTGTAAGTCAACTAAAAACTTTGACCTCGCATTTATATAAAGATTGTGGAAAATCTTTGACCTCCTAAATTTACAAAGCTTGATAAAAATCTTTGATATCTTTTATTTACAGGTTGGCTCTTTACAAAAGAATAAAAAAACTTTGCCCTTGTCTCAGTCACTAACTGTTTGACCTCCACTGATTATGCCCTTGAATATTGACATCGAGTAAATAATAATCTGACATTTCACGGGGCTAAAGTTGTGAATACCTCATCATCTATGTCATTCATATGACACAATGAAAGCGATTTCCACGAAATTAATTAACCAAATTACTGCTTAGAGCCCTGTTCATAGACTCAAAGAAGTGGGAGGTTAGATGAGGGGGATAAAAATCATCACTCACATAATAGCCCCAACAACTCATGCCTAGGTCCACACAGGTCAAAGATAATGTGTAGTACTTAACAGGTAATAGATAATTTGAAGTTTCACGCAGGTCAAGTGACTGGGGGTTATAAAATCCGCATTCTAAAACCCGTTAACAGGGTCAGAGTTGTTAGATAATATTACCCCCCCCCCCCCCCAATTTTCGCCTAGCTCGCTTATCAACTCCAACTCCCATCTAAATCTGTATTAACAAAAGATAAGAGAGATTGATTCACTTCAACTAAACCTGCAAGGATAAGGAAAAATATTTTTCTTCCCTAACTGACTCACATAAGACAAGAAGGAAAAGTCTTGATTATCTATAAATAGAAGACCGCTCTTTAGAGGCCAGGCACAGGATGAGAAGTCCATAAAGAGACCTGTTCTTTTCTTTTTTCTGCCTCACTAACTTTGAGCATCAGAGAGCCTTCTGCTGAGAGCCTTCTACTGAAGACAACTTGGGTGTGGGGCCTGTGGGCTTTTTCGTAGATAGCAAAAGTGCACTAGCCACCAACTTTTTCCACAAGAAGCCTTTTCCTAGATGATCAACTCACATCCGTTGCGATCACACTGTTTAAAGCAGCAACAGTATCTATACTTTTGGGAAATTTATTAAAGACTAATCTGCGGTTTTCATGTAATGCTAATGAGATAAATAAGGAAGCAAAGATAAAATTAGATACCGGAATCATGGTTTCATATACATTGAACAAGTAATCAACAACATCTTCCTCACATGAAATCTTTGGAATATTGCTAGTTCGACTCTGATATATCCTTTTGATTAAGTAATAACCGTGTACATGAAGTGAAAGAATTGTCCTTTATTACCTTGGAAATTAGAGGATAATTCTCACTTCATGTACACAGTTATTACTAAACCAATAGGATATATCAGAGTCAAACTAGCAATATTCCAAAGATTTCATGTGAGGAAGGTGTTGTTGATTACTTGTCCAATGTCTCACCATTCGATATTTTGACTTATGCAAACATTGTCTGCTTTTATGCTTCTCACTCCGATCAAGAATTGGATGACATGATCACACTTGAGACAGAAGGTCCTTCACTGAAGATATTATGAATCATCTTCTCTGGTCAGTAAATTCAAACTGACTCAGCTCACTAGCTTGCATTGCCTGTTGCTGAATAGTACCAGAATAACCATTGACATAACTAATATGCTGGCAGCAAGAAGTAATGGGTGACACCTAAGCCTGCCAATTGGATTATACACACCATGACAAAACGCCTATAAAGCTCACCATGCCTAATAACCATGGTTTTAATTAAACCTCGGATTTCGGACTCGTCTAGGCAAGGGGTGTTTCGTCTCGGATCGGAGATATCGGAGGAGATCTCGAGGAAATGTCATCATAAGGATGTTCATTTTCTATACTCAATAAATATATTTTTTGGTTACTAAATAAGATATTATATGTCCTGCATGTCATTTATCATATAAATACTGTTTAATGTAACTAATGACATGAATCAATTTCAGTAAATATTCACAAAATTTAACAACAATATAAAAGAGAATGCAATATAAGTATATAACTAAATTGAATTTGCAATGATTAGAAAAAAATCATTAGTTAATAAACTTACTTGACTTTGCATATACAAACAATAGCAATACGAAATTCTCACATTATCTTAGTTTAAGGTCCTACATTAAAAGACATATATGCAAAAAGTAAAACAAATTTTTTATATATATTCACAATAACATTTGTGTCTATTTCGGCTAATATTTCGCTAATTTCGGCAATATTTCGGCCGAAATCTACACATTTCAGCCCAAAACGATATAAAGTATAAAATATGTGATTTCGTGTTGGCAAGCTAGCCGAAATTTCAACCGTATCAGAGGAAATTTAAAACAGTGCTATTAACACAATGAGGGAGCCCACATGCCTAATAATGCTCATCCGGTATGTAAACTGTATATGCTATACATGCCTGCCTTAGGGGAGATAAAGACGGAAAAAAAGAAACAAGGGTGAATATCTTTGCGGAGTGTAACATGGAGACCCCAAATATAAAGAGATCCGACCTTCAAGGCTGAATATTGGGAAAACCTTATTAAGAAGAAATTGCAACATTAACCATTGCCAGAAACCGTAGTGACCGACAGGTCTGAATTTTTTAAGATACTTTCTTAACTAAATTGATAGGAGAAGATGTGTTATTCACACAAACCTCCAATTACAGTTTGATCATATATATATATATATATATGTTGCAACCAAGGTAAGCTATACTAGCTGACACCAAACTCTATCAGATGTATTGGTCGGAATTTTCATTATCTAATTTGACACACGAGGGAGAACATTCGGACCAGTAAATATCACAGCCTTGTATTGACCGAGATTGCATAATATCAGCAGCACTGGGGAATAATACTAGAAGACACCCACACAGAAGGAGAGGAAGAACAGTGTCACCAAGTTTGGTAACCCCAATAAATCGCATTGCATGACCCAATCTGTAGTGAGTATGCGATTCAAATTGTAGACAGAAGTGATACGAAACAACAGAGGCAGAAGGCAGAAGATGGGGCAGACTGCTAAATTTTAACTAATCAAAGATTTATATGTAAATTAAACAGTAACGTAGTTTAAGATATGTTCATGTATGCTAAATTGAAGTTTATTATGTTGGTCTTATAAATTGGCCTCGGAATTGGTAATTTGAGATAGTGTAACTATTTCTTCAGGCATTATAAAACATTTCTGCTTGTTCCTTTAACTAGTATTGCAACTTCTATTCATTTTCTTAATCCAAACATGACATGTTTGTCTTGAAAATTGAAACTGTGACACTGTTTATAAACTGACAGTCTGTTACATGTTTCCTAGAAGTAGGATATTTGACCTATAGCAGTTAAGCCTAACCACATACACACCAAACAAACATGAAAACTGATACATACATAATATCTAACAGGGAATGCTAATTCCTATTGCTTATACTCAATTAGTAAAATTTCCGTCAAATTGGAAACTAGTCACAAAATTAAGTCAAATCATTGTGAAGATGAGTCTCAATATTCTTATTACAATGACCAACCAAAAGTCATACCAGAAAATGAAAACCAAATACATAACAATTATATGGTAAGCTAATAGAAGTACTTTGTCCCTAAACTCAACTATTAGCAACCAACACCCAGTTATTGCAAATGGCCCCTTCAATTGCGCTTAAAAACATTTAAAACCAAGGTCCAAAATCTCGGTATCAGGGACAATGTCGAGTTGGTTTTGGTAACTCGATTGGTATCAGCAAAACTGGACTGGTTGATTGGAATTTTGGTACAAGGTGTTTTTTATTAATAAATATTTTAATATATTTAAAAATTAATTGATCAATTTAATATTTTTTTGTCTGCCGAATCAGTTGTATCGTCCTGGACTGGTCCAATCAAGCCAATCTCACATCCAACTCGGCCGACCACTACTGATCTGGATTTTTTGAAGGACGATTCGATCCCCCCCCCCCCCCCTCCCCTCCCCTCCAAATCATCCTACTGTGGCCGATCCTTTAAATAATGCTTATCACATTTCAACTCACCAAAGCCAAGCCTGAAGTGTTGTGCACTAATACAGTAATACCATAGTAGTTCAGGAACTATGAATGCTACCCAAAGCTTAGTTAAAGAGCAAGCCACTTATTATAAACCAATCATAGTGTTTACTGTCATTTGGGCGCACGTGTGTATTTCTGTGGATGTGGGTGTGGAGAAGCAAACCATGATCTCCCACTGTAATGCCCCTAAGTTGGTGGGCTTAGAGAGCTATTAATTAGAGCATCCACAGTGGTTTGCTATTTTCGCAATTTTTGCCATTTTTTAGCAAATGACGCTTGCAGTGGTTTGCGATTTTGCCATTTTTTAGCAAAATCGCTACAGTATCGTGCTATATTTGGCAATGGATTGGCAATATGCATAATATAGGTCGTATTTTAATATATTTCAAATGCATCAGACGAAACATCGACGCAAAAAGAGAATTTATTGAATTTAAAAAGCCCTGAAAATGGAAACTTATAGCTTGGACGAAACATGATGTTTCGTACATGATGTTTCGTACAAGAATTTAGAATATGTAATAAGTTAATTAATTAATTAGTTAGTTAGTTTATTATACTTAATTACCTCATTAGCTTATTTAATAAATAATTAGTTAGTTAGTTAATTGTGATTTGTGGGTTTAATGGTGATTTGTGGGCTTTGAAAATGATAGCAAGGCTTTGATTTTGGCAAAATGTTCCGGATGAAACATCGTTCGATTTTTTCCTCTACTTTGCTATTTTTAGCATTTCACCACTACAGCAAACATCGAAATTGCTATTGCTATTTTTCCATTTTTTAGCATGCACCGCTGTGGATGCTCTTAGAGGGCTAGAAAGAATATTGGTTGTGGGCCTTGTAGTTGCGTTTAGTATTTACTAGGTGGATACTAAAAAGAATATTAGTGGTGAGCTTGTAGGATGGGCCAAGTTGGTGGGCCTAATAAATGTTCGAAATATGACATTTATAAGTACATAAAGTTATAAGTAAAAGCGCGAGAATGTACAATTAGTGATAAAACTAGACTCTTTACAATAGGCCCTAAACTATTTTTAGAAATCTATTTAGGGTCCAGTTAATTTACTTGTCATGCCCAAACTTGAGCCCATAAACTAAGCCCATGCCATATTTGAGTCTTCAATATTTGTGTGAGTTGCATTGAGATTAGTAGTGGGAGGTGGTGGAAATGATGGACCCTCCATTTGCCACATAAGTGAAATGATTCACATGAATAGATTCACCTAGAATACCCTTTCGTTCCTAACTTCCATCATTTTTCATCCACATCTTGTTCCATTCATAATTCGACTGAAACCAACCACCTTAAACCTCCATCTTGTTTTAGTTTTCTCCCCCTAAAAAAGGCACACTTAAAACCTAATCCCTTCACTTCCAATCCCTACTACTACTAAAGATGAGTCATTGCAAGGTGGAAATTTATATTATATGGAGCCAAAGTAGAGAGAGACAGAAGTTCAAGAGAAGGATTCAACGGTGAAAAAGTTTGTCTTTTACTTGACAGAAGTTCAAGAGAAGGATTCGAAGGTGAAAAAATTTGTCTTTTACTTAATTATATGTTTAATTTTTATTGATTAATAGTAAATGTGTTAAGATTCACATTAAGGATCAAGAAAAGGACGGGCTCTTGGAGGTGAAACAAGAATGGCAAAGGAGATTTCTTGTATGAATTATACAAATGCATATGTGAATTATATAAATGCAATGCTGCAAATAGGCATGTTTTGCATATGTTAACTAAACTCTAACCTCTAGTTTAATTACTATGTTTTGCATATGTGAATTATACAAATGCAATGTTGCATATAGGCATGAGTAAGGTCACTTCTATGAGGTGGGTTTATGTGAAGAATGGTTGCACATATGGCGTTTGATAAAATTTGTGAATGAAAGTTTGTACAAGTACATGTAAGAGATAATTTTAGTTAGTGAGATGATATGAGAAATAAAGATTGCATATGCGGTGTTCGGGTTTATGTATGAATGCTTGTTTGTACATTTACATCTATGAGGAAATTTAGTTTTAAAGACAATTACAAGAAGTGTGATTGCACATGGGTGTCCGATGAAATGTTTATATGTATGCTTGCATGCATGCCAGATTGAACATGGTTTGTTTGTTAATATTTGTGTATAAGATTAACAATGAGAATCTATAACTTCGGTGACCCTCGGGGCAAACCAGGGCTACTTGTAATTGCTGGTACTGTCCAATGACTCCAGTGAGAATTCCGAGCAAGTCAGCACTGAAGTGGTGTACCAGTCAGGGGCCTCTGGTATGAACTAGGCTAGTCGACACTGGATATTGAATGCTTTTGTCATTGATTTGTATGATGCTTTTGTATATTGTTGTTATTATATAATTAGGTGTATGGCATAATAAGACATGAACCACTATGACACTATCAAACACGCATTCCCATGCTATTTTCATGACACAACTCACATCACACGGCCAGCACATCCACTCATTCACACACACATATACTAGGTCATTATTATACACACTTGCATGTATTCATTAGGTAGACAATGTAAACATTGTTTTTAATCCGGAGGTTAAAGTTTATTAACACATCAGCTGGTGGTTTGGCTGACGTACCCACAGGTTGTGGTGAAAGTATTGCAGGACATGCATCTGATTGAGGTGAAAGAGGAAAATGAGTAGAGGATGAATAGATGAATAGTCAAGAAGTACGCAAAAGTATTAATGAAATAGTATTATTGTTTAAAGCTTAAAATGTGTAAAAATGCAAGAATATTTGTATAATAGATAAAAGTTTTAACGATCCGTAATTTTGTACTTATGTGTTTTCAAAGCGTGATCTTGGGAGTGCGCACGTATCTCGAGGTACCGGGATGTGGGGCGTTACACCCACTTAGGGTGCGTTTGAAAACAAAGTTAGGTTAACTAAAGTTATTTTATGGAGATAGAGGTTTGCCAATGATCACACCTCTATCTTCACTCAAAAAGTAAGCTCCTTTTTTGTGTCTGTCAAGCCAATTAAAGTTAAATCAACTCCATTGATCCAGAGAGAGAGAGAATGAGAGAGAGGGGAGAGAGAGTGAGAGAGAGAGAGCAAAGGTTGTGAAAGATTAGATAAATTAGGTCTGAGTGGAGTTGAGATAACTACATATATCTTGGTTTTTAGGCTGAGAAAAGTTTCCCCCTCCCACCCATACAATGCAAAACTCCAGTTATTCTAACTGAACTCCATTGCCCGACAAATCCTTAGGTTGTGTTTGTGAATGTAAGTTGGGTTAGCTAAAGTTTACTTTTAAGTGGCGATAGAGGTTTCCAACTGTAGTAATCACACCTTTATCTCTACTCAAAAAGTTGTTTTAACTCCACCTCTTTTGGGGCATTAGGTAAGCCACTCAAGCTAACTAAACTCCATCATTCTGGAGTCTTTACCAAAGTTTAGAAAAATGAGGTCCTAGTGGAGTTGAGACAACTGGACAAATGTCAACTTTTAGGCTAGAAAAAGTTGAGATAACTATATAGTTATCTAAACTTCAAGTTGGCTCCCAAACAGTCCAAAGTTGAGAAAACTTCAAATTTGGAGATAACTCTTCAAAAGTTCAGACACACCCATAGAAGTGGAACGATCCGCAACAAGACCACATGAGCTTGGTGTTAGGAAAACAAGCAGTACAATAACACCACTTGTTAGGGAATTAGTGGAACTCTTCCCTTTCGAGTATCTTAGTAAGTTATGTGATGCAATCAAAACAAACCACCAAGCACATAGAAGATCGCACCAAACATACCAAAGTACATAAATTTGTCTCGGTTAGGATTTTTGCCTTAATCCGGATGAGAAGGAATCTGAGATGTTATTCAACTAGAGAAGATACAAGAATGTTACAATTCTCACCACGACCCTCTCTCAAGCCTCACCAACAAGTGCTAGTTGTTTACAATTAGAGAATCACTCAATCTCTCTTTCAATGAAGTACTCTCTCTCTTGGCTCTCAATGGAGGCCAATAACAACAATATATAAAGATCTAGAGAAACCCTAAGTTGATATCTTGATACAATAGTCATTGAATATTACTTAATAGATAACCGTACGATAAAAGTCACATGTTCTAACAAGTTCGAGCTTCAGCGAAATCACCAAGACCTGCACCCGAAGTCTGCATCAACCGCACTCAGTCGACTGTCCCCCTCGCGGAAAAGTCTGTACAATCGGGCGGTCGACCGTCCCAAAGACCGGTGACTGCAACTCCTATTGTTGTTGTTGTTCTTGTATCCTCTTACTTCTGCTCTGTCTCCAATCGCCTCGATCCTTCCATCGTCTTATCGTCTTCGTATCCAACATAGTATGTAAGACATAAACCCAACACTTGGCACTAGTAAAGACTTTTTGCATGTGCACTCGACATGCAACCACTGTTCCAACTAAAGAATACCACTATTAGCAACAACTAAAGAATGCCATTGCTTATTAACCAGTGAGATATAGATTTTATTGCCGTACTGGGCCACTTTTTGAAAATATTTGCGGTTATTGGCCAGTTTCGAAACTATTAGCGCTCGGGCTGCTTGGTGCGACATCAGCAGCGGCCACTATTCTCATTAGCAGGTTCTTTACTTTGAAAGTAGCTAATGGGAATAGCGGCCTATGTTTAATAAAACATTTAAAAAAATTTGTTTGATGTTGCTATTCCCACTAGCGACCGACCTCAAATGAATATATTGAGACACTTAGCAATTTTTAGAGAACTTTCGCTCTCTTGGGAAAAAAAATAAAAACTGAGGTCGCTAATCCGAATAAGACTAAGTCTCCTTGCTCTCTGTAAAATTTGCAAAATAATTATCCAACTAAGGTTGCTATTGGGAATAGCGACCTCAGTAGGAAACTCAATCTCCTTGTTCTTTGTAAAATTTGCAAAATAGGTCACACAACTAAGGCCTTTATTCGGAATAGCGACCTTAGTACAACTAAGGCCTCTATTCCGAATAGCGACCTTTGTACAACTAAGGTCGCTATTTCGTTATTCCGAATAGCGACATCAATTTCAAAAATAAATTGATTGTTATTTTTTCAGAGAGCAAAAGCTCTCAAGATTTTACTAAGTATTGGAATACAGTTCATTGAAGGTCGCTAATCACATTAGCGACTTCATATATGCTTTGGTCGTTAATAGGAATAGCGACAGTAAACAAAAATTTCAAAATTTTTGTAAAAGGAGGTCGCTATTCCCATTACCGACCTCTAAATGGAACATACCGCTAATGAGAATAGCGGTCGCTGCTGACGTGACACTAAGTAGCCCATGAGCGCTAATAGTTTCGAAACTGGTCCATAATCGCAAAAATTTTCAAAAACTAGCCTAGAACGGCAAAAAAATCTGAGATATCAGAGCATCCACAGTCGTTGATGGTAAAAATATGCATAAATGGATAAATGGATATAGCAATCTCTCGTTTTGCTACAGTCGTAGAATGCTATTTTTTACTTTTTTAAATTAAAATAATAACAGACGGTGCTTCATGTTCCGTCGGAGAGGAAAAAAAAATTAAAAAACATTTAAAAATGGTGGGACAGCATATCATGTTCCGTCGGAGAGAAAAAAAATTTTAAATGGTGGGACGGCACTTTAAGTGCCGTTCGATGGAAAAAAATCGTACTCGAAGTGCAAAAAAAATTACAAAAAAATTATAAAATATTACAAAAAAATTACAAAAATTACAAAAAATTACAAAAAAATTACAAAAAATTACAAAAAAACTACATAGAGGGTGGGACGGCACTTCAAGTGCCGTCCATGAGAAGTGGGCTTTTTTGGTTTTTTTATTACGAAAAATATTTTTTTTGGAGGGACGGCACTTCAAGTGTCGTCCGACCATTAAAAAAATATATATATTTTTTTTGCCCATTAAAAATAAAAAAAATTGTGCGACGGCACTTTGAGCTCCGTCGCTTATATATGCATATTTCTCATTTTGATTCTCATTTATAGCAATCTCCTGTAGCGATTTATGCATAATATGCATATTTGGCCAACGACTGCAGCGCTCTTTTTGATCAAATATGCATATTATGCATATTTAGCAAACGACTACGGATGCTCTAAGTAAGCTCTCATCCGATCAACTTAACCAACTAACATAATTTGGTTAAAGTTCAATCATGAAGGTCCTGTCAAGTTTCCATAACAAATACTACCAACAACCATACCCTTCATCAATCTACTAACACGTAAACTACACATGTTTCTCTCCTAACTCAAGAAAAAATTGCCAAAATTGGAATGAATGAATTTATACCTTGACAGCAATAGTACCAGCCAGGGCATCCAAATCCTCCAAAAGCTTCCCGATCCTTACCTCATTCCAGGGATCCCTATACTGCTCCCTCAGAATAAAATCACTCCCGAAATTATACAAAATCGTGGTCCGACTCTGGGCCGGCGTCCGGATCAGCAACTGGGCCTGCGGCGGCCCGCTATCATTGGAAGAGTCTAGAAGCTTCTCGAAGATGGAGGAGCGGGCCTCCCAGAGCGCGTTGGTGACGGGGGAGTGGTACATTCCGGGCCACAGGCTCAAAGGCTTTCGGATCGAGGATGAGGCGTCGATGTGGATCGGGTTTGGGGTTTTCGGGTCTGAGTTTGGGGGGTAGAAGGGGGAGGAGAAGGTTGAGAAGACGGGGATGGGATGAGTGGGGTCCATTGGGGGATGGGAGAGGAGGAGATAGGAGAGGTTGGGTTTGTGGAGGAGTGTGAGGAATTTTTTTCTCATCATTTTTTTTCCTTTCCTTTTTGTTAATTGTTTGTTAGGTTACTGAGACCGGAAGCATGAATAGATGAAACCATAAATGAGAAATTTCCTTCTTTTTTTCCTTCTTTTTCGCAGTTTTGGTGGGTTTTTTTTTTTTTTTTTTTTTTTTTTTTTCTATAACGAAGATAGAATCGTCCGATTCCAGCCCAATATATAAATGAAAAAATAGATACAAATCGTGCCAATTTACACCATCATAAACAAGAAAAAAAAAGCGACAGAGGAAAAGACAAAAGCTAGCGAGCAATTAAGCTATTTGCCCAAAAATTAACCGAAACAGATGCTAAAAACAACTGAAACTGAAACTAAAGCAAATACGAAACAAACACACTGAGGAACAGACACCTCGACTGGACCCTGCACACCTAGCGCAATCAGACCCTCAAGACTGGATCAACCAAGGCCGAGCTGAGAACTAAGACAGACCACAGTGACGGGACGACCAACGAGGACAGCACCGAGGTGAGGGATGTAATAGCAATGCCCCAAGTCGAAAACCCTAAGACACTGCTACCTGCATAAGACTGAAGGGGAGGCGAAACGAGCTGAAAACGATGACTGCAAATTGACTCTGAAGCTAGGAAATGGGTCGCTGGGAGGCTATATAGAAAAATGAGATATGGAAATCAGGCTCGTTCTGCTGGAAAGCGAAGAACGGGTCAAACATTCCCCAAGAAATGCTTTCAATCCCGACGAAGAAGAGGGAAAAATGATCTCATTGTCGGTCTCAGACCTAACAGACTCAGTAGTCTACCTCGAGGGATAAGATTAGCGACGGTTAGAACGAATAGCCATGTAGAAAGAATTTAAACAGCCCGTTCCGGAATCAAATCACAGCAATCGGAGCAAAATTCGGCCTAGAACACAATAAAATTGCACTCATAACCAGCCTGCATGATCAACAGCTAGGGGAAACCACGAAATCAGAAAAGGAAAACAAGGAAACAGCCATCAGTATCGTGGCACTAAAACAAGGAGCCCTGACTGCGCAATCGTCGGGACCAAAAAGCTAAGACAGGACCTCATCAAAGCGAGGCTAAGCTGCAAGGAAACAAGGGATAATACAACAAATACTAAGCATAACAGTCAGGTCAAAAGCTAGCCCAAAAAAATACATCAATTAAGGTGCTAGAGAAAGCAGTAAACAAACGCAGTAACAAGAAACATTGTAAGACACCAAAAGCCAACTGCACCCACTGTAGTAACCCGTATTTTTAAATACTATTTTTGAGATTAGAAAATGAATTAAAATGATTTTTAGTGATTTAATAAATGTTCATTTAGAAATTTATCTTTTACACGTGCAAAACACGTGCGAATGTTGTCTTTGAAAGCTTAAAATCAAAAATTATTTTGGGAAAACTCATTATTTATTATTTGAGATTATTCGTGATTTTTCTAGATTTTTCTGATAATTATTGGACTTATTTGCAAATATTTCAAAAGAAGGACTTTTGTGCAAAATTACCAAATGGGGGTGAAAACTCCAGATTTTTCGGATTGTTAGGCTGGATATAATGCCTAGTCAATTCAGGTTTAATGTGTTTATCTTTTATTCCAACATATTCGAATTATTTTACAAGTTTTGATAAAAGATGATCTTTTCGCAAAATTGCTATTTAAAGGGGTGAAAGTGCAAAACTATTTTTCTGGATTTTCCTACAGTGCCGGCAGATGCTGGAGGGGATCTTTTTGATTTTGAATTGATTAAATTGGTTATTAACTAGTTTTCTAATAAAGGGATCTATTTATGTAAAGCTATATTGTAAAAGGAGTATTTTGCAAATATTTTCTAAAACCCTAAAAACTTAAATCCCGGACTATATAAAGTTCTGTGCAGTCGTCCTTTGCTGTACAACACAAGAGATCTCTTATTTTCTTATTATTTTGGAGTTCTAAGGAGAAAACTTTGGATTTCTTGCGAATGATGGGTTTTCTTAATTTCTATTCTTCTTCGTTCGATCTCTTCAACAAGGTGAGTGACTTATTTTGTTTCATTTTGTTTTGTGTATGTTGTATGTGAGTAATATAAATTGTTTTTTTTTGTTCTTTGAATGTTGTATGTGGTGTTTCATCTCCTAGAAAGCATGCTAGGGTTTGGGTATGAATATGTATGTTGGATTGATGAAAAAAAATTTGGATCCTGTGAAACCCTAGTTATTTATGAGTAAAATTGTATGTCGGTAATTCGAGATTGATGAATGATCTATTGGAGATCATGGGTAGGCTATTTCTTTTGGATTAATGTTGGATTGATTGAATATGGTAGATTTTGTGCATAAATTTAATAAAGATGAGATTTTTATCACTTTGAGGATTGGTTGAATGAAACTTGATATGGTGATGGTATAAATTGATTATGTTTATGAGTTATAATGGTGAATCGGTTTGAGAAAATTTGGAGAAAGAATTTATGAATCAAGAGATCATGTTTTGAGAATCGAAATTTGGAATCGAGTTGAGTTTGAGAAAATATATCCAAATTGGGATTTTTTTGAATTCTGGTATTGATATGGTTTGGACCTGAATACGAAGCTATTTCAATGAATAATTAATTTTTTAGAAACTTTATTTTGATTATATGCACAACTCATGTTTTAATTGAAAGAAATCAACAAATCGCTATTTTTATAAATTTAAGTAGTTTTGATTTAGTTTTTATGGACTATTATATATCCTATAAGTTGTATTTGAACATATAAAAAATATGCTGTTTGTAGAAATCATTTTCAAAAAGTAAAATTTCGTATCGGTTGAAATGCACACAACCAAAAATCTGCAGTCTGTAGGTTGACAGTCGACCGATGAAATTTTACAGTCGACCGTCGCGACCTTGACTGCTGTGTTCTCTAGTTTTCTGGAAATTCCGTTCTGGACAGTCGACTGATGATTTTTTACAGTCGACTGATATTACTTAAAATTATTTTAATTGAAGTTTTAGATTTTTCACTCCGGACAGTCGACCGATGGCTTTTTATAGTCGACTTCTAATACTTAGAATTATTTTCTCAAAGTTATTAGATTTTTCTCTCTAGACAGTCGACCGACGCTTGTCTATAGTCAACTGATACTGACGTATCTTGATATATTTAAATGTTCTTTTAAATGATTTATTCTCTAAATGTTTTAATCTATAACTTACTATTCTATACTTTATCTTCTACTGAACAAATGTTTTCAAGTTGTTTTAACTGAGCAATTTATGTTGGAAGATTGGTTTGGGTGTTTGGGCGTGAGTCTCTAGAGGGTGTGTGTGACCCTAGTATACCGGCAGTTGAGATATTTATATTTGGGCCTGTTGAGGCATTTTCGTTGATCAGTTGTTGAGTTAAGTCCGGTGGGGTACACCAACTCTAGGAGATCCGTAAAGTAATTACATAACCTAAATGATAAGGACAGGCACTAGTGGTGATATGATGAATGAGAACATGGGTTATGGACCTCAGTATGGCTCGCAGTGTGAGATTATCCTCGGAATTACCCAGGTGTGAGTGAAATAGTCTCCGAAATTACCTGTGGTGTGGGATTGATCTCCAGAATTATTGGGGTCGAGGCGACACTCATGTGGTATACGTGTGATGAGGTGTCATAGCTTGCGGTGTGGGATATTCTCGAAGATCCCAGGTGTGAGTGAAATAGTCTTCGAAATTATCTGTGGATAGAGATTGACCTCCGGAATTATCGGAGCATGGGCTAATACTTACAGTGTATCTATATCTCGTAGTAATCATAGAAGTAGGATTAGTTGCATTGCGGGGGATTAAACCATATAAAGTGGAGACGTTAAGGGCTTGCACCGGACCTATGTAGAGTGGGATGCATAGACTCCGACAAGTACGCATTAGAGAGTCAGCATATAACATTGATGTTTTCTTGACTTGGTATTATGCATGTGTTTTCGGTTTTCTACACTTGACACTTAGTCTAGTTTCACTTGATGTTTTCGTGTTTCGTGGTTATTCCCTAATTCACTTACTCTTGTTTATTTCCTGTTGTTGATGAATTTATGCTTTATTTATGTTGCTTGTTTTTATGCCACTCACACCATTATGGCTGACCCCTTTAGTTTGGGGGGTTAGAGTTATCTCTAGCCTCATATTTTATAGATGATTACCTATAGCTTGGGATTTGGATGCTTGAGTTAAAGTGATGTAATGGATTGTGTGATTTTGTAAAAGAAAGTGTTGTAAAGAAAGAGAGTTTGTAATTCAAGGTGTATGTATTCCACTGTGCTATGTAAATATTATTGTAATGAAATTCTGAGAAAAAATTTACTGGTATTTTGAGCTGTGTTTAATATTATATTTGAAGTTGATGCTGGGAATTGTGCCACGTATTTCTAAGATATCATATTAGAAGTTCGGGGCGCTACACCCACAACCATAAACCACATCACAGCAGGGACGAAACATAAAATTAAGAGACAGTATCGGGGGGGGGGGGGGGGGGGGGGGGGGAGAGTATATACATCAGAAAAACGAAAACGAGAATTCATATACCAGTGGCATCAAAACAGGAGAAAGAAAAGAAAAAGCCAACAACCCAAGCCCAAAAACAACAAACAGTTTTGGTGTTTAAAAATAGTAAAGTGAATGAGCCATTTGGCTCCATTCTTTTTGAAATTTTGATGGTGAGAAGGGGTAAGTAGCAGAAAACTATAATGAAGTAGGTTAATGCTACACCTACTATCAAATCTACTACTTTTCTCTTTACTATCTTAGGTGGCACACTACTATTGGATATTTTTAGCACCTACTCTACAATAACCTCCATTAATAGTATACTGATGATGCTTGTTTCTGGGTGTAGGGGCAACAGGTGTGAGTTCTTGTAATTTGTGAAGCAGAAGATGCGGTACTGGCACTGATCCGATCCTAGGCTATAGGACCAGCTCGGGAGTAGTAGGAGAGGGGCAGAGGCCGAATGCTCGGCTCGGATCTCATAGCTTGGCTCGGCTCGGACTTCTGTACCTGCACACGGCCTAGAAACACCGGGAGAAGTCTCGGCGACAGGTCCTCCGACGATCAAGTTAGTCAATGAGAAAGCAACAATAGCTAGGGTTCAAGTAGGGAAAAGATTTATTACCTTTGGCAAGGAGGAGGGGGTTGGTATTTATAGGCAAGGGTAAACGGGTCTGGGACCCTAACAGGCCGGGTCGGACCCGTTTGCTCGTGGGCCTGAGTTGGCAGAAGCCCGTTGGACTTGTTGACTTGATAATCTGGGATGAGCGACATCTGAGGGAATCTGATGGCCCTGATGGGGCCACGCCATCTATACCATATCAGGATCCCCCACTCCTGGATGGGTGTGTAGGCCAGCCATGGAGGAGTAGTTTGTCTCTGTGGGAAGAGTGGAGCGGTGTATTCGGTGAGTATGACTTGTAGAGTCTCAGAGAGGTAATGGAGGGTAGGACGAAGGAAATCCCCAGGAGAGTAACGACGCCGAGCGTCGAGCATCAAGGGTCGGGAGCCGAGCGTCAAGGCCTAGCCCGTGAAAGAGCCAGGAATTAGCTTGGGGTTCGTACCAAGCGTCGAGGGTCGATTGTCGAGCCCCCTGCTTGTTGGAAGCTATGGCGTGGCTCAATGTCAATGCCGAGCGTCGAGCCCCCTGGACACTACCGAGCGTCGAGCGCGTCATTGCCGAGTGTCGAGCTCATATAGTTTGAGAAAGTTAAGGCGTGGCTCGAGGTCAATGCCGAGCGTCGGGCCCATCCCTGCTTGTGAGAAAGCTAGGGCGCGGCTCGAGGTCATTGCCTAGTGTCGAGCCCTTATAGCTTGAGAAAGCTAAGGTGTGGCTCGAGGTCATTGCCGAACATCGAGCCCATATAGCTTGAGAAAGCTAAGGCATGGCTCGAGGTCAATATCGAGCGTCGAGCCCCCTGCTTGTGAGAAAGCTAGGGCGTAGCTCGAGGTCAATGCCGAGCGTCGAGCCCCCTGCTTGTGAGAAAGTTAGAGCATAGATCGAGGTCAATGCCGAGCGTCGAGCCCCCTGCTTGTGAGAAAGCTAGGGCATGGCCCGAGGTCATTGTCGAGCGTCAAGCCCCTATAGCTTGAGAAAGCTAGGGCGTGGCTCGAGGTCAATACCGAGCGTCGGGCCCATCCCTTCTTGTGAGAAAGCTAGGGCATGGCTCGAGGTCAATGCCAAACGTCGAGCCCCCCTGCTTGTGAGAAAGCTAGGGCATGGCTCGAGGTCAATGTCGAGCATCGAGCTCATGTAGCTAGAGAAAGCTAGGTTGTGGCTCGAGGTGATTGCCGAGCGTAAAGCCCATATAGCTTGAGAAAACTAGGGCATGGCTCGAGGTCAATGTCGATCGTCGGGCCCATATAGCTTGAAAAAGCTAGGTTGTGGCTCGAGGTCATTGCCGAGCATCGAGCCCATATAGCTTAAGAGAGTTAGGGCATGGCTCGAGGTCAATGCCGATCGTCGAGCACCCTGCTTATGAGAAAGATAGGGCGTTGCTCCAGGTCAATGCCGATCGTCGGGCCCATATAGCTTGAGAAAGCTAGGTTGTGGCTCGAGGTCATTGCCGAGCGTTGAGCCCATATAGCTTAAGAAAGCTAGGGCATAGCTCGAGGTCAATGCCAATCATCGGGTCCATATAGCTTAAGAAAGCTAGGTTGTGGCTCGAGGTCATTGCCGAGCATCGAGCCCATATAGTTTGAGAAAGCTAGGGCGTGGCTCAATATCAATGCCGATCGTTGAACCCCCCTGCTTGTAAGAAAGCTAGGGCGTGGCTCGAGTTCAATGACGAGCGTCGATCCCATACAGCATGTTGGAAAAGCTAGGGCGCTACATGTGATGCTGACGTCATGGGGGAGAATCGAGGCATTGAAATCTTATCAGTCGTAAGATCTTGATGATCAAGTTTGAACGGTCAGGATTCTAACCGCGAAATTCGAGGCATCAATTGTTTCTCTATAAATCCTCCACCCCCCCTCTCCATTTCTTCACTTTGCTTTATCTTTCTAAAAATCGGAGCTTCTCTCTCTAGCCGCCGGCGACAACTTTTCTGTTGATCTCCCCATTTACAAAATCCAGGTTAGTATTGTTTTTGTTATGTCAACACAGTAATAACATGGAAATTAACGACCGAGTTCCGAAGCGAGTGCCTCTGGTCGAGATGAGGGGGATCGTCAGTCGGACTCCACATCCTAGGATCTGGACGACCGAGTTTTAGATGTGGTGCCGCTACGTAGTCGCAAGCCTTATGTGGTGGAGTCCAGCAGTTCCACTGGTGAGGTGGAAGTATTAGGTGAGGAGGTCGAGGAAGGAGCGGCGGATGAGGGGGTCAGGGAAGGAGTCGAGGAAGGCATGGCGGAGGGGGTTAGTGAGGAAGAAGAGGTTCTCCCGCCTTTGGCGACATCGTCTCCTTCGAGGGCTCCTCGTATTCGAAAGAAAAAAAGGAAGTGGCGCCTTCCGGACAGTCCGAGGATGCCGGACGAGTTCGAGCCCACGCACGGGCTCGACGTCCCTTACTTTAAGAACCCACTGTCTATCAGGATGTATCCTAACGATGTTGAGAACTTGGTTCAATTTGGGATGGAGGTGTCTTCGCCGGGCCGGACCCAGATACAGATGGACAAAGTTCAGTGCGTTCTGAAGGACGACTACCTGTTCGTGATAAAGGTCAGTTATTTCCTTGGGCGGGAGCATGAGCTGATGATCCCGAGCCATGGTTTCCGCCCTACCGCCGAGTTGACCCCCAGTTTCTGCATATTTCCTGAGGACGCCTTCGTTTCGGGGCGAAGGCTGCCGTTGCACCCGTTTATCAAGAAGGTGCTGAGGTGGGGGGATCTCTGTCCGATGCAGTATGGTCCCAATTCTTGGAAGCAGTTGGTTTGCTTCATTCTGAAGTGTGAGGAGAAGAAGGTGCCCTGAAGCTGAAGTATTTTCGGGCTGTCTTAGGGGTGAGCTCGCTTGGAGATCAGAAGGGCATATACTATATATCGCCTCACCCCCACAAGAAGGTGATGCACGGGAAACTGGATTCCATCAAGGGGTGGAAGGCTAAATACTTCGTGATTCGAAGCGAGATACCTTGGAAAATTCCAACAGTTTGGAATTTTTACAAGCCGAACGACAAACCCCCGAGGCGGAGTGGGCTGATGTCAATCGGATCGTCGAGGGGCACAGCAATGGCTGGCCGTATGTGACAGAATTGCACTTGGCCCGGATCGGACTGTGTAACGCCCCAGATCCCCGTTAACGGACATCTGTGATGCAACCAGAATCTTTGCCTTCAAATGCATCTCAACACAGTAATAACATGGAAATTTAAAAACTTTTATTGCCAAATAAGTCTTTACATCACTAATTACAACTGATATCTTATTCTTGGACAAGGAGTACAAAATACATTGACTCATTACAACTTATTACAACCATTTACAAACTCCCCTTGTAAGCTATTAGTTGCCTCCCAGATACGTAATCGACTGATCACTGCCGAAACTCCGCTGAGTGGCCCATCTGCTTCCCTGGGACTTGCTCCTCGTCTTGAGTCTTCTGCTGCGCGACTCTGATATTTCTGCACCTGCTCGAACGGTAGGACCGGTACCTAAAAGGTAGGAAACGTCAGTACTTCGACTGACGCAATGCTTATAAGAAACAACGATCTCCAACCTGGCAACCACAAACCATCTTGAATGGAAAAAGAAACGTGCATCCTAATTCCCTATTGTTCGTGTATGCCATGATTCTACAACTAGATGCATCAATCACGTGCATACTTCTAATACAAGAAAGACTTTAGAACTCTGGATACGCGTGCATCCCATACTACATACGTTCCAGATCAAAGCATGGCCTAATCTAATGCACAAAACAAAGAATGCACACGATGCACCGATTCTAATGCAATTCATTTGGGAACGTATGCATCCCGTACTACATACTTCCCCAAAATCAACTTCAATAGAAACGTATGCATCTCATACTGCATACTTTCCAAAGAGTTCGTCTCTCCTGATTGTAGGGTTCAATCCCTCGTCATGCATCCTACCCTTGTACTCATCCTGTTCCCAATAGATATCCGTGTCTGAGGAGGTTGCAGTCATTCGATCTAGTCCCTTACTGCAGTCCCTAAAGTGGTGGTCGTGTTTTCCACTTAGTACCCGCGTACGGACCTCACTCAAAAAGTCGTGTTAAACCTTCCGGTATGAAACCATGTACCCAATAACATTCCAGTACAAGCGATGCACCTAATGACGTCAATGATTCATATAAGAACAAACCCACGCACATAGGAACATGACGGCTTCGATGGTCAAATCCCCCTATCCGACAGGAGCACCTTCTGTTCCTTACTCCGGCTCTTTGGGAATTAACAGATCGAGATACGAGACCGCGAACTCAAAACCCGAGAACCAAATTCGTATCCCTACGACAGGAAAAGTACAACACCCGACTATGGTTTGCTAGTACTAATGCAATGTACACACCCCCTAGTACATCCTTCTAATCCAAGACTCACTCTAACCATCCAGTAAAAGATTGCCTTCCAAAACTCTGCCCATCGACTACTGGCCCCGGCGACGCAAATCCCGCTCACCACTTCCCCTAGCTTAGAGTCGTCCCTTACCATGGCCCGCATTCATCCTCAACCGGAATGAATACAACTCTACGGCACCAAACTAGACGTCCAACGCCTCGGCGGAAGTTCATACCTAGGGTCGATAGGCGCAGGGTATCACCCTACCCTAGTGACTAACTCGAGTCACAACAAACCTCCACAGGAGTCACACCAACAAGACCAGCAAAAGACACCGTTCATACCCAAACAATGAGTTATCAACTCTTAGGTCTTAGGTACACAAAGAAAATGGTTCTTCCAACACTTAGCCAAAACCATGACTAAACCAAACTAATGATGCTCTGCCTGAAACTTAAAAAGATCATAACTCCAACAATACAACTCAGATTTAGGTATTCAAGCTCAATCTGGAAAGGTAAAGAACTAGGCTACAACTCTCTAGTTGATCATCACCTCAGATTCAGTCATCTAAATCCTCAAATTTACCTCACAAGCCTCAGCCTGTGTAGTTCCTGTACACTGGTTGTACCTTACCGGTAGCATAAAACACTACATACTCATCGGAATGATACAAGTTCAGGTTCTGTGGAAAGGTGTAATTGTCCTCTACAACTTCCTAGTAAAATAGACATTACTCTTAGGTGTACAAAACCACACATAAGACAATACTCAAACAGAGCCTTCAGCTCAAAACCTGATTTCTGTCCAGTCTTACAAAACTCATATTTAATAATCTACTCACAGGAATTTCTTCAAATAAGGCTTGTTGGAAATCTCAAGATGTCTACTGCAAATTACTAGTAGAACACTTCCTTAAAATCTACTCTTGCAGAGCCTCAACAGTACCATCTTATCAAGACAAGATTAGAGAACTCCCCACCCTGAGTTGGCTTGAGAGGTTGTGGTGTGCCTTGAGCTTCTCCTCCAAAAATCCCACTCCAAAGCTTGGAAATCCCCCTTCTTTCTTGCTTCTTCCACTCTTTCTTTTTCTTTCTTTTTCCTTTCTTTTTTTTCTAAAATTTTCAGAGCTTGGGAGGGGGAAGAAGGGGGTTTTAATGAGAGGGGAGTGAGGAAAGAGGGAGGACTGAGGGGGGGCGGCCATAGGGGTAGGGAGTAGGGGGTAGGTAGGCTAGGTGGTTTTGGGAAAACCATGGTCTTGCTCTTGGTTTTGAGACAAGTCTTGTGCTGAATTTGTTTGGTCTTGATCAAGCTCTAAATGAGAGATGAGAGGTTATATTTGAGTGCATGCAATGTATATCCATTGTAGTATCATACAATTTGCATATTTGCATAAATACCACACTCAAAACTAGTTTACATACTAGTATCGGTCCGTCTCATTCTCGCGCATTGTCAAGAATGCAACCACCCACACGAACCACCCCGCAAACAATAAGCGCAACTCACATCAAACATACGTATATAATCAAACAACACTGCAATATATACATACATACAGACAATATATATCTATAGAAGCATTATATTATCCGGGATATTACATTACTCCCTCCTTAGAATCGTTCTGTCCCCAGAACGATGCTAGGTCAAAAAATAGAAAACAATCATCAATGATCAGGAGATGCTTTCCTTGATCATCTCCAATACCTCGAGGAACACCCTCGAAAACTGATTCTTAAAGTGGTCAATACCGGCTCACAAGCCTCAAGCGCTCAACGCATCCTTCCATCTTGGAGGTCAATCTCATCATGTGGATCATTTTGGGGCCTGCCTCATCCCGCATCCATCGTACCGGGGATGAATCACCTTGGGAGATGTCGCTTTCGTTCCTAGAATAATGGAGACCAATTCCTACTCCACAGATCATTCTGGGGCCTATTTTATCCCTCGTTTGGAATACTAGGGAATGTCTCACTCCATGGATTATTCTGGAGCCTCCACCACATGAACTCCCCATGAGTATTGCTCTCGTCTCGAAATACTGGAGATCAATCACACTCCACAAATCATTCTGCGGCCTATTTCATCCATCGTCTAGAATACTAGGGAATATCTCACTCCGTGGATCATTCTGGAGCCCTTACTCATCCCTGAATTCCTTCGTGGGTATTACTCTCGTCCTCAGAATACTGGAGATCAATCCCACTCCACAGATCATTCTAGGACCTATTTCATCCCTCGTCTGGAATAGTAGAGAATATCATACTCCTTGGATCATTCTAGAATCAACATCCCACTAACCTGCTTGTGAATGTTGCTCTCGTCCCTGGAATACTGGAGATCAATCCCACTCCAGAGAACATTCTGGGGCCTATTTCATCCCACGTTCCGGAATACTGGGGAATATCTCGCTCCGTAGATCATTCTGGAGCGAACATCACACAATCTTCCCCCATGAGCGTCGCTCTCGTTCCTGGAATACTAGAGACCAATTCCTACTTTACAGATCATTCTGGGGCCTATTTCATCCTTCGTCCGGAATACTGAGGAATGTCTCACTCAATGGATCATTCTGGAGCCGATCTCATCACACGAACTCCCCGTGAGTGTCACTCTCGTCCCAAAATACTGGAGATCAATCCCACTCCATAGATCATTCTAGGGCCTATTTCATCCCTCGTCTGGAATACTGGGGAATATCTCTGATATGGCTAAAAATAGGGTTAAATTAGAACCGTCCAAATCGGGTGCGAATCTTAAAGCCTTACAAATAGGTCTGAAGTGGGTACTGGGTCTTCTTACCAAAAGCCCAGTAACCCACAAATGGATCCATCCCAACTGGGTGCGGGTTTCAACCCGCAGCAAACCCGGTCCAGCAGGATAGAATTAGGATTTCTGATTAATCCTAATCAACGGCCTTGATTTATATCTATCCTTTCACTGGGAATTAGGGATTACATTCCTAATCTGATCCTAGGGATTACATTCCTAATCTGATCCCAAAGGCGGCTATAAATACCCCCCCATCCACCACCATTAGGAGGTAATCAATCTTTTGCCAATTTACGCTCTTTCATAATCTTCTCTGATTACTGACTTGAGCGTCGGAGGGTGCGTCGCTGGGATCAACCCTGGTGTATTCACTTTTTGCAGGTGAACGGCGGGAGTCAACGGTCAAACTCCGGCGGAAAAGGTTAAGGTTCGATTATTCAGTTTCCTTAAGAATCCACAAATACAATCTGTTTGCCCCCACACCAGATTCAGCAGTAACAGATTGGCGTCGTCTGTGGGAACCAATGAATAGCAGCTCTTCCTCTTCCCGTTGGTCAGATCTTACCCAGCCATGCCTCCAAAGAAACTTAGATCTAGGGGGTCCAACCGTGGACCTACTCTTCAATAGGAGAACCCCCTGGAAACGGTCCAGCCACAGGGACTCCCTCCTCAACCTGACCAAGCCCCGTAGCAGGACCAACTTCCTCCTCAGAATCTTCAACCCCCTTGCGGTCAAACCGGTCCCAAGAATGCTAGTGCGGGGGGCTCTCGTCCCAATCCTCAGAAACAACCTCTCCAACATGACCGCATCTCCGTACACAACCCCTCTATCGACTCCATGGCATCCCACAACCCCCGAGCTTCCGATGACCTTCGTAATACCATCCTCAATCTGCAGAAGGAAGAGGATCTTCACCGCCGTTTGGATGAAAGGCGGGCCCGAGAGGGAGCCTCCCGCCAACAACGTCCAAATGAGCAATCTCCTCATCCCCGAGACTACAAAAGGTCCCCTCCTCGGTGAGGGCAGAGAGAGTCCCCCAGCCACCATAGGAGAAGACCTCACTCTCCTGTTGGTCGACAACCTCCGAGGAACAATGACGCACCCATCACTCATGCTGAGTTCCAGCAATTCTAGGCAACCGTCTTACATGCCCTCAATCTCCAACCCAACAACAATGCTCCGAGGGTCCCCACTCCTCCTCCGGTCCAAAGTCCTCACCGACCGTCCCTAACTCCTCCCCCAGCTCCTAGCAACCCCCAGCACATTCCTAGTCCTCGTCACTCCCGGAGCTGCCGTCGTCGTAGCCTTCGCTCTCCCTCATACGAAGACGAGTCCAGAGGCTCGTTTGATTACCGTCGAAGGGATGACACTGTCTACCGTTGTCTCCACAAAATGGAGAGGCACTTGGGTCAGCTAGACAGAGAAGAAGAGCTTAGAGGAAGGACCCTCCGTCCAAGTTGACCTCCTTTCTCTCGAACCATCATGGAGGCGCCCGTTCCAATAGGCTTCAAGCCTCCACAATATGAGACTTATTCCGGGGAGTCCGACCCCGTGGACCACATCGAAAGCTTTAAGACCCTCATGCTAATCCACCAAGCTTCTGATGCCCTGCTGTGCAAAATCTTCCCCGCCACTCTCAAGGGTCCGGCTCGGGAATGGTACTCTCGCCTCGCCCCATCCTCAATATTCTCCTTCGAGCAATTTGAGACCCTCTTCGTCACCCACTTCGTAAGTAGCCGCCGAACTGAGAAGACCAGCATTTCGCTACTCTACCTCAACCAGAAGAAGGGCGAAAAGCTGAGAGACTATGTGAAAAGGTTCACCGCGGAAGCTAGGTCCATCGCTTCCCTCAACCAGTCGGTTGCTGCAGCAGCATTCCAATCAAATGTCCTTAACTCCAGCTTTTGGTCCTCCATTGACAAGAAGCCCCCGCAGAACTTCTCCGACCTCCTCCTTCGAAGCGAGAAGTATATCCGGGCTGAGGAAGCTGAGCATCGCCCCACCTTTGAGGGGCCTTTCTCCGGAACCAAAAGAAAGGCGGGTGAAGAAGAGGGAGCTAAGAAGCTCCATAAGGACAATGGCGATCAGCGCCGCCCTCCCCCCAGATTTGAGAAATTCACTCCTCTTAACACCAACATTTCCACTATTCTCATGGAAGTTGAGAAGGAAGGGGTGATACCTTCTGCCCCGAAGATGAATACCCCTGGTAAGAAGAGGGACAGAGAGAAGTGGTGCCGCTATCACCGGAACCATGGCCACGACACCAACAATTGTCGGGCCTTGAAGAACGAGATCGAGGCCCTCATCCAGAGGGGGCAGCTGGCCAAATTCATGAGAAAGGACCGAACCGATCTTTCTCCGCCCCCTCGGGGGGCTAACAAGCGTCCTGAATGACGCGATGAGACACCCGAATTCGAAGAGGAACATATCCTGCACCTCATTTATGGAGGCCCCATAGGGGGCTCCTCCAACTCCTCTCGAAAGGCGTTTATAAGAGAAGTCAATTCGGTTCACGGCACTCCTCCCCCTAAAGGCCTCAGAGTACCACTCACATTCTCAGATGAAGATCTCTAAGGGGTCCGAACACCCCATTGTGATGCACTTGTGATCAACCTCCATATGGCGAACTTTAAAGTGGAGAGGATCCTAGTGGACAATGGAAGCTCCCTTAACATTCTCTTCCTCGCGGCTTTCCGAGGGCTCAAGCTGTCCCGGGACAGGCTCAAGCCAGCCGGCTACACGCTCCATGGGTTCACGGGAGTACCAGTGACTGTCGAAGGGGTAATCACCCTCGACATAACCGCTAGCAAAACTCCTACTACCCGAACGGAGCCGATGGATTTTATGGTCGTTGATGTCCCCGCCACTTATAATGTCATCCTAGGCCGTCCCGGCCTAGCTACTTTCGAAGCCATCCCCTTGGCTTATCACCTCAAGATGAAGTTCCCCACCCGGGCAGGAGTGCGGGAAGTAAGAGGCAGTCAAGAAATGGCCCGCAAATGCTACATGACCTCTACTAGGGGACCAGTCCTCTCCCTCGAAACTCTTGAAATTCCCCAAGAGAGTGTCCGACCGACGTCCGAGCCGGTGGATGAATTGGAGGAAATGCTCTTCTGCGAGCAGGACCCGAGCCGCAAGTTCTTTATCAGCAAGACCCTCCTATCTGCCCTATGCTCCGACATAGTCCAATGCATTAGAAAGAACTGCAACCTCTTCGCATGGTCGACTGACGACATGCCAGGAATCTCTGAAGAGCTCCTCGTCCACCACCTGAGTGTTGCACTGGGGTCCAAACCGGTTCAACAGAAGAGGTGCAAATTTGCTCCCGAGCGCCAACAAGCTATAAAAGAAGAGGTGGACAAGCTCCTTAAGGCTCGGTTCATACAGGAGGTCAATTATCCCGAATGGCTCTCAAATGTTGTGATGGTAAAGAAGGCCAACGGGAGCTGGAGAATCTGCATCGATTTTACCAACCTGAATAAAGCATGCCCCAAAGATCCATTCCCTCTTCCAAGCATCGACACCCTGATTGACGCCACTTCGGGCCATGAGCTTCTCAGCTTCATGGATGCTTTTTCCGGGTAAAATCAAATCCATATGTTTCCCCCGGATATCCCGAAGACCTCCTTTGTTACCGATCAGGGCCTCTACTGCTACAGGGTGATGCCTTTCGGGTTGAAGAATGCAGGCGCCACCTATCAACGCCTCGTTAACAAAGTCTTCCAAAATCAGATCGGCCGCAACATGGAGGTGTATGTTGATGATATGCTTGTGAAAAGCATCCATGGGGCCGACCATGTCACCGATCTACAAGAGGCATTCGATATACTCAAGAAGCATGATATGAGGCTTAATCTGAACAAGTGTGCGTTCAGAGTCTCGTCGGGAAAATTCCTAGGCTTCATGGTCAGCCAAAGAGGAATCGAAGCCAACCCCGAGAAGATCAAAGCCATACTGGACATGGCTCCCCCCAAGATTGTGAAAGAGGTTCAGAAGTTGACAAGACACCTCGCTGCCATAGGGCATTTCCTTTCTAAGTCAGGGGAGAAGTGCCTTCCCTTCTTCAAAGCACTCAGAGGGTAGTAGCAAGAATCCTTCGATCAGCTCAAAGCCTACCTAGTCAATCCCCCTCTTCTCAGCAAGCCTATCCCCGGGGAAACCCTCTACCTCTACTTAGCTGCCTCTGAACAGACCCTCAGTGCCGTCTTGGTGAGGGAAGAAGACAGGGCTTAGAAGCCCATCTATTACGTAAGCAAGGTACTTCGGGATGCCGAGCTTTGTTATCCAAGGCTAGAGAAGATGGCATACACCTTGGTTATGGCAGCTAGGAAGCTTCGCCCATATTTGCAGTCCCACTCGGTGGTCGTTCTTACCGACCAACCGCTGAAGCAAGTCCTTCACAAGCCGGAGACCTCTGGCCGTCTCATGAAGTGGTCAATCGAGCTGAGCCAGCATGATATATTATACCAGTCTCAGACCGTAATCAAAGCTCAGGCCTTAGCTGAATTCATAGTTTAGAGCACCATTTCTGAGGTCAGTCAAGCGGCAAACGGACCTCCTATTTGGACGGTATATGTAAATGGATCCGCTTGCACCGAAGGGAGCGGAGCCGGGGTTATTCTGGCAGGCCCAGATGACTTCGTTCTCTAATACTCCCTCCGCATCAACTTCAAGGCCTCCAACAATGAAGCGGAGTATGAAGCCCTTATAGTCGGTCTCGGAATGGCCCGCAAAGTAGGGGCACAACGTCTCCGGATATTTAGTGACTCTCAACTGGTTGTAAATCAAGTCTTGGGCGAGTACGAAGCACGAGATGACCGAATGGCTAAGTATCTAGCCAAGGTTCAAAATCTCATGGCTCTATTCGAAGAGGCACTTATTCAGCGAATCCCCAGAGAGGAAAATTCCCAAGCAGATGCCCTCTCCAAGTTAGCCTCTTCTTCCCTCCAAGGTCTCGAGCAGACTGTCCTGATTGAGGTACTCCTGAGGCCGAGCATAGAAGAAGAAACTTCCGACTCGATGGAGTCACTGCCTGTTCAACTTCAGGATAATTGGATGAAACCCCTGATAGAATTCCTAAGGGATGGGCTCCTCCCCGAAGACACAAAAGAAGCTCGTCCAGTCAGAACCAGAGCAGAGCGGTACACCCTTATTGAGGGGGTCCTGTACAAATGCTCCTTCACTCAAATAGACGGCAGACCCTACTTGAGGTGCCTTTTCCCAGAACAAGCCACATATGCCGTACAAGAGCTTCATGAAGACATAGGCAGAGCACATTCAGGGTCCATATCACTCGCCCGAAAGGTGTTGAATTATGGATACTTCTGGCCTACCCTCCTCCAAGACGCCGAACGACACGTTCGGCAATGCAGCTCTTGTCAAAAGTATTCCAACATTCGTCGCCTACCCCAAGCTCAGCTCAGCTCCCTATCAAGTTCGATCCCTTTTGCAATGTGGGGGATGGATTTACTGGGGCCGTTTCCCCCAGCTCCCGGCCAGCTCAAATTCTTAGTCGTGGCAATCGACTACTTTTCAAAGTGGATAGAGGCCGAGCCCTTGGCTATAATCGCCGAGAACAAAGTACTTCAATTCTTCTGGAAGAGCATCATCTGCAAGTTCGGCATCCCTCGAGTCCCTATAACAGACAATGGAACACAATTTACAGGGGGCGCATTCCGAGCTCTATGTGAAGACCTCGCTATCCAACAACGCTTCTCCTCCGTCTCCCACCCACAGTCAAATGGTCAAGTAGAAAATGCCAACCGACAAATCCTCTCCGGTATTAAGAAGAGGCTGGATAAGTCCGCTAAAGGCTTATGGGTTGATCAGCTCCCTAACGTACTGTGGAATTACCGCACTACGAAACGGACCCCTACAGGAGAGTCGCCATTTAATCTCACCTATGGGTCTGAAGCTGTGATCCCCTTGGAAGTCAGTGTACCATCTCCTAGCCTCATTGCCTATGAAGAAGAGCAGAATGCCAGGGAGCTTCGGGCGCATTTGGATTTGATTGATGAGCTCCGTGAAAGAGCATCGATTTGCCAACAAAGCTACCGAAGGAGGATCGAGCTGGCCTACAACAAGAGAGTCTGTCCCATCGACCTCAAAGAAGGGGACTTGGTCCTCAGAAAGTTAGCTATCTCATTCCCCAGTCAGAAGAACAAGCTAGCCCCAAATTGGGAAGGACCCTACAAGATCACCAAAGTGGTTCGGCCCGGGACATACCGTCTAGAAGACCTTGAAGGAAGAGAGATTCCCAAGACTTGGAATGCCGATCATCTCTTGAAGTACCAAGAGAGCGCATGAATGCCTCTCTGAGTACCTTCAGATGTCGAACCGTTCCTTTCCCTTCACTTGTATTTTACTTTTGCTTGTTTATTTCTCCAATGTAATAACAGCTCGCAACTTAGAAGCAGCCAACTATTAGTTTTCAATAAAGAACATTTTTCTTCATATCTTACTTGTGAATTTCTTGTATCTCTCTGTTTTTACCTTCTTTATACTCTAACAACGAGTTCAGAGTCCAACACTTGGCTCGACTCCGCTTCGCAAGCTCGCACTTAAGCGAGCTAGAAGTGGTTCGCCATTCGGAATTGCTCCCACAACCGTTGAAACATACTCAAACGACGAGTTCGGAGTCCAACACTTGGCTCGACTCCGCTTCGCAAGCTCGCTCTTAAACGAGCTAGAAGTGGTTCGCCATTCGGAATTGCTCCCACAACCGTTGAAACATACCCAAACGACGAGTTTGGAGTCCAACACTTGGCTCGACTCCGCTTCACAAGCTCGCTCTTAAGCGAGCTAGAAGTGGTTCGCCATTCGGAATTGCTCCCACAGCCGTTGAAACATACCCAAACGACGTGTTCGGAGTCCAACACTTGGCTCGACTCCGCTTCGCAAGCTCGCTCTTAAGCGAGCTAGAAGTGGTTCACCATTCGGAATTGCTCCCACAACCATTGAAACATACTCAAACGATGAGTTCGGAGTCCAACACTTGCTCGACTCCGCTTCGCAAGCTCGCTCTTAAACGAGCTAGAAGTGGTTCGCCATTTGGAATTGCTCCCACAACCGTTGAAATATACCCAAACGATGAGTTCGGAATCCAACACTTGGCTCGACTCTGCTTCCTAAGCTCGCTCTTAAGCGAGCTAGAAGTGGTTCGCCATTCGGAATTGCTCCCACAACTGTTGAAACATACTCAAACGACGAGTTCGGAGTCCAACACTTGGCTCGACTCCGCTTTGCAAGCTCGCTCTTAAGCGAGCTAGAAGTGGTTCACCATTCGGAATTGCTCCCACAACCGTTGAAACATACTCAAACGACGAGTTCGGAGTCCAACACTTGGCTCGACTCCGCTTCGCAAGCTCACTCTTAAGCGAGCTAGAAGTGGTTCGCCATTCGGAATTGCTCCCACAACCGTTGAAATATACTCTCGCTTCGCTGCCGCGCGCGAAATTCCTACAACTAAACTAGACGTGGGAGAAGAGCAAAATCTCTACAACTATACTAAACATGGGAGAAGCTGATGCTTGGTCTACCATTCGTATGCTAGTCTTGGTACACTGCATCTCTTGATCCTCGCGGTTGGAAGGTCATTAATATGAATTTGCTATATTCTTCGTGTTTCCTCAAGAGAAGATATCAGCTTCAAACATGAAATTGTTAGAGGCTTCGGTGAATTCCCAGCCTGGATAGTCCTTAGTTTTTTTCACAAGGCGAAGTCGAAGGTCCACGACAGACCTAGTCCTTGATCAAATACTAGACTATGAAATCACCTCTAGAATCTCGTATATTGTCGACCAATGCCCAGGACTCTGAGGAGCTAACCTCTGGTTCTTATGGTTCGTTTAAAGTTGAAGTAATCCTCTAAAAGGTGGCTCTCCACTGCAAGAAACTCACTCTCACAAATTCACGAGCCAAGAGGTTCGAAGCAGTGCTCGGCACGCCTAATTGAGCGCTCTTGGCACCAACGCCCAAACAAGCAAAAACCTTGCTCTGGACCTCGGCACGCCTAGTCGAGCGCTCTTGGCACCGATGCCCAAACAAGCAAAAATCTTGCTCTAGGACCTCAGCATGCTTTGCCGAACACTCTTGCCACCGACGACCAAACGAGCAAAAATCTAGCTCTGGATCTCGGCACACAAAAGATAATTACGAGTAAAACAATAACACAAGGCTACTACAATGCAAGTCCCAAAAAAAACGAACATCATTTCAATTAAGTGTGGGGAGACAATACAAAGTGGCATCTTCTTTACAACTAAGCTACAAGACTTCCAAAAGCAAAAACTACAATGTCGACTCGTTACACTTAGACGAAATGCAAAACTTGGAAAACAAAAAATCTTCAACGTTTCCTTGGAGCAGGGATGTTTCGCTTCAAAGACACTCGTGGATGGCGACGCTTGACCCCGGTGCTCGTCCCTAAGCCAGCAAATTGAGACGTGTCTTCGGCGCTGCTCTTAACAGATGCGCCAACAGACACCCCGCTCGATGAAATTGCCATGCCGCTCTGGGCATCACCCAGACTTGGTCGGTCTATGGGCAAACGTGTCGCTAGCTCGTAAAATAAAATGCCTTGCTCGCCTTCCTCGCGAGTGCGGGAAGTGCTCTTGACATTAATTGGCCTCGAGCACGGCTTTAGGTGAGCCACTTCAACCTCCTGCTCAACGATCCTTTGTTTCAGAGAGTCATCTCCTACATCTACCTCGAAGCGAGGAGGTACAGTGGAGCTCGGAATGCTAGGGCGACTGGCGATAATTCGGCGGAGGTGGGTGACTTCGATGCCCCTGTCCACTGTGGCTCTTTTCAACGTGTCAACCTCCGCCGTCAACTCGTCACGTTTGGTCATCAGCCTGCCCACTGCCTTGGTCAGCTCCTCTTCCTCTGCCAGAAGTTCAGCCTCCACAATCTGCAAGTGGTGAACTTCGGTGAGCATATCGTTCCTCTCCGCTGTCATCTTCGACAGAGAGAGTTGGAGACACTTCAACCTTAGCCCATTAGTGAAGGCTGTCGACGAGCCATCCTCCTCGTCTACGGGAGGAATCTCGGCAAGCCGACCCTCTAGTCGCTAAATCTCGATGTCCCGTCGGCTCAAGATCACCTGCAAGTGGTTCTGCTCGCTCTCAGCCTTGCGCAACCCCAACTCAAATTCATAAAGGCGCTCTCGGCACCTGGCCAAACACAGCCTCGTCACCCCCAAGCCGGCCTCGGAACAAAACTCCTCCCCGGAACGAGTAGGTTCGGTTGAGTGGGTCACCTCAACAAGCTGAAAAGATCAAAGCAAATAACGGGGCTCAGTAAATAGTCACAAGTTTACTCCTCATCCGGCCCCTGAACAAAAGCTACATGCACCTAAGGCAAAAGTTCTTTGTCTAAACACTTAGTTGAATTTCAAGCAAACATTTGAAAAAAAGTTATTCAAAAGAGGCACGGGGTCGAGCTCAAAAGTTTCTTTCATTCATTACAAAAGTGCGGTAGCCAGTCTGCAATTAGGCAATACAAGATAGCTCAAAAGACAAAAGAAAAAGAGAAGAAAAAGGAGAAGAAATCAGGGGACGACCTCTTTCCCGGGGCATCAAGATTGGGCGGGGACAGATCCTCCTGAAGGGGCCACAATCGCCAGCGGGGTCACCTCAGTAACCGGCACCTCGCCGACGACCTCGACCTCGCGGTCTTCTTCATCATCACCGTCCTCCTCCTCCGACTTGGGGTCGAAGCCTTCAACGTGCCCAGGGAAGAGCCTCCACCCCGAGCAGTCCACCTCAGGGTATCGCTCCGACACCTGAGTGAGGGCTTTGGTGTAGGCCTTGGCCATGTTTTGGGCGAGGAAGCCTTGCGCCTTCGCCATGGTGGCCGCCTCGGCTTCCTTCACGGCAGCAGCCTTTGCCTCCTCCGCCTCGGCCAGCTGCTTAGCCGTCTCCTCCTCCTGCCGAAGAAGGTCGCCCTCAAGCTTTACAACCAGCCCCTCAAGGTACTCGAGCCTCGTCGTCCTCCCCTCAAACTCGACCCTCAGCTTATCGAGCTCGGTGCCCATTCGAACCTTTTCGACCCGAGCCCGGTCGTTCTCCTGCTTCAACTCCTTCTCCAACTCTGTCATCCTTTTCGAAAGATGACCGAAGTGGACAAGGATCTGCGACAGAACAAAAAACGCAAAGATTTAGAAAATCAAATACGAAAGTAACCAACAAGAGTAAAAATCTGACACTCACCGATACTGCCGAGCGAGCAATCTCGATGGTATCGTCGCCTGCCTGGCCGGCATCCATGGTGGCCCGGTCCTTCGGCATCGCCAGGTGCTTCACCCCCTGCATACTCGCCAGGGAGTCCCCAAGGAACCTATCATGCTTCCGAACCTGCCAGTCCGGAATGTGGATCTTCTTGTGCTCCTCCGTGAGGAGCTCCTCGGCCGTCACCATCAGCGGGGGCATCTCCATCCCGAGGGCTGAGGAGATCAGGAAATCGCACACCTCGGTCGGTGCCGAGGCTACTCCTAGAGTCGGGGTAACCACTGCCGGAGCCTCCACCCCTTCGACCACGCTCGCGACCCTCGGAGCCTTCGCGGGCGGCAGCTTGGTGGAGACCCTCTTGCGCTTCTTCGGCGCCTTACTTCCGAGGGCAGCCCTCTGTGCCATCACCGCGTTGAAATCCATTGTCTCTGCATCAAATAAGGAGCTGGTTAAAAACACAAATTGGAATAAGCAAAGTTTAAAAAAAATGAATGAGAACGTAGAAAGAGCCGCGTACTGGGATCTACGCGGCTGAGACCTTGGGACATGCTGCCGAGCGTTCTTGCCACTAACCATGTTACATGGAAAAAATTGAACCTCGGCACATGCTGCCGAGCGTTCTTGCCACCGACCATGTTATATGGAAAAAATTGAACCTCGGCACATGCTGCCAAGCATTCTTGTCACCAACCATATTACATAGAAAAAATTGAACCACGGCACATGCTGCCGAGCGTTCTTGCCACCGACCATGTTACGTGGAAAATATTGAATCTCGGCACGTGCTGCCGATTGTTCTTGCCACCGACCATGTTACATGGAAAAAATTGGACCTCGGCACATGCTGCAAAGCGTTCTTGCCACCGACCATGTTACATGGAAAAAAATGAACCTCGACACATGTTGCCGAACACTCTTGCCACCGACCCTCTTACATGAAGAAAGTCGCCCCGACTTCGGCAAAAGTCTGCCGAACGCCCTCTTCGCACCTACAGGCCGGCCGAAGTATCTACGCTCTTCGGAATTATGTGCCGAACCCCCAGGGACCTCGGCCCCCTTCAGAGCGAGGGTTCAGAGCGGTCGGAAACGAAGCCGAAGCATATGGGTCATGAAATGGAGGAAACAACATCAAATCGTCTACCTAAGCTTCACGAAAAATGGTTAAAAATTGGGGGAGATCGATTAAAGATTCAGCGGTAATTATAAGCTCAGGGGGACGCTCTTGAACCCCTGGGTAAGCAATAACCGCCTAGAACAGTTACTCAAGACCCCCGAACTACAGATCATCACTCCGCGAAGATAGGTAACCATCAAATAAAAAGCACTACTAACTCGAAAATTACCACAACGTCCCATATAAAGATTCGAAACCCCTTGCGTGGACTCCGATACAACTCCGTAAGCCATTAAAACAGTAAATCTACTCCTCAAAGGCTGATAAAACTCAGTCTTCGGGAGTAGGAGGCTCATGATATGGCTAAAAATAGGGTTAAATCAGAACCGTTCAAATCGGGCGCAAATCATAAAGCCTGGGGGTAACATGGTAATTTCACTTACAAACAGGTCTGAAGTGGGTACTGGGTCTTCTTATCAAAAGCCCAGTAACCCACAAACAGATCCATCCCAACTGGGTGCGGGTTTCAACTCGCAGCAAACCCGGTCTAGCAGGATAGAATTAGGGTTTCTGATTAATCCTAATCAACGGCCTTGATTCATATCTATCCTTTCACTGGGAATTAGGGATTACATTCCTAATCTGATCCCAAAGGCGGCTATAAATACCCCCCCCATCCACCACCATTAGGAGGTAATCAATCTTTTGCCAATTTACGCTCTTTCATAATCTTCTCTGATTACTGACTTGAGCGTCGGAGGGTGCGTCTCCGGGATCAACCCCGGTGTATCGCACTTTTTGCAGGTGAATGGCGGGAGTCAACGGTCAAACTCCGGCGGAAAATGTTAAGGTTCGATTATTCAGTTTTCCTAAGAATCCACAAATACTATCTGTTTGCCCCCACACCAGATTCAGCGGTAACAATCTCACTTCGTGGATCATTCTGGAGCCTCTATACTCATGATCGTTCTTACTTCATCATATCTCCCTTCTAGTGCCTGAGTCAAGTTCTCAGCATATCTTCTAGCTCTCGGTTGCACTACTTGAGGGTCGGTGACCACTCCCTCAGAAGAAAATGAGACTTACCAAGGAGAAGGCAAAAATTTCAGCTTTATGCCTTATCCCAAACACTTAAAATAAAATAAGCACAAGACATGAGATGACCAAATGCCCAAAAAAATCATGCTTTAATAAAAGTCATACTTTCCTGCTATAGAACATATTACAAGTTCATCATCCAAGGCTGCCAAAATGCAACTAACAAAATATATTACTACTTTTGGACTATGATAGTCCATACCACTTCATACTTCTTTCCAGTTAAGCTGAAGCTCGTCGAACCAATTTTTCAAACCTTCGAATGCACAATGGTACTAACTTGGTTCTAAGTCCAGGCCTAAGTCCCTGTTCAAATCTCTTGGCCTTCTTCACTTCGCCTTGCACCATTTCTTGGGGTATAATGAGACAATTGAGTAAATCCGGTTTCATATTTTTGGATGGTCATACCTCCCTGCTTTAAATTTTGATATTCCATTTTCATTTCTTCTTGTACGTTTGGGGGAAAATAATGCTACTTAAACTCATCCCGGAAGTCCTCCCCATCATATGGGTCCTCTTCTCATTCTTCATTTCACAGATTTCCTCGATTTTCTTCCTTGGTATGTCGCAAATTCTAGTCTCAATACTGAATCTCGGCACGGCCTTATCGTTCTTCCTCAAGTTTTTGTTGCGTCTCGCCCTCATTTGCCATTCGACTGCAGAATTGCTACCTGCACATCAGGTTATGAATCTGCTTTTTCGACATCCGGTTGCAGATTTGCCTTCTGGACATTCGGTCGCAGACTTGCCTTCCGATATCCAGTTGCAAGTTTGCCTTCTGGACCTTCAGTTGCAGATTTGCCTTCCGATATCCAGTTGCAGGTTTGCCTCCATTGATGTCTGGTGACAGACTAGCTACCATTTGAACTTGACTGTACCAAGTTTGTTAGTAAAAATGAAGTACACTGAGACTGGTTCAGATATAGGAAAGATCATAATCCTAAGTTGTAAAGTGCTAACTGCCAAACTAAACTCAATTTATCTGGCCTTCATGTCTAATTTCCTACCATGTTAGACTGTAATTTGAAGTCAGCTCTGATACAACTTTTTTGTAACGCCTCAGATCCCCGTTACCGGACATCCGTGACGCAACCAAAATCTTTGCCTTCAAATGCATCTTAACACAGTAATAACACAAAAATTTAAAAAAGTTTATTGCCAAATAAGCCTTTACATCACTAATTACAACTGATATCTTGTTCTGGGACAAGGAGTACAAAATACATTGACTCATTACAACTTATTACAACCATTTACAGACTCCCCTTGTAAGCTATCAGCTGCCTCCCGGAAAGGTAATCGGCTGATCACTGCCGAAACTCCGCTGAGTGGCCTATTTGCTTCCTTGGAACTTGCTCCTCGGCATAAGTCTTTTGCTGCGCGACTCTGATATTTATGCACCTGCTCGAAAGGTAGGATCGGTACCTAAAAGGTAGGGAATGTCAGTACTTCGACTGACACAATGCTGATAAGAAACAGCGATCTCCAACACTTAGTACCCGCATACGGACCTCACTCAAAAGTCATGTTAAACCTTCCGGTACGAAACCATGTACCTAATAACCTTCCGGTACATGCCATGCACCTAATGATGTCAATGATTCATATAAGAACAAACCCACTCGCATAGGAACATGACGGCTTTAAGGGTCAAATCCCCCTATCCGACAGGAGCACCTCCTGTTCCTTACTCTGGCTCTTTGGGAATTAACAGATCGAGATACGAGACCGCGAACTCAAAACCTGAGAACCAAATCTGTATCCCTACGACAGGAAAAGTACAACACCCGACTATGGTTTGCTATTACTAATGCAATGTACACACCCCTAGTACATCCCTCTAATCCAAGACTCACTCTAACCATCCAGTAAAAGATTGCCTTCCAAAACTGCCCATCGACTACTGGTCCTGGCGACGCAAATCCCACTCGCCACTTCCCCTAGCTTGGAGTCGTCCCTTCCGCATTCATCCTCAACCGGCATGAATACAACTCGACGGCACCAAACTGGACGTCCAATGCCTCGGTGGAAGTTCATATCTAGGGTTGATAGGCGCAGGGTATCACCCTACCCTAGTGACTAACTCGAGTCAGAACAAACCTCCACAGGAGTCACACCAACAAGACCAGCAAAAGACATCGTTCATACCCAAACAATGAGTTATCAACTCTTAGGTACACAAATGGAAATGGTTCTTCCAACACTTAGCCAAAACCATGACTAAACCAAACTAATGGTGCTCTGCCTGAAACTTAAAAAGATCATAACCCCCACATTACAACTCAGATTTGGGTGTTCAAGCCTAATCTGGAAAGGTAAGGACCTAGGTTACAACTCTTTAGTTGATTATCACCTCAGATTCCGTCATCTAAATCCTCAAATTAGCCTCACAAGGCTCAGCCTGTGTACTTCCTGTACACTGGTTGCACCTTACCGAAAGCATAAAACACTACCTACTCATCGAAATGATACAAGTCCAGTTCTATGGAAAGGTGTGAATGTCCTCTACAACTTCCTAGTTGGTCACCAATCCAAATTACATCATTTGACCACCCTAAAACTGACATTACTCTCATGTGTACAGAACCACACATAAGACAATACTCAAACAGAGACTTCAGCTCAAAACCTAATTTTTGTCCAGTCTTACAAAAATCATATTTAACAATCTACTCACAGGAATTTCTTCAAATAAGGCTTGTTGGAAAGCTCTAGATATCTACTACAAATTCTTAGTAGAACACTTCCTCAAACTCAGCTCTTACAGAGCCTCAACAGTTCCATCTTATCAAAGTGTCCATTCTGACTGAATTAAGCACATTACATGCTAAAATATCCATCATAATTCACATGCTGACCAAAAGGTCACCAAATTTGCATTACAGAAACTAGACATCATTATGGACAACATGAAAAAAGATTCATATCCAAATTCCAAGTATTTACTGAGTTCTATCTGTTTAAAACATGCATAAAAATCATGCTGTTCTTAAGTTACAGTCTTGGCTACTGTTGATTGATTAATTTTGAAAATGCATCAAACTTCATCCAAATAATTTCATGTGTCAATTAATTATAAGAATTCCCACAAGCTCAGTTATCACAATAAACAGATCATGTTCCTGACTTACGGCTCAGTTCATAAAATGGATTTTATTAAAATATCAAACATCATCAGAAAAATCCAAAATAAATCATGCATCTTCTAGACATATACGAGATCATCCTGTATAAATTTTATCATCAAATTCCAAGTAGTTTGTTCTTTGGAAATTCGGAACTGAGGCATAGAGATCATGTTTCTTTCATCATTTCCAGATTCTAATAATCTACTCTTAAACAACCATTCCTCAACTACTACTACTACTCATGCATGCAAGAGATTTAAACAAGAATGAACAAGACAAGATTAGAGAATTCTCCACCCTGAGTTGGCTTGAGAGGTTGTGGTGTGCCTTGAGCTTCTCCTCCAAAAATCCTACTCCAAAGCTTGGAAATCCCCCTTCTTTCTTGCTCCTTCCACTCTTTCTTTTTCTTTCCTTTTCCTTTCTTTTTTTTCTGAAATTTCCAGAGCTTGGGAGGGGGAAGAAGGGGGTTTTAATGATAGGGGAGTGAGGAAAGAGGAAGGAAAGAGGGGGGGGGGGGGGGGGGCCAGCCATAGGGGTAGGGTGTAGGGGTAGGCTAAGTGGTTTTGGGAAAACCATGGTCTTGCTCTTGGTTTTTAGACAAGTCTTGTGCTGCATTTGTTTGTTCTTGATCAAGCTCAAAATGAGAGATGAGAGGTTATATTTGAGTGCATGCAAAGTATATCCATTGTAGTATCATACAATTGCATATTTGCATAGATACCACATTCAAAACTAGTATATGTACTAGTATCGGTCCGTCTTATTCTCGCGCATTGTCAAGAATGCAACCACCCACACGAACCACCCCGCAAACAATAAGCGCACCTCACATCAAACATACGTATATAATCAAACAACACTACAATATATACATACATACAGATAATATATATATATATATATATATATATATATATATATATATATATATATATATATATATATATACATATATATATATATATATATATATATATATATATATATATATATATATAAGAATTATATTATCCGGGGTGTTACAGACTAAGCCCAGTTGACCCTTGTATTTTCATTTCATTTAAATTTAACTTTTTGCCTTCATGTTAACATTCTCTCCTTTTTCTTGCAGCGATGGACCAGGCGAATCTCGACGCACGGAAGGCCTTGAAGGATCTGGCCCAGAAGAGGAGGGCCAAGAAGGCAGCGCCGAAGGCGGGATCCGCTCAGGGGGCTCCGAAGGACCCTCGAAATGGCCCCATAAGAAGACGAAGGCCCTCTCTATCAGAGAAGTGCCCGAGCCAGTACCGAGATCCAGCAGCCGCAAGGTTGCTGAGGTCCTGAAGGTCGGGACCCCCTCCTTGCGCCCTGACACCCAGGCGATGGTGGGTAAGAGGGGGCTCAACGGTTTGCCCCTGCCTAGTTGGTGAAGGGGGCGACACACTGGCGAAGGGCCTGATCTCGGTCGAGGTCGTAGACAACCTCGCCACGGCCAAGGCTGCAATCGAGCCGAGCCGAGCTAAATACCTTCAGGCTCGAGCTCGGCTCATTTATGAAATGAGCTCAGTTTGAGCCGAGCTTTGATCGAGCTTTGACTGTATTCGAGCCGAATAGCTCGCGAGCTTAGCCTAAAAAAAACCCCAAGCTCAAGCTCAGCTCGTTTACGAAATGAGCTCAGTTTTGAGCTTGAGCTCGGTTCAAGCCGAGCTTTGACCGAGATCAAGCCGAATAGCTCGCGAATAGCTCGATTCGTTTGCAGCCCTGCCACGGCGCGTGACCGGTCTGTCCTGGCGACTCAGACGATTGAGACATTCTACATGAAGTGGGCTCAAGCCCACGTGGTGGTAGGTGTTTGTTTCTGTTTAACTTTTTACTTAGCGGCGTTGCTTTTTGACTCTTGCCTAGTACCCTTTAATCAGGCATTTATAGCCGGGGCGCAGCTGAAAAAGTGCTACAAGAAGGACCTGAAGATCTAGAAGAGGAACGTCAACAGGTACTTGCACGAAGAGAATGATTTGAAGGTCGAGCTGACGACAACTCAGGGGGTGGCGCATGCCCTTCAAGCGGACCTTGCCTCCGAACAAGACCAGCATCTTCATGATTTGGCAGAGGTTAGAGCAAAAGCGGCCCCGGGATACGAGGAGTTGCAGGCCGTGGCAGGGGAGGAGGTGATGAATGCCCAAGATGAGGCCTATGATCAGGCGAATGAGCACTTCTTGCTTCTTTACCCTCAGACCAAAATCGACCACCTCCACTACGGCTGGGAGCCGCCCGAGCTTCTACTGACTCCTGGGGGAGAGGGTGACGAGGTGGAGAGGGACCCGACCCTCGAGAGAGAGGCAGGGGGGCAACGACCAACGAAGAGGTGCAGATTCCCCCTAAGATGTAGTTTTAATCTTCTCTCCCCCTCCCCCCTTTTTTTTGTATTTGCTGAGCGCGGACTGGCCACTGTTTTTTGTAACGATTTTTTGGGGAAATTAATATAAACACATGTTTTGGGCCGAACTGTATGACTTGTCTTTTTGAAAAGCTTGAAGTGAAATCTTGTTTCCTCTCCTTTTTGTCAGATGGGCGAGACCCTAGGAGCCGACCTTAGTTCTTCTGAGGTCAGGCACCTTCGGAATAGGCTAGAGTACAAGGAGACTGTCTTAATACACTATCGCAAACAGGCCCGTGATCGGGAAACTGCCGTAAGCTATTTCATGAACAAGTCCAAGGATCTCAGTTTAGAGGCGGTATGCCTGAAGAAGCCTGTAGCTGACCGAGACTGGGGAAGTGCCGAGACGACCTTGTCGATGTCTGATGCCTCCACCAGACGGCCGACCTCCGAGTACGTTCTTCGTGAGGTCGTGGTGGAGAAGGAAATGGAGATTCAAAGGTTGAGGGTCATGCTCGGTACAGGCGGGTCCCGATTGTGCTATTTTGGAGGAGGCGGCCCCTCCGTCTTGGGTCACTCCCCGACCTTATATTTGAAAATGGCGAGGCCGTCGGATACGCGAAGCTCCGTTGCCAAGACGTCTACACTGGCGATGCCGACGATGCCGGGCGAGCTCATTGGAGGGAGGACCCACTCGATGGGGCTCGAGATGGCCCGTGTTAGTCAAAAAAGCCCCATGAGAAACATTTAGGTTGGGGTAAAAAACTGTTGTAATAGTCTCTATTGTATTGTGGCCTTTCAAGGCATTATGATAAATAAAATTTGATTTTACCGTCCCTCCCCAACTTGTGAGAAATCTTGAGCGATGCCCGTAGCGTATGCCAAATGTCGGGGCCCCGTGCTCGGAGAAAGCTAGGGCGTGGCTCGAGGTCATTGCCAAGCGCCGAGCCCATACGGCTTGAGAAAGCTGGGGCGTGGCTCGAGGTCAATGCCGATTGTCGAGCCCCCATACTTGTGAGAAAGCTAGGGTGTGGCTCGAGATCATTGCCGAATGCTAAGCCCATACAGCTTGAGAAAGCTGGAGCGTGGCTCGAGGTCAATGCCGATTGTCGAGCCCCTATGCTTGTGAGAAGGATAGGGTGTGGCTCAAGGTCATTGCCGAGCGCTAAGCCCATACAGCTTGAGAAAGCTGGGGCGTGGCTCGAGGTCAATGCCGATTGTCGAGCCGCCATACTTGTGAGAAAGCTAGGGTGTAACACCCCGAATTCCCAATAAGTCTGCATTCGAAGTTCCACAGGATCTTTTCACTTCACTTTATACAATTTTACTAGGAATTTAATTTTTTTATACAACAATGATTACATCAACGCAGTGGAATTATAAATTATAACATGATACATGAATTAAGTAACAACTTGAACATTTATTTAAGCAGCATACATTCGTTAGTCTTGTCATTCACTTCATCCTGCATAGAAACTGTGGGTACGTTAGTTGCATACAACTGACACTAGGATATAATACATCAATTTTTCTTACTTAGAAAGCACACACTTGTCACAAACAAAGCTAAGGGAGACTATCTTATTAATGTCGTGTGTGAATGTGCACTTAGTCCTTCATATAGTTATTTATATTTAATGACACTAATGTGCACTTGTTCGGATTCTATGCATCTCATACTACATAGGTCCGAGGGCAAGCCCTTAATCGTTCTTCACCTTGTAGGGCTGATTCCCTCGCCATAAGTTAAACTACTACGGTAACTACGACAAGTATCCTAGATATTCTAAGAGTTACGAGCCCATGCCCAGACATCCTGGAGAGAATCCCACGCCATGACATGACGCATCATGCAGGCATCCTATGGACAATTCACCTCCGCCATGGAACGATAGCACTACATAGTCACCAAATACCCCACAAGCGTTGCCACGGTCCTGATATCCTAGAAAAGTATCCACACCCTGACATGATGCATCATGTGGACCTCCTGTGTACACTCTCACACCATAGATCCGAGGCCCTCGTACTTGTGTTTTTCTCTTACTTTCATCACATCTTCACTATGTGTCTAATCCTTAGATAATTGAATCATGAATAAAATTGATACTCTAGAGTTAGTGTTACCTCTACACCGGTCTTAAACATTAATCATGACCCAATCTTGGTCTTTATTTATCACATTTCTCTTTCAAAAATTTATTCATGCCGGTGTAAGGACTTAGCTATAACTCTAGTGTCAAACTTGTTTCATGTTCATCAAAGAGAGTTCATATTCATAAATTCCATATTTGATTATGTTTCTTTTACTTCATTTTCCATGAACAATTTGCATAATTTTAAACAACAATTTCATATTTAATCTTACTCAATTTTTACATGTCAAAAATCTCATTTTAGAACTCTACACAAAATTTCTCTATATTCAAAAAATGTTTGTTGTCTTTTAATTACAAAAAATCATATTCTAAGAAACTTTATTAATTCCTTCTTCTCGAAAATTGCTTCTAATTCTCATTATAATAAGCCAAATATTGTAGAAATAATTTCCACGAAGTCTAGGTATTTTTAGAAGAATTCTAATATTTTTTCTCAACTTTAAATGCTTAAAATTACTCAAAAGAATCCAAAATAATAAAAAAAATCAACAATTAAAAACAGTGGCTAAAGGCTGGATTCGAACCCAGGCCGAATCCCCACACTCATGAACAGTAACCGCCTTAAATCGCACCTGAGGACCAGTAAGTCCAACAGTGACTAACTGTTATATAGATAACTTAATTTATACTTAAGTTTTGGCTTTCAGTTTTGAGTTAAAATCAAATTTTCAGAAAACAAAGCCTCTTAAGAGACTCGAACTCGAGACTAAAAGCCCCACTCAGTTACAGTAATGCTCCCAAAATGCACCCGAAGACCAGTAGGTCTTTGAGTGACTAACCGATATGAAATGTAATTAAATACTTTTGTATTAGACTGCACTGTATCTAGTTCTTCCTTTAATAAACTCGATTTTTCTCAATCAATTTGTTCTTATAAAAATCTATATCTTCTCCAGAATATTTTTTTTAGAAAAACAGTAACTTATACCTTCTTAGATTGTCAAAATCTCATTTTTAAACACATAATATACTATTTCTCTCTAGTTTTTTGAAAAAATGAATCATGAAAACAATTTCAACGTAGAAAATTTTCTTTTTAGGAGAATCTGTTATCAACCTATTCCCCTTTCATTCACATGGTGTTCATTAATTTTTTTTAATAACAAAATCAAGATCTTAAATTAGTCTTATTTTTATAAACTAATCTTTTTCTCCTGTTTCCAAGAGACAACATAGATGATAATCTAGTGATTACAATCTTATTCATAAAATGCAATTAAAACACACTTATTGCAACTAATCAATTTTTCTCACAATCCATAAACATTATTTTGCATTCTACAATTCATTCATAAGGGTAATTTTCACATATTATATTCTACAACTCATTCATAGCAAAATTCCATATAATCATGTTTCATCAATTCATATATATTCTAGCATGCAAATATATTAACAAAGCATCATAACCAATCTAAATTAACACATTTCAATCCATTTAGCTAACTTTTCCATGCAGATAAACTAGAGTTCTTTTCTTACTAGTTTCTTCAAACAAGTACAAAGCGAATTTTCTCTACTTGTTTCTATCATATTCACAATTTAAAATTCTAGCATGGTATCTAAGTTAGAAGTTTGAGAAATTGCCCACCTTATTGAAGAAACAAATAGAAACTTCTAAGAAACTCCTTGAACGCACGAATGGCTCCCTTCACCTCCTAGTTTGTTCCAAGAACTTGCGCCTTCTCCTCCTTGCTAGTGTGAAACCCGAGCTCCTCTCCTCTTGATGTATGGCCGGCCTCCAATATTGCAAGAGCACACAAACACACAATCTCTCAATCTTTTACTCACACAACTCTTTCTTTTCCTCACAATTTATTTCTTTTCTTTCTCTTATCTTGGAAAATGTTCTCAATGCAAGTAATGAAAAAGATAAATGGGGTATTTATACACAACTCAAGCTCAAATGGAGGGTTGAGATGAGTTTAGATGAGAGACTATGACGCATTTGGGAGTTAGAAGAACTACCCATGATCAAATAACCACTCTTCCACTCCTCCATTCTCCCCACCTCTCCAAGCTATGGGCCGGCCGCCAAGTCTTCTCAACCAAATGGCACGTGCTTGTGCAATGCACGTGTCACACTATGCATACTACAATTTAGTTCGTACATTAAATTGTTAATTTATTTACTACTTGATCAAGTCTACACTACAACTTGTATTAATTATTATTAAAATTAACTAGTGGGCCAATTAGGTGGGCTAAAAATCTATGGGCTCTCTAATTAAATTGATTAATTAATTTAAGTGAGCTAGAATTAGACTATTAGGCCTAGAGATTAAAATAGGATTTAATTTAAAAGATAAGAAATATTTATTCATGAAATGAGAATACTTTTTAAAGTTAAAAATATACATATTAAATTGCACGTGCAAGACACGTGAAAAAAATGAAGGAAACTTCATATTTATTATTTGAGAAATTCAGAATGTTACATGGGGCGTGGCTCGAGGTCAATGCCGATTGTCGAGCCCCCATGCATGTGAGAAGGCTAGGGTGTGGCTCGAGGTCATTGCCTAGTGCTAAGCCCATACAGCCTGAGAAAGCTAGGACGTGGCTCGAGGTCAATGCCGATTGTCGAGCCCCCATGCTTGTGAGAAAGCTAGGATGTGGCTCGAGGTCATTATCGAGCGCTAAGCCTATATAGCTTGAGAAAGCTAGGGCATGGCTCGAGGTCAGTGCTGATTGTCGAGCTCCTATGCTTGTGAGAAAGCTAGGGTGTGGCTCGAGGTCATTGCCGAGCACTAAGCCCATACAGCTTGAGAAAGCTGGGGCGTGGCTTGAGGTTAATGTCGATTGTCGAGCCTCCATACTTGTGAGAAAGCTAGGGTATGGCTCGAGATCATTGTCGAGCGCTAAACCCATACAGCTTGAGAAAGCTGGGGCATGGCTCAAGATCAATGCCGATTGTTGAGCCCCCATGCTTGTGAGAAGGCTAGGGTGTGGCTCGAGATCATTGTCGAGTGTTAAGCCCATACAGCTTGAGAAAACTGGGGCGTGACTCGAGGTCAATGCCGATTGTCGAGCCCCCATGCTTGTGAGAAAGCTAGGGTGTGGCTCGAGGTCATTATCGAGCGCTAAGCCTATATAGCTTGAGAAAGCTAGGGCATGGCTCGAGGTCAGTGCTGATTGTCGAGCTCCCATGCTTGTGAGAAAGCTAGGGTGTGGCTCGAGGTCATTGCCGAGCACTAAGCCCATACAGCTTGAGAAAGCTGGGGCATGGCTCAAGATCAATACCGATTGTTGAGCCCCCATGCTTGTGAGAAGGCTAGGGTGTGGCTCGAGGTCATTGTCGAGTGTTAAGCCCATACAGCTTGAGAAAACTGGGGCGTGACTCGAGGTCAATGCCGATTGTCGAGCCCCCATGCTTGTGAGAAAGCTAGGGTGTGGCTCGAGGTCATTGCCGAGCGCTAAGCCCATACAGCTTGAGAAAGCTGGGGCGTGGCTCGAGGTCAATGCCGATTGTCGATCCCTCATGCTTGTGAGAAAGCTAGGGTGTGCCGAATGCACGAAAGTTTGTGCAAAAATAAAAAATAAAGGAAGAAACAAGGATTACACTTTATTATGTACACAAAAAGGAGGGGCACGTAGTGCCGATTACAGGGGTCAATTACATAAGTTTGTTTAGTCCTTCCTTTCAAGGAACTTAATGAGGTGTTCCGCATTCCATGGCCTCTTTACTATTTTGCCCCCAGGTCTATGAGTCGGTACGTACCGGGGCGTACCATTTTGGAGACCTTATACGGCCCTGCCAATTACGGGCCAACTTTCTCTTTTTATTGGGATCGGATACCGCTAGCTTTCTGAGCACGAGATCACCTTACTTGATGTCGGTGGGATGAACCTCTTGTTATAAAATCTCGCGATCCGTTGTTGGTATATGCTTCTTCTGATGGCAGATTTTTCCCTGACCTCGTCTATTAGATCCAAGTTGGCTCTGAGGTCTGTTGAGTTATTTTCCTCGCTGAAGGCCATGATCCTGGGCGAAGGGAGCCCGATCTCTAAGGGGATAACTGCCTCGGTGTCGTAGGTTAGGTTGAATGGTGACTCGCCCGTGAGGATTCTTTTAATTGTTCGATACGCCCAGAGTACGCTTGGTAACTCGTCAACCCACAACCCCTTGGGCAAATTATCCAACCTCTTCTTGAGGTCGTCAAGGATTTGGCGGTTCACATTTTCAGCCTGGCCTTTTGATTGAGGGTGACATATCGATGAGAAGCATTGCTGGACGTCGATGTCTGCGCAGAATTTTTGAAAGTTCTTGCCCGCAAATTGGGTCCCGTTATCGGTCATAAGTGCCTGCGGGATCCTCAACCGACAGATAATGTGCTTTCAAAAAAATTGCTGATATTGGTGTTCTGTGATCATGGCCAGGGGCTCCACCTCTATCCACTTGGTGACGTAGTCGATGGCCACCACCAAGAATTTTCTTTGGCCCATCACCTTTGGGAAGGGGCCGACCAAGTCCATCCCCCACATGGCAAAGGGGGTCGAACTAGCTAGGGAGCGGAGGTTGGCTTGTGGAAGCCGCTTCACCGAGGAGAATCTCTGGCAAGGACGCTCCTTTTAACAAGGTCCTGAGCATCTTGTAACATGGTCGGCCATAGTACCCGTGATTTAGGTCTTTTCTGGTGAGCGACCTGCTCCCCATGTGGCACCCCCCAATTCCCTCGTGTAGTTCCTCCAATGCATACTTGGCCTCATCGGGGGGCAGGCAGCAAAAGTAGGGTCTCCCGTCTACCATGGTATACGAGTGTTTGAACAGTATCCCGTTGATTATAATGAATCTTTCTGAACGGATTATGATCCTTCTCGCCTCGACCCGTTCTTAAGGGAGCTCACCTTCTACCAGAAACTTCCGGATGGGAGTCATCCAGTTGTCCGGCTGAGGTTCGGTGGCAAGGCAGAGGACCTCAGCGAGGTCGATGCAAGGCTTGAGGAGAACTTCAATTAGAATGGTGCGATCGAGGCCTTCGAAGGATGATGAGGCAAGTTTTGACAAGGAGTTAGCCTAGGCATTTTTCGACCTAAGGATTCATTCCACCGAGGTGAAATTGAAGGTGGTCAGGAGTTGCTGGACTAGCGCCAAATATCGGACCGTCCGAGCATCACGAGCCTCATAATCCCCGGTAATCTGGTTAACCACGAGTTGGGAGTTGCTAAAGACCCTGGCTTGCCTTGCCCCAGCCTTATGTGCCAGGGTGAGCCCTGCGATCATAGCCTCATATTCTGCCTCGTTGTTAGAGGCGGGAAAGTTTAGGCATAGGGAATAATGGAGGGTTAATTCATTAGGGCCTTTGAGGATGATGCTCGTGCCGCTTCCGGCTTTGCAAGACGAGCCGTTGACATATATTTCCCAAACCGGGTCACCTTCTTGAATTTCGGACGGTTCGGAGATGGTGCACTTTATGATGAATTCAGTGAGGGTATGCTCTTTAATGATCATCCTAGGTTGATAGCTGATGTCGTACTAGCTCAGCTCGATCAACCACCTGACTAAATGGTCGGAATTATCTAGCTTGTGGAGGACGGCCTAGAGGGGTTGGTCCGTAAGAACCTGGATCAAGTGGACTTGGAAATAAGGACGGAGCTTTCGTGCGGCCATGACCACGGCGTAGGCAACCTTCTCCATCTTTGCGTACCAGGTCTCAGTCGACAGTAGGACTTTGCTGACATAGTAGAGAGGCTTCTGAACCCTATCTTCTTCTCGGACGAGCACAGTGCTGAGCACATTTTCTAAGGCTGAAAGGTATAGTAAGAGAGTTTCGCCCGATTTGGGTTTGCTCAAAAGTGGGGACTTTAGCTAGTCAAATGCCTGTTGCTGGGGGTCACCCCATTCGAAGCATTTCGCTCCTCGTAGGGCCTTGAAGAAAGGGAATGACTTCTCTCCCAACTTGGAGAGGAAATGGCCGATGGCCACTATTCTTCCCGTGAGGCGTTGAACCTCCTTAATATTTCTGGGAGGATCCATGTCGATTATGGCCTGGATCTTCTCGGGATTTGCCTCTATACCGGGCTGGCTAACGACGAACCTGAGGAATTTTCCTGAGTAGACGCCGAAGGCACATTTGGCAGGATTGAGCCTCATGTTGTTGGACCGAAGGATGCCAAAGGCTTCCTCGAGGTCGGCCACATGGTCCTACCCTCGTCGACTCTTGACGAGCATGTCATCGACATATACCTCCATGTTGCGATCGATCTGTTCTTTGAAAACTTGATTGACGAGTCTCTAGTAGGTGGCTCCGGCATTCTTAAGCCCGAAGGGCATGACCCAGTAACAGTAAAGACCCTGGTCGGTAACGAAAGACGTCTTGGCGATGTATGGAGGGAACATCCGAATTTGGTTATAGCATGAAAAGGCTTCCATGAAGGTCAGTAGCTCATGACCCGATGTTGCGTCGATCAGAGTGTCGATGCTTGGGAGGGGGAAAGGATGCTTGGGGCACGCCTTGTTGAGGTTGGTGAAGTCTATGCAGATCCTCTAGCTCCTGTTGGCCTTCTTCACCATCACGACGTTAGCCAGCCATTCGGGATAGCTGACCTCCTGTATGAATCGGGCAGACAACAGTCTGTCCACCTCCACTTTTACTGCTTGTTGCCTCTCCAGGGCAAACTTGCACTGCTTCTGCTGGATCGGTTTGGAACCCGGGTGGATGCTCAACTTGTGCATGATTAGGTCCTCGGAAATTCTGGACATGTCAGAAGGGATCCAAGCGAAGAGGTCGATATTGTGGCGAATACAATCAATTAGGGTTGGTCTCAGATCGGGGGAAAGGGAGCGGATCATACGGAACCACTTAGACTTGTCTTCTGCCTCGAATCAGACCTCCTCCAATTCGTCTGCGGGTTTCGAGGCGGACTGGTTTCTTTCAGGTGGAAGCTCGACTACATCAAGGAAAAATACCCCGCCTCCTACCACGGTCATGTAGTGTAATATCCTGGACGGATATTACCATATATAAATTATTATTTTATTATTATTTTATTATTATTTTGTTTTAATTCCAAAATTAGAATATTTTGGTGATTTTCACCCGGTTTATTCGTAGACATTATCTGTACCCAGATATCGGTCAGCATACATCCGTATTGTATCAAATTGGTACCGTGACCTTCCGAACTAATAATAGAATTTATTTTATTATTATTTCCGAGATTAAATCATTTTATAAGGATTATGCGAAGATTTTCAGTATACAGACATATATGCGCACATACGTGTAGTATGTCGATTAGTACGTTATACAAATTGTGTGTTGTGTATTTTTGGACAACACTTGTTTTGTTATGACAAAACCTATTAGATTGTTAGGGTTTATAAGTGTTTAACCTAGGTTAAGTGTGCATGAAGAGGTTAAGGGAACCCTTCTAGAAACCCTCACATAACACCATACTCACATAATGCCTCCACCACATCCTACTTCCACCAATTCTCACCTCCCCAAGGGTATGGCCGGCCCCTATTTTGGGGGAGGTCCCTTTTGCAAATGTGTGCATGAACATTTGCACTTTCCACCCCTTTTTCCACCTATAAATACCCCCTTCCTCCACCTTTGTCTCATTTTAGAAAGATCAAAAAGAAAGAAAGAAAGAAAGGAAAAGAAAGAGAGAACACCATACTAATTGGAGAGTTTTCTTTGTAGGTCTTCTTAGGAGTTCTTAGAAGCTAAGGGGAAGGAGAAGGAGCATAGGCTAGTCCTTCCTACAAAAAGATTAAGGTGGGGGTTTCTCCATATTTGTTTGTTTGTTTGTTTGTTTGTTTGTTTGAATGGTTGTTTTGATGTTCTTCTTCTTCTTACCCTCCTTGTTTTACTTTCTTTTTGGGTGTGGTTGTTTTAGTAATGTGGTTGTATGGGATTCTTATTTGTATGTTTGTGAATATTAAGAGTAATAACCACATGAAAAGAAAAGAACAAATGGTAGTGCTAATACACATAAAGATCGAATCTTTGTAGTAGTAGTAGTTGTTTTGTGGACTAAAATGACACATACATATGGACTTGTACATACAACCATTTTGGGGTTGTAGGACTTGAATATGAACTATACATAAAGCATATGAACATTTTATACAACCATTTTTGGTTGTAGGACTTGTATTGGACTTGAACTAAAAGATAAGCATATGGTTGGTTGAACCAAATGAGGGTTCTTACTTTATTTTGTTATTGTTATTCTTCTTTAATAATCTTGAGTAAAAAGAACATACATTAGATGTTAGTTTTGATTTATGAAAAAGAAACTAATCTAACTCACTAGTTGTAGAATGAATGAAAAGATCTCTTTTTTATGATCACTAGTAATAAATAAATGCTAATAAAGATTAGTAGACATTTAAGTGGTAGTAGTATGTTGTTAAAATAAAAATAGCATGTTGTTAAATTAAAGTAGTAGTAGTATGTTGTTAAAATAAGTAGTAGCATAAAGTAGTAGTAGCATGTTGTTAAAATAAAATAGTAGTGGTATGTTGTTAAAATAAAGAAGTAGTAGTAAGTATTAAAAGAAGTAGTAGTAGATAGTTGTATGTTATAATGAAGTAGTAGTAATAGTAGATAGTTGTAGATGCTTATGTTACATTCATGGATAACATAAAGTAGTAGTAGTAGTAGATGATAAAAAGAAGCAATTGTAGATACTTTATGTTATGTTAAAATGAAGTAGTAGTAATGGTAGATAGTTGTAGATACTTATGTTAAATTCATGGTTAACATAAAGTGGTAGTAGTAGTAGATGATAAAAAGAGGTAATTGTAGATGCTTTATGTTATAATAGAATGAAGTAGTAGTAGTAGTAGATAGTGGTAGATGTTTATTTTTGTGTTCTTACTAAAATAAAGTAAATACCATGCTAAGATTGGATTAGATTAATTTATTCATGCTTAGAATGTTGTAGGATTCATTCTAAAATTCCTACCATGTTTAGATTAATTTATTTATACTTAGAATGTTGTAGGATTCATTCTAAAATTCCTACCATGTTTAGATTAATTTATTTATGCTTAGAATGTTGTAGGATTCATTCTAAAATTCCTACCATGTCTAGATTAATTTATTTATGCTTAGAATGTTGTAGGATTCATTCTAAAATTCCTATCATGTTTAGATTAATTTATTTATGCTTAGGATGTTGTAGGATTTATTCTAAAATTCTTACCATGTTTAGATTAATTTATTTATGCTTAGAATGTTGTAGGATTCATTCTAAAATTCCTACCATGTGTAGATTAATTTATTTATACTTAGAATGTTGTAGGATTCATTCTAAAATTCCTACCATGTCTAGATTAATTTATTTATGCTTAGAATGTTGTAGGATTCATTCTAAAATTTCTACCATGTTTAGATTAATTTATTTATGCTTAGAATGTTGTAGGATTCATTCTAAAATTCCTACCATGTCTAGATTAATTTATTTATGCTTAGAATGTTGTAGGATTCATTCTAAAATTTCTATCATGTTTAGATTAATTTATTTATGCTTAGGATGTTGTAGGATTTATTCTAAAAAATACCTAGCATGTTTAATGATGCTTAGAATGTTGTAGGATTCATTCTAAAATTTCCTATCATGTTTAGGAAGGTTATTTATGCTTGGAATATTGTAGGATTAATTCTAAAAATTGCCTACCATGTGTAGGAATGATATACATGTTGTAGGGTTCATGCCAAAATTGTCTATCATGACTAAGAGTGATATACATACTTAGAATGTTGTAGGATCCATGATAAAATTACTTACCATGTTTAAGGATGATATGTACCATGCTAAGTCTTTCTACATGCTTAGAATGTTGTAGGTTAATCACTAAATAAATGCCATGCTCACATTGTTGTAGGATTGATGCTAATTAATCTACCATGTTTAGAAGTATATATATATATATATATATATATATATATATATATATATATATATATATATATATACTTAGAAATGTTGTATGTTCATACTAGTAGTTACCCATGCTTAGTAAGATATTCATGCTTAGTAGTTGTTCATGCTTAATAAAGATTCATGCTTGGATGATTATAAGAAAGTAGTATACCATGTTAGTTTCATTTATATATGCCTAGATAGTTGTAGGAAAGTGGTATATCATGCTAGATTAAATTATCCATACTCACATGCTTATAGGTAAGTTGTATACCATGCTAGATTAATGGTAGGAAAGTTGTATACCATACTAGATTAAATAAATATTCATGCTTACATGATATCTATGCTTAGATAAGTATATGTTCATGTTATGTTAGTAAGCGATCATGCTTAATCATTATTCATACTAAGTTAGGAGATGTCATGCTAATTGTTGTTATGATAAGTTAGTGGATGACCATGCTAATGATGATTTATGTTAAGTTAATGGTATCCATACTAATGATATTCATGCTTAGATTAAGATAACTACCCATGGTTAGTTGTAGTGATTTTACCCATGCTTGTAGAAACTCATGCTATATTGTGGGTTGACACTTAACTAGTATATACGACTAGAATGTTACCAAAATGTACACCATGCTATGTGCTAATGTGAAAGTAGCATACCATGTCTAAAGATGAGGCATACCATGCTAAAGTTAAATACATGCTTAGAATATCGTAGGAGTGGTGTTAGAATACCTACCATGCCTTGGAATGTTGCATGTCCATACTAGTTATATATCCATGCTTGGGTTGTGATGACTAGTCATGATAAGTAGTAAGCTTTCACGCTCAAATTATAACCTATGCGTGACTATAGTGGACTTCATGTCTAGGTCGTAGTGATTTTCATGCTTAAGCTCGATGTAAGCACAAGCTTAATCATATTCATACTTAGGAGTATTATGGTGAGTGGTTGTGTTATATGATTAGATTGTCGTAGGAAGATGCTTGCAATTGTATGCCATACTTAAGGCGCTATAGGTTGAAGTAAAAAGGATTGGGAAGACCACCAGTAATAGTTAGTTGATAAAGGCTGCTATGTCACCTTCGGTTCTTCCTTAGTAGAATACCGATCATAGACTATTAGTAGATTCCTCTGTTGCTTCTAATAATAGAAGATCAAGTTTGCTAGTAAGCACGTTTGGTTGCTTTTAAGATTGATTACCTGTATGGTTGGTTGCATATGGTTGTGCTCGTACGTGGCTCGACTGGCCCGTATGTAGCTGTGGGTCTCATACGTAGCTTAGTCGGCTCGTATGTAGGTTGTTGTCTCGTACGCAGCTCGACTGGCCCGTGCGTAGCTGTTGGTCTCATACGCGGCTTATTTGGCTGGTATGTACGTGGTTATCTCCTACAAGGCCGCCTGGCTCGTAGGTAGTTATTGTTTCATACGTAGCTTATTGGCTCGTATGTGGTTGTTACTCGTGTATAGCTGGTTAGCTAGTACACAGTTCATTGTGTTCGTCTAGGGTGATATTACCACCCTAAGGGCTATCGACCATCAAGACATATGTTTCTTACCCTAAGGAACTGTGGAGGAGTCACTCCTTGTGTACCGTCGAGTCTTAACCAGGGTAGGTTGATCAAGGACCGGAGTATAGACGGAATCCCAGTCTAGGGTAGCGGCATGCATGTATATTCGCACGGCCAAAGTCTTGGATCGGTGAGCCACGAACCGGATCCTGAGGGATTCTGGTGAGTCTAGGTTGAGCAGCCTAGTAGAGTTGTCTTGCGAAGCCTAATTTAAGGCCTAGCATGTTATGTTTATAATATTATCATTCCTAGGATCGTCAAGTCAGGGACATCATTAGGGTAGTGACTTATAAAGGTCATTTTGCTCAGACCCTTGCCAAAGAGAGAGGAGTTGGTTATAGGGGACACCTTACGACCAACTTGTCCCTTGAGGTAGGCCTTAGGTGGTGATAATGGGTTGTACCTTCCCATCAAAGGGATACGTACGGTGCCGTCTCACAAGTTGAGGACACGGGTTGCGTATCTCGCTCTGTTAATTCCTGAAGTACCGTGGCTGGGGTGCCACAGGATGCATTGTGCAGTCCTGCGCTTGCGAGACCCCAGAGGGTGCCACAGGGTAGGCTTCGCGCTACCCTGCGCTTGCGAAACCCTATGGTTTGATTTTGGAACGATGCCTGATATACTGGGATCGAGTGAGGTCCGGCATGCCGGGTAGTAGTGGAAAACGGAGACACCATAAGCAGACTGCATAGGAGGACTTAACCCCTTCTGCAACCTCACAGAGTCATGGAGTAGGTGTCAGGAACAGGTTGTGTACAATTAGAATGCGTAACGCGGGTTCAAATCCCTATATATATGGAGAAACGGCTTGAGATGGAGTCGCATGTAGTATGGGCTGCATGTTGCTTTCGGAGACTTGCCAACCTTAGGATAGGAACATCATTCCTGAAATACCGTGGCCGGGGTGCCACAGGATGCATTGTGCAGTCCTGCACTTGCGAGACCCAAGAGGGTGCCACAGGGTAGGCTTCGCGCTACCCTGCGCTTGCGAAACCCTATGGTTTGATTTTGGAACGAGGCCCGATACACTGGGATCGTCTAGTTTTGACTGACATTAGAATAGGAAGCATCCTAGTTCTATTTAAGTATCGCATTAGAGTCTAGTCATAGCACTCACGAACACTTAACTACACCAACACCATTGTTATATTTTGTATATTGTTTGGGAGATTCGCTGCTATATGATCAGCCTTTAAGCGTCAGTGAATACTGACGTCCCCACTTCCATAGGTACTGGATCGCCGAAGTACAAAGGCGAGATTCAGAAGGACTCAAGGCGAGGAAAGCAAGGAGTCAGTGTTATGTTTAGTTCCGCTGCAGTATATGTATTGATTATCTATTAGTTGGAAGTACTCTGATGTAAGATGTTGAAGGTTGTAATACTTGGAAATGTAAAGGTATTATTGTAACACTATTGTAATGTATGGCAGTTGTATAATATTTAGACTTGTAATACATTGGGTGTTGAATGAAAAGTTTTAAATTCTCCTGTTTTTTCTGTGTATTGTGACTAATTGAAGAAAAGGTCTTGGCTCGTGTCACGGTTTCCCAGTATTGGAAATCGGGGCGCTACATGTAGCAAGAACGTGCAAACTCCTGATTCCCTCAAACAACACCGACCCTAAGGTCAGTGGGGAACTTTAGCTTCAAGTGGTAGGCCGAGGGGACTTCCTGAAATGAGCAGAGGTCGGGTCGGCCAAGAATAGCATTGTATGCTGCACCATGAAGTCCATCTATTCGGTCTGTATGATGGAGTTCGTACCGGCTTTTACATCCAGTGTCACGATCCCTTCGATTTGTACGTGCCCAAGAACCTGTGCACGGCATACCCGGCCAGTTTTAGCTTATCCCGGGGGAGCTTGAGGTTTTCAAATGCATCCAAGAAGAGGATGTTGACTGATCTTCCGTTGTCCATGAGAATTCAGCAGACTTCGAAGTTTGCCATGACGAGGCTGATGACGAGGGCGTCACAGTATGGGAGCCAAACTCCCTCCAGATCTTCTCCGGAGAAGGAAACTACCTGCTGCTGAACCTAGGGGGATGGATGGTCTCAGACAAAGTTAACTTCTCACAGGAAAGCCCTACGGGAAGTTTTGGATTCCCCTCCCATGGGTCCGCCATGGACACAGTGTAGGATGGCCGTCCCTCCAGTCTCCTCGGGCTCGGGGTCCTGTTCGGGTTGCCGGTTGATTGTTCGAGGGGGAGGCGAAGGCCTCAGGTTCCTCGAATCCCTTCGGTCTCTTGGGTTGGCCCAGGTGAACTCTATAACATCTTGAATTTTCATATAATTAAATATAAATTTTTTTCATTTGTTTTCACATGTTTCGTACGTGCAAATTAATATGTACATTTGGCCTTCAAATTATTTTAATGTCATGGACAAATATTTCATTTCCCTTTTAAAAGCCTTTCATTAATTATTATAGAGTCCTAGGCCTAATAACATAATTCTATCCCACCCAAAATAAAGTAAATTAATTAATTAAAAGCCCATAGAATTAGCCCACCTAGCTAGCCCACTAATTAATTCATTTGTTAATTAAAACAACTTGTATGGTACACTTGTCATGTAATACATTAGTTTAACAAATTAATGAACAAACTTAAGTATAGGTGTGCTTGTGGGGGCACGTGCATTGCACATGCACGTGCAATGTGAAAGAGGGTGAGGCCGACCATTCATGGAGAGTGGGGGAGTGGAGAGTTGGTTGCATGCTAGTGGGTGATTTTTCTAACTCCCAAATGCATCTTAGTCATTCATCTAAACACATCTCAACCCTTCATTGACCATAAATTGTGTATAAATAGCCCCCTTTGTCATTCTTTATCATTTGCACCTTATATTTTTAAAGAGAAAAAGAAGAAATTGTGTAAGTAAAAGATTGAGTGTGTGGGAAAGAAAAGAAATTGTGTGAGAAAGATTGAGTGTGTGTGTGTGTGTGTTCTTGCAATTGGAGGCCGGCCAAGCTTGGAGGAAGGAAGTCTCGGTTTTGTAACAAGGAGGAGAGGAATCCAGTTTTGCATAAGCTTGGAGGAGAAGGCCCGCGACTAGGATCAAGGAAAAAGGGAAGGCAATCGTGCTTTCAAGGAGTTTTTCTTTAAAAATTCTCAATTTGTTCTTCAAGAGGTGGGCAATTTCTCTACTTCTAATCTAGATATCATGTTAGTAGGATAATTTTATGAATATGCTAGAATAAATAGTAAAATTTGCCATGTGATTGCATAAAGAGACTAGTAGGGAAAAAGAGAAAATCTTGATGGTTAATATACGAAAATTCGTAGAATGGATTCGAATTAGTGAATTAAAACTTATCATTGTGCCATGATAGAATATCTATTTTAATGAACCATGCTAATATGATAATTTTGCTTAGTGAAGTTGTTGCTTGAGATGAATGAATATTGATATGTGTTAATTGCTAAATGGCTTAGTTGTTATTTCAATTATGTAGTGATGATGTGATAAGAGAAGAAATAGTCTCACTAGTATATGGTTTTTGAGTGTAAGGAATTTTATGAAGAAGCTTTGATGAGAGACAACTTCTTATTTGGAAAATTGATAGTATAATTTCTTTAATACAAGTTGGGAGGAAGATTTTATGATATTGTGAAAAATAAGAATTTTGTGAATTTAAATATATACACTATACTGTATTTTTTGAAAGGAAAAGTTCTGGAAAAGGATTAGATCTTTGAATGGTACCAATTTATTGAGAAATTGAAATTATTAAAGAAAAAGTTATAAACAGATCAGTAAAATAAATGAATTTTAACTCAAAATTATAACAGAGAATGGATTTGGGCATACTGGTTTACGGTGTGAGTTAGAACGCTGTGAACAGTGTGTAGCTTCACCGGTTCGAGTCTTGAAGAGGCTCTGTTTTTATTAAACTTGATTTTTACCAAATCACTGAAGAACCCGTACAAAAGACTTTGAGTTCACCTTTAATCACTAGCCGTTGTTGGGATTTCTGGTCTTCGAGTGCGCTCTGAGTTGGTCGCAGGAGCGGGGGTCATGGGTTCGAACCCGGTGCATGGTTTTGATATATTTTAATTTTTTTGGGCGTATTCTTGAGTTTTAAGAGAAATAAAAATTGGGAAAAAATCCTACTATTCTTCTAAAATTATTTAGACTTTATAAAAAATATTTTCACAATATTTTGACATATTTTGTGAGAATTGGAAGTGTTTTTATATTAAAACAATGGGATGAAGAACTTGGTAATTTTTCTTAAAATGTGATTTTTTTTTGTATAATTAAAAAGATGAAATTTTGAAGGTAAAAAGTTTGTATAGAGATCAAATTATGAGATTTCAACGCGAAAGATTTGAGTAAGTTAATAAATGAAATTTGGTGTTTTAATATATGCAAGTGTGCATGGGAAATTAAATAAAAAGATCATGCTGGATTGTGGAATTTGTGAGTATAAATGCTCAATTTTTTGTGAACATAAAAAGAGGTTAAAATTTAGAGTATAGCTAAGTCCTTACACCGGCGTGAATGATTTCTTTAAAGATAAATGTTGTAGAAAAAGACCAAGAGTGGGTCGTTGTTATTAATTGATGTTTAAGACTGGTGTAGAGTTAATGCTAACTCTAGGGTGTTAATTTATTCATGATTCAATTATCTAAGGACAACACCATAGTGAAGATGTAATGAAAGTAAGAGAAAAACACAAGTACGAAGGCCTTGAATTCACGGTGTGAAAGTTTTCACAGGTTGTCTACATGATGCATCATGTCATGACGTGAATCCATCTTCAGAATTATCGGGATCGTTGCGATGCTTGTGGTGTGCTTGGTGACTACGTAGTGTCATCATCCCATGATGGAGGCGAATTGTCCATAGGCTGTCTACATGATGCATCATGTCATGACGTAGGATTCTCCTCCAGGCTATCTGGATATGGGCCCGTAACTCATAAAACATCTAAGAACTTACCGTAGTTACCGTAGTAGTTAAACTCATAACGAGGGATTCAATCCTACAAGATGAAGTAAAGTTAAGGGCTTGCCCTCGGATCTATGTAGAATGGGATGCATAGGTTCGAACAAGTGCGCATTAGTGTCATGAAATATAAATAACTGCATTAAGGCTAAGTGCACTAGCACACACGACATCAATAGGATAGTCCCTCCTTAGCTTTGTTTGTGATCAAGTTTATGCTTTCCAAGTAAGAAAAATTGATGTATCATATCCTAGCGTCAGTTGTATGCAACTGATGTGCCCACAGTTTCTATGCAGGATAAATGAATGAAAGGACTAAAGAAGGAATGCTGCATAAAGAAATGTTTCAACTATTATTTTGATTGTGTATCATGGTGTATTTGTTTCTGCTACGTTGATGTAAACATTGTTGTATAAAAATTTTAAATTCCTTGTAAAATTTGTACGAAGTGAAGTGTAAAGATCCTGTGAAACTTCGAATTCAGGCTTATTTTGGTATTCAGGGTGTTACAGAGTGATATCAAAGCCACGCTTCTAAGTAGTACAAATTTATAAGGAACGACACCCTAGAGTGGACATTACAGTGTGAGTTGGGTATAGAGATTTAAATGTAAGCTGCTTACATTTGTGTTGCTCTATGATTGATGCTTCTTCTTCTTCCTTCCTGAAGATGGCGAACCACCACGACCCAGCAAAAAATGATGAATGGCACATAATCGAAGAGGACTACTACCCCGGACAAGAAGATTCCGACGAAGAGGAAGAAGATCCCAAAGAATATGAAGGAGAATGACCTGAGTCCCGAGAGACCACCCCACCTTCGGACTCATCAGATGATTCATCCGACGAGGAAGAACTAGTTCCAAAAGATCGCATCGAATCTCTTCATAGGCAGGTGGAGATTCAGAAGGAGCGAGCAGACCAATTACAGGCCCAGTGTGCAAAGTTCAAGGAGAACATTGCAACCCTCGGCCATCGAGTTCGAGAACTCGAGAAGAGGAAGAATATGTATGATGTGCTGAAGGAAGAGGTAGCAGAACTACGGGAAGAGCTTAGGAAAGCCAAGAGGAATCGTAGGGATTAGAATGTTGTATTATCTTAATGTTCTTCGCATGAATGTCAGACGATGTTTTAAATTTGAATGTACAAAGTTTGAATTCAATGAAATGAAAAAGTTGATTTAAATTCATGTTTTTTACTTCATATTTAATGGATCTTATGAATCAGAGTATGGCTGGAAGAAGAGAAAGGAATGGAGAAGGGCCCAGTTGTGGACTCGACCTAGAAACGGAGTTGGCCAGGGTCTATCAGACCATCAATGTCGTCACTATGAACAAAAACCCCAGAGGTATGCCTGTAGTACCAATTTCTGAGGCGATCAAAATTATGGAGTCATTCAAGACGATGAAGCCACCAGTGTTTGAGGGGAAGTCAGACCCAGATGCAGCTGACAACTGGATTAGGCAAGTCAAGACTATTTTTGAGGTCTTGGAAACTCCAGAAGGTAGCAAGGTGAAGCTGGCTACTTTGCAGCTCGAGAAGGATGCAGGTGTATGGTGGTAGTCCATGAAGCTGACAATGGGAAATGGTGTTATCGGCTGGTAGGAATTCTTGGAAGAGTTCTGCGACCACTACTTTCCATCCGACGTCCAAAAGAAGAAAGCAATGGAGTTCCTGGCACTACAGCAGGGAAGCATGTCTGTCAGGGAGTATGAGACAAGGTTTACTTAACTTTCAAGGTATGCACCCGAACTTGTGATGGACCAGGCAAAGAAGGCTCGGAAGTTCGAGCACAGATTGAGGCCGAGTTTGAGATCATGGATGATACCCCTTGGTATCAGGAGGTTTGACAAGCTAGTCAAACGAGTTGTAGCCACATAGGAGAATATGGAGCAGTTTCATGCCACCCAGAACAGGACGAACAATTGGAATGTCGGGAAGAGGCCCGCAGTTTCTGGGAACGTCAGAGGTAACCCCCAGCTCAAAGGTTCAAACCTACGGAGGCGAACACTGTCAATGTTGCTAGAGGACCCAAAAATGGTTGGGTGAGACCTCTTATGTTGACTTGTTTCAATTGTGGAGAGACACGTCATTACAGACTCACTGCCCTAAGCTGAAAAATGTCACCCGAAAGGCACCAACACAGCAAATGGAGAAGAGGCCGTACCAGCAAGGGCGAGTATTCGCTTTGACTGTGGCGGACGCTGATGAAGTGGATCACGTCATTACTGGTACGTAGGCAGATGTTTATAATTTTCTATTGTTCATTTACCTGTTTATTTAGTAAAGACTGTTATGTTATGGGAGTTTATTATGTAACAGGAGAACTTTTCTTAAATGGAAAGAAAGCTGTTATTCTGTTCGATACTGGATCCTCTCATACTTTTGTATCACCTAAATTTACTAAAGTTTTGGGGGTCGAACCGAAGGTCTTTCCAGGCAAGGTCCTAGCAGTAGCTACTCCATCAGGGGAGACTTTAACCACTGATCGGTATTATGTAGACTGCAAGATCGAGATTGGAGACAGGATCTCCGGGATTGATCTGATCGAGCTGAATATCGTAGGGGTCGATATTGTCATTGGCATTGATTAGATGTTGGTGTACAGTGCGAACATCGAGTGTAAAACCAAGGAGGTAACAGTGAATGCTCCAGGAGGTCCTGCAATCACTTTTCAGGGAAAGAAGATATGTTCAGGTTTGGTGGCAGCTATTAACAAGAAGAATGTTCCGATGGAGGTGCAGCAGATTCCAGTGGTTCGGAATTACCCGACCGTGTTCTTGGAGAATTTGTCCGGGCTACCCCCGCATCGTGATATAGAGTTCAGTATAACTATCCAGCCAGGGAGTGCACATATTTTCAAGGCACCGTATAGGATGGCGCCTTTGGAGCAGGATGAAGTTAAGCAATAGATTGAGGAGCTTTTGGGGAAAGGTTTTATTCTGCCGAGTGCGTCACCTTGGGGAGCACCGATATTGTTGGTGAAGAAGAAGGATGGGTCGATGAGGATGTACATCGATTATCGGGAGCTAAATAAGGTAACTATTCAGAATAAATATCCAATTCCACGAATCGATGACCTGTTCGATTGTCTACAAGAGGTAGCTGTCTTCTCTAAAATAGACCTTCGGTCATGATACCATCAGTTTCGAGTGAAAGTAGAAGATGTGCATAAGAATGCATTCAGAACTCGACATGGGCATTACAAATTCTTAGTTATGCCATTTGGAGTGACGAATGCACCTGCAATCTTTATGGACATGATGAACAGGATTCTGACGCCGTTTATTGACTCTCCTGCCATAGTGTTCACCGACAATGTTCTTGTGTACTCCAAGTCGGAGGAGGAGCACACTGAGCATCTAGCTGAGGTTCTGAAGAAACTTCAAGAGCATGAGTTGTATGCCAAGTTATCCAAGTGCAATTTCTGAAAATCTGAAGTGGCATTCCTGGATCACATCCTTTCTAAGGAGGAAGTGGCTACTGATCCTCAGAAGATAGAGGCAGTAAAAGATTGGGCAAGGCCTACTACAGTGAAAGAAATTAGAAGTTTCCTTGGGTTAACAGGCTACTACAGGAGGTTTATTCAAGGCAATGCTCAGATAGCCGTGCCGCTCACTGGTCTGACCAAGAAGAATGTAAATTTCAAGTAGACTGAGCAGTGCGAGACAAGCTTTCAGGAGTTGAAAGAGAAATTGACTACTGCCCCCATTTTTGGCTTTGCCTAGAACATGTGTTGAGTATGATGTCCAGAGATGCTTCATATCGTGGGCTTTGGTGTGTCTTGATGCAAGAGGGAAAGGTAATCTCTTATGGGTCTAAGCAACTAAGGCTGCATGAGAAGAATTATCTGACTCATGATCTAGAGTTGGCTGCGATTATCTTCGCTTTGAAGCAATGAAGGCATTACGTGTACGGTGAGAAGTTAAACATGTATACGGACCACAAAAGTTTGAAGTACATCTATAAGCAAAAGGACCTGAATCTGAGACAACAGAGATGGCTGGAAATACTTAAGGACATGCGTCCTCAGATTAAGTACCATCCGGTAAGGCTAATGTTGTTGCTGATGTAGCCATAAAAGCAGTTTGGCTCGTTTGATCATGACCCAAAGGCATCTTGCAGAGGAGTTGGATCAGGCTGGAATTGAGGTAGTTTTACAAGGTTTGGGAGCATCTTTGGCTCAACTGAGGCTTCAGCCAACGCTGAATGAAAGAATTATAGAAGGTTAGAAGGAGGATGCAGAGATTCAGAAGATGAAGAAGCAGATTGGTGCAGACAGATTATCAGAGTTTTAGATCAAGGATGAAGTGTTGTAGTTTGGAGAAAGGTTATGTGTTCCAGATCAATCAGAATTGAGGGAGAGTATTCTTCAGGAGGCACATGCCACTTTTTTGTCTGTACATCCTGGGAGCACCAAGATGTATAAGGACATCTAGCAGCATTTCTGGTGGTCAAGTTTGAAGCGAGATGTGGCTAAGTTTGTGGCGAGGTGCGAGATTTGTCAGCAAGTGAAAGCCGAGAATCAGAAGCCCAGAGGTTCGTTGCAACCGTTACCCATTCCAGAGTGGAAGTGGGATAACATCAGCATGGATTTCATAACGGGTTTGCCCAAGAGTTCGAAGGGTAATTATGCGACTTGGGTCATAGTCGATCGACTAACCAAATCGGCCCACTTTTTGGCAATGAAACTCACTTCTTCTATGGATAAGTTAGCTGAGCTGTATGTTGGGGAGATCGTCAGGCTTTATGGTGTTCTGTTGACCATTGTGTCTGATCGAGATGCACAGTTTACTTCGCAATTCTGGAGGAGTCTTCAGGCAGCTTTGGGTACTAAGATGGTGTAACACCTCGAATTTGTAAAATACCGTAAATATCTATTTTTATATATTTGGAGTGGTAAAAATTATTTTTGATATATTTTATTTAAATATTGATATCGGTATGGATATTTATGGTAGATTGGTATTATTGGTATATATTGAAGCCATGAGTTGAGATTTTATGTGAATAAATATTGTTTATTTTATTTTATAATTTTGAAGGTTTATTGCGAGATAATTGCAATGTATTTTGATTGTTGGTGCTATTAAAGAAAAGAGTTGGGATTTACTTGAAATATTTTGGAGGTCTAGGGCTCTATTTGTAAATATCCCTTTGTAAAAATATTATTATTATTATAATTTTATCTCTACTACTATAATGGGAGAACACCTTAGTGTAATTTGTCCTCAACCCGAATATTTTCGAAAGTGGACCAGTTATGGACTAACTCTGGTAAATATTTTCGAAAGTGGACCAGTTTGGTAAATAGTTTCCACAGTGGATCAGTTTGGAAATTATTTTCTTATAAACCCCCATCCCTTTCTCCTCCTCTTTCATTTTTTTTCCGATCCCTTCCATCCCGACCTGCGACCCATTCGACCTCAACTTCGCCCCGCCCAAATCCGCATCAAATCTCCATGGTTTTCAAATTAATTCAAGGGGCATGCTATTTGAAGGGTCCTCTTCCACATGGTGTTGTCGATTTGAAGAAAAATCGACATGAAGGTATACTCTAGCGTATTTTATTCGTATGGAATTAAGTGTTTTTAGTTTCTATTGAGTAGAAATATTGTAGTGGGGAGATTAGGAGGTGTTGGGTATTATAGAGGCTGGAAATTAGCAAATTGTTGAGGATTTTGTAATCTGCTTATAAATTAGGGTCTTGGGTTTGGAAATGAGCATTTTATATAGATATATTATCTCCTTTATAGTGGTAGAATTTTAGTAGAACTATTATATTAAGTTGGGGGTGATTTTAGAAATTTCATGGGGATAAAATCCCGTAGTAATTTAAATATTACGTGCAATGAACGTGCGTATCCCAGCTGTTCAATAAAACGTCTGTGTGATATTAAGATTAGTGTTATTGTTTTTCTGTGGTTGATTTGGATGAATTGAGCCTTAATTGTGTGGAAATTTGATAATAGGTGATGTTAGCGATTTCGGATGCGTGGCAGGGTGCTTCGAGTATTCACAGGATGCTATGTGAGTATGATCTTTTTATTTTATATGCATAATGTGCTATGATTGATTTTAAAATATGGTTTGGTGTGTGATGTGTGAAGTGTATTGAGTATGGAAAAGTTTATAAGTAGAATACGGAGTAAATTATGAGGTGTAAGAAATAAGTATATATATGTATGGGAGTGTGTTGTTGCTTGTAGATAAATATTTATATGCTTCGGGGTGTAATGAGTAGATTTATGCATGTGAATGTATGGGGATGTGTGATGTGTGATCTCATGATTGATGTGATGAGGTGGAACGCATGGCGTATATGATATTGAGTCATAGGGTGTATGTGTGATATGCGGGTGAAATTGGGAACTTTATGTGATATTGTGATGTGAAATGAATATGGCGTGTGTGATGGGTGAGTGGGAAATGAACAGTTTATTTGATAGCAGTGAGATTAATGGCTTGTGCATGTTTATGAATTTCATGGAATTTATATGCTTTCATGTTATGTTATAACGGTGAAATTAGATTATAAAGGAGTTATATTGTAAATGAGTTATTTGATAAAGGAGCTATACTGTAAAGGAGATATACCGTGATATGTTATAAAGGAGAGATATATGTATGGAGAAATATTATAAAGGAGATTTACTATAAATGAATATATGGAGATATTTTATTAAAGGAGTTATTCTATTAGAGGAGTTATATTAAATGAGTTGTTATGTTATAAAGGAGTTATTATAAAGGAGTCTTATAAAGGAGTTATATTAAAGGAGTTATTGTATTAAAGGAGTTATTTTATAAAGGAGTTATATTTATTGCCCCAAATTATATTTGGGGAACAGGAGTTATATATGTATTAATATTGCCCCAAATTTTATATTTGGGGAACAGGAGTTATATTGTGAAGGAGTGTATAATAAAGGAGATATGTATGTGTATATAAAGGAGAGTTAAATATTGCAGTGCCGCACAATCTCCCAGGGGTTTGGGCTAGACCCCACAGGCCCGGGATACACCCGGGAACAGGAGTTATATATTGCCCCAAATTATATTTGGGGAACAGGAGTTATATATATATATATATATATTAATATTGCCCCAAATTTTATATTTGGGGATCAGGAGTTATATATTGCCCCAAACTATGTTTGGGGATCAGGAGTTCCCTCGCTGGTATAGGGCCAGGAGGAAGACGTAGCCTCGGACGTGTAAGACTCTGTGTGAGCATCGATCCGCGTGTTATATTTTACTTTTGACTAGCCTTTTGGCTTTAGTCTTGGTTGGACAAGCGCGCAACTGTACTTTCAATCCAGCCCACAAATGGTAGATACTTAGGACACCTGGATCTGGGTGATGTGGTGGGTTCGCGGGATTGAAATGTACGGGATGGGAGGCACAGAGATCCCTGTGTTGTACGAGGAGGTCAGTTGTGTGGGCACTGAAAAGGAGTAAATATAAAGGTGTATGTGTATTGAAAGAATGTATATATAAATATATTGATGATATGATATATATTTCGGAGATTATTTATATTATGGGAGATGTGAATATACTACGGGAGATATATATGTATATATATGGGCATTTGACTTGAGATGTGATGTGATATTACCCAGACTGTGTGTTTGGGGTGCGGTGAGTATTACCCAAGCTATCGGCTTTGGGGTTTGGTATGTGATTGCCCAAACTCTGTTTGGGATATTGAGTATAATGTGATAAGAATGAAAGTGAAGTCAAAGGCATTTGTGCTATAAGTGGTATGTTAATGATGTGATGAAATGCGAGTAAAGTGCCAGGTGTATTGAGATGTTATGTTTTGAGTATAAGACATGAATTAATATGATATTATGAGAAGAGATGCATATATTTATGGTGTGATACGTGATACAATACAATAAGACCAATACCTGTATTATGAGGTGGGTAATGAAAATGGTTATAAAAAAAAAAAAAGGTGAGCTGTGTTATAAGTGGTGTACCTTGAAATTGTGACTAGGAACTACCCGCCTGCTATTTCGGAGGAAATAGTGGGAACTACCTGCCTAGGCACAATTTTCAGGATGGACGAGGGAGTTGTTGATATGCTATAGTTGTATTGTGAGTTGGAAATAAAAATAAAGAGGAGGGTGAAAATAAGCGATATGATGAGATTGGAATGAAAAGAAGGTAAAGGGTAAAGTATAATGTGATGATACGTGGGATGAATGTGTTATTATGAGACTAAGTGTGGGGAAGGCTATGCGATTAAACGAATGCATATGAGGATAGACGATGACAATGAATAAGATGATTTAATAGGGAGTGGATGTGAAGTAATGTTACGAGATAAGTAGGAAAGAATGAGTTGTGTGTATAAATGAAAAGGAATGGTAAATGAAATATGTGGTTGGATAAGTATGCAGAAAAATGGCAGAGACCATATGTGATTAGTAATGAAAGTAAAGAAATGTGGAGGTGATGGTAATTATGAAATGATGATTATTTGTGTTGGGGATTTCAAAATACAAAGAAATGGAATGTGAATTAGTGTGTTGCTTTGTAATTGAGCATAAATTGAACGAGTTGTATATATATGTATCTATATATATGCAGTTATAAATTAAGATGCATTTAGTGAAGAGTGTGAAGTTATGGATATAGGTTGACGGATGCAGATTTGACGAGTACTTGATACAAAGTGGTATTCTTGATGCTTTAATGTTCAGATTCAGATAAAATCTTTTACCTTGACATTTGTAAGTTTAATTCATATTTGTTTTATTGTTTGGGTTATTTATTAGATTAGTGAATTATACTCACACCAGAAATGGCTAACCCCTTAGTGTTTGGGGGGTTAGGGAGTCTCTAGACTACCCTAAACCCCTACTGTTACAGGTCCTCAGCAGTGCAGAGGTGAGGCACAGATTTTGTTGAGTGAGGTCTTACATTAAATTTTATGTTTAAGTTTAGTGATGTGAATAGTAGAATTTATGATTTAAATTGTATTATGGATGTATAAGTATGTAAATGATGATGATGAGTATAGTGTGAGGTGGTGTGGTATGTTTGTGACCCGTACCCATCTCGTCGTGGAGTACCAGGCTCTGTGGTAAGTTTTACAATGATTTTTCTAAGATTTTACCTCGTTTTTCAAAGAAATTCATAGTTTTTAATTGATATTTGATAATCCGTTATGAGTTTGGCCCCCAGAGCATTATATTATATTGCCTGTGTGTATCTGCTCATTTTGGCCTGGGGAGCCTATGAAAATATTATGTGGTTTGTGAGCTACGGAATTTTGAGCAGAATTCCGTAAGCTTTTTGTGTTTCGGGGCAAAATTTACAGGGGAGGCTCTGTCAAAATTTTCCCTAAAAAACTAACTTTCTTAGTTTATGATTAAAGTGGTATAGAAATTGAAAGATTTGAGTTTGGAGTCAAAAAAAAAAAAAAAAATTGGGGCGTTACAGATGGATTTCAACACCGTCTTCCATCCTCAGACTGATGGGCAGACTGAGAGGGTCAATCGAGTTCTTAAGGATATGCTTCGGTATTGTGTTCTAAATTTTGGAGGCAGTTGGGAGAGGCATCTAGCTCTAGTAGAGTTTGCCTATAACAACAGTTTTCAGACTAGTATCGGAATGGCGCCGTATGAAGCTCTGTAAGGCAGGAAGTGCAGAATGCCTATTTGCTGGTTTGAAGTGGGGGAGCGGCAGATGTTTGGGCCCAAGATCGTGCAGCAGACCTCAGAAAAGAATGATTTGATTGGGAAGAGGTTAGTGGATGCTCAGAGTAGGCAGAAGAGTTATGCCGACAACCGGAGGAGGGACCTTGAGTTCGAGGAAGGTGACTTTATCTTCCCGAAGGTGTCTCCTAGTAAAGGTGTGATTCGTTTTAGCAGAGGTGAATAATTAGCCCCAAGGTACATAGGCCCTTATAAGATATTGAAGAGGATTGGGAAGACTGCTTACCGGTTGGAGTTATCGGAAGAGTTGTCTCAGGTACACAATGTCTTCCATGTGTCTATATTAAGAGGTTACATTCCAGATCCAAGTCACCATTTGCCCGAAGTGCCGGAGGGTTTGCAGTTAGATCTGAGCTACACTGAGCGGTCGGTTGAGATTGTGGATCGTCGGGAGAAGTCTTGAGGAACAAGACGATACCGATGGTCAAAGTAGTCCGGAGAAACTAGTTGGTTGAAGAGGCTACTTGGGAATCCGAGGAGAGGATGCTGAAGGATCATCCTGAGCTCGTTGTTTGAATTGTATTATTTTTCATTCTTCTTTTATGTTCTGTTTCTCACTCTTTAAGTGTAGTTCCGAGAACGGAACTATTCTAAGGAGTGAGTGTTGTAACATCCTAAATTTTCTATAATTAAATATAAAAAATTTCATTTGTTTTCATGTGTTTCGCACGTGCAAATTAATGTGTACATTTGGCCTTAAAATTATTTTAATGTCATGAACAAATATTTCATTTCTCTTTTAAAAGCCTTTTATTAATTATTATTAAGTCCTAGGCCTAATAACTTAATTCCAGCCCACCCAAAATAAATTTAATTAATTAATTAAAAGTCCATAGAATTAGCCCACCTAGCTAGCCCACTAATTAATTCATTTGTTAATAAAACAACTTGTATGGTAGACTTGTCATGTTATAAATTAATGTAACAAATTAATGAACAAACTTAAGTATAGGTGTGCTTGTGGGGGCACGTGCAATGTGAAAGAGGGTGAGGCCAGCCATTCATGGAGAGTGGGGGAGTGGATAGTCGGTTGCATGCTAGTGGGTGGTTTTTCTAACTCCCAAATGCATCATAGCCATTCATCCAAACACATCTCAACCCTTCATTTGACCATGAATTGTGTATAAATAGCCCCTTTTGTCATTCTTTATCATTTGCACCTTATATTTTTAAAGAGAGAGAAGAAATTGTGTGAGAAAAAGATTGCGTGTGTGGGAAAGAGAAGAAATTGTGTGAGAAAAGATTGAGTGTGTGTGTGTTCTTGCAATTGGAGGCCGGCCAAGCTTAGAGGAAGGAAGTCTCGGTTTTGTAGCAAAGAGGAGAAGAATCCGGTTTTGCACAAGCTTGGAGGAGAAGGCTCGCGGCTAGGATCAAGGAGAAGGGAAGGCAATCGTGATTTCAAGGAGTTTTTCTTTAAGAATTCTCAATTTGTTCTTCAAGATGTGGGCAATTTCTCTACTTCTAATCTAGATATCATGTTAGTAGGCTAATTTTATGAATATGCTAGAATAAATAGTAAAATTTGCCATGTGATTGCTTAAAGAGACTAGTAGGGAAAAAGAGAAAATCTTCATTGCTAATATACGAAAATTCGTAGAATGGATTCGAATTAGTGAATTAAAACTTATCATTGTGCCATGATAGAATATTTATTTTAATGAACCATGCTAATATGATAATTTTGCTTAGTGAAGTTGTTGATTGAGATGAATGAATATTGATATGTGTTAATTGCTAAATGGCTTAGTTGTTATTTCAATTATGTAGTGATGATGTGATAAGAGTAGAAATAGTATCGCTAGTATATGTTTTATGAGTATAAGGAATTTTATGAAGAAGCTTTGATGAGAGACAACTTTTATTTTTAAAATTGATAGTATAACTTCTTTAATACAAGTTGGGAGGAAGATTTTATTATATTGTGAAAAATAATAATTTTGTGAATTTAAATATATACACTATACTGTATTTTTTGAAAGGAAAAGTTCTGGAAAAGAATTAGATCTTTGAATGGTACCAATTTATTGAGAAATCAAAATTATTAAAGAAAGAGTTATAAACAAATCAGTATAATAAAGGAATTTTAACTCAGAATTATAACAGAGAATGGATTTGGGCATACTGGTTTACGGTGTGAGTTAGAGCACTGTGAACAGTGTGTAGCTTCACCGGTTCTAGTCTTGAAGAGGCTCTGTTTTTATTGAACTTGATTTTTACCAAATCACTGAAGAACCCGTACATAAGACTTTGAGTTCACCTTTAATCACTAGCCACTGTTGGGCTTTCTAGTCTTCGGGTGTGCTCTGAGTTGGTCACTGTAGCAGGGGTGGGGGTCGTGGGTTCGAACCCGGCGCCTGGCTTTTAATATATTTCGATTTCTTTGGGAATATTCTTGAGTTTTAAAAGAAATAAAAATTGGGAAAAAATCCTATTATTCTTCTAAAATTATTTAGACTTTATAAAAAGGGAAAAGGGGTATGAGCGAATTGCTCATTTAGTAAATAAGCAATTGATGTTATGGCATACATGTAATTGGAAAATCCTTAAAAGGGTTAGTTGTCCAATGTATCACATGTATGCCATATCATCAATTGCTTATTTACTAAATGAGCAAGTTGCTCATACCCCTTTTACCCTTATAAAAAAAAATATTTCCACAATATTTTGACATATTTTTTGAGAATTGGAAGTGTTTTTATATTTAAAACAATGGGATGAAAAAATATGATTTTTTTTGTATAACTAAAAAGATGAAATTTTGAATGTAAAAAGTTTGTATAGAGATCAAATTATGAGATTTCGACGCGGAAGATTTGAGTAAGTTAATAAATGAAATTTGGTTTTTTAATATATGCAAGTGTGCATGGGAAATGAAATAAAAGGATCATGATGGATTATGGAATTTGTGAGTATAAACACTCAAATTTTGGTGAAAATGAAAAGAGGTTAAAATCTACAGTATATCTAAGTCCTTACACTGCGTGAATGAATTCTTTGAAGATAAATGTTGTAAAAAAGACCAAGAGTGTGTCATTGTTATTAATTGATGTTTAAGACCGATGTAGAGGTAATGCTAACTCTATGGTGTTAATTTATTCATGATTCAATTATCTAAGGACAACACCATAGTGAAGATGTGATAAAAGTAAGAGAAAAATACAAATATAAGGGCCTCAAAATCACGGTGTGAGAGTTTTCACAGGCTGTCTACATGATGCGTCATGTCATGACATGAATCCATCTCCGAAATTATCGGGATCATGGCGACACTTGTGGGGTGCTTTGTGACTACGTAGTGCCATCGTCTCATGACCAAGGCGAATTGTCCATAGTCTATCTACATGATGCGTCATGTCATGACGTGGGATTCCCCTCCAGGCTATCTGGACATGGGCTCATAACTCACAACACATCTAAGAACTTACCGTAGTTACCACAGTAGTTAAACTCATAACGAGGGATTCAACTCTACAAGATGAAGTACGGTAAAGGACTTGCCCTCGGATCTATGTAGAATGGTATGCATAGGTTCGAACAAGTGCTATTAGTGTCATGAAAAATAAATAACTGCATTAAGGCTAAGTGCACTAGCACACACGACATTAATAGGGTAGTCCCTCCCTAGCATTGTTTGTGATCAAGTTTTTGCTTTCCAGGTAAGAGAAATTGATGTATCATATCCTACGTCAGTTGTATGCAATTGACATGCCCACAGTTTCTATGCAGGATAAATGAATGAAAGGACTAAAGAAGGAATGTTGCTTAAAGAAATGTTTCAATTTTTATTTTAATTACGTATTATGTTGTATTTTGCTTCCTCTACGTTGATGTAAACATTGTTGTATAAAAAAATTTAATTCCTTGTAAAACTTGTACGATGTGAAGTGTAAAGATCCTGTGGAACTTCGAATTCAGGCTTATTTTGGAATTCGGGGTGTTACAAACTCCCTCAGGTACCCTCACTGGATGAGGGCCTCGATCTTGTCTTTAAGGGCACGGCAGTTGTCCGTCTCGTGCCCATTGTCTCGGTCAAAAGCGGTAGTAGAATCTCTGGTCCCGCTTCTTGTTGTTGTTCGGTCGGGGAGCGAGTCGAACGATCCTTTTGTCCTCTATCTCCAAGAGGATGGCCGACACGTTCTGGGTCAGCGGCATATATCTTTCAAAATGGGGGACCGAAGGAGGCCTCTTCAGACCAGATACCTCTTTTGCAGCTTTCTTGGCGGGCTCAGCGTCACCCGCCTTGTGCTTCCTCTTGGTTGTGGCTTCTTTGGTGCCCTCAGGGTGTAGAGCCTCTTCCGCCCAAATGTACTTCTTGACCCTGTTGAGCAAGTTGGGGAAGTCGAAGGGTGGTTTCTTGGCTAAGGAGTCCGTGAGCTGGCCGTGGCGAACATTGTGTCGAAAAGCTGTGGAAGCAATGCCTGTGTCGTGAGAGGAGACCGACCTCGCCTCGGTGGTGAACCTCCGAAGTGGCTCCCCTTCCTTCTGTCTGAGGTCCAGAAGGGATGCGCTCATCTTTTCGACCTTTCTGCTGGTCACAAAGTGGGCTAGAAAGCTTGCTTCCAAGTGGTCGAACGAAAAGAACGAGACGGGGATGAGCTTCGAGAACCATTTCTGAGCCGGACCACGCAAGGTGGCAGGAAAAGCGTGGCATAGGAGAGGATCTGATGCGCTGTGAATCAGCATGAGGGTTTTGAACCCTTCCATGTGATCAGCAGGATCACCCTCGTCGTTGTACGTCTCGAATAACGGAGGCCTGAAATTTCTGGGGATCTCGGCTTCCAATATTTTAGTGGAGAATGGGGGTCGGGTCGACCTGTAACCATGGCCTGGCATCGGCCCGCCCTCGCCGCGATGGGCGAGGTGGTTCTCTATCTTTCGGAGGCATCGACGGACGGCATCTTCTTGTTCAAGCGGGCAGGTCGATCCGTGGGATTCGCCGCCCCTGGCTTCTGACTGAGGGTAGGAGTCGTTGCGCGCCTCAGTCCTAGGACCGCCTCGGATCGCTTGGAGGACCTCGTCCCTAAAGTTTTGGAACTCGGCCCTCGTGGCTGGGTCTTGCTCCACCAGGTCACGCAAGGGTGGAGGTCCTCGGGGTGAGTGGCTGTGACCCGGCTCCCGTTCTGGGGTGGGCTGTCTGCCCTGGTTCGAGACCAAGTTGAAAGCGGCCCCTCCCCTGGTTCGACTAGCCTGCCGATTTTGGATGACGCGTCGCAAGTCAGTCGCGACTAAGTGAGAAGCGCCTAGTCCGGGTCCGGCTATGCCATTGACCCACGGTTGGTTAGAGCGCTAGGCGTCCGCAGGGCTGTGAAGGGGAGGAGGGTCAGAACGACTTCCAGAGGTGACGGCCCTTCTGGCTTTGGGATCCATAAAAGAGCCTGGATTTGAGATGGCATCCTTGGCTAGGATCGACCGACGTCATTACCTAATGTTTCCCACAGATGGTGCCAACCTGATGCTGCTTGTTTTTGGGTGTGGGGAAAAAAGGTGTGAGTTCTTGTAAATTGTGATGCGGAAGATGAGGTACTGGCACTGATCCGATCCTAGGCTGTAGGACCGGCTTGGGAGTAGTGGGAAAGGGGCAGAAGCCGGATGCTCTGCTCAGATCTCGTAGCTTGGCTTGGACTTTTGTACCTGCGCATGGCCTAGAAACACCGGGCGACAGGCCCTCCGACGATCTAGTCAGTCACTGAGAAAGCAACAGTAGCTAGGGTTCAGGTGGGGAAGATTTATTACCTTTGGCAAGAAAGAGGTCTGGTATTTATAGGCAGGGGTAAACGGGTCTGGGACCCTAACGGGCCAGGCGGGACCCGTTTGCTTGTAGGCCTGAGTTGGCAGAAGCCCGTTGGACTTGTTGACTTGATGATCTGGGATGAGCGACATCTGAGGGGATCTGATGGCCCTAATGGCGCCACGTCATCTGTTACCGCTAAATTTGGTGTGGGGGAAAACAGATAGTATTTGTGGATTCTTGGAAAACTTGAATAGCAAACCTGAACCTGTTCCGCCGGAGTTTGACCGCTGACTCCCGCCGTTCACCTGCAAAAAGTGCGAGACACCAAGGTTGATCCCGGCGATGCACCCTCCGACGCTCAAGTCAGTAATCAGGAAGATTATGAAAGAGCGTGAATTGGCATAAGATTGATTACCTCCTAATGGTGGTGGATGGGGGTATTTATAGCCGCCTTTGGGATCGAATTAGGCATGTAATCCCTGTGTTCAGATAAGGAATGTAATCTCTAATTCCCAGTGAAAGGATAGATATGAATCAGGGCCGTTGATTAGGATTAATCAGAAACCCTAATTCTATCCTGCTGGACTGGGTTTGCAGCGGGTAAAAACCCGTACCCGGTTGGAGGTGGATCCGTTCGCGGGTTAATGGGTCTTTGAGGAGGAGACCCAGTATCTGCTTCGGACCCATTGGTAGACAAAATTACCATTTTATCCCTAGGCTTTAAGATTCGTTCCTGATTTGGACGGTTCCGATTTAACCCCATTTTTAGCCATATCACGAGCCCCCCACTCTCGAAGACTGAGTTTGATCAGCCTTTGAGGTGTAGTTTTACTGTTTCAATGGTTTGCGGAGGTGTATCGGAGTCCGAATGGGAGGTTTCGAATCTTTGCAGGTGGTAGTATGGCAATTTTCTAAGTTAGTTGCGTGCTCTGAGTTGTTCTTGAGCTCTTCTGGACATTTGGCGATTTTTATCTATTTTTTCGGAATATTTACTTAATTTTGCGAAGTGTCGATTCGTTATTTAGGGGTCTTAATAAATTGTCCTAGGTGATAATTATTTACTCGGGGGCCCAAAAATATTTCCCCGACTTTATAATTATTTTCTAGGGTTTTTAATTAATTTTCCCAAATTTTTAATCATTTTTTGCAATTTTTAAATAAATAAAATGATTTTAATAAATAAAATTTAATTTTAAATACCGAATTATGGTGTGGCGCGATCTGGACCGTTGATCTTGTGTGGGCGCGAATTTCTGAAAGATCGGATGGGCACGGTCGCTCGGCAGCAATTTCTCCGCTTTTGCGGGTCGGATGGGCACTTGCTTGGAATCCGAGTGAAGTGGCTCGGTTTTTCTCTCACGCGAGTGGCTCGGATCGCTAGTCGCTCGGCTCGGAGTTTCGAGTGACGTGAAGCGATCTGAGTCGTCGGATCTTGGCGCGAATCTCGAGGCGGGCACAGTTTCCAAGAAAACACTATCTTTTCGTTTAGTGAACGTGACATAATCTGGACCGTCCATCATTTCAGGCGTGATTTTCGCAATGATCAAACGGTTGGAGACACTCGACAGCATTTTTCTTCACTTTCGAGGGTCGGATTGGCACTTGCTCGGAATCCGAGCGAAGTGGCTCGGTTTTTCCCTTGCGCGAGTGGCTCGGATTGCTAGTCGCTCGGCTCGGAGTTCCGAGTGACGTGGAGCGATCTGAGCCGTCGGATCTCAGCGCGAATCTCGAGGGGGGCACAGTTCCCAAGAAAACACTATCTTTTCGTTTAGTGGACGTGGCGTAATCTGGATCGTCCATCATCTCAGGCGTGATTTTCGCAATGATCCAACGGTTGGAGACGCTCGGTAGTGTTTTTCTTCACTTTCGAGGGTCGGATTGGCACTTGCTCGGAATCCGAGCGAAGTGGCTCGGTTTTTCCCTTGTGCGAGTGGCTCGGATTGCTAGTCGCTCGGCTCGGAGATCCGAGTGACGTGGAGCGATCTGAGCCGTCGGATCTTGGTGTGAATCTCGAGGCGGGCACAGTTCCCAAGAAAATACTATCTTGTCGTGTAGTGGCACTGGCATGATCTGAGCCGTCCGATCGAAATCTTATGCAAATTTTGAGGGGAAAGTTGTTTTTCTCCCATTCGCGGCTCGGATTGGCACTTGCTCAGAATCCGAGCGATCCTCTTTGTTGTTGAGGTCGGATCGCCTGTCGCTCGGATTTTGGTTCCGAGGGATGTGGGGCGATCAGAGCCGTTGGATGATGGCACAGATCTCAAGACTGGCTCAGTTCCCAAGAAAACACTATCTTGTCATGTAGTGGTGCTGGCATGATCTGAGCCGTCCGATCGAAATCTTACGCGAATTTTGAGGGGAAAGTCATTTTTCTCCCATTCGCGGCTCGGATTAGCACTTGCTCGGAATCCGAGCTATCCTCTTTGTTGTGGAGGTCGGATCGCCTACCGCTCAGATTTTGGTTCCGGGGGACGTGGGGCGATCGGAGCCGTTGGATGATGGCACAGATCTCGAGACTGGCTCTGTTCCCAAGAAAACACTATCTTGTCGTGTAGTGGTGCTGTCATGTTCTGAGCCGTCCGATCGAAATCTTACGCAAATTTTGAGGGAAAAGTCGTTTTTCTCCCATTCGCGGCTCGGATTGGCACTTGCTCGGAATCCGAGCGATCCTCTTTGTTGTGGAGTTCGGATCACCTGTCGCTCGGATTTTGGTTCCGAGGGACGTGTGGAGATCGGAGCTGTTGGATGATGGCACAGATCTCGAGACTGGCTTAGTTCCCAAGAAAACTGTAGCGCCCCGATTTCCAATACCGGGAAACCGTGACACGAGTCAAGACCTTTTCTTCAATTAGTCACAATACACAGAAAAAACAGGAGAATTTAAAACTTTTTATTCAATACACAAAGTGTTACAAGTCTGAATATTGTGCAACTGGAATACCTTACAATAGAGTTACAATATTACCTTTACATTTCCAAGTATTACAACCTACAACATCTTACATCAGAGTACCTCTCAACTAATAGATAATCAATACATATACTGCAGTGGAACTAAACATAACACTGACTCCTTGCTTTCCTTGCCTTGAGTCCTCCTGAATCTCGCCTTTGTACTTCGGCGATCCAGTACCTATGGAAGTGGGGACGTCAGTATTCACTGACGCTTAAAGGCTGATCATATAGCAGCGAATCTCCCAAACAATATACAAAATATAGCAATGGTGTTGGTGTAGTTTAAGTGTTCGTGAGTGCTAAGACTAGACTCTAATGCGATATTTAAATAGAACTAGGACGCTTCCTATTCTAATGTCAGCAAGTCTCCGAAGCAACATGCAGCCCATACTACATGCGACCCCATCTCAAGCCGTTTCTCCATATATAGGGATTGAACCCGCGTTATGAACTCTAATTGTACACAACCTGTTCCTGACAATACTCCATGACTCTGTGAGGTTGCAGAAGGGGTCAAGTCCCCCCATGCAGTCTACTTATGGTGTCTCCGTTTTCCACTACTACCCGGCATGCCGGACCTCACTCGATCCCAGTATATCGGGCCTCATTCCAAAATCAAACTATAGGGTTTCGCAAGCGCAGGATAGCTCGAAGCCTACCCTGTGGCACCCTCTGGGGTCTAGCAAGCGCAGGACTGCACCATGCATCCTGTGGCACCCCAGCCACGGTATTTCAGGAATTAACAGAGCGAGATACGCAACCCGTGTCCTCAACTTGTGAGACGGCACCGTGCGTATCCCTTTGACGGGAAGGTACAACCCAATACACCACCTATGATCTGCCTCAAGGGACGAGTTAGTGTAAGGGGGCCCCCTACCACCGACTCCTCTCTCCCGGCAAAAGGGTTTAAGTAAAATGATCCTTGTAAGTCACTATCCTAATAATGTCCCTGACTCGAACAATCCTAGGGATGACAATATTATAAACACAACATGCTAGGCCTTTAAAGTAGACTTCGCAAGACAACTCTACTAGGCTGCTCAACCTAGACTTACCAGAATCCCTCAGAATCCGGTTCGTGGCTCATCGATCCAAGACTTTGGCCGTGCGAATATACATGCATGCCGTTACCCTAGACTTGGATTTCGTCTATACTCCGGTCCTTGATCAACCTACCCTGGTTAAGATTTGACGGTACACAAGGAGTGACTCCTCCATAGTTCCTTAGGGTGAGGAAACATATGTCTTGATGGTCGATAGCCCTTAGGGTGGTAATATCACCCCAGACGAGCACAACGAACTGTGTACTAGCTAACAAGCTATACACGAGTAACAACCACATACGAGCCAATAAGCTACATATGAAACAATGACTACCTACGAGCCAGGCGGGCCTCGTAGGAGATGACCACGTACATACCAGCCAAATAAGCCGCGTATGAGACCGACAGCTACGCACGGGCCGGTCGAGCCGCATACGAGACAACAACCTTCATACGAGCCAAGTAAGCTACGTATGAGGCCCACAACTACGTACGGGCCAGTCGAGCCACGTACGAGCACAACCCTATGCAAACAACCATACAGGTAATCAATCTTAAAAGCAACCAAACGTGCTACTAGCAACCTCGATCTCCTATTATTAGAAGCAATAGAAGAGTCTACTAATATTCTATGGTCGGTATTCTACTAAGGACGAGTCCGAAGGCAACATAACAGCCTTTATCGAACTAACTATCACTAGTGGTCTTCCCAATCCTTATTACTTCAACCTATAACGCCTTAAGTATGGCATACAATTACAAGCATCTTCCTACGACAATCTAATCATATAACACAACCACTCATCATGATACTCCTAAGTATGAATATGATTAAGCTTGTGCTTACATTGAGATTAAGCATAAAAATCACTACGACCTAGACATGAAGCCCACTATAGTCAAGCATAGGTTATAATTTGAGCATGAAAGCTTACTACTTATCATGACTAATCACCACAACCCAAGCATGGATAGATAACTAATATAACATACAACATTCCAAGGCATAGTAGGTATTCTAACATTACTCCTACAACGTTCTAAGCATGTATTTGGACTTTAGCATGGTATAGAACATACATAAAATCACTACAACTAACCATGGGTAGTTCCTTTGATCTAAGCATGAATATCATAGTATGGATATCATTAACTTAACATGATCAATAATTTGCATGATACCTACTTACTTAGCATGAATAATGATTAAGCATGATCATTTACTAACATAGCATGAACAATTACTTATCTAAGTATGGGTATTATGTAAACATGAGTATTCATTTAATCTAGCATGGTATACAACTTACTCACAATTTAAACTAGCATGGCATATAACTTACTTGCAATTAAAACTAGCATGACATACAACTTACTTGCAATTAGCTAGCATGGCATAGATCTTACTTACAATTAAAACTAGCATGGTATATCACTTACCTACAATTAAACTAGCATGCTATATCACTTACCTACAATTAAACTAGCATGGTATACAACTTTTCCACTATCATCCAAGCATGAATCTTTATTAAGCATGAATAACTACTAAACATGAATGTCTTACTAAGCATGGGTAACTACTAGTATGAACATACAACATTCCTAAGTATATATGTATATATATATACTTCTAACATGGTAAGTAATTTTATCATGGATCCTACAACATTCTAAGCATAATTAATTTAATCTAAACATGGTAGGAAACTCTTAGAACGAATCCTACAACATTCTAAGCATAAAAACATGATAGGATATTTTTAGAAAGAATCCTACAACATTCTAAGCATAAAAACATGATAGGATATTTTTAGAAAGAATCCTACAACATTCTAAGCATAAATAAGTTACTAAACATGATAGGTATTTTTAGAATGAATCCTACAACATTCTAAGCATAAATAAATTAATCTAAACATGGTAGGAAATTCTTAGAATGAATCCTACAACATTCTAAGCACAATTAACACTCCTAAACATGGTAGATAATTTTAGAATGAATCCTACAACATTCTAAGCATAAATAAATTACTAAACATGATAGGTATTTTTAGAATGAATCCTACAACATTCTAAGCATAAAATAGCATTCCTAAACATGATGGGTAATTTTAGAAAGCATCCTACAACATTCTAAGCATAAAAACATGATAGGTAATTTTTAGAAAGCATCCTACAACACTCTAAGCATAAAATACATGATAGGATATTTTTAGAAAGAATCCTACAACATTCTAAGCATAAAAACATGATAGGATATTTTTAGAAAGAATCCTACAACATTCTAAGCATAATTAAACATGCTAGGTATTTTTAGAAGAAATCCTACAACATTCTAAGCATATCTAAAATAATCTAATGTAATCTTAGCATGGTATTTACTTTATGAACACAAAATAAACATCTACAACTATCTACTACTAATACTACTCCATTTCAATCAAAAACATAACACACAACTATCTACCACTACTACTACTTTATTTTAGTCAAGAACATAACACCCAACTATCTACTACTACTACTACTTCATTTTAATCAAGAACCCAACATACAACTATCTACTACTACTACTACTTTATTTTAATCAAGAACACAACATACAATTATCTACTACTACTACTACTTTATTTTAATCAAGAACACAACATACAACTATCTACTACTACTACTACTTTATGGACATAAAACATCTATAACTACTTACTATTTTATTTTAACAAGCTACTTCTTAATTGTCTACTAGTCTTTATTAGTAGATTTATTACCACTAGTGATTAGAAAAGAAAAGATCCTTTTTATTTATTCTACAACTAGTGATTATAAAAGAAAAGATCTTTTTATTTATTCTATAACTAGGGATTAATAAAAGAAAAGATCTTTTTATTTATTCTACAACTAGTGATTAATAAAGAAAAGATCTTTTTATTTATTTTACAACTAGTGATTATAAAAGAAAAGATCTTTTTACTTATTCTACAACTAGTGATTAATAAAGAAAAGATCTTTTTTTTATTTAAGAAAGAAAACTACAATAAAACATATGCTTATTATCATTATGTCCAAGTTCAATAAAAGTCCTACAACCAAAATGGTTGTATAAGAATGTTCGTATGCTTGTGTATAGTTCATATTCAAGTCCTACAAGTCCTACAACCCCCAATCGGTTGTATGTGCAAGTCATGTGCATTATGCCATTTTAGTCCAACAACAAACATAAACAACCACTACAATTATAAAGGTTTGATCTTTATGTGTTTAGTAGGTACTACTACTACTTTCTTTCTTTTATTCACCATAACATTCATCACAACAACAACACACCCATCACAAGAACAACCCCAAAACAAAAGAAAACAAAACAAGAAGATCGGAGAAGAAGTCAAAAACACAATACAAACAAACAAGAAAACAAACAAAGAAAAATGTGGAAAACCCCCACCTTAGTCTCTTTTTTTTTTTGGAAGGACTTGCTTGCTAACCTTCTCCTTCCCCTAGCTCTTAGAATCTCCTAGGAAAAACCCTACAATAAAACTCTCTTGTTAGTATGGGACTCTCTCTTTCTTTTCATTTCCTTTCTTTCTTTCCTTTTGTTTTCTAAAATGAGAGAAGGAGGAGAAGAAGGGGGTATTTATAGGAGGGAATAGGAGGGGGTAAGTGCAAATATGCACTCACATTTGCACAAAAACCCCAAGAAGGGTTGAGGCCGGCCATGCCTTAGGTGGAGGTAGGGGTAAGGTGTAGGCATGGTGAGGTGGAGGCATGGTGAAGGGATAAGGTTTCTAGAAGGGGTTTAATTCTTCTTATGCATACAAACCTTACTTTAAGCCTCCTAATCAAACCCTAACTATGTTACTAAGTTGTCATGACAAGGATGAGTACATTGTCCTTGAGTATATGCTACATATTTTGTATGATGTACTAAGTATCATACAATTGTATGTATGTGTATATGTATGTCTATACTAAAAATCCTCATATAATTCCCATAAAATAGTTTAATTTAGAAAATAATAGTAAAATAAATTTTATTATTAACTCGGGGGATCGCGCTATCAATTTGATGCACTTTGGATGTACACCGACCGATATATGCGCGTAGACACTGTTTGTGGGCAAACCGGCGAAAAATCACCAAAATAATTTGATTTTGGAATTAAAATAAAATAATAAAAATAATAATAAAATAGTAATTTATACGAGTTAATATCCGTCCGGGATATTACAAAAACATTATCTTGTCGTGTAGTGGTGTTGGCATGATCTGAGCCATTCGATCGAAATCTTACGCAAATTTTGAGGGGAAAGTCGGTTTTCTCCCATTTGCGGCTCGGATTGGCACTTGCTCGGAATCCGAGCGATCCTCTTTGTTGTGGAGGTCAGATCGCCTGTCGCTCGGATTTTGGTTCCGGGGGACATGTGGCGATCGGAGCCGTTGGATGATGGCACAGATCTCGACACTGGCTCAATTCCTAAGAAAACACTATCTTTTCATTTAGTGGCGCTGGAGTGATCTGAGCCGTCTGATCGAAATCTTACCCAAATTTTGAGGGGAAAGTCGTTTTTCTCCAATTCGTGGCTCGGATTGGCCCTTGCTCGGAATCCGAGCGATCCTCTTTGTTGTCGAGGTCGGATCGCCTGTCGCTCGGATTTTGGTCCCAAGGCGCCGAGCAGTTTTACTTGGATCGAAACGTCACTTCCTTTGCCAACAGTTGCGGCTCTTCGTTACTTAGTCGTTTGGGCTTTTGTAACGCTTCAAGGGAGGCCCAAGAGTTGCGCCCTTACGTTACAAAGCCCAAGAGGCATCTTTTTTACTATAAGTTTTCACCTCCTCAACACTTAACATCATTTCTCACTTTCACTTTCTCACTCTTGGTTTTACTCCTTAGCGGCGAAGTTTTTAGCTCTTGGGTGGCGCTGTTAGCTGTCGCGGCAAGGCATTTCAAGCTCTAGCGATCTTTTCCGACCGTACTAGTCACTTCAAGGTCAGTCTCTCTCCTCACTTTTGTAAAATGGTTAAGATTTCTTCCACGGACAAGACCCCCTCCTCGGACCTAGTCGTCAGCCGAGCAGTCAGGCCGAGCAAGGGTAAAGGGAAGGAGGTCGTGGAGCCGACCGAAGAGACAACGGTCAGGCCGAGTACAGATGTGGAGGTTGCCAAGCCTCTCTAGGAGGTAATGGTCCGAGCCAGCAAGGGCAAGGGGGTGGTGACGATAATCGAGCGCCCGAAGACTGCAGGGGAGTTGGGTCGGCACCCGAGCTTCTTGTCTAGTGTTGGCGGTGTTCGGAGCTACTCTGAAGATTTGCTGGAGAAGGTGACGCAGGGCACCGCCAAGTCGATTGAGGAGAACGAGCCGAGGGAGACTTCCGAGGTAGATCAGATCTCCTCGATCTTAACCGAGGCGGATTTGCATCGGATTCGGAGTGGGTTCCGGATTCCTGCGGAATATGCCCTCCTTCTCCCCGGCCCTAGCATCCGAGCGTGTACGTCTTCTTCGGCCAACATTTGCATATTCCCCGCCGACGCTCTGCACGTTGGTCTTCGGCTGCCATTACACCCTTTCGTAATCGAGGTTCTGCAATGGTACGGCTTGAGCCCGGCCCAGTGGATGCCGAACACTTGGCGGCATGTGATGGCCTTCGCTCTTCAATGCCAGGAGGTCGGCGCGCAGCCCTCGATGTTCCTTCTGCGAAGCCTCTACCGACCCTGCCAGATGAACAAGAACGACCAGAGGTACTATCTCTCGCCGAGGAAGGGCGTGAAGCTTATCGAGAACCTGGACTCGATCAAGCACTGAAAAGAGAAGTATTTCCTCGTCCGGGCTCCCGAGCCGTGGGTCATCCCGACAGCGTGGCTAAGGGACGGGGTTCCGAAATGGGCGAAGAAGGAGCCCGTGCTTAGCAACGAGGAGGCAGAGATTGTAGAAAAGCTTCTCGGTCTTTCGACCCTCAATTACAAGGACATTACCGAGGAGGTCCTATTCCGAGGGCGTTTCAGTCCAATCGACCCCAGTACGCTTCTCTTTTTCTTTTCTTTGCTTTGTCTTTGAGTTTTTTTTTAAAAAAAATTCTAACTCTTTTCGCTCGGTCTTTGCAGAAACTCCCGGCATGGACTACAAAGGTCTGATGGCCAAGGCCCGGGCGGCTAAGGAGCTGGAGACGAGGAAGAGAAAGAGGACCGTGTCCTGGGCCTCAGGGTGGCCGAGTGCCTAAGATCCCCTCGGTCTCTCCGAGCATCGAGCGGCAGGTTAACGAGGCTCCTCCGGTCGAGTCCGATCAAGGCCTCGTCATGCCGTCCGCCCCACCTACCTCGGATGTGCCGACCCCAATGGCGCGAACAGATGCTCCGGGGTCTTCGGGCGGAGCATTCAGCATTAGCGCGGCCCTGGCTCTCGATGTCCCGCCCCTCACTGCTGTAGGCAGAGGCAATCCTGACCGATGAGCACAAGCGCATCTTCGTCCCCGATTGGCAGGTGATGAAGGTCGACGGGTTCCTAGGGGACGGCAACATCTGCATGCAGGCGGTGAAGTACCTGCCGACCCCTAAAGACCAAGCGACGCTTAAGGCGGGCGAAGTTGGTGACGTCGCGATGCAGATTGCTCGGAACACCATGTCAGTAAGTACTAGAGGACTTTCTTCAAAAATTTTCCAAGTTTTTGTGCTCATGCTTAACTGCTTTTTGTATGGCTTGTAGACCCTCTGCCACTTCAATTACTTGCATGAGGAGTTCGCGAGCAAGGAAAAGGAGATGACCGTTCTGAATGACCGGGAACGGTCGGAGCGGTCTAAGGCAGTAAAACAACTGGAGGCCGAGCAGGTGCATTCTGCTTCGCTCGAGGCCGAAGTTGCCAACCTAAGGGCTAAGCTCGCCGAGGCGCTGAGGAGCTCGGCCGCCGAGGCTTCCAAGGTCGAGACCCTAGAAAAGGAGATGGCTCGACTCGAAGGGGAGCTGTCTAAGGCCCTGAAGGCGTCGAAGGAGGCCCTAAGCGATCACGCGTCGAAGGTGGCGGCCGCAGAGCAGGCGGTTCGGAACGAGGCCGGGGCTCACATGTTGACCAACATGGAAGAGGCGTACGGCCGAGCGCTCAAGCATATCGCCGCTCGGAACCCCAGATTTGACGTCTCGTCCTACTACTTCTACGACCCCGTAGAGGGTGAGGAAGAGCTGCCCCTGGCCGAGCTCACTCCGAGGCAGGAGGTCGGAGACTCCGAAGACGAGGGGGGCGCCGAGCATGCAATTGTACCCGTGCCGAACGATGATGAGGTCGACCCCTGACTTTGTCACCTCTTCTTATTTTCTTGTTCTTCTTTTTTGTAATGCCTAACTGCGGACTGGCCACCGCTTTTTGTAAATCTTGGACTTTTAATGAAACGGTTTCCTTTTTGGTGTTTTGGCTGAATATTACGAAATTTCACAAAGTGTTCAACTCTTTTTGCTCGGATTGTGTCCTTAAGTATTGAAGACTTCTTTTGATATTCCTTCACTTTTCAGGTCGAGTTGGGTCCGATTACTGAGGTCTCCCATCTTCGTACTGAGCTGAAGAAAACGAAGCGGGCTCTTTCTCGCAGTCGGGATAAATCGTTTTACGACTTTTTGAAATTGGAGGACATCAAAGCAACTGCGAGAGGGTATTTTCGCGAGTTGAGGCAACTGCGGAAGCAATCTCGAGAGACTCGTCTCGAATGCGAGATAGAATTGCTCCGTAAGGAGCTCTTCGATGTCGACCAAAGGAATAGTGAACTGCTGGCGGAGATTCGTCATTTGGAGGTAACGGTGAAAAAACATTCGACAGAGGAAGAGGAGTTAGCTTCGAGGGTGGGGAAGCTGATGTCCGAGTGCGATGAGTTGACGGTAAGAATTGACAAACTGAGGAGGATCACGATCGACAGGGGTATCGAAGTGACTCATTTCCGTCGTATTGTGGCCGATAGCACTAATGTCGCAGGCTCGTCTAAACTTCCCCGTTTCAAAGTATCGGCGGAGGGCGATATTCTGAGAGATAGGATCTTCGAGCTAGAGGAGGAGATTGCAATGCTGAAACCTCAGCTCGTAAGGACCAATGTTCGCAGTACGTCGTGTACTCACGATGAAAGCGAAAGAGGAATCTCATTCTACGAACTTGCAACTCGTTCGCCTGCCATTAGGTGGAGCCCAGCTGACGCTCAGAGTGGTGTAGCTGTTTCATCTAGTGGTGCCTCGGTTGGGGCCACAGCTAGAATCAGCAGCGAAGGGGGGTCTCGCTTCGCTGGTTTAGAGTCGAGCTCAGAGGTAAGGCGATGCCGCCCTCGTGTGTCTCTGAACTGAAGCGTTCCCCTTCCAAAGAAGCATTGAACAAGTTGTATTATGCTTCTTCAAGTTATTGTAAAACTCTGTTGTAGTGTTAGCCTTATTTGAGCTCTTAATTTAAAAAAGTTTGTTTTGCTTCTGCTGTTTGAATGCTGCGTTGGCTGGTATTAGTTTAAGTATAACTCCTCCAACTTTTGACAACTACTCAAAATCAGAAACAAATCTTCCTTCTTATGGGCGAACCACTTTTGGCTCGCTTAATGGCGAGCTTGAGAAGTGGAGTCGAGCCAAGTGTTGGACTTCGAACTCGTCGTTAGAGTTTGTTCAACGGTTGTGGGAGCAGTTCCGAATGGCGAACCACTTCTACCCCGCTTAAGAGCGAGCTTGCGAAGGGGAGTCGAGCCAAGTGTTGGACTCCAAACTCGTCATTAGAGTTTGTTCAAAGGTTGTGGGAGCAATTCCGAATGGTGAACCACTTCTAGCCCGCTTAAAAGCGAGCTTGCGAAGCGGAATCGAGCCAAGTGTTGGACTCCGAACTCGTCGTTAGAGTTTGTTCAACGGTTGTGGGAGCAATTCCGAATGGCGAACCCCTTCTAGCCTACTTAAGAGCGAGCTTGCGAAGAGGAGTCAAGCCAATTGTTGGACTCCGAACTCGTCGTTAGAGTTTGTTCAACGGTTGTGGGAGCAATTCCGAATGGCGAACCACTTCCAGCCCGCTTAAGAGCGAGCTTGCGAAGCGGAATCGAGCCAAGTGTTGGACTCCGAACTCGTCGTTAGAGTTTGTTCAACGGTTGTGAGAGCAATTCCGAATGGCGAACCCCTTCTAGCCCGCTTAAGAGCGAGCTTGCGAAGAGGAGTCGAGCCAAGTGTTGGACTCTGAACTCGCGTTAGATTTTGTTCAACAGTTGTGGGAGCAATTCCGAATGGCAAACCACTTTTAGCCCGCTTAAGAGCGGGCTTGCGAAGCGGAATCGAGCCAAGTGTTGGACTCCGAACTCGTCGTTAGAGTTTGTTCAACGGTTGTGGGAGAAATTCCGAATGGCGAACCCCTTCTAGCCCGCTTAAGAGCGAGCTTGCGAAGCGGAATCGAGCCAAGTGTTGGACTCCGAACTCGTCATTAGAGTTTGTTCAACAGTTGTGGGAGCAATTCCGAATGGCGAACCACTTCTAGCCCGCTTAAGAGCGAGCTTGCGAAGCGGAGTCGAGCCAAGTGTTGGACTCCGAACTCGTCGTTAGGGTGAAGAGTAAAAGTAGAGAGATACAAGCAATTTTACAAGTAAAATATGAAAAAACGTTGTTTATTGACCATTAATAGTTGGCTGCTTCTAAGTTGCGAGCCGTTATTACATAAGAGAAATAAAGAAAAAAATACAAGTAAAAGGAGAGGAACGGTTCGACATCCCAGAATACTTAGAGAGGCGTTAAAGCGCACTCTTGGTATTTCAGAAGATGGTCGGCATTCCAAGTCCTGGGGATCTCTCTGCCCTCAAGGTCTTCTAGACGATATGTCCCGGGCCGAACCACTTTGGTGATCTTGTAGGGTCCCTCCTAATTTGGAGCTAGTTTACTCTTCTGACCGGGAAAAGAGATTGCTAACTTTCTGAGGACCAAGTCTCCTTCTTTGAGGTCAGTAGGATGGACTCTCTTATTGTACGCCAACTCGATCCTTCTCCGATAGCTCTGTTGGCTGATTGACGCTCTTTCCCGTAGCTCATCGACCAAGTCTAAGTTTGCCCGAAGTTCTCTGACATTCTGTTCTTCTTCGTAGGCAACAAGGCGAGGAGAAGGTATGCCGACTTCCAATGGGATCACAGCCTCGGACCGATACGTGAGGTTGAATGGTGATTCTCCTGTGGGGGTCCGTTTCGTGGTGCGGTAGTTCCACAGCACGTTAGGGAGCTGATCGACCCATAAACCTTTAGAGCACTTATTCAGCCTCTTCTTAATACCGAAGACGACCTGTCGGTTAGCATTCTCTACTTGACCATTCAACTATAGATGGGAGACGGAGGAGAAACGTTGTTGGATGGCGAAATCTTCACATAGAGCTCGAAAGGCAGCCCCGGTAAATTGGGTTCCGTTGTTTGTTATGAGGACTCGAGGGACACCGAATCGGCAGATAATGTTCTTTCAGAAGAACTGAAGTACTTTGTTCTCGGTGATTGTGGCCAAGGGCTCGGCTTCTATCCACTTCGAGAAGTAGTCGATTGCCACGACTAAGAATTTGAACTGGCCGGGAGCTGGTGGGAATGGCCCTAGTAAATCCATCCCCCACATTGCAAAAGGGATAGGACTTGATAAGGAGGTGAGTGGAGCTTGTGGGAGGCGATGGACGTTGGAGTACTTCTGACAAGAGCTGCATTGCCGAACGTGTAGTTCAGCGTCTTGTAGAAGAGTGGGCCAGAAATATCCATAATTCAACACCTTCTGGGCTAGGGATCTGGACCCTGAATGTGCCCCGCCGATGCCTTCGTGGAGATCTTGCAGGGCGTAATCGGCTTGTTCCGAGGAGAGGCATCTCAAATAAGGCCTGCCGTCTACTTGTGTGAAGGAGCGCTTGTATAGGATGCCCTCAATAAGTGTGTATCGCTCTGCTCGGGTTCTCACTCGGTGAGCTTCTTTAGGTTCTTCGGGGAGGAGCCCATCCCTTAGGAATTCTACCAGGGGTTTCATCCAATTATCTTGAAGCAGGACAGGTAGCGACTCCATCGAGTCGAAAGTTTCATCCTCTATACTTGGCTTTAGGAGCACCTCGATCAAGACGGTCTGCTCTAGACCTTGGAGGGAGGAGGAGGCTAGCTTGGAGAGGGCATCGGCTTGGGAATTCTCTTCTCAGGGGATTCGCTGGATGAGAGCTTCTTCAAATAGGGCCATGAGATTCCTGACCTTGGCTAGGTACTTAACCATTCGGTCATCTCGTGCCTCGTACTCGCCTAGGACCTGATTTACGACCAGATGAGAGTCGCTAAAGATCCGGAGGCGTTGCGCCCCTGTCTTGCGAGCCATTTCGAGGCCGGCTATGAGTGCTTCATATTCTGCTTCATTGTTAGAGGCCTTGAAGTTGATGCGGAGGGAGTATTGGAGGACGAAATCATCTGGGCCGGCCAGAATTACCACGGCTCTGCTTTCCTCATTACAAGAGGATCCATCTACGTAAACCGACCAGACAGGCGGTCCCTTCATTGCTTGGCTGACCTCGGGGATGGTACTCTCGACGATGAATTCAGCTAAGGCCTGAGCCTTGATTGCGGTCCGAGGCTGGTACAATATGTCGTGTTGGCTCAGCTCAATAGACTACTTCATAAGACGACCGGAGGTCTCCGGCTTGTGGAGGACTTGCTTCAACGGCTGGTCGGTAAGAACGACCACCGAGTGGGACTGGAAATATGGGCGAAGCTTCCTTGCGGCCATGACTAAGGCGTATGCCATCTTCTCTATCTTTGGGTAGCGGAGCTCGGCATCCCGAAGTACCTTGCTCATGTAATAGATGGGCTTTTGGGTCTTATCTTCTTCCCTCACGAGAACAGCGCTGAGGGTTTGCTCTGAGGTGGCTAAGTAGAGGTAGAGGGTTTCCCCTGGAACAGGTTTGCTGAGGAGAGGAGGATTGACTAGGTAAGCCTTTAGCTGGTCGAATGAATCTTATTGCTGCTGACCCCACTCGAAACCTTTGGCCCCCCTGAGAGCTTTGAAGAAGGGAAGACACTTCTCCCCTAACTTAGAAAGGAAACGTCCTATGGCTGCAAGGCGATCTGTTAGCTTTTGGACCTCTTTAACATTCTTCGGGGGAGCCATGTCCAATATGGCCTTGATCTTCTCGGGGTTGGCTTAGATTCTTCTCTGGCTGACCATGAAGCCCAGGAATTTCCCCGACGAGACCCCGAACGCACACTTGTTCGGGTTGAGCCTCATTTCATGTTTTCTTAGTACATCGAATGCCTCCTGTAGGTCAATGACGTGGTCGGCTCCACGGATGCTCTTCACAAGCATGTCATCAACATACACCTCCATATTACGGCTGATCTGGTTTTGGAATACCTTGTTGACGAGACGTTGATAGGTGGTACCTGTGTTCTTCAACCCGAAAGGCATTACCTTGTAGCAGTAGAGGCCCTGATCGGTAACAAAGGAAGTCTTCGGGATATCCGGGGGAAACATACGAATCTGATTATAGCCTGAGAAGGCATCCATGAAGCTGAGGAGTTCATGGCCCGAAGTGGCATCAATCAAAGTATCGATGCTTGGAAGAGAGAATGGATCTTTGGGGCATGCCTTGTTGAGGTCGGTAAAGTCGATGCAAATCCTCCAAGTCCCGTTGGACTTCTTTACCATCACTACGTTCGAGAGCCATTCGGGATAATTGACCTCTTGTATGAACCGAGCCTTCAAGAGCTTGTCCACTTCCTCTTTTATAGCTTGTTGGCACTCGAGAGCAAACTTGCGCCTCTTCTGTTAGATCGGTTTGGACCCCGGTGCAATGCTGAGGTGGTGGACTAGAAGCTTTTCGGAGATCCCTGGCATGTCCGTAGCGGACCAAGCAAAGAGGTCGTGGTTCCTTCGGATGCACTGGACTATGTCGGAGCATAGGGCAGATGGGAGGGTCTTGCTAACAAAGAACTTTTGGCTCGGTTCTTGCTCAGAGAAGAGCACTTCCTCCAATTCATCCACCGGCTCGGACGTTGGTCGGACATTCTCTTGGGGTATTTCAAGTGTTTCGAGGGAGAGGACTGGACCCCCTGTTGAAGTCATATAGCACTTACGGGCTATCTCTTGACTGCCTTTTACTTCCCCTACCCCTACCCAGGTGGGGAATTTCATCTTGAGGTGATATGCGAAGGAACGGCTTCTAGGGCAACTAGGCCGGGTCGGCCCAAAATGACATTGTAAGCTGCAGGGACATCCACGACCATAAAGTCCATCGATTCCATTCGGATAGTAGGAGTTTTTCCAGCGGTTACGTCGAGGGTGATCACCCCTTCAATAGTCACTGGCACTCCCATGAACCCATGGAGTGTGTAGCCGGCGGGATTAAGTCTGTCCCGGGATAGTTTGAGGCCTTTGAAAGCGGCAAGGAAGAGGTTGTTAACGGAGCAGCCATTGTCCACCAGGATCCTCTCCACTTTAAAGTTCGCCATATGGAGGTTGATGACAAGCGCGTCACAATGGGGGTTCGGACACCCTCAAGGTCTTCATCTGAGAATGTGATGGGCACTCCGAGGCCTTTAGGAGGAGGTGTGGCGCGAACCGAGTTAACTTCCCTTATAAACACTTTTCGAGAGGAGTTCGAGGAGCCCCCCATTGGGCTCCTATGAATGAGGTGTAGGACACACTCCTCTTCAAATTCGGGCGTTTCATCGCGTTCAGGATGCTTGTTAGCCCCCCGAGGCGGGGGAGGAAGATCAGCTCGATCCTTTCTCACGAACTTGGTCAGCTGCCCCCTCTGGATGAGGGCTTCTATCTCGTTCTTCAGGGTCCGACGGTCATTGGTGTCGTGGCCATGGTCCCGGTGATAGCGGCACCACTTCTCTTTGTCCCTCTTTTTGCCGGGGGTGTTCATTTTTGGCGCAGGAGGTATCACCCCCTCCTTCTCAACTTCCATGAGAACTGTGGAGATATTGGCGTTAAGAGGAGTAAACTTTTCAAATCTGGGAGGAGGTCGGCGCTGCCTGCCATTATCCTTCTGGAGCTTCTTGGCCCCTTCCTCTTCTGTTCCCTTTCTCTTGGACCCGGAGGAAGGCCCCTCCAAGTTGGGGCGGTGCTCAACTTCCTCTGCCCGAATATACTTTTCGCTCTGGAGGAGGAGGTCAGAGAAGTTCTGCGGGGGCATCTTGGCGAGGGAGGAGCGGAGGCTGGAGTTAAGGACATTAGATTGGAATGCTGCTGCAGCGACCGACTGGTTGAGGGATGATATGGACCTGGCTTCCACTGTGAACCTTTTTACATAGTCTCTCAGCTTCTCACCCTTCTTCTGGTTGAGGTAGAGTAGCGAAATGCTGGTCTTCTCAGTTCGGTGGCTACTCACAAAGTGGGTGACGAAGAGGATCTCAAATTGCTCGAAGGAGAATATTGAGGATGGGGCAAGGCGAGAGTACCATTCTCGAGCCGGACCCTTGAGAGTAGCGGGGAAGGTCTTGCACAGTAGAGCATCGGAAGCTTGATGGATGAGCAAGAGGGTCTTAAAGCTTTCGATGTGATCGACGGGGTCAGACTCCTCGGAATAAGTCTCGAATTGAGGAGGTTTAAAGCCAATTGGTACGGGTGCCTCCATTATGGTTCGGGAAAAAGGAGGTCGACTCAGGCGAAGGGTCCTTCCTCTAAGCTCTTCGTCTTTGTCTAACTGACCCAAGCGCCTCTCCATTTCGTGGAGACGACGGTAGACAACATCATCTCTTCGACGGTAACCAACCGAGCCTTTAGACTTGTCTTCGTACGAGGGAGAGCGGGGGCTAAGACAACGGTAGCTCCTGGAGCGGCGAGGGCTAGGAATGTACTGGGGGTTGCTAGGAGCTGGAGGAGTTAGGGACCGTTGGCGAGGACTTCGGACCGGAGGAGGAGTGGGAATCCTCGGAGCATTGGTGTTGTTGGGTCGGAGGTTGAGAGCTTGTAGGATGGTTGCTTGGAATTGCTGGAACTCGGCACGAGTGATGGGTGCCTCATCGTTCCTCGGATGTTGCCGACCTGCGGGTGAATGGGGTCTTCTCCTGTGATGCTCGGGGGACTCTCTTCGCCCTCTTCAGGTAGGGGACCTTCTGTAGTCTCGACGGTGAGGAGATCGCTCATCCAGACATTGTTGGCGGGAGGCTCCCTCTCGGGCCCACTTTTCATCCAGACGGCGGCGAAGATCCTCATCCTTCTACCGATTGAGGATGGTGTTGCGAAAGTCGGAAGCTCGGGGATTGTGGGAGGCCATAGAATCCGTAGAGGCATTGTGTATTGAGACGTGGTCCTGATGGAGAGGTTGTTTCTGCAGGTTGGGTCACGAGGTCCCTGCACCGGCATTTTGAGGACCAGGGGGACCCTTAGAAGGTTGCTGATTCTGAAGATGTGGCTGGTCCGGTTGGAGAGGGTCCTCGGCTTGAGGAGGAAGTTGCACCTGCAAAAAGTGCGAGACACCGGGGTTGATCCCGGCGACGCACCCTCCGACGCTCAAGTCAGTAATCAGGAAGATTATGAAAGAGTGTAAATTGGCAAAAGATTGATTATCTCCTAATGGTGGTGGATGGTGGGTATTTATAGCCGCCTTTGGGATCGAATTAGGCATGTAATCCCTGTGTTTAGATAGGGAATGTAATCCCTAATTCCCATTGAAAGGATAGATATGAATCAGGGCCGTTGATTAGGATTAATTAGAAACCCTAATTCTATCCTGCTGGACCGGATTTGCAGCGGGTAAAAACCCATAACCGGTTGGAGGTGGATCCGTTCACGGGTTAATGGGTCTTTGAGGAGGAGACCCAGTACCTGCTTCGGACCCATTGGTAGACAAAATTACCACTTTACCCCTATGCTTTAAGATTCGTTCCTGATTTGGACGGTTCCGATTTAACCCCATTTTTAGCCATATCATCATCTATACCATATCATGTACCACCTAAGGTAGTAAAGAGAAAAGTGGTAGATTTGGTAGTAAGTGTAGCATTACCCAATGAAGTATCAATCAAACACGAATATGCTACTTCATTTAAGAACTCTGTGTCTTCCATTTTTCTTAACCCTCTTCAAAATCCTTCAACAACGACCCCACCTTAGGCCTAAAGGTACTTTGGTTATATCCACTCTCTCTATCAGCTTCCTTGGTCTTCAAGACCACTCTAGGCATAAGGGTACTTTGGTTAAATCCGGTGAAAAAGAATACCATCTATCTTGCATGATCTCCTTGCAAATCTATCTGGACCATGTAAACAGCACAGTTGTTTATGAGATCTAGAGCTGCTTCTTTCTTTTCGCATAAACATTGCGCTATTATGTGTATAGTTTGTTTTCAAAATTTTGAGGCAACGAGAGAAGTTGAGAAAAAGGGTTAAAGTTGAAGGCAATCTGTATTTGGAAGGAGACATGTTGAAGTGAAGAGTTATTTGTTGCATTTTGACAGTAAAGAGCGAGCTTAATTAGGGTTGAGCACCAAAACCCGAAACCCGGGTATCTGACCGAAACTGAACCAAAATTCACGGTTTGGGTCGGGTTTGAATGTTAAACAAGACAGTTTTGGGTCTGGGTTTCTAAAAAAAATTGGTCTAGAAACCTGACCGAATCCCGAAGTTAATCAGAAGGCTCAGGTTTATTTATAAAGGATGTTGAATATGAAATTAGTGTGTATGGTTTAGTGGCTATTGTTTTGCTCTAACAATTATATACCCTAGACATTCTGGATACCTAGCATACTTCTCTCAGGCGGTATGTATAGCCAATACTGACTTGATGGGCTTATGGGCCAAACAAGATTTGTCCAGTAAGTCCATGTTTCTGATGTTCATGACGGATCATTTGTATACAGCACATGTCCTATAAAACATAATAATAATATGGGTAAATTTTTTTTAAAAACCCACTGAAGTATTGGTCATTTAAAAAAAAACCCAATAAACTTTTTTATTTTAAAATAACCGCATTCAACTAGTTAACTTGTAAATCAAAAATCCCACATTGACGGAGTTAACTTCTGTTAGGGTTTATGTCACCTGCATTGCACTGATGCAATAGTTCAGTGAGGTTTTTTTAAACATCTAATTAGTTAAGTGATGATTTTTTAAACACAAATTAAAGATGAATGTGGTTTTTTGACATAAACCTTAACGGAAACCTAACTCCGTTAATGAGGGTTTTTTGATAACATAGTTGAGTGCAGTTTTTTTTAAAATAAAAAAAGTTAGTGGGGTTTTTTTTACATTATCAATACTTCAGTGGGTTTTTTTTCAAATTTAGCCTAATAATATATATACTGGATTATATACGTATGAGGCCTATAACCTCAACAATCTTATCCTATATTCCAAAATGATTATATTTTCATGTTAAGTTCATAAATGATCTACATGCAGTTTCAAAGATAATTCAGGCATATCAACATCAAGTTTAGAATGTAACACCATTTTTATCAATAACCTGTTTGGAAGAACAATCTATTTTTTCCCCACTTCTTAAGCATCAAATTTTGTATGCATCTCACAGAAATATATAAGCTTGTCAACATATGGTGCTTAATAATAATCAAGATAACAGTAATTAAGAACATTAAATGATTGACCTAAGGTGGGGATAACTATATCAGTTTTAAATTAAAAGACTAAACTGAAATAATTTAAATGTTCAAAATAACCAAAACTTCAAAACATAAAGTAATAACCCATAAAGTGCTTAAACCAAAACAGAGTTTAATTAAACTCATAATAATTGAAGTTCCACCCTCCAAGCATATATTTTCTGAAAAGAAATAAATGTTATAACTTTTGATTTGATGAAGCTACTCCTTCATTCCATGATCGAGGCCATCGCCATCGTCGAGTAAATCATCATCATCCGGATTGAAGTTGATAACATCGTTTAAATCACGCATATCCGTGTTATTATCTATATTTCAATGATTGAACACAATTTACGAATTTCAATTAGAACTCAATATTAACTCCATATAGAATTCATACATGTACAAGATAATAAGTAGCTAAGCTTAATGAACACAATTCAAGTTTGAATAATTCATAGCAAGGATATCAAAATAAAATAGAGCATGCATCATATTGTTATTTTCTTTCATGACAAGAACAATATCTTTCATATAAGAAATAGAATACTGATCTTATAGTTGCTAAATCATTAGAACCACACATGTTTCCTTTTGGAATAATTAATTTCTCAGTGAATGATTTAAGGATAACTACAATTATCAAGTCTGGGATATGATACGGGTAAAAATTGTGGCTAAGCTCAACCGTTCGTTCCCAGCACGAATCACGAGGCAGACAAGGAGAAGATGACAATTTCATGAAAACCTAAAGCCCGAAGACAGTTCGTGGGGCCCCCACAGGCCCACCAACTCAGTTCGATCCGCCAAGGAGGGTTGCTCAATTATGGAATAATCAAATCCCCTAAGATCAGGGGATTAGCCGCTCCATCATATCCTTAATAAGCGGAATCCAATTAGGTAGTAGGGAATCTCTCCATAACAAATTCTCACCAGCCTATAAATACAGGCCCACCTTCATTGTTACCAGGTAATCACAATTTCACCACCTAATCCCACTTTAAACCCCGGTTTACTGACTTGATCGTCGGAGGGCTTATCGCCGGGAATACTCCAGGTGTTTCAGGCATTTTGCAAGTGTTCAGCGGCGATCAGCCACCACCATGTCCGCTAAATATTTGCCTATAATCATGATAGGATCGGCGACTAGAATCTGAACAAAAGAACTCATTATCTGTTGCTCTCACATGCAGAAAATAACAGCATCAGATAAGCATCGTCTGTGGGGTTCACAGATCCAACCTCCAACCTAAGTCTTACATCTTCACCATCTTCTTCCATAGCCCCCAAAGCCAAGAAAACCGCAACCGCGGGGCGTCAAGCCTACCCCCCATGACCTCCTCCCCGTCTGACCCGCAGCAAATTGGCCACTCAGGGGTCGCGATTGCAGCAGGACGAACGTCAGCCAAGGCTCGCTCCAAGAACCTCCCGCTCGGTCACGCGACGGGCCGACCGCGCCGCCGTGTTGGACCTGCGAAATGTCCTCAGCAATCAGCAAAATGTGTACGCCCCAAATTCCAACACAGGAAATTCATAACAAATACAAGATCTTTTACTTCAACTTCGTACAAATTTACAAGGAATTTAAAACTTTTCATTTACAACATTGTTCTTTACAACAGCACAGTGGAATTATATGAATACAATACAATCTACAAATATGAAAATTCATCAATCTTGTAACAACTCATCATAGTGACTTCAAACCCATGCCAAGTCCAATCCTGCATCTGGAAAACTGTGTGCATGTTAGTTGCTGTAATTGATACAATGTTATAATACATCGATTCTTCCACTTTAGCAAACACAAACTTAAATGCAAACAGAAAAAGTGACTATCCTAGTCGTGTCAGTATATGATATGACCTAATGCCTAATACAGACATTTACACTACGATGACACTAATGCATACTTGTTCGGGTTCTATGCAACTCATACTACATAGGTCCGAGGGAAAGCCCTTACGTACTCCACATTATAGGGTTCAGTCCCTCGCCATGCAACCTACTACTATGACTACTACAAGATTTAGATACTTTGCAAGTATTGATTCTCACCTCGGAATACTGGAGATCAATCCCACACCGCGGATCATTCTGCGGCTTATTTCACCTATCACCCCAGAATACTGGGGATTGTCTCACTTCGTGAGTCATCCTGGAACCCTCATTGCACAAATACCACGTGAGCATCGCTCTCACCCTGGAATACTGGAGATCAATCTCACTCTGTGGATCATTCTGTGTCATATTTCATCCATCTTTCCGGAATACTGGAGATTGTCTCACTCCGCGAGTCATCCTGGAGTTCATAACTCATGTTTGCTCTTATTTCATCATATCTCCAACTAGTGTATGACCTTAAGTTTAAGTTACAATTATTAAGACCTAGAGTTTAGCTTTGCCCATCGGACTTAAAACCCTTATAAACATCACATGTTTAACATTTCAACTTCGTCCTTTAATTATCACTTAATCTCTCATAAGGTACATCTTACTAACATTCCAATTTTAAAATCCAATTTTATACATTGTAAAAGTTTTAGGACAACTAGAAAAAAGACATCAACCTAATGGTGTTGTAAAAATCATATAAATTTCAATACTGCTCCAAAATAGATTTATTAGTTTCAAAGGAATCATAAATGACTCTACTAAAACTTTGTAGTTAAGATCATCTAAAATCATCCTCAATTACTTTGTCTAAATTCATTTGCAAAACAGTAGGTTAAAAATCCGAAAACTGCAGCTCATGCTACTTGTAAAAATCATAGAAAATTAGGTACTTCATGCAACTTTGTGTTCTTTAGATCAAATTAAAGGTATACAAGTCTACTATAACTTTGTAGTTATAAGTTTTCCCAAAATATTGTGACTATAACCCGAATTCTTCGAAATCTATGTTGTGCAATCTAGTTATCTAAATAAACAGATAAACTAGACACAAATTAAAACCTCGCAAGTGTACGAATCGTTTATAGAAGCGTAGTGACAAGCAAGGGTCGATCCCATAGAGATTGTAGAAATTAACTTACTAACCAATAAAAAGAAATAAGAATCTTGAAGTGTTGTTCTAAAAGAAAAGGAGAAATTAAAAACTATATCAAGTAGTTCTGAATCACAAATGTCTATTAAGAAGTTGGGCTTTGATTTTCACCAATAGTCAATAATGCTAAGTCACCTTCTTCACTACTCTAATTACTCATGTTTGTTCCTTTAAGGGCATGGTATCTACTCCTTAAAGTATTGTTTCCCTAAGCCAAGAATTAGGCATGGTATCTACTCTAATTCGTTTCTTTCCTTAAGTATTTAGCATGGTATCTACTAAGTTGCACTTAAGGAAAACATAAGAACAATGGAAACGAACAAACACTCGAAGTTCTAGAAATTGGTATCAGATCTAGATCCTTCAAGTTGATTAAACCAAGAACCCCTAAAGATTCCTGTGTTACAAGTTATGAGCACGAGATACGGGTCGTCTCTATACTCATATAACAGATTCAGATTTATAATATGCAAACTTGATAATCTCAGGTTCTGTATGGCAGTCGACTTGCTGTCACTCTCAGTCGACTGCTCTTAGAACTCCTGAACAAGTTTGTATATTATAAATCTATACCAATACTCTCAGGTTTAATCAATAAGTAGCAGAATAGCATTCAGAAGAATATAAGCATTACATAACTACGGTTTCAATCTACCCAACTATGAAATTAGTTCCACATAATAAAACTTTTATTAACTAACAGTTTCGAATACATGATCAATATAACAGAACTAGAAAGAGAAGAAATAAACTGATGTAGTTAGGCCAGATAGGTCGGCTGGCTGTCACACAGTCGACCGGCCCGTTCCCTTGTTGAATACTTGATCTCCTCTTTCTTTGATCTTCGTATCTTAATGCTTGCTGTTGATCACTCGATCGCCCCTTCCCCCCTTCCTCTTGGTTGATATTTATAGAATACCGGAAGAGAATTAGGGTTTGCACTTTTTCCAAAAAAAATCCTCCTCTTTTATTTATTTCCTTATTTGATCGGCATTTTATTTCTTTCTCTTTTCTTCTTTTCTTCCTTTTCTGCTAGCCACGTGCTCTTGCCAATCCCCGGTCTCTAGCTTTGATTTGTTGGAGAAGTTGTTATTCGCATATAACCTGGGTTTGGATAACTAAATCTTGCTTCGTATTTGGATGAGGATGAATCTTCGTTGTTCTTATCTTTTGACTCCGCCGCATGCAGTCGACTGGTGTTGGATGTAAGTCGACTGTGCCGAGACATTTGTGGCTTCATGATTCATCAGTCAAGTCGACTGTTGTTGGGGAAGTCGACTGTGCCGAGCCCCAGCAATCTCTCTGTCCAGTCGACTGGTGCTCTGCAGCTCCCTGTATATCATCCTCTCAGTCTGTATTAGTCTGGAATCTGCTTCGTTTTGCTGCTTTTGGTTGTTTCCTATGGAAAAGAGAAACAAAGAGTAAAATAACACATATAGAGCATTTAAATGTCCTATTGCAATAAGATTATTGCTCCTAAATGTGACTATTATTGAGTTCATCAAATACCCCCAAACTTAGCTTTTGCTTGTCCTCAAGCAAAAAGTAAAATTATGAACAAGGGGAAAATAATAGTAGACTCAACCCATCACACCAAGAATTCTCATTATGCAAGCATCAAAATTTCAATTGAAACTATAAACAATTGCAAATAAAGTAAAAACAAGCATACCCACTTTCTCCAGTGCAATTGTCTATTCATAATTCCAAACCCAATCATATTTGTCATGCAATTAATTATAGTTATAGTATGTAACACTCCATCTGTGATTATCCCTTTTCTCTACTACAAACCGAGTAGCAAACTAGAGTTTTTTTTTTTTTTTTTTTTTAAGCAGTCTCTTCTTTAAGTCGTCACTTGCCTTTTGACGCGAGTGCAAAACATTTGTGATGAATCCACCCGGTTACTCAACAAGTCACAAACTTTAAGTACTTTGCATACTCATATTTCAAGTTGCCGTTTGACGTAAAGGTAAACATTGGTGATGAATACCCCTAGTTACTAAGCAACTCAAAACATTGGAGTAGATTGACTTTATTCATATATATATATATATATATATTTTGTTTTTACTCTATTTACTTAAACTCTGTTTAGGACTAGATCAAAGAGGATAATCACTAGAAGAAACATCACATTTTTTTTTTAATGTATAATAGCATGACTCCTACAATTTTGTAAGGAATTATGAAACTCAACAATCCTAAAGTAAATAAGTATACTTACTCTTACTTTATAAGAAATTGTTTATCCCAAAAAAAATCACAAGACTCCAAATGTAAATAACTACCCCGAAACTTAGATGGAACATTGTCCTCAATATTCGCGCAAAAACTTAAAATAGGCATGTGTTACCACCCAGTTTGAAGGAAAAATAAAATAAAGAAATAAAGAAATGACTAAAGAACTGAATAAAGGAAAAGAGTGTAAATACTCCCCTGAAAAATTGGGTTGCCTCCCAATAAGCGCTGTGTTTTCTGTCTTCAGCTAGACTTGATGAGTTCATGCAATGTATTGAATGGTTTGAAGATTCACATCTTCCTCATGCGGCTCTAGACTCATCTCAATGTATGGCTTCGCCCTATGCCCGTTCACCTTGAATGTTTGATTTTTCTCTTTGCTATGAACCTCCAATGCTCCATGTGGAAAGACTTTTGTAACAATGTATGGGCCATACCATCGTGACATAAGCTTGCCTGGAAAAAGTCTTAATATTGAGTTGTATATTAATACCTTCTGTCCTTCATAAAACTCCTTCCTTGCTAGCTGTTTATCATGGTACATCTTGGTCCTTTCTTTGTACAATTTTTCATTTTCATATGCGTCGTGCCTCAATTCTTCAAGCTCGTTCAGTTGCAATCTTCTTTTGTCGCCTGCTTGTTTCATATCAAAATTGAACCTTTTAATGGCCCAATAGGCTTTGTGTTCCAACTCCACTGGCAGATGACAGGCTTTTCCAAAAACCAAACGATATGGTGACATGCCGATGGGTGTCTTGTATGCCGTTCGGTAAGCCCATAAAGCATCATTCAAGCGTAGCGACCAATCCTTTCTCCTTGTATTTACTGTCTTTTCCAAAATGTTCTTGATCTCTCTGTTGCTAATCTCCACCTGTCCACTGGTTTGAGGATGATATGGAGTACCCACTCTATGTGTAATCTCATATTTCTTCTTCAAAGAAGCAAATGGAAAGTTATTGAAGTGGCTCCCTCCATCACTAATTATTGCTCGTGGTGTACCAAACCTAGTGAAGATGTTCTCCTGCAAAAACTTGACAACAACTTTGTGATCATTAGTTTTTGAGGGAACAGCCTCGACCCATTTAGACACATAATCTACACCCACAAGAATATATAAATAACCAAATGAGTTAGGAAAGGGACCCATGAAGTCGATTCCCCAAACATCAAAAAGCTCGATTACTTGGATGTTTTGCAGTGGCATTTGATTTCTAGAAGAGATGTTGCCTGTCCTTTGGCATTTGTCACAAGTCCTGCAAAAAGAAAAGGCATCTTTTAATACATTAGGCCAATAAAAACCAGATTGTAATACCTTAAGTGCTGTTCTTTTTGGTCCAAAATGTCCTCCACATGCATATTGATGGCAATGTTGTAGAATACTCATTTGCTCCTCTTCTGCCACACATCTTCTTATAATTTGATCAGGGCAGAATTTGAACAAATACGGATCATCCCAATAATAGTGCTTGCACATGGCCACCAGTCTCTTTCTTTCCTGATTTGTCATACCTGGAGGGAAAACATGAGTAGTGAGATAATTTACAATATTTGCAAACCATGGAAGTTGTATATTTATTTCAAATAAATTTTCATCTGGGAAATTTTCATTAAGTGGGGCCACAATTCTTTCTTCCTCATGCAGTAATCTGGACATGTGATCTGCCACAACATTGTCACTTCCTTTCTTGTCTCTAATCTCAAGATCGAATTCTTGAAGCAACAGCACCCATCTGATCAACCTAGGCTTAGCATCCTTTTTAGCAAACAAATATCTCAAAGCAGCATGGTCAGTGAAAACAATGACTTTAGAACCAATCAAATATGATCTAAACTTCTCTACAGCAAAAATGACAGCTAACATTTTTTTTCAGTAGTGAAATAATTAAGCTGTGCATCATTTAAAGTTCGAGAAGCATAGTAAATAACATGGGGTACCTTATTGATTCTCTGACCTAAAACAGCTCCCAAAGCATAATCACTTGCATCACACATAAGCTCGAAAGGATGGTTCCAATCTGGTGCCATGACAATAGGTGCAGAAATGAGAAGATTCTTCAATGTAATAAAAGCATTTGTGCACTCTTCTGTCCATGCAAACTCAACGTCCTTAGCCAACAATTCACAAAGGGGTCTGGAGATTTTTGAGAAATCTTTTATAAATCTTCTATAGAACCCTGCATGTCCAAGAAAATTCCTAACACCCTTGACTGTAGTAGGAGGGGGTAGCTTTGATATGATGTCAACTTTTGCCTTGTCCACCTCTATGCCTCTTTTTGACACCACATGTCCCAAGACAATACCTTGTTGTACCATAAAATGGCACTTTTCCCAATTCAGCACTAAATTGCATTCTTCACATCTCTTAAGTACAAGCTGCAAATGGTTAAGGCATTCATCAAAACAAGATCCAAAAACACTAAAATCATCCATAAATACCTCGATGAACCTTTTCACCATGTCTGAAAATATACTCATCATGCATCTCTGAAATGTAGCTGGTGCATTGCACAATCCAAAGGGCATCCTCCTGTATGCAAAAGTACCAAAAGGACATGTAAAAGTGGTTTTTTCTTGATCTTCTGGAGCAATAGCAATTTGATTATAGCCACTATAACCATCTAAAAAACAATAATGACTATAACCTGCTAATCTTTCTAACATTTGATCAATAAAAGGAAGAGGGAAGTGATCTTTCCTGGTTTCGTTATTCAGCTTCCTGTAGTCAATGCATACCCTCCATCTTGTAGTCACTCTAGTAGGGATAAGCTCATTCTCTTCATTCTTCACCACTGTGACTCCACTTTTCTTAGGCACCACATGTATAGGACTCACCCATTTGCTATCTGAGATAGGGTAGATGATGCCAACATCTAATAGCTTCAAGACCTCTGTTCTTACCACTTCCTTCATGTGTGGATTAAGCCTTCTCTGTGCTTCCCTGCTAGGTTTTGCATTGTCTTCAAGAAGTATTTTATGCATGCATTTGGATGGACTTATTCCCTTGATATCTGCAATGGTCCATCCTATTGCACCTATGTGTTCTCGCAGTACCCTCAGCAGCTTATCTTCTTCCTGTGCACTCAAATTTGCAGCAACTATCACTGGTAGCGTCTGGTTCTCACCCAAATATGCATGCTTCAGATGTTCAGGCAGTGGCTTAAGCTCCACGTCTGGCGTCCTGGTAGCAGTCGACTTGCTCCATGCACCAGTCGACTGGTCTGAGGAGACACAAGTTTTATCAGATACAAAATTTTCAAATGCAGGTGCAAGCTTACCTGAATATGACTTTGGAGTTTCAAGGTGATGTACTGTTTCTGCTATCCTCCAGTCATCGCATTCCTGTTCAACATGAGACAAAGTTAGAGATTGTGTAATTGCGGCTTGAAGTGGTTCAATGCTATGTACCTGAAATGTTTGATCAACTATCTCCTGCACCACATCAACATTATAGCATTCATGATCATCATGTGGTAATTTTAGTGTATCAAACATTTTAAACTCAACTTTTTCTCCATTTATTTTCATACTTATAGTACCCTTTTTAACACAAATTTTTATATCAGCCGTACTCATAAAGGGCCTACCTAAAATGATCGGTAAAGAAGATGGCATTGAAGAGTCCTCCATATCCAACACAACAAAATCTGCAGGCAAAATGAAATCATTTACCTGAACTAGGACATCTTCCAAAATACCTCTAGGTCTTTTGATGCTGCGATCAGCCAACTGCAAAGTGATGGATGTTGGTTTGAGTTCTCCCAATCCTAGCTTTTCATAAACAGAGTAAGGAAGAAGATTGATGCTTGCCCCCAAGTCTAGCAGTGCCTTTTCAAAGAAGTGCTCACCAACCCTGCAAGGAATGGTAAAACTACCTGGGTCCTTTAATTTAGGAGGTAATTTCCTTAACAAAACAGCGCTTACTTCTTCTGTCAAAGCCACATCCTCCCTAACCTGAAATGTTCTTTTGTGAGTACAACATTCTTTCAAAAATTTGGCATAAGAAGGAATTTGTTTAATAGCATCAAGTAGGGGGATATTAATTTCCACCTTTCTGAGAGTTTCAAAGATATCAAATAAATGTTGTTCTTTCTTTTGCTTGCCTTATCTTTGAGGGAATGGTGGCAAAACTGTCCTTTCTTTTTCACTTACCTTATTTGAACACAAAACTTTTGATGGTTGTGTATCTGCTTCTTCTGCGTGTGTTCCAACCTTGTTGTCAATTGTCTTACCACTTCTCAGAGTTGTTACTAATTTGAGCTGTTCTTGACCTCTAGGGTTTGGTATGGTTTGTGAAGGGAGTTCTCCTGCCTTTCTTTCACTCAACTCCTTTGCGATTTGCCCGATTTGAGTTTCCAATTTCTGAACTGCCTGCCCTTGTTGGTTGCTTGTTTGATGTTGTTGTTGGAGCAATTGAAGAACGGTGGATTCAAAATCCAACTTCTTCTGTTCTTGAACTGGCCGATCAAACCCACTTCCCATCTGGAAGTTCCGTGCATGTCCTTGCGAAGATTGAGTGCCTTGATTGTTGCTCCATGAGAAATTTGGATGGTTCCTCCACCCTGGGTTGTATGTGTTCGAGAATGGGTTGTTCTTTGGTGGAAACACTCCTTGTTCCATATAGTTTGCATGCTCCTGATCTGTGAAAGAAGACATGGGACACGTGTTAGTAGTATGGTCAAAATGAGAACAAATTGCACAAATTTCTTTTGTTTGATTTTTTACACTTCCCATTGTTGTCATTGCATTAACAAGCATATCAATTTTTTTGTTCATGTTTACCATTTCTAATTGTATGTTATTACTACCAGAAATTTTGTAAACTCCCTGTTTTTTAGAAATGCCTCTTCCCCTTGTTGAGAATTGCTGTGAGTTCTCGCTGAGTTCTTCAAATAACTCGATGGCCTCCTCGCCACTTTTCCTCATCAAGATCCCGTTGCAAGCTGAATCTACAATTACTTTGTTAGTGTCATTTAAACCCTCATAAAATGCTTGTACCTGATCATCCTTAGGCATGTTGTGCGTAGGACACTTGAGAAGCTTGTTCTTGAAATCCTTCCATGCTTCGAAGAATAAATCTCCTTCTTTTTGTTGGAAGAGTTGAATCTCCCTTTTCAGTTGTTTGGTCTTCTGGGCTGGAAAGAATTCTTTCAAGAATTTTGTTGCCAATTGCTCCCATGAATTAATTGATCCTGGTTCCAAAGAATTATACCACAATTTAGCATTAAGTTTTAAGGAGAATGGAAACAAGATTAACCTGATTTGTTCAGGGGTAAGCCCTTGGACGCTTTGTGTTCTGCAAAGATCAAAGAAGTCTTGCAGATGTAGCTGAGGCTCCTCGTCTGGTTTGCCATTAAAGTGGGGAACCATGCTGAGTAATTGGGGAGATAGATGCATATTCCCTGTGACATTAGGTTGATAAGCAATGCAGGAAGGTTGCTCAATATTCTTAGGCGTGAATTTATCTTGCATTGGTACTCGATTTGGTACTTCCTCAGCCATTGTTGCTCGTGAATTAGGTCTCTGTGCAGTCGCCTGGTTCCTTGTAGCAGTCGACTGATTGGTTGCAGACAGCCGACCTAGTCTGTGCAGAGTGCGTTCTGTTTCTGTGTCAATAGGTAGTAGCTCTGGACGAAGTGATCGTCTTCCGTGCATTCACCAAAATCCTGTAACCTAAAAGAAAAATATTTATTACTAAAAGAAAAGCAAAATAAAAAAGATTCACTGATTTGTAAGTTAAAATACTAAACAATCCCCGGCAACGGCGCCAAAAACTTATTGTGCAATCTAGTTATCTAAATAAACAGATAAACTAGACACAAATTAAAACCTCGCAAGTGTACGAATCGTTTATAGAAGCGTAATGACAAGCAAGGGTCGATCCCACAGAGATTGTAGAAATTAACTTACTAACCAATAAAAAGAAATAAGAATCTTGAAGTGTTGTTCTAAAAGAAAAGGAGAAATTAAAAACTATATCAAGTAGTTGTGAATCACAAATGTCTATTAAGTAGTTGGGCTTTGATTTTCACCAATAGTCAATAATGCTAAGTCACCTTCTTCACTACTCTAATTACTCATGTTTGTTCCTTTAAGGGCATGGTATCTACTCCTTAAAGTATTGTTTCCTAAGCCAAGAATTAGGCATGGTATCTACTCTAATTCGTTTCTTTCCTTAAGTATTTAGCATGGTATCTACTAAGTTGCACTTAAGGAAAACATAAGAACAATGGAAACGAACAAACACTCGAAGTTCTAGAAATTGGTATCAGATCTAGATCCTTCAAGTTGATTAAACCAAGAACCCCTAAAGATTCCTGTGTTACAAGTTATGAGCACGAGATACGGGTCGTCTCTATACTCATATAACAGATTCAGATTTATAATATGCAAACTTGATAATCTCAGGTTCTGTATGGCAGTCGACTTGCTGTCACTCTCAGTCGACTGCTCTTAGAACTCCTGAACAAGTTTGTATATTATAAATCTATACCAATACTCTCAGGTTTAATCAATAAGTAACAGAATAGCATTCAGAAGAATATAAGCATTACATAACTACGGTTTCAATCTACCCAACTATGAAATTAGTTCCACATAATAAAACTTTTATTAACTAACAGTTTCGAATACATGATCAACATAACAGAACTAGAAAGAGAAGAAATAAACTGATGTAGTTAGGCCAGATAGGTCGGCTGGCTGTCACACAGTCGACCGGCCCGTTCCCTTGTTGAATACTTGATCTCCTCTTTCTTTGATCTTCGTATCTTAATGCTTGCTGTTGATCACTCGATCGCCCCTTCCCCCCTTCCTCTTGGTTGATATTTATAGAATACCGGAAGAGAATTAGGGTTTGCACTTTTTCCAAAAAAAAATCCTCTTTGTTTATTTATTTCCTTATTTGATCGGCATTTTATTTCTTTCTCTTTTCTTCTTTTCTTCCTTTTCTGCTAGCCACGTGCTCTTGCCAATCCCCAGCCTCTAGCTTTGATTTGTTGGAGAAGTTGTTATTCGCATATAACCTGGGTTTGGATAACTAAATCTTGCTTCGTATTTGGATGAGGATGAATCTTCGTTGTTCTTATCTTTTGACTCCGCCGCATGCAATCGACTGGTGTTGGATGTAAGTCGACTGTGCCGAGACATTTGTGGCTTCATGATTCATCAGTCAAGTCGACTGTTGTTGGGGAAGTCGACTGTGCCGAGCCCCAGCAATCTCTCTGTCCAGTCGACTGGTGCTCTGCAGTTCCCTGTATATCATCCTCTCAGTCTGTATTAGTCTGGAATCTGCTTCGTTTTGCTGCTTTTGGTTGTTTCCTATGGATAAGAGAAAAAAAGAGTAAAATAACACATAGAGAGCATTTAAATGTCCTATTGCAATAAGATTATTGCTCATAAATGTGAATATTATTGAGTTCATCAATCCACAGTCAGGTCGAAATATTATACAGACTGCCACGATTCAATCTTGTAAAATTCATTATAAATTCTATTTTTCATGGATAATTGATTTCATAGACTCTGAAGAAAGTTTAACGAGTCTACTTCAACTTCCCTAGTTTTCACCATTCTCAAAATACTGCATCTAAGATGCTGAAATGATCAAAATCCGAAATGTATACGAATTTCTAGCAACCAACCAACTGCCAACCAGTCCTAAGTTTGGATTTTATTAAAAAAGTAAACGATATCCAAATATTATGAAATTTTAAGGAGATGTTCATCACATATACGAGATGCTCCTATAAAAATTTTAGATTTAGATTCTATCTAATTAAATAGATATGATTTTTTGAAGTACAATTAGAACTCAAAACAAAGCCTTACGAAAATGCCCCCCAAATCAAACATATCATAATTTCACACATTCAATCAACAACAAATAATCTAAACAATTTATATAAGTTATCATGCATCTAACAATTTACACATGTCAAATAATCTACTAATAAAGTTACATTAAAAAGTTGAAGAAACACCCACCTCAAATGTAGACTTTCCTAGTAGTTGGACCTCACAAAATGCTCCAATGCTCCCATGAAAAATCCCGACCTAGCTCCTCCTAAGCCTCAACCTGCAAGCCTTCTTATCTCTTTCTCTCTTAAATTTGTTTAGAGTTTGTGTATTGTTCATGACAAATGTAGGGACTATTTATAGAACAATTGTGTGATCAAAATAGCGTATCACTACACAAAATAACTCCCTACTCTTACACAACTCACCCCCACTCTTTTCACTCCAAAACAGGCCAGCCAATCTCTTTAGGTGCTCAAGCACGTGCACGAGCACCCTATGTGCACACTCTATTATACAACTTCTATTATTAATTTTTATTAATTTAGATGTATGTGTGTGTTACACATGGCAAGTGTACTAGACTTCAAATGTATATTTTAGTGCAAAAATAATCATGGGCTTTAGATTTGTAATTAATTTTTAGTGGCTGCAAAAGTGGATTTAGGCCTAATGGATTTAATTAAAACAAATCACAAAATTTTGATTAAAAAAATGAGCAGAAAAATTCCAATGGCTCAAGAAAAATTTTAGTAACCAAAATGTGCATAAAATTTTACGTGCAATGTATGTGCAAAAGAAAACTAATAAAAAGTAATTTTTTTCTGGGATGTTACAAAATGAGGAAGACCTCCACCATCGGGTCAACCACTCTGGGAACAATGGGCCCTCAAACCACCTTCCAAACCGAAGTTGTCATTCTTCCAAGGGTCGGGAGAAGGAGCACAGTCTTTCCCCGAAGAACCACTGACCTCCAAATGCCCATTGAAAAGGGGGCCATGTGACGAAAGCCGGGTTCCAGGAGTTTCAGAACGTGGTCCTCCAGGCCCTCCAAGGTGGGGCTCAAAATGATCACCACACCGGCACCACCCACACTAGGAGGACCAAGAACGAGGAGTCCTACGAGTAGAAATGATCCGAAGGATGACAGGACGACGTCCTCAAACGTCCACAGGAAATAGAAGACCACCTCACCCGGATCGGCGTAGACAGGAGGCAATCTAACCGAGGGTATCGGCCAGTCCAACCACCCTTCTCTACCTACATCTTCGAGGCCCTATCCCGAGGAGCTTCAATCCCCCTGCATTTGAGACATACAACGAAGATTCAGATCTTACTGATCTCATTGGGGGGTTCAAAACTCTCATGATGATTCATAACGCCCCAAATCCCCTTCTCTGCCGTGCCTTCCAGACCACACTGCGGGGACCCGTGCGAGAATGGTACTCCAAGCTCGCCCCCAACTCGATCTTCTCCGTCGATTAGCTTGAAGAGGGTTTCTGAAGTGCCCCAAATTTTCAATAAATAAAATTAGAAATTAGTAGCACAAATTCCAGAATCAACTTCAATTGCAATCATAAACATAGTATCAAATACAGGGAAAATTTTAAAACTTTTATTACAACAATTCTTTCTTGCATTTGCACAGCCGAAAATAAATTACATTTATTACAACACAACCCAACACTTAAACTTTAATCATCTCAAATCCAGGCTTCTACTTTACTTGGGAAACTCACTTGCAAATCTGGCAAAATAACTGAAGAGTAGGGATATCAGTTGAAGGCAACTAATGCAATACTATAGTAATAGCAACCTTCCAAAGTCTCACAATCACAAGCTTGCCACATAACATGAAATGAAATAACGATAAAAGATTCAATAAATAACAAGTGAAACTATACTAAGTAAGTGTGTGTAAAAAAATAAACAAAAGAGAAATGCATTAAAATAATGTTCAAGAAAACACAATGTACACGATGATTTCTAATGCATACTTGTAGGATTCTATGCATCACATTCTACATAGGTCCAGTGTAAGCCCTTATCGTTCTCCACTTTATATGGTTCAATCCCTTGTTATGCAACTAACCTACTACGGTGATAGAAACAAGATCCAGATACTCCGCGAATAGGCCTACGTTCTGGTATCTACCTGCCAGACTAGCACCCTCAATGCGCAAGCATCATGTAAGCGTCGCCCTGAACATTCCATGCCCGAAATTCCACGAATAGGTCCCAGCATTCGGAATAAAACCGCCCAACTGTAAATGTAACACACCGAAATTTCAAGAGACTATAATATATATAGTAATATATAAATGATTAATTGAAATAGTGTCCTATAGAGATTTCTATAGGAAGATGTATGGGATTTATTGGAATGGGGGGCCCACGATTTGAGAAGGCAGAGTAGGTCTACTGGGGCATGTGGCTGACATCACCATGGGTGACATGGCATATAAAGTGAGGGCCACCCAGGAGTTGAGACTTCTCTCCGTTGTCCCGTGTGATGACGTGGAAGGTGGGGTCCCTTGTTCCCCTGTGCGTTTCTCACGAGAGAGAGCATGGGAGGATGTAAAGAAAAATTGTCCCATATCGGGATTAATACAAGATTAATTAATAATAAATAATATTGCCTATGATCAAAAGTCACCTAATTGGTTAACCACTTTTTGAGAGACATCTTGTGGTGGGCAGTTGTACTATAAATATTAAATTGTCTCTTAAAATAATAAAAATTGTCTGAGTATTGGGGCGAGGCGTTACAAATGGTATTAGAGCTGACTTTCGACATTGAGTGTGGGAGAACCGTGAGTTATGGACTCCATGATGATCGGCGGAGTGAAACAATCCCCAGTATTTCGGGACGATGGACGTAAGGGCCACAGAATGATCCGCAGAGTGGGATTGGTCGCCAGTATTCCAAAGACGAGAGCGATGCTCACAGGACAGCTCCATATCAGCTAGAAAGGAGGATCTTGCACTAGATTGCATGCCCCGTACTCAGCGAGGATGCTGATTTCTAAAGGGGGTGTATGTAACACCCCGTAATTTCAAAGAGACTATAATATATATAGTAGTATATATAAATGACTAATCGAAATGGTGTCCTATAGAGCTTTCTATAGGAAGATGTATGGGATTTATTAGAACGGAGGGGCCCACGATTTGAGAAGGCAGAGTAGGTCTGCTGGGGCATGTGGCTGACGTCACCATGGGTGACGTGGCATATAAAGTGGGGGGCCACCCGGGAGTTGAGACTTCTCTCCACTGTCCCGTGTGATGACGTGGAAGGTGGGGTCTCCTGTTCCCCTGTGCATTTCTCATGAGAGAGCGCGGGAGGATGTGATGAAAAATTGTCCCATATCGGGATTAATACAAGATTAATTAATAATAAATAATATTGCCTATGATCAAGAGTCACCTAATTGGTTAACCACCTTTTGAGAGGCAGCCTGTGGTGGGCATTTGTACTATAAATATTAATTTGCCTCTTAAAATAATAAAAATTGCTGATTATTAGGGTGGGGCGTTACAGTAAAAGACCCTCGACATGCGAATATGGGAGATGGCACTGATAATCGCAGCCTTCGGAATCAAACCGCCCAACTATGACTATAGTCTCAGATCCCATCCGTCCACTACAGAGCCCCCCTACTTACGTTTCCCAAGATCTATCACATCTACAGTAGTGCCTATCCTTATGTTAATTATATTCAATTAAATAAATCACAGTTCCCCCCTAGGGTTGGTGTACCCTACCAGTCTTAACTCTACTAAATCAATAACAAAAGCCCCACTTACCAAATTTCACAAAATCTCATTTGCCGGCATGCTAGGGTCCCACTCAACCTCTAGTGCTCACAACACAAAAATCCTCAACTAACTTCCTAGGGTCCACAACATAACCCTAAATAATCAAACCCAACTTGGCTCAATAATACAAAATATCCTCACATATGGAAAACAAATTCAACTTACAGAAATTCTTTAAAATCAACCCTTTGAATCTTACTTTCCATTCATTCGTAAGGTTCAATTAACTCAACTATAAATTCATTCAATCTCCACTAAAACAAATCTCTTAAATATTTGGGATCTAGTCCCCAAAATCTGATTATTTATAGTTTCCAAAATCTGAAATTTACCGTCTTTAAAACTGAGAATAACTCTTAAAATTCCAAAATAATTATCCTTCAAAACTGAATCATATAACCCTTAAAAACTAAGAATTTCATCTACAAAAATATAGATTTATTTCCCCCAAACTATTATTTGAATATATCGAAAATTGAAACTAGAATTTCACCAAAATCTTAAAGTTACATGTTTTCATTCTTCAAAACAGTACACTCTAAAATAATTATTAAATTATGGAAAAACTAACTTAAATGCAGCACCTATCAAGGAACTCACCATATCAAACAAATTAAATTAAAGAGTTTAAATTCAACAAATTCTAAAAACTATCTTTTATTCAAAATCTGAAAGTTAGACTTTCTTATCTTTAAGAACAGTCCATTCAAAAATAAATATTAAATTATGGAAAAAATAATTTAAATACAGCACATATCAAGGAACTCACCATAAAAATATGGACTCAACAAATTAATTTAAAGAGTTTAAATTCAACAAAATTTGAAAACTATATTTTATCCAAAATCTAAAAGTTATACTTTTTTATCTTAAAAAACAGTCCATTCAAAAATAAATATTAAATTCTGGAAAAAATAATTAAAATCCAGCACATATCCAAGAACTCACCATAAAAATCTGAACTTAAACAAATTAATTTAAAGGGTTTTAATTCCACAAATTATGAAAACTATCTTTTATCCAAAATATGAAAATTATACCTTCTTATCCTTAAGAGCAGTACATTTAAAAGTGAATATTAAATTCTGGAAAATTTAGTTTATATTTACTTTATAAATATAAAATTTATTGCCAAATTTATAATTCATTCGCACAAAAATAGAAGCCCTAAATCATCAATAAACTGAAACTCATACTTTCCCAAAAATTTGAAACTTGTCTCTTTTAGAATTTGAAAAATACCTCTTTAGAACTTAGGATTTTCGTCTCTAAAAACTGAAATAAATAGTCCCTCAAAACTGAGAATTTAATCTCTCAAAACGTAGATTTATTTCCCTCAAAACAATATTTAAATTTATCAAAATTTCATCTTTTAATTATTCAAACATGTTCTTCAATCATACATATAGATCTATGCATCCACATTCATATATAGGTTTAATAGTTCTATTTCTACAATAAAAATTTAGATCTTTCATGCATAGAAAAAAAAACTCTAAAACTCAAGACAAACTTATTTTTAATCAACATGAATATTTAGAACATCGGTTTGCATGTGCTTTTTGCTTGCGGAGTAGTTTTGAGGTGGCTGGTTGGCTTTGTTCGGAAGGACCGCCGTCAGTTTGTTTAGTGCGGCGCCGGAGGTCTCCACTCTGTTCTTTGTCTGCTTGTATATACTTGGACGCGTCTGTGTCTGCTTTGCCTCTTTTTGCTTGTCATTAGTTCCTGTTTTTATAGTTGTCTTTTTTGTTGTACTTTCGTTTTACTACTTGTAAAACGTCTTTATGTACACTACCCTTTATTCGTCTATTCATGTTGGCTGGAGTCGTAAGGCTCTATCCGTTTTATCAAAAAAAATGAATATTTAGAACATATGACAACTCTAATCGTCTACAATGATTCATGGGTTCATAAAAAATCAATTTCCACAAATAAAATATGATCTTTCATGCAACAAAATATTCATCATTCAAAAAGGAATCAAAATAATAGCATCACGCCATCAAGATTTGATTTTTATCATATTAACAAACCGTCTTTATGTAAATGATCCATCTCTACAATCAACTCATAAACAAACATCATATTCATGCCAATAATCATAATCTCACAAAATCTAAACCCTAGCATGATTCTATATTGTTCATAAGAAATAGCAATAAAACACATCAAGAGAGTTGGAAGATCATCCACCTCAAAGAAGATCAAATGAAAGAAAATAATAATATGAAAACTCTTTGCGAAAATTGAAAGATCCAAGCCTCCAAAACTCCAAGAAAATAATGAAGAGGAAAAAAATTTGTTTACCTAGTGGAGAGCAGCTACTATGCTGTTAATATAGGCCGAGATCGCTCCTTAGGGTTTACACGAAGATTTTACGAAAAAATCCCTTAAGAAAAATATATTTTTACATGTATAGATCTTTCCAATTTAATTAGTTAAATCAAATCAAATCGAAATCTAAATCTAACCCTCTAAAAATCCTCCAATCTGGCCGGCCTCCACTACAGCCCAGAAATAATTTTTCAAAAAAATCTGCCTCTTGGTGGCAATTTTACAAAAAAAACCTTCACTTTGAAATATTTGCAAATATACCATATATTATTCATAAAAATTCAAAAAATTTAGGATTACTATCCACTAATAAAGATTAGATTTTCCAAATAAATTTTCTGAATTTTTTGTAACCCTTATTTTTCGTGTTATGTATTTTGGAGTATATTTTTTATTTTTGTGTATTTTTAAATCTCGTGTATTTTTCGGAACCGTATATTGGATTATTTTCAATATATATTCTTTCTTCTTTCATTTTTGACATCCTTGTGCTGATTGTTTGTCATTTTATTCATTTTCGCCATTTTGAGTTCTTTTTCTCATTTTCTTGGCCTCGTTCATGATTATTATTTATTTTGGTGATGTGGTAGATTTTTTGTGGTGATTTGTCCAAATTGTAATTTTTGGCCCTGAAGGAGATTTTTAGGAGTTATAGAATTCATTATAAATTGTATCCCCATTTGAAACCTACCCAATACCCATTACCCATTTGTATACCTATTAATTCATATTGATAACCACTACCCATTAGCCCAATTAACTCCCATATAAATATACCCTAATCCCCTTTAAACCCTAACCCTAATTCTAATCTCCCTCCCTCTCCTAAACAAACCGGCCTCTCCTTTCCTCTCCATATTTTGCTCCCAGCCTACCCTCTTCCTCCTCAAAACCGACCCTTTCCATCAGCCTCCAACCCTTATACGGCCATCCATCCATCCATATACCACCTCCATACATCAAAACCCTACCTTTTTCCTCTCCTACTTGTGGCTGGCATCTCCAACAGCACCACCATCATCCAAAACAATACAAGACCTCCCCTTGATGGTGTTTTTGAAGTGGGTATCATCCACTTTGGATCATTGCATCAAGGAGTTGATCGTAGGGCATTTTTGGTTCGTGGGTTCGCTTGGATTCGCGCGTGGAGGCTTTTCGCTCGTGGGCTTTTCTTCCTAAGGCTCGTTGGCATCGTTTTCACTCCATTAGAGGCAAGTAACTTGTACATAATTTCATTAAGTTGATACAAATCAAAAAGTTCACATCTAGAGTAGTTGGGTCTAGAGATGACCAAAATTTGTGATTTCCTTGATTGGTTTTGTCTCTGTTGTGTTAAATTTGGCCATAGAAGACTTATGACATGAAGTTTGATAGGTTAATTCCCTAGGTTTCACCCAAACTTGATTTTGTTCGTGTAAGTGTCATATTGCATGCTATGTGTTCGATTGATTGCCCATGTGAGAATTATTAGGCTTGGACATGTTAGAATCCCTAAAATATGATATTTAGATGATTAGTAGGTTATGTTTCAAGTTTGGTTAGGTTTGGATCAAAATTGTGGGAGTTATGACGTTTCTAAGATGAGGTGTGAAATCTGGAATTTACGGGCTGTGCTGTGTTGTTTGCTGTTTTCACCTATGCTAGGGTCCGAATATCAACTTGGAGATTTCAAAGTGAATTGTAAATAATTGTTTCTATTTTCAAACCCCACCAGTTTTACTTGGAGTTCGTATGACTGAGATATGATAATTTTGGTACAGGCGTGTCGGTAGTTTTCAGATTCAGTTTTGTATAGATTTTGTGAACTATTTATTTTCAAGATCTAGGCTATAAATAATATCTTGCCATAATATTTTTCTCAGTATTTCCTCATGATGTTAGGGACTTTTCAGATTTTTGGTGTATTTTAAAGATAAGTTTTTGAGCGATATTTCATATCCTTTTCTAAAATCTACTTTTGCTGTAAATTGCGTGTTATTCTATGTTGAACCCAGTTTTCACCCCAATTCCTTATGTTTTATGAAAACTATTTGTGAGATATGAAAGTTGAAAAATTTTATCTATTTTCACGCCGTTTTGGAGGAATTGGATTTCGATTCATTGATTGCGAGATATGCTTATTTTCGTACAGCAGTGTTGAGAAATTCCAGATTCGTCAAACTACGATTTTGTGTTACTTTTATTTTTGATGACTTGGCTATACTTCCTGGAATATTATAAAACTTATTATTTTGAGTCTATATCTATAGGGGATTACCCCAGATTTTTCGTGGAATTATCTGGTGTACTTTAATGCTGTTTTTATGCTTTTGAAGTTGTTCCCCTGTTTTCTGGCTGAACATGAAATCTGTGTACAAATCAGTTTTGAGCTGAGATGTTGTGAGCTAGTATGTAACTTTATTATACTAGTTGGTTGCGTGTGGATTTCTAGTTTTCAGATCCATCGATGGATCATGATTTGCATGCCGGTAGCTCTTGGAATCACTGTTTTAGTACTGCTTGGTCTTGCTGTCCTGATTATGAACATAGACTATTTTGCTCGTATATGTGAATGTATATCACCCATGCATGCTGATTTGATTTCCTGAACCTAAACCTGATTATATCGTGTTAGTTTGACACTATTTCATGCTTATACCTGCCTATTTGAGAACAATAATAAAAGTAATCAAGCCCAGGTTTATGGGACAGATCGAGTAGTGGATAGTGCAGAAATGTGTACTCGGAAGAACCTGGTTTGGTTTGGAGCTTGTTTACACTTGGAGCTTGACACGATTTACTTGACAAGATTTACATGACACGTGCACACATGACACTGGAGCTTGTTTTGGGTTTGGAGCTTGTTTACATGATACTTGGAGCTTGTTTACATGATACTTGGAGCTTGTACCTGAGTACACTGCCCTGCATGGTCCCCTATAAAATCTAAAACGAAACTGTTGTGTTGTAGCAACCATGTGATATAATTTGGGGAGCATGTCGTGCTACCTAGATAGTAACCACACAAGACTTGAACTTAATACTTGAACATGATACTTGACATGATATCGGTTTACTTGATACATGAGACTTGATACATGAGACTTGAATTACATGAAACATGATACTTGATACATGATTACACGACACATGACACTTGATGCATGTTATAGGATATTTGTTTGACACTAGATTTATGCCGTATACACTTGACACTTTTACCATGCTAGTTTGTCTAGGTTGGCATTATACCTATATCATGTGCTAGTTAGTTTTCCCCATTCCATGTGCTTGTATCTTACTCTATTTGTGACCCGCGACTTGCAATTGACGGGTACTTGTGTTTTCCCTTTTCCTCTTTCCTGCATTCATTGTATTGCAGATTTTGGGAGGACAGGTTCCTAAAGGTATTGGCGAGATGATGTTTTAGATGCTGGAGATTCTGCTTATTATTATTATTTCTTGTAGTTGCTTGAACAATAACTGTATTCATGTATTTGGAGTTATTATTTGTATTTGGGCGATGTGACCCAGGATTATTTGTGTATTTCAGATCATGACTATTTGAGATTAATGTATTTTATTTCAAGTATTCTTGTTGGTATTTGGTTCATATGTGCATATGGTTGACTTTTCTGGCTTCCGACTCTGATAAATTCTGTGACGTGTTGTAAAGATTTCTGTAACAGCTTAAGGATGATGAAAATCATTCGCTGGGCTTTTGTTACGTACTCGTATTCCGTATTTTTGGAAAGCGAGGCGTGACATTTTTACTTCCCAAGAAAAATATTTGCAATAAAGTCCCCAACAATCCCAAAATTGCATATATATACATATTTATTCCAATTAATCAAATAAGATCAGCCAAATATGGATAAATTATAATTTAATGGAGCCTTCTACTGAATAGCCAGCCCTAAATGCAGTCCATAAATTTTTAGTTCAAATTTCACCTCCAAACAACTTTGCACAAAAACCTTTTTCTTTCAAAGTATTTACAAAAATAGTTTTTTTATTCAGAAAAATCCCAAAATTTAGAATATACTCAATTATAAATAGGAGAATTTATTAAGAATTTTTAAAAGTTGAGATTTGCACCTAAAAATATTTGCACGTGTGAAAATGTCAATTTTACAAAATTCAAAATAATTAAATAAATTGATTTAAAATTTGTTTATTAATTCAAAATATAGTATTTAAAATTCTAGGGCGTTACATCATTCCCCCTTTAGAATAGTTCTGTCCTCAGAACTACTACTAGCCAAGGGAAAACAAAAACAAAGAGCGTATACAAACAGTTCAAGAAAATCACTCTATCTTTATTTTCTAATTACATTGGGTTGCTAACTAAAGAAAATAATGTATAATAAGAATAGTAAAGTAAATATGAAAACTAACAGAGCAACTAGTATAAGCGAAAACCCATAAAGCATAAAACTAATCCCAAGAAGATATATAAAATGTATATTAAAAAAAACTATGCAATAATTTGTTGGAAGCAACTAGATAATCAATTAATGCATACGAATTTCTACAGTATAATTATCATAACTAATATAGATTAGTCAATAATACTTTAAAGCAGACAAAGGAATCAAAAGCTTCCTTAAAACTTGAATACACTATAAACATAATGCACTATGAATTTATGAATTAATGAAAATAGACAAACATACGTAACACAAAACTTAGACAAGTATACGAGTAAAAGAAAACTATCTAAAGTAACAAATAAAAATAAGTTTACTCAGTAAAACAAAATATTAAGCACTCCTAAGGTCGTTAAAACATTTGTATAAAACCATAAAATACAAAATAGATATATGAACAGTTCAACAAAAAAATGATTACTGATCAAATAACATCGTAAAAGATCATTATAGTAAGAAAGATAATGAGGTCAACCATACAAAATAAGAAGCTAAAAAAAGTTAACATCATAAATAATGGCAAAACTAAAAAATAATAAAAATAACGCAAAGAATACAACTTATAGATGATAAGAAAAATAGATCTCGGAAGATAGTCAACCAAAGCCACGTCGAAACACAAACAAATTTAGCTAAGCAAAAAATAATAATAATAAACGTACACAAAGGAAAATAAAAGAACAGTGAGTATATTAAATAAATATTAATATTATAAGCAATACCTTAAAAGTACATTAAAGGAATCAAGCAAAATGGACAGAATATATATATATATATATACAAGAAGACTTAACATGAGTTCATTAAATACTATATATATATATATATATATATATATATGAGAAATACTCCATTGAAAACGGGTTTGTTTTCACCGGGTTGGAAAACAACGATCTCAGCCGTTGGATCGCTCTTAATCGTGATCAGCGGCTCAGATCGCCTCCGACCATCACCCGTTCTCACTTAAGTGGCGGAGGGTTATTTTGGGAATTTCGTTCCAAATAACTCTTTGCCTGATTCGTTGTGAAAAATTGATATAACCTAGGCCGTTGTTGGGAACAACGGCCAAGGTTATAAAAGGCCGTTGTTCCAAACAACGACCTATGTTCATAACCCAGGTCGTTGTTCCCAACAACGGCCTAGGTATTTTCATAACCTCAAAGTGAATCAAGCGAAGAGTTATTTGGGACAAAATTTCTAAAATAACCCTCCGCCACTTAAGTGAGATGGGTGATGGGCGGCAGCGATCTGAGCCGCTGATCACGATCAAGAGCGATCCAACGGCCCAGATCGCTGTTTTCCAACCCGTGAAAACAAACCCGTTTTCAATGAAGCATATATATATATATATATATTAAATATTAAGATGAGTTCATTAAATATAAATATATACATGTACACAAGAAGACTCATGTTAAGTCTTCTTGTGTATATGTATAATATTTAATGAACTCATGTTAAGTCCTCTTGTGTATATATATATATTTATATTTAATGAACTCATCTTATGTCTTCTTGTTTATATATATATATACACAAGAGGACTTAACAAGAGTTATATATATATATATATATATATATATATATATATATATATATATATATATATATATATATATATATATATATATATATATATATATATATATATTTAATGAACTCATCTTAAGTCTTCTTGTATATATATATATATATACAAGAAGACTTAACAGGAGTTCATTAAATATTAGAAAAGGGTCAAATCATTAAATAGAACGTGAAAAAAAATGTAAGTGAGAAAATTTGGAATCAAATTCTGATGTAACAAATCAAATATTGCATAAAAATAGAAATAAGGTAAAACCAAGTAAACTAGTTCAAGTTATCTGAAAATATGAAGTAGAATAGTATACAACAAAATATCATAAAGGAAGAAATTATATATGAAACTTAATTTTTAGATAATTATAACCTTGAATTTTAGAATAGTTCAAGAACAAATATTACTTAAGTGAATCTATAAATATTTATTAATATTTAAATTGGAAGCAAACCAACTCAAAATCTGAAATTTGTACTCTTTAAAACTAAAATTATATGCTTTCAAATAAGAAATTATATTCACTCAAAATCTAAATTTTCACCTTTTTAAATCTATATTTATACGCTTCAAAAATATGGAATTATATTGTACCAATCCAGAAATTATAAATCTGAAATCACATCATACCAAAACTAAAATATTTATATACTCAAATCTGGAATTTGTCATCTTGAAACTTAATAAATTCAAGAAATCTTTAACTAATCAATTAAAACTGAATTTAATCTAATTCGGTTATAGGGGTTAATCAATCTAAAATTTTCAAGAATAAACGGTCAAATACGAACTGTAATATCCCGGACGGATATTACCTCGTATAAATCACTATTTTATTATTATTTTATTATTATTTTATTTTAATTCCAAAATCAAATTATTTTGGTGATTTTTCACCGGTTTGCCCACAAATAGTGTCTACGCGCATATATCGGTCAGTGTACATCCGAAGTGCATCAAATTGGTAGCGCGATCCTCCGAATTGATAATAAAATTTATTTTATTATTATTTTCAAATTAAACTATTTTATGAGGATTATATGAGGATTTTTGTATACACATACATGTACACATACATACATTTGTATGGTACCTAGTACATTATACAAAATATGTAGTATGTACCCTTGGACAATGTACTCATTCTTGTCATGACAACTTAATAAGATGGTTAGGGTTGATTAGGAGGCTTAAACTAGGGTTTGTATGCATGAGAAGATTAAAACCCCTTCTAGAAACCCTCACATAACACCTCCACCACATAACACCACACCTCACCTTACCTCCACCTCACCCCTACCCCCTACATGGTATGGCCGGCCCCCATTTTGGGGGAGGACCTTTGTGCAAATATGTATGTGCACATATGCACTATCCACCCCTCTCCCCTCCTATAAATACCCCCTCCTTCTCCACCTTGTCTCATTTTAGAAAGATCAAAAAGAAAGAAAGAAAGGAAAGGAAAGGAAAGAGAGAACCTCATACTAACAAGAGAGTTTTCTTGTAGGTTTTTCCTAGGAGTTCTAAGAGCTAGGGGAAGGAGAAGGTTAAGCTAGCAAGTCCTTCCAAACAAAGAGATTAATGTGGGGGTTTCTCTTTGTTTGTTTGTTTGTTTGTTTGTATTGTTGTTTGACTTCTTCTTCTTACCCTCCTTATTTTGTTTTCTTTGGTCCTTTTGGGAATGGTTTGTTGTAATGATATTGTTGTATGTATGTTTGTAAATGGTAATAACCACATAAAAAGAAAAGAAACAAATGGTAGTGTTAAATACACATAAAGATTAAACCTTTATAGTTGTAGTTGTTGTTTGTATTTGTTATTGAACTAAAATGACATAAGGCATATGAACTTGCACATACAACCGATTGAGGGTTGTAGGACTTGATATGAATTCATGGACAAAGCATATGAACATTTTTATACAACCATTTTGGTTGTAGGACTTGTATTGAACTTGGACAAAAATAATAATAAGCATATGTTGGATGAAGGTTCTTACCTTATTTTGTTATTGTAGTTTTCTTTTATAATCTTAAGTGAAAAGAACCTAAATTAGATGTTAGTTCTAATTATGAAAAAGAAATCACTAGTTGTAGAATGAATAAAAAGATCTTTTTTCTAATCACTAGTTGTAAAAGAATTAAAAAGATCTCTTTTATGTCCACTAGTAATAATAAGAGACATGTGCTAATAAAGATTAGTAGACATTTAAGTAGTAGTAGTATGTTGTTAAAATAAAGTAGTAGTAGCATGTTGTTAAAATAAAATAGTAGTAGTATGTTGTTAAAATAAAGTAGTAGTAGCATGTTGTTAAAATAAAATAGTAGTGGTATGTTGTGTTCTTGGTTAAAATGAAGTAGTAGTAGTATTAGTAGATAGTTGTGTGTTATGTTCTTGATTAAAATGATAGTTGTATGTTATGTTCTTGGTTAAAATGGAGTAGTAGTAGTAGTAGTAGATAGTTGTAGATGTTTATTTTATGTTCATAAAGTGAATACCATGCTAAGATTGGATTAGATTAATTTATTTATGCTTAGAATGTTGTAGGATTCATTCTAAAATTACCTATCATGTTTCTTGCTTAGAATGTTGTAGGATTCCTTCTAAAATTACCTATCATGTTTCATGCTTAGAATGTTGTAGGATTCCTTCTAAAATTACCTATCATGTTCTAGGAATGTTATTTCATGCTTAGAATGTTGTAGGATTTATTCTAAAATACCTACCATGTTTAGGAATGATACTTATGCTTAGAATGTTGTAGGATTCATTCTAAAATTTCCTATCATGTTTAGGAAGGTTATTTATGCTTGTAATGTTGTAGGATTTATTCTAAAAATACCTACCATGTTTAGGAGTGATACTTATGCTTAGAATGTTGTAGGATTCATTCTAAAATTACCTATCATGTTTCATGCTTAGAATGTTGTAGGATTCTTTCTAAAATTACCTATCATGTTCTAGGAATGTTATTTCATGCTTAGAATGTTGTAGGATTTATTCTAAAAATACCTATCATGTTTAGGAATGATACTTATGCTTAGAATGTTGTAGGATTCATTCTAAAATTACCTATCATGTTTAGGAACGTTATACTTGTTGTAGGATTGATGCTTAATTAATCTACCATGCTAGGAATGTTGTGGGTTAATTACTAAGTAAATACCATGCTAGCTAATTTGTCTGTGCTTAAATGATTATAAGAAAGTAGTATACCATGCTAGTTTCATTTATCTATGCCTAGATAGTTGTAGGGAAGTGGTATATCATACTAGATTAAATTATCCATACTCACATGCTTATAGAAAAATTGTATACCATGCTAAATTAATGGTAGAAAAGTTGTATACCATGTTAGTTTAATTGTAGGAAGGTAGTATACCATGCTAGATCAAATAAATATTCATGCTTACATGATATCTATGCTTAGATAAGTATATGTTCATGCTATGTTATTAGGTGACCATGCTTAATCGTTATTCATGCTAAGTTAGTAGGTGTCATGCTAATTATTGTTCGTGTTAAGTTAATGGTATCCATGCTAATGATACTCATGCTTAAATTAAGGTAACTATCCATGGTTAGTTGTAGTGATTTTTATGTTAGGTTCTATCCATGCTAGAATTATGGTGGAAACTCATGCTATGTTGTAGGTTGATACTTAACTAGTATACATGACTAGAGTGTTACTAAAATGTACACCATGCTATATGTTAATCTGAAAGTAGCATACCATGTCTAGGAATGAGGCATACCATGTTAAAGTATAAATACATGCTTAGAATGTTGTAGGATAAATGTTAGAATACCTACCATGCCTTGGAACGTTGTATGTTTATATTAGTTATATATCCATGCTTGGGTTGTGGTGATTAGTCACAATAAGTAGTAAGCATTCACGCTCAAGTTATAACCTATGCTTGACCGTGGTGGACTTCATGTCTAGATCATAGTGATTTTCATGCTAAGATTGATATAAGCACATGCTTAATCATATTCGTACTTAGGAGTATTATGGTGAATGGTTCTGTTATATAATTAGATTGTCGTAGGAAGATGCTTGCGATTGTATGCCATGCTTAAGGCGCTATAGGTTGAAGTAATAAGGATTGGGAAGACCACTAGTAATAGTTAGTTGATAAAGGCTGTTTTGTCGCCTTCAGTTCTTCCTTAGTAGAATACCGATCATAGACTACTAGTAGATTCTTCTGTTGCTTCTAATAATAGAAGATTAAGTTTGCTAGTAAGCACGTTTGGTTGCTTTTAAGATTGATTACCTGTATGGTTGTTTGCATATGGTTGTGCTCGTACGTGGCTCAACTGGCCCGTATGTAGCTGTGGGTCTCATACGTAGTTTATTTGGCTCGTATGTAGGTTGTTGTCTCGTACGCGGCTCGACCGGCCCGTGCGTAGCTGTTGGTCTCATACGCGGCTTATTTGGCTGGTATGTACGCTGTTGTCTCCTACGAGGCCCACCTGGCTTGTAGGTAGTTATTGTTTCATACGTAGCTTATTAGCTCGTATGTGGTGGTTACTCGTGTATAGCTTGTTAGCTAGTACACAGTTCGTTGTGTCTAGGGTGATATTACCACCCTAAGGGCTATCGACCATCAAGACATATGTTCTCTTACCCTAAGAAACTGTGGAGGAGTCACTCCTTGTGTACCGTCGAATCTTAACCAGGGTAGGTTGATCGAGGACCGGAGTATAGACGAAATCCAAGTCTAGGGTAGCGCATGCATGTATACTCGCATGGTCGAAGTCTTGGGTCGATGAGCCAGGAACCGGATCCCGAAGGATTCTGGTTAGTCTAGGTTGAGCAGCCTAGTAGAGTTATCTTGCGAAGCCTAATTTAAGGCCTAGCATGTTATGTTTATAATATCATCGTCCCTAGGATTGTCGAGTCAGGGACATCATTAAGGTAGTGACTTAAAAAGGTCATTTTGCTCAGACCCTAGCCGAAGAGAGAGGAGTTGGTTGTAGGGGGCGCCTTACGACCAACTTGTCCCTTGAGGCAGGCCTTAGGTGGTGATAATGGGTTGTACCTTCCCGTCAAAGGGATACGTACGGTGCCGTCTCACAAGTTGAGGACACGGGTTGCGTATCTCACGCTGTTAATTCCTGGAGTACCGTGGCTGAGGGTGCCACAGGGTAGGCTTCGCGCTGCCCTGCGCTTGCGAGACCCCAAAGGGTGCCACAGGGTAGGCTTCGCGCTACCCTGCGTTGGCGAAACCCTATGATTTGGATTTTGGAATGACGATCGTCTGTTTGTTGTGTGAGGTCCGGTTAGCCGGGTAGCAGTGGCGAACATAGACACCACGGGCGTACTACATCAGTGGGACATGACCACATCTGCAACCTCATCAGTCACGTGTAGGTGTCAGGAACAGGTTGTGTACAATTAGAAATTCATAACGCGGGTTCATTCCCTATATATGGAGAAACGGCTTGAGATGGGGTCGCATGTAGTATGGGCCGCATGTTGCTTCGGAGACTTGCTGACGTTAGAATAGGAAGCGTCCTAGTTCTATTTAAATATCGCATTAGAGTCTAGTCCTAGCACTCACGAACACTTAAACTACACCAACACCATTGCTATATTTTGTATGTTGTTTGGGAGATTCGCTGCTATATGATCAGCCTTTAAGCGTCAGTGAATACTGACGTCCCCACTTCCATAGGTACTGGATCGCCGAAGTACAAAGGCGAGATTCAGGAGGACTCAAGGCAAGAAAAGCAAGGAGTCAGTGTTATGTTTAGTTCCGCTGCAGTATATGCATTGATTATCTATTAGTTGAGAAGTACTCAAGTGAGAGTCACCAAGTGTTGTTCTTCATTCCTTGTACTCTGATGTAAGATGTTGAAGGTTATAGTACTTGGAAATGTAAAGGTAATATTGTAACTCTATTGTAATGTGTTGCAATTGTATGATGTTCAGACTTGTAATACATTGGGTATTGAATAAAAAGTTTTAAATTCTCCTGTTTTTCTGTGTATTGTGACTAATTGAAGAAAAGGCCTTGGCTCGTGTCACGGTTTTCCAGTATTGGAAATCGGGGCGCTACAGAGTGGTATCAGAGCTAACTTCAATTTACAGTCCAACACAGTAGGAAAATTAAAACTTGGATGCCTTTAGGAGATTGGGTTTTAGCTAGTTGTAGACAATTATAACTCATATTGTTGTTCTTTCAACTTATGTTTTATAATATTTCTATATCGATGCTAATTTCTGTATCCACTCCTTGCAGGATGACGGATGGAGCGTTTCCCACGGGGAGTGGGTGGGATCAGGGGGATGTGATAGAGATAGACTCGGACACCGAGCCTATCTTAGAGGAGGTTCAGCCACCAGTGGAGGCCGGATTGGCCAACGGGGCCCCCGCAGCTGCCACAGCAGGGGCTTTTCCTTTTGGGGGTCAGGCTCCAGTACCGCCACCTCCCCAGCTTACCCCCGTGGAAGAGGCCTTTCAGCAGGTCTTCCAGGACATATCAACGCTGACTTGGTCTCACGTCCATCTGGAGAACAAGATGGACTCGTGCGAGTTCGTGAACTGTCACCACGCGAAGGAGGTAGAGAGGTGGGATTATTTTTCTCACATTCAATCTCTCTCCATGCACAGTAGCCCAAGGGGGGCCCTGTCCACATCAGCATAGTAAGGCACAGCGCCTGCTGCTTCTTTTACTTAACCGGGTGGCCCCCACCTTTGAATTCCACGTCATGAACATACACAAACAGCATGTTCTACTATGTCTTAATTCATCAGGTGGCCCCCCTTTTATCCACATAATTACTATATTGGCATTGCCTCTTTATTTATATATTATATACTATATACTATATCTTATATCTTTCTTTCTTTTTTTTGAAATTACGGGATGTTATATACACCCCCCCTTTAGAAATCAGCGTCCTCGCTGAGCACGAGGCATGCACAATCTAGTGCAGGATCTACTTTCTAGTCGATGTGGAGCAGTCCGTGAGCATCGCTCTCGTCTTTGGAATACTAGAGACCAATCCCATTCTGTGGCCCTTATGTCCATCATCCCGTAATACTGGAAATTGTCTCACTCAGCCGATCATTCTGGAGTCCATAACTTACAGCTCTCTCACACTCGATGTCGAAAGACGGCTCTGATACCATTTGTAGCCCCTGCCCCTAGCTCAGAAAATTTATACAATTTATTTGACAAATTATTTATAGTATAGTACAACTGCCCACAACAGGATGCCTTTCAAAAGGTGGTTAACCGGATTGGTGACTCTTGATCATAGGCATTATTATTTTAATATTATTTTATTCTAGTGTGATTTCTGATGTGGGATTATTTTTCTCACACTCAATCTCTCTCTCCGTGCACAGTAGCCCAAGTGGGGCCCTGTCCACGTCAGCACGGCAAGGCACAGCGCCTGCTGCTTCTTTTACTTAACCGAGTGGCCCCCACCTTTGAATGCCACGTCATGAACATACACAAACAGCATGTTCTATTATGTTTTAATTCATCGGGTGGGCCCCCCTTTTATCCACATAATTACTATATTGCCATTGCCTCTTTATTTATATATTATATACTATATACTATATCTTATATCTTTTTTTTTTTGAAATTACGGGATGATACATCAAACCGTTCAATATAGTAAAACCATTATAAAATTTTGATTGTGTTACTATATAGTTGTACATGTGTACACCTCATTAACTTTCAAAAAATAACATCAAAACAAATATCGTCAGGTGCAACTTTAAAAAGCTGTTATAAACTGATCTAAATAACTATATACAAAAATAGAATATATTCAAAGCAATAGCCAAAACAAAACAAAATTTAAGTAAAGATTGTTAATTATAATGTAATTATTATAGTGTCTGTCACACAAAAGTGACAAACAAAAATCAAACATTACGTTATTCAAACAATAAACTACAAACACCAATAGAGGAGAAAAAACTAGATTCGCCGCATTCCAAACTTCAATAATAAAATTTGTTTCCATAAAACACAAAACTTACAAAACAATAGACTAAAACTAGCAAAACATTCTTTAAAATTAAACAATCATAATTAGATTTGTACTAAAATAGATAAGTCAATAACTAATAAAATTATCCCAATTAAACTTCAATAACAATAAAAAAATTAAAAAGTAATTATAACGACAAGAGGAATCAAATCATTCATCTTTTATTTACGCGAAAACAATCAACCCATTTACGATAAAGAATTTTTTATTCGAATCTAGACATACAAATCATTCATATTTTACTACAAGTATTCATATAGAAACAACTAACTCACACATGTAATGTCCACCTAGGTACTCACACTTCTAATGTGCACTTAGGTACTCACGCTCTAGTGTCCACCTAGGTTCATTCTCTGTACCATGTTTAACATTAGTAATTGAAGTAGGCTCTGATATCAACTCTGCAGCGCCCCGAATTTTCAATAAATAAAATTAGAAATAAGTAGCACAAATTCCATAATCAACTTCAATTGCAATCATAAACACAGTATCAAATACAGGAAAAATTTTAAAACTTTTTATTACAACAATTCTTTCTTACATTTGCACAGTGAAAAATTAATTACATTTATTACACCCAACCCAACACTTAAACTTTAATCATCTCAAAACCAAGCCTCTACTTTACTTGGGCAACTCACTTGCAAATCCTTCAAAATAATTGAAGAGTGGGGACGTCAGTTGAAGGCAACAGACGCAATACTATAGTAATTGCAACCTTCCAAAGTCTCACAATCACAAACTTGCCACATAACATGAAATGAAATAACGACAAAAGATTCAATAAACAACAAGTGAAACTATACTAAGTAAGTGTGTGTAAAAAAGAAATAAAAGAGAGATGCATTAAAACAATGTTCAAGAAAACACAATGCACACGATGATTTCTAATGCATACTTATCGGATTCTATGCATCTCATTCGACATAGGTTCAGTGCAAGCCCTTATCGTTCTCCACTTTATAAGGTTCAATCTCTCGTTATGCAACTAACCTACTATGCTGATAGAAACAAGATCCAGATACTCCGCGAATAGGCCTATGTCTCGGTATCTACTAGCCAGACTAGCACCCTCAATGCGCAAGCATCATGTAAGCGTCACTCGGAACATTCCACGCCCAAAATTCCACGAACAGGTCCCAGCCTTCGGAATAAAACTGCCTAACTAAAAAAGACCCTCGACGTGCGAACACGGGAAATGGCAATGATAATCGCAGCCTTCGGAATCAAACCGCCAAACTACGACTATAATATTGGATCCCATCTGTCCACTATCACATTTCCACTAGTGCATGTCCTTATGTTCATTATATTCAATTAAATAAATCACAATTCCCTCCTAAGGTTGGTGTACCCTACCGAACTTAACTCTACTAAATCAATAACAAAAGCCCCACTGGCCAAATTCAACAAAATCTCATTTTCCGGCATGGTAGGGCCCCACTCAACCTCTAGTTCTCACAACACAAAAATCCTCAACTAACTTCCTAGGGTCCACAACATAACCATAAATCTAAAATCAAACTCAACTTGGTTCAATAATACAAATTATCCTTTCACATATGGAAAATAAATTCAACTTACGGAAATTCTTTAAACTCAACCTTTTGAATCTCATTTCCCATTCATTCGTAAAGTTCAATTAACTCAACTATAAATTCATTCTATCTTCGCTAAAACAAATCTCTTAAATATTTGGGATCTCGTTCCAAAATATGAAATTTTTATAGTTTCCAAAATCTGAAATTTACCCTCTTTAAAACTGAGAATAACTCTTAAAATTTCATAATAATTATCCTTCAAAACAGAAGCATATACCCTCAAAAACTGAGAATTTCATCTACAAAAATATAGTTTTATTTTCCCTAAACTATTACTTGAATATATCAAAAATTGAAACTAGAATTTCACCAAAATCTTAAAGTTACATGATTTCGTTCTTCAAAACAGTACACTCTAAAATAATTATTAAATTCTGGAAAAATAACTTAAATCTAGCACCTATCAAGGAACTCACCATAAAAATTTGGACTCAAATAAATTAAATTAAAGAGTTTAAATTCAACAAATTCTAAAAACTACCTTTTATCCAAAATCTGAAAGTTATACTTTCTTATCTTTAAGAACAACCCATTCAAAAATAAATATTAAATTATGGGAAAACTAATTAAAATACAACACATATCAAGGAACTCACCATAAAATTCTGGACTCAACAAATTAATTTCAAGGGTTTAAATTCAACAAATTTTGAAAACTAACTTTTATCCAAAATTTGAAAGTTATACCTTCTTATCTTTAAGAACAGTACATTCAAAAATAAATATTAAATTCTGGAAAAATTAATTTAAATCCAGCACATACCCAGGAACTCACCATAAAAATCTAGACTCAAATAAATTAATTTAAAGGGTTTAAATTCAACAAATTCTGAAAAATATATTTTATAAGAGTATCACGCCATCATGCAATCAAGATTTTATTTTTATCATATTAACAAACCATCTTTATGTAAATAATCCATCTCTGCAATCAGCTCATAAACAAACATCATATTCATGCCAATAATCATAATCTCACAAAATCTAAACCTTAGCATGATTCTATATTATTCATGAGAAATAGAAAAAAAAAAATACATCAAGAGAGTTGGAAGATTACCCACCTCAAAGAAGATCAATTGAAAGAAAATAATAGTTAGAAAAGAAAAACTTCTTCTCCTCCTTGCAATAATTGAGAGATCCAAGTCTCCAAAACTCCAAGAAAATAATAAAGAGAAATTTTTTTTTGTTTACCTAGTAAAGAGCGACTGCTACTGCTGTTAATATAGGCCAAGATCGCTCCTTAGGGTTTATACGAAGATTTTACGAAAAAGTCCCTTAAGAAAAATATTTTTTACATGTATAGATCTTTCCAATTTAATTAGTTAAATCAAATGAAATCAAAATCAAAATCTAACCTTCTAGCTCCTCTAATCTGGCCGGCCTCCACTATAGCCCAGAAATAAATTTTTTAGAAAATTGCCTATGAGTGGCAATTTTACAAAAAAGTCATCCACTTTGAAATATTTGTAAATATGCCATATATTATTGACAAAAATCCAAAAAATTTAGAATTACTATCCACTAATAAAGATTAGATTTTCCAAATAAATTTTCGAACTTTTTACTCCCCAAGAATTTTTTTTGCAATAAAGTCCCCAACAACCTCAAAATTGCATATATACATATTTAATCCATTAAATCAATTAAAATCAACCAAATTCGGATAAAATAAAATTTATTAGAGCCTTCTACTGAATAGCTGACCCTAAATGCAGTCCATGAATTTTTAGTTCAAATGTCACCTCCAAATAACTTTGCACAATAACCATTTTCTTTCCAAGTATTTATAAAAATAGTTTTTTTATTCAGGAAAATCCCAAAATTTAGAATATACTCAATTATAAATAAGAGAATTTATTCAGAGTTTTTAAAAGTGGAAATTTGCACCTAAAAAATATTTGCACGCGTTTTGTATGTGTGAAAATGTCAATTTCACAAAATTCAAAATAATTAAATAAATTGATTAAAAAATATTTGTTAATTCAAAATATAGTATTTAAGATTCTGGGGCGTTACAATTTCCTCGCCCACTTTGTGACAAGCCGCAAGGCTGAGAAGACAGGCACTTCCCTGCTAGACCTCAAGCAAAAGATGGGGAGTCCCTTCGGGACTTCGTCCGGAAATCTACTGCCGAGGCTCAATCAATCTCCTCCCTAGACGTTGGGGTCACGGCTGTTGAATTCCAACACATTGCCTGACAAGACCTGTTAAAGGCCTCATTGGCTAAGAAGCCACCCACCAACTTTCTCGGCCTTCTCCAGAGCGAGAAGTATATTCGAGCCGAAGAGACCCTGCACCCAAGAAGCCGGAAAGAGTCACGGGCCAATGGAAAGAGGAAGATGGACAATTCTGAGGCCTCGAAGAACATCCAGAAAGATGCCTTCGGGCAGAGGTGACCCCCTCTGGTCTCTCATTTTGAGAAGTTCACTCTACTTAATGCAAGTGTCTCCACCATCCGGATGGAGGGGGAGGAAGAGGGGTTAATCTGACACCCCTTCTGTCTAACAATAACAAGAAAAGGGATAGGAGGTTCAACTGCCGGTTCCCTCGGGATCATGGCCACGAGACCGATAGCTGTCGGGCTCTTAAAGACAAAATTGAGGCCTTCATCCGGGGAGGGTACTTGTCCAAATTCACTGGGGTCGGCCCAAGAGCCTCTCCTCCTCGAGGAGCGAACAAGCGCCCAGACGTGGAGTTCGAACCTCAAGACTCCAAAAGGATGATCATCCTCCATTGCATTCACGGTGGGCTCATGGGGGACTCAAACTCCTCCCACAAGGCTTTCATCTGGGAAGTCAATTTGGTCCAGAACTACCCTCCTCCTTGCGGCCATAGATTGTTTGTCTCATTCTCGGATGAGGATCTCGAAGGTGTTTAGGTTCATCATTGTGATGCCTTGGTTATTAGCCTCGGTCTAGCCAACTACGAGGTTCGTCGTATTCTTGTGGACAATGGAAGTTCAATTAATAGCATGATTCTTGTTGCCTTTGAGGGGTTGAAACTCTCTCGGGAGAGGTTAAATCCTGCAGGCTATACCCTTCATGGCTTCTCGAGTGCCCCGGTTCAGATCGAGGGGATCATCACCTTGGATGTCACTGCCGGAAAATCCCAGACCTCTCGAACCGAGGTGATGGATTCCATGATAGTCAATGTAAAAGCTGCTTACAACGCCATGCTCAGTCGTCCTGGCCTCACTTCCCTCTAGGCAGTGCCCTTGGCATACCACATGAGGATGAAGTATCCCACTAAGTTTGGGGTCGAGGTCGTCAAGGGAAACCAAGAGGCCGCTCAGTCCTGCTACACGACCACATTGGGGGGCTCGGTCCTCCCTCTGGATGCAGTTGAACTCCCCTCCGATCGGAGTTCCATCGCCTCCGAGCCAATGGACGAATTGGAGAAAGTTTCCTTCTCCGAAGCAGACCCGGCTAAATGGTTCCAAGTGAGCATGTCCCTCCCCCATGGCCACAAAGTGGGCGTCATCAGTTGTGTCTAGCGAAACCGAGACATGTTCGCCTGGACCCCCTTGGATATGCTTGGGATCTCGGAGGACCTCATTATGAACAAGTTGAGCGTTCATCCAAACTGCAAGCCTATACAGCAGAGGCATCGAAAATTTACCCTAGAAAGGCAACAAGCAATGAAGGAAAAGGTGGAAAAACTCATCTCTGCCCACTTCATATAAGAGGTCAGCTACCCGAAGTGGTTGGCCAACGTCGTAATGGTAAAGAAATCTAGTGGCAAGTGGTGTATCTGTCTTGATATTACAGACCTCAACAGTGCGTGCCCAAAGGAACTTTTTCCTTTCCTGAGCATCGATGCCCTTATTGTTGCGAAGTCCAGGCACGAGCTCCTCAACTTCATGGATGCCCTTTTGGGGTACAATCAGATTCGGATGTTCTCTCTAGACATCCTGAAGACGACCTTTGTGACAGACAAGGGGCTCTACAACTACTGTGTCATGCCTTTTGGCCTGAAGAATGCCGGTTCCACGTATCAGAGACTCGTTAACCAAGTCTTTGAGGAGAAAATTGGCCGAAACATGGAGGTATACATGGAAGACATGCTTGTCAAAAGCCTCAGAGGGGAGGACCGCATCAAAGACCTTGAGGAGGCCTTTGGAGTCCTCAGGGTGCATAACATGAGGCTTGATCCATCCAAGTGTGCCTTCGGCGTAATTTTAAGGAAGTTTCTCAGCTTCATGGTAAACCAATGATGAATAGAAGCAAACCCCAAAAAAATATGGGCCGTACTAGACATGGCCCCTCCGAAGAATGTAAAGGAGGTTCAGAGACTCATCGGCCAGCTCGCAGCCATCGGACATTTCCTTAAAAGGTCTGGCAAAAAATCCCTCCCCTTCTTCAAGTCCCTCTGGGTGGCGAAGAACTTTGGATGGGGAGAGCCTCAGCAGCAGGCATTTAACTAGCTGAAGCAATACCTCGTCAACCCACCTCTCCTTAGCAAACCCCAGCCGGTGTGGTCATGTATCTCTACTTGGCAGTGTCTGAGCATGCCCTCAGCACCGTCCTCATCAAAGAAGATGATGGGGGGCAGAGACCCACCTACTATGTCAGCAAAGTCCTCTCCAACACCGAACTACGTTATGCTAAGATGGAGAAGGTGGCCTACGCCCTTTTCATGGATGCGAGGAAGCTTCGCCCTTATTTTCAGGCACATTCTATTCAAGTACTCATTAACCAACCTCTTAAGCAAGTCCTCGACAAGCCGGAGAACTTTGGCTGCCTGATCAAATGGTCCATTAAGCTTAGTCAACATGACATCAGCTATAAGTCATGACCGCCATCAAGGGGCAAGCCCTCACTGAATTCATAACCGAATGCACCATCCCTGAGGCATCTAAGGTTCAAGAGGAAGAGCCGATATGGGAACTGTATGTAGATGGTTCGTCGTGCCAAGAAGGGAGCAAAGTCAGCGTCATACTGAACGACCCTGACAACTTTGTCCTCCAATATTCCCTGCACCTTAAATTTCCATCCTCCAATAACTAAGCGGTGTATGAGGCACTAATCGTCGGACTCTTCCTGACCCGCAAAGCTAGGGCCAAAAGGATCAAAGCCTTTAGCGACCCCCAACTTGTGGTCAATCAAGTCTTGGGGGACTACGAGGCTCATGACACCCGAGCCAGTAATTGGCACATGTCCGGCTCCTTTTGGTAGACTTCCCCTGGTCGTCATAATTCTGCACAAAGAAAATAGTCAGGCTAACGCATTATCCAAGTTGGCGTCCTCCTCCTTCGAGGGTCTTGACCACACGGTCCTGGTGGAAGTCCTCGTTCGACCGAGCATCCACACGGATGACCTCGAAGTCCTCTGTCTCGAGTCACCAATACCTCCAGCGACATGGATGGATCCGATCATGAACTTCTTGAGAAATGGAAAACTACTGCAGGATTTGTCCGAAGCAAGAAAGGTCTGGGTCAGAGCTGAGAGGCTTGTACTTTTCATTGATGTGTTCTTCAAGCAGTCATACACGAAAGTTGACAGGAGACCCTACCTCCGATACCCCGAAGGAAGCCACATGGGTACCGACAGTTGTCACATGGGTGGAAGGTCGCTCGAAACAAAGGTACTTAACCACGATTACTATTGTCCGGCCCTTTTACTGGATGCTCAAGATCTCATCAAGAAATGCAGTCCAAAGGTTCTCCCAGTCATGCACGTTCCTCAGGTCGAGCTTAAATCGCTGGTTATTCTGGCCCCCTTCACCATGTGGGGGATGGATCTGGTTGGCATGTTTCCCAAAGCAACAAGTCAAAGGCATTTCCAAATTGTGGTCGTCGACTACTTTACAAAATGGGTCGAAGCAAAACCCTTGGATTCTATCACCGAGCATCCCACCCAGCAATTCTTTTGGAAACACATCGTCTGTCGGTTCGGGATTTCTCTGATCCTCGTCACCGACAATGCCACCCAGTTCGCTGGCAAAAACTTTTTGCAAGTTCTGTGAAGACCAAGGAATTCAGCAGAGGTTCTCCTCAATCTCGCACCCCAAGTCTAATGTCCAAGCTGAGAATGCCAACCAACAGATCCTAGATAATCTCAAGAAGTGAATGGACCAGTCTCCCAAGGGGTTGCGGGCTAATGAGCTTCTCAGTGTGTTGTGGTCCTATCGAACCACCAAGAGAATTCTGATGGGCAAGTCACCCTTCAATCTAACCTTCGGAACCTAAGCCATCATCCCCCTGGAGGTCGGAATACCTTCACCTCGAATTTTGAGTTTCGGCGAGGACTCGAACTCATATGGCCTCAGGGCTAACTGGACCTACTCGATGAAGTCCGGGAAAGATCTATCATGTAGAGGAATGTGTACCAACAATGAGTAGTTCGCTTCTACAATAAGAATGTCCGACCAACCAACATCAAAGAGGGTGACCTAGTGTTACACGGGCTCAAGTTCTCCGAACCTAGCAAAAGGGGAAAGTTATCTCCCAATTGGGAAAGCCAATATAGGGTCTCCAAAGTGGTACGTCCTGGCACGTACCGGCTTGAAGGGGAGGGGGAGGGGGTGATAGTCAAGAGGATTTGGAATGCAGAACATTTAATGAAATTCCAATAAGGCACGTAGCAGTCTGTACTTGTAATGAGGCCCTAGAAGTCCGACAAATTTAATAAGTGCTCGCCTTTTGGCGACCGACGAATAAAATTAAATTTCTTTTAAATTTTATTTTTTAAATTAAGAAAAGTTTGCAAGGTTAATGCCTCGTGTCTTTCCTCTCGGAATGGTGCTCCGACTTCGAGACCATAGCAGATTTCTCCGCAAACATGGCTCTTGACTTCGTGCCTCGAAATGACACTCCAACCCCAAGACCATCGCGGATTTTGCCGCTAACATAGCTCTCGCCTTCGCATCTTGAAATGGAACTCCGACTCTGACACCATCAAGGATTTCTTCGCAAACATGGCTCTCACCTTCATACCTCGAAATAGTGCTCTGACTACGAGAACATCGCGGATTCCTTCGCAAACATGGATCTCTCCTTTGCACCTCGAAATGATGCTCTGACTCCGAGACCATCGTGGATTTCTCCGCAAACATGGCTCTTGCCTTCACACTTCGAAATGGTGCTTCGACTCCGAGTCCATTGTGGATTCCCCCGCAAACATGGCTCCCGCCTTCGAACCTCGAAATGGTGCTCCAACTTCGAGACCATCGTGGATTCCCCCGCAACATGGCTTTTGCCTTCGTGCCTCGAAATGGCGCTCTGACTACGCGACCATGGTTGATTTCTCCACAAACATGGCTCTCGCCTTTGCACCTCAAAATGGCACTCCGAGACCATGTCAGATTTCTCTGCAAACATGGCTCTTGCCTTCACACCTCGAAATGGTGCTCTAACCCCGAGGCCATCTCGGATTTCTCCACAAACATAGCTCTCGCCTTCGGGCCTCAAAGTGTTGTTCCAACCCCAAATCGATTGCAGAGATTCCCATCAAGGACAACGCCTCGGGCCCTACCTCTCGACAAAGCCCTCCGACTCTGATCCCGCTGCAGGCTCTTAAGATACATTCTACTCGCGATAGGTTGGATCAGCTCGCCCCATGATAAGACTTTTCATTCAGTAAACAAACTATCAAGAAAAGATACTTTATTGAATAAAAGATAATTACAAGAGGAGGGTGGTCAGTCTGCAGCTGGCAAATCAAACACAAAACAAAGACAGCTAGACCTAAAACACTTCTATGGTCACCTTGTATCTCAAAATGCCAGTCATTCTGGACAACTCACGTGCAGAAGAGGCATCATAAGCGAGCTCTAGTGAGAAAGGGTCAGCTAACCCAAGCATGAAGAGTATCAGCCTGCCTAAGCAGACCAACGATCTCCAAAGAAGGTAAACTCTTCGGCCTCGACTCTCGGAACTAGAGGAGAAGCATCAAATCTTGGAACCTGGGACAAATTTAAAGATGTTCATCTCAGATACCCTGGTCCTCTTCGGGACCTTTCGAATCAGTGCTGACTGGCAAGTGAAGCACCAACCGGGCCAAATAACCCCAAGTCCTAAAGGGTCACAATTAGTAAGACCACGTTTTTCAGGACTCGGGGAGGTAAAACTTCAGATCTTAGAACCTGAGGCAGGCAACCTGGAGCGGTGTGACCTAGACATCGATCCTCTCCAGGTCGAATGCTCAGACAGCAGGGTTGGAACACTCCGACCATGCTCTGGCTGACCTGTCCTCATCGGCATCGACCCTCGGATTCACATCCGAGTCACTTAGAAAAGTACCCCTACTCATTCACGATGCAAGATTGGGAGTTGTGAACCCCACATTTGAGAACAAGGGGATTTATAGGCATTCTCCTTATTCATTACATCCAACAAGTTAATGCTCCAACTTCCAAGATCTACAGTTACCTCAATTCCCACGAAGGGTGATGTAAGCAAGCACACGTGGTCACTCACATGATCATTCGAAAGGAAGAGCCAAAACAGATTCTCCAAACCAATTTCTCCGAAAGAGGGGTCCAAAGTACCCAACCCCCGGTTCGGAAGCTCGAAGCAAGGCATACCATCCCAATTCAAAGGGAGAAAAATAAAAGGAGTTCAAATATTTTATTCATTAATAAAAACCAAATACAAGTGTGGTGGCCAATTCACAAGAAGGAGCATAACAGAAACAACCTAAGTCTACTACTTGGAGGAAGACCTCTTCTCTCAGGTAGGAGCGGAGGGGCCTGCCTGACCCCAGGAGCAACGTCGACCGACTCGTCGTTAGCCAGAGCCTCTCCCCCGGTAGTTTGCGAGATCCCCTATCTTCGCATCAAAAGATAAGCCCTAGAGGTTGAGGTCCGGATACCTAGCTTTGGCATGCTCAATGGCATAGTCATACCCTTCGGCTTGGGCCCGGATCACATGTAGCACGGTCTAGTCATACTCCTTCGTCATCACCTTCTCCTTCGCCTACCATGCCAATTTCTCCTCAACTAGCTTCTTTTTTTCTGTCGACGGCTCCCCATGGGCCTTCCTCTCACTCGCTAGGTCCTCCTTCAACCCCTTTATTGTCTGTCGGAGGTCACCGGCCTGGCCTAACAACACCTTCTCGCCTGCCTTGGCCACCTGAGCATGCTTGAGAAGTGCATCGATCCTCTCAGTTCACCCCAGCTGATGGCCGCATACAAGAAAATGACAACACTTTTATCCAAGGAAAAAAAGATGTGGATCAAGAAGCTGACAATGGATAGGTCCCTCACCAAGACGAAAGCCTGATCCTAACGAGTGTAAACCTCGTTCTCTGACTTTTTCGCCAAATCTTCCTATCACAGGGAGTGGCGAGGTGGCTGACCACCTACAACGCATTAGGACAGTCGATTAACAGGTTCGCCTCTATGATAGACCAAGAAGGTGCCCATACCTATGGCGGCGAGGGAGTTTTCGGAGTCACTGTTTCTTCTTTCCAAGACGTGGCCTTAGGCTTCAGGGCCTCCTTCTTACCATCCTTGGCCGCCATGTTCCTCGGGTGGTCGGCATCTTTGGTTTTCCTCTTCCTCGAAGGTTCCTCTGACTCCGGGGAGGAGAACATTTCTGCCCAAGTGCTTTGGCTTCCGTGACAATCTTTGTCTCCTGCCTCTACCATAGCCTTCTCCTCGGCCTTTAGAGCTGCACGCCTAGCCCTCAAAAATTCGTCGGAGAACATGGTTGTTTGCCCAAGGGAAACAAAGTCGAGGAAGCAACGGTGCAGAAGATAACGGTGAAGAAAACAAGTCAATAAGAAATGAAGGAAAATAGAGACTATATACAGCATAAAGGGGACATTCAACACTGTGTGGGCACGTAATGTCACATGAGCACACACGTGGAGCACGCAAGCAAAATTCTTGAGTCCCTCTTGGCCAAGCGCTCCGCAAAACATGGCCCACGTCTTAGCACCTCAAAATGTCGCACCGACTTAGAGACCATCGTAGATTTCTCCGCAAACATGGCTCTCGTCTTGACACCTCAAAATGATGCTCCGACCCCGAGGCAGTTGCAGATTTCTCTGCAATCTCTAATGTCTCGCACTAATGCCTCAAAATGGTACTCCGAGGTAGTCGGGGATTTCTCCACAAAGGTTCACTCCTCGAGTGTAGCACCTAGGCATGGTACCCTGATGCCGAAGCAACCGCGAAAACCGCCCTCACTCTACCATAGCAGCATCGACTAGCAACAGAAGACCAAGAAGTTGTAATATCCCGTGTTAAGAATATATATATATATATATATAGGCTTCTTCGGTTGCAAACGGGTCTGTGTGCACAGACCCGTGCGAAATTTAATCTGGGCCGTTGGATCTTTGATCCAATGGCCCATATATTTTTTTATAATATTTTGCCTTAACCCGCCGTTTCCAATGACGTGTTAGCGCAAAATTTTATTAAAAAATATTCCCTTAACCCGTCGTTGACAAGGACGGGTTAAGGCAAAGATATAATCTCATATCTGTATACAGTCCTTCGCCTTCCTCATCGATTCCTCCCCATATTCTATCGTATTTTTGGGTGAAACCAACCCAAAAACCCTAAAAAAATTCCAAACCCCTTCGCTGGCTTGTGCTACTCCTCCGTTTGCTGCTACTCCTCCTCTTCCACTCTCATACAATCTCTCTCTCCAAATATCTACATCGAAAGCAAATCAATTCCCGTGCAAAGGCCAAAAATCGATCTATTGGCAAAATTTGTTATTATTTTGTAAGGTATTGACTAATTCTTTGCCTTATTAGAGTTAATTATGTTGATTTCTAAATTTTTACATAGTAAATTATTTAGAAAGTCCAAAAAAAATGCTTTGCCCAAAATTATTTAGAAATGTAGTAATATTTGGCTTACTAATTTAGTTTCATTTGTGTTAATTTTTCAAGTTCAATTTGTACGGAATTAATGACTTAGAATTTTTTAGTGCAGTTAGAGTAGAAAACCTTGCAAACGGCCTCAAAAAAATATGAAACTTTGCGAGTAGGTTGATCTCACGCAGCACAAGCCACCCCAACATGTAGAAGTGGGTTTCGATTCACGGTTCGAGATATACAGCAATGTATAGCTTTTGGTTAAAAAAACCCTAATAAAGCGGTATACGGACGTATCTCGCAAACCGTGAGTCGAAACTCACTTCTACAAGTTTGGGTGGCTTGCGCTACGTGAATTCGACCAACTTGGAAAGTTTTATAAATTTTGTATGCCGTTTGTTCGGTTTTTTCACGTTTCTCGCATTAGAAGTTAATGACTTAGAATTTTTTTAGTGCGGTTAGAGTTGAAAACCTTGCAAACGGCCTCCAAAAAATACGAAACTTTGTGAGTAGGTTGATCTCACGCAGTACAAGCCACCCCAACTTGTAGAAGTGGATTTCGATTCACGGTGCGAGATATAAGGCCGTGTATCACTTTTGGTTTAAAAAAACCTAATAAAGCGGTATACGGACGTATATCGCAAACCGTGAGTCAAAACTCACTTCTACAAGTTTGGGTGACTTGCGCTACGTAAATTTGACCAAGTTGCAATGTTTTAGAAATTTTGGATGCCGTTTGTACGATTTTGTGATGTTCCTCGCATTAGAAGTTATTGACTTAGAATTTTTTTAGTGTGGTTATAGTTGAAAACCTTGCAAACGGCCTCTAACAAATACGAAACTTTACGAGTAGGATGGTGTCACGTAGCACAAGCAACCCGAACTTGTAGAAGCAAGTTTTGACTCACGGTTCGAGATATACAGGCCGTATAACTTTATTTGGTTAAAAAAAAACTAATAAAGCAGTATACGGACGTATCTCGCAAACCGTGAGTCGAAACTCACTTCTACAAGTTTGGGTGGCTTGCGCTATGTGAATTCGACCAAGTTGGAAAGTTTTATAAATTTTGGATGCCTGTTTGTACAGTTTTGTCACGTTCCTCGCATTAGAAGTTAATGACTTAGAATTTTTTTAGTACGGTTAGAGTTGAAAACCTTGCAAACGGCCTCCAAAAAATACGAAACTTTGCGAGTAGGTTGATCTCATGTAGCAGAAGCCACCCCAACTTGTAGAAGTGGATTTCGATTCATGGTTCGAGATATACGGCCGTGTATCGCTTTTTGGTTTAAAAAAACCTAATAAAGCGGTATACGGCCGTATCACGCAAACTGTGAGTCGGAACTTACTTCTACAAGTTAGGGTGGCTTGCGCTATGTGAATTTGACCAAGTTTCAAAGTTTTATAAATTTTGGATGCCATTTGTGTGGTTTTCCAAAGTTCCTCGCATTACAAGTTAATCACTTATAAAGCATTTAGTGCGGTTAGAATAGAAAACCCTTCAAACCACTTCCAATAAATACGAAACTTTGTGAGTAGGATGGTCTCACATAGCACAAGCAACCCGAACTTGTAGAAGTGAGTTTTCATTCACGGTTTGAGTGATACGGTCATATATCGGTTTATTTGGGTTTTTTTACAACCGAAAGCGGTACACGCCCGTATCTCTCCAATCAAAAGTTGAAACTCACTTTCACAAGTTGGGGTGACTTGTGCTACGTGAATCCGACCAAGTTAACTTTTACTGCTTTTTTTTGTTGTCATTTGTGCATTTTTTTCCACAATCTCGGTATGTTTATTGATGATAAATAAATGGATGTAACGCGTACCAACTACATTTAAATTTTTTTGTACATAGTTAAATGGCTAGAACAAGGCAACCAAGAAGCCCGTCCGGTACCACTAGTGGCACACCAACTACGGAGGTAAGATTGATTTTTATTATTGGTTTTAAATATGAATATGTAACATTATCTCAATAATAACATTTGTTATCTTTATTCATGTAGGTTGGTGGCCATCATTCTACATCTGCTGAGGCAAGTCCATCGTCCTCGGTTCCCGTTACACCACCTGGACCCGTGGACACAAACTTACTCACGTTGCAACCCAAACACCGATCCGAAACCGTGTGGAATGGGTCTGATAAGAAATATATTTTTAGTATGATAGGGGGAGTGATCTTCCCGAACTCATCCGGATCGACCATGCCGCTAATGTACCTACGATTATTGGAAAATTTCCGTTATGCAGGCCATTTCAGTTGGGGGAGTGCGGCATTGGCGCTACTGTATAAGAATTTGTGCACATGTTCTTTAGGTGTTGTACAAATGGGTGGCCCGATAGTACTACTGCAAATCTGGAGTTGGGAACGCATCCACATTGGACGTTCCCGTATTATTGAACCAACACCGGATTGGTTGGCCGACCCGGGGGTGCCGGAATTGTTACCTCCTCTAAGAGTATATTGGGCGGGGCGACACACGTAGGTCGATAACCCACACCAATCTTTAACCTACTACAGAGATGAGTTAGTTAACCTGCGGGATGAGTTCGTCAATTGGGAACCGTACTCGACTGCCAGGTTGCAAAGGATTCCACCGGTCTGTTTAGACAGTGCCCTTTGGTTGACGGCTACACCACTTATGAATTTTGGTGTTGTCGAGTTCCAGTATGCTGATAGAGTGATGCGGCAATTCGGATATCAACAAAAGATTCCCAATGTCCGGTGCTATGATAAAAAGTTGCACGAGGTGAGGGGAATGGGACGAGTGCCCAACTTCAATTGGGCTACCATCGTTACCATGTGGCCAATTGGAATACCATGCGGCATCAAATGACACCGAATATGATGTTCGTTGCGATACCGTATGATGGCTCCCTCCAACAGGCATACATGATGTGGTACAAGCGGGTAACACGGTTGTATGATTTCCCAAAGGCCGTTGTACCAGCCGGGGTGCAGATTTCGATTCTCCCAACCCAGGCAGAACCACCTCCGGCATATTCCTCATCCTAGCCGATGTACCAACCAAAGGCTGAGACATATCGAAAAATAGTTAGTCAAATTTCATATAGTTAGTATGCATGTGTTGTTATTTGAGGTGGGTGATATGTTAAGTATGCATGTTATTTAAATTGAAATTTTCAACATAATGTAGATTGAAAATATATGGGAGAACGTTCGAACGGCTGCTCGCGTCTTGAAGAGTAAGGTACCCGAGAGCTTTAAGGAGATAAGGCGAGAGATGTTAAAGCCGTGCTGTCGTACTCTTGAGGATGCGAGTGAAAGTCTGCAACTTGAGGCGTATTTGAAAGCCAACGTGCCAGCAACGGGTTCTAGGCAAAAGAGCATGACAATGCAGAGAATTCACATCGCCGAGCCACAACAAGTGCAACAACAGCAAAATCCTGAAGAAGTTGAAATGGAGCAGTGGTCGGATGACCCTGAATCCCCTGGGACACAAGGCAGATGGCAAAATACTCAAAGGAAGCGGAATCCGCCCGAGCAATTCACACCAAGCGGTCACAAGCCGTGTGACCATAAACGGTAGTATCTAATAGTCGGTTCGTTATTAGTAGTTTAGCGTTTGGTTGCTGATTTTGTTATTCCAATAACTAATGCACACTTTGTTTCTATGTTAATAATTTTTTGTAGGTAACTAATGAACACTTGGTCTGTAGGGGATGAAGTCCTGCCAATAACAATCTACTTAACCTGTTATCCACAATAACGGGTTTAGTTATTTTAAACCATTATCCCAAATAACGTGCTAGGTTTATCCAATGTTGGCAGTATTTTATCTTCAAAATGTAAGTTTGCACCAAGTTTTTACAATTTTCCACAAAAAAAAAAATCCAACAGCATAGATGTATTGCACAAATACACATTTTGCACATATACATTAAAATCACTCACAACCTTCAACACAAATATACATTCTCTAACTAATTACAACGACAACATCCACAACAACATGTATGGTTCAGAAATTACACACATACACAAATTGCACTAAGATTAAATACAACACCAGTAATATATTTATAAATAAAAAAATGTTGACTTCGGCATATATATTCAATGACCCACAACATCAAGTCCCACAACAACATATGTAGTTCACAAACACACAAAATGCACACATACACAAATTGCACTCTGATTAAATAAACCAGTAATCTAATGTACAAAAAAGAAACGTTCAATTGACCACATATATACAATCAAAAGTATGGAACTTTTTAATAATTGATTCCTTCCATGGGCACGATTTTGCTTCATTCCGGACCTACACCACCCAAAAAAAAAAAATTTGGATAATAATAAAGTCAAAAATAATAATTCTCTTCACATCGAAAGACAAAAGTAAGCAATTATTTGGTGTTTATCTTGAAAGTTTGATATGACATACACAACACGAATAACACCTTAGCACGAACCTTCACCTTCATTATCATCACTCTCTCCAGCAATTGGAGCTTCTTCATACCCTACCGATGCACTAAATAAGGGAGAAGAATGGGTTACTATCAACTACAACAAGTTTAGATTCATTGAGTCCAATTAACAAATACTTCGTCTTGGATATATTATCTTGCCATATTTTTTGGGCAATTTCGTGAATCGTGACATACGACACGAAGGCATGTCCTGCAAAGTCTTGGTTTCTTCGTTTTTTGGGATTCTCTGATAGACTTCAACCTCTTCTTTTTAGGCCTCCCCATTGTGGTGCACTGCATGGGATCCCCCACTAGTGCATGTGCATCTGCATGTCCACCACTCTCCGGTTGTGCGCTACCTTCGTGTGGTGTGCTATTCCCGAATTGAATGTGAGAAAAGCCTTCGATTTCCTTGAGCATGTGGTCGAGCATGTACTTGTACCCTCACTCTGAAGAACAATCAAGATCGACCAAATGTCTTGAGTGCATAGTCAGTTCACAATAACGAGAGGCAAAATTATCGCCCATACTATTGGAAACTGGTGTACTGCTTCTTGTCAGTTGATCCCTAGTCCATCGCCTACAAATATATCGCTCGGGCAGTGCGGTGTGATCTGCGAACCGAATAACTGCCAATAGATGTTTGTAGGGAATGCCTATGAAGTCATACATGGCACAAGGGCATTTAGCCATTTGACGAATTTTACAAAAAGAAATCACCCTCCTCGGTTCTGAATGTCCACAAACGGTTACAGAAAAAGCTACAATATCCGGTGTATCCATACTCTAAACTCACATTAAGTAATAAGCTTTTTATGACTTCTTGTTGGAATTTGTAGAAAATCTTTAGTGTGTATGTTCCTGCCATTTGTGACTCCAACGCCCATTCGGTCTTCAATTTTGGCCTCTCCTCGTGATTATGATGAGTTTCTTTAAGTTCATCGTGTCTTTGTTTTACTAAGACTCAGTCAAAGATGATGGCAAATTTATGTAATGAGTACATCTTATGAGTATGTTGCTTCAAGGATGAATGTAGCAATTCGCTACGTTGGGTACTCAACATGCCGCCCCAAAATGAGTCTCTTGCGTACACGGGAGCCTATTTCTTGCGAATCTCAAATTTATCGTTCAACCATTCGTTATTCTAAAGTTTGTACTGGGAAATCAATTTTTTTCACTTCTGTTCAAATTCAGTTTTATATTCCGCCGTATAAATGATAGTCTTCAAAGCATCACTAAACTCGTCAATATTATCGGCATATGCACTTCATGCGGTAACTTATCCAAAATATGCCAAATGCAATATCTATGTGACGTGATTGTGAAAAACTTTATGAACTGCAGCAGTTATTCCACGATCCTCATCTGTCACGATGTTCATCGGATCATGAGTCATAGCTCCTCGCCACTTTTCAAAGAACCACTCAAATGAGGATGCCTTCTCATTTGGGATGAACCCACAACCTAGGAATATTGATTGCCAATGATGGTTGAATCCAACAAATGGTACAAACAACATTCCGTATCGGTTTGGATTGTAGGTAGCATCAAAGAAAAGAACATCCCCAAATACTTCATAATTCTTTCTAGCGATACCATCTACCCAGATACAATGGGACAATCGCCCTTCGGAATCACATTGGTAATCATAATAGAATAAGGGATCGATCTCCTTTTTGGATTCAAAGAACTCAATTAGCATTTGCCCGTCGTGTCCTTTTAAACCTTCCATCTAATCTCTCTCATGAGATTTCTGACATCGGTTTCAGTGAAACCAATTTTTTTCATTACCTCCACTTGCACCTTCGAAGAATAGCATTTGTTTGCATACAGGGACATTAGCTTCGGTAAGTTAACCAATTACTTTTTTATCTGTATTTGTCAATTCACGGTTTCGATGTAGCATGTAACGTCTACCGGGTGAAGTAAATTTGTGATTGTGTCGTTCATTAAATGAATAAATAATCCACGAATTACTTTTTGGGTTTAGTTTGACACGAACGAAAGCTTTGCAACCCGTTCTAGAAGTTGTTCCTCGTCTAGCTTCATTTTGATTATTCGGTGACTCCCCGGCTTTATTACATACATATGATTTATCCACTACATCGTTTTTCTTGCATTTATTTCCACCCTTACGCATAGAGAATCCCACACATTTGCAGTACGATGAATATTTTTTTTTTGCTTTCTCTAGAGTGGGAAATGTCATACCAATCTTCGATTTTAGGTGCTCGTCAACATGAGGAAGAAACTCGCCAATTTGTTGTGCACGAACAAATTTTCCTCCGGCAATAGAACTTCCTTCAAAACTGTCCATATCTAAGAAAACGAAAAGGAGTACAATTAGGACTACTAAACCCATTACGGAATGTGATGAAAATTTTCTAACTTTACTTACATATTATTAGAGAAACATGACATAACCACACAAACGGTATCCACAATTTATAAAACTTTGCAACTTACTTTAATTCACCTAGCACAAGCCACCATAACTTGCAGAAGTCATTTTTGACTCACAGTATGCGAGATACGGTCGTGTACTGCTGTATTTGGTGTTTTCATAACGAAAAGCGACACACGATTGTATCTCTGAGACCGTTAGTCGAAACTCACTTCTACAAATTGGGGTTGCTTGATCTATGTTAGACCATCCGAGTCACAAAGTTTCATATTTTTGGATGTTATTTGCAGGGTTTTCTAATCTAACAGCACTTGAAAAATTCTAAGTCACTAACTTCTAATGCGAGGAACGTGACAAAACCGCACAAACGACATCCAAAATTTATAAAAGTTTGCACCTTACTTGAATTCACGTAGCGCAAGTCACTCTAACTTGTACAAGTGAGTTTCGACTAACGGTTCGAGAGATACGGTCGTGTATCACTTTATTTGGATTTTTTCAACCGAAAGCGATACACAGCCGTATCTCTCTAACCGTCAGTCAAAATTGACTTATACAAGTTCGGATTGCTTGTGCTACGTGAAACCATCCAACTCGCAAATTTTCGTATTTTTTAGATGTCATTTGCAGGATTTTCTAATCTAACCGCACTTAAAAAATTCTAAGTCACTAACTTCTATTGCGAGGAACGTGACAAAACCGCACAAACGTCATCCAAAATTTATAAAACTTTGCACCTTTCTTGAATTCACGTAGCACAAGACACCCCAACTTGTACAAGTGAGTTTCGACTAACGGTTCGAGAGATACGGCCGTGTATCACTTTATTTAGGTTTTTTTCAACCGAAAGCAATACACGGCCGTATCTCTCTAACCGTGAGTCGAAATTGACTTATACAAGTTCGGATTGCTTGTGCTATATGATACCATCCTACTCACAAGGTTTCGTATTTTTTGGATGTCGTTTGCAGGGTTTTCTAATCTAACCGCACTCAAAAAATTCTAAGTCACTAACTTCTAATGCGAGGAACGTGAGAAAACCACACAAACGGTAGCCAAATTTATAAAATTTTGCACCTTGATTGAATTCACATAGCGCAAGCCACCCCAACTTGTACAAGTGAGTTTCGACTTATGGTTCGAGAGATACGGCCGTGTATCACTTTATTAGGTTTTTTTCAACCAAATAAAGTTATACGGCCGTATCTCTCTAACCGTGAGCCGAAACTGGCTTTTACAAGTTCGGGTTGCTTGTGCTACATGACACCATCCTACTCGCAAAGTTTCGTATTTTTGGGAGGTCGTTTACAAGGTTTTCAACTCTAACCGCACTAAAAAAATTCTAAGTCAATAACTTTTAATGCGAGGAACGTCACAAATCGCACAAACGGTATCCAAAATTTCTATAACTTTGCCACTTGATCAAACTCACGTAGCACAAACCGCTCAAACTTGAAGAAGTGAGTTTCGACTCACGGTTTGCGATATACATCCCGTATACCGCTTCATTAGGTTTTTTTAACCAAAAGCGATACACGGCCTTATATCTCGAACCGTAAATCGAAACCCACTTCTATAAGTTGGGGTGGCTTGTGCTATGTGAAATCAACCTACTCGCAAAGTTTTGTATTTTTTGGAGGCCGTTTGTAAGGTTTTTAACTCTAACCGCACTGAAAAATTCTAAGTCTTTAACTTCTAATGCAAGGAACGTGAGAAAACCGCACAAACGGCATCCAAAATTTATAAAACTTTTTAACTTGGTCGAATTCACGTAGCGCAAGCTACCCGAACTTGTAGAAGTGAGTTTCGACTCACGATTTGCGAGATACGTCCATATACCGCTTTATTAGATTTTTTTAACCAAAAGAGATATACGGCCGTATATCTCGAACCGTGAATCGAAACCCACTTATACATATTTGGGTGGCTTGTGCTGCGTGAGATCAACCTACTCGCAAAGTTTTCTATTTTTTGGAAGTCATTTGAAAGGTTTTCTACTCTAACCGCACTAAAAAATTCTAAGTCATTAATTCCGTATAAATTGAACGTGAAAAATCAACACAAATAAAACTAAATTAGTAAGCCAAACATTACTACATTTCTAAATAATTTTGGGCAAAGCATTGTTTTTGGACTTTATAAACAATTTACTATATCAAAATTTAGAAATCAACATAATTAACTCTAATAAGGCAAAGAATTAGTCAATACCTTACAAAATAACAACGAATTTTGCCAATAGATCGATTTGTGGCCTTCACACGGGAATTGATTTGCTTTCTATGTAGATATTTGGAGAGAGAGATTGTATAAGAGTGGAAGAGAAGGAGTAGCAGCAAACGAAGGAGTAGCACAAGTCAACGGAGGAGTTCGGAATTTTTTTAGGGTTTTTGGGTTGGTTTCGCCCTAAAATGCGATAGAATATGGGGAGGATTCGACGAGGAAGACGAAGGATTGTATACAGATCTGAGATTATATCTTTGTCTTAACCCGTCCTTGTCAACGACGGGTTAAGGGAATATTTTTTTATAAAATTTTGCCCTAACCCGTCGTTGGAAACGGTGGGTTAAGGCAAAATATTATTAAAAAATATATGGGGGCCCAGATTAAAGTTTGCACGGGTCTGTGCACATAGACCCGTTTGCAACCGAAGAAGATATATATATATATATATATATATATATATATATATAGGAAAATCTTACATTGTGCGCCACCCCTCCGTGTGCACTCGTGTGAACTCAACCTTCCCACCTTCGTATCAATGATCTGAACCGTTTACATTGATGTACACATCTAAATTAGTCTAAATATGTAAAATCAAAGTATTTGAAATTAATTTGCCCATCCATCATGCTACTATAAAAAAATAATGATTTTCAGCCTTATAATTTTGTAACACTTCAATGGATGGGCAAATAAATTTCAATTGATTTGATTTTACATATTTAGACTAATTTAAATGTGTAGATTAATGTAAACGGTTCGGATCGTCGATACGAAGGCGGAAAGGCCGAGTGCACACACCGTGTGCACCATAGGTGGTGCACAACAGAAGACTTCCCATATATATATATATATATATATATATATATATATATATATATATATATATATAAGTAATTGGTGGTGTGTCCTATAGAGATTTCTATAGGTGTAGAGTATGGAATAATGGAAGGGGGCCCACCCGGTTTGGTTTGATGAAGGCAGCACATGAGTTGCTATTGTTGACCTGCCACATGGGTGTGACAAGTGGGTGGTGGGGCCCACCCAGGGGAGAGAAAGGGTGGGGACCACCCTTTGTTGTTGTGCTTCGGCTGTCTCTTTCACAAAGAGAGAGTGTGGGGGGCAGGATGTGGGAGAATTGTCCCATATCGGGAGTGTTGCAAAAAATTAATTAAATATATATATAATTGCCTAGGATTGAAGGTCATAAGCAAGCTATAGCACCTTTTATGAGGCAGCCTGTGGTGGGCAGTTGTTTGCTTAAATCAATGATTGGTACCGGGGCGTTACAAATGGTATCAGAGCCAACTTTCGACACCGAGTGTGGGTACAGAGTGGTGGTTATGCCTGAGATGGAGCTAGCAGATGTATTGGTAAGTATGCCGGAGAGGGAGCGGGGTTGGGTTAGGTTGCCCGGTAAATCCACTAAGGTGGGCTAGGGGACTGGAAAACATGCAGAATCAGGGTACTGTACAGATAACAAAATCAGGGTACGTCATTCCACATCGGCTAGAAAGGAGAATCAGGTGCTACGTTGCAAGTCCCAGCTTCAGCGAGGACAGTGAATTCTTAATGGGGGGTGTCTGTTTGGTGGTGTGTCCTATAGAGATTTCTATAGGTGTAGAGTATGGAATTAATGGAAGGGGGCCCACCCGGTTTGGTTTGATGAAGGCAGCACATGAGTTTCTATTGTTGACCTGCCACGTGGGTGTGTCACGTGGGTGGTGGGGCCTACTCCAGGGGAGAGAAAGGGTGGGGACCACCCTTTGTTATTGTGCTTCGGCTGTCTCTTTCGCACAGAGAGAGAGGAGCGGGATGTGGGGGAATTGTCCCATATCGAGAGTGTTGCAAAAATTAATTAGATACATATATATGATTGCCTAGGATTGAAGGTCACCAACAAGCTATAGCACCTTTTATGAGGCAGCCTGTGGTGGGCAGTTGTTTGCTAAAATCGCTGATCGGGGCCGGGGCGTTACAGAAGTGAACAAAATATTCTTCATTGCTAAAGAGCATATTGCATTATCAGGGTTACATGAACTTTTACAAACTCAAGGCACAAGGCCCTGACCATCCAGACCCCTTCGGTAAACCCTGATCCCAGATCCTTCACATCTCACCCCGAAGGACGGGTTCCTAACCCCAAAAATTTGGGAGCTCCCCGTACGCTAGCGACATAAGAATAACCGGCTACTCCACTTTGGGCGTCCCTGAGCACTCCCAGTTGGGAATGAGTCCCCAGGTATGGGTCCCGTCTTGAGAATAGACTTCAAAAGTTAGAGGTCAGGCTCACCTCTCCGAGCTTAACCCTCAACCGATATATCTCCAAGTCCTTCTCCATGAGCATTCGTCTGAAGACAAAGTCCGAAGACTGCCCTCTGATGATACCAGAGAGTACACTCCCCTCGGCTTGGGCAAGAATCAAATTGACTTTGGGTATAGATGCTTTTAAGCGAGCCAACTCTTCTGCCATCTCCTGCGACCTCCGGATGTGGCACCTGAACAAATCTTCTATGTTGCTCACCTCCTTTCGAAGACAGATGATGACGTACTCGGCTCGACTCAACTAGCCTCGAAGGGCTTGGATTTCTCCTCATACTTACTTTCTGGAGGCTCGTTCCTTGTGATCTGATCAACAAAACAACCACCTTGAGACTCAGAGGAATACACAACGCATGTTAAAAAGTTGTATGATTTTTCATAAACCAAATGATTACAAAAGGCGGTGGCCAGTCCGCGATCGGCGTCGATACAAAAATATTGAAAAGAATAACTCAGGTGAAGGGCGAACCTCCCGGAAGGACAAGTGAGTTTCCTCGTCCCCGACCACCTCATGCTCACGACGGTCACCGGCATCATCCAAAGGCAATTCCTTACCTTCGTAAACCAAAGGTATCTCCCCTAGAGTTGGAGGGGTCCCGCCAAGCTCTGGCTCAAAAGATAGGCCACTGAAATCAATGCCGAGATACCTCACCCTTACACGCTCGAGGGGCTGCTTAATGATCTGGTCTGCAGAACCCACGAGCTCTGCCCTCAATTTCGCTTGCTCCTTCTCCATTGCCTCCTCCATCACAATTCCCCGATCCAAGTTTCCTACCACAACGTCACCCTCCCCTTCCTTCACCCTTTTTTCAAGTGCCTCAACACGACTCTTCTCCTCCTGCCACTTCCGATCGAGTCGTTCGGCCCTTTAGTTAGTGCACTTGAGATAATGCTCATACTTACGCTTCATCTCCGCTCCTTGGAGTATGGCCTACAGGAAGGAGGAAGCTCATTAAGTTACAAGTGCAGAAAAGACTAAATGTTTGTTCAAGACTAACTCTTACCATGACGGAAGCCCGGGCATACCAGAGGTACCTCGATTCAGTGGTCTCCTGAGCGAGAGCCCTCCTGTCCCTCGGCGAAGTTAAGTTATCCACCACCTCGACAGCAACACAGGGGCTCCATCATGGAGTTGACCACTTTCACTGTCATATTAGGTTGATAAGTCTCTCTGAGCTTGTCAGGGATGAGGGTCATCAACATGGGGTGGAACGGGGAAAAGGTGATTTAGCTAGCTCGGTAGCTCAGAGAGATTGCTCGCTTAGAGGGGACCTCGAGGAATCCTCTGGGTCATAGATTTTATGGGCCAAAAACCTCGTCGTCCTAACCGAGGCCGAAGCCATCTCCTTTCCCTTCCCCTTCGGGTCCATCGCTGCCCTCTTCTCTTCCCGTTCAGCCTGTATGATGGCAGCATCGACGCCATCTACACCTGTAAGGAAGTTGAAGCATTAAGGCATTATCAAAGTATACTCAAGGGAGCCTAAGGCTAAAGAAAGCTTACAAGGAACATAAGGACTCAAGCCGCAGGCCCCTAGCTTCGACTCCGACATCTTTGCCTAATCTATGTTGTTGCTACCGTTGAACAGCTGCTTTATTCATCGTCCTCCTCCTTAGTGAATTTTGCCGGATTTAGGACTTCCTATCTAGGATGTCATACAACTATCTTATAGGGATATCCCAGGGGTCAGGACTGTAGACAATGAAGTACTTCGACTTCCACTCCTTTATAGAGTCGAGGTGATTATGCACCACCTGATACTTGTTACGAGGAGAGAGGTACCACTGATCTTGATTCCCCGGAAGGGCGCTTTGCTCCAGACACGTTTGGAAGTACTTCAACTTCAAGGGATGTTCTTCGTCGAGCACATCATAATGAAGCTCGTTATTTGTTTCAAGGAATTAGGCATGTATTGCATAGGGCTCATCAGCGCCCAATTCAAGACCTCCTTGATGAAAGGATAGGTGGGGAGGTGCAAGCCCGAAGAGAACTCATCGAGAGAGAACATGCAAAACCACTTGAAGAGGTTATCTGTTGGCTGAACCCTAGGACTCGGAAGCATCAGCACGTACTTTCGAGGGATATGGAATGCCTCCCAGATGTTATCAAAGTTGCCCCCACCAGAGTGTTCTAAGTCTTGTCTGCCTCAATCTTTGGTTTGCTCGGGATCGACGGCTACACGCCAAAATAAACAACATCCTTCAAATCTTTCGGGTACATCTGAATAGACTGGATGAGCATCGGTCAAAATATGCCATCCTCATGCTCGTAATCCATCGGTTCATATTCCCGATCGGGTGAAGGATCTTCCTATTCTCCCTCGCCGGATGACGAATGCAAGGAGGGGCAACATCAACTATACTATCAAGGGATGAAGAAGCCGCTTCTGGACCTTAGGACTCCCCTCCGCATCTTCCTCCCCCGCTCCCCCTTGACTCCCATCATCTGCCTCTTCCTCCGCTTCAACACGCTCCTCCGTATCCTCCTCAGCTCATGGGTTTCTCCTCTTTTTGTTGGGCCCAGTCATTCCCTCGGGATGATCAGGCTTCGTCCCCTCCTAGGTCTGAAACCGCTTCAATCTCCACATCCTCATCCTCATTAGATGAAGATGGCACATGGATAGATCTCTCCCTATCGGGCTCACCCCTTAACGAGGGTGCGCGAGAGGAATCCAATGATGACCTGCCCTTACCAGATGACGAAGTTCAATCAATGGGTTGAGCTCCAGACATGTTTGAAGTGAAGAATTTGTTTCTAGAGAGAGAACCTCTAGATGTAGAAAGAGAAAGCAATCCGAGAAAATGAGAGAGGAGAGGATTTATAGAAATGGAAGCGACTTTTCGAATGATAACTATCACGTATTACCTCCTCGATTTCTACAAAATAATGAAACAGCCACACTAAGTCACGTGCGCAAATGTTCATTGTCACTCATCATGTTTCCACGGGATTCCAAACAAGTGTATCACCTTGGAACAAGAGCTTCAAAATGGTGCTCCTACTCTGAACTCATCGCAAATTTCTCCGCTAACTCAGCTCAAGCCTCGGACCTAGCACCTCGAAATAGCACTCTGAGTCCGAGATCGTCTTGGAATTCTCCGCTAACAAGGCTCACGCCTCGGATCGAAATCCTCCGCCAGCAAGGCTCAGGCCTCAAATCTAGCACCTCGAAATGGTGATCTGACTCCGAGCTCGTCGCGAATTTCTGCATTAACATGGCTCATGCCTCGGACAAAATGCCTCGAAATGGTGCCCCGACTATGAGCTCGTTGCGAATTTCTCTGCTAACACGGCTCACGCCTCGGACAAAGCACCACGAAAATGGTGTTTCGACTCTGAGCTCATTGCGAATTTCTCCGCTAACGTGGCTCATGCCTCAGACAAAATGCCTCGAAATGGTGCTCTGATTCTGAGCTCGTCGCAAATTTCTTCACTAACACGGCTCACACCTCAGACAAAGTGCTTCAAAATGGTGCTCCGACTCCGAGCTCGTCGCGAATTTCTCCACTCACACGGCTCACACCTCAGACAAAATGCCTCAAAATGGTGCTCTGACTCCGAGCTCATCGGGGATTTCTTCGCTAACATGGCTCATGCCTCAGACAAAGCGCCTTGAAATGGTGCTCTCACTCCGAGCTCGTCACAATTTTCTCCGCTAACACGGTTCACACCTTGGACAAAGCGCCTTGAAATGGTGCTCTGACTCTGAGCTCATCGTCGATTTCTCTGCTAACACGACCCATGCCTCAGATAAAATGCCTCAAAATGGTGCTCCGACTCCGAACTCGTCGTAGATTTCTCCGCTAACACAAATCATGCCTCGAAATGGTACTATGACTCTGAGCTCATCTCGGATTTCTCTGCTAACATGGCTCGCACCTCAGACAAAATGCCTCGAAATGGTGCTCTGACTCTGAGCTCGTCACGGATTTCTCTGCTAACATCGCTCATGCCTCGGACAAAGCACCTCGAAATGGTGCTCTGACTCCGAGCTCGTTGTTGATTCCTCTGCTAACACGGCTCACGCCTCGAACAAAACACCTCAAAATGGTGCTCCGACTCCGAGCTTGTCGTAGATTTATCTGCAGACACAGCTCACACATCGGATGAAGCACCTTGGCATGGCGCTCCGATCACGAGGCATACACTGGCTGTTTCTCCCCTTGGGGGTCAGACCCCGATCCTCAGGCCCCAACTGCTTGGAAGGAGCCCAACGTCGTCGCCACGAATTAGTTCTTATGTCAGTGCATTTTTCCCTACGAGTTACCTACTCCTCGAAGATGACTGAGAGAGCACACATCCCAAAGTGGGGGGCTTGTGATACAGGTAAACATCATGGCTAAGCTCCACTGTTCGATTCCAGTACATATCACAAGGCAAATAGGGACAAAATGACAATTTCATGAGAACTTAAAGCCCGCAAAAAGTTCGTGGCTCCCACAGGCCAACCAACTCAGTTCGGCCTGCCTAGGAGGGTTGCTCAATTATGGAATAATCAGATCCCCAAAGATCAGGGGATTAACTGCTCCATCATATCCCTAATCAGCGGAATTCAATTAGGTAAGAGGGAATCTTCCATAACAAATTCTCACCAGCCTATAAATACAGTCCACCTCCACTGTTACCAGGTAATTACAATTTCACCACCTAATCCCACTTTAAACCCTGGTTTACTGACTTGATCGTCGGAGGGCCTGTCTCAAGGAATACTCCTGGTGTTTCAAGCATTTTGCAGGTGTTCAGCGGCGATAAACCACTACCAGATCTGCTAAATATTTGCCTCTCATCTGGACATGATCGGCAGTTGAGATCTGCTTTCCCTCTCCAACAAAAGAATTCACTATTTGTTGCTCCCACACCATAAAAATAGCTGCATCAGAATATTGCAAGATTACCTTCAAATGAACATGTTATCAAGTTTGGAATAACATTAAGACAAATCAACTATCATGGAACATATCTATAGCAATCATCAATGCCTAATTTTGGAATAGCTAATGGCCAAACCTCTCATGCAGAATAATAATATCATGAAGTTTGGAATGATACATCATTCAATATAATTGGCTTAACTCCATTAGATTATTTAAGCACTTCTGACTACTAATGATGCTCAAAAGTTTAAATCTTTCTTCCATACTGGCTATTTTCTACATAACTAAAGGTCACTAAACTCAATCAATGTACTAAAACTCAAAACACATAATTTGATGAACCTTTAATCCCATATCCCCACTTATTTTGAGTGTTAGTTCTTTAGTTAGCTATTTAGTAAGGACATCGGCCATATTATCTTTGGAGCGTACATCAAGTAATTAAATATACCTCTTTTTGTGAAGAAATCCTAACTTGGTGTGTCTAAACCATATATTTCTCTTTTTCATGTTAGAGATAGAATTTGTTGCTATTGTCATAGCAGATTGATTATCATTATAGATATGTACTGAACTTTTAAAAAAGTTTTTACAAGGAATTTTCGATCGTAGATCTTTTATCCATTCAGCCTCATTCCCTACAAAAGAAAACGGCAAATAATTCGAAGTCCACTGATGATTCGGCAATAGTAGAATGCCTTTTAGATTTCCATGCTATTGTGTCACCACCCAGCATAAAAACATACCATGTGGTTGACCGTGCATCCCCAAAAATGGATCCCCAAGAAGCAACTGAATAGCCTTCTAGTTCAGGTGGATGTTCACAGTATTGTAGTGCATAGTTTTGTGTACCAACAAGATAGCACATCAACCTATCAAGGGCATTCCAAAGCTCACTACTTGGATTGCTAGTGAAGCGACTCAGCATACTTACCACAAATGCAATGTCTGGTCTTATGCATGCCATTGCATACGTTAGGCTATCAATAAGCTTAGAATATTATAGCTGACGAACTGGATATCCTAGGTTTGGTTCCAATCATGAAGTACTACTATATGGAGTTTGCTAAGATCTTACTATCTGTGTATTTTTACTGATGTAATAGTATCTCTGTGAAGTGTGACTGACTAAGAAATATACCTTTCTCGGTAATGTCAACTTTCATATCCAAAATTGTGTTAACTACTCCTAGGTCTTTCATATCGAATGCCATTGACAAAGTTAGTTTCACTTCTTTCACTATGAATGCCCTTGAATGTCACTACCAAAATCAACATATCATCAACATACATTCAAATTAGCCCAACTTTATCAGATTTATTAGAATTTACAGACATTTATTAGACAAATTGACAGTAAAACCTAGCTTTCTAACAATCGTATCCAACTTCTCATGCCATAATTTAGGAGATTGTTTCAGACCATATAGAGATTTAATTATTTTACACACTTTGTGCTCTGACCTTACATGACAAAACCATCAAATTGTTTCATATGTACTTCTTCATTAAGGTCGCCATTTAAGAATGTTGTTTTCACATCCATTCGATGAATAACAAAGTGTTCAATAGATGCAAAGGCTAAAATGATCTTAATGGTGGCTTGATGACAAACAAGTGAATTTACATCAAAGTAATCAATATCATATACATGGGTAAAACCCTGAGTCGGTAGACGAGCTTTAAGTTTATTATTAGGATTTAGCTTCATCGTAAATACCCATTTACAGCCTATGGCATTCGCTCTCTTTGGCAGATCTACCAAAGTACAAGTGCCATTTTGCAATAGTGAATCAATCTCATCATCTATCGCTTCTCCCCACAAACAAGAATCATTAGATCACATTGACTCATTCAGATCATAAATGGTTGGATCATTCTCTAAGTCATATGTGACAAAGTCGTTCCCATACTCTGTACGTGTTTTATGTCTTGTGGATGTTCTCCTACTTTCTTCTTGACTTTCTACTGTTAGACTGGGGTCTAAGTCCATGTCAGAATTAATGGTTTCAGTCTCTAATTGAGGGTTTGATATAAGCTCTGTGTATCCAGATAAGGTCATATGTTTGTCTTTAAGGAAATAAACGGCATCCCTGGACACCATCAAAGAATTATTTGATAGAACTAAAAATATGTCAGCGGTGCTGTCTTCTACTGGACCTAAATATATGCATGTTACAGTTCTTGTTCCTAGTTTAGACATTCTTATATTAGGAATTTTAACATGTGCGATGCAACTCCAAGTTCTTAAGTCATTAAAGTTAGATAGATGTTTGTGTCAAATCTCGTGCTATGTGGTAGAAAGTTTGACATGTGGAAGTCTATTAGAATGTAAGCAGCTACTTATAAAACTTTCCTCATAAAGACTAAATGGTAAGTCTGATGTTAGAATCATCAAATTTAACATTGTTGTTAGTGTCAAGTTCACACATTCTACTATTCCACTTGATTGAGATGAGGAAGGAGCCGTAATTTCTATAATAATTCCATGTTCATTATAGAACTATATGAATTCTCGAGCTATATACTCGCCACTCTATTACTTCTAAACTCTTTGATTTTCTTATCGAACTAATTTTTCCATTCATCGTTTGAATATTTCTCGTGCTTCTTCTATAGATTTCAAGAAGTGGCTATGACAAAACTGAGAACAATCGGAAAAGTAATTAAATACTTCCTACCCTCTCGCAAAAGTCAGAGTATGTGAGATCTAGAAGTTGTTGTGCTTCTAGTCACTACTTTGACAAAGGTTTTCTAGTTAACTAAATTGAGCACAAACTCCTCATTTGTCAAAAACAATGCTTGAATCTAAATGCAGGTTACATTTTTAGCTATATGTTGTATTTTACGATAATTCACATGAGTTAGTCTATAGTGCATAATAATATGGTCGATTGAATTACAAGAGCTAACATGATTCAATTCTTTTGCTAAACTTAATCTGTATATATCGTTTTGAATGTAAGCACTGCGAAAATAATTCAAATAAGAGCTAACAAATTAAAGTTACTCTAACACAAAAGGTAGAGAACAAATTTCTCAAATAATCTGCTTCCTCACATTGTCTTAGCTTTAAGTGGTTCTGACCCTTTTCAAGTACGTTCAAACATCTTTGATCCATCGTAAAGCTCCTCCATTTGTTCATTCTTCATCATTATCGAATGACAATCACCTGAGTTTACAACTTTGCACTCAATTTGGGGCACATAAAAATTACAATGAACAAAATAAGGATAAAAAATAACTAATGGGAGAAACACCCACCCTTACAGAAATGCTCCCACATATGTTACAAGCATTCGTCATAGAAGCTATACATCAATTTATATTGGAATTGATCATAAGAGAAGCATTATTTGTTATCTCATACAACACTGCAAAGCAAGGATTAGTTGAAATATGCATACACAGTATGATAAGGCATGCCCACGGTCCTACACATATCAACATCTATTTGAGAGTAATGTGGCTTTAATAATTCCTAATAATTATAAGAGATTAGACAGACCATACCTACACTTCATGTTAGAAGGGTTACCAGATTCGATGGAGAAACATGTCATATGCACGTGTCCAATAGAACATAATAATATAAGGGCTTTTTAAAAATATATTAGTCCCTTTTGAAACATGTATTTCCAGATTAGTCATTATTTTTACATTATTTGCTATTATGTCCCTTAATTGATCTAATAATTATAAAATTAGTCCTTGCGATAGATTAATCATGAATTTCTTCTCAAATTGCATCACACTTTGACAAAAATATTTTTTATTTTCGTAATACCTCCTTTTTAATCCCACTGTCCTATCCCCAATAGCTAGTTTAGACTAATACGTCCTTTATAAATGGATTTTGCCCTATTCTGATAATTCGTTTGCTTTTCTTTCAGAAAATAACACAAACTCTACTAGTCTAATCCCACAAACACGATATATGAGTATGCGATGGATTTTTGTCGTACCTAATTAACCTAATTATGATTAAGTTGAATTTAGATAAAAACCACCACTGAAGAACCTATTTAGTTTGATGAGACTCAATTAAGGAATCTAATTACTAATATCTTTAAAAATATATAATATATTTATATTGGAATATATACATATGAAATCTATAACCTAAATATTATTTACTTTTGTACATCTGACGGCTGATATTAGAATGGAGTCATTGTGTATAATATCCTCTAAAATGTTAAGCCTACCAAAAATTCCCCACCAGATCCGCTGCTTTCTCCAAATCCAATCTCTTTCTTTTTCCTTCTTCAGATTGCAAATTATTGTTCTTCTTCTTCCTCCTTTTCATAGTACGCCAATCATATCCATAACGCCTGCCTTCTTCATCGAAGTCAACAACTTCTTGAAAGCCTCAACTCAATAGTAGAATTTTTTTTTTTGTCCCTTAATGTATTTTCTCTTAAAGTTTATGTTGATTCTTGTAGTTGCTAATTTTGGTGTGGGAGCAAACAGATGAATTTATTGATTGTTTTTTGAAACAACAAAACAAACCTATTGATCTTCACCTGACGTTTGACTAATTTCTCGCCGCTGTCGTGAACCTGCAAAAAGTTTGATATACCGAGATGGATCTCAGGCGACGAACCCTCCGACGCTCTTGTCAATAATCAGGAAGATTATGAAAGAGCTTTATGTCGAAAAAGATTGATTACCTTGTTATGGTGGGGGGAGAGGGACATTTATAGTCGCCTTAGAGACAGTTTAAAGATAATCATTTATCCCTATGTCTCGGTGTTTTTGGATAAGATGTAGAGTTTAAACAGTTTCATGATAAGAGATTTGGTTTATTCCGTCTCTTAGAGATAATCATGAATTTAAATTACTCTTTAAATATTTGAATTGGTTTGTAACGGGTTGGTACCCATACCCAATAGGACAGATCCGTTTATGGGTTATTGGGCTTTGAAGAAAGACCCAGTCCCCAATTCAGACTCGTTTGTAAGTGAAATTACTGTTTTACCCCTGAGAGCTTTAAGATTCATGCCCGATTTGAACGGTCCCGATTTGGTTCTATTTTTAGTCATATCACAAGCCCCTCACTCCTGAAGACTGAGTTTCACAGCCTTTGAGGAGTAGTTCGCTCGTTTTTAATGGCTAATAGAATTTATCGGAGTTCTCGGGGGAGTTTGGATCTTGCTCAAGTTGTAACGGTGTTATTCTGAGCTTGTAAAATGCCCAAAATTATTCTCAGAATTTTTCGTTTTTTTTTTTTTGTGATTTTTCCAGATTTTTCTGAATTTTTTCCTATTTTTAATCATTTTTTGAATATTTTTATTTAATTTCGAATTTTAATAATGATTTTTTGAATATTAATTAATTATTCTTAAAATAAAAGAATTGTTTTCGGAATATAAAAATATTTTTCCGAATAAAAAATTATTTTTAGAATTTTTAATTAATTTTCTTCGAATTTTTTATTATTTTTCCGAATATCTGAATAATTAATTCAATTTAATGATTAAATAAAAGAAATTAAGTAAAGAAATTACTTGGATTAATCATGGCCGTTGATCGTGAAGAGGCACGAATCGGGAGGCAATGCATTTCCCTTCTTTTCCGTTCGGTTTAGCCTCTGTTCGTCGCGCGATCACCATTCTGACATGTGGCATCAGCGATTGACCGTTGACTCGATCAATGGTTGACCGCTGACGTGGCCTTTTTTTTTCCTCCGTCATCGACCTCTTCTTTCTCCCTTGACGTCGACTCCGCCCTTCTCCTTCAACTTTGCCCTTGCGTCCTCGCCCATTCTCTGTCTTCGACCTCGTCTCTTCTCCGAGTTCTTCCCCGAGCGCTCTAGGTAAGGAGCGAAAGGATTCTACGGTGAGGAGCTTGGTGGGAAGTGAAGGGATTTTGGCGAGGAGATCAGGAGCTCAACGATGGGGCTCGACGGTGGGAGGAGTTTGGCGAGGAATGGAGGTGGAGCTCGACGAAGGTCTCGGTGAACAGTCGAGCTCGATGTGGCGAGGATGAGTTGGAGCTTCGAGGGAGTTCGGCGAACGATCGACCTCGTTGTGGCGATAAGGATCTGAGCTCGATGGAGGAGCTCGAGCTCGTTCAGCGAGGCTATGGTGGAGCTCGACCGCGGTGGCGTGGCGAGAGCTGGAGCTCGACATGGAAGCTTTCAACAGTGACTGCGGTGGAGCTCGAGGTCGGAGCTCGACAGGTGGAGCTCGACGTCGGAGCTCGACGCTTTTGGGAGGGAGATCTCGAGGTGGAGTTTCAGCACCGAAGTTTAAAGAAGAAGAAGAAATGTATGGTTGCGGTTCGGGTCTCTAACGGGTCCGAACCCGACTCGTTAACCCTTTAATTTATTTTTCCCTTTTTTTCTTTTTTTGGGCGAATCTGAGCTATTGATCTAGGTTTGAGCACGGATCTTGAGGCAGAGTTTTTCTCTCATTTTTCGTTCGGATCCACTTCTGCTCAGCTCGATCTGGCGATCACGGCGAACATTTTGAAGAACGTTAACGAACAAATAGGCGAATCGAGAGGTTAGATATTTATCTCATTTTCTGTTCGGAACTGCGTCTGTACGGCTTGAAACAGCGAGCATGAGTCGAGCTACAGATGAGGGACACGTGGCTCTAGACTGTTGACTTGTCAACGCCACTTCGCTCATTTTTTTATCGGATCATTGTTTGGTCGGCTTGAAACGGATAGCGTGGCAAGCGTGCATCGAGCTACAGATGAGTGACACGTGGCTCTAGACCGTTTGGCAAACGCTTGATTGTGACGAACGATTGCATTGTCTAGTGAACGATTGAGTTGCTCGGCAAAACGTTGCCATGTTTGGCAAACGGTTGTGGCGAGCTTTACTGTAACTAATTTTTGCGGAGCTACAGATGTCCGACCGGAGCGTGTGACCCTTCGTTTCGAAGCTGACTCAAAGATCTACAATTTATCTTCAGAAGTCAGTTGAAGAATCACCCTTCTTCATGTTCAAAATAGTCCCGCAACATCTTTGTCTTCATGAAGTTAGGAAGAGCGTTGTATGTCTGTTGAAAAGATCCATTCTTGGGGGCGAGTTGTAGGAGCATCTCTAGATGAGTTAGGCTCCAAACTCTCTTAGAAGAAGGCCTCTCAGGAGGTGAATGAGAGGAGGAGCATCGCCAGGCTCTAGGAGATAGTCGTTTGGGAGGCGAGTCTGGGGAGCAGCTCTAGGGGAGAGTTGAGATCCGAACTCGTTGAGAAAAGATCCGCTCTGGAGACGAGTGGAGCGAAGAGCTTCACTAGGCTCTAGGAGAGTGTTGTTTGATAGAAAAGTTTGAGGAGCAACTCTAAGGGAAAGTTGAGCTCTGAACTCGTTCAGAATAAGGTCGCTCGGGAGGCGAGCAGAGCGGAGAGCTTCATCGGGCTCTATGAGAGAGCCGTTTGGGAGACAAGTTTGAGGAGCAACTCTAAGGGAGAGTTGAGCTCCGAACTTGCTTGTTGCAAAATTTAACCAGTAGTGGGAGTAGTACGAACGTTCGTTTTGAGCCCCGAAACCGCATACTTGCAAGCTGCGAGGGCAATTTCGAACCATGATTGTGAACTTCGAACTAATTGTCACGAAGTTTCAATAGTTGTGGGAGCAATTTCGAATGGTGAGCTACTTTGTACTTTCTTATTCGCAAGTAGCTAAAGCGGCGTCAAACCAAGTGTTGGACTCCGAACTTATTGTTAAGAGAGTTTCAACAGTTGTGGGAGCAATTTCGAATGGTAAGCTACTTTGTACTTGCTTGTTTGCAAGTAGCTAAAGCGGCATCGAACCAAGTGTTGAACTCTGAACTTGTCGTTATGAGAGTTTCAACAGTTATGGGAGCAATTTCGAATGGTGAGCTACTTTGTACTTGCTTGTTCGCAAGTAGCTAAAGTGGTGTCAAACCAAGTGTTGGACTCCGAACTTGTCGTTAAGAGAGTTTCAACAGTTGTGAGAGCAATTTCGAATGGTGAGCTACTTTGTACTTGCTTGTTAGCAAGTAGCTAAAGCGGCGTCGAACCAAGTGTTGGACTCCGAACTTGTAGTTATGAGAGGGTTAACGAGTTGTAGGAGCAATTCCGAATGGTGAGCTACTCCACACTTGTTTGTTTACAAGTGGCTAAAGCGGCATCGAACCAAGTGTTGGACTCCAAACTCATTTTTTGAGCTTAGTAAGTTGTGGGAGCAGCCATGTAAGAAAAGTTGGACTCCGAACTCACCATTTAACGAGTCATAGATATGACTCGTAGAGATAGAAATGAGGCAAGTGCAATAATTTTCAATAGAAAAAAGCTACGTTTTATTGAGATAAACTAAGTGGCCTGCTTCAATGGGGCGAGCTGTTATTACATGCTTTTTGGCCTTGTTACAAGCATCGGCCTTATTGAAAACTGAAATCCTACTTCTACGATAGGGTGAAGGCCTCTTGGGAGGAGTTTGGTTTCTCCCCCCCATTGGATCTCCATGGATGAGGTGGAGGATGGCCCCAGGTTCGGATTCTTGGAACTCGACGAGCCTCTCGACTCGATTGTTGACTCCTCAGGGTGGAGGATCGGCCCCGTCTTTTCTAACGAACTTGAACAGGTATCCCCTGCTGTATGAGTTCTTCGATCTCCTCTTTAAGAGCCCGACAATCATCCGTGTCGTGGCCGTGGTCCCTATGAAACGGCACCACTTATCCCTATTTCTTTTCTTGCCAAGGGTATTCATTTTAGGGGGACCGCGGAGTAGCCCTTCCATATCCACCTCCATAAGAACTGCTGATATACTGGCATTGAAGGGGGTGAACTTCTCAAAACGAGGAGTTGGGCGGCGCTAGCCATTGTCGTCCTTCTGAAATTTGTGGGAACCTTCTTCGCTTGTAGTCCTCCGTTTGTTACCGGAAGATGACTCCTCTTGATTGGGGGGTTGAGAGTTTCTTCCGCTTGGATGTACTTCTCGCTCCTAAGCAGGAGTTCTGAGAAGTCCCGATGAGGCTTCTTGGCAAGGGATGCCTTGAGTTCGGCGTTAGTGACGTTGTGCCTGAATGCCACAGAGGCTACCAATTGGTTAAGGGAGGCATTAGACCGGGCTTCGGCGGTGAAGCGCCGAACGTAATCTCTTAGGCGTTCACCCTTTCTTTAGCTAAGTGCTAGCAAAGATGCACTTGTTTTCTCGACTCTGCGACTGCCCACGAAGTGGGTGAGGAAGAGCTCCTCAAACTGTTCGAATGAGAAGATGGAGGCGGGGGATAGACGGGAGTACCACTCTCGCACTGCTCCCCTCAATGTTGCTGGAAAGGCTTTACAGAGGACCGCATCTGAAGCTTGATGAATCATCATGAGTTTTAAAACTCTCAATATGATCGGCCGAGTCCAACTCCCCATTGAAGGATTCAAAGCGGGGCGGCTTAAAGTCTCTGGGGACCGGGGCTTCCATGATGGCCCTAGAAAAGGGGGGTCTGCTTGGGCAGAACCTATTGGTCTGTTGTTCTTCTTCGGGATTGATCTTGTTAAGGCACCTCTCCATCTCGTGGAGACGGCGGCAGGACCGAATCATCCCTTCAGTCGGATCTAGTCGACCCTCGGGACTCTCCTTCATGAGTGGCGGTATGGTGAGGGTTAGGGCACGCTGGTCCTGACTCGTGGCAATATTAAGAGCTCGCATGATATCTTGTTTGAAGTTCTGAAGCTCAGCCCGAGTGACTGGTGCCCCTCCAGCTCGGCGATCCCTAGGTGTGGCTCGGCTTACTGGGGTATGACTTCTCTGTCGATGACGTGGAAGGGACTCTCTTCGCCTCCTCGCGGGAGGGGATCTTCTGGTCCTCGGTCTACGGGGGGTCCAGGACTCTCGAGGCCCCTAGGTGCTCAGGTTGAGAGACTTCCTCAGGGTCTCGCCATTTATTCAAGCGAGTTCGGAGGTTAACTCCCTGCTGACGGTTAAGAATTACCTGACGGAGATCCGACCCTGGAGGACTATAGGAAGCCATAGAGTCAGTTGAGGGATTGTAGACCGAAACATGGTCATGATGAAGGTGTTGCTTTTGACGTCTTCGACGAGAGCCCCCCGGGGCAGCCCCCCGAGACCCTGAATGGGCCTGTTGAGGAGGAGAATGTTGAGGAAGAGGCTATTCAGGCTGCGGTTGCTGAACTTGCTGATTGAGTTGAGGAAGGAGATCTTGGACTGGAGGAGTTGCTCTTCGGCTGGAGACCGCTGCCTTCCTCTTCTCTTTCGGATGCGTAGTTTGAAACTACTTTCGCTGATGAAGGTTGGATTGCTTTTTCATTTTCCACAGACGGCACCAATCTGTTATTGCTAATTCTGGTGTGGGATCAAACAGATGAATTTGTAGATTATTTTTGGAAACAATAAAGTAAACGTGATGACCTTCACCGACGTTTGACTGGTCTCTCGCTGCTGCCGTGAACCTGCAAAAAGTTCGATACACCGGGATGGATCCCGGCGATGAACTCTCCGGCGCTCTTGTCAGTAATCAGGAAGATTATGACAGAGTTTTATGTGGAAAAAGATTAATTACCTTGTTATGGTGGAGGGAGAGGGGTATTTATAGTCGCCTTAGAGACAGTTTAGAGATAATCATTTATCTCTATGTCACGGTGTTTTTGGATAAGATGTAGAGTTTAAACCGTTTCATGACAAGAGATTTGGTTTAATCCGTCTCTTAGAGATAATCATGAATTTGAATTACACTTTAAATATTTGAATTGGTTTTAACGGGTTGGTACCCATACCCAATAGAACAGATCCGTTCATGGGTTATTGGACTTTGAAGAAAGACCCAGTCCCCAATTCGGACCCTTTTGTAAGTGAAATTACCATTTTACCTCTAAGAGCTTTAAGATTCGTGTCCGATTTGAACGGTCCCGATTTGGTTCTAGTTTTAGCCATATCAATTATGTTGATGATAATGGTGGTTGTTATGAATTATGATCACTGACATGTACTTTAGATGTAACCATAGCTTCTGATTTCATTAACGTTTTGGATTAATGTTTTGGATCATTGAGATTCCGGGAAATAATACGATTTTAATACAATTATTATTATTATTATTATTATTATTATTATTATTATTATTATTATTATTATTATTATTATTATTATTATTATTATTATTGTTATTATTATTATTAATTTCCATTTTGGTCCCCTAGGGTTTCTAAATCTCGCTCATCTTCTTCCTCTTCCTTATCTCTTTCTCGTCGGTGCTTTAACTGTCTGGCAAAGGGCCATTTCAAAAGGGAGTGTCGTAACATGATCATTTGTCATGCATGCGGAGGTAAAGGTTACCACCAAAACATTTGTCCTTCTCGTAAGCTTGGTGAGGGTAGGGGCAGAACGGGTGGTGGTAGATCGGGGTTCTCTGGTGGTCGTTTCTCTTATGGCACTGGTAGATCTAGTTCAGGGGGTGGTTTTAGCCAAAACACATCTTCTGGGTCTGAGTCTTCAGCTATTCAATCTTTAGATCAGAAGGTGACGGAAACGGCATCGTTGGTTGCTAGGGCTTGGGATAACAGGAAGTTGGGCTCAGGTAGTCTTTTGGGTCCTCCTCCTTCTTTATCATCCTCCTCTGTACCCCCTCCTTCTGGTTCTTCTGTACCTTTATCTGGTAGTTCTCCTCCTTCTTCTGGGGTCCCTCATATATCTCATGCTGATTTGGTTAGTGAGTCTAAAGTTGAAGTTTATTGTGAATTCTCCCAAGAGATGAAGGATAGATGTCTTTTGTTGAACACTGAAGCGGTCATTTCAGTTAATTCTGGTTCTATCACTGCCCCTGACCTCGTTAATTTCCTTGATGCTCGTTTTCAAATTCCGGGTTGGGATTGGGGTCTTTGGATGCTTCCCAATGGGGATTTTATTTGTAAATGTCCTAATATCAAATGTCTTGAAAATCTTAAAGGGCAAGAACTTAAGTTTGGTAGGGCATCTTTCACAGTTAAGAATTGGCCTCAATTTGGTATTTCTAATCGCTCTCTTGGTCTTGTTAAGACTAGAGCTATTTTGTCAGGTATCCCTCCTTATTGTGAATCCTTTGCCTCGTTTAGTCATGTTTCTCGCTGTATTGGCAATTTTGTTGGTTTCTCTGCTAAGAACAGACTTAGCAATGGTCATCTGGAAGTTATTGCTGATTTTCTTCGATGTCCCTCAGCGCCTCTTATCTTTGACTATATCCTTTGGGTTGGTTCTAGAGCCTTCAAAGTTATTGTCACTTATCCTGATTCCCCTCATCAGGAGTTGAAGCAATCATCCTCTGCTATTCCTGTTCAAACGAAGGTGGTGAATAATAACTGGGATTCTTGGGGTGCCCCTATGAATAGGTCTCAAGGTCTTTCTTCTTCTTCCAACCCCCCTTCTAAGAAGTCTAATTCTGATAAGTTCCAAGGTGGTAAGGGTAAAGGGTTGTCCTCTTCTTGGGTTAGAAAAGTTTCTCCTGAGGAAGGGGAAATTGTAGATGTTTCTGATACTTCTCTGTCTTTGACTCCTATTGCTGATCTTAGTTTGGCCTGTGTATCGGCCAATATTGAGCCCCTACCCCTTCCTAAGAATGTTTTGGTGGAATTTTCAGATAGTGATTTAGATATGTTGGCTTTAGAATCCCATTTGAGAGCTTCTCTTGTCCTTAAACGGTCTCTCCCTTTGGGTTCTATTTGGAAAGTTCTTTTTAACTCACTTGTGTTTGGATCATTTCCTTCCTTTGCAACGGACTGTCTTTTTAACAACATTACTTCCTGTCCTTGTTTTTACCTTCCATCTTTTTCTTTGTCTGGTCCTCAAGGTGTTTCTCCTAGTGTTTATCCTGTTGATCTTGCTTCTAGCTCTGCTGATACTATCTTGTGCGGCTATACCCTTTGTGTTTCTAACTATGATGATTCTGATGTTAATGATGTTATTCCTGCTGCTGTTACTGGTGATGATGTTGTTCAAGTTAATGTTCCTGTTGTTAACTCTTCGGATTCTGATCCTTTTGTTGAGGATGTGGTTGATACCCCTATGCTTTGGCTATTTATTATCCTGACTCTTCTGAAAATTTTGATCCTAATTTTCTTCAAAAATGTGTTGGCTCCTATTCTAAAGTTTATGAAAAGAGGAAACAATCTTCTAAATATGAAGGACCCATCAGAAGGAGTCTTAGGGTTGAACAAAGACTTGATGGTGATCAACCAATTCTTCAGAAGGTTGCATTAATTGCTAAGATCAGGAACCTGGAGATTCCAGCTCCTGTGGCTACATCCCCTTCAGAAGGTACTGGCCTTGGTTCTATTTTTAGATGTCATTTTGATTCTTTTTCGTCTGATTATTTAGAGTCTTTTACTTCTTGTGCTGGTTTGGCTAATTTTACTAAGGAAGATTTTAACAAAATTGTGGCTTTGGAAATTAGTAGAGGGGGTTCTCAATGTTATCAATGATTATATCAACCTGGAATATCAGAGGCTTAGGTAGTGAGGATAAGAGATTAGCTGTTTTTGATTTTATTGTGTCTTCTCAGTCTGATATTATTGCTATTCAAGAGTCGAAATTACCTTCTCCTTCTCCTTCTTTATTTAGATCTTTAGGTGGCTCTATTATTACTGAGTGGGTCTCTCTTGATGCTGAGGGTGCCTCTGGTGGTATGCTTATTGGTTTCAAAGATCATTTATTCAAATGTTCTAAGGTTGTCAAAAAGAGATTTTTTCTTGCTGTGGAATTATATTGTTTTGCTTTCAATTGCTCACTTCTTTTTATATCTGTTTATGGCCCTTGTATTCAATCGTTTAAGGATGAGTTTTGGGAGGAATTTGAACAGTGGCATTCTGTTATGAATGGTTGGGTCATTTTTTGGAGGTGATTTTAATGCTGTTCGATTTGTTTCTGAAAGAAGTGGCTTCTCTTACTATAGATCTGATTCTGATAGCTTCAACAATGTTATTAATTCCCTTCATCTTGTGGACTACCCTATTTTAGGGAGACAGTTCACGTGGTCTAACAAGAGATTAGTTTCTAGCTTTGCGAAACTTGATAGATTTCTGGTCTCTTGTGATTGGAATTCTGACTTTCCTTTATCTTTTGTTCAAGCTTCTTCTAATATTGTTTCGGATCAAGTACCTCTTATTCTCTCCTCCTCTTCCCCTTCTCCTAAAGCTCTTTCTTTTAAATTTGAGAAGTTTTGGCTTGAAGATCCACCTTTTCTGGCTATGATTTATGATTGTATTAATTCTGTTAATGTTTACAATCAAGCTGGTCTCAGAAGACTTCTGGCTTAAATTAAGAATATTAAATCTGGTTGTAAGCTCTGGGTTAAATCTAAATTTCCTTTGAAAGATAGGAAACTTTTTTTGAAAAAGGAAATTGACACTTTGGATGTCCTTGAGGAACAGAATCCTCTTTCTTCAGCTGATAGAAACATTAGATCAAATCTTAAAAAAGAGTATCTCCATCTTTTGGAAATTGATAAAATCAAATGGTTTCAAAGGGCTAAAGTGAGATGGCTCACTTTGGGAGATGGTAATACTAGATTCTTTCACAATTATGCGTCTCATAGGAAGAGATTGAATCATATTATTTCTATTCAGTCTGATGGGGGTTCCACTTCTGATCCTTTTCTGATTCATCAAGAATTTTTTAACTTCTATAAAAAGCTTATGGGAGATCCTGGGGAAACCGTCTTAGACATAAATTGGGATCAACTCTACCCCCCCCCCCCCCCCCCCCCCTCTCAACGTATCAATCTGGATTGCTTAGAAGCTCCATTTTTGGAAGATGAAATATATCAAGCTGTTTGTGGCCTTCCTCTTGAGGCTGCTCCTGGTCCTGATGGTATCCCTACCTTTTGCTATAAACTTTTCTGGAATGATTTTAAAGAGGACATTGTTGGGGTGTTTCAAGAACTTTTTGATAACTCTCTTAATTTCTCTAGAATTAATTATGGCTCATATCATTCTCATCCCCAAATGTCCAGGGGCTAATAAAGTTTCTCAGTTCAGACCTATTAGTCTTCTGAATGTTATATTTAAAATTATTATGAAAGTTTTAGCAAATAGACTTGCTAATGTCATTGGACTTTTGGTTGGATCTTCCCAATCAGGATTCATTAAGGATAGGTTTATTTTGGATAGTGTTGCTGTGGTTCAAGAAACTATTCATTCTATTCATCATGATCACACTGAAGGGATCCTTCTGAAACTTGATTTTGAGAAAGCCTATGATAGAGTGAATTGGAATTTTTTAAGGAAGGTTTTTATTGCTAGAGGCTTTGGACCTAAATGGATTGATTGGATTTTTAGCAGTCTTCACTCTGGTACTTCTTCTGTTATCATTAATAACTCTGAGGGTAGGAATTTTTTATGTAAAAGAGGACTTAGACAGGGTGACCCTATCTCCCCTCTGTTATTTATCCTTGTTGCTGATGTTTTCAACTGTATGCTCTCTAATGCTTGGGATAATGGATATATTCAAGGTATTGGTGGCTTTCCTTCTTTCAGAGGTGTTCTTAACTTACAATATGCTGATGATACTATTCTCTTTTCTTCTTGTGATGGCATTATGCTTAGAAATCTCAAATTCCTTCTTTACTGCTTTGAAAGTGTTTCTGGGATGAAAATCAATTTTTCCAAATCTTCTTGTATGTGGATTGGAGGTGATGATAATAGGCAAGAAGAAATTGTTGCTCTCTTTAACTGTCCTAAAGGCTCCTTTTCCCTCAACTATTTGGGCATCCCTTTAGGAGTGGGTAATCTTCATAAATCAGACTGGTTTCCTGTAATTGATAAAATTGAAAAGAGACTTAATTGTTGGGCTAGTAGATCTCTTTCAAGAGCTGGTAGGCTCATTCTCATTAATTCTATCATTTCTAGTATTCCTTTATACCTTATGTCCTTTTTCTATGTCCCTGTATGGGTTATTAAGAAGATTGATATTCTTAGAAGGAGATTTTTTTGGGTTGACTCTTCGTTGAAATCTGATCAGGGGAAATGTCTTATGAGTTGGGCTAGGGTTTGTAAACAAAAAACGGAAGGTGGCTTAGGTGTTATTAACCTTCATCATCAAAATCTAGCCCTGCTTGGTAAGTGGCTTTGGAACTGCCTTATCTCAGAGAATAAAGTCTGGATTAGAGTTATTAAAAGAAAATACTTTCGTAGAAGAAATTTTAGTGACTTTCCTAATATACCATCTTCTGTGGGATCTTCTTTTTGGAAAGGAATTTGGAAAGCTGCGGCTCCTTTTAAGTGTGGTCTGCAAAAGATTTGTGGTGATGGTAAGAATATTCGTTTTTGGACTGACATTTGGATTGGTAATTGCAGTCTTTCCTCTATATTTCCAGATCTTTTCAATATTGCTTGTTTACCAAATGCTTCAGTCTTCTCTCTTTACTCTACTAATCGTTATGGTAAAGTTTGGAATATTGAGTTTCGTAGAAATCTTTCTCTACAACAATCTCATGACTTTAGCTCTCTTCTTCATATTCTTAGCAACTATGATTGGAAACCTCACAATAAGACTATTTGGAGATGGACTATTTCTGGTTTATTCACGGTTAAATCCTTTTATAATTTTTTAAATGCAGGTGGTCTTATATGTCCTTTCTATAAGTTCATTTGGCAAAATGTGGCTCCCCTTAAAGTTAGAATTCTTGTTTAGCTTACTATTCACAACCGCCTCCTTACTGTTGATAATTTGAATAAGAGACATTTAGTCGTGGGTCAAAAATGTGTTTTTTGTGACTCTGGAGATGAATCTGCTTGTCACCTCTTCCTTAGATGCCCTTTTGTTAAACAAGTTTGGATTATTTTGAAAGTGGCCTTTAGTTTTAGAGGTTTCCCTCCTTCTATTAAGGCTTGGTGGGGTATTTGGAGAAAGAAGAGGATTAGAAAGAAAAAGCTCTTGCTCTGGGATATGTCTATGATGGCTCTGATTTGGGTTATTTGGAAAGAGTGTAATAATAGAATTTTTATTAAGAAATATATTGATATTGTTCAGATTTTGGATTCCATTTGTTATTTTATTTCCTCTTGGACAGATATACTACCCCCTTCTAAGAAAATCAAGACGGAGGTGAACGTATTGGTGGATGCCTGCAAATCCTTCATTCCTAATGTTATCAACTCAGCTACCTCTACTGTTCATCCTGTGAGGAGTTCCTCTGCTATTCCTGGTGCATCTCCTGTTACTGCAATTACGATTGAAGATGATGTAGAGGATGTCCCAGTTGATTCTCCTGCACAAGATGATCATGATGAAGAGGAAGATTTGGTCTCCAACACTCTTGCCTCGATTACTAATATGTCAGCTTTTCATTAGGAATTGGTTACCGGCAATCTGCTTGTGCATAATATTCAAACTGCTCAGGAAGATCATGCGTCCTCAAGTTCGGAATCGGATGGCTTTGCTTAAAGTCTTGTTCTGGGCTGTTCTACTCTTTTGTCTGTTTCCTTATATTCTGTTTAAACTGTTATCCTCTTTGTATGAGGTTGCTTTTGGTTGAGGTGGTGGTGGGTTGTGTTTTGTGCGCACCGCTCTATTAGAATCTGTATGAACTCTGGATCCTTTTTAGTTTTTCTTGGCTGAGGTCTTCGGACTTCATCCCTTTTATCAAAAATAAAATTTCCATTTTCACTACCGCTCAAAACCGACGGACTCGATCCAAAGTTAATCTGGTCGGGTCCGGTTTGTAGACAGTTCGGTTGCAAAACCGAACACTGTCCACCCCAAAGTTTGATAGCAGGAAAAAAGTCGCCGCAGGGCTCTAATCAGAAACAACTCCATGAGCTAAGTAATTATTAGCAAGTGATACGGCGAAAACCCAATCCTTGATCTATATGTTTCCAGTCACAAAATACCACTCAACAATCTGCATAACTAAATAGAGCTGAGATGAAGGTTTTTTTTTTATATACCACTTTTCGAAACTATTTGCAGTTGTTTAAGTATTTGTGTTCGTGGACTCAACAACTAAACTTGCCGTTCCCAACGGCGAGTTTAGTTGTTTCATGCTCGCTGTTGGAATACAGCTAGTGTAGCTTTTTTTTTTTTTTTTTTGAGAAACTCGACATTCCCAACGACGAGTTTAATTCAAAATTTTTAATGAAAATTCGTCATTCCCAACGGCGAGAACATTTACACTAAACTCATTGTTTGGAACGGCGAGTTTAGTTCTTTTATTTTTTAAGACTCGCCGTTCCCAACAACGAGGACATTTACACTAGACTCACTGTCGGGAACAGCAAGTTTAGTTCTTCGTTCACTTTAATTTTTTTAATTTTTTTTAAGACTCGTATTTCCGAACGGCAAAGACATTTACACTAAACTCGCTGATGAAAACGTTGAGTTTAGTTCAAATATATATATATATATATATATATATATATATATATATATATATATATATATATATATATATATAAGTTTTTTTCGAAAATTCACCAAATCAATAGTGTTTCACTATGTGTAAAATTTTCTACATCCTCGTTGGAAATACGGCAAGTTTAGTATATATGTCCTCGCCGTTGCAAACATCGAGACTTTATTGAAAATTTTGAATTAAATTTGTTATTTCCAACGGCTTCCTTGCCATTTGTAAACGGCAAGTCTTCTTTAAAAATTTTGAACCGAACCCGCCATTATGAACGGCGAGTTTCTTAAAAAAATTAACACTAAACTCGCCAGCCCCAACAGCAACCATGAAACAACTAAACTCACCGTTAGAAACAGCAAATTTAGTTGTCGAATCCACGAACGCAAATATTTTGGCAATTGGCTTCTTTCTACAAATTATTTCTAAACGTGGCATATTAAAAAGAAAAAAATCTGAGAAGAAATTACCAATACAATGTGCAGCGGGTTATTATAAAACAGGGAAAAGGGGGGGATGATATTATCTGGATCATTGAAATTAAATTAATCCGCATACATCACAGTTAATTTTAAAACATCCTAATTTTGTTACAACAGTTGAAAGATGGGAAGGAACCATTGAATCAAATCTCATAACAGATATCACCTTACATGTAGATAACCAAGCTTACAGTGTTAAATGAATTTAATTTACAACATATATACATGGGATCCAACTGGTATACGGACACAGGCACCAATTCACCTCCAACCATGCAAAAAGCTCAGTACATAAATTTGGGAATTGATCTTACAGAACTGGGGTAGAGAGATTATTTTGGTAAATATTAAGTTACAGTCATCTATATGGTATCACCCCTTTCTAGCTGACATTAGAATTCTGATTTCAACAGCTTCATTCTAGGCTTGACATCAATGTAGTCGAAAGGATTCGCTTGTTCCACATGGATATAATCTTTTGTTTTCAGCACCTGGGCCAGAATAATTGAAACATAAAATTGAAGTACCATATTGATGAATCAAGGCTGTGAGATCTGAGAAAAAAAAGTAACTACCGCAAGTAATACAGTTTGCTAATGGGTTGTCCAATAAAATATCACTCCCTTTGTTATATTATAAATACAAATCCATCAGGCCTTACCACAACTTACGAGTTCCAGAGTGGTGGTAGGGATCACACACCCATACCTAACCAGACACTAATATTTGAAACAACAAATTACTTGCAGAACTCTAGGAAAAGTCTAAATCATAAACAATAAACAGAAGCAGCAATTAATGTAAATAGTAAATCTAGAGGACCGTGATACATCTGGAATGAGAGGTGTACCGATGAGAAATACATGGACAAATTCTGTTAAAATGCAGAATTGAGACAGATGAATATGTGGTTAATTTCAGATTACAATTAATAGGATTTGGTCAAAATCATAATAGCAAAACTACATCGAACAGTACAACTAATAATGGCACCCAGAACACTAATGTAATTTCCTTGGAAGGTTATTTTTTTACTAATAAACAAACAATAATGCTACACCCAACCCACTACATTCTCCACTACCTTTCTCTTCACTATCTTACCTTCTCCACTACCATTTCTCTTCAGTACCTTAGGTGACACTACTAGTGGAGGTTATTATACCCACTACCTTTCTCTTCACTATGTTAGGTGACACACTACTAGGGCCGGTCCTGAGATTTATAGGGCCTTATGCGAAAAGAAAAGAAAAAATTGGCACTCTTTCAAAATTATAATACTAATTCTACTTTATTTTGATTTTGATATCATACATACATACATACATACATACATACATATTATATACTAATTCTACTTATTTGATTTTGATATCAGATACATACATACATACATACATACATACATACATACATATTATACGAATTCAGTTGATACATACATACATACATACATACATACATACATATATATATATATATATATATATATATATATATATATATATATATATATATATATATATATATATATATATATATATATATATATTATACGAATTCAGTTGAAAAATATGAATATGGTATATTCTATATCTTAAAAATTTTATATGAATTCATTTAAAAGATACCTTTCAAATTTTATATCATTAGAGGCTTCAATACGTGGGACGACTTAATTGATATCTTGAATTAGTCGTCTCATCAATTAAGACAAAATAATATAAATGTGGTTAAGGATTTTTATATTATTGCAACGCATGAAATACATGATTAAAAAAAGTTCTACGTTTTAAGTCAATTTCAATAATTAACGAAAGCAAAAGCAACAAAATAGAAATCATTAAAAAACTTTCTCTAAAAGTAAATATCTATATATAATCTCAACAATGAATGAAAGAAATATAGAAATCATTGAAATTCTTATATAAAAGTGTGTGTGTATATAAATATATAATGAAAAGATAGATATATATATAAAATGAAAAAAAAATGTCAACAACAAGGTTTGAACCTACACCCATTAGATTTAAACTCTATCCCCTTAACCACATGGACAAATTGACTTTTTTGCTATAAATGGAATAAACTCTCTATTAATTATATCTGATGGGGTGTGTCATTGGTGAGGCCTTGCACACTACTAGTTGAGGTTATTATAGAGTAGGTGTAGAGTAGGAGGTAGAAACCTCCAATAGTAACGTGCCACTTAAAGTAATGAACAAAAGGTAGCGGAGACACATTATTCAAAACAAAAACAGAATCATATCAAGGTGGCCCATCCCATCTACATTCTCCAATTTGATGGGAAAGAATTAGCATAAAATCAGAAACAATATCCATGATAAATTAAAAAACACACTTATAAATTATATTAAAAGCAAATATTTTCCAAATAGTAAAAAATAAATATTAGATGCACTGAGTGAATCACCACATGAAAAGTTGGACGTACCAGAGTTTCAAAGAACATTCTGGATGCTTCTTTGCGAGTTTTACTAGCTAAAAGAGTGTCAATTGCCAGAGACTTTCTCCCCCGTCCAGATCCTTCATCAAACATATTTTTCAAGTACCTCGCAACACCCCTAAAGATATTTTCAGCATTTCAGAATAGTATTTCCACTATATGGAACAAAATGCAACACGTCTAACAATTACATAACTGTGGTACAAAGAAGAAAAGGAAATTTTAAAAAACCAATGACTGAAGCGAAGAACGCACCTAGTGCGAGAAGACCAGCCACTGTTTTCCAAACATTGGGCCTCCTCAGTACTTGGCACATCGTTATTTGTTTCATCATCATATTCAACTTCATCGTCTGCGTTTAGAAAATCTAGGGGACAAAAACAGCAAAGAGAACTTCAGTCAGAGTCCCATCATAATTGCATGTGAGGTTATGCTGCATATGGATATATCCAGAAATTTTAAAAACAGAAGACACTGAAAGCCCTCCATTTCCGACAAAGTTTCACAACTGAATTAAATAATCACTAGAGATGAGCAGTAAATAACGGGTACTTCGAGCAACTATGTTCCACCTGAGCTGTTGTTAGCAAATAAATGCATTCAAAGGACACAGGGTATAACAATCACTTCTCCATTCCAAAGTTCAGTTTTTCCTTAACACCTAACAGGAGATTTAAGACACAATCTCACTTATGCCAGACTAACCCAGTTATCATTTGTTTAAATAATTTATCATCTTGAACTGCAACATAGCATATATAAAAGACTCTATCCATAAATAACTGGTCAGTATGGTCAAAATTTCAGTATTATCTTTGGTGCAGTAGGTAGAGAGGAAGACCTAATTCGAATAAAGAAACTGCCTTAGAGCAATAAAAAGGGGATCCATTCCTCAACGGTTACGAACTTTTTCACTTGTCACAACGAGGAAGTTACAAAAGAAAAACAAATTGATCTGCCAGACCAGAAAATGAACCCATTGGCATAAGACCAGAAAATGAACCAAGGGGAACAGTACTGAGGAAGTCATAAACTTCTATTTGATGCGGGTAGGATATTAAAGATGTTAGATATTGCCCAATAAAAGCGTAAGTGTAAGGTAATGGCAAGCCATTTAAGTAGCTTCATTATAGCTACAACTAGACTGCAGCAACATAACATGAATTGGAATCCTCAATTCAGAACGTCCAAGAACTAATCTTGGACGTTCTTGGACGTTAATCTGATAGATAATCTGATACCACCTATAGTGCTAATTGCGGAACACATACCACAACAAACAGAAACACCCAAGAACTAAATACACCAAGAACAAGCCACCACAATAATCACAAGATCTCACAATCACACTAACAAAATAATATGCAGAGATAACCAATATTTCTCATTCACTAAGAAATACAAAGATATCACGACTCTCAATTTCTCTCTCACCTTTGAAGCACTCGGCAATGACCCCTCTTGAACTTTTACAATGCTAATGGTTCACCAATTCGCTTCAGTTCATGATAATCATAGAGTTCACATCGATTGCTACATATATAATGCCCAAGCAAACTCCAAGAGTTATACACAAATACAACATATTGGATCCAAAACTTGTCTGTCCAAATAACATACAGCACCGCTGCAGCCGACTGCAATGAGTCTTGCCAACACCAGAGCGTTGCGCAGTCGACTGCACAGTCGATCGTCCAACTGCGGGGTCAACTGAACCTCTTGCTTGCTCTGCCTTCTAAATGCTGCTTTGTATCTTCTCTTCTTCTCCCACTTCAAAATCCGTGCCTACGTGTATTTGAGGCTATAATCCAAACAATCTCTCACTTGGACCAAATACGCAACACTTCAAAGTGAATATATATCTTTACCTCGGATTATCTCTGCCAGTCTCTTACAACTATGAAAAACCCAAGTACTCCTCACTCTTATGAAGAGCACCTCCGTCACTCCACGTGAACTGCACCAACCATCCCTCATAGGATGTGCCCCACCAACCGCAGAGGGCACAAAAAAAAGAGAAACAACCTCCCTTGTCGAATTTCGTGTTACAAACTCACCAATACGCAGAATCTCCATTAAAATCGAATATGGTTCAACATCTGCACCAGAAGTCTCTGTGGACGACACCTCCACAGACTGCTCAACCCCCACAACCTCATTTCGGTTACACTCATTGACACCACCCCGCATATCGATATCAATACTCTCTACATCACAAGAGCAACTTGAAGCTACTTGCCTTCTATCATATCACAAAGAACCATCACCACAGCAACGTCTTGCTCTCTAAGATCCCACTCACGGTCAGCAACTCCCACTAAAACCTCTAAATCCGCCCCACAACTGGAAGAACTCGATTGCACCCCACACAACCTACTACTCGATCCCAGCTGAGTCAACTACGGGAGAAACGCCTCCCACAACAGCAAATACAGCATTCCCTCACACTTTCCTCTTGCTATCACCTTTGAACCTGCACAGCTATACACCACTCCCCACTACCACATGTAGTTGACAAACCTTCTTTGTCTAATCTTCCTATCGAGATAAGATTTTTCTTCAAGTTTGAAACATGTTTCGTCTCCCGCAAATCAATACTCCAATCACCACCGGCTTTCAAGCGAACAGTACCATCTCCACTTACAACACAACTCTGACCATTCCCCACATCACATCTCCAAATGAACCCTTTCTGTAGTCCTCAAACACCTCCCTCTTTGAAGTGCATTGAAAAGATGCTCCCGAATCAATACACCAATCTCATGAATCCAACTCCACCCTAGCTGATAAGCATAACTCGCCTTTTTCAATAGACACCACATTGGCTTCCTTTGGTTTGACTTCCGTTTTTCCTGCATCTTCATATAAACCTTAAAATAGCGCATCATGCATGTGACAATACAACACATGTCCATGTCCCATATCGCCGTCATCTGATCCACATTCAGACGAACTACTCTAATCCTTTTTTTGCGACTGCACTTAGATCTATCACGTCTCTTCTCAACTGAAATTGCAGAATACATAAAAGATGATGAAAATCCTCTATTTCTCACCCTTCACACCTCGTTCAGAAGGCTACTCAGCACGTCCTATATAGTCATCGAATCTGTCATAGTACTTGTAATATCCCCCTTCTTTGGACCCCATAAAAACATTATGTACCACCCTACCATAACTATTGAAAAATTAGATACAAGCAACATGACTGTCCCCTCTCTGAAAACTTCAATCCTGCAGCTTTCATCTGGTAGTAAGTCATACAATATTTGTTCACATGTTCTGCTACTGAACCTCCATCCCTCAACTTCATATTAACCAATTTCTTTAGATAAAGAATTTGATGAGATGCCGACAGTTTCTCATACATATCCGTGAGAATCTCCATAGCCTCCTTTGGGGTCTTTGCCTTTGAGATATGAAACGCATTCCTGCTCAGTCCCAACTGAATCTGCCTTAGCACTTTCTAATCCAAACGGATCCAATCCGCCAAAGATCTTTTGCATCGTTGTCTGCACCTGCCGACTTTCATCAAACAACAGACCATCTAGATCTTTCTGACAAAGATACGCTATCATCTGAATCTTCTACATCGCGTAATTACTCATCAAACCTCTCGACTTTCTACCTGCTATCAGCCATCACGATACCAATACTCTAATTCCACTTGTTGAGAATCTGCTACCACCTGTAGTGCTAATTGCGGAACACACCACCAGAAACAGAAATACCCAAGAACTAGATGCACCAAGAACAATCAACCATAATAATCGCAAGATCTCACAATCACAATAATAACGGCTCACTAATTCAAAGATTACAAAGGGATAACCAATATTTCATTTTCCCCAAAAAATATAAAGATTACAAAGATATCACAACTCTTAATCTCTCACCCCTTTGAAACACTCAGCACTCACACCTCTTGATGTTGTACAATGATAACGACTCACTAATTCTCTCTGCAGTTCATGATAACCATAGAGTACAGATCTATTGCTATATATATAGCCTCAATCAAACCCTAAAAAACACAAATACAGCTTATTAAACCAAAAACCCGTCGGCTCAAATAACATACAACACTACTGCGGTCAACTACACTTTATTGCGGTCGACTGCAATGAGTCTCACCAACACTCGAGCGTTGGATAATCGACTACACAGTCGACTGTCCATCTGCGGTCGACTGCACTTACTGCAGTCGACTGCAGCTCCTCCTTGTTGTTGCCTTCTCCCCTGATGCTTCGTGTCTTCTCTTCTTCTTCTCCAACTCCAAACTCCGTGCCTACGTGTATTTGAGGCCACAATCCTAACAGAACGTAGCTACAATTCAATTCCTAGATAGTGTAGACAATTGCATAGCAAGTTCATAACCATGATTCACTATATAGGTAAGGACCAACAATGAACATAATCAGACTTCAAGTTTCCTTAGAGAGCTAATGCTAAGGTGAGTTCTCCAATAAGGCAGCTTGCATCATCGATTGTAATTAAGATTAGAAATTAACATATTAAGATTTGGTTGTGAAATACAAGAATTTATATAGTTTATTTTGTTTTTTAAGCATATATCAACAATATATTGGGTGTCAAGTAACACATTGGTAGAAAATATCACTTAAATATGCCACAGATGTAGGTTTCTTAATTGGTTTCAATTTTCAGGTTTGGAGTCAATTCAATCTCAAAACTTCTACCCTTTACTCATTACTCTTTCATTACCCTTTACATCTTGAGATCAGAAAGAAAAGGAAAGGAAAGGAAAAAAATCAAGCAATCTAATTACGGCATCCACACGCACGTCGAATGATTCTTTTATTCTTCCTCTTCTCCACACGTCGAATCACAAGCTCCTTCTCATGTTCTCTCTCCCAGCAACATTGACATGTTTTTTTCCCTATTATGAGATTAATTTGTGGGGAAAATGGTTTGAGCTCAATTTATATGGGTAATTTAGTATTAAAGGTGTTCGATATGTTTGCCTGCCCCAAGTATGGAAAATATGAAGTTGGAAAATTTAACATTTGTCAATTGGATTCTAAAGTCCCAATGGTTTGTTCATGTTACTTTATTAGTCTATTTTTTGCAAAATCTAAATTTTATGTATGCATAATATGTGTTGCATTCATTAATATGTATAGTTTTCTTTTTCTTCCAATTTATATGATGTGTTGATGCAACTAATGTAAATGTTATATAGATCATACTTAGGATATATTTCTATACTGTACACAACAATGCAACACGAGATTAAACTTCTTCAACCGACACAATACCAACACCCAACACTGGAAACACACCAACGCACCCCCCCTAAACCCAACCCACACCCACACCCACACCCACACCCACGTACACACAAAAGAAAGGAAAAAACCTTTTTATTTTTGGGACTCTCTACATGTGTAAAACTCTCTCTCTTCCCCTCTAAAATACTTCTCTGTATCAGCTTTCTTTGATTCTTTCTAACTCTTTCTCTCTCTAAACCTCTATTAACACATTTTTCATGAAAAATAAATTAGTTTATGCCTCAGTATATTATCCAAATACAATTAAGGAGGGGCACTTGAAACTTGGAACAATAAGAAGCTAATTAGATTCTCACAAGAAGAATTCACACTCTTGTGCATATATGCCCCAAGTCAATAGACAACTCTCGACTACCTTGCATACAATGTGAACGCCAAGGGGAAAATACAGTGCATAAGCCATTTGGTCAATCAACAACCCAGACAATTCCAGCAATATTTGATGGGTCCACAATTTTTTGTGAGTCGGTATTATCTAGTTTTACAACTAGGGATACTTGCCTAACTTACTAATGTTTTTGAATAGTGTTTTCAATCGTGGCATGTCGTGCCGCCCGAAGCCTAGTCAACTTGTGCTCCTGGTGCTTCAGGTTCGTTCTCGTGCCCGCCCAACATTTTCGGATTTTGTGTCGGCCCGTGCCGGACACTCTTAACACCCCCATCAAACCCAAACTCAAAGCCAAAATATCATGTTCGGTTCAGTTCAAGCTCGTGCCTAGCAAGCTTCGATTCGTGCCTTGATTATTTAGTTTATTTATATATAAAAACTAGTTTACTAGTGATAGTTATCGAAACAAAATAACTAATAGGTAAAATATCTAAAGGTGAGGGGGTAAAGTGGAAATACTTATCTCCCCCACCCCAATTCCCCCACCCCCCCAAAAACAAAAACAAAAAAAAAACCTGGCAAATCGCTCCAACTCCTTCTCCAGAATCTCCACCTTCTCCGCCACCACCCTATCTTGGTCTTTCCTCCAAAATTTTTGACCCTCTCCTCCTACCTCTGTTCTTGAACTGATTTTTTGGGCTTGGGTTTCGATTATGTCGGACTCATGTCATTTGACATCTCTAATCCTAACCTAATGCTAACTTGTATCTCAAGTTCACAACTCACACAAATATAGATGCATGCAAAGCCTTAGGGCTATGTGAGAGACTTGTTAAAGACAAATAATTTGTATAAGGAGAAATTACCAAAGTTTATCCATGTAACAGGAAACACTACCCTCGTGATTCCCCATTAATAAAGCCTCCATTTCTCCCTCCATTCTTTTATGTTACTTTATCAATGTTCTCTATATACTTGTTCTACCAAACACATACAGGTGTTGGGATGTTGATCTTTCTCCCCCACTAATATATTAATATATTGTTACATCTGTTGATCCATGACCACCTTAAGTCCTAACAAAATCTTCCCCCTAACCATTGTTTTAAATCTCCACTTGGTCTGAGATGTCTTCTCGACATCCTTGTCGAGATCTTGGCCAAAAATAATAATTCCTACGTTTAAAAATATACATATATATATATGAATATTTCATTATTTCAGCTTCTTTTATTCTTTCGGTTACGATTTGAAATAAATGGGGTTTTTAGACCCTTTACCAAAATGTGTTAAAAATCTTTTTGTTTTCAATGAACGGGAAAACCAAATGCTTAATTCAAATACCAAAACATGTACTTTAAATGTTTTCAATTATATTGCATTCTCTCTTATATTTCTATTGCGTTCTACGGGCATTTTTTTGTGCTTAATTCATATCTTTACTTGCATTATACAATATTTTATACGATAAGTGACATCTAGAACAACTAAACTTTATAATAGTAATTTGAAAATGATTATTAAATGTCCGATATGAATGTCCAGAATAATACAATCTCCCTAATAAATCCTCCCTCCGATATCTCCTTCCTGAGATGAGATAAGAAACCCATGGCTGGAACGAATTCGAGATCCAAGATTTAAAATCTCACGTCTAACATTCTTTTCTCTCTAAATCTTTCTTCTTTTTGACATTTTTGGCTACATCCACCTCTTTGTAAAACTTTCTTTCTTATACTTTTTAACCTCTATCGTTTTCTAATCCATTCTCTCGCTAACCTCTCTTTATCTCACTCTCTTTAACATCTAGTTATTTTTATTCTCAAATCTCTTTCCTAATTCTCAGAATCTCTATCAATTGAGAGTAAGTTCTCGAGCTCGTATAGTGTACCTGTGTGGATTGTAATAACCCATTCAATTTCCATAAATACTTTCTTTTCTAAAGAAACACCAATTTAATTCAGCCTCCTCAATTTCTCATGTTCTTTTACCGAAACTCAAACTTTTTAAAATTTCCCAAAAGACATGCCTCCATCCCAATGATCACTTCTCCATTAGCAATGAAGAACTCTTGAGGTGAAATTCTTAACGGGTTAAAATACTTGCACTACACATCCTACTTATCTAGTAATCTTCTACCAGAGGCCAATGTAGTAAAAATGAGCTCTTAGGCCTCTGCATGAGTGAAGATGGCTGCAGTGCGATTATATTTGGTCCTCGAGGTTCGTTTCCTAAACATATTTCTTTACAAGAAAAAAAGGATCACATCAAAAAGCGATTGCAACTTTAGTTTCCATATTTAGAACATTCACAATAGGATTACCATAGAGAGACCTTAGCCGTAAATACTAGGTACATCCATAGTTGAATATTCTATTGGCATGTGGCTATGCATTTTAGATGCACTTCTATTTTTCAAGCTAAGAATCTTTTTTAGCAAGGCCTTCTCCATTGGCCCTTTTGAGCTCTCAATGAGGTATCAAATTCCCTCTCTCCCAATTATGATCTCCCTTTAATATTCACAAGACATTTGCTTCATTTCACCCACTGGATTGATCAACTATCCGGGTTTCTGCATAACCTAGTTGCTTTCTCTGCTGAAAGATGGTTTGCATTATGGTATTTGGCTGAATCACAACGAGGCCATTTTGCTACTAGAACCTTGCAACTGGCACAGTTATAATAATTTGGATGGTTTGCACCCATTTGCAACTTCTTACTTATTCTTGAAACTACATATTCTTGAAACCATCCACTTGCAGTGGGTTTGGTTGCATCCAGTGAGTTGTATGCAACCCATTGCGCAACTGCAATTGTGACTACATCCATGATAAGTAAGGTCTGATTAAAAAAGTTCAAGACATAGAAGCAAATCAAATCGACATCAATAAAAATTGCTCGACAAAATATCACTGTCAAGTAAAGAATCAGAGATATGAAATATACTGAAAGCTATATCCTTATAAAGGCTAAATATTAAAAAATAAACCTCACTCAAGTATTGCCCAGTTGAAAAAAACCGCACTCAAACTTTCCCTCAACTATGTTCTAAGTAAAGAATCAGAGATATGAAATATACTGAAAGCTATATCCTTATAAAGGCTAAATATAAAAAAACCACACTCAACTTTTTTTTAAAAAAAACCTCCCTCAACTATGTTTTCAAGACATGGGTGACTGAGGTTATTTTATAAAAAAAATTGTGTGCGAAACATAGTTCAGGGAGGTTTTTTTTTTTTTTAAAGTTGTGTGGTTTTTTTAAACTGGGCAATCAATACTCAATTAATACTTCAGTGAGGTTTTTTTATATATAGTCCCTTATAAAATGACAAGCAGGTAGCAGCCAAGTATAGAAAGAAGACTACCTGTATCAATGTCACTGATTGCACTACAGAAGTCCTGCACAACAAACAAGAGAAGTATGAGAATCCAACACAATTTAAGAGAAATTGATAAATATATCTACAGCCACTCAGCCAGATAAATCAGGTGTAAGAACAGACAACTACAGAAGTAGCAAGCACAACAGTTAAATACAACAAATCAAGGCCAATCTCATGCAGCATTACATATATTTGCTACAGTTTGATGGTATTTTTAGATAGGATCAAGCATAACATTAGATTTTTCATGTAAAAACTAACCAATTCATGTAGTAACTTACGCTAGTTTCCCTTGTAGCAGCAAATTCCATTGGAGCGATTTCCACATCCAAACCACCGTCTATTTTCATGCACAAGTTTTCACCTGCCGCAGAAGGGACACGTTCGCTCTCAGTACAGGAAGGAACTGAAAGAAAATTCACATGAGGCTCTCCCATATTAGGATCCTGAGAAACATCCCCAACCCTTTCATACGCAGTGAAGTCAACACCCGTTTCAGGTTCCTTCATGACTTGGCTATCCCTGATAATTGGTTCACCAGCTTCAGCCACATCTGGGTTTAATAGATTGGTATATCCAATAACAATCGAAGAATCTGCAGGGAAATCTGCCCCAACTTCAACTACAAATCTATCAAGCAATGAGGTTGATGATCCACCGTTATCTAAATTAGTTCGATTTACCATATCAACACCCAAATCTTCCACACAGAGAGATGCAACCTTTGCACTGGATACATCTTCTGGTTGAATGGAGGTAACATTATTTGCAGCTACAACCCCATTGCTGAAATCTTCAAAAGAAGTACATTCATGTAAGCTATTATTGATTTCAGAAACCTCGTGAGAAATCTGTGACTCTTTATTTGTTAAGATCAGCTCAGGATCATCCCATCTATCGCCATGGTGCCCTCCAGTTCTAGAATCAGTGAGCACCTGACATTCATTTCCCGAATTTGAAGCACCATGAGCAACCACCCCAACCTCAGAATCCACTGGCACATCCTGTTCTGCTGTTGAGATTCTATTGCCTGATATTTCTAACTGATTGAGATTAAGTGGGGATTCCAATTGGTCTTTAGCATCAACGGTGGTAGTATTTGGAAAGCCAGATGGTTCTTGTATCTTATCATCAATATCTCTAAGAACCACTGAGATTTTAGAAACTGATGCCTCGGCACTAGAATGATGTCTATCAGTTTGAGAATGTACATTTCGGGCCACACCATATTTCTGAGTGATGAGACTAATCAAATCTTCAGAAATATCTGCAAACAGAAAATAAAACCATTACCAGAATGGAAATGTGCAATATGTATTTACTACCGTAATTTTTTTGTCAGCTATAGTCAAAACTTTTATAATTTTACATTATGTTTTTTATAACTTATAAACATATAGTGAATGTAAAAGACCCTACCACTAGACCAAAACTCCGATGTTCTGGGAAGGATTGAGGGTAGTATTTATATTCTAACTGAACAAAGTAGAGATATGAAAATTTGGCACATAACATTGAAAATTTTCACATGCAGTACAATTATAAAATACTGTTATAAATTTTAACAAGTGGTGCTTAAGATTTAATGTTTCATCAATATTTTAGACCTTTTAATTAATCATTTCAAGTTTTAAACCTTTACCAGAAAGTGCTACAAAAATGGCTTTTTTACGAAGTTAGTAAAATGATATTTTGGAGAAACCAATACCTCATTTGGAAGGCAAATATTGAACTATTCCAAGTTTTTGAACCATGGATGAGTCACATGAAACATGAATGAGAGATCAAAGCTAGATTTGATATTGTAACTACTATTATGTGAGGACGGAACCAGGCAATACAATCATTCATATGTAATAGAAGAAGAACATCGTCTGCATAGTACATAATTTGCTCACCAGTGAAGATGGATTTATAGAAAATGTCATCTTCTAGTGAACTTATATGGATTCTCCATATCTCAGGACGAGTGCAAGGAGCTTTCTTTCGTACACGACGTATATCTTCAGTATTGATCAGTTGTTGTCGTATGATGCTACAAAAAGAAGCAAAATTAGATTACAATAAAATACTTGACACATAATACTAACACGAATCAGTCAAGTTTAAGAACTACAAAATTAGGCTAGTCCAGCAAGGAAATTTACTCGGTCACAAAGAACACAAGAAAGCAAACAAGTATATTAGCAAGCCCATATGAGAAAATTACTGTTCTTGATCTTGAGAATGTGTACTAAAAATAAAGGGTTATATCCTTCGGTATAATTCACTACGATTGAAAACTAATAATTTCTATAACTGAAATCAGGAAACAGAAATTCCAGCTATTCAGAGATTCCAATGAATGAATGAATGACTGTGTACCAAACATTTCAGTCATTTAGCATGCTATAGTTGAAATACAATAATAGGAACAAAATTTTGGGACAATAGAAGAAAATAATAATGTGCTCCAAATATGGAAAGGGTATCATACTCAGCATGTAAAACGATGGTATCATCTATCAACACTTTCCTCCTTTTAGGCAGGCCAACTTTTGGGGTAGGGCGCGGACGCTTAAGAGAAGCTGGTTTTGGAAGAGGTGGAGTAGGCCCTACCCTCAGAGCAGGTGTAATGGCGCGGACGCTTCTTCCAACTGAATCAAGCGATTGCCAATCAGTGCATAGTAATGTGTACCAAGAACCAACAATGAATAGGGAAAAAATAAACTGGTGCTTTCCCAAATATATATATATATATATATATATATATATATATATATATATATGGGTTAATTGCGTATAAAATCACGACCTTTTTATGAGTTGCAAATAAAACCCCACTTTTTCAATATTGCAAATTAAATCATCACCTTTTCTAAACATTGCAAATTAAATCATTAGCCGATGTATAAATCATTAGCCGATGTAGGTTTTAGGATATGTATGGGATCCCTTGCATCCATGCTCGTTCAGCCAGACATATCCCAGACAAGCATGTATGGCTGAACAGCCCGTAATGATTTAATTTGCAATGTTTAGAAAAGGTGATGATTTAATTTGCAATATTGAAAAAGTGGGGTTTTATTTGCAACTCATAAAATGGTCGTGATTTTATACGCAATTAACCCTATATATATATATATATATATATATATATATATATATATATATATATATATATATATATATATGGGAAAAAGGGGTATGAGCAACTTGCTCATTTAGTAAATGAGCAATTGATGATGTGGCATACATGTGATTGGATAATCATTAAAATGGTTAGTTGTCCAATGTATCACATGCATGCCACATAATCAATTGCTCATTTACTAAATGAGCAAGTTGCTCATATCCCTTTTACCCTATATATATATATATATATATATATATACACACACACACACACACACACACACACACACAAGAATAAGCAAAATATGACTCCAAAATATATTGTACCTAAAATGGATGCCAATAAATCATCATCTTGAGGAATAAGATAATCATTATTCCGTCTCTTTCTTGGCATTCCAGAAGTCTCAGGCGAGATGCTAGTTTGCAGATCTGGTGTAGTCTCTGTTAAACGACGCTTGTGTCCGGAAAGGTTACTGATCCTGTCAACACTGCCATCAGATTCTGTGATACCTTTCTCAGTAGTTTGCTGCCCTAGATCATTTGGAATGTTGAAATGTCCGAATGGAGCAAATAGCATTTTTTCAGGTTCTGAAAATTCAGAACTTGAAACGAAGTTGCTAGATAGGTTCATTGGATTATTAACAGTTGAAATGGATCCTACAAACACATCTCTTGAGTTCCCTTGCACCCCTCTGTCGGTATCAGTAGTAACAGTCGAGTGGAAATCTCCACCTGACAAAATTACAGAAGGATTTAATATGCACATGATTACATTTATATATAATGCAGACAGAAAGAAAGAACAGAAGTAACTGAACTACCTTGCATCCCCACTGAAGATCCAGTGAAATTTATTTCCTTATCTGCCATTGGTGTCTCTAGATTGCAAGGTTGAGCGCTTTCTGTCAAGCCCGTATCCCCTTGAGGGATTAAGTTTGTTTGATTGGACTCTGAGGTACAGGATCTCAATTGAAAGTCGAAGCTGAAAGGATTTATATCGGTTGTCTTAATAGAGTTAGCATCTTTAATTATACCCTGTTCAAGATCTGTCTGACTGCCTTCAATACCAGATTCTTTTTCTGCTAGACAATTAGGTCCTGTTTCATTCAAAATAGAAGTGGAGAGCTCAGTTGACTCAATATGCATGCTGTTTCGTGCATCCAGAGAAGTTGCACCTAAAGGTTGTAATGCTTCAGAACCTGTGGTTTTATCAGTCGAAACTAAAAGCAAGGCAGCATCGGCAGGAAGAGTATCATCCAAATTTAGATCCTTCGCTTCATCATGCATTAGACCATTGTCATTCACTGAATCAGATGATGGTATAACCCCGTCCTGTGGACCTGTAGCATCAGGCTTAGGCTCAGACAATACTGAAGTAGGAGAGGATGTAAATTGAGGAATATTAGTCAATTTAGGGCTTGTTGATGCTTCATTTATAGGATCATTATTGACTGCATCAGAGCAGTCAACTTCTTGATTTACGGCCTTGCTGCCCTCAAGAGCAGTATGCTGAGAAATTTCCTGCAGATTAGGGGCAGGAACATCTTGGGTGCTTGTGCGAACTGGTTCCTCCAATAGTCCAGGTGTGGATGGAAAATTAGTAGATCCATTAAACTCTGGAGATGGAGGATCCATATCAACATCAAGGGATGGACCTCCAATATGATCATCGGGTAAAAACACTTCATTCAGGTCAGGAGTTTGAATGTTGAAGATTAGTCGATGAGAAGAGTCATTTGCATTTGAGTTCTCAACATCTGATACGACCTGTTTACCACGGTAATTGGAAAGGAGTTTTGATAAGTCCGTCGAAGCTTCATTGTCCCTATCCTCAGGCCATACACGTTGATCTTCACCGACATCCATTTTAGTAACATCCACAGCACCTTGGCTCTGGTGCACATTACTGGGAAAAAAGTTACAAATGTGAAAATAAGGCACTGAACATGAAAGTAACAATACAAGAGGCAAAAGACCATATGAAATAATACTAGTTATTTCCCAAAGAGTAAAAGAAATTAACCTGTTCCTTGATACCAGAGAAACGGAAGAATGCTGGACTGTGAGATTGTTATCCAAGAATAAATCCTGCAAAGAAAACCACAAATACAGTACATCAGGATGATTGAGAACCAGGATTTTTTTTATCTGTATTAATCCTTCAGTTTTGTTCTTTACAATATCAACCAACATACTAAAGTCAAACAATCAATGGTTACCTCATCTAGGTCCAAATTGATCTGAGAAGCATCACCATCACCAAATCTCTCTGTACACAAATATTAGCATATAAAATCTATATCAACTGGACACATGTAGCCACACTCTAAAGGACAAGAGCTTATTGGAAAGAAAAAATAACCCACCATCTAGTCCAAATTGTGATGTTGTGTACCCAGAACCATCCAAAGTATCCTGAAGTGTAATCTGCTCTCTTGTACTAACATGGCGATCATCAAAGTTACTGTACAGAATGAAACCAATAAGAAACAATGCAAGCAAAAAAAAAAAAAAAATGTCATCACAAACAAATAACAGTACACATCAGACAGCTGCATAGATTTAATAAGAGGTGAAACTCACCCAGTAAGCAAAGCACTGTCTGGTAGCTCAAAATCATCAAGATCAAAAGTTTCTGGGAGTGTGATGGAATGATAAGGTGCAGTTGACTCTTCAGGTGGAAGATCAACTGCAGTCGACCGAAAAGCTTGCTTTACCTTAAGCAGAGCCTCACTACAGTCATGGAAAAGATAATTCACCTTTCGGGAATATATCCTCACCACACCAAGCAAGAGATGGCTAGATAATCGAAGAGCAATTGGTACTTCAGGAAAGAGAATTGAATCTGTTAATGGAAAAGGAATAGGTAAAGATGCATTAAACAACCAATCGAATGATTAAATAAACACATAAAATAAATGGAGACAACTAAAACCAGTGAGCTAACCCCCCCCCCAAAAAAAAAACTAATAATAATAATAATAATAGATTCCTTATAGCGAGGAATATATGTAGCATATTACAAGAAGACTATTACATGGATTACACTGGACCCACCAATTACGTCATTCATCTGAAAACCTAGGTCTGCGCCTTTCACTAACTATATGGCAAACTAACTCGAGTGACTCCGGAGAAAATGAGAATCTAAGAGATGCTAATAAACTTCACAACTTCACAGCTTCACTTGCTTTAGGGATTTAGTTTTCCTTCTCTGATGTTGCAAATAAAGAGAGATAAAAAGAGAGGGCTTAAGTTCTCTTTCCTCCTCACTCCTTTCCAAGTGTTTATCCCGGATTACTAACTGAAATTTAGTTCCGATTTAGAGTAAGCTATGAACTTTCTGCATGACAGCTCCCATTCCTATGTTGATTGCAGTGATGCACTTTCACTTTGGCGTTTAAATAAAGAGTTCTAAATTGGGGAATTCAGATTTTCTACTTGGCTATAATAGAATATTAAGGGCCTACAATTCGTGAATATTTTACAACGAGTCCCAACTTTTCTTGGCAATACCAGGAAAACCTGGACGTAAGTCATTACCTCCATGGTTAAGAAGGAACCTGTGAATAAATATGAATACGAATTATACTCTTAACTCCTTGATTAGTTGACCCCTAACACTTCACTACACCTTAGGGATTATTTCTCATACGTTGACTGAAGCCCATACTAAAAACCTTTGTGAAACAATAGCTGCTTTCTTCTGTTGGCATTTCTTGCTCCAATGTTTGTATAGCCTTTTATACACTCATGCATATGGTGTTGAATTCACTGTGAGTTGGAATTATATTAAATTTTAGCTGATATAAAACAGTAACATATGAAATTCTCATCTACGCATATTACATGACATGTGATTGTGTTGTGCACTGGTATATGATGTAAACTTAATCCAAAGTAGAGAATTTTTCAAGAGTATTAGAAGATTAAGTTTACCAACATGTACCGCGGATTAAATCAGAAATTAAAACTAATGATTGGTTAATGAATTTTCAAGATATGAAATAGTTTAACAAGCCAATTAAAGATTCAATCCTAACAATCAATAATCATATACCTAAGCGTTCTTAGCAAGTAAAATATGCAATAATGATTTGAAATCTAATGAGCAAGTAGAAGCACATACTCTCAATATTTGTGGACGACAGATAATTCGAATAATATTATAAAGACGATCGGCAGTAACAAAAATAATAGAGAAGTGGAAAATGGTTATTGGGACTCGAAGCACGTGTAGCAACGAAAAGGAGGTTGCCGATAATGTGTTGCAATGGAGGAAGATGGTCGGGGATGTTGGCGGCCGTCAACGAAAGCAGGGGCTGCGCTAGGACATGAAGGAGGAGCAGTGAAGGGGGGGGCGTCGGGATGGCTGCGGTTGACAACTGCCGGGGAAGGCGGTTGTCGACGGGGGTTGGATTTGGGGTTGACGACGACGACGGTGGAGAATCAGTTGGAGTCGTGGGTGGTGGCTTCGAGAGATCGGGAGAGGATGGCGGCAAGGGAATCAGGAGTATTGGAGGCTATGGGGGTTTAGGAGATAGATGCGGCGATCGGAGATGGTGGTCGACGAGGTGCTTCGGGGTGAGGGAAAAGGGTTTCGGTGGAAGTATAGGGAGAAGATGAAGAGGAAGAAAGGGGAAGTGGCAGCTAAGGGAGGAAGGGATTAGGGTTAGGATTAGATAGTAATTTGAAAATTTAGGAGTGTAGCTTAGGGCTTCTCACAAACCCTAATCTTCTCTCAATTGTCTCACACAAAAAGAGGGATGAAGTACAACAACTCAATCACAATAATTTTAGTCAATCAAAAGCATACCTTCTCATTATTCTCAATACCTATATATAGGCTCAAAACAAAATCTCAATAAATATCTCTAAAATATTATAATGCAGAAAATAAAAGGTGCAAATCGTGAAACTACTACATATGGCTAAAATATCCAAAAACAAATTAAATTTGCTAAAATAAAGATAACTATGCTACTGAAGTAGTCATTCTAGACGATGTCTGCGCTGACAAAAAGCACCCAAATCATCTCGAACCAATGTCCTCGTCATTCTCTCCGAGTGGGAGAGAGCTTGAACCAGTCAAATCAAAACCAGTGATCCTGTCATAGTGCTCCAAAATATCTGGATCCAATCACTGGAACTCCTCACGATCACTCCAAGTGTTCTCCAAATCCGACTTGTTTTTCCATCTCACCAAATGCCTATGAATATCACTATCTTTAGTAGAGATTATCTAATAATCTAAAATATTATCCAATTTTTTTGTCGGTGGATAAGTAATATCAGGAAAAGGAAAAAATGTGGGAATCTCATCATTAGGCTGTAGGATAGCCTCATCTATAAGATAATTTCTAGGGTTAAATTTTAAGCCTTCATAGGGTACTAGATCCTCAATATTAAAAGTCTTACTTATACCAAAACCTTCAGGAAGGTCAACGACATAAGCATTAACATTGATTTTATGCAAAATTTTAAATGAGCCTGGAGCACGTGCATTCAATTTCTTGAAGGATCCAGCTGGAAACCATTCCGAACAAATCCGAACCATCACTTAGTCACCAACATCAAAAATTTTAAATTTCCTTCTAGTATCTGCTATTAACTTGTAGTTAAAATTATTCTCATTAATTACCTTGAAATTTTTTCTATGCAAATCATGAATGTGGGATACAAATGTGAATGCAGACTTTGAGACTATGATGTTCTAACACGGGGATAAAACCTATGGGGTGCCAAGTAACTTGGGAAGAAAGTGGTGCTTAGGTACATTCAATGGAGGTAATTGGATCAATCGAATACAGTTGAGAAACTGGTCATCCTCTTCTTTACCGAAGTCATCACTTACGTGAAGTGCATAAGTAAACTCATTATTGGTCTCATTAGTAATGACGGCGATACCTTCTACGATGTTGATCCTACTGAAACTAGGACAGTTGCCAACAACATAACTGCATTTCTTGCATTTATAGCACTCGGTGAGAGGATCAATTTTAGAGCAGTCTCTTTCAGTGTTCTTATCCTTGTTGTCATTTCTAGGTGGATAGAAATTTCACGTAGGCTGGCTTGGATAAAACTTGTTAAGATACTGAGAAGAGAGAGCTCAGGCCTAGAGGGGTCAGTAAACGTCGTTCTAAAGGAATGATCTCTCGAATAACTAGACTTGAAGGGTACTTGTTTTAAGAAAATCCATATCAAGGACAAGGGCATAAGCTGTGGCCAATGAGTCCATCATTTCTATGAATTAGCTCATTTCTAAGATCAACTCGTATACTAGCTCTGAACCTAGAGAGAGTTTGTTCTTCTCTCTCTTTACCTAAGGCATTGCACCAAATGAGAAAGTCGTCAAACTTATCAACATACTCTTAAGTGGATTTGCTTCCTTGATGGAGTTGGTTCCACAAATCTAGCAATCTGGTGTGGAAGGACAATGGCACATATCTCTCGGTGAGCTTCCCTTTCATGGCTATGGACATCAGACCTCGGTCTCTGCAGGCGTGTTCAAGATTGATTCAGTGTTGTTAAGTTTTACCAGTCAATTTCATCGTGTCAAATTTGACCTTCAGGGTTTTGCTTATGTCAAACCACACGGAATAATGGTCCATAACACGGATCCAATCGAGATAAATTTGGGGTTCCATGCGGTCTTCAAAGTGGGAAACATCAGCCTTAACGTTCTTCTTGTATTGTTCGTCAGGGTCACAATCTTGACGTTGACTGTCACGATCATTCTTAAGGAATCTGTCGATTAGCATCAAGCTGTTGATTGACCTTAGCAAGAGTTGCTTGAATAGTAACTAGGGTAGTGGAAATGTCAGTGTTGTCCATAGGCGAAATTTGGGAAAAGGTGACAAAGTGGACCTAAACTTTTTTTAAATGACCTAAAGCTTAGGATGCAAATAATTCCTAAATGCAACTAATACCTTTTTTTTAATCTGAAACGATCTAAAATAATAATCCTAAATGAATGCAAAAACTATAGTTAAATGACACAAGAACTAGGGTTTTAAAACCTTCGCCCTAATACCAAAATGATGTAAACTTAACCCTAAGTAGAGGATTTTTCAAGAATACTAGAAAATTAAATTTACCAACATGTAACGGGGATTAAGTCAGAAATTAAAACTAATGGTTGGTTGATGGATTTTCAAGTTATGAAATAGTTTAACAAGCTCAATTAAAGATTCTATCCTAAATATCAATAATCATATACCTAAGCGTTCTTAGCAAATAAAATATACAATAATGATTTGTACTCTAATTGGCAAGTAGAAGCACACACTCTCATAATTTGTGGACGACAGATAATTTGAATAATATTATAGAGACAAACGGCAGTAACACAAAAAATGGAGAAGTGAAAAAGTTACGGGGGCTCGAAGCACGTGTAGCAGCGGAGAGGAGGTTGCCAATAATGTGATGCGGTGGAGGAAAATGGTGGGGGATGCTGACAGCCATCGATGGAGGCAACAAGGCTGCGCCAGGACGTGGAGCAGCGAAGGGGGGCGTCGGGACGGGATGGTTGCGATTGACGACAGCAGGGGGCAATTGACGACGGGGGTTGGATTTAGGGTTGGCGATGACGACGGTGAAGGGGCGACAACGGTGGGTAATGGGGTGGTGTTGTGGGTGGTGGCTTCGGGAGATAGGGAGAGAGGGGAGAGGATGGGGGTAAGTGAGTCGGGAATATTGGAGGCTATGGGGGTTTGGGAGATAGAGGCGACAGTCGGAGATGGTGGTCGACGAGGTGAATCAGGGTGAGGGAAACGGGTTTCGGTGGAAGTATAGGATGAAGATAAAGAGGAAGAAAGGGGAAGTGGCGGCTGAGAGAGGAACGGATTAGGGTTAGGGTTAGACAATAATTTGGGAATTTGGGGGTGTAGCTTAGGGCTTCTCACAAACCCTAATCTTCTCTCAATTGTTTTCACAAAAAAATGGATGAAGAGCAAAAAAAACTCAATCACAATAATTTTAGTCAATCAAAAGCATAACTTCTCATTATTCTCAATGCCTATATATAGGCTCAAAACAAAATCTTAATACAAATCTCCAAAATATTATAATACAGAAAATAAATGGTGCAAATTGTGAAACTACCATATATGGCTAAAATACCCCAAAATAAATAAAAATTGCTGAAATAAAAATAACTATGCTACTGGAATAGTCATTCTAGATGATGTCTGTACTGACAGAAACGCCCAAATTGTTTCAAACTGATGTCCTCATTAGTATATCGTGAGTATGACCCTGTTTTTGTGTCCCTCAACCATGAGTATGGTAGCCCATTTGTAGACTTCCAAGTGGGATAGTACTGTCTAAAGACTCCACTAGAAACATCCCTGAAAGTGGACTCATTGTACTACAACATTACATGAGAAGTTACAACTTACAAGTGACAAGAAACCTTATTTGGGTATATACCAAATTACCAATAGCCAAGGCTACTACCTATGAGTGGTCCTGTGTTTGTAGAACTTAAGTGGCCCGATCAGGCGATTCAAATAAGAGTAATAGATCACTGGCTTGTAGAAATAAAAAATTTCAAATCACTTTTGAATACTATTGTCAATAAATTTTCAAATTATTATTATATATTTTTCAAAATAAAGTTAATAGATTTTTCCTAGATTTGGAGCCTTTAGGAATCATCAATATGATGTATTTCCTGAGTAACACAGTTGTTCCACGTACGTCACAATTTTTTTAAATCTCCATAAAAACAATCACACAATACTAGCTTGTATTAAAGGATCACTTACAGTTGTAGTATGGATATTTTGACGGTTTGTTTATGAACGGTCATCATTTTTTTCTTTTCCTATCATTAAAAATACATATTTTGTGTAGCTAAATTATTGGATTGAAGGAGTTACCCACTGACATTCAAGCACACCTAAATAATTATTGAAATTTTTCGAAGTAGCACATCGAATCATAGAAGGGATGATATATAAAGAATTTGCTTAAATGATATAAAGGTTTGTACTAACGCTGAGTAAGTTAAATTATCGTATCGAATACCTTGGGATTGAATGTTGTCACTATGAAAGGGATGAATATGGATTTATGCATGTGAAACTTATGGATATATGTAATTACATCTTGCCAAGCAATTGTATTCAAGCAAAAGCAACACATATAAGGGAGACACTGTCGAAAATTTTAGTGACATACTTAAATTGATGATGATTTAATTATTAAGCTCAAGCTCTAAATTGATAAATGAAAAGATGTTACTACCGTGCTCAACCCAAGTTAGTGGGTAATCATGGCTCAAGAAGTTATCATCAGCAAATTGTTTTACATCGTAACCCAAGTTCGAAACCCACCGACTGCACATATTAGAGCATCTGTAGTCGTTGGCTAAATATGCATATTTGGTAAAAAAATCGCTGCAGTCATCTGCTAAATATGCATATTATGCTACAGTAGATTGCTATAAATGAGAGCGGATATGAGAATTATGCATATTATACAGAATGCAACATGAAGTTGCGTCCGACGAAAAAAAATTAATTTTTATTCCTCTGACGCAACTTCACATTGCATCCCTCAAGAAAAAAATAATTAACCATAATAAAAAAAATAATTAACCGTAACAAAAAAAAACTAAAAAAAATCAACAAAATGTCAGACGCAACATGACGCAACTTCATGTTGCGTCTGACCATTTTGTTGATTTTTTTTAATTTTTATCCAAAAAAAATTCCCAAAAATGTCAGACGCAACATGAAGATGCGTCTGCCATTTTTTTGATTTTTTTCCTCTTCCGACGCAACATGAAGTTGCGTCCATCTATTTTGGGTTTTTTTTCTTCCGTCTGATCTAATCTGAGATTTTTATTATTTTAAATTAAATTGGTAAAAAATAGCATTCGACGACTGCAGCACAATAGCCAAATGCTATATGCATTTATCCATATATGCATAATTTACACAATGACAACTGTGGATGCTCTTAAATGCAGATTTAAAAATAAAAATACCTCTGCCAGATTTGTAAGGAGAATAGAAATAATTGCTATTGATGTTCTTGATATTGATTGCTAGGGTTCATAAGCCAATTTATACTAGTGGAGTCCACACAGAGGGAAAAACTTGTTGAAGAAGAAAATACTATAGAAGAAAATACTTGCCTAGAAAAAATATAAAAAGGAAAAAATAAGAGAAACAAAGAGATAATAATATTGAAGATACTTTCTATATGTATACGCATTCATAAATGTTAACAGTGTACCGTCCAGGTCTTGGCCCACCAAAAAAAAAGCCCTCAACCTACGGGGGCATATTAGAATATAAATATTAAACCCTAACTCTTATCACAACTTCGAAATTTTGGTCTACCGATCTTTCGCAGTATATTTGCATGTGCTTCTTAAACTATAAATGGTTGCCACTTTCCCACTTGATATGTTCACTTGTAACTCAATAAGCTACTAGGGATCCGCTTTTTGCTTGGATGGAAGTCATCTTCCAGCCCATCAGGTTTCTTGCATTTTCAAAGAAGTTAAGGCACTCTTTAACATAAATAACAGTCCTAAAACACAAGTTAAAGTGATGTTCACTACCTTTCGTACAAACAATTACATACTTAAAAGAAATATGAATTAAATATTTCCTGTATTCTCTCTTCTTTTATAACCGAACAAGAAAGCAATCTTTTGAATTCACTAAATTTTTAATCTTTAAGTGTACAAAGGAAAAGGAGAAGTATCTTATAAGGGATCAGCTCTGCAACCTTTTTTTATTGGTAAAGTTCCTCTGCAACGTTGCTTGTAGTAGTTTCATGGAAGCAAGGCTGCCATTCAATGAGATAGCTCCAAATGAGCAAGCTTAGTTAATTGTAAATAAAATCTCACACTATCTGCAACTAACTAATAAAGTTAGTCACAATAGACAATTGATTAATTCACCTCGGAATTCCACCTATCAATTAAGAATATGTTGGATTTTAACTATAACTTCATGGCAGTTCATCTCCCCTTTACTTGTGAATAAAAGCTTATGCACCTTCGGCTTTGGAAAGAATTGACTATTCGCATTCTATATTTCTAGAATTTATGGTTTCCTAGACCAAAAATTAGACCCTAGCAAACGGATGGGTCGTGACAGGTTGATTTTTGTGCATCTTCAGTTCAGCTAACAAGGAGAAAAAGCAGAGAGTAATGTTTGTGTTCACCTATCAGAAGTTATACCCATAAAATATTTTATTTTTACTATTCTTAATCTTGGCAGAAGAGTGTATGTATAAACAGTGGATCATGACAAATTATGTAACAGTTCTGTGGATCTTCGGATCTTCGGTGCAAGTGCAACCAACAAAGACAAAACGCAACGAGTCATTTTTTTGTTCGCCGGTGATTAAAAACCAACGGCGCAACAAAATATCCATAAAATACTTTTTTTTACTATCTATAGTCTTGATTTGAAGAGTGTGTGTGTGTGTGTGTGCATACACTTATATTTTTACTATTCTTAATCTTTGATTTTAAGAGAGAGAGTATGTGTGTGTGTCTTTACTATTGTAACCCCAATGATAATCCATGCAGATACAAAGAGCATGTGATATTTAATCTTTTTCTTTTATATTAAAAAACTTTGAGAATCTGTAATCACATTTAGCATTTACCTACTAAAGGTAGTTCGAATGAATATTAAACTAGCTATATATCCTACCAAGGATAAGAGATGGATGGAAGGGTAACAAAGGCAGTTGACGACTTTCATTCATAAAAATATTGTTCTTGATATTTCTTAATTAACTACAATTTCCAAAATCAACTATACCTCTGTTATGTAGCTGCCTATGGTATATATACTTTTGATAACAATAAATGTTAAAGCTTATCCAATTTGAGCAATTTGATTGGATCATAGCGTTGCTTATAAGAAACCTATGCAAGCAAGGTGGTTGTTGAGAATGTGAACTCATTTCAAAAGTCAACTTCGGATAGTTTGCAACTCCAATATTATCATTTCAAGCCATCATATCTCACATTCTCACACTAACACAAACTGTTAAAATTTTGTACCAATACTCACCTAGGCAAGGGGTCGAAATGACTCAGTTTCTGATATCATATTCATCATCTTTCACTTTGTTCCTATTTCCAACTTTTTCTCACTCATAACTCCATCTAAATAAGGTGACTGATATAAATAAGGGGAACTTGAATATTCCTAGAGGTGGCAACAAGCACTGATTATGTGATGACCCTACTTTATTTAGGTTCAAGGTTTTCGATCTACAGCCTCAAACTAACAATTCTTTATAGGATAAATCCCACTAGTAAGAGACCTAATATAAATATTAAATCGTCACCCTTACCTCAACTTCGAAGTTTTGGACTACTGGTAGGGTCTTTCACAGGAAGAAAGTTGATAAAATATAGCGACAGGGTCAAGTATAGAAGGCTCTAAAGCACGGATACTTCACGGAGGGTGTCATCCCCGTATCAAATACCTATCCGATACTCGTGTCCCCGTATCCTGCATTTTTTATTATCCAACTATTTGATACAGCTGAAACTTGTTTCACTATTTGAATTGTCTGCTTATATTATATTGCTTATGAACTTACTTTGTTTACTTATGTTATTACTTATGCTTATGAACAATTATTGTAGCCTTCATGGATTATCTTATTTATGTTAAATGAATGATATTTACCATTTCCTTATTAACAAAAGATATTATTTAGTTACACACACACACAGCCGTATCCCAGCCATATCCCGTATTCTACTTTTTTGAAAATCGTTGTATCCCCCGTATTCGTATCCCCGTACGCATATCGCCATAACCGTATCGGTGCTTCATAGATAGAAGGCATTGTCCTAGAACATTCAACATTGCTTTGTAGAGGTCATCAACACGGAGCTCCCTAGAGGTAAATTTACCCTCAAGTATCTAACTCTCACCCCGTCAAACCAAGATTTATGACCCAAATGATATTTCAAGTTGCCATATATAAAATTAGAATATAATGCGAAGTTGTGTGTGTCTGTGTCTGTGTAGAGAGAAAGAGAGAATGGAAGGAAATGTGACATAGGAGGAAATTGGCACCCTAAAAATCCTACCGTCTCCTCTCAAATGCATGATCCACTGTTCAAAGTGTTGAACATGTCATAAACATAAGAGGAATAAATATTATCAAAATTTGATATGTTACGCTTATGCACTAAGTGGTCGCAATTGTTCTATTGCTGAAAACCTTTCATTTTGCAACATCATTGATGAGTGGGAAAAACATGTTCAAATGATGTGAGAATAAGTTTTTAGTGCACCATTGGAGGGAACTTCCTCCTGTGCCATAGGACCTTCCCTAATCTCTCTATCTAGAGAGATTACAAAAAGTCCTGCGGCATAAGAGAAAATTTTCTCACGTGGCACATCAATCCCCCACTATCAGAATTCATGATCCACACCGTTCAAGTTGATCATCATGAGTGATGTAAAATTACTGCATTTGAACATATTTTTTCCACATCAATGAGGTTGCAATATGAACAATTTTTTCAACAATAGACAAAACATATTCAACTTTGATAAAATTTCTTCCTCTTATGTTTTAAGTTTTTTGATATGCTGAACTTTTAAAACGGTATGGATCATGCATTTGGGAGGAGGGGGGAGGGGGTAGGATTTTTATGGTGGCACCTATGCATTAAATGCACCAAAAAGCAAAAGTAAACACCAATCTCAATGCATTTCCAATGATTAGAAAAGTGTTAAATATACTTTTAGAATTAAATGAAAAGTGTGTGTGTGTGTGTGTATAAAATGAACCTTTCGTTGGGCACTGGCCTCCATGAGCACTCAGCCTTCGGGTCTTGACGATCCGAACCATTCACATTGATCTACACGTCTAAATTAGTCTAAATATGTAAAATCAAGTCATTTGAAATTCATTTTCCCATGCATCATGTGATTATAAAAAAGATATTCAGCCATACAATTTTGAGGGGACTCTATTATATAACACACACACACACACACACACACACACACACACACACAGGCCTAATGTTCTCAATGAACTAAGTATCTCAATGAACTAAGCAAGTAAACATAATAGCAAATAAATGTATTGCTAAATGAAAGGATAATAAATCATGGAATAATATCTTACTATTTGTAACTCTCGCATGCAATAAAATTAGGAAAAATTGTTGGGATGTGAAATAAATTGGTGGTGAAAACATTTATCTACATAGAATCCCAACAATACCAATACAAGTTTATATGAAAGGTCATATAATTATCGGCATTGTATACACTGTTTTAAATTTCCTCCAATACTGCCAAAATTTTGTTTCGGCTAGCTTGTCGATACGAAATCACATATTTTATACTCTACATCATTTTGGACCGAAATGTATAGATTTCGGCAAAAATATTGCAAAAATTGGCAAAATATCAACCAAAATAGACACAAATGTTATTGTGAATATATTTTAAAAAATTGTTTTACTTTTTGCATAATATCTTTCAATATAGGACCTTAAGCTAAAATAATGTGATAATTTTGTATCGTTATTGTTTGTATATATGCAAAGTCAATTAAGTTTATTAACTAATACATTTTTTTCCTAATCAATGCAAATTCAATTTAGTTATATATTTATATTACATTCTCTTCTATATTACTGTTAAATTATGCGAAAATTTACCGTAATTGATTCATGTCATTAGTTACATTATACAGTTTTATGTGATAAATGACATGTAGGACATATAATATCTTATTTATTAACAAAAAAAATATTTATTGAGTATAGAAAATGAACATCCAATATGATCACATTTCCCCCAGATCTCTGATATCTTCAATCATAGACGAAACACCCCTTGACGAGACAAGTCTGAAATCCGAGATTTAAAACCATGATTGTATACAAGCATGTTGGAAAAAGGTTTATATGGGATCATGGATCTATACATAATGCAACATAAAAAGCATTCACAACTTTCAACATGTTGCTCAACAAAATTAGTTCACATTTAAGTAAATACAAAATCTCAATTTGGTAAGGGGTTGGGTATGTGGATCAAGACTAGGATTCAAAAAAGTTTAAAAGGAACCCTTGGCTGATACTGGCACTCTTAAATAGGTGTATGTTATTGCATTAGACTACAAATGGAGATCATCACAAGGATCTAAAAGAAAGTACTTTTACACTCTTGCCTGACAATAATACTTCAATGTACAAGGACAAAAAATATCACTATGAGAATTGCATCTAAACACAACACTTAGAACAAACACATCAAATGCTACACAACTAGCATTGTCACAAAAACCTGTTACCTTGACCCGGCCCGAACCCGGTATTGGACAAAAACCGACCTAATTTACTGCGAGTTGGGTCCAGGTCCTCAAATAGACACCATTGACATTTTCGGGTCAGATTTGGGTCCGCTCAAAATGGACCCAACTCAGACCTAAAGCCGTAACACTCACTGTTCCCCGCTCCCCTCTATCCGGACACGATGGGTAGTATTTTTTAAGAGGACACAAACCTGGTTCTCACGAGTTAGGTCTACGTCCAATATTTAGACCCGTATAGGAACAGGTTCGAGGTCTGAATAGTGCAGGGTCCGATCCGACCCGATACCAGTGCTACACACAATCCATTTCAATGTATTATTTCTAGGATTCCTCGTGCCTTCCAATATTTTCATGGCTGCTTTTAGCTGCCCATGCTTCTTAACCTAAAATACAATTTAAAGATCTAAGCTGATTAAACTAAACTTTGCTCGTGTTTCCCACAGGTTTACAAGATCGTAATGAATGACTAAGATACTCAACCAAAAGAACTGTGAATGTTTCATAGACATAGTTTGTAAACTAGTTTTGATCTCTATTTTCAGGGACATTCGGCAAGAGAAAAATGAGTGGAAGTATGGAAGTGGAGGAAAATAACTTTCAATGTGTATGTGGCAAAGTGAAAGTGGGGGAGTCTAACCTTCCCAGTTTCACAGTTTTACACTTCCCTTCCACTTTCACCTTGCTAAATGCCCCTCAGTGTAATAACCTGTGTGGTGGTGGTGGTGGTTGGGGATGTATTTGTTGAAGTGGATGAGCTAAATCTCTTTTCTAGCATATAAACACAAAATGCAAAACAACACCAATAATAACAATGATATCATAAATTAATAATAACACTAAACCAATAAGGCTATTTTTGGGAACAAAGTTAAGTTAGGATAACTGGAGTTATCAAACTTAACTTTACAAAATTCTAGTTATCCTAACTTTGACTTGTTTGGAACTCATATTGAAGTTAAGATAACTGCAATCATCTCACCCCAAAAGTTGAGATTGCACTTATCCTTCTCTTTTCTTAACTGGGTGTCTTGCTCTTTCTTCCCAAACATCATGTTTGAAAGTCAAGACCTTAACTTTGTTCCCAAACAGCACCTAAACATCCAACACTAACTGAAGGATCTTCTAAACCTTCTAAACTTAACAAATTCCAAGTCCACTACAGGTCAACTCACCATAACTAAACCAACATACAAACACAAAAAGAAAAAGATAACAACAACAATAATTTCAAAATTTTAGCAAAAAAGATCGATGCACCAACCTACAGAAACCCCAATATCGGTATCCGCCACCTGATTCTTCCTCAACTTCCGCTCCAAATGCGCCGCTATCCATATCGTCCCTAACGGCCCTTTCTTTGCCAAAATAAACTGCGAATAGAACATCTTTTCCAAAAATCAACTCCCTTAAAATCCCATCTGAAACCTTTCAAAATCCCACCTTTCCAAACCCTAGCTCACTATCAGCTCAAAAAACCCCAAAATTCCACGAAAATGAATTGCAAGTAGAACGCCTTTCCCCAAAATCGACTCCCCTAAAATCTCACCAAGATCCCGACTTTCCAAACCCTAGCTCACTTCCACCTCCAAAAAACCCCCAAATCGCTCCAGATCCAACTCCCCAAACCCTAACCTCGAAGAACCACCAAATTCGAGCTCAGGTGATGGAAATCTAACCAGATTTTTCCGAATCTCGTCGCCGAAACCCTAGAACTCGTCGGAATCGAACGAATTTAGGGAAAGAAATGAGGGGGAAAAAAAAGGAAAATAGTTAGAAAAGTGGTTGGCTTTTTCTCTTTTCAGTAAAAGACTTGCCTTGTTTCACTTGAGTACTGTGAGTATAAATTAAAATAATAATGCGATTTTTTAGGGCATTTGAAAATTTGAAATTTCGTGGCCAAAATTTTTGACCGCGTAGCGAAAACTCTTGGCCGAAACTAGCCGTTGGATTGTTCTATACTGTGGGCATCTGACCGTTGATTCAACTTCTCGCGATAATTTGATGGGATCTGTAAATTTTATTGGGTAGTGGTGCACGTGCAGCTCACGTGTTTTGGAAGATCGGGGATAAAGAGTATTTTGGCGATTTCGGTGAGTAAGTTGAAAAGTGGATCTTGGTTTTGGACCAGCGAGAAGTGAGCGTGGTGAGAAAATAAACAAGGACTAGATTTGCCCGTGGGCACGTGCCTACGGCACATCTTTGAAACGATACAACACACGAAAAAGCCTTATAAACAGTAAAACAACAATTATATAGTTCAAGTTTGAATAGTATGATAATAATTAGTTGTAAATAAAAGTCTATAAGTCTATTAGTATATGTTGAAAAATAATTATAAATGAGGGTGTAAAATCCAACTTCTTAGAACTTCAAAGATGAAAAATGATGAAATTTAAATATTGAAGAGATATTTGTTATTTTCAATATAACATGTGCAATTAAAAAAACATAAAAATTCTGAAAATTTTACAAACCTGAAATCTTAAAATCTAAATTTCTAAGTAAATAAAGAAAGAATGGGAGAGAGGGGGAGAGAGATAGAAAGAGAAAAATATGAAAAAATGAAGAGAGGAGAAAGAGATAGTAATAAAGTAATGAGTTTTTTAGTTTTGAGGGGGAAAATTTAATTTTGGGGTTTAAAATTTTGGACGGGAAAATATGTTTTATGAGAATCAATCTAGGCCATTGGTTTTAGGCGAGATTGAATGAGAGCCACTTGATAGCTTTCTTTGTAATTTATTATATAGATAAAGAAAGGATGGGAGAGAGAGGGAGGGAGATAAAAGAGAAAAATATGAAAAAGTGAAGAGAGGAGAGAGAGATAGTAATAAAGTAATGAGTTTTTTAGTTTTGAGGGGGGGGGGGGGGGGATTTAATTTTGGGGTTTAAAATTTTGGGCGGAAAAATATGTTTTATGAGAATCAATCTAGGCCATTGGTTTTAGGCGAGATTGAATGAGAGCCACTTGATAGCTTTCTTTGTAATTTATTATATAGATATGTGGTAGGAGTACAGAAATGCCCTTGGTATGTTGTGTGCTATCGATCCCTAATCTCTGATATTCTCATAGAAAGTTAGGGTTGTCATTTGTAGACATTCAACCATCTAATCTCAATCAATCAATTTTAAGTGGGAAATATATTAATCATTCATTTTTCTCAACTGTTATTAGTTACCATAATATCCTAAAAGTTCAAATTTATTTACAACATAATTATTTACAAAATTGACACTAATATAAAATAAAAGTTTGTGTCAGTAGAGATAATTTGTAAAAGGTATGAGATTAATAAAGGAGCTCTCAGGCCAGATTACATCCTATTATTTACTGTATAAAAAATAAATTAAATAAAACGTGCATCACGTGGAGATTGCTATTTATATAATAAAACACAAGACAATTTGAAAAGGGAAAAAAACTATCAAGTGGTTTCCCTTCAATTGAAACAAAATCAGCAGTTCAAATTCACCCCTCCCAAAACATATTTGTTTCCACAAAAAAGTTCCCCCCCCCCCCCCAAAAAAAAAAAATAAAAAAATAAAAAAACTCACTACTTTATTACTATTTCTCTCCTCTCTTCACTTTTTCATATTTCTCTCTTTCTCTCTCCATCTCTCTCTCTCTCTCTCATTCTTTCTCTATATTACTCAGAAATTTAAATTTTCAGATTTCATGTTTGTAATTTTTAGATTTTTTATGTTTTTTTTTATTGTTCATGATACATTGAAAATAACAAATATCTCTTCAACAGTTAAATTTTATTATTTTTCACCCTCAAAATTCTAAGAAGTTGGATTTACACCCTTATTCCTAATTTCTTTCAACATATACTAATGGAAACATAGACTTTTATTTACAACTTATTATTGTCATTCTATTCAAATTTAAGCTTCATAATTGTTGTTTAACTGTTTACAAGGCTTTTTATATGTTGTATCGTTCTGAAGACGTGCCGTAGGCACGTGCCCACAAACATGTCTAGTCTATATAATAAAACACAAGACAATTTGAAGAAAAAAAAAACTATCAAGTGGTTCCCCTTCAATTGAAACAAAATTAACGGTTCAGATTCACCATCTCAAAACATACCCCCACCCCCACCCCCCCCCCCCCATCCCAAAATAAAAAATAAAAAATAAAAAAACCCATTACTTTATTACTATCTCTCTCTTCTCTCTTCTCTTTTTCATGGTTTTCTTCTCTCCCCCCCCCCCCCCCTCATTCTCTCTCTATTTACTTAGAAATTTAGATTTTCAGATTTCAGGTTTGTAAAATTTTAGATTTTTTATGTTTTTTTTTATTGCTCATGTTATATTAAAAATAGCAAATATCTCATCAACGGTTAGATTTCATCATTTTTCACCCTCAAAGTTCTAAGATCTACACCCCCATTTATAATTATTTTTCAACATATACTAATAGAAACATGGACTTTTATTTACGACTAATTATTGTCACACTATTCAAACATGAGCTACATAATAGTTGTTTTACTGTTTACAAGGCTTTTTATATGTTGTAACGTACCGAAGACGTGCTATATGCACGTGCCCACGGGCAAATCTAGTTTATCCATACTATGCATTTTATAGCAATGAGAGCACTATAGTCGTGTGATATTCTACCACATTTTAGTTTCGCTATAGTAGAATGCTATATTTGAAAGAGAAAAAAATGTAGCAATATGCATATTATAGCGGACAAAATATGATGTTTCGTCCCAAATATTTTATACTATTTTAATCCATCGGATGAAACATTATGTTTCGTCCAAAATATTTTATAATGTTTTTTTTTGGATTGAACGATGTTTCGTTCAATGAAATTAGATTTTTTTTTTAAAATTAACCCCCCCCCCCCCCCCCCCCCCAAAAAAAAACCGCAAACGAAACATCATTTTCGTCTAGAGCTCTGAATTGCAAAAAAAAAAAATTACTGTTTTTTTGGGATTCTATGGGTTTGATTGCATATGATTTTTTTTATGGATTATTGATTGGAACCATTGGAATATATGGATTATTGATTAACTCATATAATTTTCTTTGGATCACTAATCTAAAGGGGAAAAAAATAACCTGAATGAAACTTGGCTTTTGAGATTACGCAAAAGCGTCCGACCAAAAAATAAATAAATAAATAAATTCTCGGACTGATGGTTCGTCATGGTTTCATCATTAAAAAAATAAAAAATTGCTATGATATTTTTTTTAAAATTATAAAAAAGTAAAACCTTTTCTATGGACAGAACATCATGTTTCGTCCGTTCAAATTTTATCTAACTTTGCTATATTTTGTCATTTCATGACTGGAGCAAAATAATTAAATGCTATTTTTAAATATGCGTATATATATCTTATAGCTTGCACAACTGTAGATGCTCTTATAGATAAATTCTACAATAAGAACTAAAGGAACACAGAGGTTAGAAATGACGAAAATGGTAACTGTTTTAGTATATTATTGATCCTACTACATATTAATTTACTTGATTGACAGATAATGTAAAATCAATTAGTTTTTTCTCTTCTTTTTTTTAAACTCACTTTGCACGTCGCTCCTCAAGCCAAGTTATTCTTTATTGGCTCCTTGATATTTTAGACTTGTACCGCCAATGGGTCCAATAGTCAAATATGTTGGATGACGATAAAATATACTTGTAATTAGAAGGTTTCTGATAAATTATATAACTTGCTCGCTGATACAAGAAATTACTCAGATAAGGATCTAACGCTTATTTAACTCTGTTGCTATTGTTTCAATCAACAAATTTGGAAAAATTACAATTAGCAAATATGGAAAAATTACAATCAACAAATCTGGAAAAATTACAATCAATCTAACAATAACTAGGGTTTACAGTTGGATTTGGGGAAAAAACATATTCTAGGAATAGAAGAAGAAAGATTACAGATGAGGATAAGAGAAGTTTGTTACAAATCAGTTAGCTGCCCTCCCTTTACAGTTCTCTCTTATTTATATACATGTGTCCTTCAATTTGCCGCTCTCGACTATGTTCAAAGTAATCTAATACACGTGCACTTCATGTACAGATAAGAATTTTCAAGTCCCCGCGCTTCATTAGCTTTCGCGCGCTCCTTCGTCCTTCACTTGTATCAGAGCCAGTATCAATGTTGCCCCCTTTAAATGGAACATTGTCCTCAAGGTTCAGCTGCAAGTTTGGAAAAGCTCTGGACATTACGAAGGCATCTTCTCAACTATCTTCTGAGCTAGGTAGTCTCTCCCAATGAATTAAGACCTGATCTTTAAACTCCTGACCATTTTTCACTTTGCGCTTGTCCAATACCAAAGCTGGTTGAAAATACAAATTGTCACCTTCTGACACTATAGGCAAGGCTGAAGGAATAGTTGCAGTGTGGTCTCCAAAACACTTTTTGAGCAGGAATACATGAAACACTGGATGAATCCTTGATCCTTTTGGTAAACTAAGTTGATATGCTACTTGGCCAATCCTCCTTACCACCTTATAAGGTCCATAGTACCTCTTAACCAATTTCTAATACTGTCTTAGGACCACTGATTGTTGCTTATATGCTTGGAGCTTCACATATACCTAATCTCCCATATTTAATTGCTTTTTAGATCTGTGCATATCTGCTTTGTTCTTCATTCTCAATTGTGCTTGCAACAAATTTTGTTTGCACTTGATTAACATTTCTTTCCTATCACTTAACTCCCCTTCAACTGCATTGTTGATTGTTTTGCCTGGGACATAATCAACTAAGCATGGAGGTTTTCTACCATAAACAATCTCAAAGAGTGTAAACCCAGTCGAAGAATGCAGGGAAGTGTTATACCAATACTTGGCTAAATCAAAAAAATTAGCCTACTGCCTTGGCTCCTCACTAGCGAATGCCGTCAAATATTGCTCTACACATCAATTCACTACCTCCGTTTGGACGATTGTGGGTGATATGCAGTGCTTAATTTAAGCTAGTGCCGAGTCTTTAATAGCTCCTTCCAAGAATGGCTCAAAAATATTAGATCCCTATCTGATACAATCGACTTGGGCACACCATGTAGCTTTATAACATGAGAAATAAATAATGCATCTACCTTTGGTGCAGTGAAATTGGGCATACGAGCAATGAAATGTGCATATTTCGAAAGCCTATCAACCACCACTAAAATAACATTTTTGCCTTGAGATGAAGGTGGCCCCATGATAAAATCCAAGGATATATCTGCCCATACCTGATCAGGAATTGGCAAAGGTTGTAGTAATCCACCAGGTTTTGCAGTGCCATATTTTGTTTGCTGGTATACTAGGCACTCCTGCACAAATTTATACACATCTTTGTGTATGTTTTTCCAAACAAATGACTCTTGTATCCTTGCTATAGTCTTCTCGATACCCGAATGTCCTCCTATTACTAAAGAATGTCATTCTTGCATTATCAATTTGCAGAGACTCCTAGGAACAACCACTCTTACTCTTTTGAACAATAATCCATCCCTTAGTGTTATGTAAGGCTTGCAGGTTGGATTTATAGTTAATTCTTGCAGGATTCGCACCCATTCAGGATCCTTCTTCAACTCCTCTCTGATTTTATCACAAATCAGAGGTTGTGGACTAGTGGTTATTGCTAAGAACTCAAAAATTTCCTCAGTGGACACCCTGGATAGGCTATTTGCTACCAATTAATTTTGCTAGGTTTGTATACAATCTTAAAATTATATCCCGCCAGTTTATAGATCCACCTTTGTTGCTCTGGGTATGGATGACTTGAATAATCATGTGATGCAAGCTTTGATGATCAGTGTAAATAATGAACTCTCTCCCAAGCAAATACTGCCTCCGTTTCTTAACAACCTCAGTGATGGCATGCATTTCTCCGACATATGTTGAAGCTGATTGCATTCGTAATGACATTGTCTTGCTAAAAATGCAATTGAGTGCCCTTCTTGTTGTAACATTGCATCTATACCTTTCCCTGATGCATTTGTTTCCACAAAAAAATGTTTAGAAAAATCTGGAAGAGCTAATACTGGTGTATGTTGCAATGTCTCTTTGAGGAGTTTAAAGGCTTATTCAGCTTCTCTACTCTAAACAAATGCATCTTTCTTAAGCAAATCAATTAACAGTACAACCTTGGATGCATATCCCTTGACAAACCTTCTATAGTACCCCGCTAGCCCAAGAATCTCCCCAGTTTCTTTAGATTCATTGGAGGAGGCCAATTGTTTATTGATTCAATCTTTGAAGAACATGCTCATACCCTGAGCAGAGAACATATGCCCTAGATATTCCAATGATTGTTTGCCAAATTCACATTTGCTCTTCTTAACATAGAATTGATTTTGTTCCAAGATCCTTTAATACTGTTGCTAAATGTTGCAAATGCATTTCTCAGATTCCATTGTAGACTAAAATGTCATTAAAAAAAGCTAACATACACTTCTAAAATATGATTTGAAAATAGAGTTCGTTGCGACTTGAAATGCTGACTGAGCATTTGTGAGACCAAAGGGCATCACTAGGAATTCATAATGTCCATCATGTGTGCAAAAAACAGTTTTATCCACATCCTCTCCTCGAACTCTAATTTAATGATAACCAGCTCTGAGATCCAGCTTAGTGAAATACCTTGCTCCATGCAACTCATCAAAAAGCTCATCTGCCGTAGGGATAGGGAATTTGTCCCTAACAGTGACTGCATTCAAAGCTTTATAGTCCACACAAAATCTCCATGTTCCATCTTTTTTATTTACCAACAAGACTGGAGAAGAGAAAGGACTCTTACTGTGTCTTATAATTCCCTATTGCTACATTTTGGATACTTTCCTCTCAATTTCTTTCTTTCGGAAATTGGGGTATTTATAAGGTCTAACATTTGTAGGATCCATACCTGGGATCAAATGTAAGGGGTGATCATACTCTCTGCATGGTGGAAGCCCAATAACCTCAGAAAATAATGTCTTATGTTGCTGCAGTAGAAGGTCAATATCTGGGTTGAATCTCTTGTATTGGTTTATCCTCTTATAACACTAAAAGATAAAAAACTTCCCTATAGCTTCACTTCCCTCCTTAATGAATTGAGCTGAATTTGACGAGGTTTCTGACCGTCTCCACCCTGAAGCTTCACACTTGGGGATTATTTGAATGAAATAAACCATGATTTGTGAATAAAAGGCATAAATAGAACTATGGTTCTAGATTATATACTTTGTGAAAATTATAACTTATAAGAATAAGTGAAATGAAGTGTTAGAAGATGATTTGGCAAAAAGAAACTTTATGGTGTGACATAATGCAATTTATTCTCACTTGAGAATAATGTGGGAAGAAAATACGAAGTGTGAATGTTTGTTAGTAATGTGAAATTTTGATATGAAGTGAAAATTGATAAAGTATATGAAATTCATGTATAGTCATGGACTATTGAACAAGTTAGAAATCATGATTGGAAAAGAGAAATGCTATTTTGAGTATGATGACTCAACATAATGAATTTATGAATGGAAATGCTCATTTTGGAAATTGTGAATTGAAAATTGAAACAAAAGAGTAGCTAAGTCTCCCCCGGCGTTGGAAATGAAATGAAATGAAATTTGAAAAGAAAGACCAAGGTTGGTCATGTTGAAATGAATGAATGAGTCCGGTTTAGTAGAGAGGCTAACTCTAGAGCTTTGATTTTTGTTCATGATTCTAATAAAAGAAACTAAGGATTAGTACATAGTGGAGATGTGATGAAAGTGAGAGAAAAACATGGATATGAGAACTAGGGTTTACGGTGCGGGTGTGTGAGCCACAGAATGCATGCTTGATGAGTCAAGACATGGCATGGGCACAACTCAGAATGATCGGACTCTAGTCACGCTTGTGGGATATTTGGTGACTGCAAGAGGATCGTGTGCCATGAAGTGAGGCTGAATTGCCACAGAATGCATGCTTGATGAGTCAAGACATGGCGTGGGATTCCCCTCCAGAATTTTCTGTACACGAGCTTGTACTCATAGATCATTTAGGATACTCACCGTAATTACAGTAGTAGATTAAGTCATGGCGAGGGATTGAACCCTACAAAGATGAAGAACGATTAAGAGGCTTGCCCTCGGATCTATGTAGTATGGAATGCATAGAATCCGAACAAGTGCGCATTAGTGTCATGTAACATAATTAACTGCATTAAGGACTAAGTGCACAATCACAACACGACATCAATAGGGTAGTCCCTTTAGCTTGAAATGTGACAAGTTTGTGTTTGCTAAATATGGAAAATTAAGTTATACTATTTCCGGCATAGAGAGGATGGCCGTGTATAATGATCGTCGGCTGAATAAACTGACGTACCAACAGTCTTATGTGCAGGTAAATGGCTTGATAAAGATTTAAGAGGAATCAGTGCTTAAAGATTACTTGATGATCGTTGTACATTTATTTAATTATTGTAAATTTTACTTCCGCTGTGCAAAATGAAAAGTGTAATATTGATGTAAACTCTGATGTATAGTGAAAAGTTCAAATTTCCTTGTAAAATTGTACTAAAAGAAGCGGAAAGATCCTGTAGAATATCTCGAATTCAGTGTATTTGGGATTCGGGGCGTTACAGGCACAACCGCCAATCCCCCACCAACTCTCCGACACGGAGCAAAACCCACCACCGAGACATGCCGCATCGAGGGAGGGGGGTTCCCATCGGCTCAGGCCAACGCACTCCCCGGTGCGTGCACGAAGCGACACACTACAGGAAGGGAATGGCGGTCATCATCGCCGAGAAGGGCCACATAGGGGACAGGCCCATCGAGGGGGTCCTCCTACAGGCTAAGTGTGGCGTAAGAAGACCCCCCCCCTCTTAGGTCAGCGTCGCCTATATGGAGAGGGACATGAGTAGGGAGTAAGGGACCACTCGAGACAAGAGGGTCAATAGAATTCACTCCCGAACAGGCACCACTAAAAACAAGATAGACACCAATACCTTCACCAAGACCCTTACCGCCATCAGCATCGGCAGCGCCACAACTCTCCACCACAACAGCTGAAACCTCTGCCTACGCATAAATCCAGCACCGAACAGACCACTGGAGGGGCACCGCATGGTGGGATTACAACGGAGGCTGAGCGAAAGCTCGATGGGGAGGATTGGATGCTAGTCACAAACAAGAAACGCAAGAGTCATGCCTACTCACCTTCCAAGTATACTACTGCATCTTCCCACCATCACAACCATTCTCATTCCCTTCACAAAAGCCACTCTTTGCAACCTCAAAGACACCATAGGACTGCTCCGACAGCCACCGTGGAGCGGGCCCACGAGGGGGAGCCGCACAACGGGGTTACAACGGAGGCAGGGATGTCTGACCACAAGGAAATTGGAGCTCAAGGGGCTTACCAGACTCTCACAAGACAGTCCAACTCCACCACCACCACTTCCAAACACAAGAAGAGGAATCGAAGAGGGAAGCGCAAGCCAATTCTGTGTTTCAATTGTGGAGATATGGGCCATTATCGGAAGGACTGCAGCAAGGAGGTCAGATGCCTTAAATGCATGAAGTGGGGACACTTATCGTACGTTTGCACCAATGTCATTCATTCTAACCAGGACGATGAGCGTTCGATCTGCAGGGGTAGATCCCCAGAGAGCCCCACTTCTATCCGACTTGCTAACAGTCTGGAGATCATCAAGAGTGAGGAGAAATGGTTGCGCCAATGGTGCGCTATAGCCAAAGTTAAGGCGGGGAGTCCCTCAGAGACACTTGCTCTAAGCATTAAGTGCAAAATGGCGTATGAAAGCTCACCGAGACTGGGTGGTGAAGAAGCTATGCCATCTCCAGTTTCTGGTCTCCTTCCCGTCATCGGAGAAGGTGATGGAAGTTACTGAGATGGGCGCTATCGACTTTGGTCACTTCAAGGTGGAGTTTGCCGCATGGTTTCCTAGCTTTGGAACGGAGCTGCCACAAGGGGAGAAGTTTTGGATATGGATTCACAATGTTCCACTTCACTTTTGGAAACGAGAAGCCTTATAAGAAATTGTTGCTGAATTCGGGTCCATCGAAGAAATAGACGAGAAGACAGTACGCCGCTCGGAGATTGTCTCTGCCAGGGTTCTCGTTAGGAGTACCGACATAGCTTTGATGCCTCACTTCTCGAAGGTATACTCCTATGAGGAAGCCTATTTGATACGATTCATTCTCGACAGGCGAGCAGAGCCGGGGGTGGAAGCAGCAACCATCACGTCCCCCACTATCCCCTCGGCGCTCAGAGATAGCCGCTCCTACAGAGAAGTGGTGGAAACTCAGTGGGACCTTACCATAGATGGGGCCCACGAGGTGGAGCGTGCTCACAGAGAGATCATCAAGGCGGTGAGGGGAGCAGAACACGACCATGGGTTCACAACGGAGGGATCAGGTCCAAGAGTGGGGTCTCCGATCAACGGTGGTCATCACAGAGGCATGGCCATCAGATCCAACGAACCAGATCCAATGCCTCCAAAGGGGACAACACCCCAGACAGATCCAACGGTAGATCTGCACAACACTCCGGATTCGGAAGGCCTGGGTTTCCACACAGATGAGCTAAGAAAGGAGATGCAAGAAATCCCCAAAAATGGCAGTCAACTCTGTAGAGTTGGTGGAAAGCGATGCCCAGAGACAGACTGGGGTAAAGCTAGGAAGAGCAGCTCTCCTCTGAAAAGCAACTTCCAAAATGGCATGCAAGCTCGGGGTCAGAAAGAACAAGAGTTGGTGGCATTGGGGGATGGGAGTAGGCAAAAGACCCCCACTTTGGGGAAGACGACGATAGGCGTCAGAGGGCACAACCCAAAAGGAAGCTTTGCAGGAGGGGAGAGGGTGGAGCAAGAGCAAGAGACAGCTCAAATTAGTAAGGAGCGGAAGAAAGGCAGAAGCGAAGTAGAAGAGAGACAGGAGACTGCTCAGAGTAAAGGGAAAGTGAGGGTTGGTGAGAGTAAAGATGCCGCCTCGTTTCCATCGAAGGGCGCATCGATTCCAGAGCTTTCTACCAGCGCCGAAAAGCCAGCCTTTCAGATGAGGACACGGGGCAAGGGGGTGAGCTCACCCCCCTTTTTTTGAAAGAAGGGATTTCGGATTTCGATGTCAGCGGTATGATGCACTGCGGAAACATCGCATCTAAAACCGCTCCAAAAGATCTTTTGAATGGGACACAGAAATGGATTTTATAGACGTTAATGGGCCCAAAATGCTTCTTATTGCTTCTAAGGCAAATACATCTGTTGACTTGCTCAAACAGGTTCATCTACTGACGCACAGTAGGCCCATTAAGGGGTCCACGACAGGCAGATCGGTTACTCTCTCAGATTCATCATCTATTGGTGGGCTCACCGAGGAGTCCGCATCATTTCAATTGGATACCCAGCAGGAAGATAGTGATGAGGATTTGGGAGGACGCTTAAATCTCGACGAAGAATTCACATTTACTGACGAGGATTCAAGGAGCTAGAGTTTATTGCTGAAACACAGAGGGAGACTTCTCCAGAGATGGTCTTGTCCACACTTCTAGTATCAGCACCAGGAGACAGTACTGGAACATCTAGCAGGACGATCGGATTCAGAGTTCAGCGGCCACCTAAGAGGGCTCATGTGGAGTCCTTGGATGACTATCTGGAGGTAGCGGCAGCTGCCAAAGCCGCAAAGTTCAACGACGGAGGTACGAGAACATTTTTAGCTAATATTTTAAATTTCATGTCTGATTCTGAAGTTATCTTCCATGCTAAAACCTGTGGGCTAGAAGTGTGTGACACGGAACGTATTACTTTACTTCTCAATAAGATTAGGGGTTGGGAAAAGGAAAGGGTTAGGTCTAGCTTTAAAAACGACCCAGGATCTGGGGCTGGGTTGATAGAGGTTGTCGAGGATGAAACCCGTCCCGCGCCCACACACACGATCAATCCAGACACGGTCTCCCAATGAATACTCTATTTTGGAATGTTAGAGGGCTGGGGGATAGGGGAAACAAGATATGGTTAGGGATGTTATTAACAACTCCAAGGCAGAAGTGGTAGGGTTGCAGGAGACCAAACTTGCTCACGAGTTCAAACTCAAAAGAATAGGGGGCAACAGAATTAAGGAATGGGTGCTACGCCCTTCTGTTGGAGCCTCGGGGGGTATTGCTATTGGATTCAACCCAGATAGTCTGACCTGTGCCGAGGTTTACAGTGGTAGGTTTTCCCTAACTGTCCGGCTAAAACGATGGTCTGATAACTGGGTGCAGACTATCACTGTCGTTTACGGACCAAATGTGGCTTCAGAACGAGATGCCTTTTAGCAAGAGCTGGTCGATATCCGAAGTCGATGGTCAGGAGCTTGGGTTGTTGGAGGGGACTTCAACATTACCAGATTTGCTTTCGAGCACAAGGGAAGGGGCTCCAGTGACAGGCATAGAGAAGAGTTCAATAGGATGATCACGGAGCTGGAGCTGATCGATATCCCGATTAATGACAGGCTATTTATATGGTCTAACATGCAAACTACTCCGATTATGGCTAATTGGACAGGATTCTAGTATCGATGGATTGGAAGTCTAAGTTCTCATTAGCAACCGCTAGAGTGATCCCTAGACCTACGTCAGATCATACCCCCATCCTTCTTGACGCAGGGGTGCAGGGAGCCCAAAGACCAAGAAAATTCAGGTTTGAGAAGGCCTAGCTAGAAATTCAGGGTTTTCACCATATGGTAATGGAAAACTGGGTGCTCCCGACTACTGGTACAGATGCTGCATCCCGATGGTGCGAAAAAATCTGAAGGTTGAGAAAGCGGCTACGTAGATGGAATCGGACCAGATTCTCGACCATCTGGCGGGCAAAAGACTCCTTTCTAGAAGGAATTGATGTGCTAGAAAGGTTGGAAGAGACGAGGGTCCTGTCACAAGATGAAAGAAACAGGCTATTAGAGCTATGTGTAAATATTGCCAATCTGTATAGGTTGGAAGAGATCAAATGGCAACAAAGATCGAGAATCTCGTGGCTCAAAGAGGGAGACACGAACACGGTCTACTTCCACCGAGTGGCAAGCGCAAGATGTAGATCCAATCTAATCCTGTCAATACAAACGGAAACAGGGATATCGCAAGATGAAAATTTGATCTCTACAACCTTTCAAAACTACTACAAGGGCCTTTTTGGGAAGAAGAATGATTTCAGGATCCCACTTAGGGATGAGTACTGGCAGGCATACCAGAACAAGTCAGCGCGGAATTTATCCACTTTGGAAGCACCTTTCTCAGAAGCGGAAGTGAAAAAGGCTATCACTCAAATGGAAGCAGACAAATCACCTGGGCCAGACGGATTTCCAATGATGTTCTTCCAAGTATTTTTGGGAAGAAATTAAAGGGGACGTTATGGCATTGATGGATGAATTTTTCCACAACTCTCTCAGATTGGGCATGTTCAACTTTGCGGAAGTTATTCTCATATCCAAATGGGAGGAGTCTACGAGAGTGGGGGATTATAGGCCGATTAGCCTCATTAACTGCTTGGTTAAGATCATCACAAAGGTCCTGGCCATCCGCCTGGGAGGTATAACGGACAGTTTAATCAGCAAAATCCAGACGGGTTTCATCAAGGGCGGGTGTATCTTAGACTGTGTGGCCACTGCTGAACAAGTTATCCACCACTGCCATAAGAGCAACTCTAAGAACTTCCTCCTAAAACTCGATTTTGAGAAAGCATACGACTCCGTCGATTGGGAGTGCTTGCTAGAAGCACTCAGAGGGAGAGGATTCGGGGATAAGTGGGTTAGATAGATCAAGCACTGTCTACATACTAGTAAAACAGCAATCTCGGTGAATGGGCGGCCGGGGATGCCATTCTCGTGCAAGAAGGGACTACGTTAGGGGGATCCGCTTTCCCCACTCCTATTCACTATCGTAGCGGATGTGCTGAGAGGTATGCTAGAGAACTGTCGAAGACAAGGTTGGTTAACACCCGTGGCTAGCCGCACCTCTAGCCAAGGGTGCATAATTCTACAGTATGCCGACAACACCCTCCTCTTCGGTAATGGGATCAGGTCAGAAATGGTTTGCTTCAAAGGGGCCCTCTACTGTTTTGAAGCCTGGTCAGGCCTTAGGATAAATTTCCACAAGAGCGCTCTGACTCCAATCACACTATCCAAGGTAGAAGCAAGGGAACACGCTACCATACTAAACTGTATGACGGATGACTTCCCAATAAAGTACCTGGGGCTCCCATTCAGACCAGGGAAGCTCACTAAGACAGATTGGCTGCCCATCATTGACAGGGTGGAGGACAGATTGTCTGGCTGGAAAGGAAAATCGCTTTCACTCGGGGGCAGAGTGGTACTTATCAACTCAGTGTTGTCTAATCTGCCCATTTACTACATGTCTTTTTTTGAATTACCCAAATGGGTCATCTATAGGATTGACCGAATCCGCAAGCATTTCCTTTGGAAAGGAGCAGACTCAAATATTGGGGGATACCACCTGATCAAGTGGGATATCGCATGCATGAAGAGGAGACATGGAGGGCTAGGCATCATCGACCTAAGAGATATGAACCTTGCTCTATTGGGAAAATGGTGGTGGAAGGTCTTTCACCACAGCGGAGAAGGATGGCAGGACTTCATTCAACCATACCTCCGGGAAAAAGGTACTAGAAGCTTGGGCTTCAGGGTAGGGCCCAGAGCTTCTCACTTCTGGAAAGGAATTACCAAGGCGAGCGAGCCTTTCAACTCTGCAGTTGCTTCGATGATTGGGAATGGATGGTCCACCAAATTCTGGTGGGACAAATGGTGTGGGGCCCATACCATTAAGGAGAGCTTCCCGGAGCTATATGAGAAAACAACTCGCCCAAATATTTCTGTGGCTGAGACATGGAAGAGGGGCAACTGGAGGCCGCCTTTTAGAGGGCACCTGAACTCGGGTCTACAACTGCAACTACATGACCTACAAACACACATCGTATAGAACGGGGTAGGCTGTGCACAAGGCCCAGATCAATTGCGATGGGGATTAGAGGCCAAAGGAGTCTTCATGGTTAGATCCCTGTACCATTGAATTCACTTCCGATGATGCAGAACCAGCTGGGCTTAGGTGTTATGGAGGGTCAAAACACCACTTAAAGTAAGGGTTTTCCTCTGGCTAGTGCTCAATAATACCATCCTCACTGGAGAAAACCTTGCCAAAAGGCAGCCCTACATAGCAAACAACTGCGGTTTCTATAGCACACATACGGAGGATCTGAATCACCTCTTCATTTACTGTCAAAGGAGTAAGGCAATGATGGTAGAGGCATTATGGGCCTTAGGGACAAGTGACTACCCCAGCGAATACGAGGATTTGTGGATTGACCCCAAATTTGAGTCAATACATCGCGAAATGAAGGATGCTTGGTACATTGCCATTGCGGCAACCACTTGGGTGTTATGGCTAGACAGAAATAATTTCTATTTTCGTGCTTTATGTAATAGTATTTCTGATAACCTTACTCATATCATGCATCTTATCTCTTTTTGGGCAACAGCTGCTGCCACTGGAGCGAGAGGGAGGATTGTCAAAGTCTTCCAGGTGGAAGAATTTGATGATAAGGAGGTAGAGTTTGGGCCCACATTAGACTGAGGGATTGGCGCTCTCCATACTCATCAGTATTTCTTTACCCGCAGTCTCCGCCACTTGGTATTTTGTATCGACCTATTGTACTTTTGGTTGTTTGATGTATGGATGATTAGACCCACCCCCCAGGGTTTTGTTGGGGGATTATGTTTTATTTCCTGCTCTGTATTTTTGTATTCTCCCGGTAAACCGGGGTTGTTTTATTAACGTCTTATTAATGAAACAAGGTGGTGTTATTCCACATTTTCCTTCAAAAAAAACAATTGAAACTTTGAATTCATATTAGAGTAATGCTACATCCACTACCTATTTTACTACATTTCTCTTCACTACCTTAGGTGACATACTCCAATAGGTGAGGGAAGAGAGAGTATGTGGGGAAATCCTCTAATAGGAATGTGCCACCTAAGATAGTGAAGAGAATGGTAGTGAAATTGGTAGTGCATGAAGCATTACTCTTCAAATTATAGACATATTATAAGGTAAATTTCAGAAGACTCTCCTGATCTACATGGTTAAAACAATAAACTCTGCTCATATTTCATTCAACGCAATAAACCCCTGATGTATGATTTGCTGTTAACTATCACAAAAAACCATAAAATTCAAGATGAAAAGACCAAAATACCCTCATTAATAATTTTATTTTTTAAAAAAACCAAATCTCTTTCTCCCTCATCTGAACACCTTCTTTCCTCCTCTCTCTCGGCCTCAATCCCGACCCTGACCACCTCCAAGCCTCCCCATCCCTCTTCCACCTCACCTCCACCACCACCAAACCCAAAACCCTCCCCCACTACCTCACTTCCTCATCCCTCTTTCACCCCACCTTCACCTCCACCTAACCAAGAACCCCGCCCCCACTACCTCCCTTCCTCATCCCTCTTCCACTTCACCTCCACCTCCACCTAACCATTTGTCTTTAATCAAGAAATGAAGACGTAGTGGAGCTGCTGCTATTAGGTAGTATATTGTGATTATTTTATATCATGTTTTAGTTTTGTGAAATTTGGTAGTAATTTGAGGTGGGTATGGTTTTTTAGACATGAATCACTCATAGGTTTTGATGGTTGGTTTCATGTTTTGATGATGTTGAAGTGAAATTTGTGTTTGGTTTTGTTGCTGGGTAAGTTGCAAACTCAAACCCATAATTTTTTTTAATTCAAACTCATTCAAACACATTCAATTTTATTCAAACTCATGCTCAATTTTTTTTATATATTCAAACCCATTCAATTTTATTTTTTTAATTAGATGGTGGAGATAGAGCTCGGGTTGAGTGGAGATAGAGCTCAGGGCTGAGTGGAGGTGCAGGTGGAGATGGTGATGGTGGAGGTGGAGGTGCAGGTGGAGGTGGTGGAGATGAAGCTCGGGCTAGAGATGGAGGCGGTGATGCTGGAGGTGCGGTGGAGGTGGAGATGATTTATAAAAAAAACTAGATTCGCTCGTGGGCACGTGCCTACGGCACGTCTTCGGAACAATACAACATATGAAAGTCTTGTAAATAGTAAAACAACAATTATGTAGCTCAAGTTTGAATGGTGTAACAATAATTAGTTGTAAATAAAAGTTCATGTTTCCATTAGCATACGTTGAAAAATAATTTATAAATGGGTGTGTAAAATCTAACTACTTAGAACTTTGAGTGTGCAAAATGATGAAATTTAACTATTGATGAGATATTTACTATTTTCAATGTAACATGAGCAATAAAAAATGCATAAAAAATATGAAAATTTACAAACCTGAAATTTGAAAATATAAATTTCTGAGTAAATAGAGAGAGAATAAGAGAGAGAGAAATAAAGGAGTTGTTTTGGGGGATTTGAATTTGAGTTTTGGGGGAAAAATTTGGGCGGGAAAATATCTTTTGTGAGATTAGATCTGGACCATTGATTACAACCATATTGAATGAGAACCACTTGATAGCTTTCTTGTGTTTTATTATATAGGTTCAAACTCATTCCCAAAAAAAAAAAAAAACTTAATGAGGGACTGCAAATCATACATCATGGGATTTATTGCATTGACCATATAGATCAAAGGGGGTTTCTGTAATTTACCCTATAATATATATATAATAAAACACAAAGAAAGCTATCAAGTGGCTCTCCTTCAATCCCCCCAAAATTCAAAGGCTCAGATCTAACCTTACAAAACATATTTTCCCCTCAAAAGTTCCCCCAAAACTCAAATTTAAATCTCCCACCAAAAACAACTCCTATATTTATTATTATTATTTCTCTCTCTCTCTCCCTCCCTCCCTCCCTCCCTCTTCTATTCAAAAAAATAAGAAAATAAAAATTTTAAAATATTTAAAAAAATTTAAATTTAAAAATTTTAAAACTTTAAAAAAATTTCAAAAAAATCATATAATATGTTTTTTACTCTATGTTTGCTACTTCAATTAATTTGCTGGACCTCCGAAACTATTTTATATAATCAAATAAGGTGCACTATTCCGAAGACGTGCCGTAGGCACATAACAACGGGCAAACCTAGTATGGTAATATATACAGCTATAGCAAATCAAAATTGTAATTAAACAATAAAAAACATGAAGATTAGAAATGCATTGTCCATATTATTCCTAGACCTACCTACTAAGAGCATCCACAGTTGTTTGCTATTTATGTATAGTATGCATATTTTAGCGAAAAAATGTTGCAGTCGTTTGCTATATATGCATATTTTAACGATTTTGCGACAGTAGATTGCTATATATGAGAGTGAATATAGGAATTATGCATATTATACAAGATGGATCTGTTAGGGTTATATACTGAAAGCATCACTTTTGTATTAACTTTATTTCCTTATTTTTTTGAATGAGAATCATATGGGCATATGTTTGCATATTGTGTTTATTATAATATTAATGCGAGTATCTGATATTCTATAAGGTTGATAATATGGTGTGAGGTGACACACAGAAGATCATATTATCAGTTCCCTATGGAATATATAAATAGTTCACAACCTAGACGGACTTGGATAATCCATTGGAAAGGTTGTAGTGTATTCTGGTATTAGTCTATCTTGACTATAGGTTTACACTAGTACACTTTGTGTGTATTGAACAGGACCACTTGAGGTTGTTCTCTTTGTACTGACTATAAAAGAGAACAAACACCTCTGTTATTATGGATGCTTATGCTCTTAATCCAGATATAATAACAGACATGTATATGCAGTGTGCATTACTTTGACTCATAAAAGAGTGAGATTCATTATGGATCAACAACCTCTATGAATTGGGTAATAGCATTGTATGTATGATGGACTGTTGATTGTAAAAGAAATCCATGTCCCGATACGTCGGGTTGATGATGTCCCCTTAAGGAGCTCATAAGGATTGTCATGTAAACCCTGCGGTGGATTACATCCGACATGACAAATAAAGTTGAGTGGTACTACTTAAGGATAAAAGATGTTGATCAATATAGTTGTCAGTAACTTAATTTGATCGACGGACATTCGATATCTTAACATGGGGAGTTGAACGAGCATATAATAAAAGGAGCCCATAAATATAATTTGGGATTAGGAAGGTAGTGCAACAATAGCTCCTTAGTGGACCGAGCTATTGTTAATGGGCCTGGGTTGTGTGTTCGGGCTGAACACGGGATACCCAGATTCGTTAGGAGACCTAACCCTAATTTCTCCTCATAGGTCCCTGCCGTAGCCTTATATATATCCTCTATTCTCTGGCCGTCATGGACAATCTGAAATATAAAATTTTTTCTCAAAACTCGTGATTCACGTAAGGAGAGAAAGAGAGATCAGCCAAGGAGAAGAAAGGTTGGGAGATCGTCGCCCACACGACGTCCAACCCGAGAAAGGAATACGTGCAGAAGATCTTGGGGTCGCTGTCGTCTTCTTCTCATCGCAGGTATAATTCGTGAACCCTAGATTCCGCTATATAAGGTTAGATCACGTATTTAATCTGTTAAATTTTTAACAATCGATACGCACACCAATCCGTAGTCCTGGGAATCATCTCAGTTCCATCAGGATCTTCCCATGCCGAAAAATTATTTTTAAATTTGTCGAACGGAACTTGAAAGTCCGTCTGACAGTTTTTTTTTAATTTTCGAATAAAAAAATTGTTCAATAATAGGGTTACCCTCTTGGATGGATCTTGAAGATCCGTCCGGGGAGGGGCCCACATTTTTTTCCCCACCAAAAAATTGGTTTTAAATGTTAAAAAAATTGAAAAATTATTTAAAATTACGTCTGACGTTTGACGCTTTTTTGATTTTTTTTCTTTTCTTCTTCTTTCGACGGATCTTCAATCTTCAAGATCCGTCTGACGAATTTTTATTATTAAATAATATATTTCATGTACATTTTGCCTTCCGACGGATCTCCAAAGTCCGTCTTATATATTTTTTATTTTAAATTGCTATAATACAGTATTCGACGACTGCAGCAAACACTATATATGTTATATGTAAATATGCATTTTGTCATTTTTTGGCAATCATGACTTTGGATGCACTAATGAGTCAAATAATTATTAATTGTAAGTCCACCAGTTTAGGGCTTCCAATTTAAGTAATTATCAGGAAACATCTTTTCAAGACTTTTATGTTTAGTTTCATTTGAAAATCTTCACAATTTCTATTTCTCTATCTTTTTATATTTTATCTTTTTTTTATCTTCTTCTATTTTTTCCCCTTTTCGTCACCTCTTTATTTTTCCTTCTTTTATTTTTTTTGCTTATTGTTCTATTAAATTTTCATCATTTCTTTCTATTTTCGTACCTTCTTCTATTATAACTCTTTTCAATTCGTTTGTTTATCCTTTTGCATCCACTCACTTTAAGAGTCTTAAGGTTGTGTTTAGTTTATTGTTTTGAAAACAGTTTTCTTAGAAGAGTTTCTGAAAATAGTTTTCTGAAAAAGAGAGTGTAAAAGCTGTTTGGTAATATTTTTTTATGAAAACAGTTTTTTGAAAATGTGAGTATTATGTATGTATAGGTTTGGTTGTATTTATATACTGTATACAGTATATATACTCTGATACATACATGTTGTGTACATATACATACATACTGATATATAATAATATAAAATATTTTATTATAATAAACATATTTAATAATATACATATATATAATAATATATACTAATTATAAATATATATATAATAATAATATTTACAAATTATATATTAAACAATTTATTATAATAATATATAATAGTAACATATAATAATAATAATATATATTATAATAATAATAGATTATTATAATAGTATATATAAAATAGTATATATGAAATAATATTATACATACAATAATATATATATATAATAATAATATAATATAATATATATAATAATAATATAATATAATATATATAATAATAATATAATAATAGTATATATAAAATAGTATATATAAAATAATAATATATATAATAATAATATAATATAATAATAGTATATATAAAATAGTATACATAAAATAATAATATATTATAATAATTGTATATTATATAATAATATGAAATAATTTATTATAATAAACATATTTAATTATATACATATATATAATAACATATAATAATTATAATAATATATATGTAATAATAATATATTATAATAATATATTAAATACTTTATTATAATAATAAATTATATAATAAATTGTATAATAATATATAATAGTAATATATAATAATAATAATATTCTATTATAATAATAATAGAATATTATAATAATATATATAAAATAGTATATATGAAATAATAATATATATTATAATAATAGTGTATATATATATATTAAAAAATTAAATTTAAAATAATAATAATAATAATAATAATAATAATAATAATAATAATAATAATAATAATAATAATAATAATAATAATAATAATAATAATAATAATAATAATAATAATAATATATGTAACAATAATATTATATATATATATATATATATATATATATATATAAAATATAATAATAATAATATAATAATAATAATAGTATATCAAATAGTATATATAAAATAATAATATATTATAATAATTTTATTTTATATAATAATATAAAATAATTTATTATAATAAACATATTTAATTATATACATATATATAATAACATATAATAATTATAATAATATATATGTAATAATAATATATTATAATAATATATTAAATACTTTATTATAATAATAAATTATATAATAAATTGTATAATAATATATAATAGTAATATATAATAATAATAATATTCTATTATAATAATAATAGAATATTATAATAATATATATAAAATAGTATATATGAAATAATAATATATATTATAATAATAGTGTATATATATATATTAAAAATTAAATTTAAAATAATAATAATAATAATAATAATAATAATAATAATAATAATAATAATAATAATAATATATGTAACAATAATATTATATATATATATATATATATATATATATATATATATATATATATATATATATATATTACAGAAAATAGTTGAAGTGGAGTTTTGTGAAAACTGTTTTTACAAAACAACCAAACCAAACGGGTTTTGAGGTTTTGGAAGACAAAAAAAAGAAAAAAACAACAAACCAAACAGACCATTTTCTTTAAGACTCTTCTCCTCTTTTGATTCATGATCTTGGCATAGATCATTTTCTTCCTCAACTTCAAATATTTTGTACTAGTAACTAGGTTTGCCCGTTTACACGTGCCTACGACACGTCTTCGGAACGGTGCACCTTATTTGATCATATAAAATAATTTTGGAGGTCCAGCAAATTAACTGAATTAGCAAACATATTATATAAGAAACTTTTGGGGGTCCAGCAAAAAACATATTATATGAATTTTTTGGTTTTTTAAAATTATTTTTAAAGTTTTTAAATTTTTAGTTTTTTAATTTTTTATTTTGTAAAAATTTTAAAAATTTTAATTTTTTTAATTTTTTGAATAGAAGAGGGAGGGAGGGAGAGAGAGAGAAAAAAAACAAAAATTAAATAAATATAGGAGTTGTTTTGGGCGGGGGATTTGAATTTGAGTTTTGGGGGAAAACTTGGGGGGGGGGGGGAGGAAATATGTTTTGTGAGGTTAGATCTGGGCCTTTGATTTTTGGGGGGATTGAAGGAGAGCCACTTGATAGCTTTCTTTGTGTTTTATTATATAGACTTGCGTCTTAATAATTTTATTTATTTAAATAAATTCTACGATGTAATCTGGCCTCGAACCTAAGACCTCCCTTTACTCATCACATACTCTTTACAAATTATCCATAGTGATACCAACTTTTATTTTATGAGTAACACTTTTGTAAATAATTGTGTCGTAAATAAATTTAAACTTTGAGTATATTATCATAACTCACAACAGTTGAGTAAATGAATGGTTAATGTAATTTCAACTTAAAAATAAATGGTTGAGATTAGATAATTGGTTGTCTACAATTGACAACCCTAACTCTTCCATTATAATATTAGAGATGAGAAAAATCCAAAATAATACTCGGTGCGCGATAGAGAATTATATTTTTATGGTTTATTACAAGCTTCTCAAGCTTCTACCAAACTTATGGGGGGACTCCAATTCTTCAACCAGCTTCCATACTTTTGAGTACACTATCATCTGGAGGATCTCTAATGCATGTTTTTCTTTTCTTTCGTTGACTACTATAAGGTTTTCCATTTTGGATCATTATCAACTGCATCCCACACATCACAAGCTCGAAGAACGCAAGCATCTTAATGCTCCATCTTCGATGGTTAGAGAGATTACATCTCTTTCATCTCTTGCCACAGTCTTGTTGGATTTTGATCGACTTACCTCAAATACAGGTTTGTTGGGATAAAGACAATAGAAAAAAGATTGTAGAAAACACTCACAAATCACAATATTACCCCCATTCAATATATAATTGGAAGTCTTCATATGTTATTGAACTTGCTTTCTTTTTTACAAACATGAGACTGGCTACATGACTGTATGAAGAATTTCATAAAAAATCTTATTGGAAATATGCTTCAAATATTTTCTCTGGATTTAAAACCCTTTTCAGTTATTTTCTTTTAGATTTATATATTTATATATTTAAAATACTTGATATATTCTCTTCATATATGTGTTGGGACTATCTACTATGTTTGGGATATTTGATACAATCTTTTGTAATTGTCTTGAGATGTTTGTTAGGGATTTCTTTCTAATTTAACAGTGAGGATATATTTGACTTGAGAACTAATTTTTTTTGGCCACCAAGCCATAGGCTACTAATACTAACTTTTATCTAAAGATTACTACTATATAAATAGACGATAAGAGATTGTATCTGTGAATGCAATAGAAATAACTAAGAAATAACTATCAAATTGAGAGATTTATTGTAATCAGAGAGAAGAAAAAGAGACATGCCATGTAATTTCCTTATTGTCTAATTAATATTGACTCCGAAAAATCTTCTTTGGTTCTTCTTTCAGTTATTTTTCGAATTGTTGCAAATCCAACTTATTTTGTTGAATTTTCCAAAGAAGAGAGAGTTGTTCGGCATCTAGTGAATTTTTCCATTTTGACCTAACAGAACTCCGTCATTGCATGTCTTAAACCAGGAATTCGGCCACAAACCGGGTAAGAAGGAAAGTTGCATTAGGCAGTTGACAGTTAGCACAAAACTTTTCAAATCCTATGAACATGAATCCTAATAATACACGCGCAAATGCTAGGGCATTCTATGAAAGCGATGCGTTGTGCCTGCGTCCGGGTGCTTCGAAAAATATGCAAGGGGCGTCGCATCGGTGCCCGGGTGCGGTGGAAAATGGGCAAGTATTCTTGCACCAATCTGTACATGTGCGGGTAAAGAAGCTAGTCTAGAAAAATAAGCTTAGGTTAACGACTTGGAATAAGGAACATTGACAGGAAAATGCATAAAACTAGTAGATACCTATGATTAGAATGAATATTAATATAGCTTATTTACAAGAAATAAAGTGGGTAGGAGAGAAAGCTAAAGAGATAGATGGTTTTAAATTATATTATACCGGTAAAATTAGAAATAGAAATGGAGTAAGAATATTAGTAGATAAGAAATTCAAAAAAGATGTAGTAGGTATTAATAGGAAAGATGATAGAATAATACAAATTAAGCTTGTATTAGAGGAAAACATAATTAATATCATTAGTGTTTATGTACCCCAAGTAGGATTAGATGCACAAACTAAAAATAAATTTTGGGAAGATATGGATGAGATAATTCAACGAGTACCCTAAGGTGAGAACCTATTTATAGGAGGAAATTTCAATGGACATGTAGGAGAAGAAAACATGAGATATGAGATGGTGAATGGAGGACATGAATTTGGAAATAAGAACGATGGTGGAGAGGCTCTATTAGATTTTGCGGCTTCGTATGATCTTATACTAGCAAATACTTATTTTAGGACGGGGGATGAATATTTGATAACCGTTTAAAGTGGGGCAACTAAGAGCTAGATTGATTTTTTTTATTGCTAGAAAGGTAGATCGCTTGACATGTAAAGATTGTAAAGTTATACCGGAAGAGTGTCTAACCTCACAACATAGATTAATGATATTGGATGTTAAGATTGGGAAACACAAATATGCAAGGAAGGAGACTAGGAACCCAAGAATTAGGTGGTGGAACTTGAAGGGAGAGAAACTAAAAGTTTTTAGAGATAAAGTCCTTAAAAGGAGCATCATGAAATGAGGAAGGGAATATAAATATGACGTGGAATAAAATGGCTACGTACATAAGAGAAATTTCAAACTAGGTACTTGGAGAATCTAAGGGTAGAGGGTTGCTAAATAAAAAAACTTGGTGGTGGCAAGAAAAAATCCAAAATATTGTGAAAGAACAAAGAACAACCTTCAAAATATGGCAAAAAAATAGAAATGAAGAGGATTTGGAAAGATATAAGACCATTAGAAAGCAAGTTAAGAAAGTGGTAAGAGATGCAAAAGAAAAAGCTTATAATGATTTATACACAAATTTAGGAACAAAAGAAGGAGAAAAAAACATTTATAAGCCTGCTAAATAAAGGGATAGAAAAACAAAAGATCTGGATATAATTAGGTGTATTAAGAGTGAGGATTTAAGAGTCTTAGTAAAAGATGAGGAAAGATGAAGAAATTACTTCGAGAAGTTATTAAATAAAAATGTTGTGAGCAACTTATATATAGAGGACTCGAGGGAGTGTCGAGAGCATATATTTTTCCGCAGAATTAGGACCTCGGAGGTTCAAAATGCTCTAGGAATGATGAAAATAGGAAAAGCTGTAGGACCAGATGATATACCCTTTGAAGTTTGGAAGTGTCTTGGGGATGTATGAGTAGGTTGACTAACAAAATTATTTAACGGAATTTTGAGGACTAAGAAGTTATCCGATGAATGAAGAAAGAGTATTTTAGTACCTATATATAAAAATAAAGGAGATATACAAAGTTGCTTCAACTACTGAGGGTTTAAATTAATGTGTCATACGATGAAAATTTGGAAGAGAGTGATCGAACATAGGCTGAAACTAGAAACTACAGTGTCTGAGAATCAGTTTGGATTTATGCCTAAGAGGTCAACAATGAAATCAATTTATGTACTGAGAAGACTTATGAAAAAATATAGGGAGAATAAGAAAGATCTATATATGATTTTTATAGATCTAGAAAAAGCATATGATAAAGTTCCTAGAGACATAGTATGACGGGTGTTAAATAATAAGAGAGTAACTTTTCGGTGTATTGAGGTAATTGAGCATATGTATGAGGGAGCAACGACCATAATTAGAACAATCAGAGGAAAGACCAGTGATTTTCTTATTACAGTAGGTTTACACCAAAGTTCGGCTTTAAGCCCTTATCTCTTTACTTTGGTTATGGATGAATTGACGCGAGGAATACAAGATGATGTGTCTTGGTGTATGTTTTTTGCCGATGACGTCGTCTTAGTGGACGAGACTAGAACAACAGTCAATGCTAAATTAGAATTGTAGAAAGAAACTTTAGAAGCTAGATGCTTTAGGACAAGCAGAACTAAAACAGAGTATATGGAGTGTAAATTTAGTGATAATTAGAACACAACTGAGAAAATAGTGAAGCTTGATGGTCAAGAGATACCTAAGAGAGACAATTTTTGATATTTAGGCTCAATTATATAAAGAGATGATGCGATTTGTGAAGATGTTATACATAGGATAAGTGGAGAAGTAACAGTGGTGTTTTGTGTGACAAACGTATATATTTGAAGTTGAAGAAAAAATTTTATAGGACGGCTATTAGACCAGCAATGATGTATGGAGCAGAGTGTTTGGCAACAAAGAAACACTATGTCCAAACAATGAATTTAGCGGAGATAAGAATGCTCAGATGGATGTGTGGTAAAACAAGGAACAATAGAATTAGAAATGAGCATATACGAGACATGCTAAAGGTAGCTCCAATCCAAGGTAAGTTAAGAGAGAATCGCCTCAGGTAGTTTGGACATATCACACGTAGATCTAATAATGCCCCCGTTAGAAAGAGTGATTTGATAAGTACAGAGGGTACAGTTAGGGGTAGAGGAAGACCTAAAATAACTTGTGTGGAAACAGTGAGAAAAGATATGATTGCTTGTGACCTTATAGAAGATATTGCCCTAAACTAAGCAGAATGGAAAACCAAGATTCATTTAGCTGACCTCAACTAGTTGGGAAAAGTCTTTGTTGTTGTTGACCTAACAAAACTAATAATAATACCAAAGAACAAACTAAATGGTTCGACAACATGGAGATTCTGGGAAATCTTGACTTTTAACTCCTGACTCTTGGATAGATCATCCATGATCATGTATCTATATAATAAAACACAAAGAAAGCTATCAAGTGGCTATCCTTCAATTCCCCCAAAATCAAAGGCTCATATCTAACATCACAAAACATATTTCCCCCCCAAAACTCAAATTCAAATTTTCCCCCAAAACAACTCATTTATTTATTTAATTCTCTCTCTCTCTCTCTCTCTCTCTCTCTCTCTCTAAATATATATATATAAATAAATAAAATAAACACAAAGAAAGCTATCAAGTGGCTATCCTTCAATCCCCTCAAAATCATAGGCCCAGATCTAACCTCACAAAACATATTCCCCGCCCCCCCCCCCCAAAAGTTTCTCCCCATAATCTCCAAACAACTCCTTTATTTATTTAATTATTTCTCTCTCTCTCTCTCTCTCTCTCTCTCTACACACACACACACACACACACACACTTGTGGAAACATTGACTTTTATTTACAACTAATTATTGTCATACTATTCAAAATTGCGCTACATAATTGTTGATTTACTGTTTACAAGGCTTTTCATATATTGTATCGTTCTGAAGACGTACTGTAGGCACGTGCCCATGGGCAAATCTAGTATTCCAACAAATTCTAAATTATATTTCCAACAAAATATGCCTTAAGATTTTACCTAACTGCGATTGGGGGAAGTAACCACAATAAATGATTTCAATACCCCTAATTGGAGAGGCATTAGAGAGTTGGTTGAGATTTTAAACTTTTGGAGGAAAGTTGGAGATTTTATTCACAGGAGACTTGGTTGCTAGAAGAAAAAAAGGAGAAAAGAATTTCAATAGTTTTTTTTAAAAGAAAAAGGTGGAATATGGCCACCCTGTTTTATTAATCAGAAATTAACAAAACATACAAACTACAAACAGGAAACAAAACATGAAACAACATGACTCGCACAAATACCAGATCCCTTCAACAACCCTGAAGGGTGGGCCGATAAACCGATAGTCATACACATTATCGACGAGGACAAGCCTACTCCTCTAATATTGTACTAGACCCCATCTTGGGCCCAAACACAAAGCTCGGCCCAGCAAAATTGTATGTACGTCAGTTTAGCTTCGTACACTGCCTCCACGGCACATGCAAACCTAACTGAAGCTAGTAAGACAGGATTTTATCACCCGCCGCACCCTACCGTCTCATCGCTGGGGGGACCACTTCTTTGGGCCCAAGCCCCGCATACGGGATTTTGACAACCATCGAACTCAGTCTTCTCTTCCTCTCCTCCCACAATCTCGCAAACCGCAGTCAAAGAGAGAGCCGTAAAGAGGAAACCTTTGCCTCTCTCACGCTCTTGCTCTCTCCAGTGATTTCTCACAAATACCGATAAACTCTGACATAAAGTAGTGAGGAGCAACATATTCACTTGCTCACTCTCTCACTCTCTCTCTCTAGCAAAAAACCAGAACAAGTCCCATCGGACTGAAGCATCGCCTTGTCCTCTCGCCATAACGGGCGATGGCATTGGACGTCAGATTCAATAATAAGGGCGCAGTGGCGGTGGTGTCCCGAAGACTGCATTGCCCCTCTTAATCACTCCCCAAAAGAACAGAGCATGAGCACCAGCCTATTTCTTTGGCTCTGCCTTCATCCCAAACCCATACTTCTTCGCACACTCAACCCACCCTCGAAATCCAAATCATAGCTGCAGATCGCCGTGAATGGCACCGAGGGTGTGGACATGGTGGCTGCAGCGATGGTGCCGATTCCGGCGCCGAAGAGGGGAAGGGACGATGGCGGGGCAGCAGCGACGAAGAAACCCGTCGCCGAAGAAGAAGCTGGCGATGAAGAAGGCGCCTCACGAGACCTGATGCTCCGTCCACCGTCGATCAGATACAGAAAGCGTTGGTCGATCTGGCGACATTGCTGCGAGCACTCCACCATAGGGGTTCGCGATCTCCGACAGATCTGGTGGCGGCGTTGAAGGAGACGACCGCCGATCTTGGGCAACAGATCTTGAGTGGTGCTGATGGAGATGACATTTTATTTTGGGCGTTGATGGAGACAACCTCGGATCTGGGGGTGGCGATGCCGCGAGCAACATATCTCTGACAAATCTGGGGGGATCGGGGGGGGGGGGGTATGGAAGACGGGGACGGTGAGCACAATGGGGATGGGATCAACAGGAAAGAGGGACGCATCGGGGCGGCGGTGACGTTGCCTACCCGCCGCCCCCAACCAAACTCAGATCTAGGGTTTCTTTTGGGTTGTTTTTTTGGGGTTAGTTTCTCTCTCTAGACTTTTCTAGAGAGAGAAACTCTTTTTTTGTCACGGTACAGAGAGAATATAAGTTGCCGAACATAACACAATGGAATAAAAGTGAATTTCAATAGTGTTAGAATGAAAGATTCGTAAATAAGACGTGTTTGGTATTACTGGTGTAACACTCCGCAAAATTGAAAATGACAATTTTGCCCTTGTGTGTTACGCACGTGTATTTTGTAACGTGCTTTCATTACGTATTGTGATTTCTAACCAATTGTACGTTTTCCATATTGATTTCATTCGACTAAAATATAATATTTCAATCTCGGTAATTTTACGTGCTTTTTATGTATTTTCGATGCACGTATCAATTACGTATTTTTCCATCACTAAGTGTGATATTTCTATGAGTATTGACTATTTATTTTACGTGTTCGAACTCGTTTTATAAAACGGAAATTCATTTCACCCTATTTTGATTAAAATGCATTTTTTTTGATTTTTGCACGTATGATGCACGTGCTATTTTCATTCTTAATTTTATTTCTCATTTATTCATTTTGTTTGCATGCATAAGTTTAATTAGTTTTATTTTGATCCATGGACTTAAAGTAGAATCTAGCCCATTAGAATTAATTAAAAGAGCCAACTAGAATAATTAATTTAGTTAATTAAAATAAAGCCCATAATTCAAGCCCACTAGTTATAACCTAAATTAGGTTGAACATGCACTAATGCATGACAAACACATATTAGAATTATAGAATTTATGTTTAATTTTGTGTGTGTGTATGTGTAGAGATATATATAATCTAGTGTGTAATGTGTACTATATAGCAGATATGTGTAAATTGTAGTTAGGATAAGGTATGATATATTGAATAAGTGGATTAATGTATTTGGAACAATGTGATTAAAGATGGGGGCTGTTATAGATTTGATTGAATATGTGTAAAAGGTAATTAGTGAGTATGGAATGGAGGGGGGCCCACAGGATTAAGCATAACACATTAGTGTTGTTTGAATTGGATTGAAATGTGCATATGTACATTTGTACACATGACTTGACCTGGTGCTACTAGGGTAGGTCGGGGTACATGTAGAAGGAGAGAGAATGAATGAGGTGAGTTGGTGCTTTGGGAGAGTGGGGAGATGAGAGGTTGGGAGTTTTAGGAGTTAGAATATCGGAGGGTCTTAGGGAGAGGTTAAGCAAATGAAAAGTTGGGAAATTAAAAGAGAGAGTTATTAGGGTGTAGAATTTTGCATATTAGACCCTAGCTTTATCCTATAAATAGAACCTCATTTCTCATTTCTCTTTTGCACCAAAACAAAGAAAACAAATAAGAGAGAAAGAAAAGAAAGAGAGTAAGAAAGCCCTTGTTCTTGGAGACTATTGCTAGGAGAAGGCCTTGCTAGGGAAGCTAGGAGCTAGAAGTGGTGTTCATTCCTTCAAATTGTTCAAGCTTCAGTCAAGGTGGGTGTTCTCATGCTTTATAGTTGTTAGAATTATGCATGCAAGAGTTAATGAATTAGAAATTTTGATTTATGTGTAGCATGAATAATAGTAAAATATTCGTGATTAGTAAATTGACTCATACCATGTTAATTAAAAATGAGAAAAGAAATGATCAAGTAGTTTGTCATAAATTAACATGCATAAAGAAATAAGTAGATTGTATGAGAATGAGGGAAATACTTCTTTGGATAAGTAAATAGAGTTTTATAAAATAAAAAGTGGATGTTATGGAACTCATTTAGATTGTTAAAAAAAAATTAATATAATACAATGAATGCAAATTGTAGTTGTTAATAAGAAGGAACAATTTGAAAGTTTGAGTTAGAATTTTATTCTTTCTAAAATATGAGTTGTAAATCAATGAGTTACTGATGTAAAAAAATTTCAGTTTATATAAAATTATGTTAGTTAAATTAAGATTTCAATCAATCGAGTTTTGTTGAAATATTGAAACAGCACGAAATTGGAATAAAACTCTTCCGGGTTGTTGTCACGCCCCGCTTCCCAAAAACATGGAATACGAGCGCGTAACAAAAGTCGAGCGAATGAATATAATCATCCTTAAGCTGTTCAGGAATTTTTTACAACATATCCCAGTAAAATCAGAGTCAGAAGCCAGAAAAAGATCAACCACATGCACTTATGAACCAAATATCAACAAGAATACTAGAAATAAAACACATTAATCTCAAATATTCATGATCTGAATAACACAATAATCTTGGGTCACATTGCCCGAATACAAATAATACTCAAGTCTCAAGTACAGAAATATTCAAGTTCACGAATACAGAATAAAGTTCTAACAGAAATAATGATCAGCAACTAAGACTGCGAACCACCAGTACCTTCTTGAATCTGTCCACCGTAATCTGCAATCATCGAATGCAGGAAAAAGGAAAAGAAGAAAACACAGTACCCGTCAATTGCAAGTCCGGGTCACAAATAGAATAGGATACAAGCACATGGACAAAACTAAACAGATCTAACTAATCATCAGAAACAGACCTAATATGGTATGGTAAATTCAACTAACGTAGTATCCTAGCAGATGTCTCAGATATTAAGTGTCAAGTATCATATAACAGATATGTCAGGCAAACAGATATTCAGATATGTCAGGTAAATCAGATAACAGATATGTCAGGCAAATCAGATAACAGATTTCATATTACAGGTATTCAGATTCAGATTCAGATTTCAGAAATATATTCAGATCTCAGATTTCAGATTAATGTAAGTCTTGTGTGATTACTATCTAGGTAGCACTTCATGCGCCATACAAAGTCATCAAAATCCACTTCCGCCAAAACGGGATGAAAGTAGATAAAATTATCCAACTTTCATATCTCACATAAAATATTCATACAGTAATTAGAAATAAGGTGAACACAGCATTCAACATACAATCACACGCAGTTTACAGCAAAAGCGATCTATAGAAAAGGATGTAAGGCATCACTCAAAACTCATCTTTTAATTACCACAAAAATCAGAGAACTACTTAACATCATATTGAAACACTGGACAAAATCTTGTGGCATGAAATTATGTCTAACTTAGATCTTGAAAATAAATTGTCCACAAAAGTTACCCCGAACTGATTCTGGAAACTACCAACATACAGTTACTAAAATAATCATAACTACTCCATACGAACTCCAAACAGGGTGAAATCAGTGGGATTAGAAATTAGATTCAATTCTCTACGAATTACTCAGAAATAGTCATGTTGAGATTCGGACTCCAATTCAGGTAAAATCAACAATCAATTCAGTTCAAATCCAAATTTCCAGATTTCTCAACTAAGTTTCAAAACGTCATAACTTCCTCAAAAATCATCCAAACTCTTCCAAATTCAAAACGCTGTCTACCCACTGTCCAAATGTCATAATGGAGGGTAACTAACAAGTCAAAATCTAATATTCCTCATATGGGTGTTCAACATACATCGGGTATACAATATGTCACATACGCGATAACAATCGCGTTTGGGTGAATCCTAAGGCACAAACCTATCAAACTTCATGTCCTAAGTCGTCTATGGCCTGTTTTGAACAATAGAGACGAAATCCACAAATAAAAACATGATCTTGGTCCGTCTCTAGTCTCAACCTATCCTATGTGTGAACTTTCTACTTGTATCAACCTAAGAAATTTAAGTACAAGTTACTTGCCTTGTTGACGATGAACACGGCGCTACGAAGCCTAGCAATGAAAACCCACGTGAAAGAGTCCTTCCATGCGCGATTCCAAGCGAACCCACGAACCGAATCTTGCCTACGATCGTCTTCTTGAAGCACGAACTCAAACGGACGCTACCCACAACTCCAAATCAGCAAGGGATGAAGAGGGGGCTGTTCTTGAAGATGGTGGTGCTGGTTTGGTGATGTCCGGCCACAAAAGGAGGGTATAAGGGTTGTATGGTTGATGGATTTGTATATAGGGAGATTGAGAGGGATGAGATGGTCGGATATGGAGTCAAGGGGGGAGATAGAGGCTCGGATTGGGAAGGGGATTATGCAGGCCGGTTGTGGAGAGGAGAAAAAAAAAGAGAGGCCGGGTGTGATTATAGGAGAGGGAGAGAGAATATTAGGGTTAGGGATTAATTAGTGTTTAGGGATATATATAGGAGATCAAATGTGGGTTAATGGGTAGTGGATATCAATAGAATTAATTAGGTGTACAATTGGATAATGGATATTGGGTAGATTTCAAATGAGGATACAAAATACAATGAATCCTATAGCTCCTAAAAATCTCCTTAAGAGCCAAAAATCTCAAATTGATCAAAACACTTCTAAAAATTCATCATGACCCAAAAATAAATAACAAATATGAATGAGACCAAGAAAATGCGAAAAAGAATTCAAAATGGTGAAAAACGGACGATCGGCGCACAAACAGCACACGGTGGTAAAAAATGTAAGAAAAATAATATAAAATGAAAATAATCCAATAAGAAAATTAATACAATAATTTATAAATATAATTTATGAGATAATCTAATTTTAACAATAAAAATAATTTGCAAAAATTTTAAATACAGAAAATATCGAAAAATACCTTTCTGGGAAAACAGGGGTTACAGTTGTCTATGAGTCGATGGGCGCAGTTGGCCTAGTGGTCTGACGTGAGCTGGCTCACTGGTTGGCTCGGGTTCGAGCTCTGTCATGCCCAAACTTTTTTTGGTTTTTTTTTAAAATAAAACCCAAACCCGAGAATTGATACAAAATACAATCGAAGTGGAATCACGACACCGAGCCCACTTGGGCTAGTGGCTGTCGATGGTTGCTGTGTGCGTTGCCTGGGGCTTCACTGGTTCGAAACCCAGTATTAGCAAACATGTTTTTTTTGGGAGATTTATTGTAATTAAGGAGTTCTAGTGCATTGGAAAAATTGGGGGAAAATCCTAGTACTTATAAAATGAAATGTAGAATTTATCAAAAAATAATTTTGGAGATTTTCATGTATAATTAAGTTATAAAAAGGAGACTTTTGAGATGGAATGAAGTTTGTTCTCAAATTAATTATTTTTAAAATCATGATTATTTAGAAGGAGAGTAAAGAAGACAACTCGTTACCTTATTGAGATTTTGCAAAATTTGTTGAAATGAAACTCTAAGAGTTCTTTATGTATTCAAATGGTTAGTGGTTTTAATCTAGATGAGTATATGTGTAAAGTTCTTAACTGAGAAGAACTAAGAGTGGGAAAATAGAACATGAATAGTGCTAAAATGAATTATTGAATCGAGATAAATGAGACTTTGATTAGTGTTATTTTGAGACATTGCAAGAGCTTGGGTTCATGTGATAGAAATTGTATATATGAAAGGAATTATTTTTGTCTATAAAGATCTTGAATAAATGACTGGATCATGAATGATGACAAGACTATGTATTTTGTAAATGAGTTGAAAGATGAAATCATCTAGGTTTAAGACATGGTTATTAAAGGGTATGTGTACCCATGTTTTTTGTGCATGAACGTTTATGATCAAGAATTAGTAAGACCTCAGTTACCGGTAATTTTGAAAGAAAGATTTTGAGACTTGATTTCGAGATAATGTCGTCGAGCGATCTCGTACTTTTGTGAACAAATCCGGTAGGAGGTAAAACTGATTCTAGGATTGATAACACATTCATGTCTTGAACTACAATAATTAGGCACTTAGGTGAAGATGTAGTAAACCTGGACAAACGTAAGTGGGTTGCCTCTATATAGTCAGCGGTGGATCTCCGTGGCTATAGACCCAGTCGTCGGACTGAGGTTGCTCTGTGGGAGACGGATTTTTGTTTATATTTAAATTCAGGGATGTGAAGTCAGACGGATAGTTTACCGTCTCTAATGTATATATGTATACCAGGGCTAGGGGGTACTTGCGGGATGATTCGCACGATGAGGGAACCGTTATCATAGCCATCGGGCTGGGACCCATATTCGTGGAATGATCTAAATCTTGTTTTATTATCGGGTAGTTTTCATGGCGAGGGATTGAGTCCTTTATTATGGAGTACGTAGGCACTTGCCCTCGGACCTATGTAGTATGGAATGCATAGAATCCGAACAAGTGTGCATTAGTATCATCCTAGTATAAAATGTGTGCATTAGGCATTAAGGCATAGCATATACTTACATATTTAGCGCAGTCATAATTTAACACTTTATTTTGTTCATTCAATCTCTTGTGATCTTTTTGTTAAAGTAATGAGATTGTTATATGTACGGCATAGAGAGGATAGCCGAGTATAACATTTTCGTCAGTTGTAAGTGACTGACGTGCCCACAGGTTGATATGCAGGTAATAGACTTTGCTATGAAGATGTTATGATGAAATCAATGAATTATTTGATGAAGTTATACAAGTTATATTATTGTTTTCAATGTTGTAATCTTTCATTCTTCCGCTGTGTAAATCAAAGATGTATTCGAACTCTGATGTTGTTAAAAAGTTTTAATTTCCTTGTAAAATTGTATGAAGTGAAGTAAAGATCATGTGAAATCTCGAATTTATTCTTATTTGGAATTCGGGGTGTTACAACTGGGAATGAAAAGTGATTTAGATAAAAAGTGTTTTTAATTAAAGAGTTGTAAGAATAAAAAAGTGTTTATAAATTCAAAAGAAAACTATCAAATAAAAGCTTTTTTGAAAAGGTAAAAGCATATATTAGGTCTGGCCAGATTTTTTTAAAAATAACTGATAGTTTTAAGAAAGTGATTTTGAATCTTTGACTAAACAAAATTTTAACTTATAGTTTCCCAAGCACATGAGCAATTTTTTGAGTAAGATCCTCTATGAATTAGTGAGAAATCTTGATGGATTTGTATTCTCTTTCGTAAGTAGATCAAAAATCATATATTTACTTGCTCAAAATAGTTATCGGGTGAATGAGAATTTGTCTCCCAAAGTGAGTCAGTTTCATCTCTGAAAATGTAACACCCCGTTCGTAATTTCAAAATAAGAATATAATAGTATGTATATGTGATTAAAAATGGATTTATGGCAAATGAGTTGGCTGTTTATAATGGAATTAATGTGGTATGGTGATAGGGGTCCCACGTTGGAGAAGTGAACAGCCTAGATGCTGTTTGACTCGTCAAAGCCAATGCCATGACATGGCATTTGCAAGTGGGGGCCCAACTCACAGAGAAGCTCTTGGATGAGAGAGTACGAGAGAATAGTCCCATATCGGATTTCATAAATAATATAATAATAAATAAATACTAATGCCTATGATCAAGAGTCACCTAATCGGTTAACCACCTTTTGAGAGGCAGCCTGTGGTGGGCAGTTGTACTACATAGTATCTAATTTGTCTTATAAATTGTATAAATTGTCTAAGCTAGGGGCAGGAGCGTTATAAATGGTATCAGAGTCGACTTTCGATGCCAGGGTGTGGGAGTTAATTTCAAAATAAGAATATAATAGTATGTACATGTGATTAAAAATGGATTTTATGGCAAATGAGTTGGCTGTTTATAATGGAATTGATGTGGTATGGTGACGGGGGTCCCATGTTGGAGAAGTGAACAGCCTAGTTGTTGTTTGACTCGTCAAAGCCAATGCCATGACGTGGCATTTGCAAGTGGGGGCCCATCTCACGGAGAAGCTCGCGGATGAGAGAGTACGGGAAAATAGTCCCATATCGGATTTCATAAAGAATATAATAATAAATAAATACTAATGCCCATGGTCGAGAGTCACCTTGTCATGCCTCGCTTTCCAAAAAAGAATACGGAATACGGATATGTGACAAAAGCCCAGCGAATGATTTTCATTATCCATAAGCTGTTCAAGAATCTTTACAACATCTCACGAAATAATTAGAGTCGAAAGCAAAAGTATCAACTGACATGCACATATGAACCAAGATACCAACAAGAATACTTGAAACCAAATATATAAATCTCAAATAGTCATGATCAGAATAAGTCAAAATCCTGGGTCACCTTGCCAAAATACAAGAATAAATTCAATTAATCAAATACAATATTGTTCAAGCAAGCTATAATAAATAATAATAACAAATACAGCACTAATACTTCATGTCACCAATACCGTCCGGAACCTGTTCTCCAAAATCTGCAATTCAACAATTACAGGGAAGAGGAAAAAAGAAACAAGGTACCCGTCAATTGCAAGTTACGGTCCACTTATAATGTAGGATACAAGCATTTGTGAAACTAACAAATAGCATGGAATAATGCATCAACAGTGATAACTAGCATGAATCAGTAAAACAAAGTCAACTAGCATGGTATACTAACGGTACAGATGCATGTGTCAAGTAATAGTGTCATGTGGCAACTAACAGTGTTCAGTAACAGTATCAGATAACAGTATCAGTAGCAGTATGTTCAGTGTATCAGTGTAACAGTATAACAGTATCAATCTAACAGTCTCAATCTAACAGTATTCGTCTAATAGTATCAGTCTTATGTTCTTACGGTCTTGTGTGTATTACTATCTAGGTAGCACTTCATGCGCCCCAAAAACATAACACATGGTTGCTACAACAAACAGTTTCGTTTTTAGATTTCATAGTAGACCATAATGGGGCAGTGTACTCAGGTATCAGTAACAGTAGCAGTAGCAGTAGCAGTAAAGTAACAGTAACAGTAGTAGAAAATTAACAGTAACAGTAGAAGAAAAGTAATAGTAACAGTAGCAGTATGGAACACTAGTTCCCTTCCTAGTACACGTTTTCATATTTTCCACTACTAGATCTTCCTTTAAGAAACTCCGGCTTGGTTACTTTTATTATGATCATCAAACAGACATGAATGTATACGAAATATTGTCAAACTAATATGGTATAATCAGTATTAGGTTCAGAGCAACAAATAAATATGCATAGATGATATACAGTTACATAAACGAGCAAAACAGTGTATGTTCATATTCAGGACAACAAGACAGTACAGTGCTAAAACAGTGATTTCCGTTACTACAGAAATCCAAATCTGAATCCGTCAAATAATCTGGAAAATAGAATTCCACATGAATCCAGTGATTATACATAAGCCATATAGTATTTCACAAAATCATAACTCAAAACTGATTTGAATCCAGAAAATACGTTATGACAGAAATCAGTAAAACGAATTCTCAGTCAGAAAAACAGCATTAAAACTCCTCAAATAAATCCAGAAAAAATCTGGGGGAATCCCCTACATGTCTAGTATCAAAATGTAAAGTTTCATAATATTCCAGTAAAATTAGTTCAGTCAACAAAAATTAGAAACTTCAAGAAACGATAGTTTGGCAAATCTGGAATTCCCAACACTGCTGTACGAAAACTAAACCATCTTGCAAACCGTGAAACGAAATCTAAATCTGCCAAAGGGAGATGAAAATAGATAAAATAATCTAACTTTCATATTTCACAAATATTTTCCATAAAGTAAAAGAAAATAGGGTGAAAATACAATTCTTTACAGAACAGCGAGCAAAATACAGCAAGTATAGCTTTCATAAACAAGTATGAAACGACATATAAAACTCATCAATAAAATCCAATAAAATTCTGGGTAATCTCTAAATAGGTTTAGAAATACTGTGCAAAGTTTCAGATCAAAATAATATAGTTAACCCAAGAATCAAAATAGTTTATCCCTTGAAAACAACAAGAAACGAACTCTGGAAACATAAGTACACCTCTGTAGTAAAACGGCCATAACTCACTCATACGAAAAAGAAATCAATCAAGGTCAGAGGGGTTGGAAAGAATACAGATTTCTCTATGATTCATGCTAAGTACAAAAATTAAGAATTCTAACCTTAATATGGTCAAAAATACAATTCAAAACTGATACATCGACAATTTACAGATTTTCCTCAAACTAAATTTCAACATAAAACATACGAAAGTTGATCCAAACACAACCAATCATGAAATAGAGTCTACCAAGTGTCCAAACATCATGAAATAGGGTATATAACAAGTCCACAACAAATATATCACATGGATCCCAATAAGTACCCAAATTCTCATAAATAGTTCACATATACGATCAAATCAAGAACGGGCAAAAACCTAAATGTTTCATGTCGAATTTGTGTCGTGAGTCCACTATGGTCATATATCACTATAGAGACAAAACCCATTTAGAATAACACACACAAGAGTCAAAAATACCGCACTATAAGCGGTATTTTTGACTTGTATACAAAGGAATTTGAGTACAAGTTACTTATCTGAAAGACGACGATGGAAACGAAGAAAAGAGCAAGAATAACTGGAATAGATTCTCGGGCACGAACACAATACCAACGGATGAACACGAACAAGATGAACAAGACGATCACGATCGCAATCACGAACATAACATACAGACCGCGAACACGATCAGACGGCTGAGATCAAGATATCAAGATATCAAGACGATCGGATCAGATCAGACGACTCTGATCGAAGATCAAGATCAAGATCAAGATCAAGATCAAGATGTGATCAGTTTCTTGATGATGATGATGATGATGATCGGACGGTCCACAATCAAAAGATCAAGACTCCAAGATGATGATGATCATGATGTTGATCGACGGCCTATATTCAAACCATCAAACTCCATGCTGACTACTTGATCAACCAGCAACCAATGGCTCTGGCTTGGCTGGCAACGTGGGAGGGTGGCACTTTATCCAATTTTGAACTGTATTAATTATTTTGATTTTGTTTAAAATTCAGTTAAACAATTTTGATATTATTTATTAGAATTACAAACATATTTCTACGGGTTAGAGTACTTATTTGGGTTATATTAGGATTACAGTAGGGTTGGAGAGTTAAAGTAGGGTTACAATAGGGTTAGAGTAATTTTAAACATTATGAAAATAAATAATATAGTTGAAAATTTGAAAATATTTATTAAAAATGAATCTAACCCTACGAACTACTCTAACCCTAATGTAGCCCAACTATTCTAACCCTAGCCGTAACCCTATTGTAACCCTACTCTCACCCAAGCCGTAACCCTACCCTAAGGAATTAGAGTAAGGTTTAGAGTTAGGATTCGGACAAGGTTAGAGTAGGATTAGAACAAGTTTGTAGGTTTAGAGTAGGTTTAGAGATAAGGTTAGAGTAAGGTCAGGACATGTTCATGGTAAGGTTATAGTGGGTTTAGAGATAAGGTTAGAGTAGGTTAGAGATAAGGTTAGAGTGGGTTAGAGTAGTTCGTAGGGTTAGATAGTTAAATTAGGGTTACAGTAGGGTTAGAGTAATTTTAAACATTATGAAATTAAATAATATAGTTGAAAATATGAAAAAGTTTATTAAAAATTGGTAATAACCCTACGAACTAATCTTTAACCCTAATGTAGAGAGATCTATTCTGACCCTAGCCGTAACCCTATTGTAACCCTAAAGTGCTGCTAAGCCGTAACCTTATTTATGTAAAACAAATAATAATATACAATACAAACAAATTGTGTTAGGGTTATTTTTAGGGTTAGGGTTATATCTTAAAACTCTTTCTTCCACTTCCTCTCAGTACCGGCTGCTTTTCCAATTCTGTTCTTCGATTGTAAAAGCAAGTTAAGGACTTGTACTACATGTACGAGGAGGAAGTCTCCAATAATATTAGGCAAGTTATGGCCATGTTGTACATGTGGTTCCACATATTGTATAGTGAAATGTAATAATAGGCCCGTTATGGACTTGTTCTACATGTGGAGATCGACATGTGGTGTCCACTTTGTCGAGTCTCCAATAATAGTAGGCAAAGTTATCCTAAACAAAAATGAACACTCCATTCCTCGACATAGACTTAGCAAAATCTATCTGAGTGAAAGGGGAACTATGAAGAGAAAAAGAGCAAGAACCGAGGATGCTATGTTGGATTCTACTTATGGAATCCATGAGTTGATAAAACTCCAATCCAATCTCATTCACATGATCCTTGTAATAATGCTCTTTGATAACTTGCACTACATGTATATCCCCACATGTAGTGCCAAAATTGAAAAAACCTAAAGTCCATAACTTGGATACTATTACATTTCACTCTACAAAGTAGGCACCACATGTAGAACCCCACATGTACATCCTAATTATGGAAAAGGTTCAATGCTTTTTAGATCGGAGAGTCATCAGATCCAATTATGGGGAAAAAAAATACATGTCCATAGCTTGCCAACTATTACATTTCACTCTACAAAGTGGGCACCACATGTACAACGCCACAATGTAGAACCCTATAATGTGGGGATTTGTACGAAATTGTGAAAATCACATCAGATTATACTCTCCACATGTGGAACACCACATGTAGAATCCAATAATGGAAAAAATTCAGTACGTTTTAGATCAGAGAGCTACAAATATTAACCTAATTTAATCAAAACAAAAAACAACCACTTACTACTAATATTAACCCTTACCCTAACCCCAACACATAACCCTACACTAACCCTTAACCTAGCGTACCCTAACCCTAACCCTAGGCTAGTTATCAAATTTTGTTTTTTGAACTTTTTGACAACATTTAATGTTAACGATTTTATATTGGTTAGTTACGTGGCAGTAAATGAAAATTAATAAAAAATATAAAAAATTTACAAGCATATAAATGTCACTTTGCAGAATTCAGGAGACAATGTTCGCAAAGAGTGAAGAGAAAATTGTAGAAAGCATAAAAATATCTTTCAACTTAACCCATTATTGGGGATAACGGGTTAAGATCCCTTAACCCGTTATTCACAACAACGGGTTAAGTAGATAGATATTGGCAGTATATTATGAAAACTTGGGGTGTAGGGCCAATATCTCTCTACTTAACCCGTTGTTGAGGCTAACGGGTTAAGCAAACTTAACCTGTTATCCCCAATAACGGGTTAAGTGGAGAGATATTGGCAGTCCATTATGATAAATTTATATGTAGGGGGATAAAGTACTGCCAATATCGCTCTACTTAACCCGTTGTTGTGAATAACGGGTTAAGTAGAGCGATATTGGCAGTACTTTATTAAGACTTGGTCTGTAGGGGATAAATGACTGCCAATATCTCTCTATTTAACCCGTCATCACGAATTACGGGCTAAACTCATTTAACCCGTCATCGTCAATAACGGGTTAAGTGGAGGGATTTGTACAGAACTTTTGTCTGTGTTTGGCTCTATACACTTTGGTTGATACAAATACAACTTCACCAAATTTGTTCACAAATTCACATCACATCAATGTATATAATACAACAGATAACTTCACAAGAATTTTAAGGCATACAAATGGACAATGTCAACCATATACATAATTATTTCAAATCAATACAGTTATCAAAAATTTTCACAAAAATTATACAACCCGACACATGTCCAAATTAAATTTTTTTTTTATCAGGGCGTTCTTCACGTTGGCTTCCATGCATGCCCGGTATTTACCTACAACAATTTATCAACATAGAAACAAACTATGCATTAGTTATTGGAATAAAAAAATCATCAACCAAATGCTAAACTACTAATAACGAACCGACTATTAGATACTACTGTTTACGGTCATGCGGCTTGCGACTGCTTAGTGTGAATTGCTCGGGCGGGTTCCGCTTCCTTTGAGGATTTTGCCATCTGCCTTGTGTCCCTGGGGATTCATGGTCATCCGACCACTGCTCCATTTCAACTTCTTCAGGATTTTACTGTTGTTGCACTTGTTGTGGCTCGGCGATGTGAATTTCCTGCCTTATCATGCTCTTTTGCCTAGAACCCGTTGCTGGCACGTTGGCTTTCAAATACGCCTCAAGTTGCGGACCTTCACCCTGCATCCTCAAGAGTACGACGGCACGACGTAAGCATCTCCCGCATTATCTCCATAAAGCTCTCGGGTACCTTACTCTTCAAGACGTGAGCGGCTCTCCGAACGTTCTCCCATGTGTTTACAATCTACATTAGGATGAAATTTTCAATTTAAACAACATGCATACTTAACACATCACCCACCTCAAATTACAACACATGCATACTAACTATTTGAAATTTGACTAACCAATTTTCGATATGTCTCAGCCTTTGGTTGGTACATCGGCTGGGAGGAGGAATATGCCGGAGGTGGTTCTTCTTAGGTTGGGGGAATCGGAATCTGCACACCGGCTGGTACAACGGTCTTTGGAGAAACATACAACCGTGTTACCCGCTTGTACCACATCATGTATGCCTGTTGGAGGGAGCCATCATACGGTATCGCGACGAACATTATATTCGGTGTCATTTAATGCCGCATGGTGTTCTAGTTGGCCACATGGTAACGATGGTAATCAGCCCAATCGAAGTTGGGCACTTGTCCCGTTCCTCTCACCTCGTGCTACTTTTTATCATAGCACCGGATATCGGGAATCTTTTGTTGATATCCGAAATGCCGCATCACTCTATCAAGATACTGGAACTCGACAACTCCAAAATTCACAAGTGGTGCAGCCGTCAACCAAAGGGCACTGTCTAAACAGACCGGTGGAACCCTTTGCAACCTGGCGGTTGAGTACGCTTCCCAATTGATGAACTCGTCCTGCAGGTTATCTAACTCATCTCTTTAGTAGGTTAAAGATTGGCGTGGGTTATCGACCCACGTGTGCCGCCCCGCCCAATATACTCCTAAAAAAGGTAACAACTCCGGCACCCCCGGGTCAACCAACCAATCCGGTGTTGGTTCAATAATACGAGGACTTCCGATGTGGTGCATTTCCAAATCCAGATCTTGAGTAGCACCATCGGGCCACCCATTTGTACGGTACCTAAAGAACATGTACACAAATTCCTATACAGTAGCGCCAGTGCCGCACTCCCCCAAATGAAACGGCCCGCATAATGGAAATTTTCCAACAACCGTAGGTACATTAGTGGCATGGTCGATCCGGATGAGTTCGGGAAGATCACTCCCTTTATCATACTAAAAATGTATGCATGTGCATAGTAGGTTAGGATTTCCTCATCCGAATTGGGGGTCAAATAATCCTCCTCGAACTGAAATTTCCACCAACTAATGTACAGTGATTTACCATCGAAAGTTTCATCCATAACTTCAGCTTCCGCTTTATCTTTCACAGCTTCTATTTGTTCATACAATAAATCTTGATCATGACGTGTAGGAACATTTTCGAGGATTTCTTTTTCAACGGCATCTCTTCTTTGGAGAACTATCAACTGGAGGTCGATACCGAGCAAATCACGAACAACTTCAACTCGATCGAAGTCCATGTTCCCCGTCACAGCGACCCATCTATTGGTAGCCCAGTTATCATTGCTACATCTTGGAGGGTCACAGTCATCTCACCCATTGGTAGGTGGAATGTGTGGGTCTCCGGCCTCCATCGCTCGATAGGAGCTGTAAGTAGCGGCTGATCTAGCTTCACTCCCCCCATGAATTTAGCTCTGTAGAAATCGGCCTCAACTAAGTACGGCGTGATACGGGGGTCAAAAGGAAGAACCGCGTGCTTCCAAAAGTTACATTTCTTATCAGACCCATTCCACACGGCTTCGGTTCGGTGTTTGGGTTGGAACGTGAGTAAGTTTATGTCCACGAGTCCAGGTGGTGTAACGGGAACCGAGGATGACAGACCTGCCTCAGTAGATGTAGATTGATGGCCACCAACCTACACGAATAAAGATAACAAATGTTATTATTGAGATAATATAACATATTCGTATCTAAAACCAATAATAATAATCAATCTTACCTCTGTAGTTGGTGCACCACTAGTGGTACCGGACAAGCTTCTCGGTTGCCTTATTCTAGCCATTTATCTATGTACAAAAAATTTAAATGAATTTGGTACGCATTACATCCAGTTATTTATCATTAATAAACATACCGAGATTGTGGGAAAAAGTGCACAAATGACAACAAAAAAAGCAGTAAAAGTCAACTTGGTCAGATTCACGTAGCACAAGTCACCCCAACTTGTGGAAGTGAGTTTCAACTCTCGGTTGGAGAGATACAGGCGTGTATCGCTTTTGGTTGTAAAAAAACCCAAATAAACCGATACACGGCTGTGTCACTCGAACCGTGAATGAAAACTCACTTCTATAAGTTCGGGTTGCTTGTGCGACGTGAGACCATCCTACTCGCAAAGTTTCGTATTTTTTAGATGTCATTTGTAGGGTTTTCTAATCTAACCGCACTAAAATAATTCTAAGTCATTAACTTCTAATGCGAGGAACGTGAGAAAACTGCACAAACAGCATTCAAAATTTATAAAACTTTCCAACATGGTCGAATTCACGTAGCGCAAGCCACCCAAACTTGTAGAAGTGAGTTTCGACTCACGGTTTGCGAGATACGTCCGTATACCACGTTATTAGGTTTTTTAAAACCAAAAGTGATACACGGCTGTTTATCTCGAACCGTGAATCGAAACCCACTTCTACATGTTGGGGTAACTTGTGCTGTGCGAGATCAACCTACTCGCAAAGTTTCGTAATTTTTGGAGGTCGTTTGCAAGGTTTTCAACTCTAACCGCACTAAAAAAATTCCAAGTCATTAACTTCTAATGCGAGGAACGTGAGAAAAACCGCACAAACGGCATACAAAATTTATAAAATTTTTCAACTTGGTCAAATTCACGTTGCACAAGCTACCCGAGCTTGTAGAAGTGAGTTTCGACTCGGCTTGCGATATACGTCCGTATACTGCTTTATTTGGTTTTTTTAACCAAAAGTGATACACGGCCATATATCTCGAATCGTGAATCGAAACCCACTTCTACAAGTTGGGGTGGCTTGTGCTGCATGACTTCTAATGTGAGGAACGTCACAAAATCGCACAAACGGTATCCAAAATTTATAAAACTTTCCAACTTGGTCGAATTCACGTAGCGCAAGCCACCCGAACTTGTAGAAGTGAGTTTCGACTCACGGTTTGCGATATACATCCGTATACCGCTTTATTAGGTTTTTTAACCAAAAGCGATACACGGCCTTATATCTCGAACCATGAATCAAAACCCACTTCGACATGTTGGGGTGGCTTGTGCTACGTGAGATCAACCTACTTGCAAAGTTTCGTATTTTTTGGAGGCCGTTTGCAAGGTTTTCAACTCTAACCGCGCTAAAAAAAGGCTAAAATTGAAAAAAAAAACCCTTAAACTATTCCATATATGCAGAAAACCTCACTCACCTTTTTTATGCAGAAAACCACACTCAACTATGGGTGCGAAAAACCACACCATGACTCCGTTAGGATTCTGTTATTTTTCGGTCACGTGCAATGCACGTGACTTACAAAATGACGAAATTATCCATTTTATTCAGAACCCATTCTTAGGCTAAAATTGAAAAAATCTCCTTAAACTATCTCACATATGCAGAAAACCTTACTCACCTTTTTTAATGCAGAAAACCACACTCAACTATGGGTGCGAAAAACCACCCATATAACAGAACCCTAACGGAGTCGTGGTGTGGTTTTTCGCACCCATAGTTGAGTATGGTTTTCTGCATAAAAAAAGGTGAGTAAGGTTTTCTGCATATGTGAGATAGTTTAAGGATATTTTTTCAATTTTAGCCCTAAAAAAATTCTAAGTCATTAACTTCTAATGCGAGGAACGTGAGAAAACCACACAAACGGCATCCAAAATTTATAAAATTTTCTAAATTGGTCAAATTCATGTAGCGTAAGCCACTCAAACTTGTAGAAGTGAGTTTCGACTCACGGTTAGGGATATACGTCTGTATACCGCTTTATTAGATTTTTTTTAACCAAAAGAGATACACGGCCTTATATCGTGAACCGTGAATCGACACCCACTTCTATAAGTTGGGGTGGCTTATGCTGCGTGAGACCAGCCTACTCGCAAAGTTTCGTATTTTTTGGAGGCCGTTTGTAAGGTTTTCAACTCTGACCGCACTAAAAATGTTCTAAGTCAATAACTTCTAATGCGAGGAACGTCACAAAATCGCACAAACGGCATCCAAAATTTATAAAACTTTCCAACTTGGTCGAATTCATGTAGCGCAAGCCACCCGAACTTATAGAAGTGAGTTTCGACTGACGGTTTGCGATATACGTCCGTATACCGCTTTATTAGGTTTTTTTTAACCAAAAGTGATACACAGCCTTATATCTCAAACCGTGACTCGAAATCCACTTCTACATTTTGGGATGGTTTGTGCTGTGTGAGATCAACCTACTCACAAAGTTTCGTATTTTTTGGAGGCCGTTTGCAAGGTTTTCAACTTTAACCGCACTACAAAAATTCTAAGTCATTAACTTCTAATGCAAGGAACGTGAGAAAACCGCACAAACGACATTAAAAAATGAACAAAACTTTCTAACTTGGTCGAATTCACGTAGCGCAAGCCACCCGAACATGTAGAAGTGAGTTTCGACTCAAGGTTTGAGAGATACGTTCGTATACCGCTTTATTAGATTTTTTAAAACCAAAAGAAATATACGACCGTATATCTCGAACCGTGAATCGAAATTCACTTCTACATGTTGGGGTGGTTTGTGCTGCGTGAGATCAACCTATTCGCAATGTTTCGCATTTTTTGGAGGCCGTTTGCAAGGTTTTCAACTCTAACCGCACTAAAAAATTCTAAGTCATTAACTTCTAATGCGAGGAACGTGAGAAAACCGCACAAACGGCATCCAAAATTCATAAAACTTTCAAACTTAGTCAAATTCACGTAGCGCAAACCACCCAAACTTGTAGAAGTGAGTTTCGACTCACGGTTTGCGATATACGTCCGTATACCGCTTTATTAGGTTTTTTTAACCAAAAGCGATACACGGCCTTATATATCGAGCCGTGAATCGAAACCCACTTCTACAAGTTGGGATGACTTGTGTTGCTTAAGACCATCTTACTCGCTAAGTTTCATATTTTTTAGAGGCCGTTTGAAAGGTTTTCAACTCTAACCGCACTACAAATTTTCTAAGTCAATAACTTCTAATGCGAGGAACGTCACAAAATTGCACAAACGACATCCAAAATTTATAAAACTTTCCAACTTGGTCGAATTCACGTAGTGCAAGCCACCCGTACTTGTAGAAGTGAGTTTCGACTCACAGTTTGCGAGATACGTGTGTGTGCACAGACCCGTATTATTGACAAGGACGGGTTAAGGCAAAGATATAGTCTCAGATCTGTATACAGTCCTTCGTCTTCCTCGTCGAAACCAAACCCATAAACCCAAAAACCCTTGCACACAGTCCCTTTTTTTGGGCAAAACCAAATTCAAAAACCTTAAAAAAATTCCAAACTCCTCCCTTTGCTCCTACTCTGCCGTTTGCTCCTACTCCTCCTCTTCCACTCTCATACAATATCTCTCTCTAAATATCTATGCCAAAAGCAAATCAATTCCCGTGCGAAGGCCACAAATCGATCTATTGGCAAAATTCGTTGTTATTTTGTAAGGTATTGACTAATTCTTTGTCTTATTAGAGTTAATTATGTTGATTTCTAAACTTTTACATAGTAAATTATTTAGAAAGTCCCAAAAAAATGCTTTGCCCAAAATAATTTAGAAATGTAGTAATGTTTGGCTTACTAATTTAGTTTTATTTGTGTTGATTTATCACGTTCAATTTATACGGAATTAATGACTTAGAAATTTTTAAGGGGGGTTAGAGTAGAAAATCTTGCAAACGACCTCCAAAAAATAGATTACTTTGCGAGTAGGTTGATCTCACGCAGCAAAAGCCACCCTAACATGTAGAAGTGGGTTTTGATTCACGGTTCGAGATATACGGCCGTGTATCACTTTTGGTTTAAAAAAATGTAATAAAGCGGTATACGGAATAATCTCGCAAACCGTGATTCGAAACTCACTTCTACAAGTTCGGGTGGCTTGCGCTACGTGAATTTGACCAAGTTAGAAAGTTTTTTTTATAAATTTTGGATGCCATTTGTGCGGTTTTCTCACGTTCCTCGCATTAGAAGTTAATGACTTAGAATTTTTTTAGTGCGGTTAGAGTTGAAAATCTTGCAAACGGCTTCCAAATAATACGAAACTTTGCGAGTAGGTTGATCTCACGCAGGACAAGCCACCCCAACTTGTAGAAGTGGGTTTCGATTCACGGTTCGAGATATAAGGCCGTGTATCGCTTTTGGTTAAAAAAAACCTAATAAAGCGGTAAACGGACGTATATCGCAAACCGTGAGTCGAAACTCACTTCTACAAGTTCGGGTAGTTTGCGCTACGTGAATTCGACCAAGTTAGAAAGTTTTATAAATTTTGAATGCCGTTTGTGCGATTTTGTGACGTTCCTCACATTAGAAGTTATTGACTTAGAATATTTTTAATGCGGTTAGAGTTGAAAACCTTGCAAACGGCCTCCAAAAAATACGAAACTTTGCGAGTAGGATGGTCTCATGCAGCACAAGCCAACCCAACTTGTAGAAGTGGGTTTCGATTCACAGTTCGAGATATAAGGCCGTGTATCGCTTTTGGTTAAAAAAAACCTAATAAAGCGGTATACAGACGTATATCGCAAACCGTGAGTCGAAACTCACTTCTACAAGTTTGGGTGGCTTGCGCTACGTGAATTTGACCAAGTTGGAAAGTTTTATAAATTTTGGATACCATTTGTGCGGTTTTCTCTCGTTCCTCGCATTAGAAGTTAATAACTTAGAATTTTTTTAGTGCGGTTAGAGTTGAAAACCTTGCAAACGGCCACCAAAAAATATGAAACGTTGTGAGTAGGCTGATCTCACACAGCACAAGCCATCCCAAAATGTAGAAGTGAATTTCGAGTCACGGTTTGAGATATAAGGCTGTGTATCGCTTTTGGTTAAAAAAAACCTAATAAAGCGGTATACGGACGTATATCGCAAACCGTGAGTCGAAACTCACTTCTACAAGTTCGGGTGGCTTGTGCTACATGAATTCGACCAAGTTGGAAAGTTTTATAAATTTTGGATGCCGTTTGTGCGATTTTGTGACGTTCCTCGCATTAGAAGTTATTGACTTAGAACATTTTTAGTGCAGGTCAGAGATGAAAACCTTACAAACGGCCTCCAAAAAATACGAAACTTTGCGTGTAGGATGGTCTCACGCAGCATAAGCCATCCCAACTTATAGAAGTGGGTTTCGATTCACGGTTTGCGATATAAGGCCGTGTATCTCTTTTGGTTTAAAAAAATCTAATAAAGCGGTATACGGACGTATATCCCTAACCGTGAGTCGAAACTCACTTCTACAAGTTTGAGTGGCTTGCGCTACATGAATTTGACCAATTTGGAAAATTTTATAAATTTTGGATACCGTTTGTGCGGTTTTCTCACGTTCCTCGCATTAGAAGTTAATGACTTAGAATTTTTTAGGGATAAAATTGAAACCCCCCCCTTAAACTATCCCATATATGCAGAAAACCTTACTCACCTTTTTTTATGCAGAAAACCATACTCGACTATGGGTGCGAAAAACCACACCACGACTCCGTTAGGGTTCTGTTATATGGGTGGTTTTTCGCACCCATAGTTGAGTGCGGTTTTCTGCATTAAAAAAGGTGAGTAAGGTTTTCTGCATATGTGAGATAGTTTAAGGAGATTTTTTCAATTTTAGCCTAAGAATGGGTTCTGAATAAAGGGGATAATTTTGTCATTTTGTAAGTCACGTGCATTGCACGTGACCGAAAAATAACAGAACCCTAACGGAGTCATGGTGTGGTTTTTCGCACCCATAGTTGAGTGTGGTTTTCTGCATAAAAAAAGGTGAGTGAGGTTTTCTACATATATGGGATAGTTTAAGGGGTTGTTTTTCAATTTTAGCCTTTTTTAGCGCGGTTAGAGTTGAAAACCTTGCAAACAGGCCTCCAAAAAATACGAAACTTTGCAAGTAGGTTGATCTTATGTAGCACAAGCCACCCCAACATATAGAAGTGGGTTTCGATTCATGGTTTGAGATATAAGGCCGTGTATCGCTTTTGGTTAAATAAACCTAATAAAGCGGTATACGGATGTATATCGCAAACCGTGAGTCGAAACTCACTTCTACAAGTTCGGGTGACTTGCACTACGTGAATTTGATCAAGTTGGAAAGTTTTATAAATTTTGGATACCGTTTGTACGATTTTGTGACGTTCCTCACATTAGAAGTTATTGACTTAGAACTTTTTTTGTGTGGTCAGATTTGAAAACCTTGCAAACGGTCTTCAAAAAATATGAAACTTTGCGAGTAGGATGGTCTCACACAACACAAGCCACCCCAACTTGTAGAAGTGGGTTTCGATTCACGGTTCGATATATAAGGCCGTGTATCGCTTTTGGTTAAAAAAAACCTAATAAAGCGGTATACGGACGTATATCGCAAACTATGAGTCGAAACTCACTTCTACATATTCGGGTGGCTTGCGCTATGTGAATTCGACCAAGTTGGAAAGTTTTATAAATTTTGGATGCCCTTTGTGTGGTTTTCTTATTTTCCTCGCATTAAAAGTTAATGACTTAGAATTTTTTTAGTGTGGTTAGAGTTGAAAACCTTGCAAACGGCCTCCAAAAAATACGAAACTTTGCGAGTAGGTTGATCTCACGCAGCACAAACCGCCCCAACATCTAGAAGTGGGTTTCGATTCCCGATTTGAGATATACGGCCGTGTATTGCTTTTGGTTTAAAAAAACCTAATAACGTGGTATATGGACGTATCTCGCAAACCGTGAGTCGAAACTCACTTCTACAAGTTCGGGTGGGTTGCGCTATGTGAATTCGACCAACTTGAAAAGTTTTATAAATTTTGGATGCCGTTTGTGCAGTTTTCTCACGTTCCTCGCATTAGAAGTTAATGACTTAGAATTTTTTTAATGCGGTTAGATTAGAAAACCCTGCAAAGGACATTCAAAAAATACGAAACTTTGCGAGTAGGATGGTCTCACGTCGCACAAGCAAATCGAACTTGTTGAAGTGAGTTTTCATTCACAGTTCGAGTGATACGGCCGTGTATCGGTTTATTTGGGTTTTTTTACAGCCAAAAGTGGTACACGCCCGTATCTCTCCAACTGAGAGTTGAAACTCACTTCCACAAGTTGGGGTGACTTGTACTACATGAATCCAACCAAGTTGACTTTTAAAGCTTTTTTTGTTGTCATTTGTGCATTTTTTTCAACAATCTCGGTAAATTTATTGATGATAAATAAATGGATGTAACGCATACCAACTACATTTAAGTTTTTTTGTACATAGATAAATTGCTAGAATATGGCAATCGAGAAACCCGTCCGGTACCACTAGTGGCGCACCAACTACGGAGGTAACGTTGATTATTATTATTGGTTTTAAATACGAATATGTAACATTATCTCAATAAAAGCATTTGTTATCTTTATTCGGGTAGGTTGGTTGCCGTCAATTAACATCTACTGAGGCAGGTCCGTCGTCCTCGGTTCCCGTTACACCACCTGGACCCTTGGACACAAACTTACTTACGTTGCAACCCAAACACCGATCCGAAGCCGTGTGGAATGGGTCCGATAAGAAATATAACTTCCGGAAGCACACGGTTCTTCCTTTTGTCCCCCGTATCACGCCGTACTTAGTTGAAGCCAGTTTCTACGAAGCTAAATTCATGGGGGGAGTGAATCTAGATCGATCGCTACTTACAGATCTTGTCGAGCGATGGAGGCCGGAGACCCACACATTCCACCTACCAGTGGGTGAGATGACTGTGATCCTCCAAAATGTAGCAATGATAACTGGGCTACCAATAGATGGGGTCACCGTAATGGAAAACATGGACTTCGATCGAGTTGAAGTTGTTCGTGATTTGCTCGGTATCGACCTCCAGTTGATAGTTCTCCAAAGAAGAGAGGCCATTGAAAAAGAAATCCTCGAAAATGTTCCTGCAGGTCATGATCAATATTTTTTGTATGAACAAATAGAAGCTGCGAAAGATAAAGCGGTAGCTGAAGTTATGGATGAAACATTCGATGATAAATTACTGTACATTAGTTGGTTGAAATTTCAGTTCGAGGAGGATTATTTGACCCCCGATTCGGATGAGGAAACCCTAACCTACTATGCACGTGCATACATTTTTAGTATGATAGGGGGAGTGATCTTTCCGAACTCATCCGGATCGACCGTGCCGCTAATGTACCTACGGTTGTTGGAAAATTTCCATTATGCAGACCGTTTCTATTGGGGGAGTGTGGCACTAGCGCTACTGTATAGGAATTTGTGTACATGTTCTTTAGGTACCGTACAAATGGGTGGCCTGATGGTGCAACTGCAGATCTGGAATTGGGAATGCATCCACATCGGACGTCCCTGTATTATTGAACCAACACCGGATTGGTTGGCCGACCCGGAGGTGCCGGAGTTGTTACCTCCTCTAGGAGTATATTGGGCCGGGCGGCATACGTGGGTCGATAATCCATGCCAATCTTTAACCTACTACAGAGATGAGTTAGATAACCTGTGGGACGAGTTCGTCAATTGGGAACCATACTCGACCGTGTTGTGCAATCTAGTTACCTAAATATATAGATAAACTAGACACAAATTAAAAACCTCGCAAGTGCACGAATCGTTTATAAAAGCGTAGCAATAGCAAGGGTCGATCCCATAGAGATTGTAGACTTTAACTTACCAACCAATAAAAAGAATAAGAATCATAAAGAGTTGTTCTAAAGGTCTAAAAGAAATGAAAAGATCAAAACTGAATTAAGAAGTGTTGAATCACAAGTATTTATGAAGTAGTTGGGTTTAGATATCCACCAATAGTCAATAATGCTAAGTTACCTTCTGAACTTCTTCTTATTATTCATGTTTGTTCTCTTTAAGGGTATGGTATCTACTCCTTAAAGTAATATTTCCCTAAGCCAAGAATCAGGCATGGTATCTACTCTAATTCGTTTCTTTCATCAAGTGTTTAGCATGGTATCTACTAAGTTGTACTTAAAGAAAACATAAGATCAGTGAAAACGAACAAACACTCAAGGTTCTAGAAATTGGTATCAGATCTAGATCCCTTAAGTTGATTGAACCAAGAACCCCTAAAGATTCCCTTGTTACAAGTTATGAACACGAGATACGGGTCGTCTCAATATGCTCATATAACAGATTCAGATGGATGGTAATGCAAACTTGATATTCTCAAGTTCTGTACGTCAGTCGACTGGCTCTCACCTCAGTCGACTGCTCTCAGAACTTCGAGAACAAGTTTGATTACCATCAATCTATATCACTTCAATCAGATTCAATCAATAAGTAAAATAGAAGATTTCGGAAGAATATAGCATTACATAACTACGGCTTCAATCTATCCAACTATGAAATTAGTTCCACATAATAATACTTTTATTAATCAACAAATTTGAATACATGGTTAACATAAAAGAATAGGAAAGAGAAGGAATAAACTGATGTAGTTCGGTCAAATAGGTCGGCTGGCTGTCACACAGTCGACCGGCCGTTCTTTTCTTAATGCTTGATCTCCTTTCTTCTTCTTTGATGCTGATAAAGTGCTTCTTGTTGATGACTCTGGAACTCTGCGATTCGGTGATTTAGGAATGTGGAAGTCTCTCCCAATAAGCTTCTTGGTCGGTATTTATAGAACACGGCTAGAGAATTAGGGTTTGCACTTTTCTTTTTATAGAAAAGTCCTTTTCTTTTATTTATTTCCTCCCTAGTTGCTCTGCGTATTATTTCTTTCTCTTTTCTTCTATTCTTCCTTTTCTGTTCTGATTTGGATTAGATTTGGACGAATCTTCAAATATCTTATCTTTTGACTCTGCCGCCTACCAGTCGACTTGTCTTCGAACCAGTCGACTGTATCGAGACTTCTGAAGATTTTATAATTGATCATCCAAGTCGGCTGTTGATAATAAACTTCTCTGGGTAGTCGCCTGCTGTAATGGACCAGTGACTGATGATCTGCAATTTCCTGTGTATCATCCTCTCAGTCTGTGTTAGTCTGGATTCTGCTTCGTTTTGCTGTTTTAAGCTGTTTCCTATGGAAAAAGAGAAAAGAAGCGTAAATACCACATATAGAGCTTTTAAATGTCTAATTTCATTAAGATTATTGCTCCTAAAAGTGAATAATATTTGGTTCATCAAATACCCCCAAACTTAGCTTCTGCTTGTCCTCAAGCAAAGAGTGAATTTATGAACAAGGGGATACTAATAACTATAGACTCAACCACCAAGAATTCTTATTATGTGATCATCAACATATAAAAATATAAACAATTTCAGATAATGTAAAATTAAACATACTCACTTTCTCCAGTGCAATTATTTGTTCATAATCCCCAAACTCAATCATATTTGTCATGCAACTAATGTAGTTATAGTATGCAACTACTCAATCTGTGATTATCCCCTTTTTTCTACTACAAACCGAGTAGCAAACTAGAGTTTTTTTTTTTTTTTTTTTTTTTTTTTTTTTTTTTTTTTTAAGTCTCTTTTCTAAAGTTGTCACTTGCCTTTTTACGCGAATGCGAAACATTTGTGATGAATCCACCCGGTTACTCAGCAAGTCACAAGCTTTAAGTGCTTTGCATACTCATATTTCAAGTTGCCGTTTGACGTAAAGGTAAACATTGGTGATGAATACCCCTAGTTACTAAGCACTCAAAACATTGGAGTATATTGACTTTATTCAAATATATATATATATATATATATTTTATCACTCTATTTACTTAAACTCAATTTAGGACTAGATCTAAAGGGAATAATCACCAGAAAAAGTATCACATTTGTTTATTATGTATAATTGCATGACTCATATAATTTTGTAAGGAATTTATGAAACTCAACAATCCTAAAGTAAATAAGTATCCTTCTTCTTACTTTATAAGAAATTGTTTATCCTAAAAAAAAAAATTTAAAAGACTCAAAAATTAAATAACCCTAATACCCCCAAACTTAGATGGAACATTGTCCTCAATGTTCGCGCACAGCTTAAAATATAGGCATGTGTTACCATCTAGTAAGGAGAGAATAAAAATAAAAGATGAAAATAAAAGATGAATAACGAAAAGAAAATAAAGGAAAAGTGTAAATACTCCCCTGAAAAATTGGGTTGCCTCCCAATAAGCGCTGTGTTTTCTGTCTTCAGCTAGACATGATGAGTTCATGTGATGTATTGAATGGTTTGAAGATTCACATCTTCCTCGTGCGGCTCTAGACTCATCTCCATGTAAGGCTTCGCTCTATGCCCATTCACCTTGAATGTTTGATTGTTCTCTTGGCTATGTACCTCCAATGCTCCATGAGGAAAGACTTTTGTAACAGTGTATGGCCCATACCATCTTGACATAAGCTTGCCTGGAAAAAGTCTCAATCTTGAGTTGTATATCAATACCTTCTGTCCTTCATAAAACTCCTTTCTTGCTAGCTGTTTGTCATGGTACAACTTGGTCCTTTCCTTGTACAATTTTGCATTTTCGTATGCGTCGTGCCTCAACTCTTCAAGCTCATTTAGTTGCAATCTTCTTTTGTCACCTGCTTGTTTCATATCAAAATTGAACCTTTTAATGGCCCAATAAGCTTTGTGTTCCAACTCCACTGGTAGATGACAGGCTTTTCCAAAGACCAAACGGTATGGTGACATGCCGATGGGTGTTTTGTAAGCTGTTCGGTAGGCCCACAATGCATCGTTCAAGCGCAGCGACCAATCCTTTCTCCATGTGTTGACTGTCTTTTCCAAAATGCTCTTGATTTCTCTGTTGCTGATCTCCACCTGTCCACTAGTTTGAGGATGATATGGGGTGCCCACTCTATGTGTGATACCATATTTCTTCATCAAAGAAGCAAACGGAAAGTTATTGAAGTGGCTCCCTCCATCACTAATTATTGTACGTGGTGTACCAAACCTAGTGAAAATGTTCTCCTGCAAAAACTTGACAACAACTTTGTGATCATTAGTTTTTGAGGGGACAGCCTCGACCCATTTAGACACATAATCCACACCAACAAGAATATATAAATAACCAAATGAGTTAGGAAAGGGACCCATGAAGTCGATTCCCCAAACATCAAAAAGCTCGATTACTTGTATGTTGTGTAATGGCATTTGATTTCTAGACGAGATGTTGCCTGTCCTTTGGCATTTGTCACAAGCCCTGCAAAAAGAAAAAGCATCTTTGAATACTTTAGGCCAATAAAATCCAGATTGCAATACCTTGAGTGCTGTTCTTTTTGGTCCAAAATGTCCTCCACATGCATATTGGTGGCAATGTCGTAGAATATTCATTTGTTCTTCTTCTGCCACACATCTTCTTATAATTTGATTAGGGCAAAATTTGAACAAGTAAGGATCATCCCAATAATAGTGCTTGCACATAGCCACCAGTCTCTTTCGTTCCTGACTTGTCATACCTGGAGGGAAAACATGAGCAGTGAGATAATTTACAATATCTACAAACCATGGAAAATTTGAGCAGTGAGATACCAGTCGACTGGTCCTGTTACCAGTTGACTGTCCCGATGATATGTTTATTTCAAATAGATGTTCATCTGGAAAATTTTTATTAAGTGGGGGCACAATTCTCTCTTCCTCCTGCAGTAGTCTGGACATGTGATCTGCAACAACATTGTCGCTTCCTTTTTTATCTCTAATCTCAAGATCGAATTCTTGAAGCAACATCACCCATCTGATTAACCTAGGCTTAGCATCCTTTTTCGCAAACAAATATCTCAAGGCAGCATGGTCAGTAAAAACAATAACTTTAGAACCAATCAAATATGATCTAAACTTCTCTACAGCAAATATAACAGCTAACATTTCTTTTTCAGTAGTGGAATAATTTAGCTGTGCATCATTTAGAGTTCGAGAAGCATAATAAATAACATGGGGTTTCTTATTGATTCTTTGACCTAAAACAGCTCCTAAGGCATAATCACTTGCATCACACATTAGCTCGAAGGGATGGCTCCAATCTGGTGCCATGACAATAGGTGCAGAAATGAGAAGATTATTCAATGTATTAAAAGCATTTGTGCACTCTTCTGTCCATACAAACTCAACATCCTTAGCCAACAAATCACAAAGGGGTTTGGATATTTTTGAGAAATCTTTTATAAATCTTCTATAGAACCCTGCATGTCCAAGAAAACTCCTAACACCCTTAATTGTAGTGGGAGGGGGTAGTTTTGATATTATATCGATTTTTGCTTTGTCTACCTCTATACCTCTTTTTGACACCACATGTCCCAACACAATACCTTGTTGTACCATGAAATGGCACTTTTCCCAATTCAGCGCTAAATTCCATTCTTCACATCTCTTAAGTACAAGCTGCAAATGGTTAAGGCATTCATCAAAACAAGATCCAAAAATACTAAAATCATCCATAAATACCTCGATGAACCTTTCCACCATGTCTGAAAATATACTCATCATGCATCTTTGAAATGTTGCTGGTGCATTGCACAATCCAAAGGGCATCCTCCTGTATGCAAAAGTACCAAAAGGACATGTAAAAGTGGTTTTTTCTTAATCTTCTGGAGCAATAGCAATTTGATTATAGCCGCTATAACCATCTAAAAAACAATAATGACTATATCCTGCTAATCTTTCTAACATTTGATCAATAAAAGGAAGAGGGAAGTGATCTTTCCTGGTTTCATTATTCAGTTTCCTGTAGTCAATGCATACCCTCCATCCTGTGGTCACTCTAGTAGGGATAAGCTCATTCTCTTCATTTGTCACCACTGTGACTCCACTTTTCTTAGGCACTACATGTATAGGACTTACCCATTTGCTATCTGAGATAGGGTAGATGATGCCAACATCTAGCAGCTTCAGAATCCCTGCTCTTACCACTTCCTTCATGTTTGGGTTAAGCCTTCTCTGTGTTTCCCTATTTGGTTTTGCGTTGTTTTCAAGGAGTATTCGATGCATGCATTTGGATGGACTTATTCCCTTGATGTCTGCAATGGTCCATCCTATAGCCTTCTTGTGTTCTCGTAATACCCTTAGCAGCTTATCTTCTTCCTGTGCACTCAAGTTTGCAGCAATTATTACTGGTAGCGTCTGGTTCTCGCCCAAATATGCATGCTTCAAATGGTCGGGCAACTGCTTAAGCTCTATGTCTGGAAGTCTCGGTGCAGTCGACTCATCCTGTCCTCCAGTCGACTTGTCTGGTCCACCAGTCGACTTGTATAGTACACCAGTCGACTTGTCTGCAGAAACAAAAATGTCATCAGTCACTAATTTTTCAAATACAGGTGCAAACCTACCTGAGTATGACTTTGGAGTTTCAAGGTGATGTATTGTCTCTGCAATCCCCCATTCATCGTACTCCTGTTCAACATTAGATAAAGTGAGAGATTGTGTAATTGTGGCTTGTAGTGGTTCAACGCTATGTACCTGAAATGTTTGATCAACAATCTCCTGAACCACATCAACATTATAGCATTCATGATCATCATGTGGTAATTTTAGTGTATCAAACATTCTGAATTCAACTTTCTCTCCGTTTATTTTCATGCTTATAGTACCCTTTTTAACAAAAATTTTTATATCAGCCGTACTCATAAAGGGCCTACCTAAAATGATTGGTAGAGAAGATGGCATTGAAGAGTCCTCCATGTCTAACACAACAAAATCAGCAGGCAAAATGAAATCGTTTACCTGAACTAGGACATCTTCCAAAATACCTCTAGGTCTTTTGATACTGCGATCCGCCAACTGCAATGTGATGGATGTTGGTTGGAGTTCCCCCAATCCTAGCTTTTCATAGACGGTGTATGGGAGAAGATTGATGCTTGCCCCCAAGTCTAGTAGTGCTTTCTCAAAGAAGTGCTCACCAATCCTGCAAGGAATGGTAAAACTACCTGGGTCTTTTAATTTGGGAGGTAATTTTCTTAATAAGACAGCGCTCACTTCTTCTGTCAAAGCCACATCCTCCCTAACCTGAAATGTTCTTTTGTGAGTACAACATTCTTTCAAAAATTTAGCATAAGAAGGAATTTGTTTAATAGGATCAAGTAGGGGGATATTAATTTCTACCTTCCTGAGAGTTTCAAAGATGTCAAATAAATGTTGTTCTTTCTTTTGCTTGACTAACCTTTGAGGGAATGGTGGCAGAATTGTTCCTTCTTTTTCACTTACCTTGTTGGAACCCACAATTTTTGATGGTTGTGTTTCTGCTTCTTCTGTGTGTGTTCCAACTTTGTTGTCAATTATCTTACCACTTCTGAGAGTTGTTACTGATTTGAGCTGTTCTTGGCCTCCAGGGTTTGGTATAGTTTGTGATGGAAGTTTCCCTGCCTTTTGTTCGCTTAATTCTTTAGCAATTTGGCCAATCTGTGTTTCCAACTTCTGAATTGCTTGTCCTTGTTGGTTGGTAGTTTGATGTTGTTGTTGGAGCAAATGAAGAACAGTGGATTCAAAATCCAACTTCTTCTGTTCTTGAACTGGCCTATCAATCCCACTTCCCATTTGGAAATTCCGTGCATGTCCTTGTGTGAATTGAGTCCCTTGATTATTCTGATTATTGTTCCAGGAGAAGTTTGGATGGTTCCTCCACCCTGGGTTGTATGTGTTCGAGAAGGGATTGTTCTTTTGTGGAAACACTCCTCGACCTACATAGTTTGCATGCTCCTGATCTGTGAAAGAAGACATGGGACATGTATCAGTGGTATGATCTACATGAGAACAAATTGCACAAATTTCATTTGTTTGATCTTTAACTCCACCCATCCTCGACATTGCATTAACAAGCATATCAATTTTCTTATTCATGTTTACCATTTCTAGTTGAATGTTATTGCTATTAGAAATTTTGTAAACTCCCTGTTTTTTCGAAGGGCCCCTCCTTGTTGAGAATTGTTGTGAATTCTCGCTGAGTTCTTCAAATAGTTCTATGGCCTCTTCACCGCTTTTCCTCATTAAGATCCCGTTGCAAGCTGAATCCACAATTGCCTTGTTAGTATCATTTAAACCTTCATAAAAAGCTTGTACCTGATCATCTTTAGGCATGTTGTGTGTAGGACACTTGAGAAGTTTGTTCTTGAAATCTTTCCATGCTTCGAAGAATAAGTCTCCATCCTTTTGTTGGAAGAGTTGAATCTCCCTCTTCAGCTGTTTAGTCTTTTGGGCTGGGAAGAATTCTTTCAAAAATTTTGTGGCCAATTGCTCCCATGAGTTTATTGATCCTGGTTCCAAAGAATTATACCATAGTTTAGCGTTAAATTTTAAGGAAAAAGGAAACAAGATTAACCTGATTTGTTCAGGGGTGAGCCCTTGGACGCTTTGTGTCCTGCAAAGATCGAAAAAGTCTTGTAGATCGAGATGAGGCTCTTCATCTGGTTTGCCACTAAAGTGGGGAACCATACTAAGTAACTGAGGAGATAGATGCATGTTCCCTGTGACATTCGGTTGATACGCAATGCAGGAAGGTTGCTCGATATTCTTAGGTGTGAACTTATCCTGCATTGGCACTCGATTTGGCATTTCCTCAGCCATTGCTGTATGTGAACTGGGTCTCTGTGCAGTCGACTGATTCGTAGTGACAGTCGACTGGTGTGCTGTAAACAGCTTACCTAGTCTGTGCAAAGTGCGTTCTGTTTCTGCGTCAATAGGTAGTAGCTCTGGACGAAGTGATCTCCTTCCGTGCAGCCACCAAAATTCTGTATCCTAAAAGAAAAATACTTAATAATAAAATTAAAAAGAAAGAAAGAAAAATAAAAACTTTCTACTGATCTATAAGTTAAAATACTAGACAATCCCCGACAACGGCGCCAAAAACTTGTTGTGCAATCTAGTTACCTAAATATATAGATAAACTAGACACAAATTAAAAACCTCGCAAGTGCACGAATCGTTTATAAAAGCGTAGCAATAGCAAGGGTCGATCCCACAGAGATTGTAGACTTTAACTTACCAACCAATAAAAAGAATAAGAATCATAAAGAGTTGTTCTAAAGGTCTAAAAGAAATGAAAAGATCAAAACTGAATTAAGAAGTGTTGAATCAGAAGTATTTATAAAGTAGTTGGGTTTAGATATCCACCAATAGTCAATAATGCTAAGTTACCTTCTGAACTTCTTCTTATTACTCATGTTTGTTCTCTTTAAGGGTATGGTATCTACTCCTTAAAGTAATGTTTCCCTAAGCCAAGAATCAGGCATGGTATCTACTCTAATTCGTTTCTTTCATCAAGTGTTTAGCATGGTATCTACTAAGTTGTACTTAAAGAAAACATAAGATCAGTGGAAACGAACAAACACTCAAGGTTCTAGAAATTGGTATCAGATCTAGATCCCTTAAGTTGATTGAACCAAGAACCCCTAAAGATTCCCTTGTTACAAGTTATGAACACGAGATACGGGTCGTCTCAATATGCTCATATAACAGATTCAGATGGATGGTAATGCAAACTTGATATTCTCAAGTTCTGTACGTCAGTCGACTGGCTCTCACCTCAGTCGACTGCTCTCAGAACTTCGAGAACAAGTTTGATTACCATCAATCTATATCACTTCAATCAGATTCAATCAATAAGTAAAATAGAAGATTTCGGAAGAATATAACATTACATAACTACGGCTTCAATCTACCCAACTATGAAATTAGTTCCACATAATAATACTTTTATTAATCAACAAGTTTGAATACATGGTTAACATAAAAGAATAGGAAAGAGAAGGAATAAACTGATGTAGTTCGGTCAAATAGGTCGGCTGGCTGTCACACAGTCGACCGGCCGTTCTTTTCTTAATGCTTGATCTCCTTTTTTCTTCTTTGATGCTGATAAAGTGCTTCTTGTTGATGACTCTGGAACTCTGCGATTCGGTGATTTAGGAACGTGGAAGTCTCTCCCAATAAGCTTGTTGGTCGGTATTTATAGAACACGGCTAAAGAATTAGGGTTTGCACTTTTCTTTTTATAGAAAAGTCCTTTTCTTTTATTTATTTCCTCCCTAGTTGCTCTGCGTATTATTTCTTTCTCTTTTCTTCTATTCTTCCTTTTCTGTTCTGATTTGGATTAGATTTGGACAAATCTTCAAATATCTTATCTTTTGACTCTGCCGCCTACCAGTCGACTTGTCTTCGAACCAGTCGACTGTGTCGAGACTTCTGAAGATTTTATAATTGATCATCCAAGTCGGCTGTTGATAATAAACTTCTCTGGGCAGTCGCCTGCTGTAATGGACCAGTCGATTGATGATCTGCAATTTCCTGTGTATCATCCTCTCAGTCTGTGTTAGTCTGGATTCTGCTTCGTTTTGCTGTTTTAAGCTGTTTCCTATGGAAAAAGAGAAAAGAAGCGTAAATACCACATATAGAGCTTTTAAATGTCTAATTTCATTAAGATTATCGCTCCTAAAAGTGAATAATATTTGGTTCATCAGACCGCCAGATTGCAAAGGTTTCCACCGGTCTGTTTAGACAATGCCCTTTGGTTGACGGCTGCACCACTTGTGAATTTTGGAATTGTCGAGTTCCAGTATCCTGATAGAGTGATGCGACAATTCGGATATCAACAAAAGATTCTCGATGTCCGGTGCTATGATAAAAAGTTGCACGAGGTGAGGAAAACGAGAAAAGTGCCCAAATTCGATTGGGCTGATTACCATCATTACCATGTGGCCAACTGGAACACCATGTGGCATCAAATGACATCGAATATGATGTTCGTCGCGATACCGTATGATGACTCCTTCCAACAGGCATACATGATGTGGTAGAAGCGGGTAACACGGTTGTATGTTTCTCCAAAGGCTGCTGTACCAGCCGGTGTGCAGATTCCGATTCCCCCCAACCCAGGCAGAATCACCTCCGACATATTCCTCCTCCCAGCCGATGTACCAACCAATGGCTGAGACATATCGAAAATTGGTTTGTCAAATTTCATATAGTTAGTATGCATGTATTGTAATTTGAGGTGGGTGATGTGTTAAGTATGCATGTTGTTTAAATTGAAATTTTCAACCTAATGTAGATTGAAAACACATGGGAGAACGTTCGGACAGCTGCTCGTGTCTTGAAGAGTAAGGTACCCGAGTGCTTTAAGGAGATAATGCGGGAGATGCTAACGCCGTGCCATCGTACTCTTGAGGAAGCGGGTGAAGGTTCGCAACTTGAGGTGTATTTGACATCCAACGTGCCAGCAACGGATTCTAGGCAAAAGAGCGTGACAAGGCAGGGAATTCACATCGTCGAGCCACAACAAGTGCAACAACAGCAAAATCCTGAAGAAGTTGAAATGAAACAGTGGTCGGATGACCATGAATCCCCAGGACACAAGGCAGACGGCGAAATCCTCAAAGGAAGCGGAACCCGCCCGAGCAATTCACACCAAGCGGTTGCAAGCTGCATGGCCGTAAATGGTAGTATTAATAGTCGGTTCGTTATTAGTAGTTTAGCATTTGGTTGCTGATTTTGTTATTCCAATGACTAATGCATAGTTTGTTTCTATGTTGATAAATTGTTGTAGGTAAATACCGGGCATGCGTGGAAGCCAACGTGAAGAATGCCTTGATAATTTTTTTTAATTTGGACATGTGTCGGGTTGTATAATTTTTGTGAAAATTTTTGATAACTGTATTGATTTGAATTAATTATGTATATTGGTTGGCATTGTCCATTTGTATGCTTTAAAATTCTTGTGAAGTTATCTGTTGTATTATATACATTGATGTGATGTGAATTTGTGAACAAATTTGGTGAAGTTGTATTTGTATCAACCAAAGTGTATAGAGCCAAACACAGACAAAAGTTCTGTACAAATCTCTCTACTTAACCCGTTATTGACGATGACGGGTTAAATGAGTTTAGCCCGTCATTCGTGATGACTGGTTAAATAGAGAGATTGGCAGTCCTTTATCCCCTACAGACCAAGTCTTAATAAAGTACTGCCAATATCGCTCTACTTAACCCGTTGTTGTGAATCTTAACCCGTTATTCACAACAACGGGTTAAGTAGAGCGATATTGGAAGTACTTTATCTCCCTACGTATAAAGTTATCATAATGGACTGCCAATATCTCTCCACTTAATCTGTTATTGGGAATAATGGGTTAAGTTCACTTAACCTGTTACCCGCAACAACGGGTTAAGTACAGAGATATTGGCCCTACATCCCAAGTTTTCATAATATACTGCCAATATCTATCTACTTAACCCGTTGTTGTGAATAACGGGTTAAGGGATCTTAACCCGTTGTCCCCAATAACGGGTTAAGTAGAAAGATATTTTTATGCTTTCTACAACTTTCTCTTCACTTTTTGCGAACATTGTCTCCTGAACTCTGCAAAGTGACATTTATATGCTTGTAAATTGTTTATATTTTTTATTAATTTTTATTTATTGCCACGTAACTAGCCAATATAAAATCGTTAATATTAAATGTGGTCAAAAAGTTCAAAAAATAAAATTTGAGAACTAGCCTAGGGTTAGGGTTAGGGTAAGCTAGGGTTAAGGGTTAGTGTAGGGTTATGTGTTGGGGTTAGGGTAAGGGTTAATATTAGTAGTAAGTGGTTGTTTTTTGTTTTGATTAAATTAGGTTAATATTTGTAGCTCTCCGTTCTAAAACGCACTGAATTTTTTCCATTATTGGGTTCAACATGTGGGGTTCTACATTTGGTGTACCACATGTGGGGTGTATAATCTGATGTGATTTTCACAATTTCTTACATATCCCCACATTATAGGGTTCTACATTGTGGCGTTGTACATGTGGTGCCCACTCTGTAGAGTGAAATGTAATAGTAGACAAGCTATGGACATGTATTTTTTTCCCGATAATTGGATCTGATGACTCTCCGACCTAAAAAGCATTGAATCTTTTCCATAATTGGGATGTACATGTGGGGTTCTACATGTGGTGCCCTGTCACGCCCCGCTTCCCAAAAATATGGAATACGAGCACGTGACGAAGCCCAGCGAATGATTTTTACATCATCCATAAGCTGTAGGATCGACTCAGCATCATAACAAGAATATAACCAGATTTATATATATATCCAAGCATGCATGAATAACTTATTAAGCAACAGAAAACAATTTAAACAAATAATAATATTCAAATAGTTCTCATGCCTGGATCAAGTGTAAACTCGGGAACAAGTCTTATACAGCAGAAGAAATAAATACCTTAAGAAAAGCAACAGGTCCTTGCTCCAAGCAAAACCTGAAATGTCTGCTCGCCAATTCCAGCAGATAACTTGTCTCCCAAGTCTGCTTAATAAATATAAACAGGAAAACGAAGGGGAAACAAGAGAAAATGCCCTTAGTGCAAGCTAGGGCCACAAATAGTAAAAGCAAGTACAAGAAAGGGGAAAACAAGAATTGGAATCAAGAATAAGCAAGGTTATAAGAAGTAGTGGCAAATTCAAAGACTAGCTAACAAGAGGGAACATCATAATGACTAGATTGGATAACAACTGCTAGTGGTGAATCACATGTCAGGTATACTTATAGGGGTATTTAATATCAAGCGACAACCTCAAGTCTAGTGTCATATGTTATTTTGAATGTCAGGTTCCAAATGTCAAGTCCCAGTATCAAGTTCCAGGCTTTAAGTCTCAGGTATCATGTTTCATGTATCATATCATCAGGTATCAAGTGACAGGTGTCAAGTTCAAGTCTTGTAATTATTACTATCTAGGTAGCACGACATGCATCCATTATACTACATGGTTGCTACAGTCAAATCAATTGCGCTTAGACCTAGTAGTGGAGTCTATAGGGCGGTGTACTCAGGCATCAAACTAGCAGGTGATCAACCATGGGCTCTAGAGGTGGCCCCCGTAGGCTCTAGAGGTGGCCCCCGTCACCATGACGTGGCACTTAGTTCTACGTGGCACTTAGTTCCAGGTGATTTCAAACATATATCATGTAATCATATAATGGGCTCTAGAGGTGGCCCCCGTAGGCTCTAGAGGTGGCCCCCGTCACCATGACGTGGCACTTAGTTCCATTTAACATACAACTTGGGAAACACGGGCCCCCTTCCGAGTACACTTACCTATGTTGTCCACTCTATAGTCTTTCCCTCAACCCGGCTTGTTACATTTGTTCAGGCAGATTTTGTGTTCTTGTATTTATACATGTGAAACAGGGTTGAAATAATCTAATTTAATTCTAAGAAAAATTGGGGATGTCCTATAGGGTGTCCAGCAACTACATATAAAATTTGGGGTCAAACACTCGCTGTTTGTACAGCTAAAATAATTCGCAAAGTCAATATATACAGCAGTTTTTACAGAACTGCGCCTACTGACACAGCTGCAGTATAACAGCCATATCTCCTAGACCGTGACTCCAAATTCAATCATTCTGGAGTCTATCGATATCTACACATCCTGATCTACGTTTCATATTCAGGGCTCGGGTCCAAATTCCAAAGATAAGAGGGTCGAAACCGCAAAAGAAAATCCAGACAGCAACATAGGGAAATAATTCACTAATGTAGATTTCATAGAATTATGTAATTTGGTGTCTAAAATCATTATGTGGCACAAATACATGGTAATGGGAATCAAACAGCGAATAATAATATTTTTCAAGTCATAATAATCACAAATTTGCCAAAACACTAAATTTGTATGCGTCTACAATTTCTAGGGGTCCTTAATTCATATGTCTATGTGATTCACAAGTTCAAGGGGATAAAAGAGTCCAATTGAATTATTATTTACGAGGAAGTTTTGTGACTCTTAGATTTGTGAGTTTGAAGGTTCAAATTGATTTACTATGATATTTCAAAGGGAGTCACAATCTAACTATATGTGGTATTTCAAGGAGACTTGTACTAGGACAATAAGATGTACAAGGTTACTTGCCTTAAATCGACGATTATAAACTCCGCTTGTTGAAGCAATTGAGTAGAAAAATCCCCGAAGATGTCCTCGAAAAGCGCGTCCAAAAATTGATCGAAGATCGAGCTTTCCTCGCACACACGATCGGCCCAAACAGCAAACAGCGAAGATCGGATCCGCTGCGGGTAGAACAGGGAACAGCAAACGATCCAATCAGATCTCTCCCGTGCACCGGATCCAATCCCAGAATAGCGAACACGGCTTCGGGATCTGCTGTGGACGAACAGGGAACAGCGATCACAGCGCGAATCTTGGCGCGATCTGATGGCTGAGAATCGCTCCCGCTCTTTTCTCCTTCTTCTTCGTTCGAAAGCAGAGCGAGAGAGAGGGGGGTGCAGCGGCGACGGCGGGGGTTCTTCGACGGCGGCGCTACGTCGGGAAGCGACGGCGCGGTGATGGGCGGACGACGGCGATGCGTCCTCTGTTAGGTTCGAGAACAGGGGAGAAGTGGGTCGGCGGCGCCTGGCGAAGCAGCGGAGATGGTGATGGAGGTGGCGAGGCGACGGGGAGTCTGTCGAAGTCGAGAGTGAGGGTGAGGGAGTCGTCGAATAGGTGCGGCGAGTTGGATGGGTTCGGAGTTGATGGGTTCGATGGCGAAGACGATGGTGGGGGGTTCTACGGTGGTGGGATGGCGAGTGGGAGTGGGTTGACGAGGGTGGAAGGGTATGGCGAAGGTGAGGGGATTGCTCGGAGGCGATCGGAGATGGGTTGATGCGAGACGGAGATGGAGAAGACGATTAGCGGCGGGGTAATTAGGTTTTAACAGTAATGATTAGGGTTAGGGATTAGGGTTAGGGGTTTAAATACTAGGGTAGCGGTTTTGCGGGTTTGAGAGTTTAGGGGATCCGATTCAAAAAGGGCCCAACAGAAGAAATGATCCAAAATGCACTAAAATGTGGATTAAGGAGATAGTGAGAAGAATTGGCCCATTTTTCATGAAGAACAATACAAAGGGCACACAAATGAATTTGATAAAAGAACCCAAAATTTGAGTTGAGACAAAAATAATGATTTTATTCGAACTGAAATAAAATACAGGATCTCAAATAGATGAAAGAGTACAATTGAGAAAAATACAGTATAAAATACAAATACGGGGAACAGGAGTTACAAATCCTACCCACCTTACACAAAAATTTCGTCCTCGAAATTTGCTTAGGCGGTACATAGGACAGGGTAAAGTAGGCGGGTAACAAACAAGGGATCCAAGGAGAAGTCAACTTGGTGGTAACACCAAAACAAGAAGGGAGTGGATAACAACGAGTCCAAATGGAAGGCATGAAAGAGAATAACAGCATCTAAAGGATCCAAATAATACAAGATAATAAATACGATGAAGGAGTAGGCAGAACAGAAACCAAGGAGATGGAAGAGAGAAAAGAATTGAATCCAATAATGATTAAGTACATGATGGCAAGGTGGAATGCAAGACGAAAGTAATCGGTATCAAAATGAAGAAGAAGCAACACTGAACACCACAAGACTTGCAAGATAACAAGGCAAGGAGGTGAACGAATAGAAAGAGTTGGAATCGAAGAAGGGAGCGACAAGGGAAAGATGCACCACGCAATGAGTCAATAATTTGAACAAAAGCAAGAGATAGGGGACAGCAAATGGTGCAAGGAATGAAACAAAACAAAATACAAGGAAGGAGAAGCAACAATATGATCCTGGTCCTGTGGGTCATGGGCCCACCACGCTTCCGCTGCGCTACTCTGATGGTGACACTCCAAGCTCCAGACATGTCGTTGTAGACCACGTGACCCAAGCGATGACCCGAGCATGAAGAAAGGAATGGGACGCCAAGATCAAAGAGAGTATGGGTTCAGGATAGATATAAACAAAGATGCAAAGAATATAAGATTGAGCTTCAATTCAAATAATCAAAATATATAGTATACATCAAAACTAATGACTTTAACAGGAATAACAATAGTAACAATATCCATGATAATAATATCAATAGTAATAGAAAATAATAATGACAATAAAAACTAATAATAACAATGATAATGACAAAATTAGCAATATTAGTAACAAAATAATAATAATAACAATAATAATAACAGAATAAAAATCGTCATAATCATACAGGTAATAATAATACGATGAAATAAAAATATCAACAATACTAATAATAACGATAATACATACATGACAAAATAGAATTCAACACACTCATGAAAATAATGCAAAAATAATATTAATGATAGCATTAAAAATAATATCAATAATGATAATAAATAATATGACAATAGCAAAGATAACAATAATATCAATAAAGCAACAGTAATAATAATAAAAATAATAACAGTAATAAAGGTGATGAAAATAATAATAATAACATAAATCGAAACGACAATGATAGTAATAATACCAATAATAACAAAAACATTCCTTTACCATCATTTTATTTATATAAGTAACGAGTCTTGAAATATCAATTAGTAATAGGTAGAAAATATTGCCTCCTTAACATCAAGTTGCATATTTGCCTTCACGACATCAGGTTTCAAGTTGCCGTCCGGATATTCGGCTGCACATTTTGCCTCGCCGATAACCAGTTGCAATTTGCCTCCAGTGACATCGAGTTGCATATTTGCCATCTCGACATTAGGTTGCACCGAATTGGTGAAATGTATATAAGATTGAGCATGATCAGGCTCAAAACAAATTAATAATAATAATAATAATAATAACGGAAAAAAAATAACGATACCGATAACGATAATAATAACAAAAATATCGATACTAATGACAATAAAAATAGCAATGATCATAACAATGATCATAACAGTAATAATAACAGTAATCGCAAAAAGAGTCATAACAATGATAATAATATTAACAGTAATATTAAAATATTAACCTCATTAGTAAAAAATAATAATGCAAGACAAGATATAGTTTAAGCCCAACAATTTTTGTAGAAGTAATTTAATATTAGCAATAATAATAAAATAATGAAAACAACAATAAGAATATCAATAGTAATAACAATAATAATAATAATAGTAATGATAACGAAATTAATAGCAATAATAATAATAGTAGTAATAATAGCATGATGCAACAACATAAGAATTTGTCTTATCAAAATAATCCAGTAGAAATATATAGTCGATCAAAAATGAAAAGTAAAGTTAAAATACAACATTGTTCGAAATAATGAAATCTTTGTTGAGAAACATTTTTATAGAGATCGAAAATAAATATAATAATTAATAATCAAAATATAGAAAGTATTCGGGGAAAATAATTATAAAGAGAAAATAGGTAGGAGAAAAATGAAGCTACACCCAATAAGGAGTTAAAGAGAATGATGCCTAGAAGGGACGAAAGAAAATTAAGGAATTGAATACGAAGGAAGAAGGACGAGGGCAAAATCGGAATTGAAGAGATATAGCAGAGGATGAATAACCATCCTGATACTCAATATGAATCAACATATGAAGATGATTGCAAGGCAGGGAAAGCAATGAACGACACACGAGTTGAAATAAGAAGGAATTAACGAGGCAAGCAGAAATAAGAGAATGCTCGCACCGGAAGCAAAAGAATATGGGTACGGAAAGAATTAAATTTGTACCCAATAAAGAATCAATAAATCAGGATGACTATAAGAGATGGAAGGAAGCAATGAATCAAAGAATTGAATGTGAAGGGACCAAATGAATGGAATAAGACTTGTATCCAGATCGAGTTGACCATTAAATTATTCATGTGGTTGCATGGCCTGTTTAATGTTGAGTTAATCCTGACTGAGTCAAGCCTGTCTAATGTATTAGTCAGACCAACACATTAGCCAAACCTGAGCTCTGATACCACTAAAAACCTTGTCACGCCCCGCTTCCCAAAAATATGGAATACGAGCACGTGACGAAGCCCAGCGAATGATTTTTACATCATCCATAAGCTGTAGGATCGACTCAGCATCATAACAAGAATATAACCAGATTTATATATATATCCAAGCATGCATGAATAACTTATTAAGCAACAGAAAACAATTTAAACAAATAATAATATTCAAATAGTTCTCATGCCTGGATCAAGTGTAAACTCGGGAACAAGTCTTATACAGCAGAAGAAATAAATACCTTAAGAAAAGCAACAGGTCCTTGCTCCAAGCAAAACCTGAAATGTCTGCTCGCCAATTCCAGCAGATAACTTGTCTCCCAAGTCTGCTTAATAAATATAAACAGGAAAACGAAGGGGAAACAAGAGAAAATGCCCTTAGTGCAAGCTAGGGCCACAAATAGTAAAAGCAAGTACAAGAAAGGGGAAAACAAGAATTGGAATCAAGAATAAGCAAGGTTATAAGAAGTAGTGGCAAATTCAAAGACTAGCTAACAAGAGGGAACATCATAATGACTAGATTGGATAACAACTGCTAGTGGTGAATCACATGTCAGGTATACTTATAGGGGTATTTAATATCAAGCGACAACCTCAAGTCTAGTGTCATATGTTATTTTGAATGTCAGGTTCCAAATGTCAAGTCCCAGTATCAAGTTCCAGGCTTTAAGTCTCAGGTATCATGTTTCATGTATCATATCATCAGGTATCAAGTGACAGGTGTCAAGTTCAAGTCTTGTAATTATTACTATCTAGGTAGCACGACATGCATCCATTATACTACATGGTTGCTACAGTCAAATCAATTGCGCTTAGACCTAGTAGTGGAGTCTATAGGGCGGTGTACTCAGGCATCAAACTAGCAGGTGATCAACCATGGGCTCTAGAGGTGGCCCCCGTAGGCTCTAGAGGTGGCCCCCGTCACCATGACGTGGCACTTAGTTCTACGTGGCACTTAGTTCCAGGTGATTTCAAACATATATCATGTAATCATATAATGGGCTCTAGAGGTGGCCCCCGTAGGCTCTAGAGGTGGCCCCCGTCACCATGACGTGGCACTTAGTTCCATTTAACATACAACTTGGGAAACACGGGCCCCCTTCCGAGTACACTTACCTATGTTGTCCACTCTATAGTCTTTCCCTCAACCCGGCTTGTTACATTTGTTCAGGCAGATTTTGTGTTCTTGTATTTATACATGTGAAACAGGGTTGAAATAATCTAATTTAATTCTAAGAAAAATTGGGGATGTCCTATAGGGTGTCCAGCAACTACATATAAAATTTGGGGTCAAACACTCGCTGTTTGTACAGCTAAAATAATTCGCAAAGTCAATATATACAGCAGTTTTTACAGAACTGCGCCTACTGACACAGCTGCAGTATAACAGCCATATCTCCTAGACCGTGACTCCAAATTCAATCATTCTGGAGTCTATCGATATCTACACATCCTGATCTACGTTTCATATTCAGGGCTCGGGTCCAAATTCCAAAGATAAGAGGGTCGAAACCGCAAAAGAAAATCCAGACAGCAACATAGGGAAATAATTCACTAATGTAGATTTCATAGAATTATGTAATTTGGTGTCTAAAATCATTATGTGGCACAAATACATGGTAATGGGAATCAAACAGCGAATAATAATATTTTTCAAGTCATAATAATCACAAATTTGCCAAAACACTAAATTTGTATGCGTCTACAATTTCTAGGGGTCCTTAATTCATATGTCTATGTGATTCACAAGTTCAAGGGGATAAAAGAGTCCAATTGAATTATTATTTACGAGGAAGTTTTGTGACTCTTAGATTTGTGAGTTTGAAGGTTCAAATTGATTTACTATGATATTTCAAAGGGAGTCACAATCTAACTATATGTGGTATTTCAAGGAGACTTGTACTAGGACAATAAGATGTACAAGGTTACTTGCCTTAAATCGACGATTATAAACTCCGCTTGTTGAAGCAATTGAGTAGAAAAATCCCCGAAGATGTCCTCGAAAAGCACGTCCAAAAATTGATCGAAGATCGAGCTTTCCTCGCACACACGATCGGCCCAAACAGCAAACAGCGAAGATCGGATCCGCTGCGGGTAGAACAGGGAACAGCAAACGATCCAATCAGATCTCTCCCGTGCACCGGATCCAATCCCAGAATAGCGAACACGGCTTCGGGATCTGCTGTGGACGAACAGGGAACAACGATCACAGCGCGAATCTTGGCGCGATCTGATGGCTGAGAATCGCTCCCGCTCTTTTCTCCTTCTTCTTCGTTCTTCTTCTTCGTTCGAAAGCAGAGCGAGAGAGAGGGGGGTGCAGCGGCGACGGCGGGGGTTCTTCGACGGCGGCGCTACGTCGGGAAGCGACGGCGCGGCGATGGGCGGACGACGGCGATGCGTCCTCTGTTAGGTTCGAGAATAGGGGAGAAGTGGGTCGGCGGCGCCTGGCGAAGCAGCGGAGATGGTGATGGAGGTGGCGAGGCGACGGGGAGTCTGTCGAAGTCGAGAGTGAGGGTGAGGGAGTCGTCGAATAGGTGCGGCGAGTTGGATGGGTTCGGAGTTGATGGGTTCGATGGCAAAGACGATGGTGGGGGGTTCTACGGTGGTGGGATGGCGAGCGGGAGTGGGTTGACGAGGGTGGAAGGGTATGGCGAAGGTGAGGGGATTGCTCGGAGGCGATCGGAGATGGGTTGATGCGAGAAGGAGATGGAGAAGACGATTAGCGGCGGGGTAATTAGGTTTTAACAGTAATGATTAGGGTTAGGGATTAGGGTTAGGGGTTTAAATACTAGGGTAGCGGTTTTGCGGGTTTGAGAGTTTAGGGGATCCGATTCAAAAAGGGCCCAACAGAAGAAATGATCCAAAATGCACTAAAATGTGGATTAAGGAGATAGTGAGAAGAATTGGCCCATTTTTCATGAAGAACAATACAAAGGGCACACAAATGAATTTGATAAAAGAACCCAAAATTTGAGTTGAGACAAAAATAATGATTTTATTCGAACTGAAATAAAATACAGGATCTCAAATAGATGAAAGAGTACAATTGAGAAAAATACAGTATAAAATACAAATACGGGGAACAGGAGTTACATGCCCACTTTGTAGAGTGAAATGTAATAGTATCCAAGTTATGGACTTTAGGTTTTTCCAATTTTGGCACTACATGTGGGGATATACATGTAGTGCAAGTTATCAAAGAGCATTATTACAAGGATCATGTGAATGAGATTGGATTGGAGTTTTATCAACTCATGGATTCCATAAGTAGAATCCAACATAGCATCCTCGGTCCTTGCTCTTTTTCTCTTCATAGTTCCCCCTTACTCAGATAGATTTTGCTAAGTCTATGTCGAGGAATGGAGTGTTTATTTTTGTTTAAGATAACTTTGCCTACTATTATTGGAGACTCGATAAAGTGGACACCACATGTAGATCTCCACATGTAGAACAAGTCCATAACGGGTCTATTATTACATTTCACTATACAACATGTGGAACCATATGTACAATATGGCCATAACTTGGCTAATATTATTGGAGACTTCCTCCCCGTACATGTAGTACAAGTCCTTAACTTGCTTTTACAATCGAAGAACGGAATTGGCAAATCAGCGGAGACTGAGAGGAAGTGGAAGAAAGAGTTTTAAGATATAACCCTAACACAATTTGTTTGTATTGTATGTTATTATTTGTTTTACATAAATAAAGTTACGGCTTGGCAACACTTTAGGGTTACAATAGGGTTATGGCTAGGGTTAGAATAGATCTCTCTACAGTAGGGTTAAAGATTAGTTTGTAGGGTTATTTCCAATTTTTAATAAACTTTTTCATATTTTCAACTATATTACTTAATTTCATAATGTTTAAAATTACTCTAACCCTACTGTAACCCTACTTTAACTATCCAACCCTACTATAACCCTACGAACTACTCTAACCCACTCTAACCTTATCTCTAACCTACTCTAACCTCATCTCTAAACCTACTATAACCTTACCATGAACATGTCCTGACCCTACTCTAACCTTATCTCTAACCTTTTCTAAACTTACAAACTTGTCCTAATCCTACTCTAACCTTGTCCAAACCCTAACTCTAAACTTTACTCTAACCTTAGGGTAGGGTTACGGCTTGGGTGAGAGTAGGGTTACAGTAGGGTTACGGCTAGGGTTAGAATAGTTGGGCTACATTAGGGTTAGAGTAGTTCGTAGGGTTAGAGTCATTTTTAATAAACATTTTTAAATTTTCAACTATATTAGTTATTTTCATAAAGTTTAAAATTACTCTAACCCTACTGTAACCCTACTTTAACTCTCTAACCCTACTGTAACCCTAATATAACCCAAATAAGTACTCTAACCCGTAGAAATATGTTTGTAATTCTAATAAATAATATCAAAATTGTTTAACTGAATTTTAAACAATATCAAAATAATTAATACAGTTCAAAATTGGATAAAGTCAGTTCAAAATTGGATAAAGTGTATTCAAACTTGTCCTAACCTGTACTCTAACCCTATCTCTAAACCTACTCTAACCTTATTTCTAACCTTCTCTAAAAATAGGAAGGCATTGATACACTTCTCAAAATCCAATAACAACAAGTGCAACAAAACAAAGAAGCAATAAAACAAAGAAGCAACAACAGAGGAATGTACAGAGGTGTTTCGATGTCCACATACCAAGTATTCATAATGTTCAGCCAAAATATCTCTACCTAACCCGTTATTGGTGATGACGGGTTAAGTACACTTCACCCGTCATCACCAATAATGGGTTACGTAGAGATATTTTGGCATAACTTTCTCTCTACTTAACCCGTTATTGGTGATGACGGGTTAAGTTTACATAACCCGTCATCTCCATTAACAGGTTAAGTGGAGATATGTTGGCAGCACTTTATAAATACTTGGTCTGTAGATGACGAAGCTCTTCTATACCTTCTTGTTTTTTTTGCTCTATTCATTCAATATTTTCAGAAGTTTATCAATGCCTTCTTGTTTTCTTGCGCTTCTTTTCTTGCCTTCTTCATTACCTTCTTGTTTTCTAGCCTTCTTCATTCATTACATTTCTGAAATGTATCAATGCCTCCTTCTTGTTTTCTTGTGCTCTTCATTCAAGATTTTCAGAGGTTGTATCAATGCATTATTGGTTTCTTGTGCTTGTTTTCTTCCCTTCTTCATTTTCCTATAACTTTGCCTCCTTGAGTTCAATGAAGCCAAAACATAAGATGAAGAAAAGAAAGGAAAAAATAGGAGGGAGGAGACAGATGCAGAAGTTTCACAAAGAAGGGAAAAGAAGTTTGAGGGAAAAAAAACCTGAGTTCAAAGAATGAGTCTCCTTCATCATTCTTCATAACATTGTTTATAGAATATGAAGGGGGACAATGTTTCAGAAAGAAGCTGAAGATGCAGAAACAGAGAGACAGATGCATATCTACGTTAGCATACAAGTGCATGCTGGGTTTCCCTCAATGGGTAGGGAGGACTCCTGACTCTGCCTTTTTTTTTCTTCATTCCCCTAACTCTTCTTTTGGGGCTTTTTTAATGAATGCAGAAGTAGCAGTTCTCCCCCCTTCATACACATTTGTTCCCTATTGTTATACAGAGTGCAACAATTCTCTGGTTTCGTAGGACGGAGTAGTGGTGGGTGTCACAATATATTTATGATACTTTTCAACTTCTTGGCATGCACACCTCACAATCATGCAACAAATAGTACGAATATGAGGAGTGCGTGTCAAGAAATTGTCAAGTACTTTGAATATACGGTTACACCCACTACTACTCTATCCCATGAACCGGAGAATTGCTGCCTCTGTGTAATAGTAGTGAACTAAATTGTATGCAGGAGGGATAACTGCTACTTATGCATTCAAAAAAAGGCAGTGTCAGCAGTCCTTCCTACCCGTTGAGAAGAAACCCAGCATGTACTTGTGTACTAAATTAATTGCAAATTTTGGTGAAAGTGTCAAAGAATGACTTTGTAATATCAATTGGCTTTAGTTATGTATGCATTCTATGTATGTTCAATTTACATGTATTTGCCAGTTTGTAATGTATGATGTACAAAGCTGTTATAAGATATAACCCATATCCCTATATTCTCCGAACTTTATCTTGAAAATTTGAAGAGTTGTAGCACAGGCGAAGACATTGCAAATATCAATCAACCTAACGGGTTAAGTATCCCAAAATTGATGTGAATTGCTGAATGAACAAATTATCATCTGTAGAAGTTGTTGTGAATGAACAAATTTTGTGAAGTTGTATATGTATCAACAAAAGCACATAGAGCCTACACAGACGAAATTTCTGTAAAAATCTCTCTACTTAGCCCATTATTGGTGGTGATGGGTTAGGTGATCTTAACCCGTCATCACCAATAATAGGTTAAGTAGAGAAATATTGTCAGGACTTTGATGAACCCAATAATATTCACATTTAGGAGAAATAATCTTACTGCAATTGGACATTTAAATGCTCTATATGTGGTATTTTACTCTTATTTTCTCTTTTCCATAGGAAACAGCCTAAAAACAGCAAAACGAAGCAGATTCAGGATTTTGAGGATGATACACAGAAACTGTAGAGCATAAGTCGACTGGTTCTTCAAATAGGCGACTGGACAGTGAGGTTGAAGCTGCTCAGTACAGTCGACTTACTCCAAAGACAGTCGACTTGACTGATTAATTATGAATCTACAGATGTCTCGGCACAGTCGACTGAGTACAAAACCAGTTGACTGGCATTCAGCAGAGTTAGAAGATAAGAACAGTTGAAGATTCATCCTCATCCAAATCCGAAGCAAGATTAAGTTATCCAAACTCAGGTCATCTGCGAATAACAACTCTTCATTAATCAAGTTAGAGAACCAGGATTGGCAAGTGAGAAAATCGACTCAGACCTATATCCGATGTGTAAAGAGATAGAATTGAAATCTGCAGATGTGGGCAAAAGAAATTATAAAAAGGCTGGAATAAGGAGTTGAGAGTATCGCTTAATCTCTGAATCATCAATCGTCAACCAACAGGCATTATTCTATCAGCATCGAAGAAGGAAGGAGATCAAGTACACTGAAAGGAACGATCCAGTCGACTGAGTGACAGCAAGTCGACTTCTTGGGCGGAACATCACCAGTGTTATTTCTTCTCTTTCTAGTTTTTATTTTAATCATGTATTCGAAACTGTTAGTCAATAAAAGTCTTATTATGTGGAACTAATTTCATAGTTTGGTAGATTGAAACCGTAGTCATGTAATGCTTATATTCTTCTCAATGCTACTCTATTACTTATTGATTAAACCTGATTGTATTGGTATAGATTTATAATATGAATCAAACTTGTTCAGAAGTTCTAAGAGCAGTCGACTGAGAGTGACAGCAAGTCGACTGCCATGCAGAACCTGAGATTATCAAGTTTGCGTATTATAAAACTGAATCTGTTATATGAGCATAAAGACGACCCGTATCTCGTGCCCATAACTTGTAACACAGGAATCTTTAGGGGTTCTTGGTTTAATCAACTTGAAGGATCTAGATCTGATACCAATTTTTAGAACTTCGAGTGTTTGTTCGTTTCCATTGTTCCTATGTTTTCTTTAAGTGCAACTTAGTAGATACCATGCTAAATACTTAAGGAAAGAAACGAATTAGAGTAGATACCATGCCTAATTCTTGGCTTAGGGAAACATTAACTTTAAGGAGTAGATACCATGCCCTTAAAGGAACAAACATGAGTGATTAGAGTAGTGTAGAAGGTTACTTAGCATTATTGACTATAGGTGGAAATCAAAGCCCAACTACTTAATAGATATTTGTGATTCAGAACTACTTGATCTAGTTTTAATCTTGTCATTTCTTTTAGAACAACACTTTAAGATTCTTATTTATGTTTTATTGGTTAGTAAGTTAATTTCTACAATCTCTGTGGGATCGACCCTTGCTTGTCACTATGCTTCTATAAACGATTCGTACACTTGCGAGGTTTTAATTTGTGTCTAGTTTATCTATTTATTTAGATAGCTGGATTGCACAACAAGTTTTTGGCGCCGCTGCCGGGGATTGTTTAGTATTTTAACTTACGAATCAGTAAAATCTTTTTCATTTTCTTTTCTTTTATTAATAAATATTTTTCTTTTAGGTTACAAGACTTTGGTGAATGCACGGGAGACGATCACTTCATCTAAAGCTACTACCTATTGACGAAGAAACAGAACGCACTCTGCACAGACTAGGTCGGCTGTCTGCAACAAACCAGTCGACTGTTGCAAGGAACAAGTCGACTGCACAGAGACCCAATTCAAAAGCAACAATGGGTGAGGAAGTACCAAATCGAGTACCAATGCAGGACAAATTCACACCTAAGAATATTGAGCAACCTTCCTGCATTGCTTATCAACCTAATGTCACAGGGAATATGCATCTATCTCCTCAATTACTTAGCTTGGTTCCCCACTTCAGTGGCAAACCAGACGAAGAGCCTCACCTCCATCTGCAAAATTTCTTTGATCTTTGCAGAACACAAAGCGTCCAAGGGCTTACCCCTGAACAAATCAGGTTAATCTTGTTTCCATTTTCTTTAAAACTTAATGCTAAATTGTGGTATAATTCTTTGGAACCAGGATCAATTCAATCATGGGAGAAATTGGCAACGAAATTCTTGAAAGAATTCTTTCCAGCCCAGAAAACCAAACAACTAAAAAGGGAAATTCAACTCTTCCAACAAAAAGATGGCGATTTGTTCTTCGAAGCATGGAAGGACTTCAAGAACAAGCTTCTCAAGTGTCCTACGCACAACATGCCTAAGGATGATCAGGTACAAGCATTTTATGAGGGTTTAAATGACACTAACAAAGCAATTGTAGATTCAGCTTGCAATGGAATCTTGATGAGGAAGAGTGGTGAGGAGGCCATCGAACTATTTGAAGAACTCAGCGAGAACTCACAGCAATTCTCAACAAGGGGAAGAGGCCTTTCGAAAAAACAGGGAGTTTACGAAATTTCTAGTGATAATAGCCTGCAGTTAGAAATGGAAATTATGAACAAAAAGATTGATATGCTTGTTAATGCAATTTCAACGTTGGGTGGCGTAAAAAACCAACCAAAAGAAATTTGTGCAATTTGTTCTCATTCTGATCATACAACTAATACATGTCCCATGTCTTCTTTCACAGATCAGGAGCACGCAAACTACATAGGACAGGGAGTGTACCCGCCCCAGAACAACCCTTTTTCAAACACGTATAACCCAGGGTGGCGAAACCATTCAAATTTCTCATGGAGCAATAATCAAAACCATCAAGGCACTCAAATGGCACAAGGGCATGCGCAGCAATTCCAGATTGGAAATGGGTTTTATCGGCCAGTGCAAGAACAGAAGAAGTTGGATTTCGAATCCACCGTTCTTCAATTGCTCCAACAGCAACATCAAACATGCAACCAACAAGGGCAGGCCATTCAGAAATTGGAGACTCAAATTGGTCAAATTGCTAAGGAGATAAGTGAAAGAAAGGCAGGAGAACTCCCATCACAAACCATACCAAACCCTAGAGGACAAGAACAGATCAAATCGGTGACAACCCTGAGAAGTGGTAAGATAATCGACAGCAGAGTTGGAACAAGTGCAGACGAATCAGATACACAACCATTAAAATCTTTGGGTTCCAACAAGGTAAGTGACAAAGAATGGGCAGTTTTGCCACCATTCCCTCAAAAGTTAGTCAAGCAAAAGAAAGAACAACATTTATTTGATATTTTTGAAACTCTCAGCAAGGTAAAAATCAATATTCCCCTACTTGATGCTATTAAACAAATTCCTTCTTATGCCAAATTTTTGAAAGAATGCTGTACTCACAAGAAAACTTTTCAGGTTCAGGAGGATGTGGCTCTAACAGAAGAAGTGAGTACGGTGTTATTGAGGAAATTGCCTCCTAAATTGAAGGACCCAGGTAGTTTTACCATTCCTTGCAGGGTTGGTGAGCACTTCTTTGAAAAGGCACTGCTAGACTTGGGGGCAAGCATCAATCTTCTTCCATACTCTGTTTACGAAAAGCTAGGATTGGGGGAACTCAAACCTACATCCATCACCTTACAGTTAGCTGATCGTAGCATCAAAAGACCTAGAGGTATTTTGGAAGATGTCTTAGTTCCGGTAAATGATTACATTTTGCTTGCAGATTTTGTTGTTTTGGATATGGAAGACTCTTCAATACTATCTTCTTTACCTATCATCTTAGGTAGACCCTTTTTGAGTACTGCTGATATGAAAATTTGTGTTAAAAAGGGCACTATAAGTATGAAAATAAATGGTGAAAAGATTGAGTTTAAAATGTTTGATGCACCAAAATTACCACACGATGATCATGAATGTTATAATATTAATGTGGTTCAGGGGACTGTTAACCAAACATTTCAGGAATATGATGATTGGAGGATTGCAGAGACAGTACATTACCTTGAAAATCCAAAATCATATTCAAGTAAGTTTGCACCTGTATTTGAAAATCTGGTGTCTAATAATATTTTTGTTTCTTCTTTTACCAGGACACCAGATGTGGAGCTAAAGCCGCTGCCTGAACATTGGAAGTATGCATATGCGGGTGAAAACCAGACGTTACCTGTGGTAGTCGCAGCAAAATTGAGGATGCAGGAAGAAGAGACATTGTTGAGAATATTGCAAGAACACAATGGTGCATTAAGGTGGACCAATGCTGATAGGCTTATGTCAAGATGGTATGGTCCATACATTGTTGCAAAGGTTTCCCCACATGGAACGTTGGAGGTTCATAGCAAAAAGAAAAATCAAACGTTCAAGGTGAACGGGCATAGGGCGAAACCTTATATTAAGATGAGTTTTGAGCCGCAAGCGGAAGATGTGAATCTTCAAACCATTCAATACATTGCATGAACTCATCAAGTCTAGCTGGAGACAGGAAACACAGCGCTTATTGGGAGGCAACCCAATTTTCAGGAGAGTACTTACACTTTCTCTTTATTTCTTTTTATTTCTTTATTCATTTTTTTTATTCCTTCAAACCGGATGGTAACATATGCCTATTTTAAATTTTTATTTTAAACATTGAGGACAATGTTCCATCTAAGTTTGGGGGTAGTTATTCACATTTGGAGTCTCTTGATGTTGAGTCTTTTCTAACAACAATGATGAGAAATGAGCTCAGCTACTATAGGTAGAGAGTGGTGAATAAGTATTAAGTGTGGTCTTTATCTTTAAAAATGTTAATAACTTATCATATGGATCATACTTGAAACTTTCATTCATTTGGCTATGTCAATTTAACGAATTTTGATAGAGAATAGCAAGCTCAACTGTGAGTAGACTTAAATACAAAAAGTGTGAGTTTTTTAGCCTTATTTATTTCTTTTGAGAGAGTCATACACTTGAAGATCTCAGTTAACGGCATTCTTGAGATGATCTAGAATTTGTTTTTGCTACTTTTCGAAACTTGTTTTGATTTTTGCACAAAAACTTGGAAATGATTAAGGCACCTAAGATTCTACCACCAAAGACAAATAGCCTACCCAACATCAATTATTCACTAGTTATCCCTTTGAAGCCTATAAAAGCTTTCTTTTTGTAAGACACATCATCCTTAACCAAGACTAGATGAATAGGTTACCTTACCTGTATCTATTGAGTTAGTAGAGCAGGAATTGTAAAAGAGATGTGGTATGTCAAGATGAAGGGGATGAAAATATATAGAAAAGTTGGAGGATTTTTCATAAAATAAAATTAAAAAAAAAAAAGAGAAAATCTCTTAGAACAATGCAAGTTGCTCTACTAATCCTTTAGAATTTTGTATTCCTTTTCCTTTCAAATGTTTAAACCCTCACCCATGGCCCCATTACAACCTATATAAAGACCTTTTGATCCAAGTAGCATGCAAATCAATGGTGTGAAGATGTAGTAGCAAGATCTAGCATATGGTTTCATCCAAGTAATGATAAATTGTCACGAGATCTAACTTGAATGTCCCATGTCAATGAGAGCTATATTTTTTTTGTGAGTGTATGCCATGGTGAGAATTTGGAGTTGAAATATAGTTGAGCTTGCTAACTTTAATCATGATTATGTTGCTTAGACACTGGCCACACAACTATTTGATATTCAAGTTGAGTATTCGTGTGAATAAGTGATTAACATTTGAATTACAACTTTTTAGACCTATCTTAATGCTTGTTCTAACCTTGACACTAACAGTAGCAAGTTCTCTGAGGTAAATGTTGGAAGGGTCAAGATGTTCAAGAGATGCTTGTAGTTTAATTTTGCTTGAGGACAAGCAAAAGCTAAGTTTGGGGGTATTTGATGAACCCAATAATATTCACATTCAGGAGCAATAATCTTACTGCAATTGGACATTTAAATGCTCTATATGTGGTATTTTACTCTTATTTTTTCTTTTCCATAGGAAACAGCCTAAAAACAGCAAAACGAAGCAGATTCAGGATTTTGAGGATGATACACAGAAACTGCAGAGCATAAGTCGACTGAATCTTCAAACAGGCGACTGGACAGAGAGGTTGAAGCTGCTCAGTACAGTCGACTTACTCCAAAGACAGTCGACTTGACTGATTAATTATGAATCTACAGATGTCTCGGCACAGTCGACTGAGTACAAAACCAGTTGACTGGCATTCAGCAGAGTTAGAAGATAAGAACAGTTGAAGATTCATCCTCATCCAAATCTGAAGCAAGATTAAGTTATCCAAACTCAGGTCGTCTGCGAATAACAACTCTTCATTAATCAAGTTAGAGAACCAGGATTGGCAAGTGAGAAGATCGACTCAGACCTATATCCGATGTGTAAAGAGATAGAATTGAAATCTGCAGATGTGGGCAAAAGAAATTATAAAAAGGCTGGAATAAGGAGTTGAGAGTATCGCTTAATCTCTGAATCATCAATCGTCAACCAACAGGCATTATTCTATCAGCATCGAAGAAGGAAGGAGATCAAGTACACTGAAAGGAACGATCCAGTCGACTGAGTGACAGCAAGTCGACTTCTTGGGCGGAACATCACCAGTGTTATTTCTTCTCTTTCTAGTTTTTATTTTAATCATGTATTCGAAACTGTTAGTCAATAAAAGTCTTATTATGTGGAACTAATTTCATAGTTTGGTAGATTGAAACCGTAGTCATGTAATGCTTATATTCTTCTCAATGCTACTCTATTACTTATTGATTAAACCTGATTGTATTGGTATAGATTTATAATATGAATCAAACTTGTTCAGAAGTTCTAAGAGCAGTCGACTGAGAGTGACAGCAAGTCGACTGCCATGCAGAACCTGAGATTATCAAGTTTGCGTATTATAAAACTGAATCTGTTATATGAGCATAAAGACGACCCGTATCTCGTGCCCATAACTTGTAACACAGGAATCTTTAGGGGTTCTTGGTTTAATCAACTTGAAGGATCTAGATCTGATACCAATTTTTAGAACTTCGAGTGTTTGTTCGTTTCCATTGTTCCTATGTTTTCTTTAAGTGCAACTTAGTAGATACCATGCTAAATACTTAAGGAAAGAAACGAATTAGAGTAGATACCATGCCTAATTCTTGGCTTAGGGAAACATTAACTTTAAGGAGTAGATACCATGCCCTTAAAGGAACAAACATGAGTGATTAGAGTAGTGTAGAAGGTGACTTAGCATTATTGACTATAGGTGGAAATCAAAGCCCAACTACTTAATAGATATTTGTGATTCAGAACTACTTGATCTAGTTTTAATCTTGTCATTTCTTTTAGAACAACACTTTAAGATTCTTATTTCTGTTTTATTGGTTAGTAAGTTAATTTCTACAATCTCTGTGGGATCGACCCTTGCTTGTCACTACGCTTCTATAAACGATTCGTACACTTGCGAGGTCTTAATTTGTGTCTAGTTTATCTATTTATTTAGATAGCTGGATTGCACAACAGACTTCATCCCCTACAGACCAAATATTCATAAAGTACTGCCAATATCTATCTACTTAACCCGTTATTGATAATAACGGGTTAAGTGATCTTAACTCGTTATCCCCAATAACGGGTTAAGTAGAGAGAAATTGGCAGTAATTTATCAATATTTGGTCTGTAGGGGATGAAGTCCTGCCAATATCAATCTACTTAACCCGTTCTCCTCAATAACGGGTTAAGTTATTTTAACCCGTTATCCTAAATAACGGGCTAGGTTTATCAGATTCTGGCAGGATTTTATCTTCAAAATGAAAGTTTGCATAAATTTTCACAATTTTCCACAAATTAAAAAAATCAAACGGCGTAGATATATTGCATAAATACACAATTTACACAAATACATAAAATTCACTCACAACCTTCAACACAAATTGCACACATCTTCAAAATTCACAAATTTCAACATAGATAAACATTCGCTACCCAATTACAACATCAACATCCACAACAACATATGTAGTTCACAAATACACAAAATGCACACATACACAAATTGCACTCTGATTAAATACACCAGTAATCTAATTGTACAAAAAAGAAACGTTCAATTGACCACATATATACAATCAAAAGTATGGAAGTTTTCAATAATTGATGCTTTCCATGGGCACGATTTTGTTTCATTCCGGACCTACAAAAAAAAAAGGTTAATAATAAAGACGAAATTAATAATTCTCTTCACATCGAAAGACAAAAGTAAGAAATTATTCGGTGTTTATCTTGAAAGTTTGATATGACATACATAACACGAAAAATCCCTTAGCCCGAACCTTCACCTTCATCATCATCACTCTCTCCAGCGTATGGAGCTTCTTCATACCCTACCGATCCACTAAATAAGGGAGAAGAATGGGTTAGTATCAACTACAACAAGTTTAGATTTATTGAGTCCAATTAACAAATACTTAGTCTCTGATATATTACCTTGCCATATTTTTTGGGCAATTTCGTGAATCGTGACATACGACACGAAGGTATATCCTGCAAAGTTTTGGCCTCTTCGTTTTTTGGGATTCTATGATAGACTTTAACCTTTTCCCTTTAGATCTCCCCTTTGTGGTGCACTGCACGGGGTCCCCCACTGGTCCATGTGCATGTGGATATGTATATCCACCACTCTCCGGTTGTGTGCTACCTTCGTGTGGTGTGCTATTCCCGGATTCAATGTGAGCAAAGCCTTCGATTCCCTTGAGCATGTGGTCGAGCATGTACTTGTACCTTCGCTCTGAAGAACAACCAAGATCGACCAAATGTCTTGAGTGCATAGTCAGTTCACAATAACGAGAGGCAAAATTGTCGTCCATACTATTGGGAACCGGTGTACTGCTTCTTGTCAGTTAATCCCTGGTCCATCGCCTACAAATATATTGCTCGGGTAGTGCACTGTGATCTGTGAACCGAATAACTGCCAATAGATGTTTGCAGGGAATGCCTATGAAGTCATACATGGCACAAGGGCATTTAGCATTTTGACTGGTTTTACAATATAAAATCACCCTATCCGGTTCTGAATTTCACAAACGGTTACAAAAAAAGCTGCACTATCCGGTGTATCCATACTCGCAATTAAACTCACATTAAGTAATAAGCTTTTTAAGACTTCTTGTTGGAATTTGTGGAAAATCTTCATTGTGTATGTTCCGGCCATTTGTGACTCCAATGCCCATTCGGTTTTCAATTTTGGCCTCTCATCGCGATTACGATATGTTTCTTTAAGTTCATCGTGTCTTTATTTTACTAAGACTCGGTCAAAGATGACGGAAAATTCATGTAATGAGTAATTCTTATGAGTATGTTGCTTCAAGGATGAATATAGCGATTCGCTACATTGGGTACTCAACATGCCGCCCCAAAATGAGTCTCTTGCGTACACATGAGCCCATTTCTGGCGAATCTCAAATTTATCCTTCAACCATTTGTTATTCTCAAGTTTTTACTGGGAATTCAAATTTTTTCACTTCTGTTCAAATTCAGTTTTATATTCCGCCATATAAATGATAGTCTTCAAAGCATCCCTAAACTCGTCAATGTTATTCGGCATACGCACTTCATGCGGTAACTTATCCAAAATATGCCAAATGCAATATCTATGCGATGTGATTAAGAAAACTTTAGAAACTGCAACAGTTATTCCACGATTCTCATCTGTCACGATGTTCATCAGATCGCAAGTCATTGCTCCTCGCCACTTTTCAAAGAACCACTCAAATGAGGATGCCTTCTCATTTGGGATGAACCCACAACCTAGGAATATTGAATTCCAATGATGGTTGAATCCAATAAATGGTACAAACAACATTCCGTATCGGTTTGTGTTGTAGGTAGCATCAAAGCAAAGAACATCCCCAAATACTTCATAATTCTTTCTAGCGATACCATCCATCCAGACACAATGGGACAATCGCCCTTCGGGATCACATTGGTAATCATAATAGAATAAAGGATCGGTCTCCTTTTTGGATTCAAAGAACTCAAGTAGCATTTGCCCGTCGTGTCATTTTAAACCTTCCATCTCGTCTCTCCTGAGATTTCTGACATCGGTTTCAGTGAAACCAATTTTCTCATTACCTCCACTTGCACCTTCGAAGAATAGCATTTGTTTGCATGCAGGGACATTAGCTTCGGTAAGTTGACCAATTTTTTTTTATCTGTATTTGTCAATTCACGGTTTCGAGGTAGCAAGTGACGTCTACCGGGTGAAGTAAATTCGTGATTGTGTGGTTCATTAAATGAATAAATAATCCACAAATTACTTTGTTGGTTTAGTTTGACACGAACGAAAGCTTTGCAACCCGTTCTAGAAGTTGTTCCTCGTCTGGCTTCATTCTGATTATTCGGTGACTCTCCGGCTTTATTACATACATATGATTTATCCATTACATCGTTTTTCTTGTATTTATTTTCACCCTTACGCATAGAGAATCCTGCACATTTGCAATACGATGAATAAAATTTTTCCGCTTCCTCTATAGTGGGAAATTTCTTACCAATCTTCGGTTTTAGGTGCTCGTCAACATGAGGAAGAAACTCACCAATTTTTTGTGCACGAACAAATTTCTCTCCGGCAACAGAACTTCCTTAAAAACTGTCTATACCTAAGAAAACGGAAAAAAGAACAATTAAGGCTATTAAACCCGTTACGGAATGTGATGAAAACTTTCTAACTTTATTTACATATTATTAGAGAAACGTCAAAAAACTGCACAAACGGCATCTATAATTTATAAAACTTTGCAACTTACTTTAATTCACCTAGCACAAGCCACCGTAACTTGCAGAAGTGATTTTCGACTCACTGTATGCGAGATACGGTCGTGTACTGCTGTATTTGGTATTTTTATAACCAAAAGCGACACACGATTGTATCTCTCGGACCGTTAGTCAAAACTCACTTCTACAAATTGGAGTTGCTAGATCTACATTAGACCATCCGAGTTGCAAAATTTCATATTTTTTGAAGGTCCTTTAAAAGGTTTTCTAGTATAACCGCACTAAACGTGTTCTACGTCATTAACTTCTAATGCGAGGAACGTGAGAAAACCGCACAAACGGCATCCAAAATTTATAAAATGTTGCACCTTGCTTGAATTCATGCAGTGCAAGCCACCCCAACTTGTACAAGTGAGTTTCGACTAACGGTTCGAGAGATATGGCCGTGTATCACTTTATTTGGGTTTTTTTCAACCGAAAGCGATACACGGCCGTATCTCTCTAACCATAAGTCGAAATTGACTTATACAAGTTCGGATTGCTTGTGCTACATGAGACCATCATACTTGCAAAGTTTCATATTTTTTGGATGTCGTTTGAAGGGTTTTCTAATCTAACCAAACTTAAAAAATTCTAAGTCACTAACTTCTAATGCAAGGAACGTGACAAAACCGCGCAAACAGTATCCAAAATTTATAAAACTTTGCCCCTTGCTTGAATTCACATAGCACAAGCCACCCCAGCTTGTACCAGTGAGTTTCGACTAACGGTTCGAGAGATATGCCCGTGTATCACTTTATTTGAGTTTTTTTCAACCAAAAGTGATACACGGCCTTATATCTCGAACCATGAATCGAAATTCACTTCTACAAGTTGGGATGGCTTGTGCTGCATGACACCATCCTACTCATAAAGTTTCATATTTTTTGGAGGCCGTTTGCAAGGTTTTCAACTCTAACCGCCATAAAAAAATTCTAGGTCATTAACTTCTAATGCGAGGAACGTAAGAAAACTGCACAAACGACATCCAAAATTTATAAAACTTTCCAACTTGGTCGAATTCACGTAGTGCAAGCCACCCAAACATGTAGAAGTGAGTTTCGACTCACGGTTTGCGATATACGTCCGTATACCGCTTTATTAGGTTTTTTTTAACCAAAAGCGATACACGGCCTTATATCTCGAACCATGACGAAACCCACTTCTACAAGTTGGTATGGCTTGTGCTACGTGAGATCAATCTACTCGCAAAGTTTTATATTTTTTGGAGGCCATTTGCAAGGTTTTCAACTCTAACCGCACTAAAAAAATTCTAAATCATTAACTTCTAATGCGAGGAACGTGAGAAAACTGTACAAACGACATCCAAAATTTATAAACATTTCCAACTTGGTCGAATTCACCTAACGCAAGCCATCCGAACTTGTAGAAGTGAGTTTCGACTCATGGTTTGCGAGATACGTCCGTATACCGCTTTATTAGGTTTTTTTAAACCAAAAGCGATACACGGCTGTATATCTCGAACCGTGAATCGAAATCCACTTCTACATGTTGGAGTGGCTTGTGCTGCGTGAGATCAACCTACTCGCAAAATTTCGTATTTTTTGGAGGTCATTTGCAAGGTTTTCTACTCTAACTGCACTAAAAAATTCTAAGTCATTAATTCCGTATAAATTGAACGTGAAAAATCAACACAAATAAAACCAAATTAGTAAGCCAAACATTACTACAGTTCTAAATTATTTTGGGCAAAGCATTTTTTTGGGACATTCTAAACAATTTACTATGGAAAAATTTAGAAAACAACATAATTAACTCTAATAAGGCAAAGAATTAGTCAATACCTTACAAAATAACAACGAATTTTGCCAATAGATCGATTTGTGGCCTTCGCACGGGAATTGATTTGCTTTTGATGTAGATATTTGGAGAGAGAGAATGTATGAGAGTGGAAGAGGAGAAGTAGGAGCAAACGGCGACGTAGGAGCAAACGGAGGAGTTTGGAATTTTTTTAGGGTTTTTGGGTTTGGTTTCGCCTAAAAAAATGACTGAATATGGGGAGGGTTTTTGGATTTTTGGGTTTGGTTTGGATGAGGAAGATGAAAGACTGTATACAGATCTGAGATTATATCTTTGCCTTAACTCGTCCTTATCAACGACGGGTTAAGGCAATATTTTTTTGTAAAATTTTGCCCTAAGCCGTCGTTGGAAACGGCAGAAATATTATAAAAAAATATATACGACCCAGATTAAAGTCCGCACGGGTCTGTGCATACAGACCCGTTTGCAACCGAAGAAGCCTCCATATATAGGGAAAGCTTCAGTGGTGCACTCCTCTAGTGCACACGGCGTGTGCACTAGGCCTTCGGGCATTCATATCGACGATCCGAACCGTTCACATTAATCTACACATCTAAATTAGTCTAAATATGTAAAATCAAATCATTTGAAATTCATTTGCCCATCCATCATGTGACTATAAAAAACCATGATTTTCAGCCATACAATTTTGTAACACTTCAATGGATTTGTAAATGAATTTCAAATGATTTGATTTTACATATTTAGACTAATTTAGATATGTAGACCAATGTGAACGGTTCGGATCGTCGATATGAACGCCCGAAGGCCTAGTGCATACGCCGTGTGCACTAGAGGTAGTGCACAACCGAAGCTTTCCCTCTATATATATACACACACATATAGGGGGCTCTTCAGTTACGCACTCTTCTTTGCGCACTCTCCCTCCACCACTCGATTGCCATTATGATCTGGATGAAGATCGTGTGTGTAACCCCTGTTTTCCCAAAAAATATATTTTCTGTGTATTCTTGTATTTAAAATTTTTGTAAATTAATTTTCCGCTTTCGAACTATTTTTGTTAAAATGTATTTGTTACCGCTAAATCTGGTGTGGGGATAAACAGATAGAATTTGTGAGTTCGTGGAAAACCTGAATAGCAAACCTCTAACCTGTTCCGCCGGAGATTGACCGTTGACTCCCGCCGTTGACCTGCAAAAAGTGCGAGACACCGGGGTTGTTCCCAGCGACGCACCCTCTGACGCTCAAGTCAGTAATCAGAAATGATTAAGAAAGAGCGTAAATTGGGAAAATACTCATTACCTCGCAATGGAGATGGATGGGGGGTATTTATAGGCGTCTTTGGGACTGGATTAGGAATGTAATCCCCGTGATTAGATAAGGAATATTCTCCTAGTAATCAGATAAGGAATTGAATCCCTAATTCCCAGTGAAAAGATAGATGTAAATCAGGGCCGTTGATTAAGATCTAATCAGGGACCTTGATTGTATCTTGCTGGATCGGGTGTGCAGCGGATTGGAACCCATACCCAGTTGACGTGGATCCGTTCATAGGTTATTGGGTTTTGAATAAAGACCCAGTTCCCATTTCAGACCCGTTTGTAGGTGAAATTACCGTTTTACCCCTGAGCTTTAAGATTCGTGTCCGATGTGAACGATCCCGATTTAATCCTATTTTTAGCCATATCACGAGCCCCCCACTCCTAAAGACTGAGTTTTTCAGTCTTTGAGGAGTAGTTTTGTTGTTCTAATGGCGTACGGGATTTTATCGGTGTTCTTAAGGGAATTTGGATCTTGAACGGGGGTGTAACGGTGTCATTCTGGGCTTGTAAAATACCCAAAAATATCCTCAGAATTTTCTGGATTTTTGGTGATTTTTCCAGATTTTTCTGAATTTTTTCTTATTTTTTTGAATTTTTTATTCATTTTCCGAATTAAATAATTAATTATCGAAAATATTAAATAATTATTCTAATTAAATAATTATATTTTTCAGAATTTTAAAATAATTTTTCTGAATTTATAATTATTTTTAGAATTTTTATTTAATTTTTTCCGATTTTTAAATATTTTTTCGGATTTTTTAAATAATTAAAACAAATAAATAAGTAAATAAATAAATTGAATATTACCTGGACACGTGGCGCGATCGTATGCATTGATCACGATCAAGCGAGCGCGCATCGGGAGGAGGAAGAAGAGGCCATTTTTTGGTGTAACAAGATCAGTTCCATGAACGCTCGGCAAAAGTGGCCGAAGTCCACGTGGGCGACACGTGGCAGTCAAAGTTTGACTTTTTTTTTTTTTGCCAGCTCTGTTTCTCTCTTCTTCTCTCTCTCGCGCTGCTTCTTCTTTCTCTCTTCCGCTTCTTCGTGCTCCTTCGTTTTCTCCAGTCTCGAAGCGCCAGACGCTCGCGAAGTGGAGCTCAACGGGGGAGCTCGTCTTCGGAGGTCGACGTGGAGTGGAGCTAGAAGGTGGTCGTCGGAGGTGGAGCTCGTCAGCGGAAGGATTGGGTTCGGAGCTTCGGAGATTCGACGAAGGAGATGGAGCTCGAGTTCGGAGCTCAGTCGCGAGGTGGTTGGATGGCGAGCTCGAAGAGGAGGTGAGGGAGCTCTGAAGCTTTGATGGTGCTCGTCGGCGTGGAGATGAGAGGAAGGCTCGAGCTCGGCGTCGGTGAACTCGACGAGGAGGAAAGCTTGGCAGAGCTTGATGGAGGTCGGAGTTGTCGATGTGGTGGTGGAGCTCGTTTGTTGGGAGAGCTCGACAGCTATGAAGGGAGAGCTCGAGAGGTTCGAGCTTAACAGTGGGTTCGGTGAGAAGGTCGAGCTCGGCAATGGCTAGCTCGACGAGGAGTTGGGTTCGAAGCTCAGTCGAGGAGCTTGGTGTTCGTTGAGCTCGACGGAGGAGGAGAGCTTGGCGGAGCTTGATGGAGGTCGGAGTTGTCAGAGAGCTCGAGGGAAGGAGCTCGGCGTTAAGGAGAGCTCGACAGCGGAGCGATGGGTTCGAAACTCCGGAGCTTTGTGAGCTCGGTGACGGAGAGGGTGAAGTTTGTCAAGTTGGCGAGGAGCTGTGGTCGAGCTCGGCGAGGGGAGCTCGTGAAGGAGTGGAGGTGGTCGGCCATGGAGGAGCTTCGAAGCTCGACGTTGACGAGGTGGTGCCGAGCTCGAGGATCGACGAAGGAGGAGCTCGAGATGCTTGTGCTCTTCATTGGAGCTGGCGACGGCGATGGGTTCTCGCGTCGTGGAGGAGCTCGCCGCTGAAGCTCGGCAGTGGAGGCGAGGAGGTGAAGCTCGGCCATGGAGGTGGCGAGCTCGACGTCGAGGAGGTTGACGAAGAGGCGGCTCGAGCGTGGTGGTCGGCGAGGTCTGTTTGGAGCGGCGGTGCGCTCGGAGTTAGGTTCGGCGAGGGAGGAACTCGGGGTCTGGACGAACGTGGCGAAGCTCGGAGCTCAGCCTTGGAGGAGTTGGGTTTTGAAGAAGCTGTCGTTTTGGAGAAGAAGCTATCTTCTGTTGGTTTTGGCGCCAAACGTAGGAGGAGAAGAAGTGATGGTTCGGGTTGGATCCTTTAGCGGGTTCAAACCGACCCGTTTAGCCCTCTTTTCTCTTTTTTTTGTGGGTCTGTGCTGGTGCCGAACTCAAGCCCGTAAAACGGTCGGTGTCAGGAACGCCCAGCAGCGGGTGCCGAACTCAACTGTGCCGAACTCAAGCCCGTAAAACGGTCGGTGTCAGGAACGCCCGGCAGCGGGTACCGAACTCAACTGTGCCGAACTCAAGCCCGTAAAACGGTCGGTGTCAAGAACGCTCGGCAGCGGGTGCCGAACTCAACTGGTGCCGAACTCAAGGCCGTAATACGGTCGGTGTCAAGAACGCTCGGCAGGTAGGTGCCGAACTCGAATTTTTCCCCCCATAACGAGGTCGGTGTCAAGAACGCTCGGCAGTGGGTGCCGAACTCGAATTTTCCCCCCATAACGAGGTCGGTGTCAAGAACGCTCGGCAGTGGGTGCCGAACTCGAATTTTTCCCCCATAACGAGGTCGGTGTCAAGAACGCTCGGCAGTGGGTGCCGAACTCGAATTTTCCCCCCATAACGAGGTCGGTGTCAAGAACGCTCGGCACTGGGTGCCGAACTCGAATTTTTCCCTGCAGAGTTCTTCTTGATGTTCCCGGTGCTACGGAGGTCGGCTCGGGGCGTGCGACCCCTTGTTTCGAAGCTAATTCGAAGATCTACGACTTTTCTTTAGGAGTGAGATGAAGATTCACCCTCCTTCCTGGTCAAAACAGCCAGAGAATATCCTTGTATACATGAGGTTGAGGAGAGTTTTCGATGTTCCCGGTGCTACGGAGGTCGGCTCGGGGCGTGCGACCCCTTGTTTCGAAGCTAACTCGACGATCTACGACTTTTCTTTAGGAGTGAGAGGAAGATTCACCCTCCTTCCTGGTCAAAACAGCCAGAGAATATCCTTGTATACATGAGGTTGAGGAGAGTTTTCGATGTTCCCAGTGCTACGGAGGTCGGCTCGGGGCGTGCGACCCCTTGTTTCGAAACTAACTCGACGATCTACGACTTCTCTTTAGGAGTGAGACGAAGATTCACCCTCCTTCATGGTCAAAATAGCCCCGCAACATTCTTGTCTTCATGAAGTTGAGGAGTGTTTTGGTTTTTTGCTTGGGATCGGCGGCAACTTTGTTGGAGAAGATTGGGAGGAGAGAGAGAGAGAGGGTTTGGGTTTGGATCCTTAACGGGTCTGAACCCGAACCTATAGCCCCCCTTTTCTTTTTTGTGTTGTTTGTTTATGAGAGCGTTCGGCGAAGGGGTGCCGAGGTCCGATTTTTCCCCCTCGTAACGAGGTCGGTTCCGAGAACGCTCGGCAGTGGGTGCCGAACTTGATTTTTCCCCTGTAACAGGGTCGGTTCCACGAACGCTCGGCAGTGGGTGCCGAACTGGAATTTTTCCCTATAACGAGGTCGGTTCCGAGAACGCTCGGCAGTGGGTGCCGAACTTGATTTTTTCCCTGTAACAGGGTCGGTTCCACGAACGCTCGGCAGTGGGTGCCGAACTGGAATTTTCCCCTATAACGAGGTCGGTGTCACGAATGCTCGGCAGTGAGTGCCGAACTTCCAGACTTGTTGTTTTTAGGGGTTTGTTTTTTTTACCCTATAACAAGGTCGGTGTCACGAATGCTCGGCAGCTGGTGCCGAACTCCAATTTTTCCCTGCAGAGTTCTTCTTGATGTTCTCGGTGCTACGGAGGTCGGCTCGGGGCGTACGACCCCTTGTTTCGAAGCTAATCCGGAGATCTACAACTTCTCTTCAGGAGTGAGATGAAGATTCACCCTCTTTCATGGTCAAAATAGCCCCGCAACGTCCTTGTCTTCATGAAGTTGAGGAGTGTTTTGGTCGTGGGGATTTTGGAAGAGGAGCTCCACTCCTAGGGGCGGAGAAGCTGTGCTGGGAAAAACCCTTGTGCTAGGAAGACCCTTGTAAGAGCCGTGGGAAGACCCATCCTTTGAGGTGAGCAAAACGAAGAGCTTGGCTTAGGGAGAGAGCCATTTGGGAGACAAGTTTGAGGAGCAACTCTAGGAGAGAGTTGTGAGCTCCGAACTCGTTGAGAAGAGGTCCGCTTCGGAGGCGAGCGGAGCGAAGAGCTTGACTCTATGAGAGAGCCATCTGGAAGAGGAGTTTGAGGAGCAACTCTAGGAGAGAGTTTTAGCTCCGAACTCGTTTGAGAAGAGCTCCGCTTAGGAGGCGAGCGGAGTGAAGAGCTCGACTTGTAGAGGAGCCATCTGGAAGAGGGGTTCGAGGAGCAACTCTAGGAGAGAGTTTTAGCTCCGAACTCGTTTGAGAAGAGCTCCGCTTTGGAGGCGAGCGGAGCGAAGAGCTCGACTTGTAGAAGAGCCATCTGGACGGTTGATCACGATCGTGGCGCGAATCACGAGACAAGAGGCACGAGTTTCGAGAAAACGTTATCTTGTCATTTTGTGGTGACGTGGCGCGGTCTGATCCGTCCATCACGCTTGAGTGCGAATTTTGAGATGATCTGACGGTGGTTTCATCTCGGGAGGTTTTTTCGCCATACACGAGGGTCGGTACCTCGTCCGCTCGGCTCGACAGTCGCGGGGCAGGTTGGGATGGCCATCTAACCCCGGCCCGTTTGAGGACGAGCCGGTGAGATAGAGTCGAGCCATAGGAGAGATCCGATCGTTAGATTAGTTTAAGGGATGCAGGAGCAGTTCCGAATGGTGAGCTACTTCTAGTCCGCTTAGGAGCGAACTTGCGAAGTAGAATCGAGCCAAGTGTTGGACTCCGATCCATTCAACGGCTGCAGGAGCAATTTCGAACGGCGATCTACTTCCGGCTCGTCTGTGGGCGAGCCGAGGATGAAGAGTCGAGCCGAGTGCTGGACTCCGAACCATCGTGAGGTTAGTTTAAGGGATGCAGGAGCAGTTTCGAATGGCGAGCTACTTCTAGTCCGCTTAGGAGCGAACTTGCGAAGTAGAATCGAGCCAAGTGTTGGACTCCGATCCATTCAACGGCTGCAGGAGCAATTTTGAACAGCGATCTACTTCCGGCTCGTCTGTGGGCGAGCCGAGGAAGAAGAGTCGAGCCGAGTGCTGGACTCCGAACCATTGTGAGGTTAGTTTAAGGGATGCAGGAGCAGTTTCGAATGGCGAGCTACTTCTAGTCCGCTTAGGAGCGAACTTGCGAAGTAGAATCGAGCCAAGTGTTGGACTCCGATCCATTCAACGGCTGCAGGAGCAATTTCGAACGGCGATCTACTTCCGGCTCGTCTGTGGGCGAGCCGAGAAAGAAGGGTCGAGCCGAGTGCTGGACTCCGAACCATTGTGAAGTGCTTAGCAAGTTGTGGGAGCAGCCATGTAGAAGAAGCTGGACTCCGAACACGTTGAGAAGAGGTCCGCCTCGGAGGTGAGCGGAGCAAAGAGCTTGGCTCTGGAAGAGAGCCATTCGTGAGACAAGTTTGGGGAGCAACTCTAGAAGAGAGTTGTGAGCTCCAAACTCGTTGAGAAGAGGTCCGCTTCGGAGGTGACCAAAGTGAAGAGCTCGGCTCTGGAAGAGAGCCGTTTGTGAGACGAGTGCGAGGAGGAGCTCTTGGTGAGAGTGGTGAGCTCCGAACTCGTTGAGAAGAGGTCCGCCTTGGAGGTGGACGGAGCAAAGAGTTCGGCTCTGGAAGAGAGCCATTTGGGAGAAGAGTTTGGGAAGCAACTCTAGGAGAGAGTTGTGCGCTCCAAACCTGTTGATAAGAGGTCCGCTCCGAGGTGAGCAGGAGTGAAGAGCTCGGCTCTGGAAGAGAGCCGTTTGTAAGATGAGTTTGAGGAGCAACTCTTGGAGAGAGTTTTGAGCTCCGAACTCGTTGAGAAGAGGTCCGCTTCGGCGGCGAGCGGAGGGAAGAGCTCGGCTCTGGAAGAGAGCCGTTTGTGAGATGAGTTTGAGGAGCAACTCTTGGAGAGAGTTTTGAGCTCCGAACTCGTTGAGAAGAGGTCCGCTTCGGAGGTGAGCGGAGTGAAGAGCTCGGATTGAGGGAGAGAGAGAGAGCTCGGCAACGATGGGTTTCGGCGAGGAGCGTGCTCGGAAAACTCCAACTCCGGAGTGTGAGCTCGGCATGGTGAGGAGTTGGAGTAGAGTTCGAGCTCGGCTCTTGAAGATGGAGCTTGATGATGGAGCTCGGTAGAGGAGAGCTCGGCATGGGTTCGGCGAGGAGCGTGCTCGGAAATCGGAGCTCCGGAGTGTGAGCTCGGCTTGGCGTCCGGAGTTGGAGTAGAGTTCGAGCTCGGCTCTTGAAGATGGAGCTTGATGATGGAGCTCGATAGAGGAGAACTCGGCATGGGTTCGGCGAGGAGGTGGCCGATGATGGCGTTGTTGGCCATGGTGAAGCTCGTCGGTGGAGAGGTTGCTTCATGCGGGAGCCCCCCGCACCGGCATTCTGAGGACCGGTGGGGCCCTTGGGGGGTTGCCGGTTCGAAAGAGGAGGTTGGTCCTGCTGGACACGGTCCTCGGCGGGCGGAGGGAGCCCCCCCAGTTGTTGAGAGGGATGGACCGGGACTTCTTGCTGGTCCGCGGGGTTGGGTGCACGATTGGACCCTCTGGATCTGACCTTTCTGGGAGGCATGGCTGGAGAAGAGCTAGTCGACGGGAAGAGGAGAGGCAGCTATTCGTATGGTTTCCCACAGACGGCGCCAATCTGTTACCGCTAAATCTGGTGTGGGGGTAAACAGATAGAATTTGTGAGTTCGTGGAAAACCTGAATAGCAAACCTCTAACCTGTTCCGCCAGAGATTGACCGTTGACTCCCGCCGTTGACCTGCAAAAAGTGCGAGACACCGGGGTTGTTCCCGGCGACGCACCCTCCGACGCTCAAGTCAGTAATCAGAAATGATTAAGAAAGAGCGTAAATTGGGAAAATACTCATTACCTCGCAATGGAGATGGATGGGGGGTATTTATAGGCGTCTTTGGGACTGGATTAGGAATGTAATCCCCGTGATTAGATAAGGAATATTCTCCTAGTAATCAGATAAGGAATTGAATCCCTAATTCCCAGTGAAAAGATAGATGTAAATCAGGGCCGTTGATTAAGATCTAATCAGGGACCTTGATTGTATCTTGCTGGATCGGGTGTGCAGCGGATTGGAACCCATACCCAGTTGACGTGGATCCGTTCATAGGTTATTGGGCTTTGAATAAAGACCCAGTTCCCATTTCAGACCCGTTTGTAGGTGAAATTACCGTTTTACCCCTGAGCTTTAAGATTCGTGTCCGATGTGAATGGTCCCGATTTAATCCTATTTTTAGCCATATCAGTATTCTTGACTCTTCAATTTAAAATCTAATTTTCGGTAAGTAATCTTATTGTAACTATTTTCTATGAATTTTACATTGTAATGCAAACCTTATTTTTTTTGATATGGTTATTTTGATCTCTAGTATTATTATTATTAATATTTTTTTTATGAAGTCCTAATTGTATATTATTATTTTATCCCTTATTGGATATTTTCCCTAAATCTTCTAAAACCCATTTACAATATCTTAAACCCTATAATTACCCAATACCCTATTATATATACACTACCCATTACCTGTTAACCCTACCCGAAACCCACCGCCACCTATTCATCCCTTCTCCCTAAACCCTATATCTCCCTATATATTACCCAATACTGCCTCTTCATCTTCCAACCTATTTAGCCGCCAACAACCCATCTCTTCATCGCTCCTTCCTTCCCTCCTCCTCCTGGCTCCTCGACAACAAGCAACTCCACACGCCAGCTGCGACTGCACACAGTGTCGCTCAGCGCACCTCGTCAGCGATGCCCTGCGTCGACCAGCAGCTCCCTGTGCGCCCTGCCGGTACAGCCTGGCAGTCAGCCCTCACCAGCACTGCTGCCATGTGCCTCCACCGATGGTTGCCAGAGCCAGTGCAACAACTTTGCTGAGTTGTTTTTGTTTTGATCATGAGTTTTGATCTTGTTCATCCAGAGCCATCTGATTGGATCATGATCTACATCATCATCTTGGGTCTTGATCCTTGATCATGGGCCATCGATCGTCATGATCATCATCTTTGAATCTTGGAGTTCTTGATTGCTTTGATTGTGGACCGTTGGATTTTCACAATCTCATCTTGATCTTCTTGATCATGGTTTAATCTTGGCCGTCCATAGGATCTTGATCATCACCTTTGATTATGGACCGTTGGATCTCTTGATCATCGAGATCCATGCTTGGTTTTCGTGATCACGATTGTGATCGTGTGTTGGTGATTGGTTAGTTCGTCATCCGATCATGTTCGTGTTCCGTGATCCGTATTATCGTGGTTTGTGCCGAGAATCCGTTCCTGTTATTTTCTTTCTTTCGTTGGATTCATCGTCGTCTTCCAGGCAAGTAACTTATACTCCAATTCATTTGTTTGATACAAGTCAAAAAATACCACCTATAGTGTAGTTGGGTCTGGAGACGACTCTTGTTTGTGATATGCTTGATGGTTTTGTCTCTATTGTGAAAAACTTGACCATAGATGACTCACGACACAATTTGGACATGAATTAACTTAGGTTTTTACCCGTTCTTGATTTTGATCATGTATGTGAGACTTGTGTGCAAATTCGTGTTTTGGTTGAGACCCATGTGAAATACTTGGTATGGATATGCTAGATACCCTAATTCATGATTTTTAGACAATTGGTAGACTCGATTTCATGTTTGGGTGTGTTTGGATCAATTTTCTTGAATCTATGTTGATTTTGTTTTTAGGGGAAAAATCTGTAGTTTTGTCGTTGTTCTGTTTTGTTTGCTGTTTTGGACTGGTTTAAAGTCAGTATATTGATTTCGGTATAAAACATGAGTTTTAGATAATTTTGTCTATTTTCAAACCCCTCTGACGTTACTTGATTTTGTTTTCGTATGAGTGAATTATGACTGTTTTAGTACAGACGTGTCAATCTTTTCCAAATTTCGTTTTTGGGTAATTTTGATGACAAATCATTTTAAAGAACCAGGCTACATATATTATTTTGATCCAAAACTTTGGTCAGTGTTTCTTTATCTAGTTAGGGATTACCCAAAATTTTGGTAAATTTTATTGATAAGTTTTATGTGATGTTCCATGCTCATTTATAAATTCTATACATGCTGTACGTATTTTGCTCGCTGTTCTGTAAAGAACCTTATTTTCTCTATGATTCCTTTTACTGTATGAAAAATATTTTTGAAATGTGAAAGTTATTATATTTTATCTATTTTCATATCCCTTTGGCGGTATTGGATTTCGTTTCACTGGTTGCGAGATATCTTAGTTTTCGTACATCAGTGTTGGGAATTCCAGATTTGCCAAACTATGCTTTCTTGATACTTTCTTATTTTTGATGAATGATCTAATTTCTCTAGAAAAATTCGAAACTTTATATTTAGATACTGGACATATAGGGGAATACCACAGATTTTTTGTGGATTTATTTATTGAGTTTTCATGTTGTTTTCCTGTTCTTGAATTCGTTTTCCTGATTTCTGGCTGAACCTATTTTCTGTATTCAAACTAGTTTTGAGTTATGTTTTTGTGAATTAATATATGACTTATTTATATTCGATGTATTCGTGTGGAAGTCTATTTTCCAGATCCTTCGACGGATCTAGTTTTTCTTGTTTGTAATACTGGGAAACACTGTTTTACTACAGTTTGGTCTTGGTGTCCGGAACTTGAGATTTGTCTATTTTATTCTTTTATGAGATATCTTGCACACGTACATGTTATCTTGCAACTTGAATATGCCACATGATCATGCCATGTTATTCTTGTTATGTTTAGCACACCTACATGCATGTTTGACATTAGTAATAAATAACCAAGCCGGGGTTAAGGGAAAGATCTAGTAGTGGATAGTGCACAAACGTGTACTCAAAAGAACCTAGTGGTTATTGGAGCTTGTCTATATGTGGAGCTTGACACGATATACATGACACGTACACACATGACACTGGAGCTTGTTTGGGTTTTGGAGCTTATTTACATGATACATGATTACATGATATTTGGAGCTTGTCCCTGAGTACACTGCCCTGTATGGTCCCTTACAAAATGTAAAGAGAAACTGTTTGTTGTAGCAACCATATAGTAAAAACCGGGATGCATGAAGTGCTACCTAGATAGTAACAATTACAAGACTTAAACTTGATATTTGAACATGATACATGCTTACTTGACACTTGAACATGATACATGCCTACTTGACACTTGACTACATGATACATGAGATTTGATACTTGATACATGCTACATGATTATATGATTCTTTATACTGGTTACTTGATGCATGACACTTGTTTACTTGACACTCGATACATGCTATTATACTTGCTCATCTTGCCATGCTATGAATTATATCCTGTATTCGTGATTATACCATGCTAGGTTTGTTACATAGATTTACCTATTCCATGTACTTGTATCCTACATTATAAGTGGCCCGTAACTTGCAATTGACGGGTACTTGTTTTTCTTCTTCATTCTCCTGCAAATTTACTAATTGCAGTTCAGGATGGTCGGCTGCCAGATGGTATTGGCAAGATGATGTATTAGGCTGGATTTTCTGCTTTATGATTTTTATTATTTTTGTTGCTTGAACTTGAATAAGATGTACTTGGCTACTTAGATATTCATCTTGTATTTGGGCGATGTGACCCAGAATATTTGACTTGTTCAGAATTTGATTATTTGAGACTATTATATTTGGTTTCAAATAATTTCTGTTGGTATCTTGTTTCAATTATGCATGCCTGATTGTATCTTTTGCTTCCGATTCTGATTATCTTGTGAAATATTGTAAAGATTCTTGAACAGCTTATGGATGATGAAAAGCATTCACTGGGCTTTTGTCTCGTATCGTATTTCGTATTCTTTTTGAGAAGCGGAGCGTGATAGTGTGGCTCCCCTTCCTCTCGCTCTCTGATTTCTGATGGAGGGGTATTCTGGTCATTTAACTCATCCCTCAATCTCTCCTCTCCTTCTATCTCCCCACTCACTCTCTCTTGTCTGCTCTCTCTCTCTCTCTCCACTCCCCAAATCGCCCCAAACCCTAGCTCCAAATTTGACGATTCTAGCTCCAAATTGAAACTCTAAATCCGACCATCTCTCTCTATTTTCTCTAACTCGACGATCCCGGCGCTCCTCCTCTCATTTCTTCCGCTCTCGAAATTCCCCCAAATCTGAAACCCTAGCTCTCTCAACATGCTCGTTTCTTTTTCAATATATTTGCTTTAGTTCTCTTCATATCATTTGTCTTTCAATTGTTGAATGAAATTATTGTATATGTTCTGTTAATTAAGATAACTGTATGTGTTAAGCATCGAAAGCTCTTGGTTATAGCTCTTTTTGTATATGTTCTGTTGAACAGTTTCTTGCTTGAACAAATATATTATAGTACTTAATCCTTAAACTAGTTTATAGTCTAAAAATTGTGGTTAGCTTTTTCTGGTTCGAAATTGTGGTTAGCTTTATTATTATTTCTTCTACAGGTTGGGGTTAATTTTGAAGGAATCATCATCCCATCCTCCATTCAAACTTTGTAGGTGAGTTTATGTTAAGTATATCGTCTTAGTTATATATGACCAAATATAAATTCTTCAATGAGGTTCAGATTTCAATTTGGAAATATAGAAGTGATTTTACTGTGATATAATTGCTTACATATATATGTCTTTGATCCCTTCATTGTTTAATCAAATGCTTGACCAAAAATGATCGTTTACTTTAGCATTACTCTTGAGTGCAAAATTGCATATACGATGTTAGATGAAATAATTCGATAAACATGAGCATATTGAGTACCAAAAATACACTTTTGTTGGTGGATAGTAAGTTCTGTGTAACAACACATAATAATGGACAAATTTTATCTTTGTTCAAGCAAGAAACTGTTCAACAGAAAAAGCTAACCACAATTTTTAGACTATAAACTAGTTCAAGGATTAAGTACTATAATATCTTTGTTCAAGCAAGAAACTGTTCAACAGAACATATACAAAAAGAGCTATAACCAAGAGCTTTCGATGCTTAACACATTCAGTTATCTTAATTAACAGAACATATGCAATAATTTCATTCAACAATTGAAAGACAAATGATATGAAGAGAACTAAAGCAAATATATTGAAAAGAAACGAACATGTTGAGAGAGCTAGGGTTTCAGAATTGGGGGAATTTCGAGAGCGGAAGAAATGAGAGGAGGAGAGCCGGGATCGTCGAGTTAGAGAAAATAGAGAGAGATGGTCGGATTTAGAGTTTCGATTTGGAGCTAGAGTCGTCAGATTTGGAGCTAGGGTTTGGGGCGATTTGGGGAGCGGAGAGAGAGAGAGCAGACAAGGGAGAGTGAGCAGGAGATAGAAGGAGAGGAGAGATTGAGGGATGAGTAAAATGACCAGAATACCCCTCCATCAGAAATCAGAGAGCGGGAGGAAGGGGTGCCACACGATCTTCATCAAGATCATAATGGAAATCGAGTGGTGGAGGGAGAGTGCGCACGCAGAGTGCGTAACTGAAGAGCCCCATATATATATAGAGTCCCCTTCGGTTGCACACTATTTTTGGTGAGCACTCCGTGAACACTCACGAACTAGAGACCCTATGAAAAATCCGAACCGCTCATATTATTCTATATGCCTAAGATAGCCTAACAATAAAAAATCAAGTAATTTTAAGTTCATTTGCCCATCCATCATGCTGTTAGAATTTTCAGCATATAGGGAAGTCAACCAAAGGGGACTATATATATATATATATATATATATATATATATATATATATATATATATATATATATATATATATAGGGAAGTCTTCCGTTGTGCACCACCTATGGTGCACACGGCGTGTACATTCGGCCTTCCCGCCTTCGTATCGACGATCCGAACCGTTCACATTCATCTACACATCTAAATTAGTCTAAATATGTAAAATTAAATCATTTGAAATTCATTTGCCTATCCATTGAAGTGTTACAAAATTGTATGGCTGAAAATCATTGTTTTTTATTGTCACATGATGGATGGACAAATGAATTCCAAATGATTTAATTTTACATATTTAGAATAATTTAGATGTGTAGATCAATGTAAACGGTTCGGATCGTCGATACGAAGGCAGGAAGGCCGAGTGCACACGAGTGCACACGGAGGGGTGGTGCACAATGGAAAATCTTCCTATATATATATTCTTAAATTTCTCAGACGAAAGATAATCTTTCGTCTGACCCAAATTTTGACTTTTGATGACTACACCACAAACCCATTTTTTCCATTTCTATTTGCCAAATACCCAAAATTAGACTCAAGACGACTACAGATGCTCTAACACCTCTATTTTGTGCTTTTAGTTTCGTACAACCCCCCATCATCCTGTCACCACCGGCTCATCCACCCAAGGTACATGTGTCCAAATAACAAGGACAACCTCAAAAGTTTTAATTTTAGTTGGAGGTTTGCGTATGTCTTAATACCAACTACATCATAACCATATCGTACACATACATGTATCAAGAAGTACCATTTATAGCACTCACCATCTTAGAATTGTGAAACCCAACTTGCCCCACATCCATGGAAGCTGTCTTCTTCAAATTAAACCATAGAGTATAAACAATCTCCACATTATTCATCTTATTGCCTGCAAACAATAGCAAACACATTACACACAGTGACAAAATTGCATATTACTCCACATTCAAATCACCTTGAATGGAATTCGCTTTCACAAGCAGCACGCAATCTTCCAATAACCCTTCGCTTATATCGTCGATCATCTGCCCTTTATTCAGAGCAGATGAAATCTTATCCACATGGAATCTGTCAAGAAATACAACAACAACAAATACGTACACAATTGCATCAAAATTCATGCAAAATTTTACCATATATCATCAAAATTACCAGATGTCTTCAGGGAATCCGTATTTGATGAGCACCTCATTCTCGAACTTGTCGAGGCCCATGAAGATGGTGTAATCACCGACCTCAGGTCAGGCCTTGAAGTAGAAGACCATGCTATTTTGAAGAAAATTAGGGTTTGGAAAAGAAAGATCACAGCTTTTCAATAAATTGATGGATAAAACCCTTGATTTTGGAATAAAAAACTCACCTAGGGTTATGGTTCGGAAAATGAGGAGCAAGAGACGGCGTTGGCATGTTACAGACCCAAACTGCGGTCTGGAGTGTGGCGATGGTTGCCCTGGTGGGGCGCGCCCTGATCGAGTATCGACCATGGTGACCTACAAGATTCACACAAGAAAAGAAGACGAAGAGGCAGAGTACAGGAAACTAAACTATACTTTCAACTATTTAATCATAAACCATTACAAGGCTTTGAGACTTAATAAAGGAAGAAGACACACACGTTGCGCGTGCTTCTGAAATATTCTCTGAACATAAACAGGACGCAATGATTAACTGTCTGCACAGTGCTAGTGGGCCCCACCGCTACATACCTCTTCCTCTCACAGTCTGCCATGTCAGCTAGGCTGTACTTTGGAAGGGAAAAGCAAGGGTTTTATTACAAAAAGGCACTCAAATATGCAAAAACCTCCAACAAAGAAAGAAAATTAAAACTAGGACTGAAACGCAAGTGCTAGGGACTAATATACGAAATTATTTCAACTTCTTCTACTAAGTGCAGATCAGATACAGCTCACGCAGAGTTTGTATCAATCCTATCCCCTTGAAATGGAGCTTCTAAGATCCTTTGAAAGTTGGGGAAACGGTTATAAACGTCCCAAAACTCTTCCCACGTTGCCTTTTCTGCCTCACCCCCTTTCCACTGAATTAATACTTCGGTTACTGCTACTCCCCGCTTCTTCACCATCCTGCGATTGAGGACCCTTGCTGGCTCAAGAAGTTCTTCATGGAAGTAAACAGGGTGGGTGGTCTGCAGCTTGCCAGGGTCACCAACATGCCGTTTGAGTTGGGAAATGTGGAAAACATCATGAATTTTGGCAGTAGGAGGGAGTTGCAGTCGGTTGGCCACCGCACCCACCTTCTCCGTGATCTGATAGGGCCCATAATACAGATGAGCTAGTTTTTGCACCTTTCTTCCTCCTACCAAAATTTGCCTATAGGGCTGAAGCTTCAAGTATGCATAACTCCCAATTTCCAAGTTCTTCTCCTCTCTGTGTCTATAGGCAAGTAACTTCATTCGAGCCTGTGATTTCACCAAATTATTCTTGCACAATTGAAGAATGATATCTCTCTCAATTAAACATTCTTCTACCTCCTGTGACCTTGCAGTATTTGGAACATAAGTTAGCAGAGTAGGTGGGGGCTTTCCATAGAGGATCTGATAAGGTGAGAGCCTGGTGGAGCAGCTAACATTGGTGTTATGCCAAAATTCTGTCTAGGGTAGCATTACGACTCAGTTGTGAGGTTTGTAAGTGCAGAAACACCTGAGAGAAGACTCTAAGACCCTGTTAGTGACTTCGGTTTGGCCATCAGATTGCAGGTGGAAAGAGGTGCTGTGGCAGAGCTAAGTTCCTTGCATTAAGATTATCTCCCTCCAAAGTACTAATGAAGATTGAGTCTTGATCACTGACTATAAACATTGGAATTCCATATAATTTGATGATGTTGCTAACTAAAACTTTAGCAACCTGCTTGGCTGTGTAGGGGTGACTGACGGCTATGAAATGGCTGTATTTAAAAAGGCGATTCACCACCACTAACACAGTAGTTTTACCTGAGCTCTTTGGAAGTCCCTCTACAAAATCTATGCTAATCTCTTCCCAAACTACGGAGGGGACTGGCAGAGGTTGGAGCAACCCAGTGGGTGATTGATTGATTTATTTGTTGCATTGACAAGTATTGCATTCCCTGATATACTGCTTAGTTCTTTCCTTCATTCCTACCCAATGTGCCACTTGCTTGAGCCTGTGCCATGTTTTCTCAAATCCTGAGTGCCCCCCTAGCGCAACGTTATGGTGAAGATGCAGTAATTTCTGTGTAATTGGTGAAGAGGGATGGAGATGTACCCTGCCTTTGTAATAGATGGGGCCATGTTGTGTTGAGTACTTGATAGTGGATGTCTTTCCCTCTTTTATGCTTTTTATCATGTCTTGGTAATAAGGATCTGCAGTCACCTCCTCCCTAAGATCTTCCAACCACTTAGCCTTCACTATGGAGATTGATTGTAATTGTGATTCTTCATGCAACCTGAACAAGCTATCAGCCCCGATGTTGTCCTTCCCTTTCTTGTACTCAACGATGTAATGGTACCCATGGAGCTTCCAAAGACATGTATGTTGAGCCTCCATATCCAACCGTTGCTCTCACAAGTGATTGAGGGGTTTGTGGTCTGTTTTAATCACAAATTCTCGACCAAGGAGATAATGGCACCACTTCTTCATAGCCAAAAGAATGGAAAGCATCTCTTTCTCATACATGGATAAGTATCTGTTCTTCCCCTTAAGCTCCATATTGAGGTAAGCAATAGGGTGCCTCTTTTGCATCAGAATTGCTCCAACCCCCGTTCCTGCTGCGTCACACTCCAACACAAATGTCTCGCTAAAGATGGGCATTCTCAAGACTGGTGGAGTGGTCAAGGCCTTCTTCAACTCTTCAAAGGATCTCTGAGTTTCCTCAGACCACTTAAATGCTCATTTCTTAGTCAGCGCCACCATAGTAGATGCAATAGCAGCATACCTGGAGATGAATTTGCGCTAGTAACCAGTGATGCCCAAAAAGCCTCGCAATGCCTTGAGAGACGTAGGGGAACTGCAGAATTTTTTTACCAAAATATCCCTCCTTTTGTAAGTATGTACCAAACTGTCTCTGTTTGATAATTTAATACCAAAAAGTCCCTTTCGCTAATTGAGTTAGCTCGCCTAGTAAATTTTTTCGCGCTATCTCAGTTAGTGTGTGCCAGGAGATACAACTTTTCCCCTCAAGTGGGGTGTGCGAAAAAACTCACCCAATATAGACATGCTAATTCTGTTAGTGCACCTATTTAAACCACTCGCGCTAACGGGGTTAGTGTTCGTAGATGGACAGTAGGGGAGCCTACTCCTGAAGTAGGGGTGTAGGCAAAATAAACCCAAGTATAGGCACACTAACCCCGTTAGAGCGCCTCTTTATACCAGGCGCGCTAACAGGGTTAGCGTGTGTCGATTGGGTTCCTTTAAATAACACACACTATCTCACTCTCATCTCATTTCTTCTTTCTCCCAAAAATCGAACGCGCAATTTTGAACCCAACCCCAACCCCTAGCCTCCGATTTCAGCCTCTACTCATCCCAATCTCTCGAATTTTTTTTACTAAAATCTCTTCTTCACTGTCGAAAATCTCATCTCAACCAAGAAATTCCCTAAATTATTGGTGAACCCATAAACCCTTTTCCCCAAAATTTTCGAAGTAGAGGATCGGATCTGCAGCGGCGAAGTCGACTTCGACCTTCAACTCCACATTTGTTTGTAAGTGTTCGTAACTTATGGTAAAATTTTTTTAGTGATTTTGGGTGTAGGGTTTTGAAATTTTGGGTTCATTTTAGGGTTAAATTTGCATTATACATATATTAAATTTGGGTGAAATTTTGGGTTCATTTTGTTTTGTACATTATAAATATATGAAATTTAGGGTTAAATTTGCATGAGTAGATTTAGGGTTTGGTTTGCACTTATAAATTTGCATTGATAGATTTAGGTTTAGCTTTTTATTTGCATTGATAGATATAAAAATTTGCATTGATAGGCTTGATAAATTTGCATTGATCAATTTGTACGTGAATGATATTGATTGTAAAATTACCATTGCACGTGATAAATTTGTCGCTTCCACATTAAATGTTTCCAATTTAGCAAGTTTGCTTTGAAATTTTTTGCGTTGGTTTTGAGATGCTATAATTTTAACTTTCGTCCTCATTGCTTTGCTACCAAATTTGGTAAAGAAATTTGTAGCGAAATGTCGCATACAATAACGATGATATGCATTTGGTTCATTCCATGCTCTGTTCTGCGAGTCCATGGCCACCAAAATACCGGTGTGGCGATCAGAGATAACACATAAACCAAACTGATCAGTGACATAAAAATGAATGCAGCTCATAAACCATGTCCATGTATAAACACTCTCTCCGTCAACTATTACGAAGGCAAATGGAAACAGATAATCATTCGCATCCGATGCTACAGCTATTAACAAACAACCCTTATATTTTTCATACAAGTGTGTCCCATCAACACTTATAACAGGTCTGCATGACTTGAACCCTTGAATTGAAGCACCAAATGCCCAAAACACTCCCCTGAATGTTTCTTCGCCAGGACCGGAATCATACTTGTCCTAATGGACAACAGTTCCTGAATTTTCTACTTGTATTGCTGATAGAAGTAAAGGCAACTTAGTATACGCGCCTTCAAATGATCCGTACAACTTCTCAATATATTTTTGTTTTGCAATCCAAGCCTTCTTATAAGATATCTGATAATTTAGTTTAAGTCTGACTATCTCAATAATGGCCCTCAGTGTAATTCCTATCTTAGCCTTCACAGCATTCATAATCAAATTGCATACAACTTTAGCTTCAACTTTGTAGTGGTCTTGATTCAATGCGGGATTCACACATGTATGCGGCCTTACTAGTTTTTTACCACAAAATTTGTTCGGCCCTTCGGAACAATTGCACGTAATCTCCACAGATAACTACCCTCGCTTGCAACTGGTGGGATTTGCACCATATCCTCTAGTGAACGTTTTCTCGGAGCCAATTTACATTTTACAACAAAGATGATAGGTGAAGATTTCATTGTGATAAATTCCCGATGTTTGTTGATGGAGTATAACTTTACCGCATGTTGAATCGATACTTTACTTTGAAACTCTTGCCCAATATAGAACTCATCTACGGTGGATGAACCAGACGACTCTTGTGGACCATGATTTACTCTCGCACTTTGTGCCATTTTCTCGGTAACATGATCATTGACATTATTGAAGCCATCAGTAAAGTTCACTTCCACATCATTACTCTCATTTATATTAATATTTACATATTCATCTTCTTCTTCCTCGTCTTCATTTTGTAATCCCTCTTCAAGTTCATCGTCTGTTTCTTCGTCTTCTTCGAAATCATTGACTAAATCATTATTAACGATAGCATTTTCAAATATCCCAAAAATATTGATATTTGGAACAAAATCATTAACCAAACTTGGTTGACATGGCAATTCAAATTCAGTAGGATCTGGGCTTGTAGTATTTGTAAACGTGTCTTCTTGTGAGGACGGTGGGATTGCCTGAGATGTTTGAACTGGATTCGAAACGATCTTATGGATCGGCACTTCACGTGCGGAGCTTGAACCAAAGTTAGCATGTGGTTGGGCATTAATATTTTTATTTTGCTGAATATATAGTTTTAATGCAGACCAACTAAAATTCGGATCAAGTGTTCTATCAATCATGGACTTCAGAGAGTTGTCGTTTTATACCGGCACAGTTATAAAATATTGACCATCACCTTTCTAATGCCCGTGCCCCTAGCTCAGACAATTTAAACAATTTATAAGACAAATTAGATACTATGTAGTACAACTGCCCACCACATGCTGCCTCTCAAAAGGTGGTTAACCGGATTGGTGACTATTGATCATAGGCTATTATATTTTAGTATTATTTTATTCATTTCAATTTATGATGTGGGACAATGTTACTTACCTCCTCCCTGTTTAAACTAATTCCTACGTGAGTAACACCCACATCAACAGAGAAGTAAACCCTTACCTTTTTTTTACCCTTGCGTGTGGGCCCTCTACCTCATTGCCACGTCACTGTGGTAACACAGCAGCATATATTGTTGCCACCCATGCGTACCGGGCCCCACCACCATAATACAATTCCTTTATCTTTTTATATTACACAAATGCCAACTATGCCTTATTACTAACAGCCAACTTTACTATTCAAAGTATATTTATATATTTTGTACTCTTTTGAAAACTACAGGGGTGTTACACACATCCCCCCGTTCAGAAATTAGCATCCTCGCTGAAGACGGGCATGCACAATTTAGTGCAGGAACTCATTTCTAGCTGTTGTGGAGCATCTGCTCTTCTATCCGCCCGATTATTCATGATCTCGGAGTACACCGCCCGATCAATCATAATCCCGGATTTTAATTGAGCCGCCCTCCTATCTGCCCAACTAATTATGATCCCGGAGTATACTGCCCGATCAATAATAGTCTCGAATTTAATTGAGGGCTGACCACAGTCCCGAAGTACACCGCCCGACTGGGTCTATAGTCCCGGAGTACACCGCCCGACTACATGCTCTGCACTCGGTGTCGAAAGTCGGCTCTGATACCATCTGTAACGCCCCGAATTCCAAATAGGACCGAATTTATTTGTAACTCCCCTGCCCCTAGCTTAGACAATTTATACAATTTATAAGACAAATTAGATACTATGTAGTACAACTGCCTCCCACATGCTGCCTCTAAAAAGGTGGTTAACCGATAAGGTGACTCTTGATCATAGGCAATTATATTTTAATATTATTTTATTCCGTTTCTTATCGATATGGGATATTATTCACAAATCTACTCCCGTTCTCACCCTGCCAAGTCATCGGAGGAAGAGAACAGGCCAGCCTCCTAGCTTCTTTCACAAATGGTGGGCCCATTGGTGACTGCCACGTCACCAACAATGGAGATAGAGCCAAAGCATGCACTCCATTTTACCGTGCCCCCCTTCCTTTACCAATAATCACATAATCAATTCATTTTACCATATAATGCCATCAAATATTCCAACAGCCAATGTATACTTTTCAAACTATACTTTTATTTTAACATATATATATATATATATATATATATATATATATATATATATATATATATTATTTTGAAAACACGGGGTGTTACACATGGTATCAGAGCTTTGTAACGCCCCTGTCCCTAGCTCAGACAATTTATACAATTTATAATACAAATTAGATACTATGTAGTACAACTGCCCACCACAGGCTGCCTCTCAAAAGGTGGTTAACCAGATTGGTGACTCTTGATCATAGGCTATTATATTTTAGTATTATTTTATTCATTTCAATTTACGATGTGGGACAATGTTACTTACCTCCTCCCTGTTTAAACTCTCTCCCACGTGAGTAACACCCACGTCAACAAAGAAGTAAACCCTTACCTTTTTTTTACTCTTGCGTGTGGGCCCCCTACCTCATTGCCATGTCACCGTGGTAACACAGCAGCATATATTGCTGCCACCCATTCGTACCGGGCCCCACCACCATAATACAATTCCTTTATCTTTTTATATTACACAAATGTCAACTATGCCTTATTACTAAAGCCAACTTTACTATTCAAAGTATATTTATATATTTTGTAATCTTTTGAAAACTACGGGGTGTTACACACACCCCCCCCTTCAGAAATCAGTGTTCTCGCTGAGGACGGGCATGCACAATCTAGTGCAGGATCTCATTTCTAGCCGTTGTGGAGCATCTGCTCTTCTATCCGCCCGATTATTCATGATCCCGGAGTACACTGCCCGATCAATCATAATCTCGAATTTTAATTGAGCTGTCCTCCTATCCGTCCGACTAATTATGATCCCGGAGTACACCGCCCGATCAATAACAGTCCCAGATTTAATTGAGGGCTGACCACAGTTCCAGTGTACACCGCCCGATTGGGTCTATAATTCCGGAGTACACCGCCCGACTACATGTTCCATACTCGGTGTCGAAAGTCGGCTCTGATACCATTTGTAACGCCCCGCCCCTAGCTCAGACAATTTATACAATTTATAAGACAATTACATACTATGTAGTACAACTGCCTACCACAGGCTGCCTCTCAAAAGGTGGTTAACTGGATTGGTGACTCTTGATCATAGGCTATTATATTTTAGTATTATTTTATTCATTTCAATTTACAATGTGGGACAATGTTACTTACCTCCTCCTTGTTTAAACTCTCTCCCACGTGAGTAACACCCACATCAACAGAGAAGTAAACCCTTACCTTTGGAATTCGTAATCCATATATATACATATTTATTATAAAATGAATATTATCTACTAAACAAAATATATTCGATAAAATGATATAAAAATCATACCTTAAAATGTATGATCAGAAAAGATGAGGAATTTCGAGCTTCGAGAAGACGGCGTAGTGAATGGGTTGATAACAAATCCGCTATGTAAATCCCCAAACAAAGAAAAGCCCAAACATGGATTTAGGGTTTTCAATATGGAAGGAGATATGAATGTGAGAGAAGAAGAAGATGAATGTGAGAGAAGAAGAAGAAGATCCTTTAAGATTTTGTAGAGTATTTTAGAGTAAGATCTACAATTGGGATGCAAGGGTTTTGAAGTTGGGTTCCGAAATTGGGGGAGAAAGAGAAGAGATGAGACACTATAAATATAATAATGTACCAATCAGCGATTGAGATTTAATATGATCCCAACCAACACACGCTAACCCGTTAGCGCGCTTGGTATAAAGAAGCGCGCTAACGGGGTTAGCGTGCCTATACTTGGGGCTTTTCGCCTACACCCCTACTTGAGGATAGGCTCCCCTACTGTCCCATCTACGAACGCTAACCCCGTTAGTGCGAGTAGTTTAAATAGGCACACTAACGGAGTTAGCATGTCTATATTGGGTGAGTTTTTTCGCACACCCCCACTTGAGGGGAAAAGTTGTATCCCCTAGAACACGCTAACTGAGATAGCATGACTAAAATTACTAGGCACACTAACTCAGTTAGCGATAGAAATTTTTTGGTATTAAATTTTCAAACAGGGACAGTTTCATACATACTTATAAAAGTGGGATAGTTTGGTAAAAAATTCTGAACTGCACTAATCTTCTCTGGGTCGACAGCAAACCCATTTGCAGAAATGACATGCCCCAAATAAGCAACTTCTCGTACTCCGAACACACACTTACTTCTCTTCGTAGATAAGGAATTTGCTCTTAGCAACTGCAGGACCTCCCTCAAGTGGCCAAGGTGTTCTTCCCAAGTTTTGCTGTAGATGAGGATGTCGTCAAAAAACACCAACACGAAGTTTCTCAAGTTTGGCTTAAACACCTCATACATGAGAGATTGGAATGTGGCTGGCGCATTTGTTAACCAAAAAGGCATCACCACATATTCTTAATGACCTTTGTGGGTCTTGAAGGCAGTCTTTGGAATGTCCCTCTCAACCATGCGTATCTGATGGTACCCACTTCTTAGATCCAGTTTGCTGAAGAACATTGTGCCATGTAACTCATCTAGGAGCTCGTCGTTGACGAGGATGAGGAATTTGTCTTTAATTGTCATCTTATTGAGGGCCCTATAGTCGACACACATTCGCCAAGACCCATCTTGCTTCTTAACAAATACCACATGAGATGCAAAAGAGCTCGAGCTTGGCCTAATAACACCCGTTTGCAGCATTTCTCTTACCAATCGTTCTATCTCATTCTTTTGGTGCCATGGATGCTTGTAAGATCGAAGTTTTACTGGTTGGGCATTGCTATGTAGAATTATTTGGTGGTCATGGCTTCGGGATGGGGGGAGCGAAGTGTTCTTTGAGAAAACATCTTCATGATCTGCCAGTAACTGAGAGAGATCACTTGGGTAACTGGGGAAATTTGTAATAGGGACTGGAGAGGTTGTAACTTGCAGCAACAGACCTTGCTTCGAGTACCTCATGGCCTTAACCATAGCTTTAAGTGTTGACACTTCAATGCCTGCATTATTCACTCCCCTTAATGTTCTCATCTCCCCATTCCACTCAAAGTGTATAGAATAGTCCTTAAAACTAATCCACAACCCTTCGAGAGTCCTCCTCCACTGCGTTCCCAAAATGATTTGGCTAATTCCCAGTGAGAGAAGAAATCAGTAACAATCTCCACCCCTTGACAATCAAACACAACTTGCTCACACACCCCCTCACACTGCAACTTCTCCCCTCCTGCCACAGTTACTTCAAAGGAATTACTCCGAATCATTGGTAACTTCATCCTCCTAGCTAATTGGGAATCAACAAAGTTTTGGGTTGAGCCAGTGTCTAAAAGTGCATATACCTCATGTTTAGCAATAGTTCCTCTCAACTTGAGTGTCTGAGGTGTTGATGATCCTGTGATAGCTGCGAGAGATATAGTAGGATCGACTTTAGCTCCTGCTTGCATAATGTTGAGTTCCCCTCCACTACCAGCTACTACCTCTGGAGCTTCATCCCCTGGGTCACTAGTCTCCCCTTCTCCTTCTAACTCTCCTTCAATCAACATCAAAGACCGCCCCCTACACAGATGGCCCTTAACCCACTTCTCATCACACCGGAAACAAAGGCCTCGAGCTTTCCTATCAGCAATCATTCTGTCAAATTGAGTCTCACGTGGCACCAAGTTAGGCTTCATTTCACTGATGGTTAGCTTAGTTCCTGGGGTATGAGAGGAGGTTGGGGGTAGAGGGTCCTTCACCACGATTGTCGAGGGGGATAATTGGGTTTAGCACCATAATACTTGGCTGCCTTGCGCTGGAACATGAGGATAGTCTCTCGAGACTGAGCTTCCTTATATGCATTCATCATGGTGAGGGGACGCCACAGGTACACCTCCTGTTGAATCTCTTCTTTTAAGCCTGAGATGAAGCAATCCACCAAAACAAGCATCGCCATGGACTTACTAAGGTGGCTATATTTGATGAACTCACAATAGTACTCCTGCACCGTCCCTGTTTGTTGGAGCTTCAGAAGAGTCGCGGTGGGGTTTCGGAGTTCGGCGGGATCAAACTGCATCAACATTTCTCTCTTCAGGGCCTCCCAGCTAATCTCAACCCCATGCTGCCCCTTAAACCACTGCCACCACATTAAGGCATCGTCCCTCAGGTAGTAGACGCAGAAATACACCTGGTAACGATCTTCAATCCTCTGGGTCTCAAAATGGTGCTCAAGGTGGAAGAACCAATTGCAAACATCTCCATTACCATCAAAGACAGGAATCTCCAACTTGGTGTGTTTTGGGTAAATGTAGTGGGCTCTCCCGTACTCCTCTTCATCACTCCTAGTCCATCGTCGATCCCCACCTGGGACCCATGGCCTCGAAGGGGACATTTCTGGGAGGAACGGTGGAGGTGGGGGAGGGTTCGGTCGATACCCTATGAACCCATCATCATCTACCCTCTCCATCAGTCTTCGCATCATCCCCTGCACCTCCTCATCGTGGGTCTTCATTCCTGCTAGTTGGGTCTGGATATCTCCTATCGAGATCTCCACTCCTTCCATCCTCTGTTCGAGTTTGGTCAGCTTGTGGGAATCGACACCCCCAGGGGTGGGCTCCCGCTCTGAGCGGCTCGGTGATCTGACCCCGGAGTGAGCTCTAGCGTCAAGGATCGGTGAGCGCTTGACTCATTTTGCTCTGATACCATTGTTATAGACCCAAACTGCGGTCTGGAGTGTGGCGATGGTTGCCCTAGTAGGGCATGCCCTGATCGAGTCTCGACCATGTGACCTACAAGATTCACACAAGAAAAGAAGACGAAGAGGCAGAGAACAGGAAACTAAACTTTATTTTCAACTATTTCATCATAATCCATTGCAAGACTTTGAGACTTAATAAAGGAAGAAGACACGCGCGTTGCGCGTGCTTCTACAATATTCTCTGAACATAAACAGGACACAACGATTAACTGTCTGCACAGTGCTAGTGGGCCCCACCGCTGCATATCTCTTCCTCTCACAGTCTGCCATGTCAGCTAGGCTGTACTTCAGAAGGGAAAAGCGAGGGTTTTATTACAAAAAGACACTCAAATATGCAGAAACCTCCAACAAAGAAAGAAAATCAAACTAGGACTGAAATGCAAGTGCTAGGGACTGATAAATGAAATTATTTCAACTTCTTCTTCTAAGTGCAGATTAGATACAGCTTATGCAGAGTCTGTATCATGGCGGGGCTAGGAGAGGCTGGCGGCCAGAACAGCGACGGGGGATGTTGGCTTCGGGGACAGGGAGGGAGGAGTGACGGCTAGATTAGAAAGGGAGGCGGTTAGGGCTCTCATGGTGACAAAGGAGAGGAGGCGGCGAAGGAAGAGAGAGGCGGCGGTGGCGTGACTTGGGAGGGGCAGTGGCGAGAGGTGAGAGTGACAATGAGTGAGGGTAGGGGGGGGGGGGGGAGATTGGGGGAAATGAAAAAAACAGTTTTTTGCCTACATAGGCCACTTTTTGAAAATATTTGAGTTTTTTTGCTAGTTTCCCAGCTATTAGTGTTTTTGGGTTACTTTGAGCAATGTCAGCAGCGGCTGCTATTCTCAATAGCGGCCTCTTCATTTTCGAGGTCGCTAATGAATAGCGATCTATGTTTTAATTTTTTTTGAATTTTTTGTTTGCAGTCGCTATTCCCATTAGCGATCTTTGTTATATGAGGTCGCTAATGGGATTAGCGACCTTTCATGAGCTGTATTTGAACACTTAGCAAAATCTAGAGAGCTTTTGCTCTCTGAAAAATGACAATCAATTTATTTTTAAAACTAAGGTCGCTATTTGGAATATAGACCTTTATTGTACTAAGGTCGTTATTCCGAATTGAAGCCTTAGTTGTATGACTATTTTGCAAATTTTACAAAGAAAAAGGAGATTGTGTTTCCTACTATAGGTCTCTATTGGGTATAGCGACCTTAAAATACTAAAGTCGCTATTCCCAATAGCGACCTCAGTTTTAAATTTTTGGAAAAAGCTCTTTAGGAATCGCTAAGTATCTCAATACATTCATTCGATGTCGCTAATCATATAGCTATGGTCGCTAGTGGGAATAGTGATGGCAAACAAAAAATTCAAAAATATTTAAAACATAGGCCGTTATTCCCGTTAGCGACCTCGAAAATAAAGAGGCCGCTATTGGGAATAGCGACCGCTGCTGACGTGGCACAAGTTAGCCCACGAGCGCTAATAGTTTCGAAACTGGCCCATAATCACAAATATTTACAAAAAGTGGCCTATCACGGCAAAAAATTTTGTAAAAATGGGGCGGGGGATTAGGTTGGAAAATAGATGATTGTTTTATTTTTTTAAAATATTTTCATGAGCTATCCCAGCGTTTCTGACATAAACGCTGGGATAGAAGAGTCTTATCTCGGCGTTGGTTCGATAAACACCGGGATATGTCTCATCTATATTGACGTTTAGTCGAAACGCCGGGATAGATATGCAAACTTTTTAATAAAAAAATTTGTGATCTCTATCCCGACGTGTTACTTAAATGCAGAGATAGAAACACCGTTATAGCCCTTGCGGTTTGTAGTGAGCTTCTCATTTGTCAATAGTACAAAGGAGGGCAAATTTGAAATTTTATATTAACTAGCTAATTTAAGAGAGCTTCAGTTAACCAAGAATGTTTTTTTTTACTTTTACATTAAACTAGGGTGTTTCTTAATATGAGTGTAGAAACCTTAAATTGCACATATTATGAGATTAAGGGAGTACTACTTCATTATAAAAGAATGGTGTGTCTAGTATTCATTTGCAAATGATGCTCCAACACATGTATTGCAAACATCTCGAAAGTTGTTATCAAATATTATGCATTGAGAAAATAAATCTATACTATCTATACTATTATGTGATGAAAAAATAGGTATCTTTTGATAGGAGACTCTAACATATGTATTGCATGTGTCATTAAAATTTAGGACAGTTATTATGCATTGAAAATATACATAAATACATAAATCTCATCAAACAAAATTTACTCCATCCGCGTGAAAAGGTATGTCATCACAAGAAACTCTTTGAAATATTATAAAAGAAACATATATTCTTCTTAATTAAAGCCATTAAGTGAGGTACTTGTAGTAAATTTTTACAGAAATTGATAGTCTAATAAGTTGTTACATGAAAATTTTCTACAATTTGTTACATGAAAATTAAGTTGTTACTCAGAGACAAAATTGAAAGTCTAATAAAAAAATCATTAATGAACTATTGAAAAGTTTAAGATATTTCTTTAGAAACCTAGTATGACATATATTTTGTGACCCAGATAAAATACTAGAATGAAATACATTTTGTGATGGATGAAATATATGCATAACACATACTAATAATTTATACTATTGTACAATGAAAGAATGATTTATCTGGTATGACTTTTTAGATGATGCTTCAACATATATATTACAGGTGCCTCAAAATTTATCATACATTGAAAAAATAACCTATACTATCTATATGATTATACAATGGAAGAAGGATGTGTTCATTTTGATATTTTATGAGGCTCCAACATATACATTGTATATGTCTTGAAAGCTAATGACAATTAATTATTATTGATAACATACATGAGTCCTGTTGGATATATTGGTATATTCTCTCTATATAAATAAAGCACGTGCATATGTGTAACACGTGTAATGAACGTACAATTGATTGGATATTGGAACGCGGGTCTATGGGCTTACAACCCGATACCCAAACCAGTATTTATCTATAAATACTGGCTTGTGATAGCAGTCTAGGCATTCCAATTTTGATACCTAGGGTGAATATCTCAAGCAACTTAGATCTAGAGATAAAACCCTAATTCCCAATTGCTAATTTCCTCACAGAACTTAACAATCTTGAGATAGCCAGTAATTTTGTGAGATTAAAATTGAGGGAAAATACCATCGTTCAATCCCGTCGGATTCCTCAGCAGCCGCGAGATCTAATCGGAACCCTAACGCCGATCGGTTACCGTTCGTCGCTCACCAATCGCGCCGCCAGGTCCGTCGCTCGCCGGACTCATCGATCGCAGATCGCTGCGAAGCCGACCGCCCGTCGCTTCGTTCGCACGTCGATCGCGTCGAAGCCCACTGGGTCGCACCGGTCCCTCTCTCTCCCTTCTCCGATCGCAGTCGCCGACTCCTTCTCTCTCTTCTTCGTTCTGTGTGAAGAAGAAGACATCTCTCTCTCTCTTCTTCGATCTGTGTGAAGAAGAAGACAGTGAAGATCTGGTATTTCTAAATCCCTAAAATTTGTGCAATTTATCTAATCCATCTATTCTGTTATTAGTTAGCAGATCATCTTCTCCCTATAAATTACTTGTGTAGTAATAATTCAGAACATACTCTCGAATTTTAGGAAATCATAGTTTATTCCTTGAGATGGAAAAACATGATCGACCGTATAAGGTTCCTAAACTAGAGGCGTTTAGTAGTTCTGAATTCAATAGTTGGAAGAGGAAAGCACAGTATGGGATGAAATTCATGAAGATCTTTTATACTTGTCAAACGACTTATGATGACTGTACCGAAGATGTGGATGATGCCACTTGGATCAGAGATGAGGACCTGTGCAGGGAGTTTTTGCTAAACAGTATTTCAGATCGGTTAGCAGATGTGTACATGAAGTTTGGAACAGCTAAGGAGATTTGGGACAATCTGCTGGATGAATTCAAAAAGGAGGAGAAGGTCTCCAAGACTCACCTGGTTGATAAGTTCATGAGCTTTGAATTCAAAGAGGAGAAGGCCATTCTCCCTCAGGTAACTGATCTTGAAAACTTAGTAGCTAAATTGAAAACTGAAGATATCACTGTGTGTGATGCCTTTCTCACTGGAGCAATAATCTTTAAATTACCTGCATCATGGCTCACATTTAAGACTGAAATGTATAGACTGCCAGAACAAATTAAGCTTGCACAACTCAAACGATGTATTAAAGTAGAGGATGAAACGAGAACTAGGATAAATTTGGAGTTGGCTAAGAAACAAATTTCTCATGCTAATGTGCTAACCAGTTCCAAATATGTTCCTAAGTTTAAGAAGAACAAGCTTAATAAGGTTAAGGGTGAACCGTCCAAGTTGGAAGCCAATAAAAAGATTGTGAAAAAGAAAGGGAAGTGCTACAACTGTAGGAAGTGGGGTCACCATGCTACCGAATGTAGGCTACCCAAAAGAGAACAACCTAACAATGAAACGGTGAACTTATTAGAGGATAACACTGAACCCACCAACTTTCTGTGTGTTGTTGGTGACGATAAGGTCAGTGCCTCTACGAGTTGGTTGTTGGACTCGGGGGCTACATGTCATGCTTGCAACAATAAGAACCTGCTAACTGATCTCAAAGATGCAAATGAGTCTGTCTTTATGGCGAATGGAGAATCAGTCAAGGTGCTCCAGGTTGGAACTGCAAATCTCAGTCTCTCATCAGGTAAGAATTTAATTTTGCGTAATGTTAAATTTGTTCCTGCTTTAGCAAAGAATTTAATTTCTATTAGTTTACTGAACAATGCTGGCATGGTAGTTTCTATGATAAGTGGTAGAGCAATATTATCTGTTAACTCATACTACTTTGGTTGTGCTTATTTAGTCAATGGCATGTATAGACTTAGTTTAGCAAATGAAGTGATTAATGCTGTTAGCTCAAAACTGTGTAGCCCTTCTACTTGGCACAACAGATTGGGACATGTAAACTATATTAAATTACTTGCTATTGCTAAAACTTTTAATCTGCCAATTGATACATCCTTGAGGTATGACAAGTGTGAAGTGTGTGCTCAGACAAAGATCACTAGAAAACCCTTTAGTTCTGTTTCTAGGAGTACACAACTTCTTGAACTAATTCATTCTAACATATGCGATTTTAAAAACTTTGTGACGCAAGGAGGTCGGAAGTATTTGATCACCTTTATAGATGATTGTTCTAGATATTGTCATATCTATCTGTTAAAATCAAAGGATGAAGCACTTAATAAATTCAAAGAATTTAAAGACCGTGTCGAAAATCAGTTAAATGCTAAAATAAAAAGGTTCAGATCTGATAGAGGTGGGGAATATGTGTCAATGGGTTTTAAAGAATTTTGCACTTCAAATGGCATTATCTCTGAAACAACAGCACCCTACTCACCACAGTCAAACGGTATAGCCGAAAGAAAGAATCGAACACTTACAGAAATGTTGAATTCTATGTTATTGACTGCTGGATTGCCTTCGAATTTTTGGGGAGAGGCTGCATTGACTGCTAATAATATTCTTAATTTGTTACCACACTCTAAATTGACTGAAACACCTTATGAGTTATGGCATAAACACACATCGAGCTTTGATAAAATAAAAACGTGGGGTTGTATTGCTTTTGTCAGAATACCAGACCCAAGAAGGCCTAAAGTAGGACCTCGTACAAATACCTGTGTGTATCTAGGAAATGCAGTTGATAGTGCGGCATACAGATTTTATGACCTATCTCTCAATAAGATAATTGAATCTAGAGATGCAGAATTCTTTGAAGATGTGTTCATCAAAGACAAAGGCATAATACTATCTGGCCACACAGACTTAGTCAATGATTCACAAATAGAATCTAGACCTAGCATAACTGACACTGAAACTACAAATGAAATTGAGCCTAGAAGAACCTCCACCAGAGATAAGACACCTAGAACCTATGGTGATGATTTTGTAACTTATGCACTGTTGGCTGATCCACTTAGTGTGAGTGAAGCTCTTCGGTCTAGGGATGGTCTACTTTGGAAAGAGGCCATTGATGATGAAATGGATTCTTTATTACAAAATAAAACTTGGAAATTAGTTGATCTGCCAAAAGGGGCTAAAACCATAGGAAATAAGTGGGTTTTGAAGAAGAAACTTAATCCAGATGGGACTGTAGCAAAGTATAAAACACGACTAGTAGCTAAAGGTTATACTCAACAAAGTGGGGTAGACTATTTTGATGTTTACTCACCTGTTTGTCATATTGCTACAATAAGGATTCTTCTTGCCCTTGCATCCATTGAAAATTTTGTCATTCACCAAATGGATGTTAAAACTGCTTTCCTAAATGGAGATCTTAATGAAGAAATCTATATGAACCAACATGAAGGTTTTGTACTTAAAGGTTTAGAGAACAAAGTGTGCAAATTGGTAGAATCTTTGTATGGATTAAAACAAGCACCAAAACTATGGCACGAAAAATTTGATACAACAATAAAGAGCTTAGGTTTTGAATCTAGCAATTCTGACAAATGCCTTTATTTTCGTGGTCGATCAAATAAAATTGCTATAGTTTGCTTGTATGTTGATGACATGCTTGTTGTTGGAAGCGACCTCTCAACTGTGGTTGAAGTTAAAACAATGCTATCCAAAGAATTCAGTATGAAGGACCTAGGTGTTGTGGACACTATACTAGGTATGAGAGTGAGTTTTGGTAGGCAAGGCATACTCCTTAGTCAATCTCACTATATCAATAATGTGTTACAAAAGTGGGGATATAGTAATTGCAGAAGGTTTGAAACACCTTATGATTACAACAAAAAGTTGACACCTAACGTTGGTGCAACGGTGAGACAGTTGGATTATTCCAAACTGATCGGAAGTCTCATGTATGCAATGATCTGCACTAGACCAGACATAGCCTTTGCGGTAGGCATGCTTAGCAGATTCACTAGTAATCCCGGTAAGACACATTGGAATGCCCTTGAGAGGCTAATGGGTTACCTGTGTGGTACTCAAGAGTTAGCTTTGTGCTACTCTGGACATCCTTCAGTTTTGGAAGGATATTCTGATGCATCGTGGTGCACAGAACTTGGTGAAAGTCGATCCACTAGTGGTTATGTGTTTACACTAGGAGGAGCAGCTGTGTCATGGAAATCTAAAAGGCAACCAGGCATTGCATTCTCATCTATGGAGTCTGAACTCTTTGCGCTATCTTGTGCTGGTGAAGAAGCGGAATGGATGAGAGACCTGTTGCTAGATATTCCATTGAGAAGGTTTAAAGTAACCACTCTTAGCTTGTTCTGCGACAACCAAGCTACAAAAACTGTAGCAACCAATTCTCTTTACAATGGTAAGAGAAGAACTGTCGGTCTTCGACAGGCAAAGTTGAACTATCTCATTAAGCAAGGGATTATTACCCTTATTGATGTGAGGTCAAAACAGAATGTGGCTGATGCCCTTACCAAGGGATTACAAAGAGGTCTAATTGTCAAAACTGTGGGGGAAATGGGGTTAAGAGCCATTAAGTCACAAAGGCCTTAACACCCTAGTTATTTTGATAATTAGAACAGCCATTGAGAAGTTCAAACTTAAGCATCAATTTGACAGTTAACGTGTTTCAGATAATCATGATGATTCCACATAAATTCCACAGACATATAATATCATTCCAATTTTGATGATATCATATATCTATAGAATTTACTTAGAATTATCATATTATTCCAATACGAAACATGAAAACTTGTCGATATGTTTCCGATGATTAATTGTCCTAAATATCATTCCAATTTTGATGATATGTCTCTTATGGATGCATGTTTCATTCCAATTTTGATGATTCAATGTTAAACCATGAGTGAAACGGCAGTTTTCATTCCAATATGAAACATAGTATGGTTCTTGTGTAGAAACTATAAAGTTCATGTACTTTATTTGTTAAAGATACTTGATTGTGATGCTTGTGTTAAAATCTTGCTAGCCAATTTTGAATTGTACTAAGTTCTTTTGTTTGAACTAGATACTTTTATGCAATTTGTTTGAATTCAAAGAGAAATGACTTATGAAATTCTTATTTGCAATGTTGAGCAACAGGTGCTAGCAAAGATAATGGAGGTGGAATCTTAGATCTCGATTTTGAAGATGATGACTTGCTCGATATGGAGGAGTAGTCATGAAGCAGCATGCAGGGATTTTCTTTTGCCAATCACTTGCTTAATAAAACTTCTTTTGAGTTTAAGACTACTTTTGAAGTTTAAAACTCTTTTGTTTGGTTTGAAGTTTATTTGCTTTATTTAGTTTGAGACTATGGTTTATTTATCTATTGGTTTAGTCTTTGTGAACTATTCTGAATTGGATATGGTTTGGAACTATTTAATTATATTGGTTTAGTCTTGATTGAACTATTCAATTTTATAATTATTTTGGTTCTTTATGAAACTATACCTTTATGATGCTTTTCCTTTATGGACTGCTATCAGCCAGTCAGTTGTATGCTGATCTGATGAGATAATTCTGTACTTTATATATTGAGAATATAGGAGGAGATTGTTGGATATATTGGTATATTCTCTCTATATAAATAAAGCACGTGCATATGTGTAACACGTGTAATGAACGTACAAATGATTGGATATTGGAATGCGGGTCTATGGGCTTACAATCCGATACCCAAACCAATATTTATCTATAAATACTGGCTTGTGATAGCAGTCTAGGCATTCCAATTTTGATACCTAGAGTGAATATCTCAAGCAACTTAGATCTAGAGATAAAATCCTAATTCCCAATTGCTAATTTCCTCACAGAACTTAACAAGTCCTTCATCACAAACAATTTACATGACTAATACATAATAATAACTCATACTATACATAATGAAAGAATGCTTTCTGGTATCAATTTTCAGATGATACTCCACCACATCTATTGCATGTGCCTCGATAATTGATGTCAATTATTATGCACAGAGAAAATCAATCTATACTATTATGTAATAGAAGAATGATATATTTGGTTTAACTTTTCATATGAGGTTCACACACATGAACTACATGTGCCTTAAAAGTCGATGACAGTGCATTAGCAAAGTAAGTGAATTTCTCGTTACAAAAAATATAAATATATAGGTGCACATCTCTAATGTAATGGGAGAAGGCTTTAGTGACATTTGTAAATATTTTGTCATTCTACAAACCCGTATAACACACGTGCATAACTATTATAAAAGTGATCCTAGGTTCAAATTAAGACTACGTCTAAATTTTTATTTTTAAAAACTATATTTATTAAAACGTGCATCGCACGTGTAAACTACTATACTAATAATGTAAACTATTATATAATAAAGAAAAGTGTGTTTGATACTTTGATTTGACTTTTCATATGAAGCTCGAATATATGTATTGCATGCGCTTAAAAAGTTTACGACAATTATTATGCATCGAAAAAATAAATGAGTCTTTTATCCCAAAAAATTACTTCATCCAAAGCAAAATGTATGTCATTCTATATTTCCACATACTTATTAAGAAACTCTCTAGAATATTATAGAATAAACAACAAACATTCTTCTGAATAAAGCTATTAAAAGAGGTACTTCTAATATAGTTTTAGAGATGTCATTTTCTGCAACTTGTTAGGTGAAAACTGAGGTGTTACTCAAGGACAAAGTTGACAGTTCAATATAAATATTATTAATAAACTTTTGAAAAGTTTAAATTATTCAATGACATACATTTCGGATAAAATCAAAGACTAGAATGACATACATTTTACAATGAAGGGAGTATTTGCATATCCCATACTAATAACTTATTCTACTTTATAATGGACGAATGATGTGTCTGATTTTTCAAATTATGCTCTAACACCAACACATATATTACATGTACCTCGAAAGGTTTGTTTTTGTTATTTTGTTTTTTTTTGTTTTTTTTGGGGACAAGGTGAAGTATAGTCACATGCGCCTCAAAAGTTAATGTCAATTATTATGTATTAAGAAAATAAATATGTACTATCTATAGGATTATAGTTGTGTTTCTTGGCACAAATTAATGTCCCCCTAAACTTTTACTTATTCAAGTGGTTATCGGTAACAATTCTGATACCCTTACTTCCAATAAGTTTGATTCATTTTAATGGTTGTGTACTATAAGTTCTTAATATTGTACTCTTGTTATCATTTTCTACCGTTTCTAATGAAAATGAAGTTGTCTAATATTCTTTTTGTTGTAAGCCTCATTTATTTAGAAGTTGTTTAAAAAATTAATTTTTTTATAGAGAAAATGTGAAATATTGCAACTCTGTTTCAATAATAAGAATTTAATAAATTATGTCCAGAGTACTGGGTAAAAAAAATTTACAAAACAGAAAACAAAACATAAATCCCGAACATGACTTTGGAGGGTGGGAAAATCTAAAAGTACCAAAAATAATATTCAAAAGCTTTCTCGATCTCAGGTTGTGAATTCCAATACCCACCGTACGATCTCTTGCTATGGATAAAACCATATATAATACTCGGTTATTCGAGTCCATGTTTCTCATTTTTCAAGAGTAATTCTTCTACCCTCTCCTACTTACTCCCGACCCAAACCCTAGATCTATCTCCCAGGGGCGGCGGCGGCTTCCCCGCAGCGCCGCCGCCCCCCCCCCCTCTCCGTCGTCCCCGTCGTCCCAACCAAGCCTTTTTTCCTCTCCTTCCTACTCCCGACCGATTCCCTGGTTCTTTCTCCCTGGGACGGCGGCGGCTTGCCCACAGCACCGCCGCCCCCCTCCCCGTCGTCCCCCCCTTACCATCCTTCCTCCCCTTAAGAGCGTCGTCGGAGATCCACTCGCCAAGCTCGCGCCGACTCGCTGCCATGTCGCTCCAGATCCACTCGCCAAGCTCGTCGGAGATCCAAGCGCGCCAAGCTCGTCGGAGATCCACGCGCGCCAAGCTCCTTCTGGGGCCAAGCTCACGCCAAGCTCGTCGGAGAGCCACGCGCCGAATCGCTGCCATGTCGGAGATCCACTCGCCAAGCGTGAAGGCGCCAGATCGATTCCATCCAACTCGTAGCCCTGTCGCCCCTAGGCGACGGCGAACTGTGTGGAGCTCGGCCATCCGTGCGCCGACGGCGCAGCCACCATCGACAACGGAGCAGTAGACCGTGATCTGGGCGACTGTGGGTTTATTGGGGTTGGGGTTAGTTTAGGTTGAGATTGATTATTGATTAGCTTTGCTAGGTGTTTCACCGGTTCCTCTTCGCGCTTGCCACCATGTCCACACCCTTGGGGCCAATTACAGCTAGGTTTTGGTTTTTCGAGGGTTGGTAGTGCGTGTGAAGAAACCGATGTGTGCTTGGCTGTGCCGTGTTGTGAGACGGAAGTGTATTTTGTGGTTTGAGGGGTTGGTGGAGCTGTTTAGGTTGGGTAAGTCTAGTTGTGTTGTTTGCTGTGTAGGTCGGTTCTGGGGCTAGGGCTCGAAGACGGGGTCCCCCCATGATATCGCTTATTACATACTAGTATTTTACCACCCATACTGTCGTGGAGCATCCGGGATATGAAGAAGGAGGTGGAGGAAGATTTGATTCGGTTTGAAGATAGAGGTGTATAGTTGTGGGGCTAGGGCCCGAAGACGGGGTCCCCCCATGATCGTTACTGCACAGGGTGGGGCTTGGGCCCGCAGAAGGGGTCACAGACTTTGCTTAATCCACTGCCACAGACTTGCAACAACACCGCCACTACGCCTTCATCATTGATCCTGAAATCTACAACGTCCACCGCCCGCAGGGGCGAGAGGTGTGAAGGTGATTCTTCAAATTGGTTGTGATTTGGTTGGGTTTTACGTGAGAGAGAGAGTGAGAGAGTGAGTGAGTGAAGACGTTGCTTCTCACTACTCTATGCAGGTGTTTGTTGGTGTTTGTTATTCATTGCTCTCTTAGACTGTGTCCGTGATTAGGGTTAGTGAGAGTTTTTTGCGACGACTCTCCTTTTGGGTGCAACTCTGATTGGGCCATGTTTGATGTGACGTTGATGAGGTAGAAGGAGGGAAGCGGCAAATTTTCAAACCCCACAGGATTCGCTTCAGGTGGGTGGACGCGTGCCGTGGAGGTGGGTGCTCGAAGCTTGTCTGACGGACATTCAATTAGTTGGTCATCGTAGGTTAGAGTGAGAGCTAATTATATGTACTGGTCATGTCGCTTCATGTTTTTTTTTCTGTCTGTAGGTTGTAACTTGCTCCAGCATGCTGGGGTTGTTCTGTTAATTTCTTATTAATGAAACAGGGTGGCCTTATTCCACCTTTTCCCTCAAAAAAAAAAAAAGAGTAATTCTTCTTCACCAATCACCTCCCTACCTAAACATCCTCCTTTCACTCCTCTCCCAATCCCCTACCATCTCAATACAACCACCACAATTACCACTACTAATTCATCCATTCACACCATCCAATGTCATCCCTTTCAAGTTTTTGTGTAAACCCAACCAGATTTGAAAAATCTAAATGAAAACAAATGAAATTGAATCCAACCCAATAAGATGCATCGCATCACCTAAATTAGCATGGTTTTTAAAATAATCCCGCTGTGAAAATTTTGGTTGGGTTTGTTTTTGCTCTTAAACTGATTTTGTATTGTATGAAATTAAAGGAGGTGGGCTGGCAGGGGAGATAGGAAGGAAAATAATATAAGGGAGAGGGAAGGTGATGGCATGTGTAAGCCTTATTTTTCAGATTTTATTATATTTTATTTTCTTTTGATTATTGTATTTGGATTCATTTGTTATAGTATATTTTGTCTTTTCTTGAGTTTTTTTGTTCTTTCTTGATCGATATATGTTCTTTTGGATGGATTCTGTTCTCTTTGCTAATTTTGCTCTTTCTATTTTGAGTTGATTTGTTATCCTTTGTATTCGTCTCATCCCATTGCATTTATTTTTTCTCTTTTTGGAGCCAAAACTGATACCCAGAACCCACATAATCTCAACCCAAAACCCAAAACCCAAATTCTTGATTTCCTATATATACCCTATTAAATAAACCCTAAAATCTATTCTCTCTCTCTCTCCGCCGTTTCTCTCACCCCGATCCCCTATCTTTCTCTGTTTTCGTTGCACCCTAAACCTAACCGAACACCCCTACTCCCGTTGCCGTTCCGATCGCCTTCCACCACCGTCACCATCATCATCATCTCCATTCCCTCGCCCTCGTCACCGTCGTATTTCCCCGTCGTGTTTCCCGTTCATCCCCGCCGTAATCCATCACCAAATCCACCGAACCTTCGCCATTGCCGTTCCCCCTCCCCGTGCCCCCATTGTCGATGTTGTCCCTCAACGATCACCCTCGCAACCACCGCAGATCCCCTAGCATCGCTGTTCGAGTGCCCTAGCGTTGTCGTTGTTGTCTCTCTGTTTTCAACCGAAAAACAGAGCTCCGCTCGTTGAGGTTGCCATCGCCGCCATCGCTTCCCGACCATGGTGCCGACGTCTTTGCCATGGTGCCCCACCGCAGTGCTGCCTCGTCACAGTTGCCGCCGAGTCATGTCGTGCTCTCTCTCTTTCTCCCCTTGCCGAGGAAGAAGACGGAGTCCCATTGGTTGGCCCCGCTGTTCTGTGTTCGGCGCACAGCGGATCTCCTATTGCTGTTCGCTATTTAGGCCGATCCGGTGTGAAGGAGATCATCCATTGGACGAGGTTGTTGTCCCGTGTTCTGGGCGCATCAGATCCTGATCGTTGTCCCGTGTTCGTCCCGATCTGGTGTGGGGTTTCACTTGGCTTTTGCTGTTGCTGTTCTATTTGCTTGGGTTTCTTCGCACGGGTTTCGAACGTGCCTTTGGGAGTTTTCGCCCGGAATTCTGATCCCGTTTTTCTTATTAATTGTATCTGCAATATAACAGGCAAGTCTCTTATTGAACTAGTGTGTTATTATGTTCAAGTTTATTTGACCTCCTGCAAGTAGAACCCGTCCATTTTGTTATCAAACTGCTTTTGACAATTCCGTTAAGATTATCGAGGGTTTATACGAGCTAATCCGACATACTCTTAACAACGTGCTGTCTCTTTGATCTTAAACCCAGTTCCCATTATTTCATGCATATGCACATTTAAATAACTAAATTCATGCATAAGACTGCTTGATAAATTGGACATGTTAAATTGTATGTGCCAGATTGAAGTTGGTCGATGAATTGACACCATGCCTGTGATAATTGTACCTTAAACTTAGAAATTTGCATGTTGACACCTAGGACCACTTTGATTACCAATTTGCATGCTATATGTGATCGTATGATTTATTTGTTGCCTTTTTATGTTAAGTTAATTTCTGGTCTGCTGGAAGTTTCACTTTGAATCAGATTTTTAACCATGCTAATGACATAATTTGAAATAACTTGCTGAACATAAGTTGTAGCCCTGGATGTCTAGATCACTTTTCCCTGGTGCAAATTTAAATTCCAATTTTTCAAATGCTAGATATCATCTTTTTAGTACAACTGTGTTAGTAATTCCAGATTCATAATTTCATGCATATCCTGCTGTTCCTTATTTTATTTGACCCTGTTAACAGTAAAAACAAAATCTGAAATAAATTAGGATGGACCTAGACATGTATAGGTATGCCCCAGAATTTTTATAGATTTTATTAATGAGTTCTCTGACCTGAAATAATTAGTTGAACACAACTTACTGCATGCTGCCTGAACATAAAACCTGATTAGAATAGAGTTTTCACCCTAGTATCCGTATCTTTTATATGCCTTAATTATACTCGCTGGAACCGTGTGGAAGTCTACTTTCTAGTCCTTCCAACGGATTCAGGTTTGCTATTTTGTAGTGACCATAATCCATGTTTTAGTACAACAAGGTCATGCTATCTTGATTTTGTGAAATGTGTTTATATGATGTGTTCGCCTCGCTTTGTCTGTAATGCTTAGAATTAGTCACATATAGTAATATACAACATTTACACCCTCTTGCATGCTCACATAGGATGAAAATAAACTATTAACAAGCCAGAGTATTATGGGTAGACTTGGTAGTGAACAATCGGAAAATGTACTCGGTAAGGCCTTTTTGCTTGCACGAATACTTGACATAAAAAGAGGAGTATTGATTGAAATGATTGAATGATGTTTCTTGCACGTAAATTATTGTTATCAATTTCGAGTACACGATCCGTAAATTCACCATCGGTCTAAAACGATCACTGTGCTTGCGCCGAACCTGTGGAATGGGACACAGTAGTACGTGCACTAGATAGGCTAATAAAACACTTAACAACCTGCATCTCATGCTTGATCTTGACTTGACATCACTCATTACATGTGTGATTATTGTAGACCTTTGATATTATTGTCTGCTCTTTGTTTTGTTCTTTGTCTTTAACCATGTTCCTATTCTTTGATATACATGCTTTCCTTTACCTTCTGTTTTTCTCTACTTGCCGCCCACGACTTGCTCTAAGGGCACTCTTTTCTTTATTTTTAGATCAAGATTTTACAGGTACTGAAAGATCTGTTCCCGAAGGAATTGGTGAGCAACATTTCTAGAGTTGGAACCAGTCTTCGCTGCATAGTTTTTATTTGCTGCTAGATTTATTTTCTTGAACATTGTTATGACTTGTATTTTATTTTTGGGCTTTATGACCTGTAGTTTGTTTTAATCCCGGAAGTTGGATATTTATACTGTTGGATTATTTCATTTATAATTGGAATTTATCTTTGATTCATGTGGTTATATTTCTTGCGTGGTTGTATTTTGTTGTTCTTATTGCTGAGTTAGTTTGGTACAGCATATGGATGGTGTTTACATCATTCGCTGGGCCTACGTTACGTACTTGTATTCCGTATTTTGGAAAGTGGGGCGTGACAGGGTTTCTAGTAGTATCAGAGCCTAGGATTGAGTAATATATCAATCAAACATGACTATCTTTACGAGGTTTGGCTTTGATTGGTATATTAGTCGAGTTTGGCTCTAGCCGGGTTTACTCAATGATTTGCACATCATGATAATCACATGAATACTTGTATAATAACCAATATATGATCTGGGTACTGACTATCTTTGATCGTGTTTCAGGCTATAGCTCATTGGAATTCTTCTTCTCGCTTGGGGGATGGGCAGTCGAACAATGTTGCTATTCTCCAGACGATCCAACAGAGGATGACTCTTCAGCAGGAGCACAATGAGCTGATGAGAGTCACTTTGGCAGCCAATAGGAATGTCGCTGGACCTACACCTAGTGCTCTGCCACCTAGGCCTGGTAGGGTAGCGGATTTCATAAGGCTGCACTCAGATAAGTTTTCGGGTACTGAGTCGCCGTTGGAGGCCAAGCAATGGCTTATCCGGACGCAGCAACTGCTGCTCACCGCTCGTGTTGTCGAGGCGGATCGTGTGGATGTGGTTCGCATCCAGCTGGTGGATCTCGCTCATATCTGGTGGCGGGTTGAATCCGAGAGGATGCCGCGACCCATTGAGTGGGCCACTTTCTCTGAGAGCTTCATGGCGAAGTTCTTTCCCAGTGTCACCAAGGCGGAGATGGAGCGACAGTTTGTTTTCCTAACTCAGGTCAGCTAGATAATGTTCTTAACTGTCATTTGTTGTTGCCTACTTCACTTTTAACAGTATTAATTTGAGCATTATCTTAATCAAGAAAACCGTACCGTGGACGAGTATGCTGCAGAGTTTACTCGGCTCAGTCGCGTCGCCCCTACCCTCATTGCCACTGATGAGGCTCGGGCTAGTCGTTTTCTATCGGGCTTGAGCTTTCCCCTCCAGGACCATTTGGCTGCTCTTCAGCTTCGTGCTTATTCTGATGTTCTGGATGCGGCTCGAATCCAGGAGCAGACTCTCAGCAGGTCTAGTGTTCCTCAGAGTACTGATTCGCACCCTGTTGTAGCCCGGCCTTCTGGAGGACCTATTTGGAGGCCAGTTCCACCTCCTCTCGCAAGAGCATAACCGTACGCACCTGTTGTCCGGAGGAATGTTGAGACTTGTGGCTACTGCCATAAGACTGGGCATTCACAGCGAGACTGCAGGATGGCCAACCGACTGTGTTTAGTGTGTGGGAGCAGTGAGCATATGGTTCGTGACTGTCCGAGGAACAGAGCTCCTGTGCCGGTTGCTGGTGCTGCTCAGCTAGGAGCGCCGCGTGGTCAGGGCAGGCCGTCTCTTCCTCCGCAGAGGCAAGTCTTTGATCAGAGATGTGTGGCTCCTAAGAGAGGTCAGGTTGGTGGTCGTGGTCAGGCTTATAACCTGACAGCCGAGGAAGCAGAAGTTGCTGTTGGAGTGGTTGCCGGTATATCATAGTAGTTGTACTTTCTTTTCTTTCTTTTAGTTTGCTGCATGTTGTTGTTGTTTTTCCCTCCTTTGTACAATTATTCGTGTATATATCCTGCTAGCACCTTATTCTTTGTTTGATCTTCTTCTAGGTGTGATTTTAGTCTTCTCTCTTCCAGCTCATGTGTTGTTTGATTCGGGTGCTACCCACTCTTTCATTTCTTCTCGCTTTGTCGATCAACATGGTTTGGCTAGCGATGCTATGCCCGCAGCTTGGGACATCACCACAGGTGGAGGTATCGTTGTCTGTTCTAGGATTTGCATGCAGAGTCCGTTGCTGATTGGTAGTGTGGTGTTCTCGACAGATTTGATTGTGATTCCCAACTCTGGTTTCGATGTCATTCTGTGCCGTGATTGATTATCGGGAGAAGAAGGTGACTTTCAGGCTCTCTGGTCAACCAGAATTTGTTTTCCATGCGGGTGAGACATCGTCAGGGTGTGTCAAGAACTCGATGGTCTCCAAGGTTGTTTCTCTTGTGTCGCTGGATTCAGATGGGGTTGTTGCACCCTTAGTTGTGCAGGACTTCCTTGATGTGTTCCCAAGGAAATGCCCAGTTTACCGCTCATCCGAGATGTGGAGTTCAGCATTGATGTTCAGCCCGGTATGGTCCCTATTTCCAAGAGTCCGTATTGTATGGCACCAGTTGAATTGGCGGAACTGAAGGTGCAAGTTTAGGAGCTGCTTGATAAGGGTTTTGTCAGACCTAGTGTTTAGCCATGGGGAGTCCCAGTTATGTTTGTCAGTAAGAAGGATGGAAGTCGCAGGCTTTGCATTGACTACAGGGAGTTGAACAATGTTACTGTCAAGAATCGGTATCCACTGCCGAGGATTGGCGATTTGTTCGATCAACTGGGAGGTGCTTCGATGTTTTCGAAGTTGGATTTGCGTTCCGGGTACCATCAAGTCAAGATGAAGTCAGAGGATGTTCCGAAAATGGCTTTCCGACGAGGTATGGGCATTACGAGTTCTTGGTGATGCCTTTCGGAGTGGCTAATGCACCGGTCGTGTTCATGAGTTTGACGAACCGTGTGTTTTCACCGTTCTTGGATCAGTTTGTCGTGGTCTTCATCGACGACATATTGGTGTACTTGCGGAACAAGGAGGATCATGTTGAGCATCTAAAGGTGGTTCTGCAGACTTTGAGGGAGAACCAATTGTATGGGAAGCTCGATAAGTGCGAGTTTTGGCTGGATCGGGTTGCTTTTCTTGGCCACATTATCTCCAGTGCTGATGTTTCTGTGGATCCGTCAAAGATTTCTGCAGTCAAGGATTGTCCTATTCCGAAGTTTGTTCCTGAGGTGCGGAGTTTCCTTGGTATGGCTGGTTACTATCGGAATTTCATTTAGGATTTCTCCAAAATTGCTGGACCCTTGACCAGTTTGACCAGGAAGGAGCAGAAGTTCGTCTGGGATGAAGCTTGTGATGGAGCTTTCGCCGAGTTGAAGCGTCGGTTGACGTCAGTGCCTGTGATGACTATACCCGACAGTTCGGGTGGTTTTGTGATCTTTTGTGATGCTTCGGGGAGAGGCTTGGGAGCAGTGCTGATGCATCAAGGCAGGGTTGTCGCTTATGCATTGAGGCAGCTGAGACCTCATGAGGCAGCTGAGACCTCATGAGAAGAACTATCCTATGCATAATCTGGAGCTTGTAGCTGTGATCTTTGCCTTGAAGTTGTGGAGGCACTATTTGCTTGGGGATAGAGTTGAGATTTTCATAGATCACAAAAGCCTCAAGTATGTGTTCACGCAGAAGGAGTTGAACATGAGGCAGAGGAAATGGCTGGAATTGATGGCAGACTTTGACATCAATTTGCAGTATCACCCGGGCAGAGTAAATTCGGTGCCGGATGCTTTGAGTCGGAGGCCTGTCGCTATGTTCCTCACTCAGCAAAAGGAGCTAGTGGAGGACATAAGGAGGCTAGAGTTGGATGTGTTGCTTCCCAGATCAGATCGGCAGTTTATGTTGTTGCAGTTGCAGTCGTCCTTGGTAGAGCAGATCAAGGTAGATCAAGAGAGTGATCAGCAATTGCAGGAGTTTCCGAGTGAGTTTGAAGCTGGTTTGCGGTCTAATTTGGTTGTCCATGCTGATGGGTCGCTTCGGTTTGGCTTTAGGTTGTGTGTACCTAGAGAAGAAGTCAGGCAGAAGCTACTCGAGAAAGCTCATCGGTCCCCGTATTCTATTCATTCTGGTGGTACCAAGATGTACAGGGACTTGAAACAACATTTCTGGTGGCATGGTATGAAGCGGGATGTGGCTCGATTCGTCGCCCAGTGCCTAATCTGTCAGCAGGTGAAGGTGGAGCATCAGAGGACTGCAGGACTTTTGCAACCCCTTCTTATCCCTGAATAGAAGTGGGAGAACATCATGATGGACTTTGTGAAAGCTTTGCCGAGGAGTCCTAAAGGTCATAATGCTATCTGGGTGATAGTGGATCGACTGACGAAGTGTGCTTACTTCATTCCTTTCCGTGTGGGTCAGTCCACGGAGAGTTTGGCCGAGCAGTAAATTCAGGAGGTCATTTGTCTGCATGGAGTTCCCGTCAGCATCGTATCAGATAGAGATACGAGATTCATGTCTCAGTTCCAGGAGAGTTTGCAGAAGAGCTTGGGTACCAAGTTGAGCTACAGTACAACATTCCATCCTCAGACGGATGAGCAGTCAGAAAGGACAATTCAGACCCTAAAAGACATGTTGAGGTCCTGCATTCTTCAGTTTGGAGGTTTGTGGGAGGATCATCTTTACTTGGCCGAGTTCTCTTATAATAACAGTAACCAGGCGAGTTCAAGGTTGTTCCATTCGAAGCTTTGTATGGGCGCAAGTGTAGATCACCAGTCTGTTGGGATGATATCGGCGAGAGGAAGCTTTTAGGTCCTGAGTTGATCACGAAGACAGTTGATGCCTTGGCTCAGATCCGCAAGCATTTGCAGGCCGCTCAGAATCGGCAGAAGAGGTGGGCTGACTGTCGTCGAAGACCTCTAGAGTTTGAGGCAGGCGAGCATTTGTTCCTCAAGGTATTGCGTTGGAAAGATGTTATCCGTTTCGGCATTAGAGGCAAGTTGAGTCCTCGATTCATCGGTCCATTCGATATTTTGAAATGTGTGGGCAAGATAGCTTACAGGCTCGCGTTACTGCCAGCTTTAGCATGTGTCCATGATGTATTCCATGTTTCTCAACTCAGGAAATACATCAGAGATGACAGTCATGTGGTTGATTACTCAGACTTATCTGTGAGGTCGGATTTGTCTTGTGAAATTCGACCCATCTCTATCTTAGACCGTCGAGAGAAGGTGCTAAAGAATAGAGTCATCAAGTTGGTCCGAGTCTCTTGGGATCCTCACTCACCAGGGGAGTCTACTTGAGAGTTAGAGGAAGAGATTCGGGAGAGGTTCCCTCATTTGTTTGAGTAGTGTTTTGTTTTGCTTTGTTTTGCTTTGTTGTTTCGGGGTTTGTCCTATGTACCTCTTGTATGAATTTCGAGGACGAAATTCTTTTTGTAAGGTGGGTAGGATTTGTAAGCCCTATTTTCAGATTTTATTGTATATTGTTTTCTTTTGATTATTGTATTTGGATTCATTTGTTATAGTGTATTTTGTCTTTTCTTGGGTTCTTTTGTTCTCTCTTGACCGATCTGTGCTCTTTCGGTTGGATTCTGTTCTCTTTGCTAATTTTGCTCTTTCTATTTTTAGTTGATTTGTTCTCCTTTGTGTTCGTCTCATCTCATTGCATTTATTTTTTCTCTTTTTGGAGCCAAAACCGATACCCAGAACCCACATAATCTCAACCCAAAATCCAAATTCTTGATTCCCTATATATACCCTATTAAATAAACCCTAAAATCTATTCTCTCTCTCTTTCCGCCATTTCTCTCACCCCGATCCCCTCTCTCTCTGTTTTCGTTGCACCCTAAACCTAACCGAAAACCCCTACTCCTGTTGCTCTTCCGATTGCCTTCCACCACTATCACCATCATCATCGTCTCCATTCCCTCGCCCTAATCACCGTCGTATTTCCCCATCGTGTTTTCCGTTCATCCTCGCCGTAACCTATCACCCAATCCACCGAACCTTCGCCATCGCCGTTCCCCCACTCTGTGCACCCTATTGTCGACGCCATCCCTCACCGATCACCCTTGCAACCACCGCAGATCCCCTAGCATCGCCGTTTGAGTCCCCTAGCATTGCTGTCATCGTTTATCTGTTTTCAACCGAAAAACAGAGCTGCGCTCGTCGAGGCTGCTGTCGCCACCGTCGCTTCTCGACCGTGGTGCTGACGTCTTCACCGTGGTGCCCCGCCGCAGTGCCGCCCCGTCGTAGTCGCCGCCGAGTCACACCGTGCTCTCTCTCTCCTTGCCGAGGAAGAAGACGGAGCCCCATTGGTCGGCCCCGCTGTTCTGTGTTCGGCGCACAGCAGATCCCCTATCGCCGTTCGCTATTTGGGCCAATTCGGTGTGAAGGAGATCATCCATTGGACGAGGTTGCTGTCCCGTGTTCTGGGCGCATCAGATCCGATCGCTGTCCCGTGTTCGTCCCGATCCGGTGTGGGGTTTCACTTGGCTTTTGCTGTTGCTGTTCTGTTTGCTTGGGTTTCTTCACACGGGTTTCGCCCGGGACTCTGATCCCGTTATTCTTATTAATTGTATCTGCAATATAACAGGCAAGTCTCTTCTTGAACTAGCGTGTTATTCTGTTCAAGTTTATTTGATCTCCTACAAGTAAATCCAGTCCATTTTGTTATCAAACTGCTTTTGACAATTCCGTTAAAATTATCGAGGGTTTACACGAGCTAACCCGACATACTCTTAACATCGTGCTATCTCTTTGATCTTAAACCCAGTCCCCATTGTTTCATGCATATGCACATTTAAATAACTAGATTCATGCATAGGACTGCTTGATAAATTGGACATGTTAAATTGTATGTGCTATATTGAAGTTGGTCGATGAATTGACACCATGCATGTGATAATTGTACCTTAAACTTAGAAATTTGCATGTTGACACCTAGGATCACTTTGATTACCAATTTGCATGCTATATGTGATCGTATGATTTATTTGTTGCCTTTTTATGTTAATTTCTGGTCTGCTGGAAGTTTCACTTTGAAATAGATTTTTAACCATGCTAATGACATAATTTGAAATAACTTGCTGAACATAAATTGTAGCCCTGGATGTCGAGACCACTTTTTCCTGGTGCGGATTTGAATTCCAATTTGTCATATGCTAGTTATCATCTTTTTAGTACAACTGTGCTAGTAATTCCAGATTCATAATTTCATGCGTATCCTGCTGTTCCTTATTTTATTTGACCCTGTTAACATTAAAAGAAAAATCTGAAATAAATTAGACTGGACCTAGACATGTATAGGTATGCCACAGATTTTTTATAGATTTTATTAATGAGTTATCGGACCTTAAATAATTAGTTGAACACAACTTACTACATGCTGCCTGAACATAAAACCTGATTAGAATAGAGTTTTCACCCTAGTTTCAGTATCTTTTATATGCCTTAATTATACTAGCTGGAACCGTGTGGAAGTCTACTTCCTAGTTCTTCTGACTGATTCAGGTTTTCTATTTTGTAGTGACCATAATCAATGTTTTAGTACAGTAAGGTCATGCTGTCCTGATTTTGTGAAATGTGTTTATACGATGTGTTCGCCTTATGCTTTGTCTGTAATGCTTAGAATTAGTCACACATAGTAATATACAATATTGAAACCCTCTTGCATTCTCACATAGGATGAAAATAAACTATTAACAAACCGGGGTATTATGGGTAGACATGGTAGTGAACAATCGAGAAATGTACTCGGTAAGGCCTTCTCGCTCGCACGAATACTTGACATAGAAGGAGGAGTATTGATTGCAATGATTGAATGATGATTCTTGCACGTAAATTAATGTTATCAATGCCGAGTACACGATCCGTGAATTCACCATCGGTCTAAAACGATCACTGTGCTTGCACCGAACCTGTGGAATGGGACACAGTAGTACGTGCACTAGATAGACTAATAAAATACTTAAAAACCTGCATCTCATGCTTGATCTTGACTTGACATCACTCATTACATGTATGATTATTGTAGACCTTTGATATTATTACCTGCTCTTTGTTTTGTTCTTTGTTTTTAACCATGTCCCTATTCTTTGATATACATGTTTTTCTTTACCTTCTGCTTTTCTCTACTTGCCTCCCACGACTTGCTCTAAGGGCACTATTTTCTTTATTTTTAGATCAAAATTTCACATGTAACACCCCACGAATTTCAAAAAATTATATATATATATATATATATATATATATATATATATATATATATATATATATATATATATATATAAGTGGTATAAAGTGATGTTGTATACGGAATTATGCATGCATGCATGCTGGATAGTAATATATAATGATAGTATGGTAATATTTGAATGAAATGGGCTGTTTGACTTTCCACGGTGACGTGGCATGGGCCCACTCACGGGGGGGCTTTCATTCAGGTTTCGGCTGTGAAGTAGAGTATGTGAATATATAATACCATATCGGTAAAGATAATGAATATAATAATATATATATACTAAATGCCAAGGATCAAGAGTCACCAAATCGGTTAACCAACTTTTGAGAGGCAGCCTGTGGTGGGCAGTTGTACTACATAGTATCTAATTTGTCTTATAAATTGTATAAATTGTTTGAACTAGGGGCAGGGGCATTACAAATGGTATCAGAGCCGACTTTCGATACCGAGTGTGGGGCATGTCTTATAGTCGGGCGGTGGGTTTACTGCGTGTAGAATCCCGTATTTTCAAATATTATTTTTATATTTGAAAATGAATTTAAATTTATTTTTTTGGAGGTTAATGAATATTTTCAGAAATTTATCTTTCGTACACGTGCAAAACACGTGCAGATACTTTTGAGAAGTTTGGAAAAAAATTAAGTTTTCTTTATGGAAAATCATTATTTAATATTTGAGATTTATTTAGTATTTTTTCAGATTTTTCTAAAATTAATTGGAGCTATTTGCAATTTTTGAGAAAATAAGGACCTTTTTGCAAAATTGACATTTTAAGGGTTAAAGTGAAAAATATACATGCTGGACGTTTTGAACAGTATTGACTGAGATTTAGAATGTATATTTTCTTTTAAAACCAAATTTAAATGAGTTTTGATGGAATTTCCAAAGATAAGACTATGTATGTAAATTGTATTTTTGGAAAGGATTGTTTTGCAAAATGTGGGCAAAACCCTAAAATTCAACCCGGCATATTTAAGAGATTTTTCCCCAGCTGTCATTATTGATAAAATACAGAATTTTGGAGATTTATCTTGGTGGAGAAAAGGAGTTTTTGGATCTAGCAAGAAGGAAAACTTTTCGGGGATTTTCTCAATTCAATGTGAGTGACTTGGTTTGTTTTGTTTTGATTTTGTGAATGACTTTGTGAGATTATTGTTTGTGAATGACATAAATTATCTTGTTGTTGATCTATGTATGCGAGTGGTAATGATGTTAGATTTGATGTTGTGAATAATATAGATCTAGTATTGTGGTATGATTCATATGAATAAATGATTGTTGTTATACCATGTTGAGAAATTTAAGAATGATTAGTAGATCTTGTCCATACCACCGTATTATTAAGAGTTGAGTATGATTTTTATCGTATGAGGAACATCTAGATTTTTCATATATTGCAATCAGATTTTGATTTAGTGTTGTAGAAGAATTTAATCTTGTAAAACCCTAATGAAAGAAATTTGTAATCCAGAACATGAGAACTTGGGTTTGACATATTTGAGGTTTTGAGTAATATACCCTTAATGAAGATCATCTTACCGGAATAAGAATCATTTTTCTTGAACAATGAATCGATAGAAAACCTCAGTTTTGATTGTTGTATTCAGACCTAAAATTTGAAATCTGTAGGCCGACAGTCGACTGACCTACTGTGCAGTCGACTGGTACGAGCCTGACACTATATTCTTAGAATCTTTGTAATAGTCGTTCTGGACAGTCGACCTAGCTATCAGGCAGTCGACTGGTCCACTGAAGAAAATATTTTTGTAAAAATTACTAGTCCTTCTGGACAGTCGACCTATGCTTCCTTTAAGTCGACTTGTATACTTAGAATAATTTTGAGAAGATATTGGAAATTACCTCGGGTAAGTCGACTGACCTTCTCTTAAGTCGACTGTTATATGACTTAGTTTATTTTGTTAAATTTTGGATATTTGTCCTTCTGGACAGTCGACTTACCACAGTTTAAGTTGACTGGTACTGATGGAATTTTGTACCTTGAGTGTTACTTGAGTGTTTAGTTCTCAGATAATTCAGCCTATACCTTATTTTCAGTTAAGCTTTTGATTTTGAGACATTCAGTTCAGTATTTGACTTAAGACATTCAGTTGAGCCACTATGATTAGTGGGACTTTTGTTTAGGTATTTGAGTTGAGTCTCTAGAGGAGTGTGTCCCTAGTATACCGGTATTGAGTTATTTTGTTGAGGTCCTTTGAGGCATTTCAGTTATTCAGTTTTGATCTTTAGGCCGGTAGGGTACACCACTCTAGGAGATTCGTTGAGTAATTAAGTAACCCAAAGATAATAAGGACAGGCACTAGTGGTGATATGATAAACGGGAACATGGGTTATGCACCTCAGTATGACTTGAGATGTGAGATTTATTCTCCGGAATTATCCAAGTAACTTTCTTGAGATGTGGGATGATCTCCGGAATTATCCAGGTAAATTACCTGAGATGTGGGATCCATCTCCGGAATTATCCAAGTGGTTTGCTTGAGATGTGGGATTGGTCTACGGAATTATCAAAGTCGAGGCGACGCACATGTGGTATTCATGTGATGATGTGTCTATGTCTAGATGTGGGATGATCTCCGGAATTATCCAGGTAAAATACCTGAGATGTGGGATCCATCTCCGTAATTATCAGGCATGGGCTAATTCTCACAGTTTATCCTTGTCTTGTGGTAGTCATCGTGATAGGATTAGTTCATAACGTGGGGATTGAACCCTATGAAGTGGAGACGTTAAGGACTTGCACCGGACCTATGTAGAATGTGATGCATAGACTTCGACAAGTACGCATTAGAGAGTCTCATATAGAATTTGTGTGTTTTCTTGACTTAGCACTATGCATATGGTTTTCCCGGTTTTCTACACTTAACACTTGTTTGGTATCACTTGTTGTTACATTTCTTATTGTCTCATATTTTATGAATCTTGGTTCACTATATGTTACTTATGAATCCATGCTTAAGTTTTATTTATGTTGTTTGTTGTTGTCACTCACACCATTTATGGCTGACCCCTTTAGTTTGGGGGTTAGGGATTCTCTCTAGCCTCACATGTTGCAGGTTAATGCTTAGAGTTGGAGATGGAATGCTTAAGTTGGTTTGAGATATATTTGACTCATAAGAGTTTTGTGTAAATTTGTAATAGCTGTGTTGAGACAAATTTGTATTGTAAATAAAGAAATTATGAGTTGAGTTTGTTTGAATTCCGCTGTGCTTTGTAAAAGATTTGTTGTAATAAAAGTTGAAAAATTTTAGTGGTGTTGGTTATGTTTAATATTGTATTGAAGTGGATCACTGGGAATGTGCCACGTAATTTCTATGCTATTAATCTAGAAATTCGGGGCGCTACACTGCGTCGGTAGCGATTCACCGGGACTATAGACCCAGTCGTCGGACTGTGGTTGCTTGTTATAATTAGTCTGGCAAGAGTATATACCCAGTTGTCGGACAGTGGTTGCTCGGAGAGGGTGGATAGAAGAGCAGATGCTCCACATCGGCTAGAAAGGAGATCCTGCACTAGATTGTGCATGCCCTGTGCTCATCAACGAGGACGCTGATTTCTGAAAGGAGGGTGTGTGTAACACCCCGTGAATTTCAAAAAAAAATAAATATATATATAAGTATATATGATAATATATAAGTGGTATAAAAGTGATGTTGTATAAGGAATTATGCATGCATGCATGCTGGATAGTAATATATAATGATAGTATGGTAATATTTGAATGAAATGAGCTGTTTGACTTTCCACGGTGACATGGCATGGGCCCACTCACATGGGGGGCTTTCATTTAGGTTTCGACTATGAAGTAGAGTATGTGAATATATAATACCATATCGGTAGAGATAATGAATATAATAATATATATATATACTAAATGCCAAGAATCAAGAGTTACCAAACCGGTTAACCAACTTTTGAGAGGTAGACTGTGGTGGGCAGTTGTACTACATAGTATCTAATTTGTCTTATAAATTGTATAAATTTTCTAAGCTAGGGGCAGGGGCGTTACATTACAAGTACTGAAGGTTCTCGAAAGAATTGGTGAGCAACGTTTCTAGAGTTAGAACCAGTCTCCGCTGCATAGTTTTTATTTGTTGCTAGATTTATTTTGTTGAACATTGTTATGACTTGTACTTTGTTTTTGGGCTTTATGACCCGTAGTTTGTTTTGATCCCGTATGTTGGATATTTATACTGTTGGATTATTGATCCCGTATGTTGGATATTTATACTGTTGGATTATTTTATTATTATTAGAATTTATCTTTGATTCATGTGGTTATATTTCTTGCGTGGTTGTATTTTATTGTTCTTATTGCTGAGTTAGTCTGGTACAACTTATGGATGGTGTTTACATCATTCGTTGGGCCTACGTTACGTACTCGTGTTCTGTATTTTGGGAAGCAGGGCGTGACAACATGTGTAGACACAATCTCAAAACCATATTTTTCACGTACTAACGGGTGCAACCGGGAATGAAATATGAGTTGACTTTGTCCCCAGGTATAGAAGCAAATTTTATATAATTATACAATGAGTAATGTTATATATACCGAACTTTCTGTACTCGTTTGTTATTCAATTCTATGTAGCCAATGAGGGGTTTGTTTGTTTTTTTTTTTTTTTATGAGAAAGGGGAATATAGTCATCTGTTTCATTAATCAGAAATTAATAAAACAAACTAAAAATACTGGGTCAGATACAAACAATAAACAGTATAAAAATTCCACGAAACCATCCTAGTCCTCATCACTCGAGCACAACACAAATCTCTCTCACAGATTCTCACACTCTCATCTATAAACCCAAATCAAACAGCAACAATCTTCTCCTCGTGCCACAAAAGGTGGTGGCATTGCCGATGACAAGGTCAAAGAAGAGGTGGCGCCGTCGTGGTGGCTGTGGGCTGAAGTGGAAGTGGTGGTTCTGAAGCCGAGTGGTCCTGAAGCTCAAGTGGTGATGGCGGCAATGGTTTTGCTGGCCCCACACAATCTGGTGCATCGCCCGGCGTCCCAGCAAACGGCGGGGGATTTGTGATGCACGGAGGGGTGGCTAGCAGTCGTCGGCGGCGATGTATTCGCAGGCCCCCTCGAGATTTGGTGCACCGCCTGCCGTCGAACTCCGATTCGGCGGGAGATTTGAAGTGGTCGAAGGGGCGGCGCACTAGACGTTGCGTCATCGGTGAAGTGGCAGCGGCCGTAGTGGTGGTGACTCCGGGAGCTCGCAAGTGCCTCAGTTTTCAGCGGCGATCGAAAGGATGAGGTGTATCGTTCGCAGGGGGGGTTAGATTGGCGGGAGGGGCGTCAGCAGGGGAGGGGGCGAGAAACACTAGCCACTGCCCCCTCCAACAGTGCTTAGATCTATGATTTTTTTTTAGAAGGGGAGGGTTTGGGAAGAATTTCTCTCTCTAAAATTTTAGAGAGCGAAAGTGTTTTTGAAAGTAAGAATAAAGTCTAGCCAATGAGGTGTCATAAGAGAAGATTATTTTAGAACATTTGTCTCTTCTTATTTAATGCTCAAGTAAAAAATTATATTAATCATATTTTTTTTTAAAATGGGTAAAATTTCTATTTGCATGTCAACACACTTAACCATCGTGAGTTTTAGGTCTACACAGAAAACCCCTGAGGAAGGTGTTGAAACTGATTTATGTTTCGTTCTATCCATTACGCTCATTGCACGTGCTTTGTTTTGGACCCTTCTCTACCTCTTTATTGTTCAATAATTTATGTAATATTTTTCCTCCACTTTCCCCTCCAATCTTCATCATTTTCGTCCTAAATATAAACCCATTGAGTCTTAAAAATTCTGTCTGTTTTTCTCCCTCTCTTTGATTTCATAGAAGCTTCAATCCCCAAGAATGAGATCATCATCCATGAATTTATGTAAGGTTTTTGGAATTCCTGTCTTCTATTGTTCTGTGCTGATTTTCACTTTTATAGGTAGAAAATCTGGATCCAGTTCTTCAAAATTTTCAAAGCGTTTAGATAACAATACATCAATTGGAGGTCCACTTCTTTGCCAACACCATGTCCCTGCAATTGTTCAACTGACGAAGATTGACTCGAACAACAGAAGGTACTTTGTTGGCTATTCTAATTGGAGCATTTTTAAGTGTGGGTTTTTCAAATGGGCTGATGAGTTGAATGTTTCTGTTGAGAAGGAGGAGGAGGAGGAGGAGAGGGCAAGGATTGCTGAAATTGGAAGGCTCCAAGCCAAGATTGCAGAGTTGGATTTCAAAAGGGGAAGGAAAACTTGGATTTTTTAACCCAAAATAGGCCACTACTAATTTCCAAAATAGATCACTTTCGAAACAAATTTTCAAAATAGACCACTCGTAGTTGCAATGGTGTCCTATTCTATTTTGTTGACATAGTTTCGTACTACGGTCTAAGTATATGCCACAATAATCAAACTTCAACACTTGTGCCAAAATAGTGTTAAGGAGAAAACTATGTTCATCTTAGACTGAAGTTGGCAATTGCGTCCTAGATTGCACTAAGCCCACAATTCCCAACTGCATTCCTAATTCAATCCCCTTCACCCCACTTAATTGAGTATTTGAACTGCATTTAACTGTGGCTAACTGAGATTGCAATTGGCTACTGCGGTCTCAATATTATTTAGAACGCAGTTCACAACTGCGTGTTTATTTAAATCCCCTTTAAAACTACCAAAACCCACTATTCTTATAACTTCATCATTTTCCCCAATTCACTGCTTCTACTCCGAAACCCTTCGAAACCCAAACTCTTTAAAAACCATATTACCATAATCTATCTCATCCACCTCTCTAAAATCTCTTCCTAATTAAGTATTCAACCTTTAATCCCCACATCTCCAAGTCCCCAAACCCTAATTTCCCTATTTCTCAACCAATTCTCAAAATCTAACTACCCACATTGTTCGGCGACAACACTTCCAACGATTAGCACCATCTTTGTGAACCGCAAAATCATCAGTGGCGTCATCGAAGTGTCAAACACCGGGTTTGTTTTGTAAGGTATTCGTACAACCATAGAAACTATAATTTTTGTTTTTTATTATTGTTTGCTCAGGAAATTACTCGCATATTCGTCCATTTACGTATAGGTATGGATCACAAAGTTCCTATTTGGTTATATTATGGGGGAGAAATAATTCGAGACCCTAAATTAGGAGCTTGTTATAGTGATGTTGAACCGGAAGTAGTTTGGACTCCGCGTAATACTACAAATCAAGAACTCGTAGATAAGGTGTATGAAATTACTAACTGGAATAGAGTTGAATGGAATGTTAAAATTCAAGCTCGATATGCAGCTGGAAAAGGAGAGTCACAATATTTCATGGTGGTGCCTATAGTCGATGATGACGCTATTGCTTCCATGATTGCAAGAACAGTTGATCTGAACTACAGTTGGACTGCATTGGAGTTATACGTTGATAAAGTAAGGAATCACAGTAGTCTGCCACATGTTAATCGTATACCAAGCCCATTACATGAAGTGCCTACTCATGAAATGAGCCCCCATCCGAGTCCTTCACTACACGGAAGAGTGTCGCCTAGAGAAGATAATCCAGTTTTCACAAGTCCAGTTTCTAGAAATTCACCCTCACACGACTTGCAAGGGTTGAATTCAGACTTCATCCACAATCTTGTTGATAAGGAAAACAATCTTCAAAACTTCAATAATGCTACGGTTAACAATGAGTTGATAGATGATGAAGAAATTGAAGAGGAGGATATAGATGTAAATGAGGAAGAATATGAAGAAGATGATCATTTTGAAGATAACGTTAATGATGGTGATGGTGTGGAAAGGGGAGCCAATGTTCCACCCCCGCCCCCTCCTCTTAAATTCATGAGGCCAACTGTTCCTGAATTTGAATCTACTGAAGGGAGTGATAATGCTCGGGTTCATCAAAATCCTGAAGAATCACGTGAATTATCGAAGACCGGATTGTTGTACATTGGGCAAAAGTTTGAAAGCAATGATCATATTCAACATGCGGTGAAGATATTCTCTATTAAGGAACATCGAGAATTTGTAGTTTTGAAATCGAACAAAAAGTGTTATGTCGTCCAATGTAAATTCCATGCAAAGGTAAATCCAAATGATGGTACGTCATAAAATCCCGAAGGCGGAGCCGAGGCATTTGTCCAAGGCAAATACGTGCGTGTATCCCAAAAGGACAAACTTACTTCATTGTAAAGAAGTTAGGAGGGGCACATATATGTATTAACCCGACATTAAGTCAGGATCACACCAAAGTTGATTCGAAGCTAGTTTCTAATATAATCTTGAATGTTGTTAAGGCACAGTTAGGAACAACACTGAGAGCCATAATTGAGATTGTTTTACTGAAATGTAATTATAAGATTTCTTGCAAGAAATCTTGGATTGCAAAATAAAGAGCTATTGAGAAGTTGTTTGGAGGGTTCGATGAAGCATATACGAAGTTGCCTGCCCTTTTAGCAACAATACATGCCTTTAATCCTAGAACTTACGTGCATTGGGATAAAATTCCTTCCGGTCCCGGTGAAGAAACATTTAAAGGAGTCTTCTGGGCATTTTCTGCTTCGATTGAAGGTATTAAGTCCTGCTGACCGGTGATTAGTATAGATGGAATCCATTTGTATGGAAAATACAAGTGATGTTTGTTGATTGGGGTTGCAAGTGATGCAAATAACAGGTTATTTCTATTTGCTTTTGCAATAGTAGATGGAGAGAGTATAGAGAGTTGGACTTGGTTCATGAGTTGTATTCGATATTTTGTGACCGATCGCCAAGGATTATGTATTATTTCTGATCGTCATGCGGGTATCTTATCGGCATGGAGCTTCAAAATGGATCATGGAATGAGCCACATGCATATCATAGATATTGTGTGCGACATTTTGCAACAAATTTCTACACCAAATTCGGTAGCTTGGCTTTGATGAAAAAGTTAAAAGTTGTTGCGTGTCAGAATCAACCAAAAAAGTTTGACACACAATTGAGAGAGATTGAAAAAGTTAAACTCGAGGCTGCCGATTGGCTAATGGCAAAACCGGTCGAGAAGTGAGCACTAGCTGCAGATGGAGGGTGTCGATATGGTGTAATGGCCACAAATGCATTAGAAATATTCAATTTTGTTTTAAAAAGGTGTTTGTAGTTTGCCCATAACGACAATTGTCAAGATGATATTTTACCGTCTCAATTCGTACTTCACCGAACGTCGTTAGGAGGCAGAAACCGATAAGTGAAGGAAAGGTTTTGGCTCCAAGAGTTCAAGAACTAATCGATGAACGGCGTGATAGAGCCAATTTGCATGAAGCCACGGCCGGTCCTGAGATTTTTAGGGCCTTGTGAACTTGTGCAGAAAGAAAAAATTGGGCCTTTTTTTACATATTCCAATACTAATTTTACTTTATATTGATTTCCACATCATGTATATATATTTATATATATTATACGAATTCAACTGAAAAATATGAGTAGCTCTTTATCAATTAAAATTTTATATGAATTCATTTTGAAATATCTTTCAAAGTTGCAAAATTTTAGTATCTTCAAAAATCTCCAATCTCACTAAAATTTCAGCATCTTGTAGCAGTTCCATGAGAAAACCTTAAAAAGCAAAATAACAAAACATCAAAATTAGTAGTTTAGATGTATACCAGTAGAAGAAATACATAATACATTAACAGACAAATCCAACAACAAAATGGGTCACTTAAAAATTAATCGTTTCACATGTTTAGATGCAAAATCATTAATTATGGTAATCATATCATTTTTTTCTAAAAAATCAGTTTCAATGGATATTAAAGCTAGTCCATTTAGTTTTTCTTGTGACATTATTGATTTAAGATAGGATTTCAATAATTTTAATTTGGAAAAACTTCTTTCTGCAAACGCAACGGTAATATGTATAGTCAACAATATTTTATAAGCAATGAATGCATTTGCAAAATAGTCTTGCTTTTAAAAAAAGTTTAGTATATCAATAGCTGTCTTTGTTTCTTCTAGTAAAATATCTCGTAAAATTTTAAGTTCTCCAAATAAATCTTTTCCGTCAAGATCAGAGAGCATTTCATGTTTTAGAACAAATTCAAGATGATCACAACATGCTTTCAATTGGGTGTCGTCTAATAATTTAACTTATCCAAACTAAAAATGCTCTTGTCAGCTCGTACTAACTGAATAAACCCCTGAAGCCTCAATTGAAATTCAAATTTACTCTGCAATATACAAGTTACAGGAGATGACATAATGACATAATTTCAGAAACTTAAAACGAAGAACAATAGTTATCTATTATTTTAATAAAAAATAAAATGAAATAAACAGCACTCAACACAAGCGGACATAAACAAGTCAATCAATGAGCGGGATGCCTCATGTGGCCAAAAAATTGTTGAGATAAACAAGTTCACTATTCAGTAAAATACTAAAATGTTTGATGAACATGATTTGTTCCAACTTACTCGGTTCATTTTATAATTTATTTCTTTCAAATGAACTAATAATAGTGTCAGCAAAACAATCTTGTTGTCGACCTTATACAATGGAAAACATGGTATTTCCAGGTAATCATGACATCGTTTAGTGGTATACACGTTTATCAAACTGTGCATGTTGATACACACTGCAGATTGTGGTTCGGAGTATTATTTTTCTTTAGCAATATGTATACTCTAAGGTTTATTTAGATAATTAGATCCTCTGTGCATTTTGCTTATTTCTTTGTATACAGATTTCCTTATCTGATATTTGGCTCTACTCCAAGTACCAAGATAATCGTATTTTTCTCCATATACATGGGTAGCATTTGCTTTAACAGGCATTTGATATCAGTATGCTTTAGCTGAATTTTTTTTTCTGTCAGGTGATTGAAACCATAATATCTATGTCTGAACAATTTCTTAAGCACAGGGATGTAGTCTTGTAGATCATTTCAGAAGCTTGCATGATCATTTCTATATGTATTGCATAAAATAGCTTCATTGTAGATTTGTAGGATACTTTATTTAGAATTATTACTGTAATCTTTGTTTCAAATAGCAAGTTCGCTAGCTTAGAAGATAGCATAAATGTGGATTGGAATCAATTACTTCTTATAGACATTAACAAAAGAGAGACTGAGAAATCGTGAATTGGAAATCGAAAGCACACACTTTGCAGTCTGCATTCGCAAATTGGAAATCGCAAACACTTAAGCACAGGGATGTAGTCTGTAGAGAAACTGAGAAAGAGATCTCATATAGTCATACCTTGGAGACTGGAGAGCACTCAAAGGTGAAAGTAGTGAAGAAGATTAGAAGACGAAGGAGCAGAGAAACTGAGAAAGCTTCAGCATCTACAAAAGAGAACCGAGAGAGAGAAAGAGAGAGAGAGAACAAGTCAAAATCTGTTGAACAGTTGAAGAAGATGAAGAGTTATCACCTTTTCTGGAAGATGAACAGTTCCGGAAAACCTGGGAATGGGGCTCTGATTCCTAGGGGGGGCTTACTATTACTGGGCCCTGTGCAACTGCACAGGTTGCACAGGGCCAGGGCCGGCCCTGCATGAAGCTATAATGTTCCATCACAATCCAGGTGTATTTCAAGTCAAAACAGGTGTTCAACTTGTTGGTACAAAAAGGAAGGGTGGAGAAAGCCAGATTGTTGACTTGGGTGTGCGTACATGTACATGTCAGAAATTTCAACTTTATCATTTACCGTGTTCACATGTATTGGCTGCTAGTGCTTCTCGGGTCCTTGATTATCGTCCATATATTGATCCATTCTACTCTTTGGCATCCTTAGCAGCTACATGGACGCCCAACTTTTATCCTATGTAAGACCAAGCGTACTGGCCTATTCAAATTGGTCCCAAACTAATAGCTGATGCGAGACTCAGAAAATGTTGGAAAGGGCGCCCGAGAAGTACACGTATTCGCAATGACATGGATGTGGGAACAAGCTCCAGGAGTAGTCTTACTTGCAGTAAATTTCATAAAAGATGACACAATAGGCGCAGTTGTAATATTGATATGCCATCTAGTACTACTGCTAGTGGGTCACGAGTAAAGCATTTAAATTGATTTCAATTTCTCAATTTTGATTGCATTTATATGTGAATTTATTTTAACCATTTATGCATATTTTATAGGGTGAGTCTAGTGGTGTTTCTGCAACCGGTCCCGCATGTAGTCGAGCACGAGGTCGAACTAGATGACCCCCCAGGGTGACAACAGGGATTCCTTAAATTGACCAATGTCCTAAATTCATGTAGGGATGGTTGTTTTTTGCAATATTTTCAATTTTAGTTTGAATGTTGTAATATATAAAACAATCTTTAGCTTGTATTGCTTGTTTTGCTTGTTTGGCATACATGTTTGCAATATTTTGTATTTGGGAATCTTTGTCAAGCTGGAGGATAGTGATGATCGGATGTAGTTGCTTGTTTTCCCTGTATTGCTTGTTTTGCTTGTTTGGCCACTGTGTTTCTCTTGGTTGTTATTCTTGTCTAGCTTGGATGATCATATATTGTTGTTTAGCTTGGATGATCGGATGTTGTTGTTTAGCTTGGATGATCGGATGTTGTTTATCTTGGATGTTCTTGTATGTTTTCATCCATTGTGAGTGATGAGTATTGGAATAAGGTAGTTGTGAAATTTGGAAAATTCTTTGATTGAGAATGCAATTGGTTGTGTCGAATGTAATCAGAGAAACAACTGCATGACTGGCAGCTAGCTGGTTATGAACTTAGTACATTCGCAGTTGCCAACTGCAGTAAAGTTAATACTAGGAGCGCAGTTGGCAACTGCGACTGTCAACTCTCCAAATTTTCAGAGAGTTGCCAACTCTCTGGAAAATTGGTAATAACGGCGAGCGCAGTTGCCAACTGCGCTAAAGTCAATACTAGACGTGCAGTTGGGAACTGCGACTGTCAACTCTCAAAATTTCCAGAGAGTTGTCAACTATCTGGAAATTTGGTAATAACGGATAGCGTAGTTGCCAACTGCGGTAACCTTAGTACTAGGGGCGCAGCTGGCAACTGCGCTATCGGTTATTACCAATTTTCCAGAGAGTTGCCATCCACCCCTCTGATTGCCAGGTTATGCGAGGTCGACCGATGTGTAGATGTTCCCAGCTCCATACTTGTAGTATTACCATTGGCCCAATTATTTGAACTTCATTCAAGGAACATGAACACAAACTCTTATACAGTGTGGCCAATGCGGCACTACCCCAGCTGTATTCCCCGGCTTTTCTAGTATCCGCTATCAACAGTAGATACATTACTGGCACCAAATCACATGACGAGTTCGGAAAAATCACACCACCAAATATTGTCATTATATCAGCTCGGGTGTAACACTCCACTTGGAACTCGGTCGAATCATCGCTCAATCCGTCTCTAAACATCTCCTCCAACCACGACAACCTAATGAGTGACCAACGAATGTTTTCTCGCCTGGCTCAACACCTAGATATTTTCGAAGTAATCCTTCTTTATCAAAGCCCATACTCCCAGTCACGGCTATCCCGTTAACATGCATACCCGATATCAACGCAATATCTTGTAACGTGACCATCATTTCCCCTATGGGTAAATGGAAAGTATGGGTCTCCGGTTGCCATCTCTCCAGGAGAGCTGTAAGCAGGCCACGATCGAGCTTGATACTCCCCATCAAGCTAATCCCATATAACCCAGTTGTGGCCAGAAGTTCGTGTATGCGTGGGTGCATCGGTAACTGTGGAGGATGCCTACGGAATGTGCGCTCCTTCGATACACCATTCGAAACGAACTGAGAGCGGTGTTCGTTTTGCAAGGTCAACAGTCTCGGGTCCAAAGGGCCTGGACCTCCACGTGTAACGGAGGAGGAACTAGGCTCAGCCGAACCGGATGATGAGGGAACCTACAAGCTCATGAAATAATTGATGTTTTAGTAACAAATTTATTTCAACAACAACAAATACAAATTTAAAACGTTACAAAACACTTCTTACCTGTGTAGTAGGGGGAACTTGCTCTCGGACTTCATTACTACTCGAGGATCTTCCACCGCGGTTTCTTAATCCCCGACCTCGATCATTTACACCCCTTTTTTCGTGCCATTTCCAATATTAGACGATCACTACAGAAAATAGTTACCAATAGTAGATAATGTTAATATATAATGAAAATAGTATAAGATATGAAACATTTAAAGATTGACAACACATGATGGAGTGAGCCATTAAGGAATTTAACCATTCATGGAAAAGCAAAATTTGTGCTATTTTGAAGATAAGGTTTAAAATCGATTAACATAACCAACAAGACAATTCAATAAATCCAACAATCACAAACAATTCTTCAAACATACGTTGGACATAAAACATTAGATAATATGAACTAAAACCCTTTAACAATTCATAGCAATTATTGTTTTGTACTAAGTCTACCACTAGTAAAATTATCAAACTCAAATAATTTGTTAACATGGATTTTCATATAGAAGATTTCATTAAAATTCACATACATTTTCATAAACATTTTACACAAAATTTTTATTTTTATCCTATCTCCTTATTTTTAACCAATCTCATTATAAGCCCTTTTAACGTACTCTCAATACTGCGACAACGTAGAAACAATAATAACTAACAAATCATTTCTTCCTCCAACAATGCAAATATATTAGTGAAGATATGAATCATTACCAAAAATTAGGAGCTTTGATCTATATGTCAAATCATATTTTGCTATGATTATTCCATATGAGCACACCTTTAAAATTAAAGCAAATTGTAGCTACAAGAATCTAACAGGCAACTCTTCAAAAATATAATGGAAAATACATAATATTATTTATTCATATTTCTTACAACATACCAAAAGCGATGAATCGGGGCATGCACAAGTGCCATACGCACCAACAAATGCAACATTTGGCGGTCTTCAAAATAGCAACTAGATTCACAACCAAATCAAATGAAGATGCGTATATAGATTACATAGTTTGGACTAACTATTGTTTATAGGGAATTTTTAATTCAAAAATAGTGAAGAGGATATAAGTTATAACTTCAGTATGACAATGTAAAACTTATTTACATTCCAAAAGTTGTCGTGAAAATTCCAAACTAGATACTACTACCCACGAGGCAAAATTTTAACAATCTCACTCACATTAGGCAAAAGCTTCATCTTTATTTTGCATTCATCATCTACAAAGGGGATAATAACGACAACTTAAAAGCTTCCTAATTTTGCATTCATCTTAAAAGCTTCACAATATTGCATTCATCTTCAATAACATATGCCTAGGACAAAAGATAATTAGATAACTGCAATGCTTACGGTCATCAGGATTGCTTGCTTACTGCTATATGCATATGATGAATTAATCTGTATGCTACTACAAATTGACCAAAACTCATTGAGTTTTTGGATGATCTCATTGCTAGTAATGGACCAAATCAGTTCACAACAATTCACTAACAATCTACTAACATTTCACTAACAATTGATTAACAATTCATAATCAATTCATACCAGTTAACAATTCATAGCAATTATCTAAGACAATTCAACAAACAATAACAATTCATTATGTCCATTAACAAATCATACAATTTAACGAGGGAAAGGGAACATACCTTCAATAACTTCAGGTGACGGCGAAAATAATCTCAATTTCGATGCTAGAGATCGGATTGAAGATGAGTGGCCGCAGTTGGGCTGATTTCAACGAAATTGTCAAAAACTAGGGTTTGGGGAATTCCAATTTCGAATGGGGATGGAGAGAGGAAGATGAAGTGAGGTTGATAATTGGATCTGAGAGAGATTCTAGATAGTAGAAAGAGAGTAATGAGGGTTTCGGAGGCTTGACGGGATGGGTTTCCTAAGTTGAGAGGGGGCGCAGTTGGGAGATGAGATAAAGTGGAGTGAAGAAGAGATGAGGGGTTTAATAACTGGACCCTATGAACGATTGAGTTAGGAAGACAGTTGAGAACTGCAGGCTTAGTGTAATCTAGGATGCAGTTGCCAACTGCGATCTAAGGTGAACATAGTTTAACCCTTAACACTATTTTGGCACAAGTGTTGGAGTTAGATTATTGTGGCATATACTTAGACCGCAGTATGAAACTGTGTCAACAAAATAGAATAGGATGCAGTTTGCAACTGCGAGTGGTCTATTTTGGGAATTAGTTTCGAAAGTGGTCTATTTTGGGAATTAGTTTGAAAAAGTGGCCTATTTTGGGAAAAATCAAAAACTTGTTAGACTACAACTGGAGGAGGATATAAAAAAACTAAAGATCAAAGTTGATGCACTTAAAACCAGAGGGCTTGTGGTGAAAGGTATGTTCTTGATCATATTGTTCATGATAGTCTCAGTCATTGTTCTCAATGCTTAGTCTTGTAATAACTTTTGATCTTACTTTAGAAGGATGTAAGGTGTTTGGTTAATTTAATTCCTTAGTGTATGATGTATTTAACTTGTTTGGTTTAATTCCCTAATGTACGAGACCTTTGTACTTCAAATGTTGATAAACATGCTTGTAAGGTGGAATGCATGCGGATGTGAAAGTAAAATATTGAAGCTTTTTGATTGGAGTTATTTCGGAATGCAATACACCCCTCACCTCTCTATATTACTTTTATGTACTTACCTAAAATACTTGATCAATGTAGGAATTTGATACTGGATTGAATCAATGAATGTCTTATGATCAATGAATGCAAAATCAACTGCAACTAGCATTTAGTGGATCAGTTCACAATATTTCACTTATCAGTTTTCACAAACATGTATATATACAAACCAGTTGAAACAATCCATGCAAAACACATACAAAGAAGATATATTACAGACTCTCATGAACATGCTGACACAAATCAATGCAGAATCAAATAGACAAGTTGATGTATAACTCATTTGTAACATAAGTTAGATAACCAGGCCATTCATTCAAAGCAGTCAAAATATAGCATATATAGCAGCAGCACATGTATCAGTCTGCACTATGTATCAGTTTTGCACAAATAATAGAAAGAGACACTGCATTTGGCCAAAAATGTTCATTTATAAGCTTCGTAACTTGCAATCATACTGGATCTTATGTTCTAGTTTCCAAGATCACCAAAAAGTTACATTTTGAGACATATCTTTAGACTATACATATTGTGACTCTCACCAAAACACTTGAAGTTCAAACTGTAAGTTTCTTAACAAAAATTACACAAGTTTTCTTCACAAAATTACAGAAATTTTTCTTCAAAAAAAGTTTCCTCACAAAATTACACAAGTTTTCTTTGTGAGCTTTTCACTCTTTAGGGCCTTGACCAGTAGTTTGAGTTTCAAGATGGGTAGCTTGAGGATTGAATTCATTTCTTTGTGCAGCAACCATTGGTGATCTCTGTATGACAACGAAGTAGCATGAACTACTTTAGAAGGGTGAGTTCAGTATGAACATGTGTATCATATACTTAGGGTTCAGGTAGTTACCTGAGACGCAAAGAAATTAGTTCCCCTTCTTAAAGATACAAGCTTACCCCTCCCTCTAATTCCATATGCTCATCTGGCTCTCTCTGAGTGTGCACTCTCCCACTCCTTCCAGTTCCAGATGGAATCCATGGTGGTTTATTACTTTCAGCCTCAATCTACATAGTAATTTGCATATATTGTCCGTTAACACACTGAACAAGCATTTGAATTCAAACATAGATGGAAGACTATCACATGGATTGTTCTCTAAATTCAAATACTTGTAAATTTCTATAACTTAGTGGCCAATTTTTTGGCCGTTTGCTGCCACCACCCCTCCTTGGAATCTCATACTTCTTCCTTCCTGTGCTTTGGACTGCAACATCAAATTGAGTTCACACTTCAGGCCACTTGTATCATGCATTTAAATACTTCGTAAATGAGACATAGAATGATATAAGCTATTACAAGTACGCACTAAGGGTGGACATGTAACACATGTGTCTCCAACCATGTTCAAGTTCATTGTAAAGTGATATTGGATTGAGTTAGGTGCATTGAACCATAAACTAACAAACCCCTAACATAGTTAGCTCACTACTGTATAGATTGACACAACCACCAGGACAAGCCTGGTTTTGTCACTACCACACATACCCACAACTCCCACAACTACTAACCTGGTCAAACCCTATTGCATTGAGTCTCACAACCACCACTCCTGGCTTGTATTTTTAAAACCTTATTGCATTGAGACACAAACCCTCAAGCTGTAGACATATGAAAGTGTATATGAGACAAGCAATGCTGCGTTGTTATCTTCCACCCCTTTTAGAATATTGTATCAATGGCTTGACCAGTCTGTATATCCATCCAACCCTTCATTTCCAACACCCAACCCCCTCAATTTGGCTATATATACACTCCTGTTATACAATGAAGCAATAACACACTATAACTGCCGAGGTGTTTAGAACTGTTGCAAGCAGTCCAACATGATCAAGAAGACAAAAAGGACTCTTTATATGTACAACAGGATAGATGGTGCAAAAGAAGACCAGGAGGAGCAATTAGTTTCATTTGTATTGAATGTGAAGCTAATATATGAAATGGGAGGTATTAGAAGTGTGTATTTGAGGAGAAAGATAGATGTGTGGAGTAGGAGATGATCTCCTATCTCCCAACTAGCTATCATGTGTCCATGGTGGTAATGGAAGACTATCCTGGTGCAGGTAGAGACACATAAGGAAATTGATTTCAAGTGGGCTTGGTGGAAGCCCTCTAAGGTCCCCTATTGCATGCCTTCCAAACAGGTTAACACCACCACCACTGCTACCCACCATTGTGCAGGTAGCCCTCCAAGTTATGGAGCTATGGAGGAGTGGTGGGTTTGTCAGTTAACATAGGTTATTTTTAAATTCTTGACATGTAGCAAGTCATGTAATATTTATAGTATGAAGTGTATTTGTAAAATTCGAGTGTCAATTTCCTCAGATGTTCCATTTAAATGATTCTGATCTCCCATATGTGTCATATTCATGTTCATGTTCATCTTTTTATACTTGTATTAATCTCTTGTAAGTGTTGTGTGTAAGATGACAGTACAACATGAATGCAAAATCAATAAGAAAGCATGTTCGTCAACATACATGATACAAGCTATAATCCTACACTTACGAATAAATTTAGCACGGGAGAAAATTAAATACAAACAAAAAATCCCCATGCAGTCCCCAAAGTGCCTGGTACTGGAGTTGGAACCTGTGATGCTCCATGAAGCCCTAGATTAGCAAGTGTATGCATATCTGCTCCTCATGCGCTGCACTTGACCATGTCAGAGCTGATGCTTCACTAGCTTGCTGATAAGCTCCTCTCCCAATCCCTCCCCTTGATCTTGGCCTGCCAACTCCACTGCAAACAAAATCAAATGAAATTGGATTGAGCTAGCAGCATAATGACCCACTCATAACCTGCTTAATATCATACTGCATTGATTAAGACAACCCCTAATACTTTTGTATGTTTAATTCACCACTAAGACAAAACTGTTTAATCCACTAATCCAAACCCGCTTAAGTCACCAATAGTCCAAACCTGTTTAAGCCACTATTCAAAAATTGAGCCACAAATCCATAAATCCTATAAATACTAATCAAGTTAATCCCATGTTAATGTGAGTCTCACAACCATAACTCCTAGGATGTATTTTTTAAGTGCATATTGCACTGAGACACAAAACCTCACAACATCGACCTGTAAAAGGGTCTACAAGAAGACAAACAATGCTGCATTGTTGTCTGCAACCCTTTTTTGAGACGTGTATCAATTGCTTGACCAGTCCACACCCCCATCAATAGTCCACACCCCCATCAATAGACAATGCAATCCTAACATGTTTCCATGACACTTAAATTCTAACACCCAACCCCCCTAAGGTTGGCAATATATACCCCCTAACCCCCCTGATAGAATTGTAGAGTAGTTCAATATGATCAATAAGAAAAATAAAGTATTCATATTTTAGCAAGGGAGTTGGTGCAAAAGAAGACGTGGAAGAAAAATTTACTCTCGTGATATGGGTTAAAAACTCAGTACCCTCTCGCGAATCTCATGACCCATCAGGGCGACACAGTAATCTCACAACAACTACAAGCCCACATCCCAAACATGGGCCGCCCTCAGGCCTACGTCTAGAAACGACAACCCAACTAGGGAAGGTTGACCAACCATTTATGGTTGGTGATTAAATCCCCTAAAATCAGGGAGATAATCAACCAATCATATCCTTAATCCAAGGGATTTGATTAGGCAGTTAGGAAATCTTTCCCTAACTGATTCTCCACATGCTTATAAATCTTTCCCTAACCTAGTAATCAAGATTTTGCCACTAAACCATAGTTCTCATTTTCTGGTTACTGACTTGATCGTTAGAGGGCCTATCGCCGAGAAAACTCCAGGTGTTTCAGACTTTTTGCAGATTTCTGGCGGCCAATAACCAGTGCAACCACCACTAGATCCACAAATCCACTTAAATACTAGCCTCTCATCTGCATCAGATTGACGACCGTGATCTATGCTTTCCACATAAATACAAGAACTCATCATCTGTTGCTCCCACACCAGAAACAAGCAGCATCACATTGGCGCCGTATGTAAAAAACTTCCAGATCCTTCCTCCTACCTAGACCTTTGATCGTAGGAGTGTCATCTTACCATGACACCCAAAGTCAGAAAGACAACTACCATAGGCTGTCAGGTGGACCCCCCTCCGCCTCCTCCCCCGGTTAATCCGTCCCTCAGCAGAGCGACCACTCAAAGGTCGCAACTACTGCACGTTAAACATCGATAGGGCCCAGCCCCCAGTGCCTCTCGCTCGGTCGCGCGAAGAGTTGAGTGCCCCGTAAGGCCGGAACTCCGAAACCAAATTAATAATTGAAAGGCGAGGATGATCTCTGCCATCGCATCAAGTTCAACCGTTCTAAGAGCTGGGAAAGCTGCTTAGAACGGCAGTCGAGCCACAACAACCCCTCCTAACATGGTGCGAGAGAAAGAGTGAAGCCACTCCCCCAGGGATTAACGATTCTCTAAAGGCCACCATGAGGAAGGGGGCCACATAATTATAGCTGAATTCCAGGAATTCCGGAATGAGGTCCTCCAAGCCCTCCGAGGGGGCGCCAAAAAAGACTATAACTTGGATAAACCGCACCATGGTCTATTCGAAAGTGAGGAGTCCTATGGGTCCACCCGTCTGAGGGATGCGAAAACTTGGTGATAAGCGACTTCAAAAAATGGAGGACCGGCTCGCTCAAATAGGGGAAGACGGGCGGCAGTCTAACATGGGCTCTCGACCCATCCGACCACCCTTCATCTCTTTCATCCTCGAGGCCCATATCCCGAGAAGCTTCAAGCCCTCAACTTACAAAACATAGAACGGCGAGAAAGACCTAGTTGATCACATTGAGTGTTTTAAAACTCTCATGATGATTCACAGCGCCTCCAACGCCTCTTCTACTTCCCCGCCACACTACAAGGTTCTGTAAGGGAGTGGTACTCCCAGCTCACCCCCGACTTCATCTAAACCTTCAACCAACTCGAGGAGAGTTTCCTTACTTATTTCGTGACTAGCCGTATGCCTGAGAAGATGAGTGCTTCATTGCTAGATTTAAAGTAGAAGGATGGAGAATCGCTCTTGGATTTCGTCCAAAAGTTTACGGCTGAGGCGCGGTTCGTCCCCTCTCTTAATGCCAGAGTCGCGGCGGCTGCCTTTAGGCACAATGTCTGGCACGACATCCTCAAGATATTTCTTGCTAGAAAGTCTCCCACTGACTTCCCTGATCTCCTCCTCCGAAGCGAGAAATACATTCGGGCCAAGGAAGCCTTACATCCTGGGGGTCATAAAAATCTCTTCCCAAAGGGAAGGGGAAGATGGATAGCCTTATGGCCCCATAAAGTCTCAAAAGGATGCCTCTGGGTAGAGGCGTCCTCCCCTGGCATCCCAGTTTGAAAAGTTCATTCCTTTCAATGCGAGTGTCTCTATCATCTTCATGGAGGTAGAAGAAGAGGGACTAATACGAAACCCTCCTCGGATGAATACTGTTAACAAGAAGCTGAATAAAAGGTTATGGTGCCGATTTTAGCGTGACCACGGTCATGTGACCGATAACTTTTGGGCCCCGAAGAACAAGATATAAGCCCTTATCCGTAGGGGCTACTCGCCAAAATTCACTCAAAAGGACCAGAGAACATTTCCTCATCCACGAGTGCCTGATAAACGTCCAAAGAAGGACTCCGAGCCTCAGGAGTCTGAAAGGATGACCATCATCAACTCCATACATGTTGGGGGGGGCATGTAGGGTGATTCCAACTCCTCCCGTAGGGCATTCGTCCGAGAGGTGAACTCGGTCCATAACTTACCCCCCCTCAAGTTCGAGGATTGCCTATCTTTTTCTCTAGTGAGGATCTTGAGCACATCCGCTCTCCCCACTGTGACTCGTTGGTAATCAGCCTCGGTTTGGCTAACCACGATGTTCGCTGCATCCTCGTGGACAACAGTAGCTCTGTCAACATCTTATTCCTTGTCGTCTTTGAAGGCCTGAAGCTTTCTCGAGAAAGGCTGAAGCCGGTGGGATACACTCTCCATGGTTTCTCCAGGGCTCTAATTCAAATCGTAGGAATTGTCACTCTAGATGTGACGACGGGAAAATATCCTACCACCCGCACCGAGCTGATGTAGTTCATGGTGGTTAATGTCAAAGCCACCTATAACGCCATTTTTGGGCAACCAGGCATCGCATCTCTTCAGGCTTTTTACCACATGAGAATGAAATTCTCCACGAGTGACTGGAATGGAGTCGTAAAAGGTAGTCAGAAGGCCGCTCGAGCCTACTACTCTGCCACAATGGGAGGGTCCTTCCTCCCCCACGACACGGTTGAACTCCCCAGCAATAGAAGCTTAATTGGCTTCGAACCAGTCAATGAGCTGGGAGAAATCTCCTTTTTTGAGGAATATGGAACCGAATGGTTCCAAGTAAGAAAGGTTTTGCCTCCTAAGCTCAAAGAAGGAATCATCAGCTGCATCAGATGGAACCAGGATCTGTTTTCATGGACTCCCTCAGATATGCCTGGTATCTCGAAAGAACTAATTATGCAAAAATTGACCGTTAATCTAGACTCGAAACTGGAGCAGCAGAAGCACAGAAAGTTTTCCCTGGAGAGGGAGCAGGCGGTGAAGGAGGAAGTCGAAAAGCTCCTCGCCGCCCGCTTCATCTAGGAAGTCAACTACTCGGAGTTGCTGGCTAATGTCATGATGGTGAAGAAGGCGAGCAACAGGTGGAGGATCTGTATTGACTTCACTGACCTCAAGAAGGCATGCCCTAAGTACCATTTCCCTCTTCTGAGTATCGACTCTCTAATTGATGCAACATATGGGCACGAACTCCTAAGCTTCATGGATGCCTTCTCCTGGTACAACAAAATCTAAGTGTTCCCTCTAAATATTCCCAAGACATCTTTCGTCACTGATTAAAGTCTCTACTGCTACATGGTAATACCCTTCGGCCTGAAGAATGTGGGAGCCACCTATCAAAGGTTGGTGAAGAAATTTTTTAAAGAACAGATCGGACGAAATATGGAAGTGTATGTAGACGAAATGCTCGTCAAAAGTCTCAGAAGCGAAGATCGTGTAAGAAAACTTGAGGAGGCCTTTGGCGTCTTGAGAAAGAACAACATAAGGCTAAACCCGCTAAGTGTGCCTTCAGTGTGACCTTAGAAAAATTCAACGACTTTATGGTAAGCTAACTGGGGATAGAGGCAAACCCAGAGAAGATCCAACCTATCCTTGACATGACTCCCCCTATGAATGTCAAAGAAGTCTAGAGGCTCATGGGCCGACTTGTAGCAATCGGACGCTTCCTCTCGAAGTTTGGGGAAAAGTCCCTTCCCTTCTTCAAAGCCCTCTGAGGGGCAAAGAACTTTGTGTGGGGAGAGCCTCAACAATAGGCCTTCATCCAGCTGAATGAAATACCTCGCCAACCACCCTCTTCTAAGCAAACCCGAACCAAGCGAAGTCCTTTACCTCTACCTGGCAGCATTCGAGCATCCCCTCAGCTCTGTCTTAGTCCGGGAGAAACATGGATTTCAGAAACCCATCTACTATGTGAGCATGGTGCTCCACGATGCCGTGCTCCGGTATTCCAAGATGGAGAAAATGGCTTATGCCTTGGTTATGACGGTGTGAAAGCTTCGCCCTTACTTCAAGGTCCACTCTGTCCAAGTCCTCACAGACCAACCTCTAAAATAAATCCTTAACAAATATGAGAACTCCGGGCGTCTGAGCAAATGGTCCATCGAGCTGAGTCAACATGACATCAGTTACAAGCCAAGGAACGCCATCAAGGGTCAGGCATTAGCAGAATTCATCACTGAGTGCACTATTTCGAAGGCAGCTGAGGCTTAAAAGGAACTGCCAGTATGGAAGCTTTATGTGGATGGGTCCTCTAGCGAAGAAGGAAGCAGAGCAGGTGTGATACTGAAGGGTCCACATAGGTTTGCGCTCCAGTACTCCTTACTCCTAAACTTTTGGGCCGCCAATAACGAGGCCGAGTATGTGGCGCTAATTGCTAGACTGCTCCTAGCCCACAAAGCTGGGGTAAGATGGGTCGGGGCCTTCATCGACTCTCAACTGGTGGTCAATCAAGTCTTCGAAGAATACGAAGTCTAATACGCCCACATGATTCAGTACCTGACCCATGTCAAAGGGCTCTTAGGGAACTTCGAAGAAGCATCTGTGGTCCGTATCCCTCGAGAAGAGATCAACTTGGCTGATGCATTTTTCAAACTGGCATTCTCCTCCATCGAGGGACTTGACAGCATATTGCTTTTAGAGGTCTTCATCCGACCAAGTATCAATAAAGGGAATGCCGATGTCCTTTGCATCGAACTCCAGTCACGGTCGACGACCTGGATGGACCCAATTCTAAATTGGTTTGAAAGAAGGCATTTACCGCAAGATAAATCCGAAGCACCAAAGATCCGAGACAGAATAGAGAGATTTGTGCTCATCGAGGGAGTATTGTTCAAATGATCGTACACCAATATGCCTTTGAATAGATGCACGAGGGATTTGGTAGTTGCCACATGGTGGGTAGATCGCTTGCAATGAAAATTCTCAGCCACAAATATTACTGGACAACTCTGCTGCAGGACGCTCAGGAGCTTGTCCAAAAATGTGGCCCATGCTAAAGGTTCTCCTCCATCAAACACGCCCCCAAACTGAGCTCAAGTCACTGGCAAGTCCGGTTCCATTTTCCTTATGGGGGATGGATCTGTTCGGCCCTTCCCTAAAGCAACGGGATAACGATGCTTTCTTATTGTCACTATAGACTACTTCAAAGTAGATCGAGGCCGAACCCCTAGCCTCCATAACTGAGTATCTGTCTAGCAGTTCTTTTGGAAGCACATTGTGTGCAGGTTTGAGATTCCCTGAATTCTAATCACTGACAATGGTACTCAGTTCGTCGATAAAGGATTTAGCAAGTTTTGCACGGACCTAGGAATCCAACATAGGTTCTTGTCTATCTCGCAACCCAGTCCGATGGACAGGCCGAGAACGCTAATTGCCAAATTCTAAACGGGCTCAAGAAATGGTTGGATGAGTCACACAAGGGATTGTGGGTTGAATGACTCCCTAGTGTGCTCTGGCCGTACTGGACGACCAAGAGAATTCTGACAGGTGAATCACCATTTAATCTCAAGTTCTGAACTGAGGCTATAATCCCCTGGAGGTCGGACTACCTTTCCCCCAGATAATGACCTTCAATGAGAACCTGGATTATGATGGCCTCAAAGCAAACCTAGATCTCCTTGAGGAAGTGCAAGATAAGTCGGTTGTCAAAAAGAAACATCTACCAGTAGAGAACATAGCATTTTCATAACAAGAAAGTCAGACTAGTGAACATCAAGAAGGACAACTTGGTCCTAAGAAGGCTCGAGATTTCCGAGCTGGGCAAGAAGGAAAAGCTTGCTCCAAACTGGGAAGGCCCTTACAAGGCCTCCGAAGTGGTTCGCCACAGAACTTACTATCTTGAAGAACAGGGGGAAGAATGATCAAGAGGACCTGGAATGCAGAACACTTATGAAGTTTTACGAGAGTACTTAATGCTTACGCCATCAACAAATTGTAATAAGGCCCTAAAAAACCTCGAATTTAATAAGTGCTCACCAATTGGCAACCACCAATGAATAAAATTTTCTTTGAATATAGCTTTCTCTCTGACTTTGCCAAATTTAGGTCCGCTCACGCTGGTACAATCCCTCGGGATGGATTTCGAGCTATGCGCGAAGAATCATCCTTCTTTGCTTGGACTTGTCCTTCGACATTTCCCTTGGCTTCATCCTTGAGCCGCACGTAAAAAGTTTCATCAGCTTCGCTTGCCCTCGTCGCTCAGCATGGACTTCGAGTCACACACGAAAGATTTCATTTGCTTCGCTTGGCCTCGTCCCTCGGCATGTACTTCGAGTCACACACGAAAAACACCATCTTCGCTACCTCACCTCTTGCCTCGCCGAAGCACATATGCTCGCCGCTCGGCGTGGACTTCGAGTCACACACAAAAGATTTCATCAATTCCTTCGCCTCACCGCCTCGCCGAGGCACATAGGGTCGACGCTCGACATTGAATTTGAGCCACGTTCGAAAAATTCTCGACGTCGCTGCCTCACCGAGGCACACAGGGTCGGCACTTGGCATGGACTTTGAGCCATGCGCGGACAAGACCGACGTCGCCGCCTGGCCGCCCCACCACCTTGCCGCCTTAGTTTAGATTTTGAGCCAGCCATGAGTGATGCCTAACACAGACCACATAATCTCTTCAACATTCGTGCTCTCGTTTAGTTTTTCCACACAGGAGACAACTACTCCTCGAAGGTTGTTATACCTAACCCCGAAGGGGGTGGGGGGGGCTATGATATGGGTAAACAATTAAGTCAATCTGAATCGTTTGATCCTCCCATGAATCTCGAGACCCATATGGGTGATACAGTAATCTCGTAGCAGCTACAAGCCCACAACCCAAACATGGTCCGCCCTAAGGCCTACATAAAGAAACGACAGCCCAACTGAGGAAGGTTGACCAATCATATATGGTTGGTGATAAAATCCCCTAAAATTTGAGAGATAATTAACCAATCATATCCTTAAACCAAGAGATTTGATTAGGCAGTTAGGAAATCTTTTGCTAACTGATTCTCCACAGACCTATAAATACAGACCCCCTCCTTAGTTACTAGGTAATCAAAATTTTGCCACTAATCCCTAGTTCTCATTTTCTAGTAACCGACTTGATCATCGGAGGGCCTGTTGCTGAGAAAACTCCGGGTGTTTTAGGCTTTTTGCAGGTTTCCGATGACAAAAAACCAGCGCAACCACCACCAGATTCACAAATCCACTTAAATACTAGCCTCTCACCCACATTAGATCGATGGCTGTGATTACATAATTACAAAAACTCATCATCTGTTGCTCCCACACTAGAAACATGCAGCATCTTCTGGTTATCCTAATTATCAAGTTAAGCTATTGAATGAGAGGTACTGAAAATGTGTGTTTAAGGAGGGAGATAGATTTGTGGAGTAGGAGATGTTCTCTTATCTCCCAACTACCTCTCTTGCGTCTAGGATGGTAGTGGAAGACAATCCCTGGGTGTATGTAGAGGTACATGAAGGAATTGGTTTTGGGTGGGCTTGGTGGAAGCCCTAGCAGTTTTCCCCTGCATATCTCCCAAACAGGTTGATGCCACCACCATTGTTGCCCACCCTAGTGCAGGTAATCCTCCAAGTCATGGAGCTATGGAGGAGTGGTGGGTGTCACACTTTATTTAGGGTATTTTTCAACTTCTTGACATGTAGACCTCTAAGTCATGTAATATTTTCAAGTTGAAGTGTATTTGTAAAAAGTGAGTGTATAATATATATAGCTTCATGATGTTTCTAGATGATTAAATGTACTTTTTCAAGTTAGTAATATCCTAAATGTGTCATATCCGTGTTCATGTTCATGTTCATGTTGCTATTCATGTATGAAATAGCTATATGCAAAGAGTCACACTACAACAAGTAGGCAATTTCTTATACTCATGTGATATATAGCAACATTTAAGACACAATCTACATACCTAAAATGATATATGAACAATAAAATTTGTACTGCACAGACCAAAAAGAATTTCTTGCATATTCTCCATTATGTCTGACAGTGGAGGTGGATTCTCATCATCTCCATTAAACCCTGGATCAGATCCTAACTCAGTGTTATGGGACAAATCTGCTACATTGAAGTCCTCATGCAGTGCACTTTGCCTTTGATGAGGTGATGCTTCCCTCTCCCTGTCTTTATTTAGCATGATCTTGCCTTCAGGTAATGTAGGATTTGTCTCCCTCCTCCTAGCTTGTTAATAAGCTCCTTTGCCCACCCCTCCCCTTGATCTAGGCCTCCCACCTTTGCCCCTTCCCTCTTGGAGTTGGTGCAACAGCTTCATTGTTGCACCCATTCTTGTTATGAACTATACTCTGGCAGTTGCTACACGTCTTCTCATTATATTGCATTGTGGTCTTAGTCTCATAACCGCCCTCACTTTTTGACTTCCTCCTGCTATTACTCCTTCCTGCTACTTTCTTGTAAGGGGGTGACAATGCCTTAGTAGTTGTATCAAAGTTAGGCCAACTCATTTTATCTGGAATTGGCATGATTTATTCTTTATACGCAACCATGTATGTACTGACATGGTAGTATTTTTGCACATAACTCTTTATCTGAGTTCCAGGATATCTGATGCTAACAATTGCATGTACATAAGGTATACTTGTTTGTCATATTGTCTACAATTCATGTTCTCTCAACGAGATTCACCGAGTGTTCAAAAATTTGGTGACTATATCTGATTACCTTGAAACCTGTAGCATTATCACCTAATTTTTCTAGTTTCTCATTGATTCTTGGACAAGTTACACTAGCCCACTTTCTCATTGCCTCTCTTTTTTCTTCAAATATCTTCCTTATCTGTCTTCTTATACTCTTCAGGTTATGAAGTGTTGGCTTTCTCCTTGCCTCAAGTATCTAGTGGTTGAATGACTCAGAAGGATTGTTCCAAAGTAGATCACACTTGGTGAATATGTTAAAATAAGCTCTGCAAAACAGTCAGGATCTTTGAAAGTTGGCAAACTAGGGAAGATGAAGGGGAACTGGATCACATAGCCACTGATGAAACGAATGTGAGGTTTGGATAGAGTTGTAGTAAACGAATGAGCAGGAGGGGTAGAATCATCCAAAAGAATGCACGTGAAATGTGTGTAATAGGCATAATAGAACATAAATTAGATTCAGCACCTCCTGAGGGTTATTTGTGTTGACCAAAAACCCAGGAAGATTAACTACGTTGATAAGCTAATAAGGAGATTTTCCCCATTTACCAAAAAAAGAAAAGAAAAAAGAACCCAGCAGTGTCTCTTTCTCTTTCTAAACTCCATGGCCTCTCTCTTCACCTACTCCTCCCCTGACGCCGACCATCATTGTTTCCCACCACCCATCCTCCTTAGTCATCATTGCCTTCCACCTTGGGATCCTTAGCATTGACCAGATCCCAGTTCTTCTCTAAAAGATTCACGATTCGTGGTTCTGATTCATGTTCATAAGATCAGAGAGGGTCCACTCATCCCTGCCTTTGCCTTCTCCTTCTTCTCTGTCGACGACGAGTTATTGGATGAATCACCACTGCCGTCTCATGTTCTTGACATATGAATTTGAAATTGTATTACTTTGGGGGGAGATTCTGGGGTTCCAAAGAGGGTTTTTATTTGTTATATTATGTTTATTATTATTTGGGCTAATTAGAAGAACTCATTCTTGTCAAATCAATTTACTAATGATCCCTAAAAGAATTGGAGAACTTGTGTAGAAGTACTTAGGGTGCGTTTGTTTTGATATTCAGAATAGAGTATTCAGAATACTCTATTCAGAGTTGGCGTTTGTTTTAAGTGTTATTCCCAATTGATATTCAGAATACTCATACCCCCTATTTTCCAAAACACCTCCTTTACTCTCTTCTCACAGCAACTACAAAGCAAGAGAGCTGGTGGCGCACGACGGGGGAGTTATTATATATATTATTATTATTATTATTATTATTATTTATTATTATTATTATATATATTATTATTATTATTATATATATATTATTATTATTATATATTATTATTATTATTATTATATATTATTATTATTATTATTATTATTATTATTATTATTATTATTATTATTATTATTATTATATATTATTATTATTATTATTATTATTATTATTATTATTATAATTATATATTATTATTATATATTATTATTATTATTATTATTATTATTATATATATATATTATTATTATTATATATATTATTATATATATTATTATTATATATTATTATTATTATTATTATTATATATATTATTATTATTATTATTATATATATATATTATTATTATTATTATTATTATTATTATTATCATTATTATATATATTATTATTATATATTATTATTATTATTATTATATATTATTATATATATTATTATTATTATTATTATTATATATATTATTATTATTATTATTATTATTATTATTATTATTATTATTATTATTATTATTATATTCAAAATTGTCAGAAATATAACAGAACAGCTTTTAAACTCTCTTTTTCAGAAAAACAGCTTTCAGATAATAGTTTTCAGCTAAAAATATAACCGAACAGCTTTTAAACACTCTTTTTCAGAAAAACAGCTTTCAGAATACAGTTTTCAGCTAGAAATATAACAGAACAACTTTTAAACTCTCTTTTTCAGAAAAACAGCTTTCAGATAACAGTTTTCAGCTAGAAATATAACAGAACAGCTTTTAAACTCGTTTTTTCAGAAAAACAGCTTTCAGATAACAGTTTTCAGCAAGAAATATAACCGAACAGCTTTTAAACTCGCTTTTTCAGAAAAACAGCTATAAGATAACAGTTTTCAGCAAGAAATATAACAGAACAGCTTTTAAACTCGTTTTTTCAGAAAAACAGCTTTCAGATAACAGTTTTCAGCAAGAAATATAACCGAACAGCTTCTAAACTTGCTTTTTCAGAAAAACAGCTATAAGATAATAGTTTTCAGCAAGAAATATAACAGAACAGCTTTTAAACTCGTTTTTTCAGAAAAACTGCTTTCAGATAATAGTTTTCAGTAAGAAATATAACCGAACAGCTTTTAAACTCGCTTTTTCAGAAAAACAGCTATCAGATAACTGTTTTCAGCAAGAAATTTAACAGAACAGCTTTTAAACTCGTTTTTTCAGAAAAACAGCTTTCAGATAACAGTTTTCAGCTAGAAATATAACAGAACAGCTTCTAAACTCTCTTTTTCAGATAAACAGTATTCAGAATATAGTCTAAACAAACAGCTTTTAAACTCATTTTCAAAATACCTATATTCAGAATACTCTATTCAGAAAACTCTATTCTAAATATCAAAACAAACGCACTAGTTTTCTAGCGCTTGCAAATTGCTAGCGATGGCATCCGGGTCGAGTCGACCCGTGACCCGCTCCATTTAACCCATCCCGCCATGAATTGGTTCAGGTTCGGGTAGAATCCGAAACCCTTACATGGTTGACCCGGGTTGGGAAAAATCCAAATTTGACCTGCTCAACCCGACCTGCCAACTTGCAATAAATGCCAAACCCGCTTGAACCCACCCACCAACCAAGGGGTTGATAGACGTTTAACCCGAATGGGTCAAACGTATGACCTGCGCGGGTTGGTTACGACATGGGTCGACCGTTGCTTCGCTGCTGCTACTAATGGCTTTGTTGCTATTTTTGTTTTTTTTGTTTTTTTTGGAGTTAATGGATTATTTATTTATTTATTTATTTAATTAATTATTATTACTATTTTTTTTGGGGGGGGGGGGGGGGGGTTGCCAATAAAATTCCCATAACTTTAATCAAATTTTTTCACACCTTACTCTCTTACTCTCTCTACTACTACTACTTAATTCAATCAAATTCATTCAACAAAGCAGCTAGCAACAATGCAGTGAACAATTTCGATTGTATTGAATTCATGTTGATTCAACACTTTCAACTACGTATACTACAAACTCTCTCATAAAAGAAGCTCTCTCTCTCTCTCTCTCTCTCTCTCTCTCTCTCTCTCTCTCTCTCTACGTGACTACGTTTACTACAAACTCCATCGACTACGTTTACTTCTACTATTATTTTCTCTCTCATTTCTATACGATTATTCGCGAAGTACGGTATCAAATTTCTCAACCCTCTCAATTCTTTATTTTTGTTGTAGTTTTAAATTTCTTTTATCATATTTGTTAGTTGGTTTTTCTCTACTCCCTCTCGCAACCCTCCTATTATGTTTTAGATTTTTTTTCTTCAACATATACCTCCTATATTGTTTTGTATTTTACCACATACACTCTTTAAATACTAGATTTTTTTTTTTTAGCATACACTAGTACTAAAATTCATTTATCATGTCAAGATCATTAGGTGCCGGCCATAGCCAAAGTGGACAAGATTGCACTAGTTCGTCTCGTCGGCCTCCAATAGTCCCACAATTAGAGCCTGAATTTGAACCTATGCTTAACATATGTTCTCACGATGTTCCTTCACACGATATAGAATAAGGAATGCATACTAGTGACACACAAACACATGAAATCGAATCTGCACAATCCACTTCTAGTTGAAAAACTAGAGGAAAAACTAGTGATTTGAACAAATTTTATGACCTTATCCCCGACGAGGAGAATCGTAGTATAGGACATAAGATTTATAAAACTTGTAACAAGAATTACAAATGGAAGAATGATGTGAGAGATTGGTATAATTAAACGAAACATTTTGAATGTACACCCCGCACTAGTACAAGACCAACAATCAAAACAAACAATCAACCCTAGGACCGGACAAATAGATAGTCACCCATATGATCCCGAAATTGTTCATCGAGAAATGACTAAACTAGTTATCAAGGATGAGCTATATTTTTCCTATTCCGAGAGTAGGAACGTAGAGACATTTAACCAAAAAGCACCAAATTCACATTTTAAAAGAATTCCTTGACACACACTCAAGGCCGATTGTTTTAAATTTTACAGCAAAATGAGAGACGCTTTAATTGCACTTTTATATTCTTTGACTCGTAGAGTATCGTTAACTTCCGATTGATGGAAAGGTTGTAACGATATTCTGATGATGAGCATAACTTGCCATTGGATCGATAGTGATTGGATGATTCAAAAGAAAATCATATCACTTGCCGCTTTGTCGTATCCCCATAGTGGTTGGTTATTGCAACACGTATTTCAGAAGTTTGTGATTTGTTCCAAATTCATTATAAAAATATTTGGCATTAGTTTTGATAATGCATCTAACAAGAATGCTTCGATTAGTAGATTAAAAACACAGTTAGCTCCTCCATGTAATAAAAATTTTCATGTTAGATGTTCACGTCATATTTTAAATTTATGTGTACAAGATGCATTGAAACTAGCCGATCTATATGTAAATGCAATTAGAAATTGTGTACATTTTATTGCTTTGAGTGGTCCTCTACTTCAGGATTTAAAGAATGATATAAACTTAGGGAAATACATTTTAGAAAATTTTTAGAGATGTTAAACACTGATGGAACTCTACTTTCGATTTACTAAAAGTTGTTACTCAATACAAAGATATTATAAACAATTTTTGTATTAAAAAAGACATGGAAAATTTTTAAATGATTCCTCAATCATGGGTTTTTGCTGAATCTTTGTTAAAATTTTTTGAAACTTTTAAAACCGCAACTGTGATGTTTTCTAAATTTTATGATTCCACTTCTAATAGTATTATTATTTCAATATTTACTACGATGAAAACTTTTCAAGCCATGATTTCGGACCAATACTTTAGCTATATTGTTGTTCCCGCTTATACTAAAGTTTTGATGTATTTGAATCCTTTTATGTTGTATTGTATTGCTACTATTATGGATCCTTGTATTAAATGAGTGGGTATGAGGAGTTTGATTGAAATATTTTTTACTTTACTTGGAGATGATTCTGAATATGATTGTAATGAATTTTTAGCTAGCTTTGAATCGACATTGAATAACTTATATGATTATTATGATAGAACTTTTGCATCTAGTAGTACAACTAGTATTGTTTTACTTCTTCTTCTTCTTCTACTTCTAGAGATAAGGGTAATAGTACATTAGAAAATGTCACTGCAAATTTACTTTCTCGTATTCAATCAAAGAAACTTAGGACTAATGCACCTAATAAATTAATTGGTATAATCAACAAGATAGTGAGAGTTCTAGTACTAAGATTGAAGTGCTACAATGGTGAAAAGAACATGAAATATCTTTTTCCTATTCTTTCACATATGGCTAGAGATTTACTTACTCTTCCTGTCCCTACAATTGCTTTAAAAAGTTTTTTTTGCTACAAGTGACATGGTTCTAACAGATCACAAGAATCGATTGAAGCCAAATTCGTTGGAGTGCTCGTCTGCACCGAAGATTGGATGAAGGCTGAAGACAAGACCCAAGGAAAAGTGGTCAACACCTCAATGAGTGGAAGCAACTCGCCTGAAGATCAACTACAAGAGTAGGGAATTTAGGGCGATGAGATTCTAGGTTTAGGTTAAGTAGATGTGCACGACGGTAGTCCAATGCCCTCTCTTCAATCTAACTTTAGGTTACCTCGAACTATAGATTATCCCTATAAACATATAATGAAAGAAATGTTTTTTTTGGAGGGGGGGGGGGGGGATTTTATTACATGCATTTGTATGTAAAAAAGTTATAAAAATTTCATAGAAGTTGAAATGAATAATATATATAATTTTGTTCCACTCTTATACTTGTTGTACATTTTAAAAATTTTTTTTAGAGCTAACATTTTTTTTAAAATCATGAAAAGCTCGGGCCAACCCAATACGGGTTCAACCCGTATGGGTTCGCGGGTCGACCCGAGTCGACTTTCTCTCTTACCAACCCGGCTTGGCCCAGTTAATGGCCCAACCCGACCTGACCCCACCAAAAAACCAAGCCAACCCGAGCGGTTTGGGCCCGGCCTGCCCCGATCGACCCGAATGCCAACCCTACAAATTGCGACGATTCAATTTGTCAGGGTATGAAATGTGAGAGAAATCAATGTCACTATAGGCAATTACATCTCGAAAGATGGCTTATCCCATTTCTAATCACTTTAAACTAGTGTACCCAGTGCACAAACTTATATAATATAACATAATATGTAGTATAACCCGTGTAATATTGCACATGATTTTTTTAAAAAAATAAGAAAATAATATAACATTTTTTGAAAATTTCATCTAATAACATCTATATAATAATGCACGATTTTTAAGGTTTGATTAGGGATATAATTCAAAATTTGGATGGAGAAAGAGTAGAATGATTGCCTCCTACTTTTTCTCTCATTTTTTTATTTTAAAATGAAAAAAAGGAGAAAAACCCTTGAACCAAAAGTGGTTTAGCATAATATATTGTATAGATGCATTTGGTTGACAATTTGAAAATATCTTCTGTGAGAATTTATTGAATTGTTGTTCTAAGTTGTATGGTGGATTTGTAAGGTCGGTTAAGGTGCTCTGTAATAGAGGGCCTTAGGTTCATGATTTTTTTTATAAATTTATCCAATTTTTTGAAACTATTTGCAGAAAGATAACAGTTGCCAAACTAATTACTCTTGGGATTCAACAACTAAATTCGTTGTTCCCAACAGCGAGCTTAGTTATTTCATGCTCGCCAATAGAAACGGCAGGCCTAGTTTTATTTTGTGGAAACTCACCGTTCCCGACGCCGAGTGTAATTCAAAATTAGAAATCAAGACTCACTGTTCCCAACAGCAACGTTATTTATACTAGACTCGCTGTTGGGAATGACGAGGTTCTTTGAAATTTCATAGGGAGTGAATTCTCTGTTGAACTTGGTGAACTTTTGAAAAAAGTTCATCGATTTTTTTTTGAAATAAACTCGCCATTGGGAATAACAAGTCTAGTGTAAAACACCTCGCCATTCCCAATGGCGAGTACGAAATAACTAAGCTCGCTGTTGAAAACGGCGAGTTTAGTTGTTGAATCCCTGAGCACAATTAATTTGGTAACTAGTTTCTTTCTGCAAATAATTTTTAAAAAAATGTATAAATAATAAAAAAAAATCTAGGTTCAGTGTGTGGATGAAGTAAGCATAAATAGGAGGACCAAAGTCCAAGAGTGTGTGGATGAAGTAAGCATAAATAGGAGGACTAAAGTCCAAGAGTTTAGTAGAGAGAGAGAGAGAGAGAGAGAGTTGGTGTTGAAATACTTCTTGACCAATTACAAGTAAGGAGTGATTTGTGAAGCAATGAGAGTCAAAATATGGAATTATTTTTTGTACTGACCCACTTTTTTAAAATTTTGACCAATCTGGCCTACTTTCGAAAATATTTATCCAACTGATCCAGTTTGGGACACGTCAGCTTTAACCGTTATTGGAAATAATGACATAGGTTATTTATATGTCATTGTTTTCAATAGCGGTATCTGTTAAAAAGAATTTCGCATGCCACTAGTTGGAGTAACGACATCAGTTAACTTATTCCCAATCGTGTACTCTCTCTGACTTAGAAAAAAATTGCAAGTGTGAAAGGTCTTATAGCTGATACCGTTACCCTGAACAAAGGCATTCACATTATAAATGTAGTTGTTAGAGATATCAACATCAGTTATAATATTCATTGTTTGGGATAATCGATGCCATTGTTCTGAACAACGACAACAGTTCATTTTATTACTTATACTTGGCTAATATATTTCTGTGAACTGTTGTCGCTGTTTCTAAGAACAACAACAGTTATGTCATGCCGTTGTTTGGAAGAACAACTGTGAAGGCAGGGAGTTTAATGAGTCTTATAATTGATGTCGTTATGTCCAACAACGTCATTAGTAATGTGAAGGCCGTTATCGGGGATAACAACATCATTCATAAGTTGTTTCTGATGGAACTGAGATGAATCCCAGGACTACGGATTGGTGTGCGTATCGATCGTTAAAGATAAACAGATTGCTTAATTGTGATCTAACCCTATACAGCGGAAACTAGGGTTCACAAAGTACACCTGCGGTGAGAAGAAGACGACAGCGACCCCAAGATCTTCTGCACGTATTCCTTCCTCGGGTTGGACGTCGTGTGGGCGACGATCTCCCAACCTTTCTCCCTTGGCTGACCTCTCTTTCTCTCCTTACGTGAATCACGAGATTTGAGAAAAAAATCTTATATTTCAGATTGTTAATGACGGCCAGAGAAAATAGAGGATATATATAAGGCTACGGCAGGGACCATGAGGAGAAATTAGGGTTAGGTCTCCTAACGGATCTGGGTATCCCGTGTTCAGCCCGAACACACAACCCAGGCCCATTAACAATAGCTCGGTCCACTAAGGAGCTATTGTTGCACTACCTTCCTAATCCCAAATTATATTTATGGGCTCCTTTTATTATATGCTCGTTCAACTCCCCATGTTAAGATATCGAATGTCCGTTGATCAAATTAAGTTACTGACAACTACATTGATCAACATCTTTTATCCTTAAGTAGTACCACTCAACTTTATTTGTCATGTCGGATATAATCCACCTGCAGGGTTTACATGACAATCCTTATGAGCTCCTTAAGGGGACATCATCAACCCGACGTATCGGGACATGGATTCCTTTTACAATCAACAGCCCATCATACATACAATGCTATTACCCAATTCATAGAGGTTGTTGATCCATAATGAATCTCACTCTTTTATGAGTCAAAGTAATGCACACTGCATATACATGTCTGTTATTATATCTGGATTAAGAGCATAAGCATCCATAATAACAGAGGTATTTGTTCTCTTTTATAGTCAGTACAAAGAGAACAACCTCAAGTGGTCCTGTTCAATACACACAAAGTGTACTAGTGTAAACCTATAGTCAAGATAGACTAATACCAGAATACACTACAACCTTTCCAATGGATTGTCCAAGTCCGTCTAGGTTGTGAACTATTTATATATTCCATAGGAAACTGATAATATGATCTTCTGTGTGTCACCTCACACCATATTATCAACCTTATAGAATATCAGACACTTGCATTAATATTATAATAAACACAATATGCAAACATATGCCCATATGATTCTCATTCAAAAAAAAATAAGGAAATAAAGTTAATACAAAAGTGATGCTTTCAGTATATAACCCTAACAGTTTCAGCACTTGAAATTTTTTCCAAGCCTTACGCCATTTTTTCAAACAACGACATACTAAAAAAAGTTTAAACTGGTGCAGCTTTTTGGAAGAACGACATAGAATTAACCTGTGCCTTTTTTTTTAAGAATGTGTTATGCTGACGTGTCCAAAACTGGATCAGTTAGGTAAATATTTTCAAAAGTGGTTCAGTTTGGTGAATATTTTTAAAAATTGGGTCAGTGGAAAAAATTCCAATATATGTGGGTGTAGTAAGAGCATGCTTGGATCTCAAAAACAAGACAAAAAATCTCACTCAATTTGCCAAATGTAATAAAGAAAAGCAAATCAGCAACCCACACCGATCACTAATGGAACATTTGTCAGCAAAATCTACCTCGAAGTTGTTTGATTGGTTGTAAAATATTTTTAAACTATGAAAATTATTATAGAGAAAAAAATATGTAGAAATAAGTTCTTAGAAAATAGTTTGTTTAGATATAATTTTATTGTAGTATAGGATAGAGAGGAGAGAGAAAAAAATTAATGTAGAAGGTTTGGTGGAATTATACTATTGGATAGAGGAAAAAAAGAGGAGAGAAACAATTTTAAAATAGCTACTGCAGCGCAATAGTAGCTTTCCGCTAAGTTCAGAAGGATTTTTTAAGATTTCTTTTGGTGCTACTGTAGCGCTAGCGTAGTGCGAATCCAAATTCAAGAAAATCTAAACCAATCAAACTGGTGAAAAATGCTTTTTAACTTGATTTTATTTTCTACAGTAATTTTCATGCCAAATAAATACCCTCTTGAAGAGAATAGAAAATGAAGAAAGAGAAGTGAGTGGTTTACATCATTATTAAATTACAACAGTGGGCCCCACAAACTAAATTGGTTTAGCTATTCTTTTTTAATCAATGGTTTTGTACATTTTCTAACAATTCCCTTTCTCCTTTTAATGTCGAGCTAACTCTAATAACTAACCCACTTTCAATAATTATTTAGCTAAACGATCCACTTCCAAAAACATTTAGCCAACTGACCCACTTTCACAAAATATTATATCCAACTAACCCTGCTGATATAATAACCTAAAAAACAAAATTTTCTATATAACCCTACTTTAGAAATTATAAACTATAATATCTCTTATCCTTATAAATGCTGGATATTTCACAGAAAATAAAGAAACTAAAATTAAAAAATCTTTCAAAATTTAAAATTAGATACACTAATAGAAAATTAACAAAAAGAGAGCATATTACTGATAGAGAAATATCAGAATACTTGTTACTAACAAGTAAAATAACTAATAAACTACCTAAGAAAATACAAAAAGAGATAGCGTACAAAGTATTAGATTACAGAAACGAAGAAGTAAGTTGGTATTACCAACACCTACTAGCATACAAAATATTAGGCTAAGTATGGCCAACGAAGCAGTAGGATTAGGTCCAAACATAGGACCACAAATTTATATGATAACATAAAAGAATTGGAAGAAGATTGCAATGGTCATGAGTTGGTAAGATTTATAAGAAAAGATTTAAAAAGCATAAATAAGAACATAAAAGAACTAGGTAGATATATAACTGATGACACATAGAAAGAATTAGGCATAACTGAAGAAGGTATGAAGGAATTAGAAGCTATAACAAAACTTAATATAAATATTTTAGAAATAGAAGATTTAATGGCAAATCCCAATTCAGTGGAAGTTGAGGAAGCCTTAAAAAACCTAGATATAACGAATGAAGAAATAAAAATAGATCAAGATAAAGAAAAGATTATAGAAAAACCTACAAAAATTCAAACTGACATGTACGAAATCTTATGACCACCACCTAACAAAAGACCTTATCAATTTTCATGGAAATGGCAAAACACAAAAAATAATAAATTAGGAAGAGATAAAGAAAATGAAACCCCAAAATATGAACCTACAGAATACTACGAAAAAGGAATAGCAGGAAATGGAGAATGACTAGATCTAGACTGCGTAAAAGACGTAGATAGAACAATAGAAGAATGGGTAAAGGCCTCACTAATAGTAGGATTTAGGCAAAATCTTTCAGGAAATGCATTTGAAAAATTTATAGAAGCCACATTTATATGAGTAGTAGCAAAATGGTGGAATGGACTAAAGGAAGAAGAGCGAAATACTATAAGAAAATCAAGACCAACTGATGATAAAGGAACTGAAGAAACATCAACACAACGAACCTTAGGTCTGAAAGAAATAATTACAAATTACGAAATAGTAATAAGGACAGAATTCAGTGTTTACGATAAAGGAGAAAAACACAATATATACAAAAAAAAATTAAGCAAGATGGAGACTAAGTAACTTAGAAATATGCGACATGTGTTATTTGGACAACTATGCTTGTGAATTCCAAGAATATTTTCAAGATAGTTATTATACAAAAGAAGAACAAACTCCAATCTTGGACTCATTCTTTCTAAAATTACTTGATCCATGGAGTATAAACATATATAGTGCATACATAAGTGAGAAAGTAAAACCAAAAGTAGATACTTTAGGTTAAAGAACACAATTTGTACAAGATTATAGGGATAAAGTATGCCAAAATGCTAGAGCAATAATGAAATACTATAGAACTTATAAACAACAAATTTGTTGTGAGGATGCTAGACCGAATCATTGGGGATGTAATAAAAACTATAATTGTACAAAGAAGAATAATCACAAATTACAAAAATATAAACCAAAATATAGAAAAACTTTTAAGAGATATAAAAAACCATATAAAAAATACTTTAGAAAAATAAATAAAAATAAAAATAGACAATATACGAAAAACCCTAAGAAATGTAATTGTTATATATGTGGAGAGGTAGGACATATATCACCAAATTGCCCTAAAAGAATGAAAAAAGAAAATGTAAAATACGTAGAAGAAATTGAAGAAATGAATAGCATAAATTATGAACCCATAGAATATGAGGAAGAATGGTCAGACCTAAGTGAAGATGAAGAAATAATGGTAATGAAAGAAGATAGTGAAAGTAGTGAAGGTTAAACAAAAAAATGTGAAATAAATATGATGACAGAAATAACAAAAATAGGAGAACCATTGGAAAGAGAAGAAAACAATGAAGAATTAAGGAAAAGAATGTGCTTTGACATACAAAAATACGATAAAATAAGAGCGACCAATTAGATATAAATCCAAAAGAAAATTTTGAACTACCAATATTCAAAAGGAAGAAAAGTACCATCATAATGGCTAGGAATAATGAACAACCTATAGACATTGAACAAGTACAAAGAAAAACCATAATCCGATTAATAACTGAAAGAATAATAAGACAAGAAATGGAAAAAATAAGTAAGAGATCCAGAAAAATATTAAGACACATACATTTAGGAGTTGTACAAATAATAATAAAAGCCTATTTTAAGGAATGAATAAGTACACCCCTCGAAATATACATAATGGATGATAGAATAATATCAAGTACACAAGATACCTTAATAGGAATAGTACAAGGTAACTTAATGTACCAAAAGATAAAATTTACAATAAAACCTAATTTCTCTATAAGCATGGCCAAAGAAAATATAAAGACAATAGTCTAGTCATGTACCACAGATCATCAGGAATAGAAATGATGGAAAAAACCAAAGTTATGAGTATATAAATAAGAAATATTTATGCTTTTACTAGGAAGCATGAAGTAAAAAATAGAAATAGAAATACTTTTAAAATAGAGCCGTTATTCAGCAAAATTATAAGATACAAACCAGCTAGAGAAAACCCTGAAATGACTATACCAAATTATATAGAATTCGACTTTAATAAAGCAAAAGAAATTGCACAAGGAAAAGCACCACAAATAATGTTCGGAAAGAGATCACTATCAATAAGAAACAAACAACAAGCGTTGGAATTAATACCAATAATAAATACATTAGAACACGAGAACAATAACTAATTTAAAATAGAAATAGAATATTATGACAATGGAAAATGGAATAAACAAGTAGCCTTAGTAGATACAGGAGCTACTAATTCACATATTAAACAAACAAATATAAAAACAACTGAATTAATGCCATTAGAAAATCCATATTATTACCTAGACTATACAATAATAAATATCCAATTGTACATAAAATAATGCTGTCACTAAGGATAGATGTTAGAAATGAAATGTTATTACATTTACACGTAGACCCAGAACACCATGTTAATGAAATATTATTAGGATCTGACTTCCTTACATCAGTACAACCTTACTCAATTCAAGAAGAAAAAAATCACAATAACAGTAAACAATGAAACTATAGTAATAAATAGAATATTGGACAAATGGATCCATTAAGAGCAACAAAGAACACATTATACATAGTATCATAATTTGTTTATGAAGGATACAAATCAAGAAACTATCATAGTCTAATAGACATCGTGGCAGGCACTAGCCTATGCCGCGAAAATATACTACTAAAATGAAAACAAGGTGGATATAATAAAAAAGCAATAACTGGATTAACTGGACAAACTATCATACTTGATAAGTATCAACAAAATGTTAATATATACAAATAGGAAATTACATACTAAAAATACCAATAATATTCCAGTTTGATGATATGAATAAAGATGTGCTATTAGAAAATGACTTTTTCCAACAATACTATTCTATAACCATATCACATAAATCAGTTGTATTTACGACACATTGTTGACACCAAGCAATAGCAATTAGAATAATCCAACCTTATTCTAGAACCGACCTACCGCACATCAGAGTTTCTTCAACCCAGCGTGGTGAATATCAATATTTACCAAACAAAACTAGAATACAACAACTTAAAAAATAACCACAAAAGAAATTTTACAAAAACAATTAGAAGATCTGTGCAGAGAAGACCCTTTGGCAAAATGGGACTTAAGTAAACCCACAACACATATAGAGTTAATAGATCATAACAAAATAATAAAAATTAAACCCATAAGGTACACTCCAACAGATCTAGAAGAATTCAAAATACATATAAAAGAATTAATGGAAAATAATTACATAAGAAAATTACAAAGTCCACATTCATCACCAGCATTCATAGTAAGAAAAATTCAGAAGAAAAAAGAGGTAAATCTCGAATGGTAGTAAATTATAAGGAACTAAATAAAAATACTAAGAGATTTGGATATCCACTACCAGATATGTAAATACTACTCAATACAGTAAGGACAAGAAAAATATATTCGAAATTTGATTGTAAATCAGGATTTTATCATGTAAAACTAACAGAAGATTCAAAACAGTTAACAAAATTTAGCACATCTCAAGGATTCTATGAATGGAATGTATTACCATTCGGTTATAAAACCAGTTTAGGAATATTCAAGAATATATGGATAATATATTTTTAAAAATACAACAATTTTATATTAGTATATATAGATGATATTCTAATTGGATCCGAAAATGAGGAACAACATAAAGAGTATCTACTAAAATTCATAGAAACAGTAAAAAATGCATGTATTATACTATCAAAAAAGAAAATGGAATTGTTCAAAACTGATATATAATTCTTAGAAAAAAAATTATCACATGAAGGAATAGAGCTATAACCACTTACAGCAGAAAAAATAAAGACATTTTCTAATGTCCTAAAAGAAAAAAGAGAAGTACAATCTATAATCAAGTTACTAAATCAAATAAAATGTTACATACCAAATTTATCAGTAAAAATAAATTGGTTACAGCAGAAACTAAAAAAGTTTAAAAATAGGAATGGACCCCAGAGGATGAAGAAAAACTTAAAATATTAAAACAACAGACTTCCAAATTAAATAAGCTAAGATTACATTTTAAAGAATGTTCATGGATAATAGAAACGATGCATGTGAAAACAATTGGGGAGCAGTATTAAAATTCATTGAAATAGGAGAAGAAGAGGAAAGACTAGCCAGATATACTAGTGGATCTTTCACACAAACCCAACAAGATTACGACATAAACGAAAAAGAACTACTAGCAATCTTAAAAGCTATAAAAAAGTTTGAATTATTTATAATAAATACAAAATTCACAGTAAGAACAGATAATACGCAAGCAAAGAGTTGGATTAACAAAATAATAGACCATACTAAAGCAAACAAAAGATTGATAAGATGGCAAATGGAGTTAGCACATCACGATTTCTCAATAGAAAACATAAAAGAAAAGAATAACATTTTAGCTGATTTTTTATATCAAGAAATTAACTATTTCATTTGTTGCTGAATGGAAACTAGAGTTCAGCAAATAAAATAGGATGTTATTTGCCTCAAGGGAACCATGAAACAAATAAAAGGAGCATTTAATCAATTACAAGTACAAATATATGGACTCCAAAGTTTGTTCTACCAGCATGTAAGTCACCATGTAACCACCGAAAATATGATGGACAATACTAGCGAGAAAATGAGTGAGATAGACGTACCTACTCATTCCTTCAAAGAAGATGCACTTACATCCTCAAATAAGACTACATACAAGGAGCCACTTCTTACTGAGAAAGTTCCTATCAAAGTATCAAAGAAAATATTATTTTTACAATATATTCAAAAACTATGCCAAGTAACCGAGGTGAACCAGTTCATCAAAACTAGGGGTGGCATCGGTCGGTATCAGTCCTAATATGGACCATCCACCACCGATCCAAAGAAGATCGATTTTTTAATTTTCTCATCCGCAATCAATCCGAACCTTAATTGGATCGGTTTCCATCCAAGCCGATTAAGCTCGGTTTGGATTGGATTGGATGGTTGGTTTGGCGTGCTACTTTTCACCTTCAACATTATTCATAATTTTGTTGAAATTTAAAAGATCAACTTCAATCAAACTTAGGAAACAACCTGCTATTTGTTATTCAGAAATGAATTTAAAATGAAGATTCATAAAACCACAAGTTGTTAATGAATTTTGCACTAATTGTTTGAGATGAGGACGTTTAAATGAGTGAGATAAACTACTTTTTCACTTGCATACTTCTGTAATCTTAGTTTATTATCATAAAAGAAATATCAATAACCATAGCTAATTGAATTTCAGGTGCAATAAAAAAAGATTTAAAAAATAATTTTTGCTTGACTTGATTAAAGTAACTACTAAATGTTACATCAACTTTATGATTCTATTAAGTTGGGTCACACTGTAAATCAAGCATTTCTCAACAACATAACACATAGGATTATGGAGAATCAAAATATAGGTAGAACAACTGCTCAGTTTATATTAAAGAAATTAAAAAAGACTGTTTGTATCTCAAGGAAAATGAGAAATGACTATTTGCATATTCAAGAAATAAAAGGAGAACTATAATTTTTATAGACTTATGCATAGAGGTATGGTCAGTTCGGTTTCATCGGTTATTTGAAAGCCTCATCCAACAACCGAACCGGTCCAATTGGTTATTGAAGATCAAGAACCGGTCTAATCCAAACCCTCAATTGGTTCGGTTAAAAACCGGTCGGTTCGGATTGGATTGGTTCAGATTGGTCGGTTCGGATAATAGTTGTCCACCCCTAATCAAAACTATATCACAACAACATATGAACAAGGCCATCATCCTACCAGGAGCTAATCCAAGAACAACCAGGGCATTGTTCGAAAGAAAACTTATTTATTGCATCTATCCGTCCGGAGAATGTGAGGAACTGATCCACTTACCAAGAGAAATTTACAAAGCAACCAAGAGTTATTTTGGCCTCACAAAGGCCTAAAAAATATATGTCAGAATGTATTCAAGTGATCTATGGAGCATCAAATATCTTGAAGACAATGAAGAGCTTCCAGCAGAACACGTTATGAAAATAGGGATAACCACCCAAGTGATCTATGGAGCATCAAATATTGTACCATATAAAACTGAGGAATTTGAGAAATTAATCCCAGAGAGAAGGGCAATGGGCTTCAGGAACATGTATTGTGAGTTAAAAGAAATAAAACTAAGAGACAACAACATATGGATCTATGACAACCCAGATCCAGAAAAATAATAATGTATAGTATAGCAAAAATAAAACAGCCACAAGATAAGCATAAGCTATTTGACAGCTGGTACCAGATACTATCTACAGAAGTAATGGCAATAACATAAGAGACAGCTGGATACTACTGTAGCTTGATGAAGAAAGAACATCAACACAAATGTGGAGCTTGTGAAGATGTCAGCCAGTCGGAATCCTTTTTTCTAAAGTAGTCCACAAGGCAATTATTAAAGACTGATGTAAGCAGCAATTATTTGACATATGATGTAAGCAATGACGTATGTAAACTTGTTGTAAGCTGATCCCTATAAATAGGTAGGCTGAGTAAGGTAGAAGGCAGACCATGTAGGAGGAAAGAAATTCTATATAAGTTTGTAAGAAAAGTTTAGTCTGCAAGGAGATTGTGAGAAATAAAATTATCCTTCTATGAGTTCTTCTACAAGATCTTTTACTAAATAAGGTATGAAAAACTAATTTTTCTTACGTAGGGAGAGTTTTGTAAGGCTCTGCCTGAAGGGTCTTGCAAAAAGACCAATTTGTAACTTTTTATAGTTAGACTATACACCTAGTAGCAGGAAACGAGCTAGGTTGTGGTTGCCTTATTGAAGTGCTACTAGTTGTTCCAGACGTATCTCTCGGATGAAGTTCTCGTGAGAGCATAGTAATCTTGAGATGGGAGGAACATAAAAGGAGCACTGAAATCGGGGTACATACCGGAGGTATTTTATCCACTGGTAGTAACTGGTACAGAGTAGCTCGAAGAGGTTTAACTAGGTCGGAAGCATGATGGGCTGTTTTGTTTTAATTTTTAGGGTATCCTTAGAAATCTCTCTCTACTCCTGATTTTATGATTATTGTTGCTAAATAGAACTAATAATTAATAATAATAGTTTCTGTATTGCCTCAGAAATGTTTGAATTCATGATTAATTATCAAGGAAGCAATAAAATGCTAGTTTTTGAAGTTTATTTTCCTCATAGAGTAACAAGCATAAATGATTATTATGAATTCAAATTATTCTTCTTTAGTGTACAACGAGTAATAATTATAATAATAAATCAAATAAATCCTGGAGAGACTAGGAATATAAATGTCGAAATAATTGATGATTTAACTTTTTATGAAAGATCTTTATTATTTTATTAAAATGGTGTATTTAGCAGTTATATCTGGAGCCCTACAACAGCATATAGAAAGTTTCTAGAAGAAAATGAACATATTGAAGAAGGAAATAAACATACGGAAGAACTCGAAGAATCACCATATGATATTAATAGTGAAATATTTGAGACAGAATCAGAATCTATGGGAGTTCTTGAAGACATGTTTGATTACTTTTTTGAGATAGACAATATAGATTATTTCGAAGAATATTATTTTACAGAAAACTATTATCTTTGAAACTTTTTGATCCTTTAATGTTTTAATATTTTTTGATACTCTCTTTAATTCTATTTTTCAGGAGATTTCACGCTTCGCACCCTAGTTGGTATCATAGCCTTGTTCAGAGTAAGTAAATCTTACTTATTTTTTACAATTTTTCTAGATTAAAACACCAATTTATAACCCATGGAATAAGAAACTAAATATTTAATCTAAAAAGTAGAAATTATCTTAAAACCCAAAAACTTTTAGAATTTAATAAAAGGTCACACATCCTATAGAAAGTATTATAGGAAGTATACTATAGAAATTTAATTAGCAACTAGGTCATTTCGCTAAATAGTTTTCAAACTAGGTCATTTCGTCAAATATTCTCAAAAAGTGGGTCATTTCGCCAATTAGCTCTTTAATGTCCAAATACAATATTCTCAGAAGATTGAAGATACTATAGTGCACTGATTCTAGGGTTGGCATTTGGGCTCACCGGGCCAGGCCGGGCCCAAACCCACCGGGTTTGCCCGGTGAGGGGGTAAGCTCGCGCCAAGTTGTGTCAAGTCCCGGTCCGGGCTGGGCGGGGTTGGGAAATCGAAAGGGTGACTCGGTCGACCCGCGAACCTGTTCGGGTTGAACCCGATTCTAGTTGGAGATGTGGGTTGGCCAGGGTTTGCGGTATTTTAAAATTTTTTAACTAAAAAAAATGTACAACAAGTATAAGAGTGAAACAAAATTGTATATATTATTCATTTTAACTTCTAATAAGTTTTTACAACATTTTTTACATAGAAATACATGTAATAAAAATACAAAAAATTATACGAATTTATTGAATTACATGTTTAAGAGAATAATCTAGAGTTCGAGATAGTTTAAAGTTAGATTGATGCGAGGGAATTGGACTAATGTCGGGCACCTCTACTTAACCTAAACCAAGGATCTCATCGCCCTAAATTCCTTAATCAGCTTGTTGATTTTCAGGCGAGTTGCTTCAATTTGTTGAATCTTCAGCTGCTTTTCCATGAGTCCCGTATGCAGCTTTCATTCAATCTTCGGTGCACATGAGCACGTCCAACGAATCCGGCTTCAAACGATTCCTGTAATCGGTTATAGCCCTGCCACTTGTAGAAAACACATTTTCTGAAGCAACTGTAGACACAGGAGGGGTTAATAAATCTCTAGCTATATGTAAAAGAATTGGAAAAATATTTCATATTATTTCCACCATTGTTAAACTTCAATCTTAGAACTAAAACTCTTACTATCCTGTTTAATACATTAGGTGCGTTAGTCCTACGTTTTTTAAGATTGAATTTGATCAAGTAAATTAGCAGTGGCATCTTCTAATTTACTCTTACCCTTACATCTAGAAGAAGAAGAAGTTACTATACTAGTTTGACGTGTTGTAATACTAGATGCATACATTCTATCTTAAAAATCATACAAGTTATTCAATGTCAACTCAAATATAGCTAAATATTCATTACAATCATATTCAGATTCATCTCCAAGTAAAGTAAAAAATATTTCAATCAAACTCCTCGTACTCGCTAATTTGATACGAGGATCCATAACAATAGTAATACAATACAATATAGGAGGAGGATTAAACAAAAATTTAGTATAAGCGGGAATGACAAAATGGCTAATGAATTGGTCTGAAATCATGTCTTGAAAAATTTGCATCATAGTAATTATTGAAATAAAGATACTACTAGAAGTACATTCATAAGATTTTGAAAACTTCACAGTTGTAGTTTTAATAGGTTCCAAAAATCTGAAGAAAGATTCGACAAAATGCCAAGATAGGGGAGTCATTTAAAAAAGTTTCATGTTTTTTTTGCAATACAAAAGTCATTTATAGTTGCTTTGTATTGTCTAACAATATTTAATAAATCGAAAGTAGAGTTTCATCGGTGTTTAATATCTCGAGAAAATTATCTGAAATATACTCTCTTAAGATTACACCATTCTTTAAAATATTTAAACATAGTTCCACTTAAAGTGAGGAAATGTACACAATTTCTAATTGCATTCACATATGGATCGGCTACTTTCAAAGCATCTTATACACATAAATTTAAAATATGACATGCACATCTAACATGGAAAAATAATAGTAGAATGACTCTAGAATAAGATGTAGTCGATGGAGTTTGTAGTAGATGTAGTCATAGAAAGAGAGCTAGAGCACTTCTTTGTTGAGAGAGTTTGTAGTAGACGTAGTTGAGCCGATACGAATTTAATACGATCGAACTTATTCACTTTTTTGTTGCTTCTTTGTTGAAGTAGATTGAAAGTAGTTGTAGTTATAGAGAGAGCAAGAGAGTTGATAGATGGAGGTGTGAAAAAATTTGAGTGCAATTATAGAATTTTATAGCCATTCCCCCCCCCCCCCCCCCCCCCCCCCCCCCCCCACCCCCACACACACACACACACACAAAATAAAAAAAATAGCAGCTTGGTACCAAAAAAAAAACGATCGACTCGTTTGGGTCAAACGGGTCTGAACCTGCGGGTTGGCAGATCGGGTTTGTACCGGTTTGGATCAAGTTGCAGGTTTTTGGGCCGGGTTGAGCTGGTTGGTTTTAGATTTTTGGAGACTCGGTTCAACCCAAACCCAAACCCAAACTCAAACCCAAATAAGGGTTTGACCCGAACCCAAACCCAAATCCAAACCCAAACCCGAACCTGGTAAACGCGGATCAGGTCGAATCGGGCAGGTCACATCGGATCGCGGGTTAACCCGATCCGGATGCCATCCCTAACTGACTCCCACCCAAAACAAATAGCTTCATATTGTCCATTTACTTCCAAAGACCACCTAAACACCATTATGTTGTAACACCACGTGAGGAGTGATAAAGTGTCATGGATTTATCCAAAGAATGATAAGCGTCTAGAGCACTTTTTGAATCGCGCAGCTTTCTCAAGGCTACTATCTTTGATGATCCGGACATAAGGCGGCCAACCAATGAGGATAATGCCATCGTTTTTACCAAGGATGCTATACTTTCTGCTTTGATGTGCGCTCCACTGTCGTTCTATTCATGGATAGTGTTTTTCACTGGGTTGGGAACAAGTTGTTCTACGATAAACGCGACTGGGTCCAAGTTGGATTTTTTTTCAGTTAACGAGATGATGCTGTAAATCACCCTAGGGGGTGAATATGGTGATTGTGCGGAAATTAAAAACTTGAATTAAATGCGTAAAGTAAAGACAAAGAGTTAGGAAAAGCAAACGAAGTATGCAGGTAAGACACATCGATATAACGTCGTTCGACCCCTAGGTTTACGTCCACACCATCTACTTGTAGCAATTTTTCGCCATAAGCATTTCACTATACTTTAAACCCTTGAACAATGATTTTCGGAATCCATACACAGAGACCTATTTCACCCAGAGAGCTTCTACAAACAAGTCCCGCAAAAACTCATCGAAGTGGAAGAAAAGAAAAACTCTCAAGATCTAAAACGATCTCGACTAAAGAAAACAATAAAAGCTCTCACACTCGGATCGTTGATTGAATGATTAGTTCAGAAGAATTATAAAAGCAAAGGATGAAGAATACTCAGTGAATTTTCCTCTATTTATAGAGCGCGGAAATGTATCTTTCCAAAAAAGAAAAGATTATTTTCGAAAAAGTCAAGTCTGCATGTTTACGGTCGACCGCATAGGTGAGGAATCGACCGTTCATCTTTCAACTCGAAAGTCGAGCGATGACCGGTCGACTAACTGTGATGAGCGTTATTCTTTTCTACTGTGATGACCAGTGGACTGTTGTGATGGTCGACCGACAGTTTATACGGTCGACCGTTATCGTGCAGTTTCGACTTATATTTAGCGAATCTACTTTTATTCATTCCAAAAATTAATCAATTAACCAATGACCTTTACATAGCATTTTCTCACAAAAACAGAAATGAATAATTGATTTTTTGCTTGCATCCTTGATAATTTGAAGCACATGTGTCTTGTGTTGCAATATTACAATCTTTTCGATTCATTCATCTTTTGTTTGGATTCAAATCATTTTGGATCTTTATTTCGATTTTCCTTTTAGTGTATTTCCTGTAAATCTTAACTGAAAATATTAGTTGTACATGGTACGTTTTGTGCACACCAAACTTAGGGTCAACAATCTCTCTCTTTTGGTATGAACAAAACATACCTTAGAATTTTAAGTTTAAAATAAATCAAATTCAAATTCTGCCCCTTAATCCAATACTCCCCCTAAATTCATGCATGTACAAATTTAAATGAGTGTGTTCATGATATATATAAAATTGATACGTCTCACCCACTTGAAAACATGCACACAGAAAATCAAGAACACACAAATTTAGAGGAAAAGATAGATAAATTAAATTCTTAGCTCTAAGATTTTCTCCCCCTTTTTGGAACACACCAAGAGGGGACAAAAGTTTCTCTCGTAAAAAAAAACCAGAATAGGGACCGGTAAACTGTGCGGTCGACTGGTCGAAAATCCCAACAGAACATGTCGATCATAAATAGCACAGGGAGAGGCGCGGTTGACTGCGCGGTCGACCGTAAATAGCACAAGGAGAGGCGCGGTTGACCGTACACCCTTACAGAGTGACAGTCGACCGTTCAGGCAACCGAACAACATGATAGATAAGTACAAGATATGCATGTTAACATGATCATCATTTCAAGCTACTACATTCAATTTCATACTAAAGATGTTACAAAATCAATTTCGAAAGATAGACTATATTTAAGCTACCACAAGAAACAACATAAAATGCAACATCATTGAAACTATTCCTCATCATCGTCGCCATCATCGTCTTCATTGTCATCTTTGTCACTCTCATCAGACTTCTCTCCGTCGGAAGGAGGGGGAAGAAGTTCCCAGTCCTCTTTGTTTTGCATGAATTCGATGATGTTGACATAGTAGTTGTATGCTTGCCTTTCACAGGAGGCGAATTGAGCACGAGTCATAAAAGTAGATGAAGTGGATGGAGGAGTAGCATTCTTGCGACGAGAAGAGGAGGAAGGTGCTTGTTGGGCTTGGTCATCTTGGCAAAATTGTTGAGCTTGATGGCGGCGTGCACGTTGTGTGAACGGAACATCAGTACCCATTTGTTGGAGAAGGATTGATATGAGATTTTTACTAAGAAGAATGTTTCCAACATCAATGTGGGAGTCAATGACAAGATTATAGATAAGAGAACTAAATGGAAGACCACGGTTATAAGTGGTGGCGAAATGCACTGTGCGAATGATGAATGTAGCAAAGTCAAATTTATATTCGCATAAAGAAGAAAAATTATAAAGGATTGATCCACCCAAATTTTGGTCTTATCATTCTTTTTAGGCCAAATGTTGGCATTGACAATTTTATTTAAGACGAGCAACATCAATAAATTTGTGGGAGTGGGATGGGGGACATGAAGAAATTCAGATTTAACGATCATAGATTTAACAGTAGACTTGTTATGGCTTGGTTTGTAATCAAGCGTGTTGAAGTCAAGATGATAGGTGTCGAATTCATCTTCGGGCAGCGCATATCATGTGCGAAGATAGTCGAGAGTAATTTTAACCCATTTGCCACGAATAATTGATGATAGTGTAAGATCATTATCTTGGATACCCTCCAGATTAGTGTAAAATTGACGAGTTAACAATTCAGAGTGGGTGCTTGGTGTAGTGAGAAAATTTTCCCACCCAAAATCACGAATAATCCTAACCATTGAATTGAATTGACCACCCAAGATTTCTAGATTTATCTCTCTGTTTGCAACAACCGGAGCAGAAGAAAGTGATGAAAATAAAAGATCTGCACAATTTGTATTTTTAAGTGTGATTCCATCTCCAATGATAGATTTAGAGGCAACGAATTTCTTACCCTTAGATCTGTGAGAAGGGGAAGGACCATGAGAAGCCATGAAAGAGAGTGAGACAACACCTAAAATTGAAGAAGAAACTGCAAAAGAATTTCAAAATTTTTGATGGGTTTGGGAGAAAAGGAGTTAGGGTTTTCGTGGAGGTTGGAGAAAAAGAAAGGAGGGTATTTATATTAGAATTGCGGTCTCCACATGTCATAAAAGGAATGAAATGACTTGAGATCTGATCAGCCGATAGGATCGGTCGACTGGTTTAAGGAAACAGTCGACCGCAACATAGAAGAAGAGGAATTAACTGTAACGAATCTGGCAGAGGGCAAGATGGTCGACCGTTCGGTCAACTGGTATGCTTTCGACCAAACAAATATTTGTAAAGGAAATTACTAGAGTATGGGATGGTCGACCGGTCGGTCGACCGAACCGCTTATGAGGGAACAGTCGACCGATCAACTGATTGTCATAGAAAATCATGCACGAAGTACATAAAAGAAATTTCAATGTTATTGAATTCACCTTTTAAAACATGAAAACACTTTTCTTCTAATGGTATTGGAAGTATATCAACTAATTTGTAAATTCATTAAAATGTAATCGAGAACAACATCTTCCCTTTAAAAATGATCGTAGATGAAGTTGCAACATATCTTTATTGATTTTGTGCAACAAAAATTATTTGTAGTGTAGTAGTTTTATCACATGTTACTACTGAGACATTTATAAATAATATTCACTGAGGTAAACAAAATTAACAAGATGCATGCTTTTCATAGATGGATGAACAATGCTTTAGATTTCTTACTTAAGGTATGTCATTCATAAAGTAAAAGTAAATCAAAATTTGTTTACCATTTAGATTTTACCCAGTCTTGTACTCATCAGAAGAACTAATATCCTTCTCTTTTTTTCCTTGATAGAGATGCAAATTATGTTGTTGTAACTAGTTGTGAGTTTCGAGCATCTACCATCAAGGTGCCTATGATCTTTTAAGTTGAAGGCGTTGATGCACCTACATGAAAGTTAGTAGGTGTCCAAGTAGATGTTGTTTCTGCATTTGCATTCTTCTTTATCCAAACGAAGTTAGTATTCATTTTTAATGGACAGTTATAAAATATATGTCCTAATTTACAGCAATAGTGACATGTAATACGATTATGCCGTGGGTCATGCACATATGCATAATTATGAGTTGGTTTGTAGCTATTTTGGGGGCTATGCATATGTGTATGACAAGATTGTTTGGAATTTTGACGTTTTGTTGGCTTATTGTAACAAAGTCCTCGATTATCATTATTTGACCTTGAATTCTTTGCAATAAGATATCTGGGCCCTTCATATTTTCAACTAATTTTTCGAGCTCAATTATTCTATTACAAAGCCTTTTTCTAGTTTTCTCATCATCTTTGGTATTCCAACGAAGGGTGTCTAGAGTAGCATCAAGTATTCTATTATGTTCGAGTGCTTCCTTACAACCTTCCACTACCTCATCAAATTTTCTTTTGCATTTATTTAGATCGTCGGTAAGTTTAGCAATATGAGCAGATTTCACATGAATTTTCTTTAGGTTTTCATTATGTATTGTCAGAGATTTTTGAATTTATAGTTTTAAGCCTTCATTTTCTTCTATTAACACATCATAATCTTTCCTAAATGACTCAATTTTTTCAATAATCAAGGAGTTTTTATTTTTAAATTTTAGATTTTTAGCAATGCAAGAGTCATGTGATTCATTAGACATCTACTTATATTGTCTCAACTCACGACTTAATTTTTTAGCATAATCTTTTAAGCTATTACACATGTCAACTAAATCATCATAGGTGGGTTCTTCAATTACCTCTTCTTGAAGTGGTGATTGCACCTCACCATCTCCAAGAGCCATGAATCCACAATTGTTGTATTCTTGCTTTTCACCATTGAAGTCTGAATCTAGCCATATTGCCTTCAATGCCTTCTTTCTGTAACCTGAGTTAGAGTGATGATAGTCTTTACTCCTATCCTGTGAGAAAGGACAGTTTGCACGAATGTGTCTGTGCTTCTTGCATTTGTAACATACGTCATCTTTGTCATTTTCTCTTCTTCCTTGAGACCTGTTATATTTTTTGTGTTTGAGATACTTATGGAATTATTTGCTAAACAATGCGATATCTTCATATGATTCTTCATGATCTGATTCTGATTTCGATGTTCGTGAAGTTTCTGCTTTCAAGGCAATGGTCTTTTCTTCAGACTTGGGTTCAATCCCAATGTTCTGCCGATATGTCTTTTTTTCAGTCATCACCATTTCATATGTATTCAATTTTCCTTGAAAAGTGTAGCAGTCGAACCCTTTCTCCTCAAGCGTCTCCCTCATTGTGGTACCTTTTACATCCCATTCAGGCGTGAGACAGCTTATGAGTTTTCCGACCTTTCGCTCATCATCTAATCCCTTACCTGAGCTCTCAAGCTTATGTGCGATAATGTCAAAACGGGTAAGTATTTGGTCTACATTCTCTCCTGGAAACATACGAAAAACAATAAACTTATAAAAACATAAATTTACTTTTGCCTTTACCTAAGATGTGGTTCCTTCATTCCGTTTTTGCATGTTGTTCCAGATTTCATATGCCGTTTTGCAGTTCGCCCACATCGCATAAGCTCTTCATTATTTAGACCTGCATAGAGTGCTGTCATAGCCTTAGAGTTTGCAGTTTTCAATGCTAGTTCATCTTTTGTGAAAGCTCTCTTTCCATCGCTGACAGGAATATTTGTTTTGTTCACACAAATGCTCTATACTTCTTTTCCAAGCATCTGTAAAAAATGAGACATACGAACTTTCCAAACATCATAGCATTTTTCATCAAAATAAGGTGAACGTGTTAGACTTGTCCCATTGGAGATAAATGGCTCCAATGAGTACAAGTTTTCGGGAGGAGGAATTTCGGCCATTGGACCTTTTGCTCGAGCTTTAAGCTCTTAATGAGCACCTCGCTCTGATACCACTGTAAATCACTCTAGGGGGGGTGAATAGGGTGATTGTATGGAAATTAAAAACTTGAATTAATGCGTAAAGTAAAGAAAAAGAGTTAGAGAAAGCAAACAAAGTAAGCATGCAAGACATAACGATATAACGTGGTTCGACCCTCAGGTCTACGTCCACACCACCTACATGTAATTATTCTCCGCCGCAAACGTTCCACTATACTTTAAACCCTTGTACAATGATTCTCGAAATTCGGGCCGAGAGACCTAGTACACTTGCAGGGTTTCTACAAACAAGTCTCGCAAAAACTCACCGAAGTAGAAGAAAAGAAACTCTCAAGATCTAAAACGATCTCGACTAAAGAAAACAATAAAAGCTCTCACACTCGGATCGTTGATTGAATGATTAGTTTAGAATAATTATAATAGCAAGGGATGAAGAATACTCAGTGAATTTGCCTCTATTTATAGAGTGAGAAAATGTATCTTTCCGAAAAAGAACAGATATTTTGGAAAAAGTCAAGTCTGTATGTTTACAGTTGACCGCATAGGTGAGCAATTGACCGTTCATCTTTCAACTCAAAATTCGAGCGATGACCGGTAGACTGACTCGTCTTATCTACTGTGATGAGCGGTCGACTGTTGTGACAGTCGATCGACAGTTTGTACGGTCGACTGCTATCGTGCAGTTTCGACTTATATTAGCGAATCTACTTTATATTTATTCCAAAATTTAATCAATCAACCACGAACTTTACATAGCATTTTCTCACAAAAACAGAAATGAATAATTAATTTTTGCTTGCTTCCTTGAGGATTTGAAGCACATGTTTCTTGTGTTGCAATCTTCCTTGAGTTTCACAATCTTTTCGATTCATGCCTCTTTTGTTTGGATTCAAATCATTTTGGATCTTTATTTTTATTTTCCTTTTTCTGTATTTCCTGCAAATCTTAACTGAAAATATTAGTTGTATATGATACATTTTGTGCACACCAAACTTATGGTAAACAGAGGCTCATGAGTTCGGTGGCTTACCATCATCTGAGATGGAAGTTTGATGATGGTATATACTGCATGCGATGCTGCGAATGGATAGAGATCATTTTGTACACTGAATGCCCTTAGTAAGTTTGATCCGAGATGTACTAACATTGATTGGAGGCAGAAGCTTGAAAACCAAAAGGAGGGGCTGTGCTTGCGACTGAGCTTAAGAATAACACAAATAAGCTTGTGAAATGGACTGCTTAGGCTTTGCTTGCTTCTACCGATATGATGAAGTTGGGTTATGTTTCGAGGGTTCAACTTAGGTGTAACCCCTGTTTTTGCAAATACATATTTTCTTTATTTAAATTTTTGTAAATTAGTTTTCCGCTTTCAACTTATTTTTGTTAAAATATATTGTTAAATCTACTATTAAAGTCTATTTTTAATCAATGATTTTATTTGTGACTATTTTCAAATGAATTTATATTATAATACAAATCCTATTATTTGTGTTATTATCATCATCATCATCATCATCATCATCATCATCATCATCATCATCATCATCATTATTATTATTATTATTATTACTATTATTGTTTCTGCTATTATTATTATTATTGTTATTACCTTTTGATTTTATATTAATAATCCTATTTTTATTTTATATATTTTTCTACCTCTTATTGGTTTTAAAACCCATTTCAACCCAATACCCGTTTACCCTATAACCCAATAACTACCTAAACCTAATTCCCAGATATATTTATACCCCTTCCCTGTTATATTCCCCTAAACCCCTCAGCCGCCTACCTCCTCTTCACCCATCTGCCTTTTTGTCTTCCTCTTTTCCCCATCCTCCTGCCTATACCCTGTGTGCACCCATCGTCCCCGACCTCTCTTTCTCTTACCCCTGTGCTCCCGGTGCCCCTGCGCCGCTCAGCCTCCCCCTCTTCCTCCTATCGCGCCACCCTCATCCTGTCAGCCAAGCAGCGGTGCCATGCAGACGATGCCCTGAGCTCCCCTGCCACTGCTCCATGACAGCACCAGGCTGTCGCCCCTGCTCTCCCTCTTCGTCGCTGGCAGCAACAACAACAGCGGCAGTAACCCTAGGCCGCTGTCTGCCGTCGTTTCCCCCGGCCTTCTCTCACTTAAGTGCGTGAGTTTTGTGCATGGTTGTGTGTTTATGGATCGTGATTGTGTTCGTGGGTTCGTTGTTCGTTGAGTTTGTTGCTGTAACGCCCCGAATCCCAAATACACTGAATTCGAGATGTTCTACAGGATCTTTCCGCTTCTTTTAGTACAATTTTACAAGGAAATTTAAACTTTTCACTTTACATCAGAGTTTACATCAATATTACATTTTACATTGCACAGCGGAAGTAAAATTTACAACAATGAAATGAATATACAACGACATTGAGTAATCTTTAAGCAATTGTTCCTCTTTAATCTTTATCAAGCCATTTACCTGCATATAAGACTGTGGGTACGTCAGATTATTCAACCGATGATCATTATACACGGCCATCCTCTCTATGCCGGAAATTGTATAACTTAATTTTTCATATTTATCAAACACAAACTTGTCACATTTCAAACTAAAGGGACTACCCTATTGATGTCGTGTTGTGATTGTGCACTTAGTCCTTAATGCAGTTATTTATATTACATGACACTAATGCGCACTTGTTTGGATTCTATGCATCCCATACTACATAGGTCCGAGGGCAAGCCTCTTAATCGTTCTTCATCTTTGTAGGGTTCAATCCCTCGTCATGACTTAATCTACTACTGTAACTACGGTAAGTATCCTAGATGTTTTCTGACCTACGAACTCATGTCTAGGCACTCTGGAGGGAATCCCATCGCTGACATGACTCAACATGCAGACATCCTGTGGTAATTCAGCTCTCACCATAGACATGACACCACCCGTAGTCTTCAAACATCCCACGAGCATCGCCACCGGGACGGTACTCTGGAGCAGCATCCTCACCCAGACTCATCATGGGAATTCCTGGGATACGCTCTCGCCGCTATCCAATGGCTCTCATACTCAATGTTTTTCTCTTACTTTCATCACGTCTCCACTATGTACTAATCCTTAGTTTTTATTAGAATCATGAACAAAAATCGAAGCTCTAGAGTTAGCCTCTCCACTAAACCGGACTTATTCATTCATTTCAACATGACCAACCTTGGTCTTTCTTTTCAAATTCATTTCAATTTTTTTTCAATTGCCGGGGGAGACTTAGCTACTCTTTCATTTCAATTCCAGTTCACAATTACTAAAATAATCTGAGCACTTCTAGCTCATGAGCTCATTTCATAATCTCAGCAGATTTTCTTTTTCATGTCATAGCTTTCATATTCATTTAATTCCCACAATTCAAAATAAAAGATTCACTTCATGTAAATCCATGCAAAGGCAAATAGAGTTCACCAATATCGTCCATAAGATTCCCAATCTTTACCACAACAAGATTACAAGATTTCTGATATACCAAAGGCACTCTGGACAGTCGACTTGGAGCTCCTCCAGTCGACTTATCCAGTCAAAATACAGTTCATCAATAACACACGGAAAAGTCGACTGCTGCACATGGCCAGTCGGCTGTTCCGCAGTTTTCCACGTCTAAAATGTCATTCACTTAACAGTCGACTGTCATTCAAATCAGTCGTCTGTACTGGGTGATTCAACTATACGCTATTCATGCTCAGTACAGTCGACTGCTACAAGCATTCGGTCGACTGAACAGGTTAAATTTCAATTAAGGAATCATCTTTCCTTCCGTTCTTCAATTACATTATATTCGTGCCAACATAACATGTAATTTCTTATCTGTTTACTAACATCATAACGTGGTTTCAATTAAATGTAAATTTCACATAACTAGTGTTTCTTTTCACAAAAGAAATGCTAAGCATGCACGTTCATTTACTCATCATTTACTTGCAGAGATGAATACTAATCTCAACTTAACACACTAGAACATCACATTAAAATACATCGTTTCATGGAGCTCTGGACTGTACATACTTCATTTCAATAAGCCAGTCGACTGTTCACATTACCAGTCGACTGTAGGTGTTATTTCCAGTTCTCTAATTATCACTAGTTCTTTTTCATCCATTCATATTTTCTAAATTATATACCGCATGGAGGATATTGATTTAGAAATCGTTCTATCACTTCAGTTTGCATACACATACATAATTAATCTTTAGTCTTAATAAGGATTCTAATTTAGAAGTCATGAGAAACACCCACCTCGTACCGGTCGACTTGTCCATTTGACAGTCGACTGTATAGGCCATTTTCAGTCTTTTTACAATGTCATTACTAATAGAACACATACAATTGCACATCCATATATCGATCGAATCAATAGGTCATTTTCCAATTAAATGTGTACTCTTATTAATCATTTTCATGCTTCGTTCATTCAATTCAATCTAGCATGCATTCCTAATTAGAAACATGGAAAATTTACCCACAACTCAAATTTAATAATAAAACCACATTCAAGTTATTCATTAACATTCCAATCAATTCATAGACTAACTTTTCAATTAAAATGTTTTCTTATTGATATTTTTTTCATGCATCATTACTCAATATATTACTAGCATAATTCCTAATTAGAAATAAGGAAAATTAACCCACCTTGTTGAAGAAAGTATAACTAGTGATCTCTAGACGAATGTCCTTGCAACGAAATGTCTCTCCTCCTTGTACAAGCGCGCACACGCCTCCAAGCCACCAAAACCGAAAGCTTCTCTCCTTGAATAGCCGGCCTTCTTCTTCTTGATGAATGCAAGCACAAAATCTCACACACACTCAATCTTTTAACTCACAAAATGATACTAGATAATGCAACTTAGACTATAGGTTTGGAAAGATTAATAGGCACAAGGATAACTAGCCATGGGAGGGGGTATTTATACTAAAAGTTAAAGGAAATGGAGGGCTAGGATCATTTGGTTGGTTGTAAGATGGAGGGCTAGGATGAGAGTAGGAGTTGCAATAACTACCCACATCCAAATAACTACCACACCATGATCACCACTCAAATTTTGAGTTCCCTCCAAACAGATCACAACTGGCCATGAAGAAAAGTGCATCTTGCACGTGTACGTGTAGTGCACGTGCATGCAACTAGGCCCAAAATTGTGCATTTAATTTTGTATAAAAATAAAATAGTATTTAAATTCTACATGACAAGTTGTGTAAAAATAGATTAATCAATGGGCTTTAGTTTTGGGCCAAAAATAATTATTTTAAAATAAAAAGAATGAATTACATTTTGGGCATTAAGAAAAAGGGCTTTTTATCTAATTAAAATAGGGCTTTTGTTCAAAATAATTAAAAGCACAAATTGAAATATCTTTACTCATCTCGATGAAAATATTAACCAAAATATTGCACGTGCACACTACGTGCAAAAAAAATAAATAATTTTTCATTAATTGAAAAATCAGGGTAATACATTTGCCCGGGAATCTGTTTCCGTTATTCTTGCTTTTGTGTCGTTCCCGTCATCGTCTATAAGGTAAGTAACTTGTATTATTTTCTTTGTGTAATATAAATACTAAATACCTCTTGTAGTGTAGTTGGATTCTACAGAAAATTTTTGTGTGAAATCCCATGTTTGATCTTGTCTTTATTGTGTTGACCCGCCGTAGTTGCCTCATTACACACTTGACATGAAATAACTTAGGAATAACCACTTCTTGTTGTATACATGCATGTTGTTCATGACTTGTTGTGTGATCTCGTATGCTTAATGTGTTGATAGTAGTGTTGTAGATTTGTAAAACAACCTATACCATGTTGCTTGGACATCTAGTATACCATATTTCATTTTTGGTTATGATTTGAACGTGTTTCATATGATCTATGTCGATTTTATGCATAAAGAAGATTCAGTTTTTGTTGTACCCCGTTTTTGTTCAGTAATTTAGACTCTATTAAGGTTAGTATATGAAAATTATTTGTGAATATAAATTATAGAGAATTCTGTCTACTTTCCAGATTTTCTGACAGATCTCAGTTTCGATTTGTGAGTGACGAGTTATGACTATTTTACTACATATGTGTTTAAAATTCTAGATCCAGTTTTACATGAATTATGTATAATAATCTATTTTTCTAATGATGTTAAAGATAATGTTTTGATCCAATATTTTGCTGAGTACTACTAGACTTGATTCTGATTAACCCCTAATTTTTGTCGATTTAATTGATAACTTTTACAAACTATTCTATACTTGCAAACAACTACTATACTTGCAGAATTTTCATACTATTCAGTAAAGATACATAATTTTGACCTGATTCTATTTGCTTTCTATAAAAACTTTGTGAATATAAATTATAACCTACTGTATCTATTTTATCACCCTTTTGACGGATCTGGATTTTGATTTTTATTTTGTGAGATATTACTATTTTAGCACTGCTGTGCTTATGATTCCAGATTTACCAAACTAGTGTTTCTTGTTGCTTTCTGATTTTACTTGACTATTCTATTTATGTTGAAAAATTATGAAACTCTATTTTCTGTTACTAAACATACTAGGGAATACCCCAGATTTTTCGTGGATTTAATTAGTAAGTTTTCATGCTGTTTTCCTGTTCTTGAATACAAACTTCTGATTTCTGGCTAAACACGTTTTCTGGATTCAAATCTGTTTTGAGTCCTGTTGTTGTGAAATACCATATGACTTATATATATTTTCTGGATTCATTCGGGAGTCTATTTTCTAGATTTTCTGATGGATCCAGGTTTACATATTTGTGGCAACGAAAATTCCAGATTTAGTGCAGTACTGTCTTGCTGTCCTGAACTAGAATTTTCGTTGTCCTATCCTGTTATGTGTTGTCTTTCACCCGAACATGTTTATCCTCCATCCTGTACCTGTTACCTGTTCATGCCATGTTATTCTTGCTCTGTTTGTGATACATACATACCTGTTTAATAATAATAACAAATAATCAAGCCGGGGTTAAGAAAAAGACCTTAGTAGTGGACAATATAGGTATGTGTACTCAGAAGGGGGCCCGTGTTTCCTATTACCTGTTGCCATGTTTCATGATTACATGATTCATGCCTGTTATTATTATATGTTGCCATATTTCATGATTACATGATTCATGCCTGTTATTACTATATGATTATATGCTGCTGTAACCTCTGTTTTTCATTTTGTGTATTTTTGATTGTATTTCTCGTTTTGGTGTATTTTTCCCTCTTTGTATTCCTCTTGTATTTCTTTTAACCGTATATTGGAGTTATTTTCAATATATATTCGTTTTATTTTATTTTGAGCTCTTTGTGTTTGATTGGTTGTCTTTTGTTTTCATTCTTCACTGATTTTTGTTCTTTCTTTCATTTGGTTCTTGTCCTCTTTATTTTTGTTCTTGGGTGCTCGTGGTGGTGATTGGTTGTTCATCCTCTTCCCAATCCTATTATTTGATCCCTAATAGAATTACCAAAGCCAAATGAAATCCACAATCCCATTTGATAACCTATACAATTTGTATCCTAATCAAAGCCCAATTAACCAAATCCTATTACTACTCCTAAACTATCCATAACCCAATACCCAAATCATATTTCTAAACCCTAATTTCCACACACACACACACACACACACACACACACACACACACATAACTCTCTTTCTCCTCCTCACCTCAAACCCTAACCCTAATTCCATACACCCCGGCCTCTTCCTTGTTCCCTTGCACCGCACAGCCAACCCGAACACCCCCAGCCTAGGCTGACGCCACCCTAGCCCCCCTTCCCGGCTTTACCCGATGCTGTACACCCCCACATCCCGATCCCCTTGGCCATACACCCGAGCTCCCTTGCACCTCTCTCATTCTCTCACCCCGTCTCTTCCTGCCGGCGCCGTCGACAGCCAGTGCCCAGGCCGCAAGCCCCCGACCCCATATCTCTCTCTCTTGTGGTATCTCTCTTTCTCTTGCTTTGAGAAGCTTGCGCGTGTCATCGTGCGAGTTGTTAGTGGGATCGTTGCCCTTGATTTGCGGATTTCTTGTTCGTGGATTTCGTTCGTTGGCCGGGAATCCGTTCTCGTTATTCTTGGTGTTCGTTTTGTCTTCAGTTAAGGCAAATAACTTGTACTCAAATTCCTTTGTATGATACAAGTTAAAAATACCGCTTGTAGTGTAGTTGAGTTCTAGAGACTATTGTGTGTGAAACTCCTTGTTGATATTGTCTCTATAGTGATTTGATCATAGTTGCCTCACGACACAATATTGACATGAATTAACTTAGGTTTTGCTGTTCTTGATTTGATCATGTATGTGAGACTTCTTGTGAGAATTTGAGTATTTGTTAGTTACCCTATTTCATGATGTTTGGACACTTGGTAGACTCGATTTAATGTTTGGTTGTGTTTGCATCAAGTTTCGTTGAATCTATGTTGATTTTGGTTTTTGAGGAAATTCTGTGTTTTGCCGATATTCTGTCTTGATCAGTAATTTAGATCATATTAAGGTCAGAATCTTAATTTCAGTATAAAACATGAGTTTTAAAGAAATTCGTCTTCTTTCCAACCCCACTGACCTTGCTCGATTTCGTTTTCGTATGTGTGAGTTATGACTATTTTACTATAGAGGTGTATATCTTTTCCAGATTTTATTTTTTGGTGATTTTGATGACTAAATCATTTCGATACTTGTGCTACACATATTATTTTGATCTAGAAATTTGGTTAGTTTTTCTATACTTATTTAGGGACTATCCAGAATTTTGGTGGATTTTATTGATGAGTTTTATGTGCCATTCCATGCTTGTTTATAAAGACTGTACTTGTTGTATTTTGCTCGCTGTTTTGTAAAGAATCGTATTTTTACCCTGATTCCTTTTACTTTATGAAAAATATTTGTGAAAAATGAAAGTTAGTTTGTATTGTCTATTTTCATCTCCCTTTGGCGGATTTGGATTTTGTTTCACGGTTTGCAAGATATTACACTTTTCGTACAACTGTGTTGGGAATTTCAAATTTACCAAACTATCGTTTCTTGATGTTTTCTGATTTTTGATGATTGATCTAATTTCACTGGAAAATTATGAAACCTTATATTTTGATACTAGACAGATAGGGGAATACCCCAGATTTTTCGTGGATTTATTTATTAAGTTTTGATGCTGTTTTCCTGACTGAGAATTTGATTTACTGATTTCTTGCTGAACCTAATTTCTGAATACAAATCAGTTTTGAGTTATGTTTTGCGAAATACTATATGAATTATTTATACTCGCTGGATTCGGTTGGGAGTCTATTTTCTAGATGTTTCGACGGATTTAGTTTTGCATGTTTATAACACTGGGAATTTTAGTTTTACTACAGTATGGTCTTGCAGTCCTGAACTTGAGATTTGGTTATTTTATTCTTTTATGTGTTATCTTGCACCCGTACATGCTCATCTCGCAACTTGAACTTGTTACTTGATCATACCATGATATACTTCCTTGTTTCGTGACACATACATTCTTGTTGACATTAATAATAAAATTAACCAAGCCGGGATTTTAAAGGGACAGATCTAATAGTGGATAATTCAGAAACATGTACTCAGAAGAGAATCTATTGATTCTATGTGATACTTGGCTTGATAATTGAGATTTGGCTTGATACTTGATTACTTGAGGCTTGATATTTCACTACTTGAGGCTTGATATTTCACTTGAGGCTTGATACTTCACTCTTGAGGCTTGTTTACTTGATACTTGAGGCTTGATACTTGATACTTGATTCTTGAGGCTTGTCCCTGAGTACACTACCCTATATGGTCCACTATGAAATCTAAAATGAAACTGCATTGACTGTAACAATCATGTGATAAAAGGATGGCACAGGAAGTGTTACCTAGATAGTAATAATACAAGATATTTGATACATGCTTACTCGATACTTGATTACATGATACTTGACTACTTGACACTTGTATTTGGCTACTTGACACTTGTTACTTGTTACCTGATTTTGTGATACTTGATACATGACACTTGACATTTGTTTACATGATACTTGTTCACTTAACACTTGATACATGCCACTTTTACTTGTTCATTTGCCATGCTAGTTGCTATATATGAATATCATGCTTATATTATGTTGTTAGTTAGTTTTTCCATGTACTTGTATCCTGCATTACAAGCAGCCCGTAACTTGCAATTGACGAGTACTTGTTTTCTCTTTTCCTCTTCCCTGCAATTGTTGAATTGCAGATTTTGGAGAACAGATTCCAGATGGTATCGGTGATATGAAGTATTAGTGCTGATGTTATTATTATTATTTCTTATAGCTTGCTTGAACAATATTGTATTTTGATACTTGGATTTGTATTTGTATTTGGGCAATGTGACCCAGGATATTTGCCTTATTCAGATCATGACTATTTGAGATTTGATGTATTTGGTTTCAAGTATTCTTCTTGGTATTTTTGGTTCATATGTGCATGTGGTTGATACTTTTGCTTCCGACTCTGATGATTCTTGTGAATGTTGTAAAGATTCTTGAACAGCTTATGGATGTTGAAAATCATTCGCTGGGCTTTTGTCGCGTATCCGTATTTCGTATTCTCTTTTGGGAAGCGGGGCATGACAGCCGCCATGTTTCATGACTACATGATTCATGCTTGTTATTACTATATGCCGCCATGTTTCATGATTACATGATTAATGCCTGTTACTACTATATGTCGCCATATTTCATGACTACATGATTCATGCTTGTTACTACTTATTTCCATATTTCATGATTACATGATTTATGTTTGATACTACTTGCTGCCACGAGTTCACGATTACGTGTTTCATGCTTGTTACTTGATGCCTGAGTACACGGCCCTATAGAAACCCACCACTAGGCCTAAAAGAAACTTGTTTGAATATAGCAACCATGTGGTAAAAACTTGGGACGCATGAAGTGCTACCTAGATAGATATAATACAAGACTTGAAACAACATGACCACTTGACACTTGCTACTTGTTACTTATTTACATGATACTTGATACTTGACACTTGTTACTTGTTACTTGTACATGATACCTGATACTTGATACTCGACACTTGTTACTCGTTTGCATGATACTTGTTTACTTGATACTTGATACATGCTACTTGCACTTGTTCATCTTGCCATACTAGTTGTTCTATTTTGTTATCATGTCTATTCCATGCTATGTTGTTTTCCCCTTTTCTGTACTTGCGCCTGCACTACAAGCGGCCCATAACTTGCATTGACGGGTATTTTTTTTTCTCTTCCTACAATTTATTAAATTATAGATTTTGCAGATCAGCTGCTAGATGGAGTAGGTGATATGAGATTCTAGATGCTGGAGTTTTGCTTTCATGATTTCCTGCTATTATTATTATTTCCTATTGCTTGCTTTGAATAATGTATCTGTTACTTGGATTATTTTGTATTGGACAATGTGATCCAGGATTATTGACTTCTTCAGATCTGGTTTATTTGAGATTATTAAATTTTATTTCAAGTAAATTCCTATTGGTATATTGATTCATATGTGCATGCATGGTTGACTTCTCTTGCTTTCTACTCTGGTTATTCCTATGAAATGTTGTAAAGATCCTGACAGCTTATGGATGATGAAAATCATTCGTTGGGCTTAGTCACGTATCCGTATTCCGTATTCTCTTTTTGGAAAGCGGGACGTGACATTAGGAATCATTACAATATACTATGTTGAGTCTGGTTGGGTACAATACGGGGGAATTCACCACTTAGATTAATTTGAATAGTTTGAAGGGTTAAATGCGGAAAATGCCCCAATGTTTGGATTTTCTCCCAAAATAGACCACCTTTTGAAACTAATTCCCAAAATAGACCACTTTCGAAACTAATTTCCAAAATAGACCACTCCAGTTTCCAACTGCGGTCATTCCATAACGAGGCTGCAGTACCCAACTGCGGCCTAAGTACGTACCAGAAAATATAGATTGCAAGGATTTCTCTTAGAAATTTCTCAAGGCCAAAGAAACTGTTAAAAGATTTCACTGAGGCCACAGTTACGAACTGCGGCCTCGTTAATACTTAGGCTGCAGTTCACAACTGCGGCCTTGCTGGGGGTCCAGATCAGTTAAAACCCTCTTATCCCAATTCTCAACTTCACTTCTTCTCTACAATTAATTTCCCCAACTCTAAAACCCAATATCCGCGAAAATCCTATAACCCTAATCTAGCTCCTCCCACTCCGTAAAATCTCTCTCTAATTAAAGAATCATCTTCACCTCATGTTACTCTCCCCATCAACCTTAAATCCCTAAATTCCCAAGCTTTCAATTTTCCTAGTCGTTAAATTCTCCAAACCTCGCCACAGAAATTGAAGCTGACAACACCCCCGGCAATTAGTAACGTCTTCGGACTATCTGAACTCATCTGGGTCATCATCTCTACTCTCAAACGATGGTTGTATTGTTGAAGGTATTCATACAATCACGAAAGTAAATATTTTGTGTTTTATGTTTTTTATTAGATAGTTACTCGCATATTTGTCCATTGATTTGTAGATATGGATCAGAAAATTTCTATTTGGTTATATTACGGGGGAGAAATAATTATAGACCAAAAGTTATGAGCTTGTTATAGTGATGTTGAACCCAAAATAGTTTGGGCTCCCCGTAATATTACACAACACAAACTAGTAGAGAAGGTGTACGAAACTACTAATTGGGATAGAAGTGAATGGAAAGTTCAAATTCGTGAAATTCGTGCTCGATATGTAGCTGGAAAATTAGAGTCCCAATTTTTCATGGTGGCACCTGTAAGGGATGATGATGCTCTTGCTTCCATGATTGCAAGAACAGTTGATTCGAAATATAGTTAGAATGCGTTAGAGTTATACCTTGACTAAATCAGGATTCCTAAAAGCCTGCCACATGTTAATTATATATTAAGCCCGGTACATGAAGTGCCGACTGAAGAGCCGAATCCCCATCCGGATTTTGTTCCACATGAAAGATCACCGCCTCGACAAGAAAACCTTTTCACAAATCCAATACTAACAAATTCCTCTATACATGACGTGCCAACATCGAATTCAAACTTCATCCGCAATCTTGTTGATAATGAACACATTATTTGAGACTTTAATAAAGCTATGTCTAACAATGATTTAGTAGATGAAGAAGAAGAAGATGAAGAATTAGATATAGATGTAGAACATGAGGAATATGAAGATGGTGCTAATCAAGGTGAAAATGTTAATGACGTTTAGGAATCGGTAACCAATGATCCACCCCCGCCTCCTCACCTGCCTCAGTTCATGAGTCCAACTATACCTGAATTTGAATCCACTGAAGGGAGTAACAATGCCAGAGTATTTCAAAATCTAGAAGAATCATGTGGTTCATCGGAGATACGAATATTGTACATTGGGCAAAAGTTTGAAAGTAAAGATAATATCCAACATGCGGTGAAGATGTTCTCTATTAAGGAACATCGAGAATTTGTAGTAGTGAATAAAACAAAAGGTTGTATGTCATCCAATGTAAATTTGCACCTAAACAACATACCAATGAAATAGTAGCTGATGCAGGATGTCCATGGCAACTACGTGTAATTATTCCATGAGGACAGACGTATTTCATTGTGAAGAAGTTGGGAGGGGCGCATACATGTACAAATCCGACATTAACTCAGGACCACAGTAAAGTTGATTCGAAGCCAGTTTCTAACATTATTTTGAATGTTGTGAAGGCACAATTAGGAACAACACCGAGGGCCATAATTGAAATTTTGTTGTTACAATGTAATTATAAGATTTCTTTAAGAAAGCTTGGATTGCAAAACAGAGAGCTATTCAGCAGTTGTTTGGAGGGTTCGATGAAGCATATACGAAGTTGCCTACTCTTTTATCAGCAATACAAGTGGCAAATCATGGAACTTATGTACATTGGGTTAAAATTCCTTCCGGTAATGGCAAAGAAACATTCAAAGGAGTTTTTTGGTATTTGGTGCTTCGACTGAAGGTTTTAAGTCCTGTCGACATGTTATTAGTATAGATGGAACCCATTTGTATGGAAAATACAAGGGTTGTTTGTTGATTGTGGTTGCACCTGAGCAGATAACATGTTATTTCCATTCGCTTTTGCAATAGTAGATGGAGACAGTATACAAAGTTAGACTTGGTTCATGAGTTGTATTAGATATTATGTGACCGATCGCCAAGGCTTATGTGTGATTTCTGACCGTCATGCGGGAATCTTATTGTGCATGGAGCTTGAAAATGGTTCATGGAATGAGCCACATGCATAGGCCATTCTCTGGATAATTGAAAAGACAACAGTCGCAGTTCACGACTGCGGCCTATATATAACTAGGGCCGTAGTTGTGAACTGCAACTCTTGTCTTTTCAATTATCCAGAGAATTGCCAACTCTCTGGATAATTGAGCAGACCACAGTCGCAGTTCACAACTGCGGCCATAGTTGTACATAGGCCGCAGTAGTGAGCTGCGGCTTAAATTGGTTGAAGTTACAGAACTAAATACCAGCAGTGAGTTCCCTGTATACAATTCAATAAACCATCAACATAACAATTGCTTCAATACAAGCTAACATTTAATTCACATCCAAATTACTCAACGTATGAAACTACGACTCAAGCTTATGTTGAGTCCATATTCAATGAAAATGTACTTATCCAAACAACAAAATAAGAAACAACCATCGAAACCAACAAAATATAAAATAACCATGCGAAAAAACCAAAAACTTGCAAGCAACCAGCATAAGTGATTGTTCTTCTACTCCAAAATACATACACCAAGAAAATCAAACTGTTGTTGTTTCTTAGTTAAAAAGGCTCCACAGGGAAATAAGGAAAGTAAATAACTACTAAACTAGTACATTCATTTATGAGGGAGTATACAAGATTGATTTCTTTCTTATGCATTTTGACCTCTTTGGGGGTTCTTGAGTGGCTTGGGATATGAGGATATGATCTTCTGGGTCATCCTCCTCTTCATGTAAATTTTGTGGTTTTTCTTCTTGTACATGCGTTGGTTGAACTGGATCGGGTCATCGTGACATTGGCCTTTTTTTGACAGCCATCTTTTTCCTTCGTTTCCCAGTGTTCGGCACCGGAGCGTTCAAAATGCATTCAAGCTGAGCTCCTTCGCCAATGTGTTCTAGTTGGGACCTGCATGGTTTGAGAATTCCTCTTGCAAAATCTTTCACTGCATCAGTTACATTGCTCGACAGGGCACGAGCACATTGCTTCACAATATCCCATGCATCTTCGATATACAATAATAAGTTAATTAATGTAGAATTGTATGTGGATCAAAAACGATATAAGCATGAATCTATTAATGAATTAAGTACAAAAGAATAGCAATATAATGGTCACTTACTACAGAACGGTGAGTTTGTGCCCTCGGTTGATACATTGGCTGCAAGCTAGAATGCCCCGGGGCTGGCTCGACCTCTATCTGAGAAATTGGTACCTGAACGCCTGCTGGAGTAGGTACGAAAGGTGAAACATATAACCGTGTTATTCTACGGTACCAAAACATATATGGGCGATGTAAATCGGGGTCAAAAGGAGGAGAGGGGTCTACTATTGCATCAAACCATTCCTCATTCCAATGGTTCATATGTTGTTGGTGATATAATGCCCAGTTGTGATCTTGTAGCCGAGCCATTCCCTTAACACTGTGTAATTTGCTATCATAACTTCTTTTAACCGGAATGGGTTGATGACGACCAAATATTCAGAACACACGAACCGCGAAATACAACTCAACAATACCAAAGTTGACGAGTGGTGATGTCGTCAACCAAAGTTGCGGGGTTGCCCTACATGCAGGTGGCAATTTGCCAACTCTCTCGTCAGTATAAGGAGACCAATTAACATACTCCTCCCGCAATTGATCGAGCTTGTTCCTGTAATACGCCAACACACCATGTGGATTATCTTTCCACGTGTGTGAACCGTCCAGTAGACCCCAATGGGAGCCAACATTGTTTCATCCTCTGGAGTGGCCATCCACCACTGTGATTTTCGGTTTATGCATGGCCGCCCTACATGCAGGTGCTCCCAGCTCCACACTTGTAGTATTACTAATGGCCCCGTCATCTGAACCGCATTCAAGGCACAAGTGCATAAACTTCTATACAATGCGGCTAATGCTGCACTGGCCCAATTGTATTGGCCGGCTTTCCTAATATCGGCGATCAACGGAAGATACATTAATGTCACAGTATCACCTGTCAAGTTTTGTAACCACTGTGTTTCTTTTTTTGTACTTTTGTATGTATTTTTTTTTTCTGGGTATTTATTTTGATTGTATTCTTTTGTCTTTTCTGAACTGTGTAATCATTTCTTCGTTTTTAATAACTATTTTTAATTTTCATTCCAGCCAATTCAATTCTGTGATTTTCAATTTTTTTGACTTAATCTCTTATGTCAATATTTAATTACCGGATGATTTTGTTTAAGTCTAAATCATCTATTTCATAGCCTAATTGTTTATTATTTGATTTTTACCATATTTGATCTTATTTCTAACCGAATTTACCATATTTAAACCCTATACCCTCTTCTTATTGGATCTAGACCTGAATCTGTAATGCCCCGCCCCAATACTCATTCAATTTTATATATTTTTAAGAGAGAAATAAATATTTATAGTACAACTGCCCACCACAGGCTGCCTCTCAAAGGTGGTTAACTAATTAGGTGACTCTTGATCATAGATATTATTATTTATTATTATTTAATCCCGATATGGGACAAATCTTAATCAAACCCGCTGTATTCTCTCTCTCTCTCTTGCGAAAGAGAACATCCGAAACCAACCAAACCCAGGGGGCCCACTACCATGTGGAAGTGGATCCCTCCCTCCACAAACCCGGGTTGGCCCCTCTTGCTGACGTCAGCAGATAGCTGAAGCTGCTGCAAGCAGCTACAACATGTGCTGCTCCGTGGGCCCTGGGCCCTCTCCTTTTTACTTAATTACCATTATGCCATCCACTATTATATATATATATATATATATATATATATATATATATATATATATATATATATATATATATGAAATTATGGGGTGTTACACCCACCCACCCCCCCTTTAGAATTATATATATATATATATATATATATATATATATATATATATATATATATATATATATATGAAATTATGGGGTGTTACACCCACCCACCCCCCGCTTTAGAAATCAGCATCGTCGTTGAGTATGGGGCATGCAATCTATCGCAGGAACTTCCTTTCTAGCCGATGTGGAGTAGTTCCGTGAGCGTTGCTCTTGTCTTTGGAATACTGGAGACCAATCCCACTTCGCAGATCATTCTGTGGCCCTTATGTCCATCGTTCCAGAATATTGGGGATTGTCTCACTCCGCCGATCATCCTGTAGTCCATAACTCACAGCTCTCCCACACTCGGTATCGAAAGTCGGCTTTGATACCATTTGTAACGTCCTGCCCCAATACTCAAATAATTTTATATATTTTTAAGAGACAAATTAATATTTATAGTACAACTGCCCACCATAGGCTGCATCTCAAAAGGTGGTTAACCAATTAAGTGACTCTTGATCATAGGCATTATTATTTATTATTATTTAATCTTTGTATAATTCCGATATGGGACAAATCTTAATCAAACCCGTTGTATTCTCTCTCTTTCTTGCGAAAGAGAATAGCCGAAACCAACCAAAGCCAGGGGCCCCACTGCCATGTGGCAGCGGTTCCCTCCCTACAAACCCGGGTGGGTCCCTCTTGCTGATGTCAGCAGACAGCTGGCACTGATGTAAGCAGCTGCAACATGTGCTGCTCCCTGGGCCCCCTCGTTTTTACTTAATTACCATTATGCCATCCACTATTATATATATATATATATATATATATATGGGTAAAAGGGATATGAGCAACTTGCTCATTTAGTAAATGAGCAATTGATTATGTGTCATGCATGTGATACATTGGACAACTAACCATTTTAAGGCTTTTCCAATCACATGTATGCCACATCATCAATTGCTTATTTACTAAATGAGCAAGTTGCTCATACCCCTTTTTCCCTATATATATATATATATATATATATATACACACACTATTATATCTCTTTGAAATTACGGGGTGTTACATAAATTCAATAAAAAGAAATACAATTCAATCAAAAGAATACCAATCTCTATAGCGCCTCGAATTTTCAATATAATATATCAGAAATATGTGGTAAATTTTACTAATACTTCATTAATTCTCTGTAAAATCATAAATTTGTAAAACAAAATTCCTGAAATGATCAAATACAACTTGTATAACATACTGGAGTTTATAAAACAAATCAAAACCACATCAAGGTAAAAAAAAACAAATTTTCATCAAAAGTACTTCAAAATTGAAAAAGTATATATATATATATATATATATATATATATATATATATATAGGGGTCGGTTCGGGTGAGAACCAACCCTGGGGTGAGAACCTAAGGGCCTATCCCAGCCATTCATCTGTGTAATCTTAACGGTCAAGATTTTTTAAAATTAAACAATAAGATTAATTAATTTTTGCATTAAGATGTCAATACCTTTAATTAAGGGATGGGGACCGCGTAATAAAAGGAATAATTATAAATTGCCTTTTTTTGTGTGCGACGGTTAAGGCAAATTTGGTCAAACTGGAGAGAGAAATAATTTATTCCCGTAAAATATTGGAGAAGATTTTGTTTCCCAAATTAATTGCAACTGCAGAATCATTCAGCATTTCGTTCCTTACAGTTACTGTTTATTACAGTTGCTATTTATAATTATTGCAGTTGCTGTTTAAGTGGTAGCTGTATAATTATGTCAGTTGCTATATATATGTATTACAGTTGCTATTCGAGTTGCTATATATATGTAATTCAGTTGCTATATTTATAATTATTTCAGTTGCTATATATATGTATTTCAGTTGCTATATATATGTATTTCAGTTGCTATATATATGTATTACAGTTGCTATTCGAGTTGCTATATATATGTATTTCAGTTGCTATATTTATAATTATTTCAGTTGCTATATATATGTATTACAGTTGCTATATATATGTATTTCAGTTGCTATATATATGTATTACAGTTGCTTTTAACTTCAGTTGCTATTTATAGTATTCCTTCACCAATTTCAGTTGCTATTTATAATTATTTCAGTTGCTATTTATAATTTATACAGTTGCTATATATATGTATTACAGTTGCTATATATATGTATTTCAGTTGCTATATATATGTATTACAATTGCTTTTAACTTCAGTTGCTATTTATAGTATTCCTTCACCAATTTCAGTTGCTATTTATAATTATTTCAGTTGCTATTTATAATTTATACAGTTGCTATATATATATATTACAGTTGCTATATATATGTATTTCAGTTGCTATATATATGTATTACAGTTGCTTTTAACTTTAGTTGCTATTTATAGTATTCCTTCACCAATTTCAGTTGCTATTTATAATTATTTCAGTTGCTATTTATAATTTATACAGTTGCTATTTATAATTATTACAGTCGCTATTCGAGAAGATTTTGTATCCCAACTTAATAGCAACTTCAGAATCATCACCAATTCGTTCCTTCACCAATTCGTTCACTATATAGCAACTGACTGTATTGTAAGTAGATACAATAGCAACTTCAGTTGCTATTTATAATTTTAACTTCAGTTGCTATTTATAGTATTCCTTCACCAATTTCAGTTGCTATTTATAATTATTTCAGTTGCTATTTATAATTTATACAGTTGCTATTTATAATTATTACAGTTGCTATTCGAGAATATTTTGTATCCCAACTTAATAGCAACTTCAGAATCATCACCAATTCGTTCCTTCACCAATTCGTTCACTATATAGCAACTGACTGTATTGTAAGTAGATAAAAATTTCATATTTAGCAACATTGTACGTAGCAACAAATGTTGTTCATCCTGATGAAGATTGTGGTTCGGCTGAAAATAAAATAAAAAAGGCAATATATGTTGCCTAATAATCTGTGATCTACATTCCTTTTAAATAAAATAAAAAAGGCAATATATGTTGCCTAATAATCTGTGATCTTTCATTCCCTTTATTATGCGGTCCCCATCCCTTAATTAAAGGGATTGACATCTTAATGCAAAAATTAATTAATCTTATTGTTTAATTTTAAAAAATCTGTCTAATATCTTTATTCCTTTTATTATGCGGTCCCCCACGCTTAATTAAAGGGATTGACATCTAAAATCAAAAATTAATTAATCTAATTAATTATAACGGATAACATCTAGACCGTTAATATTAGTCAGATGGATGGCTGGGATAGGCCCTTAGGTTCTCACCCCAGGGAATGGTTCTCACCCGAACCTTTCTCTCTCTCTCTCTCTCTCTCTCTATATATATATATATATATATGTGTGTGTGTGTGTGTGTGTGTGTGTGTGTGTGTGTGTGTGTGTGTGTGTGTGTGTGTGTGTGTGTGTGTAACCATCAGTACAACATCAAGATCCATAAATTAGAAGTAGTATAATGCTTAGATTCAATCCCATTACTAAAACAAATCATATTCAGTTGAAAACTTCACAAAACATCAAAACTTCAATTTTCAACAATTATTCAAAATAGTAAACTGCATATGTATATGTTTGTTTATATAAGTGTTCTAGCATTAGTTAAGCATAATCATCAAATAGAAGTAGTATATGTTTCAATTAAAACTCAGTATGAAACAAAACAAAATCCAACTGAAAACTTCACAAAATACCATAAAATCAAGCTTCGACTGTTCATCAACAGACCCGAGCATCAACCCCTTCTCAAATCATTTAAACTTGATCTTGTTTAATCCAAATCCCCTCTTGTGAGTTATTAAACACACATACAATTACAAAAACCAGTTTACCCATGATGATAAGCAATTATAACAACTATTCATCAAGTTTTATTTATCAAAACATCAAGAACAGAGTCTATACATATACACACAGTAAAGGTTAAGTTTTTATTCACTTTTATGCAATAATCAAAATACAACTCATTATAACAAATCAAAACAGCAAGCATATGAAAGGAAACAACCTACCCATGATTTCTATTAGGTTCTTAACAATCTCAGGTCATCTACATGTAATTTTAATCATCAATAGCATAGTTTTCATGAAAAGATTCAATTTTTATTCATACATCCATCAGAATTCATCATATCATCATACAAACTCTTAACATGCTTTCTAATAGATAAATCATCACATACAACATGCATAGAACAATAAGAAATCCAACATATGTCACTCACCTTATTGAAGAATCAACCGAAATAATAAAGAGAATAATAAAAGTCATTCCTTTCACAAAAAAACCAAGATCCTCGCTTCGAAACTCCAAGAAATCAATAATAAAAAAAAACCTTTGTATAATGCAGTGAAGAGACGGCTGCACTCTCTTTATATTAGGCCGAAAATTAGGTTTTGGGGTTTTGAATAGGTTTTGCAAAATATCTCTTTTGAATATATCTTTACATATATAAATCCTTATACTTGGAAATAAGATAAACCAATTATATTTAAATTTAAAAACAAAAATAACCAACCTGATACTGGCCGGCACTGGGTTTAAATCCAGAAAAATAAAATTGTAATTTTGCCTCTAAGTGGCAATTTTGCAAAAAGACCATTCTTTAAGAAATTTGCGAAATAAACCAAATCTGTTAGAACAAAAAGTAAACCTTTTACCTCTGAGTTGGCTAGCCATCAGGATCAGCCCAAAAATCTAAAAATCTGGAGTTTTCACTTCGTGTGGTAATTTTACACAAAAGCCCCTCTTTTTGTAATATTTGAAAATAAGTCAAATAAATATAAGAAAAATCCAGAAAATTCATAAACAATCCCTACTAATAAATTGTAGGTTTTCCCAAAATAATTTCTGAATTTGAACTTCCAAAGAAAATATTTGCACGTGTTTTGCACATGTAAAAAGATAATTTTAAGAAAAAATGTTTATTAAATCACCAAAATTATTTTAATTCATTTATACACCTTAAAAACATTATTTAAAAATTTAGGGCTTTACATCACTCCCTCAGAATAGTTCTGTCCTCAGAACCACTACTAATAGGGACCAAACAATATAAGCAAAAATGCAACCACATAAATGGAAATATAGTTTAAAAAATACAGTCACACAAGAGAATGCAATTTAACCCAAAAGAGTACAATCATACAAAAGGAATATAATTATATAAAAAGCTCAGGAAAATCCTTCTGCATGCGATTCTCTGGTTCCCAAGTAGCTTCCGCTGTGCAACTCTGATAACTTGCCGTCAGAAACCTGCTGCAACATCCTCTGAATCTCTACATTTGATTTTTGACCTTCCATAATCTGCTCCCTTAAAGAAGGATGCAGCCTCAAAGCCAAAGATGCTCCCAAACTTTGCAGTACCACCTCGATGCCTGCCTGATCAAACTCTGCTGCCAACTCTCTCTGAGTAGTGATCAAACTCGACAAACGGCTCTTTCGACTAAGCCCATCGGACACCACATTCGCCTTGCCTAGTGATACTTGATCTCAAGACAAATATCTTCCAACACTTCTAACCACCTTCTCTGTTGAAGATTTAGATCCTTCTGCTGATAAATGTACTTCAGGCTCTTGTGGTCGGTATACATGTTGACCTTCTCTCCATATACATAATGGCTCCACTACTTCAAGGCAAAGATAATAGCTGCCAATTCCATATCATGCGTCGGATAGTTCCTCTCATGCGAATGCAACTGCCTTGAACCATATGTAATAACCTTCCCTTCTTGCACCAAGACGCACCCCAAACCTCTGAAAGATGAATCACTGAAAATATCATAATCCTTCCTAGCTTGTGGCAAAGCTAAGATAGGTGCAGTCGTCAACCTCTCCTTTAGTTCAAGGAAACTCGCCTCACACTTACAGTCCATGTGAATGCCACATTCTTTCAAGTTAACCCTGTCAAAGGAACTGCAATCTGCATAGTCCTGAATGAATCTCCTTTAGTACCCAGCCAAACCCAAGAAACTCCTGACTTCCTTCACTGTCGTTGGCCTGGGCCAATGCTTCACTGCTTCAACTTTCTGAGGATCAGTGGCCACTCCCTCCTTAGAAAGGATATAACCAAGGAAAGCTACCTCAAACTTCTAAAACTCACACTTCGACAGCTTGGCATAGAAGCTATGCTCCTATAATTTCTTCAACACTTCTGCCAAGTTCTTAGAGTGCTCTTCCTCCGACTTCGAATATACCAGAATATCATCTATGAAAACCACCATGAAGGAACCAATAAATGGTCGCAAAATCCGATTCATCATATCTATGAACATTGCCGGCGTATTTGTCACTCAAAATGGCATTACCAAAAACTCATAGATTCCATGACGAGTCCTGAAAGCTGTTTTACTCACATCTTCCTCCTTGATTCGAACCTAATAATACCCTGACCGCAGATCAATCTTCGAAAACACAGCTAATCCCCGAAGCCTATCAAATAGGTCATCAATCCGTGGAAGCGGATACTTGTTCTGAATAGTCACCCTGTTCAACTCCTGATAGTCAATGCACATCCTCATTGACCCATTCTTCTTCTTCACTAACAACACTGGTGCTCCCTACGGTAAAGAAATTGGCCTGATGAATCCCTTACTCAGCAATTCCTCAATCTTCTTCTTAACTTCATCTTGTTCTATAGGCGCCATCCTGTACGGAGCGTTAGAAATCGGAGCACTCTCCGACTGAACATTAATACAGAACTCAACATCTCACTGCGGCGGCAATCATGGTAAATCTTCCAAAAATACTGTAGGAAAATCCCTGACAAGTGGGATGCCTCTGACTTCATCTGGAATCATCAACTTAGATACCATTGCAGTCACTTTCGGGTCCTTCCTCTTCCCCTGAAAAGTCACTGCGGGACCTCCTGGTGCTTTCACTAACACCTATTTCTTCTTGCATTCAATTGTGGCACCATATATTGCCATCCAATCAATGCCCACGATCACATCCACACCCTTGACTTTTAGCTCAATAAGATCAATGTGAAATAATCTCCGACTAATCTTGATATCACAGCCCTTGTAATATCGATCAGCAATCAATTCTTCCCCTGAGGGTGTTGCCACTGACAAGACTCTGCCTGAAAATACCTTAGGTTCCACATCTAAGACTTTAGCAAAATTAAGCGACACAAATGTATGCAAAGAACCAGTATCAAATAAAACTTTTGCTTTTATTCCATTAACCAAAACAAATTATGTTACATGAAGATTGATACTCAAATCTCCAATTTATTCTCAAACAAAGTTTTACTTAATACATCGAATAAATAAATTTAAAATTCTTGCATACCCTGGATTACATCCTCTGAGTTACCTGCATCATCCTCAGTTAACGCGAACACTCGACCCTGCCTCTGAAATCTGGCTCCGCCTGCACCTTCCTTCTTCAACTATGGACAGTTTGGTCTGAGATGCCCTTCACGACTACAATGATAACAAACCCGTGCCTTAAGCAGCTTGGTGCATGCTAACTGATAGTGACCTGCTTTTCCACGGTTGAAAAAAGTCACGTTTTGAATTGCGGGTGCCTTCTGCTCTGGAGTACTGAACCTTCCCTGCTTTACTGGGAACCTCTTCCCACTGTGACTAGCTATTGGCCTCTTGTTCCGGTTCTAGGTCTCATGCTTTTTCTAGAACTGATCTATATTTCTTATGTCATAGCCGATCTCCTGACCAGCTTATCAAACCTCCTGATGCCCAACGGTATCATTTACGACCTCAAGCCCTGCTCGAATTTCTTGGCCATCTTCGCCCCATCAACAATCAGCTCCGGTGCATACCTTGACAGCTGGGCAAACTTAGTCTTATATTCATGCACGGATATGATGTCTTGCTGCAGATTCAATAATTCTGTTACCTTCTTCTCTTGATATCTAGAGGAAAGAAACGCTCCCTGAATTCCTCCAGAAAAGCCTCCCAAGTCACCTGTTGATCCCCAAAAGTCCTTTTCACTAGTTGCCACCAGACGCCAGCGTCCTTCTTTAACTGCATAGTAGCCAATTTTACCTTATTGATTGCTGGGGTTTCAAAGACTTCGAAAACCATCTCAATCTGTCTAATCGAATCATCAGCCTCATTTGGATCAGACTGCCCCTAAAAAACAGGTGGCTTCATCCGCTTGAAGGACTCAACCTGCTTAATTGGATCAGCATTCACAAACACCGGTCTAGCCCCTTGATTCTGATTTTAAGCCATGTTAGCTGCCATGAATGTGTTCAAAGTCTGATACACATTGAATAACTTCATTCTCATGATCAAGTCCAGCCCCATCACCATTTTTACCATTCCTGGTCCTGGGTCCTGCCATTATACTGATTACTGCAAAATGAGGGAAAAGTTAAAGCATCACAACACATTTCACATTCACATCAATACCCCATGGCAAAACCTCAATCATATCCCAAACCAAATCATCTTGTTTTAGTTCTATGTGATACTCACACTCTAATGTCCATACCTAGGTTTATTTTATACCATGTTTATTATTAATATTGAAGCATGCTCTGATACCAATCTCTGCAGCGTCTCGAATTTCCAATATAATATCTCAGAAATACGTGGCACATTTTACTGATACTTCTTTAATTTTTTGTAAAATCATATATTTGTAAAACAAAATTCCTTAGATGATCAAATACAACTTGTATAACATACTAGAGTTTATAAAACAAATCAAAACAACATCAAGATCATAAAAAGCAAATTTTCATTAAAACTACTTCAAAACAGTAAAAGTATATATATATATATATATATATATATATATATATATATATATATATATATATATATATATATATATATATTATGCTACTTCTAATTGATGGATCTTGATGTATGTATGTATGTATGTATGTATGTATGTATGTATAAGGCGTTTAAGCATCAGTAAAACATCAAATCCATCAATTAGAAGTATATTGTTTAGATTCAGTCATAGTACTAAAACAAATCATATTCAATTGAAAACTTCACAAAACATCAAAACATCAATTTTCGACAATTCTTCAAAATTGTAAACTGCATATGTATATATATGTTTATATAAGTGTTCAAGCATTAGTTAAGCATAAAAATTCATCAAATATAAGTAGTATATGTTTCAATTCAAACTCAGTATAAAACAAAACAAGATCCAACTGAAAACTTCTCAAAATACCATAAAATCAAGCTTCGGCTGTTCATCAACATACCCGAACATCAACCCCTTTTCAAAGCATTTAAACTTGATCTTGTTTAATCCAAAACCCCTCTTGTGAGTTATTAAACACACATACAATTACTAACATCAGTTTACCCATGAATGATAAGCAATTATAACAACTATTCATCAAGTTTTATTTATCAAAACATCAAGAACAAAGTCTATACATATATACACTGTAAAGGTTTTATGAATTTTGATGGATGTATGAATAAAAATTGAATCTTTTCATGAAAACTATGCTATTGATGATTAAAATTACATATAGATGACCTGAGATTGTTAAGAAAGTAATAGAAATTATGGGTAGGTTGTTACCTTTCATTAAGTTTTTATTCACTTTTATGCAATAATCAACATACAACTCATTATAACAAATTAAAACAACAAGCATATGAAAGGAAACAACCTACCCATAATTTCTGTTAGTTTCTTAACAATCTCAAGTCATCTATATGTAATTTTAATCATCAATAGCATAGTTTTCATGAAAAGATTCAATTTTTATTCATACATCCATCAAAATTCATCATATCATCATACAAACTCCTAACATGCTTTCTAATAGACAAATTATCACATACAACATGTATAGAACAATAAGAAATCAAACATATGTCACTCACCTTATTGAAGAATCAACCGAAATAATAAAGAGAATAACAAAATTCATTCCTTTCGCAAAAAAATCAAGATCCTCGCTTCGAAACTCCAAGAAATCAATAATAAAGAAAATCCTTTGTGTAATTCAGCGAAGAGACGGCTGCACTCTCTTTATATTAGATCGAAAATTAGGTTTTAGGGTTTTGAATCGGTTTTGCAAAATATCGCTTTTGAAAATATCTTTACATATATAAATCCTTATAATTGGAAATTAGATAAACCAATTATAATTAAATTTAAAAACAACAATAACCAACCTGATACTAGCCGGCACTGGGTTTAAATCATGAAAAATAAATTCGTAATTTTTGCCTCTAAGTGACAATTTTGCAAAAAAATCATTCTTTAAGAAATTTGCGAAATAAACCAAATCTGTTAGAAAAAAAGTAAAATTTTTACCTTTGAGTTGGCTAGGCATCATGCTCAGCCCAAAAATTTGAAAATCTGGAGTTTTTCACTCCGAGTGGTAATTTTGCACAAAAGCCCATTTTTTTGTAATATTTGAAAATAAGTCAAATAAATATCAGAAAAATCCAGAAAATTCATAAATAACTCCTACTAATAAAATAATAGGTTCCCCAAAAATAATTTCTGACTTTGAACTTTCCAAAAAAATATTTGCACGTGTTTTGCATGTTTAAAAAGATAATTTAAAAATGTTTATTAAATAACCAAAATCATTTTAATTCATTTATACACCTCACAAACATTATTTAAAAGTCTAGGGGGTCACAGAATCCCTACCAAAAACCTTATAATCCGCCCTATTGGATCCTAAACCCGCTACCCAATACCCTATTTTATCCAGTCTCCCTCAAATCTCTCCCTCACGTTTCCCTATCTGCCTAACAAGAAGATCACTCTCTCATGATCTCCCCCTTAATTCCTAAAACCCTAACTTACCAAAATTTCCTTAAATCCTAACCAAATTTGTTCTCTCTTTCTCTCTGTAGTGTTAATTCCTAAACAAACCACACTCTCTCTCCAACTTACCTCTCTCTCTCTCACCCTGTGCTCACCCAGACCGTCGACCCCCCCACCCCCCCGTCGACCACCCGTTGCACCCCCGTCGCACGCTCCTCGTGATCACCCTGAGCTGCTCCCCAAGTCGCGCCCCCGTTCGGCTGCCCATGTTGACCCCCACCTCGGCCATCATCTATCTCCACCACCCGCAACCTTTTCCTCCCATCCCGTCGACCTTCCGCCGCCGCCTCACCGTCCGGCCACCACCGTCCTTCCGTTGTGCCACTGTCCTGCCTTCCGAGCCCAACCGTCAACCTCCTCATCCCGCAAGTCTCAATCCCACAAGCCTCGTTTGTTCGTGAGTCGTTGTGTTCGTGTTCATTGCCCGAGATCCATTCTCATTATTCTATTCTCGTTGAATTTATCGTCTTCATTGAGGCAAGTAACTTGTATACTATTTTTGTTATTATACAAGTACAAATTCCGCACATAGTCTTGCTTTCATTTTTGTGTTCGTTCTTATGATAATTCCTTGATAATCTCGTTCTCATTGCTTGGCTCGTTTCCATCAATTTGTAGTCGTGTTTAATCACAAAAAGTTGTCACACACACACACACACACACACAACACGAAAATAAATTATAGATAGATAGATTCTTGATATATATGTACTCTTTCGTGATCTATTGTACGTTGTGGATTTTGTTACATGATTGATGTGCTAGATGTGTTATCTCATTGTGGACTTTTTAATACCCATGCCTTGTTGATTTGAATGTCCAATTATCATGTTTTGCATTACATTCGAACTTGAACCCATCGTAGATGAGCTGTTTGATTAATTGCATGAAAGAAATTTTTTTTTGCTGTTGCCCTGATTTGGTACAGCAATTTAGATCCCGCTAAAGTCAGTAAAATAAATTGTTTTTGTGAATATAATTCGTAGACCTCTGTGTCTATTTTTCAGAACTTTTGATGGATCTCAATTTTGATTTTTGATGTGTGAGTTATTGCTGTTTTATTGCAGTTGTGTCGTAAATTCCAGATTCTGAATTATAAGATTGTTACACGATCTATTATTTTAAAACTGATGTTAAAAGTAAAATTTGGACTTGGTATTATTCTGGGTATGACTAGACATGACTAGGATCAACCCCAAATTTTGACTTATAACTTATTTCATGCTTGTGAAACCAATCATATAATTTCCAAACTGCATGTTGTTCAGTAAAGAACTTTATTTTCAACCTGATTCCAGTCACTTTTGATTAAAACCTTGTGAACATTAAATGTAGCCTAGTGTGTCTATTTTACAACCCTTTTGATGGAATTGAATTCCGAATTGTATTTTGGGAACTATCACTGTTTTAGTACTGCTGTGTCCGAAATTTCAGATTCATAAATTTGTTGCGCCACTTTTTTTTTATAATTTAAATTGACTATGATATCTATAATGGAATGACATGAAATTTAATATTCTGAGACTAGACATGTTAGAGGACCTTCCAGATTTTTCGTAGATTTAATTATGGTTTTTAAATACATTTTCATACTTATAAACAAAACTTCACTTTTATGGCTGAACATTAATTCTGTATAAAACGTTGTTTTGAACATTGTTGCTGTAATTGTTATATGACTTGGATATATGCGTTGGATTCGACAGAGAGTCTAGTTTCTAGAATTTTGACGAATCTAAATTTGCATTCCTGTAACAATGGGAATCTCAATTTTGGTACAACAACATCCAGCTGCCCAGAACTGGAATCCTTGTTGTTTTTATTATCCATAACCTGTTTTGACACTTAAATATGTACTTCCACCTAGCCGAACTTGTTGCATTTTTCTCGTCATGTTTACTTGCCTGTTTGTGCACTTTCATTTCTGTGTTGATAACAATAATAAATAACAAGTCGGAGTTTAAGGGAAAGACCGTAGTAGTGGACAATATAGGTAAGTGTACTCGGAAGGGGGCCCGTGTTTTCCATTACTTGATACCATAATTTCGTTATTACATGATTCATGCCTATTATTAACTACCTAATTATATGATGTAATGATTCATGATTACATGATTAATGTCTGTTACTAGTATATGATTATATGATGCCATGTTTTCATGACTACATGATTCATTCCTGTTCTTGATTACATGATGCCACGATTTCACGATTATGTGATTTGTGCCTGTTCTGTTACATGATGCCTAAGTACACGACCCTATAAAATCTACCACTATATCTAAATGCAACTTGTTTGAATGTAGCAACCATGTGATAAAATTTGGGACGTATGAACTGCTACCTAGATAGGATTAAATACAAGACTTGAGAATACATGATCACTTGCACTTTCCTGTTACCTGTACATGCTACCTGACACCTGTTACATGTTCACCTGTACGTGCTACCTGACACTTGTTACTTGTTTACCTGCCTGCATACTACTTGATACCTGTTACATGTTATCTGTATCCTGTTATCTAATCATGTCACATGATTCTGTTCCCTGGTTTAAGAGTTAGTTACTCTATTTTGCTATCACATTTCTTTCATGCTTTATCCTGTGCTTGTTTCTTATTGCTACTCTGCATTTTGTTATCTATCTCCAAGCTTTGTTGCTTGTACTACATGCGGTCCGTAACTTGCAGTAACGGGCGTATTGTTTCTTGTTTTCCTTTTCTTGCAAATTGATAAATTTGTAGATTTTGGTAATCAGCTGCCCGAAGGAGTAAGTGACCAAGTATTCTAGGCTTGGCTAGAGTTCCTGCTTGAATTATTTTCCTGATTTGAATTATTTGTCTTTATTACTACCTGGGACTTGTATTGGGCACTTTGTCCCAGAACTTACAACTTGTTGTTTCCAGATCTGGTTTGTTTGAGAATTTAATATTTTGTTTTAAGTAAATCTATTGATTTAGAAATTTGATACATGCATGCATGGTTGATTATTTCCTGTTTATTCTTGTTTATTCCTGTGGATTGTTGAAAAGATCCCTACAACTTATGAATGGTGAAAGCCATTCGTTGGACTTTTTCGTGTATCCGTAATCTGTATTCCTTTTTGGGAAGCGGAGCGTGACAAGTTTGAAAATATCACACCGCCAAAAATTATCATTATATATGCCCGGGAGTAGCACTCAACTTGGAACTCCGATGAATCATCATTTAAAGAGTTTTTGAATACCTCATCCAACCATGAAAGTTTAATGGATTGCCCAACAAAGATTCTATCGTCCGGTTCGACACCGAGATATTCTCGTACAAGTCCAAATTTATCAAAACCAATACTCCTAGTTACAGCTACACCATCAACATGAAGACCTAATATAATAGGAACATCTTAGAGCGTTACCGTCATTTCTCCTACGGGTAAATGGAAAGTATGGGTTTCCGGTCTCCATCTTTCTAGGAGAGCGGTAAGAAGAGACCGATCAAGCTTGAGAGACCCCATCATGCTTATTCCAAGCAACCCAGCTACGACCAAAAGCTCGTGTGTGCGGGTGTGTAGTGGCAAATGTGGAGGATGTCTACGGAACGTGCACTCCTTTGAAACATCGTTCCAAATGGATTGTGATCGGTGTTCATTTTGCAAGGTTAAGAGGTTAGGGTCTAACGGACCTGGACCTCCACGTGCAACGAAAGAGGAGCTAGGCTCGGCCGCGTCGGAAGATGAGGGAACCTATAAACCATATATTAAATCCTATTTTAGGAAGATATTTATTTTAACACTAAATTATAGAAATGAATATTAATGAACACTTCTCACATGTGTAGGTGGTGGAACATGCCCTTCGGCTTCATTACTACTAGGGGGCCTACCGCCGCGATTTAATTGTCACCGTCCTCGTTCGTTTAGACCCCTCGTTCTTACCATTAGCTTCTTACAAGATCACTACACATGATAGTATCCAATATTAGACAATGTTAATATATAATAAACACATTATATGATATGTAAAATAAACACCGTCTATTATTAACAGCAATTATTATTTTTATTACTAACCAACTATAGGCAATGTTTCGAACAATATCAGGTTAGGCCAGCTTATCAAAAAAAAAAACTTATGAAAAGATTATACCACTGTCAGTGAACATTGCTATGTTTGATAAAATGGTTCTGCAACTCATGAAAATCCAACACTATACATGGCAACCAAAAATTAGGTGGTATGAAAATGGAAACTTCCTAAAAGTATAATTGCAAAATTCAAATAAATAACATTCGAGAATATATGACCAAGTTTCACATATAATGACATAATATGCATACAAATGACAATTGTATATACATCAAAGAAATGGAAACCCGACTCTCATAATAAACCAAACAGACTAGCTATAATTAAACATATATCATCAAGTGTAGGTGCAATCAAACATCGACTAAACTAACATAAAGAAGATATAAAATAAGCAACATTAGGAACATACATTTCCACAACCATTATTACCACATTAATTTCCATTGCTTATTGGTACTTATAGGGTTTATTAAAGTAGCCATAAACGATAATGAATACAACCAGTAATATCGACTACACGATTCTAACAATCTACATCAACCAACCATACCATACCAAACTAACAACTCTTATTATTCACTAACAATTCATTAATTTCCATCTTTGGAATTATCACTAACAGTTCATAGCAATTATCACTAACAATTCATAATATTCACCAACAATTCGCTAATTAATTTCACTAACAATTCTTATTATTCACAAATAGTTCATAATAATCACTAATTGTCATTATATTACTCACTAACAATTCTTAATATTCACTTACAATACATACCATATCTAAAGACACCACACATGTATCAACCAAGACATACCTTCAACAACTTTGGGTGACGTCAAAGATGATGTCCACTGCTGATGAAGGAGAGGAGTAGTTTCACTAACTTGTTCGATTGATGGTGGGTTGCCGCAGTTGGGTGATTTGGAAGAAAAATGAAAAATTAGGGTTTGGGGAAATCAAGAAACTGAATGGGTATGGATGGAGGAAGATGAAGTGAATTTGAGAGTTGGATTTGGGAGATGAAGTATGGGGTAGGAGAAAAGTGATTGCAGCTTCTGTGGATTTTGGGTTTTCGGAGTTGAGGAAATTTTTGGTAGAGAAGTGATCTTGAGAATAGGGGGAAGAAGGATTTAAGAGATGTGGACCCCCCCCCCCCCCCCCCCCCCCACAAGCAAGGCCGCAGTTGCAAACTGCGGCCTAAGTATTAATGAGGCCCCTGTTACGAACTGTGGCCTCAGTGAAATCTCTTCTAAGTTTCTTCGGCCTTGAGAATTTTTTAAGAGAAATCCTTGAAATCTACATTTTCTGGTATGTATTTAGGCCGCAGTTGGGTACTGCGGCTTCGTTATGGAAGAGGCCGTAGTTGGAAACTGTGAGTGGTCTATTTTGAGAATTAGTTTCGAAAGTGGTCTATTTTAAAAATTAGTTTCGAAATTGGTCTATTTTGCGGGGAATCCAATATTTGGGGGTCAAAGCAGACAAATCCCCTTGGTTTATGGATAAATGCAGAAAACCCCTCAGGGGTGTCTTTTAGGTTGCAACTTGTCAGGCTTTGAAAATTACATGCATTTCACGTGCTTCCTCTGGACAATTTTACCCCTCTCTATATTTTTTTACATCTCCCCTAAAACCATTCATCCTCCCTAACATTCAACTAGGGGTGGCAACCGGGTCGAGTCAATCCACAACCCGCTCCAGCCCGCCTGCCACCAACCCGAACCCGTTTGACCTGGGTCGGACCAGGTCAAAATATTAAGGTAAAAAACCTGCTTGACCCAGCTCGATTAACCCGTAACCCACTCAAACCCGACTCGAATCTGACCAGCAACCCGCTGGGTCCAATAGTTGACCCGATCGGGCTTCTCGTTGCTGCTGGTCTTTCTTTGTGGATTTTCTTTTTCTATAAAAACCCACTAAATTCACTCATTTTTCTTCACAAATCCACTCTACTATCCATCTATCAACTCTCTACTACAACTACTACTCTCAATTTAGTTGAACAAAGGTGAAGAAATTCAATCGTGTCGAATTCGTGTCGAAGCTAATACGTCTACTACCAACTCTCTCTACTAGTCATATTCTTGTCGAAGCTCAATCTCTCTTTACTACATAGTGAACTAGATCAAGTGAAAAAGCTCAATCGCTTGAATTCTCGTTGTCTACACAACTCTCTTTATTATATTTAACTCTCTACTCTATATTCGTGAAGTACGATATCAAAATTTCTCAACTCTCAACTCTTTATTATTGTCAACGCTTTATTTTTTTTGTAAACTTGTTTGTTTCTTTGTTTTTTTTTGCTTCTCTCTCAACTCTCTCAACCCTCTCATCGTTTTTTAGATTTTATTTTCACATACACTACTCTACCTCAATTCTCTCAACCCTTCTATATTGTCTTGTTTTATCACATACACAATTACTCCACTATATTTATCATGTCACGATCACGAGGTAACGACCGTAGCCAAAGTGGACAAGATTCTACTAGTTGATCTCCCTGACCTCCAATAACCCACAATTAGAGACTAAATATAATCCTAACCTTAATATAGATTATGAAAGTGTTCCATAACACGGGTATGATCCCAACATACAACATGATGAAATCCTAGGTAGTAACGTAACAGACAAACAAAAGACATCGAACCCTCACAACCAACTTCTAGTAGAAAACATAGAGGCCAAACTAGTGAAGTCCATGAATTTTATGATTTTATCCCAAACGAGGACAATCCGAGCATAGGACATAAGATGTTTAAAACATGTAACAAAAGTTATAAATGGAAGAAGGGTGATGTGACGGGTACACTTATAGTTATTAAGGAAGAGTTGCATTTTTTTCAATTATGAGAGTAGGAACCTAGAGGCCTTTAACCAAAATGCACTAAATCCACATTTAAAAATAATTCATAGATTTTCCCTGAAGGCCAATTATTTTAAACTTTATACCGAAATGAGAGACGCTTTAATTAAACTTTTGTATTAATTAACCTGTAGAGTATCATTAACGGCCAATAGTTGAAAAGGTTGTAACGATATTTCGATGATGTACATAACTTGTTATTGGATCGATAGTGACTGGATCATTAAAAAGAGAATCATATCACTTGCCAATTTGCCGTACCCCCATAGTGGTACGGTTATCGCAACACATATTTTAGAAGTTTGAGATATTTTTTTTCATATTCGCGTTAATTTTTTTGATTAGTTTTGATAATGTCTCCAATAACACTTGTGCGATTACTACATTACAACAACATTTATCTCCTCCATGTCATGAAATTTTTCATGTTGTCATATTCTTAACTTATGTGTACAAGATGCACTGAAAGTAGTCGATCTATATGTGAATGCAATTAAAAATTGTGTATATTTCATCGCTTTGAGTGGTACTATGCTTCAACAATTCAAAGAATGATATAATCTTGAGGAAGTACATTTTAGAAAATTTTCTAGAGATGTTAAACACTGATGGAATTCTACTTTCAACTTGTTGAATGTTCTTACTAAATACAAAGCGGTTATAAATGATTTTTGTATTTTAAAAAATATGGAAGATTTTCAAAAGACTCTCAATTCTTTTTTTTTGCCGGAAGCTTGTTAAATTTTTTGGAACCTTTTAAGATTGCATCTTTGAAATATTTAAAATCTTATGGTTCCACTTCACGTAGTATTTTTATTTCAATAATTACTATGATTCAAACTTTTCAAGATATGGTTTCAAATCCTCACATTGGCCATATTGTTATTCTCGCTTATGATAACATTTTAAAATATTTTAATCCTCCTATGTTGTATTGTGTTGCTACCGTAATGGATCATTGTACCAAATTAGCGGGTACGAAGAGTTTGATTAATTTTTTTTTTTTACTTTAGCGGATGACTCTCAATATGAATGTAATGATTATTTAGCTAGATTAGTTTATATGAATTTTATGATAGACCTTATGCATCTAGTGGTACAACACAACAAAATAGTATATCAACTTCTTCTTTTTCTTCTAGAGGTAAGGATAAGAGTAGATTAGAATATGCCACTGTAAATTTACTTGCTAGTATTCACTCTAAAAAGTCTAGGACTAATGCACCTAATGAATTAAACTGGTATAATTCACAAAATAGTGAGATATCCTGTGCTAGAATTGAAGTGTTACAATGGTAGAAAGAATATGAAAATCTATTTCCAATTCTTTCACATATGGCTATAGATCTACTAACTTCTACTGTTTACAATTGCTTCAGAAAGAACTTTTTCTTTAAGTGACAGAGTTTTAACCGATTACAGGAATAGCTTGAATTCAAATTCATTGGAGATGCTCGTGTGCACTGAAGATTGAATGAAAGTTGAAGATAGAACTCAAAGAAAAATAGTGGACACTTCAATAAGTGGAAGCAACTCACTTGAAGATCACGTTGAAGCTGAGTAGAAAATTTAGGGCGATGAGATCCTAGGTTTAAGTTAAGTAGAGGTGCACGATAGTTGTCCAATTTATGGCAAAAGCAGTGAATACCTCAACAAGTGAAAGTTACTCACCTGAAGATCACGTCGAAGCTGCGTAGGAAATTTATGGCGGTGGGATCCTAGGTTTAGGTTAAGTAGAGGTGCATGACAGTAGTCCAATGCCCTCTCTTCAATCTAACTCTAGGCTATCCCGAATTCTAGATTGTCCACTTAAATATGTGATTTGTATGATTTTTTAGTTTTTATTACATGTATTTGTATATAATTTAATTTTTGTAAAAACTTATTCCAAGTTGAAATGAACAATATATTGACTCAAATACATGTTATACATTTATCTTTTTTTTGGGAGTAAAAAAATTAAAAAAAATAAAAAAATTTAAAAAAAACAAAAAAAAACTAGGCCAACCCGGCCCGGCCCAGTCCTGGTCGGGTTTGACGCGTAGGGATTCGCGGGTTGGTTCGGGTTGAGTTTTTGACTTCAAACCCAACCTGAGTCTTGACCCAACAGGGCTCGGGCCTGTCCCTTACGCGGGCAAATCCGTGGGGTTGGGGCCCGGCCGGCCCAGCCCGAATGCCAACCCTACATTCAATCTCCACTTCTCTTACAAATTGAAAATAAAAGATCCAAAAGAAAAACTAAGAATTTCTCTCAACCTCTAGATTCTTTCTTCTTTCTTTAGCAATTTGTGAAGAGGAAGAAGAATGAAAGGAGTTCTAATTGGAAGATGATCTTTGTTTTAATGAGATAATTCCTAGGAAATATAGTTTTTTTTATTATCTAGGGTCTTAATGGGTAGAATTTGTATGGGTTCGAGAGAGAAATAGGGAGAAGTCTAGGAGGGAAAGGCTAAAAGCTAGGAAGGAAAAAGAAGGAGAAATTTTAGTTATTAATTAAATTTGGTGACGTGTAAAACTGTCCAAATCAACTTGGTCAGTGTCCATAATTTTCAGATCTGAATAGCTGGTAACTTAAAAGACCCCCTGAGAATTTTCTATGTTGACCAAAAACTTTGGGGTTAAGAGCATTCTCAATGGAACTCAGCCTCATCCCCATTTTGAGGTTTCATTTTGACATATTTTTTGGAATATGCTATTTTAGTTCTGGTTTTCAAATAGGGTACTTCAATGGTATTCCATTTTGGATTTCAAATATTTTATTTGTAACTTTTTTTTTTGTACAAAATATTTTTTTTGAAGAAGGAATTTTTTTGCAAAAGAAACAGTGGGGGGCCCACCAATGCGGTGCGAAATGGAACCGCATCTTTGGGTTCCATTTTTATGTTCACCCCAAAAAAAGTTGGAGTGGGACCCAGAAATGGCCATTAGTTGGGGAGGGGCTTTTTTAACATTTGCCGATGGGGATTGCTTTTGCGGAACCATTGGCTTTGCTCTAAGTTCGTTGACCCATAAATATTGGGTAGTTTTCTGCATTTAACCCTAGTTTGAATATCTCTACTACTATAATGGGAGAAGGCCTTAGTGTAATTTGTCCATATCCCAACCCGTGCAACGCACGTCTATCTCTATCGCTTCAGTCTTCATATATCTCTACATATATAATAGGAAATGGGTGATGGATGATGAGTCTACAGTGTAATTCATTTTTTCTTTTTTTTCCTTTTCAATTTTTTTTCCCAAAATTTCCCCCATGTGCATAGCACGTGTAAAATACTAGTATGGAGGAATGTCAAGTCGATTGTTGATCTTTGCATGAAATTGGGTGAGGGGAAATATGTGCTTGTCCAGGATCGTGCATGGTCGCAGGTGAGGACCTATCAAGTTACAGAGGATGCGTTCTGATTACGTGGAAGAGCCATTGCCGGAGGAGGAGCAAGTGCAGCCACCAGCAGAGGAGGAGGAAGATACTGACAAGGTACGGATGCAGTTGCAGAGGCTGAGGCAAATGGTGCTGTGCTATTGCTGCTGCTACTGCTCTCTCTGTTGCTTAAGGAGGGGTACCTTCTCTAATAAAATAATTGAATGAGTTTTGAGTTATTAGCATTTTTTTTGCATATATTTTACTTCAGTTAAGAACATCGTGTCAAATGTTTTGTTCCTGCAGTGGTTGAATTTTGCTATCGTGTTTCCATAGGTTCGGTCAAGACTTGTTTTTTGTTGTTGCAAAGAATTAGTAGTAATTTTATGGCGATTTAAAATTGCTGTTGCAGAAGGACGACAAGAATTTTAGTTATACAGTTTCTGTTTATGGTTTTGGTTTTCTTGCTTTCTTCTTGCGAATTTCTGGTTATAGCATTGGCTTATGATTTGATTACGAAATTTCTGATACTAATGCAAAATTAGACATATTCGTATGGTTCGGTATGGAAAACTTCATGATTAATAATGATGAAAAAGGAAGAAGACAATAATGAACCAAAGGCAACATGTAGACCATTTTACTGTGGTTTGTATCGACTTTGTGTGGTTTTACAGACTACATACAGTTAGGTAATATAATGCAAAAAGGACCGATACAAAGTCCAACTAGTCTCACTGAAGCTTAAAGAAGGCCATTAGAGGATCATAAACAATCTGCTTAGCGTTTATAGCCATAACAAAGTCAGCATGCGCATAATTTTGCTGGAACTGAGTTGCCAGCTTGTCACTTTCATGGGAGCTAAGGACGTTCAGTAGGTGTTGCACATCATTAACATCAGAAAGTTCATCCGCACCTCCATAGCTCAGAAATAGAGCGATGTCAGTAGGGATATTCGACATGTTGTAAGCTGGGGGATTGACTTGACCATAGTGGCTCATGTTTTCATTGTCGTTGTTGTAATTGTACTTTGTTATAGTCCCTGTTCGGATCACTGTTGATAAACAAAGTATAACTAGTTAAGATTCAGTTAGTTATACTCATGAGTCATGCAGAGAATCTCATATTGATCCCAATATTATGTAACAGTTTCATATTAGCACTTAGAGTCTTTATAATTCATTATTTTCACAAGTGTGACGTACTTTGAGACAAGTGAATCAAGTTCTTAGTCGATGATGGTTGTGGCTCATACTCGAGGAAAGTTTGGGTCCTTGACTCGTTGAGGCAGCAGTTTGGTCCTTGAAGAGTGTAGAAAGGCCACATGGAATGAATCAGATGGTTATATCTGAATATAAGAAACGAGCAAAGTTTCTTATTATAAATAAAGCTACCTGTGATGGATGACATCAAATCGAAGCAATTGGCTCCAGGAAGCTTGCAGACTGGCTCCAGCAAGTCAGCTACACCTTGGCTGTTATCAACGATATCGCTTCACTAATTTAGCAACTAAATATTGATAACTATATAAAGATTTATGTGAGTTTTTAAGATAATCTGCTGTTATGCAGTCTTTCAGTATGAGGAAGGAGCCATTAGTTACCTTTCAGGGTCAAATTCATCGAAACCTGCCTTATAATAATCCTGCAAATCGAAGTGATCAGAATCCATTAATTTGAAACTACAGAATTAGCTACAAGGATATATGGAGCAGGTAATGTGTGCTTTTTATGTGGTTTTTTTTTCTTCAAATATTTCGTCATCATCTAAAAAATTGCTTAAAATTGATATGGCAAGATATAGATAATGCATTTGCAATATACATTCTATTATCTATTAGCCGCACCCTTGCACGTCTTCGCAGCTATTCACACTTCTTCTCTAATTATAATAATGATGAAGATGATTTATAAAATTCTTTACCTCGGCAATGTGGAGTTTAGCAGAGCCGCGCACAAGGGTTGACGACACTTGATCCATGTAAGCTATTGGGCTAAGCAATGCAGCTGATCTCAGCATGCTTAGAAGGCCATCTTCACTAAACGAAGCCAAGGCAATTAACGTTCCCTGAAACAAAGATCGGAAAATATACTATTCATTCCGGTTTTCCCCCATGAATTTCCATGATAATGTGTGCATAGATCCGATACTTACCAAAGAGTGACCAACATAGTGAATTGTCTGATTACCAGTCTGTTGGTACACATATGCAAAATTTGCAGGAAGGTCGAACTCAACTAGTTCATCCCATGACCAATCCCAATATGCCTACATTAAAACTTTAATTTAGCTGGAGTTGATCTTAAGAGTTGAAAATTACATAAGTACTAAAATTTCCAGCGGGTATACTTCATTTGTTTATCATCTTTAATGAAAACTAGGAGGACAAAAACGCATTGAAGTAGACACAGAAAGGGAGAGAACCGAATCGTTAGCAGAGAATGAAGTGTGTCCACTGCTGTGAACAGTCCCACGAGTGTTAGCGATCCATACATCATATCCATTGTCTGCCAAAATATATCCTAGTGATTCATCTGGCGAATTGAGAAGCCATGTCACACCATCCTGAAAAAGTCAAATTCATACAAAGAAAGATAATATCACTACTTAATAAGGTTCACAAAAAAACATTACTAGTATAGTTATGAAATGGAGGATGTTTATACCATGAAAAGGCCATGTTGTAGGAGAACTGGTGTTTTATTCGACCCTGAACTTGAACCGGAACGGCCATTTGGAATTCTTTGTAGGCTGAGTATGTACCCATCCTCGGTTGTCACCTAAAACCAAAAAAAGTAATTATTTTTCAAACATTAAGTTTAGAAAATTGAAGAAGTGAATCTTTGTGGGAAAAGTACAGTGTGCTCCTCGCATGGATATCCCAAAATCTCCACCAGCGCTGCACAGGTGCTCTGGACGTCGGCCAGTGGAGATTGCAGTGTTGATTCTGTGGTACCCATCATTCCTATGCTACCTTTTCTTGCTCCAAGAGCGATATCAACTACTAAGCCTATGAAAAAAGCCTGGATGAAAAATCGACAGGCATGATTCGCCATCTTCGTTCAAATTAGTCTTCGATCTGGCTTCTGCTTCCTTCTCCATAAAGTTGCTCCTTTAAATAGAGAAAGACTCGAAGAGTTTTGAGACTAATTGAGTCAATGAAAGCATCTAGCCCATGTAAACAAACTCTTGCTTGTTCTGAGTCTCATTCCTATCACTAAAGAACAGACCAAGGCATTTTGATCCCCAAGTAACCTGTCTCCAATAGTTTAATTTTTCTAAGTATAAATATCTGTTTTTCTCTTGTTTAATTCATAGTTATTTACTCATTAGTTGTCGTAGGAAAAGGATTAATTGGTTTACACGTCCATCCTAATTGAATAATAATTTTTTGGTGGACAAAACATCATTTTTGAAGTTGCATTGTCAGGAAACTAATTAAAAGGACGAGTATTAGAAGACAATTACAGACTCCGTGGGGAATAAACAAAACAGAGTTTAGATTGCCAAAAGGATTTACTTGAAGATCACCCTTTTGATCACCCTTTTGTATGGTGTGATGAAGTCTCAATTAACGGCAGAATAGAAGATCTCTGAATGTGGTTAGATTCTTTAAAGAACTTGTAAGAATGCGTTGATTAATTCGTAGAAATTTGCACGATTTTTTTGAGTTTCTTGTTGGAAAGTTTGTGAGATATCCTCCTAAAATTGATTCTATCGTATCTAAGAAGCAAAGACATGACGAACAATGTTCAAAAGATTCTGAAAATTAGAGGACTGTGTAGCCTAGTTACCTTAGGTTGCAACAAGTGCAGCTAATCAGTGCCAACTACTTCAACGAGAGTTATTTCATAGTCACTGGGGGCTTCAAAGCCATGGAGATTCATCTTTGAGGCAGCGACATCGGCAAGACCGCAATCAGGTACACCAATTTGGAATCTGACTGGACACCCGGTGGCAATTCTAACCTTAAAAGTGGGAACATTGATTGAGCAGTGTCAGTCTCTGGTCTTAATACGTTAATTTTCATGTAGCAAAACTTCGGGTTAACATTTGTTCAATTTCAAGATAGGTTAAATTTTAATTTTATATAATATGTTTTCATAAATGAAAACCAGAAAATCTAATGTGTAATCAATTCTAACCCACATTGGCGAACTAATTAGAAAAGATTAAGCAAGGGAAAGTGTTATTTGGATCAAAGGGTCAAACAATTAAAACTAGGATAACACTGTGCAATATATTGCACATAATTTTTTAAAAAAAAAGGAGAAAATAGCAAATTTACAACAACGACAAAGTCTTTTTCCCAACTAGTTGAGGTCGGCTACATGAATTCTGGTTTTCCATTCTGCTCGGTTTAGCGCAATATCTTCTGTAAGGTCAAAAACTATTATATATTTTCTCACTGTTTCCACTCAAATAAGTTTAGGTCTTTTCCTACCCCTAACTCTACCCTCAATACTTATCAAATCTTCTAACGGGGGCACTATTAGGTCTATGTGTGACATGTCCAAACCACCTGAGGCGATACTCTCTTAACTTATCTTGGATAGGAGCTACCTTTAGCATGGCTCGTATATGCTCATTTCTAATTCTATCATTCTTTGTTTTCCCACACATCTGTCTCAGCATCCTCATCTCCGTTACATTCATTTTTTTGGACATATTGTTTTTTTGTTACCCAACACTCTGCTCCATATATCATTGATGGTCTAACAACCGTCCTATAAAATTTTTCCTTCAACTACAAAGATATACGCTTGTCGCACAAAACACCACTGACACTTCTCCACTTAAGCCATTCTACTTGGATCCTATGTATAACATCTTCACAAATTACCCAATCTCTTTGTATAATCGAACCTAAATATCGAAAACGGTATCTCTTAGGTATCTGTTGACCATCAAGCTTCACAACCTCCTCAGTTGTGTTACGAATATCACTAAAATTACACTCTATATACTCTGTTTTAGTTCTGCTTATTCTAAAGCCTCTAGTTTCTAAAGTTTCTCTCTACAATTCTAATTTAGCATTGGCTTCTGCTCTAGTCTCGTTCACTAAGTCAACATCATCGGCAAAAAACATATACCAAGGCACCTCATATTGTATTCCTTGCATCAATCATCCATAACTAAAGCAAAGAGGTAGGGGCTTAAAGCCGAACCTTAGTGTAAACCTACTGTAATAGGAAAATCACTGGTCTATCATGTGGTTGTTCTAATTGTGATCTTTGCCCCTTCATATATATCCTTAATTACCTCAATATATCGAATAGTTACTTTTTTATTATTTAACACCCACCATACTATGTCTCTAGAAAATAACAAAACTATTTTTGAAAAATTCTCTAATAACATATATACAATATTGCACAAGTTTTAAGGTTTAATTAATGGTTTTGATTCAAGTTCAGAATTTGGATGAAGAAGGAGTGGAGGGTTACCTCCGACATTTGCTTTTTTTTTGTTTTAAAAAGAAAAAAAATAGAAAAATTCTTGGACCGTTTAGCATAATATACTGTATAGAAAAAAAGGGCATTTTATTAAAAAAAACCATATTTCAATAAATAATTATAGAAAGAGACATTAAATAGAATTATGTCTAAAACTAGCTCGGAAACTGCCACATCAGCCACTCCCTCATTTTATATTTTATATATATCTTAAGCTAATAGGCCTACCCAATCTCTCCTTTAGGAGAGAAAAAGTAGGAACTGACATGTTCTGCCCACACCAATTGCCAAAATAGAATTAATTAAAAAAACACAAAAAAAAACCTTTCCTCTTCCACATCTCCCCAAAACCCACAAACCCTAACTCTCCCTACCCCAAAACCCACCCACATCTCCTCACCTATCCGTCTCTTCCGTCGCCCGCCGTCCACCCCGCCCCGATTCTGCCTGTCTCTACCCTCCATCGTCGCCGTTCGTCGTCGATCCCGCCCCGACCCTACCGTCTCTACCCTCCATCGTAAGTTTCCCGTTTACTTAATATTTTTAAATGATCTCTCTTAAATTGAAAAGAATTTTGATTTAATTTCAAGAGGACAGTATGAAGCAGATTCAATTTATGTATGAATTGATCATTAAAGCTCATTGTTTGAATTTTATTAAGGCTTGCTGCCTTGGGAGCTGGGCTTGCATGGGGCACACTTCAAGAATCGTCGAAGAGAATAGTTTACGGTACACCCAGTTCAGATGAGAAACACTCTGCTCTTTCGCCCTATATTTCAGAGCAAAATGCTGAGCAACTGGCACTTTATCTCTGTAGAATGCGAGGAGATGCGCTTAAGCTTGGTCAGATGTTGAGCATACAGGATGGGTCCCTTGTACCAGCACCGGTATTTCCATGCTTTCTCATTCGTTTAAATCTTTCTTACATTTTCGTTATAATTTTGAATAGTTAATTGAGTAATGTTAGAACAATCTGATGTAGAAAAATGATTGTCGGACCAACTACCACTATATGTGGTTAAGGATAATCACATTGTTGTGTTGAATGATTAACTGTTTTGGAGATAATTTGACAGACCTTAATGTACCCCATGATAGTGATATCAGGTTTATAAATCACCGAGTAATTTTTAGATGTCCGTAACTTACTTTTCTGCAATTGTTCAGGACTAATGTAAAAATAATTACAGTAATCTTTATCGTCGACCAATGTGGAAACAATCCTTTTCAAAATAAAGGTTAAGTGCTAAATCTAAAAATCAATGTGACAAGGAAGTGCTCTAATAAGAATAATTAACCTTTACTAAAAGAACTCAATAGTTCCCTTTTACTTAAGATTTTTTTATCTTACTCTATGGCAGATTCAGTGGATTCTAATTATTATGATGATGTGATTGAAGCTTTCGGTGTGGAGTTGTTGGTTGGACTAATGTAAAAACAATTAGAGTAATATTTATCGTGGACCTATGTGGAGCTAATCATTTTCAAAATAAAGGTTAAGTGTTAAATCTAAAAATCAGTGTGACAAGGAAGTGCTATAATAAGCTTAATTAACCTTTACTAAAATAACTTAAAAGAGTTTTAATTTGAAAAGAGAGAATGGAGACAGTTACAGAAAGAGAATTCACATTTAGGTGTTGTTGCCTTGTGGTCACCATTGCTGTTTGCTTCGGTCTATGGTTCATGGGCCATGCGGGGAGTACAATCCAACATCTCCATGTATGGAGAATGGTATGTGCACAAAAAAGTATCCAAGACAATTTATAAATGAAACTATTATTGATAAGCATAGGTATGTTCAATATCGTCGTTGGGATGACGGTCGGACGTTTGTAATAGGTGGCCACAAGCCGAAGGTTGTTGACAATTGATGGGTGGTACCCTACAATTTAGATTTAACTACAAAATATGATGCTCATATCAAGATTGAAATTTTTGCCAATCCTAAGCTGCTCAAGTACCTTTACAAGTATGTGCATAAAGGTCATGATAGAACTACAATAATCATAGAAGACAATGGAAATCCGATCCCGGGAAATTTCGAACCTCAATACAAGTCAGTTGATGAAATTCAGCAATATTTAGATTGTCGTTATGTCTCCTCTGTCGAAGCATGTTGGAGAATTTTTGAATTTAGTTTGCAACGACATCATCCTCCAGTGGAACTTCTACAATATCATCTAGAAAATCATCAGAGTGTCTATTTCAATGAAAATGCTAACTTGGCTGATGTTGTCTCAAGAGCTGAATATCAGAAGACGATGTTAGATGGTTGGTTTGAGGCTAATCAGGTCTATGAAGATGCTCGAGATCTTACATACTCTGAATTTCTGGAAAAATGGGTATGGAAACCGGTGGATAGGATGTGGTCAAGAAGACTTCATGGTCTCGCAATTGGAAGGCTGTATTATGCACCTCCAGCTGCAGGAGAGAGGTTTTATTTACAGATGTTGTTGTGCGTGGTACGTGGAACGACTAGCTATGCATATTTAAGAACCGTGAATGGAGTGACCTATCATAATTATCAGCATGTTGTGCACTTGGGTTGCTAGAGGATGACAACGAATGTCACCAGGCACTAACCAAAGCATCCTCTTTTGCATCAGGTTGTTGGCTCAGAAATTTTTTTGCTTCGATATTGATGTTTTCTGAGCCAACTAATCCGATCGATTTATGGAAAAAACATTGGATCAATCTATCAGATGATACATTGCATAGATGTAGGACTGAATCACATGATTTTGGATTAGAGCTAACAGAAAACCAATTGAAGAATTTAGCTCTTTCAGATATTGAAAGCATTTTGAATCAGAATGGGCGATCTCTTAATGAATTTCCAACACTCCCATTTCCCGAGGATGTACATGTACATGTCATTCAAAATCGACAGATACATGATGAATTGTGTTCTGATGTCGACGAGTCGAAACAAGAGTTTGAGCAATTATTCCATAGGTTGACACATGAGCAAATTCAGATATTGGAAGCTGTAGTTTCAGCGCACTCAAGTAATAGGGGCATTGTTTTCTTTGTTCATGGTAGCAGCGGTACAGGAAAAATATTTTTATGGAATACATTAGTTGCAAGGTTTCGAGCGGAAAGAAAAATAGTCCTCATTGTAGCTTCTTCGGGAATAGCTGCTCTGTTATTACCTAGAGGTCGCATTGCGCATTCGAGGTTTCGTATTCCAATAAAAGTCCATGAAACTTCTACGTGTTCTATCTTCCAACAAGATGATTTATCTCAACTCATTCAACAAGCAGATTTGATCATTTGGGACGAAGCGCCAATGATGCATCGCCATGCATTTGAAGCTATTGATCGAACTTTCAAGGATTTAATGAAGTTTAATAATGAAAGTGTAGCTGATGATGCATTTGGTGGAAAAGTTATTGTTCTCGGCGAGGACTTTCGACAGATTTTGCCTATCGTGCCAGTAGGTGGGCGACCCCGTATTGTATTTGCATCATTACAAAGGTCACATATTTGGTCTTTATATAAAGTGTATGAGTTGATGAAAAACATGAGATTGATGGGGAGTTCACTCGATCAAGCTAGCAAGAATGAACAAGAGACCTTTGCAAAGTGAATTTTAGATGTGGGAGAAAGTAAAATTCCAGGTGAATCTAATACTGGAGGTTCTGCAAAGGATTGGATACAAATACCAAATGACCTTCTAATTAAAGCTATAGATGGTTTAAAGGGTTTGATAGATTGGATTTATCCTAATATTGAATCTAGATATAATGACCCAGCATTTCTTGAAAAATGCGCTATTCTAGCACCTACTATTGAAGAAGTTAATGCCATTAATTCTCATATTCTGTCTATGGTTTCTGGACAGGTTGTCAACTACTTAAAGTGCAGATTCAGTCGAACATACCCCGAATGGTACAAATGAGCAGGATATGCATTCGTCGGAATTTCTACACACAATTAAGATGAACGGGTTACCAAATCATTGTTTAGAATTGAAGCAAGGAGTACTAATTATATTGCTAAGAAATTTGAATCAGTCTTTGGGACTTTGCAATGGAACACGTCTTATTATTCATACTCTGGGAGAACATATTATTATAGCTACAATTATTACAGGAAGGTGTGCAGGTGAGACAGTTGTGATTCAAAGAATGAGCATGTGACCTACAGAAACCAGGTGGCCATTTTTCCTCAGAAGAAGGCAATTTCCTATAAAGTTGGTATTTGCTATGACAATAAACAAGAGTCAAGGCCAAACTCTCCATAGCGTTGGGGTCTATCTTAAAAAATATGTGTTTACGCACGGTCAATTGTATGTAGAATTATCGCGTTGCACTTCCCGTTCTGGCTTGAAGATATTGCTGACAGATAACTCAAATGATCCCCAACAGACTAATGATCGTACACGTAATGTGGTATATCAAGAAGTTATTCAAGAAGTGCGTAACTTCATGATAATCAATTGAAAGGTAAATGTAATCAACAATCTAATAATATTCAAATGATTAAAATAGTATTTATTGGCACACAATGTTTTATATTTTAAGAATTTTATAATGTCATCTTAGTAGAGTTTATCAAAGCCTTATTTATTCTTTTTTCTTTTATGTATCGTCTTATATCAATTCGCATTGGTTTATTCCGCTATATAAATAATTATTTTTTAATGTGATGCACCTAACTAAATTTTCATTTCATATTTTTTTAATGTAGGCCGACATATGATGTTCATGTGTGGAGAATTCCGTCGCTCGGTAATGTGATTCTATGTTGAAATTACTAAAATATTTTGATACTACAATGTTGAAATTAGTACACGTTTTTGTTTTTGTTTTGTATTTACGTAGCTATAAACAATAGTTGTTTAGAAAATAAATTTTGCATTTAACTGTTTGGATTAGACTCTTTTATTATCATGAACAATTTATTTAAGTCATCCGTTGTATATATAATTGTGATTTAAGTATGAAAGATTATTGTGATTGGGTTTGGATGTGCCTTATTATCATTAAATATTTGCGTTTGAATATTGTGTTTTATGTGCAAAGCTGTACTACATAATTGTTAAATATTAATATGTTGGATTATAATTATATAGGAAAAAGGTGTAAATATGGGGAGGTTCAGCCGAATTTTTTAAAAAATGTTATTGATATTTTAATTTATCTTTCAGTAAAATCTGTGCAGTTTGCACAGGGGATATACTAGTATAGTACTTAAACTAACCATCTTCTCCATTTCGTAGCTACAAGATAAAATGCATTTGAATATACTACATAAGACAGAAAATGCATATGAATATATTACATAAGATATATTATGAATTTCCATACAACAACAACAACAACACATCAACAAAATTCTCGTTACCTAAATCCCTCATTATTTGTTGTTGCAGAGGCATATTTTGATGAACAAGAACAACATAGTGACTACCTTCAAGTGCGGCGAATGTGAAATAAGTTACTACAAAGAACTCCAATGTAGTTAAGAACATTAGTTGGACTTGTTTAATTTAGCTATATATAATCTATAGAGGGTGCGGGTTAGGAAAAAAAAACTAGTGTTCAGGATGTTGGAAAATATTGAGAAAAATGGAATTTCTAAAATTTTGTATGGAATTTCTAAATTTTTTTTCTTTGCTTTATTAGACCATCTCCAACGGCAGTCGCCAAAACCCCCAATTTCGCCAGAATAGCGATGATCTCCCAAAAGAATATTCCAACGGCCTCGCCATTTCGATCGCCATCCTGGCAAAATCGAATCCGCTCGCGATCCGCTCGCCAAATCTGACGATTTGATTTTCGCTCGCCAAGGGTCGTCCACTCTTCATGCCGGAGATGAAGGAGAGTTTCAATGTAAGTTTTATTCCCGCTATTTATATCGACAGTGTTTTTGGGATTGCTGGTGCTTCAATTTCTTCAATTTTTCTTCAATTTCTTCAATTTCATCGATTTCTTCAATTTCTTCAATTTCTTCAATTTCTCTTCAATTTCCTCGATATTGACAGTGTTCTTGGGATTGCTGGTGCTTCAATTTCTTCAACATCTTCAACCAGTTGTTGTTCATCGACTTTTTCTTCTTCATCAGGTAAAAATTGTTCTTCATTTTAATTTGGTTTTTTTTTTTTTTGGGTTTGGAGAATGGAGATGTTGAGTTGTTACAAAATGTATATACAAAATGTATATACTTCACTGATATGGTTAGTGTTAGTAGATATGGTTATATACAAAATGTATATGCTTCACTGAAACTAATAGCCAAACAACTTCAGGTGATATATACAAAATGTATATACTTCTCTGATGTGGTTAGTCTTAGTAGAACACTAAATGCTTGTGGATATTTTGAGAATTTGTTGATACAAAGCTGAGCTGATATGGTTAGTCAATTTCCACTTTCAAAACTATTGACATTTGAATTTGATAATAAGTAATGCAGCATGCTATGCTGCATATGGATCAAAAGGCTCAAACTGAAACTAATAGCCAAACAATAGCATTAGATTTCAATACAAAAGCATAATATAAGCATCAGTATGTCATACCAACTAATTTAAAGCTTAGTACAAAGTTTGTGTAGTTAATTATCACTGATATATATACTTCAGCTGATATATACAAAATGTATATACTTCACTGATATGGTTAGTGTTAGTAGAACACTAAATGCTTGTGGATATTTTGAGAATTTGTTGATAAAGAGCTGATATGGTTAGTCAATTTCCACTTTCAAAACTATTGACATTTGAATTTGATAGTAAGTAATGCAGCATGCTATGCTGCATATGGATCAAAAGGCTCAAATTGAAACTAATAGCCAAACAATAGCATTAGATTTCAATACAAAAGCATAATATAAGCATCAGTAAGTATGTCATACCAAACTAATTTAAAGCTTAGTACAAAGTTTGTGCAGTTAAGTATCACTGATATATGTACTTCAGCTGATATGTACAAAATGTATATACTTCACTGACAGTAGAACACTTAATGGTTGTGGATATTTTGAGAATTTGTTGATACAGAACTGATATGGTTAGTCAATTTCCACTTTCAAAGCTGTTGACATTTGAATTTGCTAATTTAAAGCTTAATACAAAGTTTGTGTAGTTAAGTATCACTGATATATATACTTCAGCAGATATATACAAAATGTATATACTTCACTGATATGGTTAGTGTTAGTAGAACACTAAATGCTTGTGGATAATTTGAGAATTTGTTGATACAGAGCTGATATGGTTAGTCAATTTCCACTTTCGAATGGTTAGTCAATTTCCACTTTCGAAACTATTGACATTTGAATTTGATACCAATTACCAATTACCAATTACCAAATCATCTGAGGGTTATTGCATGCCAATATTGTCAATTTCTTGTAGGGTATTGAAATGATATAACTGTAATTCTGACCTGCCAATGGATAGGAGAGTAGTTCCTTTGCTTCCCTTGACGGAGTGGCAGAGTGTGATTCTTTCTTTTTTGTGCATTTGTTGGTTGGTAGCTGTACTTTGTATGGTTGTCTGTACTGTTTCAAAAGGAGGAAAAAGAAAATTTTAGACTCGAGGCATTTAGTAGTTCTACCTTGCTTGTGCTTATAAGGTTTTCCATATGCCCAACAACCTATGATAAATTTTATACTGATTAACGAGTATATTAGGAACCATGAATTTTATATATTTCCGTGAAAAATTTCTAGCTGATCCGTGCATCATTTCTCTTGAACTCAACTTTCCCTGTGGACTGAAGAACGCAACCTTAATTTGTTGTTCTTATGACAGATATTGGAAGCAAGTTTCACTTTTATTTTATTAAATTTTGGAGCGCTCGGCTGTCCCAAAACACAACCACCAATTTGATTACTTCCTTCTTTTCTACCACCAGTTTAATTGCTTTCTTCTTTTTCTTGCATTTTTTGCCGGACGTTGAGTAGTACCCTGAGAATTTTGTTCCGTTCTCATGGAAAAGAACATTACTTCTTTCTACATTAAATATTCTCATCTTGAGATGAACAATGAACAATTTCTGGCTGATATCTGAAATAAAATTTCCTTTTTTGGGTGCCCTCAGCTAGCTGATGCTACTTACATTCTCTCAAACTTCATCCTCATCCCCTTAGCATTAGCTACTGCTACTTCAACTAAGAAAAGCTTGGAGGCCCACTAGTAAATTACATAATTAACTGCCAATCACTTATGGTATCAGTAAAGGGTTATCTACATATCAGCTACACATATATGCATATGTTTCAATTTCAATACAGAGCTTCTTCTTGTATCTACATTTCTATACCTGCATATGATAAATTCGTCTACAATAAAGAGCTAATCGAAATTGAGAAGGAAAAACTACGTCTACAAATGTTAGCAGACGAGGAAAAAATAATGGCTATTGACACCACTGAAATGGACCTACTGCGAGCAAAAATATTACGAAGCCCGAAAGATGGAAATTCTTGGAAAAACACTAAGCAGTAATTAGTATTTGTTTGTGTTTTTATTACTTCGAATAGTCATTGTTTATTAATGTACTTTTTTTTACCTATGCATCTGTAAGCCCTCAGCCAAACATCTTATTAATAAAAGTTGTATTTTGCCTTTATGAATCCAATTTCCACATAAACTTGCAATATAAAGATTCTAACTCAATTCATGCTTTCACTTTTCTCAGCTCAATTAAGCATTGAACCACATTTGCTCACAGATGGCACACTTTAGTAATGTACTTGATATGATGCTTGAGATCAATGATCTTGTTATCTATTCTGATGATAAAATGCTACCTTTAGCATTGATGGCTATAGAAGAAGAGGATAAACTAATTATAAGAAGACGAAGAGCAACTCGTTGTGGTTCTACTCCAGGCCATGCTATTATTCAACGTGATAGAGTTCAAGGACATGAAAGACTTTTCAATGACTATTTTTTTGAAAGGCCTGTATATCCTCCTCATTTGTTTCGAAGGAGATTCAGAATGAGACGTCCTATTTTTCTAAGAATTCAGTCTGCTATAAAAGCCTATGATCGATACTTTATTCAACGAAGGGATGCTTATGGAGTTCTTGGATTGTCTTTACTTCAAAAGATGACAGCCGCAATTGTTCGTGGTCCAGAACGTTTTTGGGATCAAGAGACACTTCATGATATTATAACAACATGCATAATAATGCACAACATGATAGTCGAAGATGAGAGAGAAGATAATAATAAGGATTTTAACTATGATGCAGTTGAGGAAAGTCCGTCCATAAAGTGTCACATGATTATACGCTTGAACTGCTTACATTTATTCAAACTCATCATCGCATCAGAGATAAATGGATGCATTCCCAACTGCAGTTGGATCTTGTAGAACACTTGTGGCAGCGATACAGACAATAAATACAAGTATTTTTTTTTCTTCCCAAAATAAAATTAGTATATTGAGTTCATAGTGTTGCAATATCATGTAATTGTCTAGTGCTATTTTGAAACTAATATTTCATTTGATTCCTAAATTCTTGAGGAATAGAAATGTTGTCAATTTAAAAAAAGATTATTGTAACTATTTATTAGTAAATAAAAATTAAATTATTTATGGCTAGTCAAAATAGATAGCATGGTTGGAGTGTGAGCTTTTTTTCGCTAGCCAAATTATCCATTTGTTATCTATTTTGGCTATTCTAACTAGCCAAAGAGCTAGCGTGGTTGGAGATGCGCTTAGTTGGTTGATCAATTATTATTAATTTTGACTAAGACAATCCTTTTTATTTTTTATATTTTTTACTATGTCAATCTTCTGTTGTTAGTGGTCAAACTAGATGTTATAGTTAATTATGGCTCATAAATTTGAGGTTCAGTATTCTTGTAAATAAGTTGCTTAATATTAGCTTTATATATGGATTGTAGAAGTTAATGGTTGAATCCTATAAAATCAAGTTCATCTTCGTGAAAAGAAAATAAGAGAATGAAAAAGAAAATGAGATGAATATGATTGGTTCTCTTCCTCCTACCAAAACTTATTTTCCATTTCTTCTTTTATCTTTCTCCTATTTATTAGGCAAATATAGATTGCATCTCAAGGTTAACTTTTTTTAGCAGTCATGCACGCAAGAAATGCTGATGGACAAGGGCTGGGAACTTATTGAACAACTTGTAATGAAGTGCAGCACAAGGTCGACAATAAGTTCTTTAGGGTAGTGTGACTACACATCGTTTCTGAGACCGGTAAACAATATTACTTTAATTTTACTTTGTAGGCAATTACCTTTTCCTCCAGTTTATCCAACACAGGATGTTGGGTTTGTATGTCTTGCATACACATGTATGATGAAGAAGACGATGAAGTGTTGAGATGGATCGAAGCGAGGCATCAAAGAAGAAGGAAATCAGTTAGCAGAAACAAACATGTGGAGTTGCGGTCGACCATACTTGGGGTCGGTCGACCTCTCCGACTGTACAGGGTTTCCGAGAGGGGAACATTCGACAGACTGTTGTGTACGGTCGACCGATCGTAGCAATGATGAGTTATTTGGGTCGGGTCTTGGAGATTCATTAGAAGCCAAACTTCGTCTTCAAGTCAGATCGTACAACTCCCAACGCAGAGTTATTCTTCAGTAGTAATCAGATGGTTAATGTATCAAGTGTATCAAACTAGGGTTTCTCTAGATCTATAAATACAATATAAACAGCTCCTAGAACGACATGATTCTATTAAGTGCCGAATAGAAGAAGAGAGTACTTCATATAAGAGGGTGAGAGAGTTTCTCCATTGTAAGTAGCAACCAAGTTCTAGTTAGGCTTGAGAGAGGGTCGTGGTGAGAATTGTAATATTCTTGTATCTTCTTTAGTTGAACTAACATCTTGGTTCTTCCTCCCCCGGATTAAGAAGAAAGGCCCAATCGGGAAAATTTTTGTGTGCTTTGTGTGATTGGTGTGATATAATTTTGCTTGGTGGTTTGCACTGATTGTGTCGAAGACTCAACAAGATCCTCAGTTTTCCTAACAAGTGGTATCAGAGCTAGGTTTGTGGGTTTGTTTGAGTTCCTGGAGGAGATGGCAGATCAAAAGACGAAGATCAAGCAATTTGGCGGTAAGGTCAACTTCAGTCTATGGACGTTGGACATGTATGATGTTTTGGTTTAGAAGGACTTGCACCTTGCCTTAGAAGAGAAGAAGCCAACTGATATGAAGTAGGAGAAGTGGGATGAGATTTGTTTGAAGCCTTGAGTTTAATATGATTGCATGGCGGACGAAGTCAAGTGTAATATTCTTGAGGAGAATAGTGCAGCGAGTCCATGGGCGAGACTTAAATCTGATTACTCGGGATCGTCGTTGCTAGATCGGATGTATTGGAACAGGAAGCTGTTTAAGTTCTCAATGAAGGAAGGTACCCATCTTCAAGATCATATTATGGAGTTCAATAAGGTAATATCTTAACTGAAGGCGATTAACGCTGATGATCTTAGCGAAGAGGATAAACTTTCAACTTGATATATTCACTGCTAACTTCTTGTGATCATTTGATAACTACCATGCTACACGGGAAGTCATCCAAGGAGACACTTATAATAGCTGGGGTGATTAAGGGTCTGAAGGAAGATGAACTAAGAAAGGAGATTCATAAAGGAGGGTTTATTTCTACATGGTACTTTGGGGTGGATGGTGATACTTCAATTGTAAGGGATGCGACACATACGAGTAAGATTCGTTGCCACTATTGTAGAAGAGTTGGGCATACGAGAGAGACTATCGCAAGTGGTTGAGTCAGAAGAGTGCTACTAAAGAAGGAGAACAAGCTCATATAGTCAGTGCAACTGAGTCAGGTAATAATGATGACCTATGTCTTCTTGTTTCAAGTTCTTTTTATGTTGATTCAAGTTGATATCTTGATTCGGGAAGCTCTTCTCTTATTTGCTCCGAGAGGGAGATATTTTCTACTTCCAAGTCATCAACAGGCCGTAGTGTGTGAATGAGGAGTGGTGAGATTTGTGAAGTAGTGGGTGATGGAACAGTTGAATTGGAGACGCTGGATGGTAAAGGGTTCACACTAGAAGAGGTCATGTATATTCCTTCGATACAGCATAGTCTGATATCCCTAGGGACTCTTGATGCTCGGCTACAGATACACAGGTCAATGTGGAGTTTTGACAGTTTGGAATAGTCGTCGTAAGGTAAGGAAGGGTAAGAGGGGAATTGGGCAGGTTCATCACAACCTCTACCAGCTTTATGAGAGCAAGGAAACTCTGCCGAGTGTATGGAAGCCCACTGTTGCTAAAGCATTATCTAGTAAGCCATCACTAGAATTATCGAATCGAGACTGCAACATTCGAATACCATTGGAAGGTGGAGAGAGCCTTGAAGTAGGTGGATTTCGTGTGGAGTGTGGCACCTCCATGAGTACATCTACTCAGGTATGCCCTTGAGGAGGGCATACAGCTATAGAAAAACAGGTGGAGGTTTGTTCAACTAGCAGAAGAAGCCAAAGTAACGTGTTGTTTACAAAGCGGAGAAGAAAGGTATAGAAGAGTTTTAAATCACACTAGTATGGATTCATGAGTATGCAATCCAAGGTGGATATTGTTGGGATTGTATGTCTTGCATACACATGTCTGATGAAGAAGACGATGAAGCATTAAGATGGATCAAAGCGAAGCATCGAAGAAGAAGGAAAGCACTCAACAGAAGCAAACAGGTGGAGTTGCGGTCGACCGCTGTAACTCCTATTTCCCGTATATATATATTTTTTACTGTATTTCCATTCCTTATACTCTGTCCATTAATTTGAGATCTGTATTTTGTTCCAGTTTGAATAAAATCATTTCATTTGTTTCACTCAATTTTTGTACCAATATTTATTTCAATTTCATTGTTCGAATCTTCTCTGATTTGTCGTTCTTCACGAAGAATGGACTATTTCACCTCATCTATTTCTTTTTCCCTAATTATACTGATTTTGGACTCAATCTCTTATTGGATCCCACTCAAACCCGCTATCCAATAACCCAGAAACCCAAACCCTGTACTATTTAAACCCTAATTTAGATTAACCCTAACCCTAATAATCTATTACTATTTAACCCTAAACTAATCCAGTCGCCTACCCTTTCTCACCCCGCCTCCTTCCTCCGTTTTCATCGAAAACCCAGACCCATTGCCATCACCTTCGCCCTTCCTCCCTTCGGCCTCATCGCCCATTCCCTTCAGCCGTCGTCGCCCCCATCCTCATTGCCCATCCTCACCATCATCTCACCACAACTGCATCGCCCTCACTCCCCTCCTCGCCATCACCCAAGCCCAAGTCTCCACCGAACCCAACACCCCACTGCTAACCCATCTTCTAGACCCATCACTGCTCGCCATTGCCACCGTTCTCCTCTTAGTGCACCCCCTAGCAACCTCCGAAGACCCTCCATCCTCCTTGTTGTCGTTCGAGCCCGAGAGCACCCATCGCTCGTCTCCCCTGTTTTGCATGTGAGGACAGAGTTCGCCGCCGCTGTCGCTTCCCGACCGCAGCGTCGCCATCATCATCGCAGTCGTCGCCGCCTCTCCGTGGGTGTCGCAGTCACGCTGCCGGTCGCTGCCTGCCGCCACCACAGTTCTCTTCTCCCTGTCTGTCGCTGAAGAAGGAAGAGAAGAAGGGAAGGAGATGGAGTACTGGTTTCATCTCAACCATCAGATCTCCTCTAGATCGTGATCTGATTAGATCATCTCCATCAACATCAGCCAGATCTGATCTCAATCGTCGATTCTTCTTCGATCTTGATCGCCATCAAGATCCGTGCCGGGATCCATCTCCGTTATTCCTCCGTTGGATTCGTCATCTACACCCTAAGGCAATTATTCTTCTTGAACAAATTATTGTTCTAGTACAAGTGTTTAATTAAAAATACTGCAAATAGGTCGTAGTTGTGACTCCTTCTTGTCTCATCGTTTGTTGATCTTAGATTATTCCTCATCGATTCCATAATCTTAAGAGTCACAACCCTTCGTTGATATATTTACAAAACTAGTTGGACACTTTTTATCTCCTAATTACTTGAACATGAACCCCTTGACTTGTAGACGTGTGTTGTATGATGTATTGTGATGATCTTACATTCTTTACAGTTGAGAAATACATGTGACTTGCTGATTTGATCCCTAATGCATTCATATTTTTATCACACACTAATTTAGACTCATAATAGTCATTTATTATGCAACTTGTATATAAAAGAAATTCACACTTGCTGCTGTTCTTGTCTTTACTTGCTGTTTCGACCCCAATAAAACCAAAATCTGAACATGAGTCCTGAATATGAAATGTATCCCTAAGTGTCTAGTTGTCAATAACATTCAGATTTTTTGAATTCCGAGTTACGTTCTAAGAGATATTGCAGCTTTACTGCTGCTGTGTCGGTAGTCGCAGATTCACAAAAACTGCTGCACCTCTTTAGTTTACAATAATTTTAACTATGCTACCAGTAAGTAAATGACTTGAAATTTTGCATTCTGATACTGGACACCGTAGAGAATATTTTCAAATTTTCTTAGAATTAATTAATAATGTTTCAATCCTGTTTCATATGTATAAACTTGGTTTTACAAATTCTAGCTGAACACAAATGCTGTATAGTTTTCTGTTTTGACACATGTTACCACAGATTTTATGTACCTTAATTATATACGTTGGAACTGGACAGGAGTCTAGTTTCTAGACCTTCTGACGGATCCATATTTGTTATCTTGTAGCAACGGAAATCGCAGTTTTGGTACAACAACGTCATGCTGCCCAGATTTCGAATTCTCATTGTTCTTGATTCTTTGATTTGTTTTGACCCTTGAACATATATCCTACCTAGCCTAGACTTGTTCCATGTTCTTGATTATATTTACTTGACTTGTTTCGCACACTTTCATACTTTCTTGATGATAATAATAAATAATAAGCTGGGGTTTAAGGGAAAGACCATAGTAGTGGACAATATAGGTAAGTGTACTTGGAAGGGGGCCCATGTTTCCCAGTACTCGGTTCATGAACTTGTTGCACCTTGATGTATTCATGAAACCATTACTTGGCTCCTGAACTTGTTGTATTCAGGAACCCACTGCATGGTTCTTGAACTTGTTAGTATTCACGGACTTGCTTCGTAAACTTGTTATTTTATTTTCGTATTCATGAACCGTACTTGCTTGATACTTGATGCCTGATTACACCGCCCTTTAAAATTCACCACTAGGCCTAAACGAAACTGTTTGTATGTAGCAACCATTTAGTAAAAGTATGGATGCATGAAGTGCTACCTAGATAGAAGTAAACATTAGACTTAAGAATAACTTGTCACTTGTACACACTTGATACCCTACTTGAGACTTGTTACTTGATGGCATGATACATGAGACTTTATACTTAAGCATAATACTTGACACTTGCTACTTGATATTTGTACTTGACAGCTTGACACATTAGACTTGTTACTTGATACTCGACACTTGTATGTGATACTTGTTACTAGATGTTTGACACCGTTACATGTTCACTAGCCACTTGTTTTACTAATAGTATTTGTTACCCAACCTTGTCACTTGAGTTGTCTTTCTTGCTAGCTAATTTCTTGAATCCCACTACTTGTTGCATTTCTATTACATTCTTGATTCCAAATCTTGTTCCATATTTCTTGTACTTGTTTTATTATTTTGCGGCCCTAACTTGTACTAAGGGCGTTTATCTTGTTTTCTATATTTTCTCCTTTTTATATTTTTACAAACAGACTTTAGAGACATGTTGCCTGTTGGAATTGGTGAGTAGACATTCTAGGCTTTGCTTGGAGCAGGGACTTGCTTAAATAAGTTGTTTTCTTGAGTTATTTATTTTTTTGCTACTTAAAAACTTGTAACGGGCTTATGTTTCCGAGTTTTATCTTTTCATCCAGAGTTGAAAACTATTTGGGATATTATTATTTGTTTTAATTGTTTTCTGTTGCCTAATAAATTATTCATGTATGTGTGGTTTTGTACATTTTGTTATATTCTTGTTATGATGCTCAGTCGATCCTACAGCTCATGAATGATAAAAATCATTCGCTAGGCTTTGTCACGTGCTCGTATTCTGTGTTTTTGGGAAGCGGGGCGTGACAAAGTTTTTAGTGGTATCAGAGCCAGATTTGGCTAATGTGTTAGTTGACTAATACATTATACAGGCTTGACTCAGTCAGGATTAACTCAACATTTAACAAGTCATGTAATTGCATGAAAAATTGATTATCAACTTGATCTAGATACTGATTGTTTTGGGTTTGTGCAGGCTATGGATCGTAAGAATGTTTTGTCCTCCCAATCTGGGGGTGATCAGTCAGAGGAGCCCGCTATTGTGCAAGTGTTGCAAATGCAGCGTGAACAGAATGAGCGGCTGATGCAACAAATGATGCAGATGCAGCGAGAACATGGTAAACTGATGAAGGCAGCTTTGGAAGCTGCCAACAGAGAGCCCCTTGTACCTGTGCCCGGGGTGCTGCCACCGAGACCTGGCAATGTACCAGAATTCATGAGGCTACACCCAGACATATTCTCAGGTACTGAAGGTCCGCTGGAAGCCGAACAATGGCTCATTAGGACTGAGCAGCTTTTGATTGCAACACGAATAGCTGATGTGGATCGCGTGGATGTCGTGAGCATCCAGCTTGTTGACCTCGCCCACATCTGGTGGCGAGCTGAGATGGAACGGCTAGGGCACCCCATTGCCTGGGCCATCTTCAGAGAGAGCTTTCTCACGAAGTTCTTTCTCAATGTCATCAGGAACGAACTGGAGCGGCAATTTGTCGTGCTTACTCAGGTTCGTCAGATAGTATTTATTATGCAATTTTCATTGTTAATTCATGATATATTAATGTTTAACTGAGACACTATCTTGAATCAGGAGAGTCGGATCGTAGATGAGTATGCTGCGGAGTTCACTCGACTGAATCGCTTTGCCACATCCATGGTGGTGAATGAGGAAGATTAGGGCTGCCGTTTCTTACTGGGCTTGGACATTAAGATCCAAGATCGCCTAGCTGCCTTGCGGCTCCGATCCTATACTAACATCCTGGAGGCCGCTAAAAGCCAGGAACAGACCAGTAGGTGGAAGCGTGCCATTCAGCGATCCGCTCTGCACCCTGTCACTGCTAGGCCCACTGGAGGACCAATTAGGAGGCCAGTTCCAGCCTATCCTGTCAGGGCTGCTCCCTACCCTGCTGCTGCTCCACGAAGGGTAGAGTACTGTGACTTTTTTCAGATTCCAGGGCATATGCGCAGAGATTGCAAGCGGGACAACCGTCGATGCTTCGAGTGTGGTGCTGGTGATCACACCATTCGGGACTGTCCGCAAAGGGGTTTGTGCCACCCGTTGGTGCGCCAGCTCGGAGTTAGGTTAGGCCGCCACTTCCTCCTCAGCATCAGATCGTCGGTCAGAGGACCGCTACCCCGAGGAGAGGTCAGGCCTTCAACCTGACTGTAGAGGAAGCCGAGATCGCAGAGGAGGTCGTTGCAGGTATATTTGTGTTTTTTTGATTTATTATCTGTTCCCTTCTTTATTTGTTTATCTTTGTATCATTCATCGTGTAGTTCCTTTCCACATCAGTATTTCCTATTCCTTTTTATCCTGCACTATTCATCTCTTTCCATGTTTTTGATTCTATCATAGGTATTATTCTAGTTTATTCTTTTCCCACCCATGCCCTATTTAATTTCGGGACGACCCATTCTTTCATCTCTTCCCGCTTTGTGGATCAGCATCAGTTGGAGTACAGTGCTATGTCGGCAGCTTGGAACATCACCACAGGTGGCGGTATTGTCGTTTGCTATAGGGAGTGCACGCCGAGCCCTATGGTTATTGGGGGCACAGATTTCAAGGCAGATCTGATAGTGATCGGGAATTCAGGGTTTGATGTGATTCTCGGCATGGATTGGTTGGGGAGTCTCATGCTGTTATTGATTGCCGAGCGAAGAAGGTTGTGTTCAGGATTCCAGATCATGCAGAGTTTGAGTTCCATGCTGGGGAGACACCCCTTGGGCGTGGTAAGAAAGTGGCAGATGAGGAAGGTTGTGCAATGGAGTTGTACACAGGCTGTGAGGCTGTGCCTCTTGTAGTGTGGGAATTCCTGGATGTGTTCCCAGAGGAATTACCTGGGTTACCTCCAGATCGAGAGGTGGAGTTCGGCATTGAGGTTCAGTTGGGTACAGTGCCGATATCGAAAAGCCCATATAGGATGGCACCGATTGAGCTAGCAGAGCTGAAGGTGCAGATTCAAGATTTGTTGGACTTGGGTTTCATCAGGCCTAGTGTTTCACCGTGGGGAGCTCCTGTTCTGTTCATCAATAAGAAGGACGAAAGCCGCAGGTTATGCATGGATTACTGAGAGTTGAATAGTGTCACTGTGAAGAATCGGTATCCATTATCCAGGATCGACGACTTGTTTGATCAGTTGGGCGTTGCTGCAGTTTTTTCGAAGTTGGACCTTCACTCGGGGTACCATCAGGTGAAGGTGAAAGCAGAACATCAGAGGACCGCCGGACTTCTTCAACCTCTTCCCATTCTGGAGTGGAAGTGGGAGCATATCACCATGGATTTTGTGACCGCCTTGCTAATGAGTCCTAAGGGTCACAATGCCATTTGGGTGATTATCGATAGGCTGATGAAGAGTGCTCACTTCATCACTTTCAGAGTTGGTCAGTCTACTGAGAGTCTTGCAGAGAGGTACATGCAGGAGATTGTCAGACTCCATGGGGTCCCGATCAGCATTGTATCCGACAGGAATACCAGGTTCAGATCTCAATTTTGGGAGAGCCTTCAGAGCAGTCTTGGGAGCAAGTCGAAGTAGAGTATATCTTTCCACCCTCAGACAGATGGGTAGTCTAAAAGGACCATTCAGACATTAGAGGACATGTTGAGGTCGTGTGTACTTTAGTTTGGAGGATCTTGGGAGGATCACTTTGGTGGAGTTCTCGTACAACAACAACTATCAAGCCAGTCTTAAAGCTGCACCGTATGAGGCATTGTATGGTCGGAAGTGTAGGTCACCAGTGTGTTGGGATGACATTGGTGAGAGAAAATTGTTGGGGCCAGAATTGATCACCAAGACTGTTAATGCAGTGGCTCAGATCAGGAAGCACCTTCTGGCAGCGCAGGACAAGCAGAGGAAATGGGCAGATGTCCATAGAAGGCCCTTGGAGTTTGAGGTGGAAGACCATGTGTTCCTTAAGGTATCGCCGTGGAGAGACGTTATCCGATTCGGAGGTGGAGGCAAGCTAAGTCCCAGGTTCATCGGACCTTTTGATATTGTGGAGCGAGTTGGCAAGGTGGCCTATCGACTTGCGTTGCCGCGGCTCTATTTGGGGTGCATGATGTCTTTCATGTCTCTCAGCTTAGGAGATACATCAGGAATGAGAATCACGTGATCGACTACTCTGAGTTGTCTGTGCAACCGAATCTGTCTTATGAGATTCTGCCAGTTACTATCTTGGACAGGCGTGAGAAGGTGCTGAAGAACAAGGTCATCAAACTGGTTCGAGTTTCTTGGAATCCTCACTCGCCAGGTGATTCGACTTGGGAATTTGAGGGAGAGATTCAGTAGAAGTTTCCCCATCTATTTCAGTAGTTTTTGTTTTGTTGTTGTTCTTTCTTTTTCTTTGGGGGGGTTACCCTATGTACCACTTGTCTGAATTTCGAGGACGAAATTCTGCTTGTTAGATGGGTAGGATTTGTAACTCCTATTTTCCATATATGTATTTTTCAACTGTATTTCCATTCCTTATACTCTGTCCATCAATTTGAGATCTGTATTTTGTTCCAGTTCGAATAAAATCATTTCATTTGTTTCAACTCAATTTTTGTACCAATATTTATTTCAATTTCATTGTTCGTATCTGCTCTGATTTTTCGTTCTTCATGAAGAATGGACTGTTTCACCTCATCTATTTCTTTTTCCCTAATTATATTGATTTTGGACTCAATCTCTTGTTGGATCCCACTAAAACCCGCTATCCAATAACCCAGAAACCCAAACCCTATACTATTTAAACCCTAACTCTAATAACCTATTACTGTTCAACCCTAAACTAATCCATCCGCCTACCCTCTTTCACCCTGTCTCCTTCCTCCGCTCTCATCGAAAACCCAGACCCATTGCCATCACCTTCACCCTACCTCCCTTCGACCTCATCGCCCATCCTCGCCATCATCTCACCACCACCGCATCGCTTTCACTCCCCTCTTCGCCATCACCCAAGCCCAAGTCTTCACTGAACCCAACACCCCATTACTAACCCATCTTCTAGACCCATCACCGCTCGCCATTGCCACCGTTCTCCTTTCCATGCACCCCTTAGCAACCTCCGAAGACCCTCCGTCCTCCTTGTCGTCGTTCGAGCTCAAGAGCACCCGTCGCTCGTCTCTCCTGTTTCGAAAGTGAGGACAGAGTTCACCGCCGCTGTCGCTTACCGACCGCAGCGTTGCCATCATCATCGCAGTCATCGCCGCCTCTCCATGGGTGTCGCAGTCACGCCGCCGGTCGTCGCCTGCCGCTGCCGCAGTTCTCTTTCTCCCTGTCTAACGCTGAAGAAGGAAGAGAAGGAGGGAAGGAGAAGGAGTACTGGTTTGATCTCAACCATCGGATCTCCTCTAGATCGTGATCTGATCAGATCAGATCATCTCCATCCACATCAGCCAGATCTGATCTCAACAGTCGATTCTTCTTCGATCTTGATCGCTGTCAAGATCCGTGCTGGGATCCATCTCCGTTATTCTTCCATCGGATTCGTCGTCTACACCCTAAGGCAATTATTCTTCATGTACAAGTTATTGTTCTAGTACAAGCGTTTAATTAAAAATACTGCAAATAGGTCATAGTTGTGACTCCTCCTTGTCTCATCGTTTGTTGATATTAAATTATTCCTCATCGATTCCATAATCTTAAGAGTCACAATCCTTCGTTGATATATTTACAAAACTAGTTGGACCTTTTTTTATCTCCTAATTACTTGAACATGAACCCCTTGACTTGTAGACGTGTGTTGTGTGATGTATTGTGATGATCGTACATTCTTTAGAGTTAAGAAATACATGTGACTTGCTGATTTGATCCCCAATGCATTCGTATTTGTATCACACACTAATCTAGACTCATAATAGTAATTTATTATGCAACTTGTATATAAAAGAAATTCACACTTACTGCTATTCTTGTCTTTACTTGCTGTTTCAACCTCAATAAAATCAAAATCTGAACTTGAGTCCTGAATATGAAATGTATCCCTAAGTGCCTAGTTGTCAATAACATCCAGAATTTTTGAATTCCGAGTTACGGTCTAAGAGATATCGCAGCTTTACTGCTGCTGTGTCGGTAGTCGTAGATTCACAAAAACTGTTGCATCCCTTTAGTTTACATTTATTTTAAATATGCTGCCAGTAAGTAAATGACTTGAAATTTTGCATGCCGATACTGGACACCCTAAAGAACATTCCTAAATTTTCTCAGAATTAATTAATGATGTTTCAACATTGTTTCATATGTATAAACTCAGTTTTACAAATTCTGGCTGAACACAAATGTTGTATAGTTTGCTGTTTTGACACATGTTACCACAACTTTTATGTAACTTAATTATACACTTTGGAACCAAGCAGGAGTCTAGTTTCTAGACCTTCTGACGGATCCACATTTGCTATCTTGTAGCAGCGAAAATTGCAGTTTTTGTAAAGCAACATCATACTGTCCAGATTTGGAATTCTCGTTGTTCTTGATACTTTGATTTGTTTTGACCCTCGAACATGTATCCTACCTAGCCTAGACTTATTCCATGTCCTTGATTATGTTTACTTGACTTGTTTCGCACACTTTCATGCTTGCTTGATGATAATAATAAATAATAAGCCGGGGTTTAAGGAAAAGACCATAGTAATAGACAATATAGGTAAGTGTACTCGGAAGGGGGCCTGTGTTTCCCAGTACTCGGTTCATGAACTTGTTGCACCTTGATGTATTCATGAAGCCATTACTTGGCTCATGAACTTGTTAGTATTTACGGACTTGCTTCGTGAACTTGTTACTTTATTTTCGTATTCATGAACCGTGCTTGCTTGATACTTGATACTTGAGTACACCGCCCTTTAAAATCCACCATTAGGCCTAAACGAAACTATTTGTATGTAGAAACCATGTAGTAAAAGTATGCATACATGAAGTGCTACCTAGATAGAATTAAACATTAGACTTAAGAATAACTTGTCACTTGTACACACTTGATACCCTACTTGAGACTTGTTACTTAATGACATGATATATGAGACTTGATACTTGAGCATAATACTTGACACTTGCTACTTGATACTTGTACTTGACAACTTGACACATTAGACTTGTTACTTGATACTCGATACTTGTACGTGATACTTGTTAATAGATATTTGACACCGTTACATATTCACTAGCCACTTGTTCTACTACTAGTATTTGTTACCCAACCTTGTCACTTGAGTTGTCTTTCTTGCTAGCTAGTTTCTTGAATCCCCACTACTTATTGCATCCCTATTACATTCTTGATTCCAAATCTTGTTCCATATTTCTTGTACTTGTTTTACTATTTGCGGTCCGTATTCCGTGTTTTTAGAAAGCGGGGCGTGACAACCGCACTTGGCGTCGGTCGATCGCTTCGACTGTACAGGGTTCCGAGCGAGGAACGGTCGACCGACCGCGGCGCTGATAGGTTATTTGAGTCAGGTCTTGAAGATTCGTGAGAAGCCAAACTTCGTCTTCAAGTCAGATTGTACGGCTCTCAATGCAGGGTTATCTCTTCAGTAGTACTCGGATGGTTAATGTATTAAGTGTATCAAACTAGGGTTTCTCTAGATTTATAAATACAATGTAAATGGCTCCTAGAACGATATGATTCTATTGAGTGCCGAATAGAAGAAGAGAGTACTTCATATGAGAGGGTGAGAGAGTTTCTCCAATGTAAGCAGCAACCAAGTTCCAGTTAGGCTTGAGAGAGGATCGTGGTGAGAATTGCAATATTCTTGTATCTCTAGTTGAAATAACATCTCGGTTCTTCCTCCCCCGGATTAAGGCAAAAGCCCCAATCTGAAAATTTTTTGTGTGTTTTGTATGATTTGTGCGATCTAGTTTTACTTGGTAGTTTGTGTTGATTGTGTTAAAGACTCAACAAGATCTTCATTTTTCCTAACATAGGATGTCAATGCTAAACACCCCAAATTGTGGGTAAATAAATTAATCAGCTAGCTATTGACATCTTTCTGAAAATCATAAACTACCCAGTACACTTGTTAACCTAATTTGCTTTAGAAAAAAACATCATTTCAGAAGTTGCATTGTCAAGAAACTAGATAGACAATCAGTGGAAGACAATTACGGACATCATGGGAAATATGCTAGCTATACATAATTTAGATTGCCAAAAGGATTTAAGGAAAGATTAGCTTTTCATTTTATGATTTTTATGATAAAGTCTCAGTTGATGGCAGAATAGAACACTACAACAAAATCATGCTGTCCGGGCGTTTTTATCTCGACGTTTGAATAGAAATGCCGGAGTAGAACTCCATGAAGAATAATAATAATAATTAAAGTTTGCCCCCTACCTCGGTGTTTTCTCTACAAAACGTTGGGGTAGATCATGATATTTTAACTCCATCCAGGGTGATCCTCCTATTTTATTTTCACTTTCTCAATTTACACTCTCTACCTCTCTGTCCCACTCACTCACGAATCCAACCCTCCACCATCGTCGTTGCCTTCCCTTGTCGTCGTGCCCTCATCTCCTCTCTCTCTCTCTCTCTCAAACCCTATTCTCCTCCAAATCTCCCGACCACCACACCTCGCCGTCGTCATGCCCCTTCCGTTGTCGTCGTCCCTTCCCCCATCGCTGTGCCCATTCCCCCACTCCCCCCAATAGTGTTAGAAAATGGGCGTTTTAAGACCATTTTACGAACATGTTTTGAGGCAATTTTTGAGTAAGATCCACTATATATTAGTGAGAGATCTTTATGAATTTGTGTTCTTCTGCATGAGTACATCAAAATCATATATTTACTTACTCAAAACGGTTATGAGGTGAATGAGAAATTGTCTCCTAAAGTGAGACACTTGACGTGAGAAAATGGGTTGAGGGACTTTAGTCCCATATCGGAAAAATCACCAGAATTAGGAGGGTATATATAATATCCCCTTTCTTTGCTTGGTAAGATAGCAAGCTGGAAGGCTCTCTCTCACGCTCGCAGGGGGTGCAAATCTTGGTCCGGATTACCAGTAGATACGAATGTCGGACCAACTCGAACCCCACCCTGTGTGGGGATTCTTTTTGCCACTATTTTGATTTATCAAACCTGTAACGGCCGAAATAAATGCAAAAATGATTTTTTAGTGAAATCAATGCAAAACCGAAGAAGCTCTTTTGTCTGCCACAGTGATTCGAACGTTTCAAAACCGAGAAACGGTTTTGTCTACCGTTTCTTCCCGTGCATTCATTCACCTGTCTCCCTGTCCCCCAATAAATTGAGACCTCTTGTCTTCTCATTTGCACCTCAGAAATTCCCCTCTTATGTTCTTCTCTGTTTTGGATTTTCAATTTAGTTGTTCTAGTGTCTCTGTTCGGTCGGTGATAGAGTTCTACACTGTTTCAGTTCGGGAGTGTGGCGTAGTGCTGTAATTGACACTCTTCAGCCGTTGTATCCTAGAAGACGGACGCCTCTACAACCTCGAGCACTCGGGCAAGGGAGGCGAATCTGTTTTAAGGATATTGTGTGATACACATGCCTCGGCTCAATTCGGTTTGGTTTGGTTTCTTGTTCTTTTAATTTCTTTATGTTTTGTACGGTTTTCGACATCCTCTCTCTATTCTCTGTTTTCTGCCTCTCGATCAACACTTGTTTTATTGCAAACTTTTATAACAAACTTAAAACATATTTTGATTTTCTTGTTTACTGATTTTGATGCACTCTTTTCTTTTCTTTTTCATTCTAAACACTTTCATCGAGTACTTTTAGACTCAAAATGGTAGCTACAGCGGAGAATGTTATTGTGGCTGAAATGGCCCGTTTACCGACTATTGAAATGGTCTAATTGCCGACCGTTGGTGTGGCATGAGTGTCAATACATGCTGTTGTACCAGTCTCAGCATCCCTTAGAGAAAACCTGAGAAGTTCAACGAGCAGAATTTCAAGACGTGGCAACAAAAAATGATGTTCTATTTGACCACCTTGAATCTCGCAAGGTTCTTGAATGAAAAATCTCCTAATCTTAAAGAAGATTAGCAAGATTACAAAGTGATCACTGCTGTGGATGATTGGAATAGTGCTGATTACCTATGTGGAAATTACATAATAAACGATTTGGCTGACTCTTTGTATAATGTTTACATTGACATGAGAACAGCTAAAGAATTTTAAGAATCTCTAGAACACAAATATAAAACTGAGGATGCCGGTGCCAAGAAATTCATTGTGGGCCGCAATCTAGATTACAAAATGGTGGATTCCAAGATAGTGACCAGTGAAGTTCAAGAAATTCAACTAATCTTGCATGAGATACACATTGAATGCATGATCTTGAGTGAAAATTTTCAAGTTGCTTGTATTATTGTAAAATTGCCAGCAGGTTGGGGAGATTTCAAAAATTACCTACAACACAAGTGAAAGGAAATTGGCATTGAGGATCTGATTGTCAGGTTTCGTATTGAAGAAGACAATAAGGGATCTGAAAAGATCAGAGCTAACAGTCATGCGGCCAAAGCAAATGTAGTGGAACATAGTCAACGTTCCAAAGCCAAGAAGTAAAACAACAAAGAAAAAAGTTCCAAGTTGGGGCCTACGGAAGGAATTTTTAAGAAGCAAAAAGTTTCAAAGCAAGTGCTTCAATTGTGACAAGTTAGGTCAAAAGTCTACTGATTGCTGACTACCCAAAAGGAACAGAAATAGAGAAGCCAATGTGGTTGAAGGCATTGCTTAAGATGTTTCTGAAATCAACCTCTCAGCTGTGGTCTCGGGAGATGAATATGATGGGTTCAAACCCTAAAGAGTGGTAGATTGACACTGGAGCTACCCACCACTCGTGATCTAACAGATGAATGTTCTCTACTTTTGAACCAACAGAGAATGGGGAAAAGATGTTCATAGGAAACTCGACTACTTCAGAAACCAAGGGCCAAGGCAATGTGATCTTGAAGATTTCTGGGAAGGAATTGACTCTAAACAATGTTGCGTATGTATTCCTAAAATCTGTAAGAACCTGGTATCTGGTTCTTTGATTAATCACGGATTTCACTTATTGTTTGAATCAAATAAATTTATTTTGTCTAAGAGTGAAATGTATGTTGGTAGGGGATACATGAGTGGTGAAATGTTCAAACTCAACGTAATGACCATGATCAAGAATATCAAAAAAAAACTAGATCTTCTACTTATATGCTTGGTTCTTCCAATTTATGATATGATAGACTAGACATATTAATTATGATACATTGCGTAGACTACTTAACTTGAATCATATTCCAACATTCCAAATTGATTCCAAACATAAGTGTGAAATTTGTGTTGAGGAAAAACTAACAAGATCATCATTTAAAAGTATTGAGATAAACACTGAACTCCTTGATATAATTCACAGTGATATTTGTGATTTAAAAATGACACAAACAAGATGTGGTAATAAGTATTTTATTACCTTTGTCGATGATAACACAAAATATTGTATTGTGTATTTGCTTAAAAGCAAGGACGAAGCTATAAAGAATTTTGTTCTCTATAAAAATGAAGTTGAGAGTCAACTCAACAAGAAAATAAAGGAGCTAAGAAGATTCCGAGGTGGAGTGTATGAATCGCCAGTTACTGACACTTGTGATAAGCATTTGATTATACATGAAACTACAACACCTTATTCTCCTTAGTCCAATGGTTTTGCTGAGCGAAAGAATAGTACCTTAAAGAAAGTGATAAATGCAATGCTAATATGTTCTGGTTTGCCACCAAACTTGTGGAGAGAAGGTATTCTTTCAGCTAATTACCTTTGGAATAAGGTACAAAAAAGAAGAAGAAAACTGTATATGAATTATGGAAAGGAAAAAAGTCATCTTACAATTACTTGTGAATGTGGGAATGTCTTGCCAAGGTGGTGTATCTCCACTTAAGAAAGTGAAAATCAGACAAAAAGCAACTGATTGCATTTTTATTGGCTATGCACAGAATATTAGTGCTTATCAGTTCTTGGTGTACGAATCTAATATCCCTGATATACAAAGAACTCGTTAATGGAGTCTAGAAATGCATCGTTTTTTGAAGATGTATTTCCATGTAAGTCTAAGGAAGTACCAAGTTCCTCCAAATAAATACATGAGACTATCAGTGAAGATAGTGAAGACCAAGATGAAGAAGTTGAGGTGGAACCAAGACGCAGTTAAAGAACACGAACAGAAAATCTTTTGGTCTAGATTTCTTGACTTTTATGCTTGAAGGTGAACCACAAACTTTCAAAGAAGCAATAAATTTTAGTGATGCTCCTCTGTGGAACGAAGCCATTAAGAGTGAAATTGGTTCATTCTTGTAAAATTATACTTGGGAACCAGTGCATCTTCCACCAGGTAGTAAACTTTAGGTTCCAAGTGGATTTTCAAGAGAAATATGAAAGCTTATGGGTCAATTGATAAATACAAGGCAATGCTTGCAGTTAAATATTATAGACAAAAAAGAAGGTCTGGATTATTTTGATACATATTCTCCTATGACGAGAATAAATTCAATTAGGATGGTACTTGCAATAGCAGCTTTGCACAATCTTAAAGTACATCAAATGAATGTGAAAATAGCTTTTCTCAATGGAGATTTAGATGAAGAAATCTATATGGAACAACCTGAGGATTTTTTAGCTCAAGGACAAGAAAAGAAAGTATGTAAACTGGTGAAATCATTATATGGATTGAAACAAGCTCCAAACCAGTGGAATGAGAAATTTGACAACGTCATGATGACAAATGGTTTCAAAATCAATGAATGTGATAAATGTGTGTATGTCAAAGACACTGAAAGTGGATATGTCATAATTTGTCTGTATGTAGATGACCTGCTTATTGTTGGAAGCAATGATAAGATGATTAAATCTACTAAAAATATGTTGAACTCGAAATTTGACTTGAAAGACATGAGACTTGCTGATGTTATATTGGAAATTAAAATCACTAGAATATCAGACGAGCTTGTTTAAAGCCAGTCACTTTATATAGACATTATTCTTGAAAAATTTGATAAAGATAATTCAGGAATTACCAGAACTCCAATCGATTTAACTTTACATTTATCCAATAATAAAGAAGAGAGTATTTCTCAAATAGAATACTATAGAATTATAAGTAGTCTAATGTATTTGAAGAGTTGTACATGACCAGACATAATCTATGCAGTCAGTAAACTAAGTAGATATATGAGTAATTCTGGAACGAGCATTGACAAGCAGTTACAAGAATACTGAAGTACTAGCATTTTACTCGTAACTATGAGCTGCATTATACAAGATATCCAGCTGTATTTGAAGGATACAATGATGCGAACTAGAAATCTAGTGATAAGTCAAAATCCACTAGTGACTATGTGTTTACACTAAGTGGTGTAGCAATTTCATGGAAATCCTCAAAATGGTGATCACTAAATCCATGTTGGAATATAAATTTATCGCACTAGACAAATATGGGGAAGAAGCTGAATGGTTATGCCACTTCCTTAAGGATATTCTAAGGTAGACAAAGCTTGTGCCTCCAATCTGTATACATTCAGATAGTCAATCTGCAATATGTAGAGCACAGTGCAATATGTATAATGGTAAATCTAGACATATTCGTAGAAGAAATAATACTATTAGACAACTACTTTGTACTGGGGTTATCTCTCTGGACTATGTAAAGTTAAAGGATAACATTGCGGATCCGCTAACCAAAGAGTTAAACAGGGAGTTAGTTGATAAGTCATCGAGGAAAATGAGACTAAAGCCCATGAAAGAATAAGTCGATACAGTGGATACCCAATGTAGTTGACTGGAGATCCCAAGATCTTTGGTTCAAAGGGACAACTAAATTGTAAAAACTATATTGGATCATTGTGGGAATTTTACCATGTTCATTCCTATGATGAAACAGTGATGTCCGTAAGGTAAGAGGTTAAACTAGACTTTTAATGATTCTTATGCATCGGAAATTCGAGCAGAGTAATGTGGGTTACTCTTAACTAAGAAATCACCTACGTGAAAGGGAATAGTATATGACAACATTTCTGTTAAACTCTTGCAGAACCAGTCGTATGTTCATGACCAAAATGAACATAACAATGAGAACTGAAATGTGTCAGGAAGATTCTTGTGTGAGATATGTCACCGTTTACACAAATGACAGAATAGTTCAAGGACATCACGTGTACTGTTTAGTTAGTAAACATATTTTCATAAGAGAAAGTTCAAAGGGTAACACCTACTTATCCTGTGCTGGTTTCAACCATTGAATTCTATCACCAAGTCTTTCTTGTCAGTCTATCATGTTAGTCTGTCATGTTTGAGGTCGTCAATTTTATTCATATGGGGAATGTTAGAAAATGGATGTTTTAACACCATTTTACGAATAAGTTTTGATGCAATTTTTGAGTAAGATCCACTATATATTAGTGAGAGATCTTTATGGATTTGTGTTCTCTTTCATGAGTACATCAAAATTGTATATTTACTTGCTCAAAACGGTTATAGGGAGAATGAGAAATTGTCTCTTAAAGTGAGATACTTGATGTGAGAAAATGGGTTGAGGGGCTTTAGTCCCATATCGAAAAAATAATAAGAATTAGAAGGGTATAGATAATAACCCCTTTCTTTGCTTGGTAAGATAGCAAGCTGGAAGGCTTTCACTCGGGCGCTCGTGGAGGGGGGGAGGGGTGCAAATCTTGGTCTGGATTACACGTGGCTTGTGTGCGTCCACACGTCTTGTAGACACGAATGCTGGACCAAATTGAACCCCACCCTGTGTGGGGCTTCCTTTTGTCACAGTTTTGATTTTTCCAACCTGTAACAGCCGAAAGAAATGCAAAAAAGTTTTTCCTATAAAATCAATGCAAAATCGAAGAAACAATTTTGTCTACCGCATTGATTCACACGTTTCAAAACCGAGAAACAGTTTTGTCTGCCCTTTCTTCCCGTGCATTCATTCACCTGTCTCCCTGCCCCCTATAAATTGAGACCTCTTCTCTTCTCTCTTGCACACCAAAAAATTCCTTTTTTTTTGTTCTTCTATGTTCTATTTTTAATTCAGTTGTTCTACTGTTTCCATTCGGTCGGTGATAAAGTTCTACGCTATTTCCGTTCGGGAATGTTGCGTGGTGTTGTAGTCGAGACTCTTCAGCTGTTGTATCCTAGGAGACAGATGCCTCTACAACCTCGAGCACCCGGGCGAGGGAGGCAAATCTGTTTTACGGATATTGTGTGATACACAAACCTCGGCTCAATTCGGTTTGGTTTGGTGTCTTGTTCTTTTTAATTTCTTTACGTTTAGTATAGTTTTCGACCTCTCTCTATTCACTATGTTTTACCTCTCGATCAACACTTGTTTTATTGCAAACTTTTGTAGCACAAAGTTCTTCCAGAACAACCCATAATCCAAAACCCTTTCCTCCCCGTGCCCCCTTGCCGTCGTTTGTGCCTCCGTTCGTCATCGTGCCCCGCCCGTCACCACCCACCCCCCTTAATCATCACTATCACCATCTATAATACCCAGAATTTTCATTTATGAAAATTATTATTTTGTATTATTAATTTGTACGTATTGTGCACGTGCAACCTTGTGATATAAATTCACCGACCAAAGGCTCACCAGTTCCAAGTAGTCTTGTGATGTCTCTTCAGAGGCAGGTGGAAACATTGCGGGAGAGAGTCGGACTATTGGAGGCTCAGTTGGCAAAGCGCAAGGATGATTTTGCCGTTTTTAGACATCGTGTATGGGAACTCGAGAAGAGGAAAAACATGACCAATGTACTGAAGGAAGAAGTTGAAGAACTACGGGGAGAGCTTCGTGAAGCCAAGAGGAACCATAGGAGTTAGGCCGTTGTATCTTTTACTGCTTTCATTTTGATGTCAGAAATGTTTTAAATTCGAATGTATAAAGTTTGAAATTCAATGAAATGGATATATTGACTTAAAAGTTCATGTTTCACACTTCGAATTTAATGGATTTTTTACATCAGAAAATGGCTGGACGACGAGCAAGAAATGCCATTGGTGAAGGTCTGGACTTGGAAACGAAACTCGCGAGGGTCTATCAGACACTCAATGCCATTGCCATGAATTAGAATCAGGGAAGGGTGCCTGCAAATCCGGTGCCCGAAGCAATCAAACTCGTGGAATCATTTAAACGGATGAAACCATCGGTATTTGAAGGGAAGTCAGACCCTGACACGGCTGACAACTGGATCAGGTAGGTAGAGACTATCTTCGAAGTCTTGGAGACCCCTGAAGGCAGCAAGGTGAAGTTGCCGACTCTGCAATTCGAGAAGGATGCGGCTGTATGGTGGCAGTCGATGAAGTGGATGATGGGAGGCTTAGTTCTTGGCTGGGAGGAATTTTTGGAATAATTCCGCAGTCATTATTTCCCTTCAGACGTCCAGGAGAAGAAGGCCATGGAGTTTCTATCGCTGCAACAAGGTGGCATGTCAGTTAGGGAGTATGAGACCAAATTTACTCAGCTTTCAAGGTATGCTCCTGAATTGGTGATGGATGAGGCGAAGAAGGCTCGTAAGTTCGAGCAAGGGTTGAGACCGAGTTTGAGATCCAGGATGATACTCCTCGGTATCAGGAGGTTTGACAAGTTGGTCAAACGAGTAGCAGTCATGGAAGTAGACATGGAGCAGTTTAATGTTGTTCAGAATTGGAGGAACAACTGGCAGTCTGGGAAGAGGTCCGCAAATCTTGGGAATTTCAAGGGACAACCATTGGCACAAAGGTTCAAACTGACAGGGGCGAACGCTATCAGTGTGGTTAGAGGACCCGGGAATAATTTCGTGAAACCTCCTGCCGTAAATTGCTACAACTATGGTGAAACGGGACATTACAAATCTCAATGCCCCAAACCGCGGAATGGTAATCGCAATGCACCAATGCTGCAGACTGGGAAGAGACCGTACCAGCAAGAGCGAGTATTTGCCTTGATTGAAGCTGATGCTGATAAGGTGGATCATGTCATCACCGGTACGAGGGCGGATGTTTAGAGGTTTATATTGTTTCTTTTTCTCGTTTATTTAGTGAACTGTTACGTAATGAGTGTGTATTATGTAACAGGAAAACTTTATTTGAATGGAATGAAAGATGTTGTTTTGTTCGATACTGGATCCTCTCATACTTTTGTGTCTCCTAAATTTGTTAAAGTGTTGGGAGTTGAACCGAAGATTTTTCCAGGCAAGATCTTATCAGTAGCTACTCCATCAGGGAAGACTTTAACCACTGATCGGTACTATGCAGATTGCGAGATTGGGATTGGGAACAGAATATTCGGGATTGATCTAATCGAGCTGACTATCTTGGGAGTTGATGTTATCATTGGCATTGATTAGATGTCGGTGTACAGTGCAAGCATCGAGTGCAAGACCAAGACAGTAACAGTGAAGGCTCCAGGTGGACCTGAAGTCACTTTCCAAGGGAAGAAGAAGTGTTCCAGGCTGGTGGCAGCTATCCGCAAGGAAGAGATTCCTGTGGAAGTGCAAAGGATTCCTGTGGTTCGAGACTATCCGACTGTGTTCTTGGATGATTTGCCTGGGTTACCCCCGCAACATGATGTAGAGTTCAGCATCACTATTCAATCGGGAAGTGCATCCATTTCTAAGGCACCGTATAGGATGGCTCCTGTGGAACAGGATGAGGTAAAATGGTAGATTGAGGAACTGTTGGAGAAAGGCTTTATTCAACCTAGTGCGTCACCTTGGGGAGCACCAGTGCTTTTGGTAAAGAAGAAGGATGGATCGATGAGAATGTGTATCGATTACCGATAGCTGAATAAGGTCACTGTTCAGAATAAGTATCCTATTCCCCGAATTGATGACTTGTTCGATCGTCTACAAGGAGCTACTATTTTCTCCAAAATAGATCTTCGATCAGGATATCATCAAGTTCGAGTGAAAGCTGAAGATGCGCACAAAACTGCATTTAGAACTCGACATGGGCATTACGAATTCTTAGTTATGCCATTTGGTGTGACGAATGCACCTGCAATCTTCATGGACATTGATATGGCTAAAAATGGGGTTAAATCGGAACCGTCCAAATCGGACACGAATCTTGAAGCCCAAGGGTAAAACGGTAATTTCACCTACCAATGGGTCTGAAGCGGGTACTGGTTCTCCTCCTTGAAGACCCACTAACCCGCGAACGGATCCACTTCAACTGGGTGCGGGTTTCAACCCGCAGCAAACCCGGTCCAGAAAGGATAGAATTAGGGTTTCTGATTAAATCCTAATCAACGGCCCTGATTCTATCTATCCGTTCACTGGGGATTAGGGATTACATTCCTTATCTAACCACAGGGATTACATTCCTAATCTGACCCCAGTGGCGCCTATAAATACCCCCCATCCATCTCCATTAAGAGGTAATCAATCTTTTGCCAGTTTTACGCTCTTTCATAATCACTTCTGATTACTGACTTGAGCATCGGAAGGTGCGTCGCCGGGATCAACCCCGGTGTCTCACACTTTTTGCAGGTGAAAGGCGGGAGCCACGGTCTAACTCCGGCGGAACAGGTAACAGGTTCGCTATTCAAAGTTTTCCAAGAATCCACAAATACTATCTGTTTGCCCCCACACCAGATTCAGCGGCAATAGATTGGCGCCGTCTGTAGGAACAAGCGAATAGCAGCCCCCCTCTTCCCGTTGGTCAGATCTTCTCTAGCCATGCCTCCTAGGAAAGTAAGATCTAGAGGGTCCAACCACGGACCCAACCCCGATCAGCAACAGGAAGTCCCTATCCAGCCTGCTTAGCAGCAGGGGCAACTTCCTCCTCAAGCAGAGGACTCTCTTCAACAGGACCAGCCCCTTCCCCAGAATCAACAACCTCCTAAGGGTCCCCCCAGTCCTCAAAATGCCGATGCAGGGGTCTCGCATCCCAACCTGCAGAAACAACCTCTTCATCAGGACCACGTCTCCATCCACAATGCCTCTTCGGATTCTATGGCCTCCCACAATCCCCGAGCTTCCGACCTTCGCAACACCGTCCTCAATCGGCAGAAGGATGAGGATCTTTGCCGCCGTCTGGATGAAAAACGGGCCCGAGAGGGAGCCTCCCGCCAACAACGTCCGGATGAGCGATCTCCGCACTACCAAGACTACAGAAGGTCCCCTACCCGAAGGGGTCGGAGAGAGTCTCCCGAACATCACAGGAGAAGACCCCATTCCCCTACCGGTCGGCAACATCCAAGGAGCGATGAGGCACCCATCACCCGTGCCGAGTTCCAACAGTTCCAAGCAACCATCTTACAAGCTCTCAATCTCCGTCCCAACAACACCAATGCTCCAAGGATTCCCACTCCTCCTCCGGTCCGAAGTCCTCGCCGATGGTCCCTAACTCCTCTCCCAGCTCCTAGCAACCCCCGGCACATGCCAAGTCCTTGCCGCTCCAGGAGCTACCGTCGTCAAAGCCCCCGCTCTGCCTCGTACGAAGACGAGTCTAGAGGCTCTCGAAGGGATGATGCTGTCTACCGCCGTCTCCATGAAATGGAGAGGCGCTTGGGTCAGTTAGACCAAGAAGAAGAGCTTAGAGGAAGGACCCTTTGCCCTAGTCGACCTCCTTTTTCCCGAACCATAATGGAGGCCCCGGTACCAATTGGCTTTAAACCTCCTAAATTCGAGACTTACTCCGGGGAGACTGACCCCGTCGATCACATCGAAAGCTTCAAGACCCTCATGCTCATCCATCAAGCTTCCGATGCTCTGCTATGCAAGACCTTCCCCGCAACTCTCAAGGGTCCGGCTCGAGAATGGTACTCTCGCCTTGCCCCATCCTCAATATTCTCCTTCGAGCAATTCGAGAACCTCTTCGTCACCCACTTCGTGAGTAGCCGCCGAACTGAGAAGACCAGCATTTTGCTACTTTACCACAACCAGAAGAAGGGTGAGAAGCTGAGAGATTATGTGAAAAGGTTCACAGCGGAAGCCAGGTCCATAGCATCCCTCGACCAGTCGGTCGCTGCAGCTGCATTCCAATCCAATGTCCTCAACTCCAGCCTCCGCTCCTCCCTCGCCAAGAAGCCCCCACAGAACTTCTCTGACCTCCTCCTCCGGAGTGAAAAGTATATTCGGGCTGAAGAAGCTGAGCACCGTCCCAACTTCGAGGGGTCTTCCTCCGGGTCTAAGAGAAAGGGAACAGAAGAGGAAGGGGCCAAGAATCTCCAGAAGGATAATGGCGGCCAGCGCCGACCTCCTCCTAGATTTGAAAAATTCACTCCCCTTAACGCCAACATCTCCACAATTCTCATGGAAGTTGAGAAGGAGGGGGTGATACCTCCTGTACCAAAAATGAACACCCCTGGCAAGAAGAAGGATAAAGAGAAGTGGTGCCGCTATCACTGGGACCATGGCCACGACACCAATGATTGTCGGGCCTTAAAGAACGAGATAGAAGCCCTCATCCAGAGGGGTCAGCTAAACAGGTTTGTGAGAAAGGACCGAAACGATCCTCCTCTCCCACCTCGGGGGCTAACAAGCGTCCTGAACGCGATGAAACGTCCGACTTCGAAGAGGAGCATGTCCTATACCTCATTCATGGGGGGCCAATGGGGGGCTCCTCAAACTCCTCTCGAAAGGCGTTCATTAGGGAAGTCAATTCCGTTCGCGCCACCCCTCCTCCTAAAGCCCCCGGAGTGCCTGTCACATTCTCAGACGAAGATCTTGAAGGTGTCCGCACCCCCATTGTGACGCACTCGTCATCAACCTCCACATGGCGAACTTTAAAGTGGAGAGGATCCTGATGGACAATGGCAGCTCCGTTAACATCCTCTTCCTCACCGCTTTCAAAGGCCTCAAACTATCCAGAGACAGACTTAAGCCCGCCGGCTACACCCTCGATGTAACCGCTGGCAAGATTCCTACTACCTGAACGGAGTCGATGGACTTTATGGTTGTGGATGTACCTGCAGCTTACAATGTCATTTTGGGTCGCCTCGGCTTAGCAGCTCTTGAAGCCGTCCCTTCCGCCTATCACCTCAAGATGAAGTTTCCCACTCAGGCAGGAGTAGGGGAAGTAAAAGGCAATCAGGAAACGGCCCGCAAGTGCTACATGACCTCTACCCTTGGTCCAGTCCTTTCCCTAGAAACTCTGGAAATCCCCTAAGATGTTACCCGACCAACGTCCGAGCCGGTGGATGAGTTGGAGAAAGTGCTCTTCACCGAGCAGGATCCAAGCCAAAAGTTCTTTGTTAGCAAGACCCTCTCATCCGCCCTATGCTCCGACATAGTCCAGTGCATCCGAAGGAACCAAGACCTTTTTACTTGGTCAGCCGCAGACATGCCCAGAATTTCCGAAGAGCTCTAGGTCCACCACCTCAGCATTGCTCCGGGGTCCAAACCGGTCCAACAGAAGAGGCATAAGTTCACCTCCGAGCGCCAGCTAGCTATAAAAGAGGAGGTGGACAAGCTCTTGAAGGACCGGTTCATACAGGAGGTAAACTATCCCAAATGGCTCTCGAACGTAGTAATGGTAAAGAAGTCCAATGGGACCTGGAGGATTTGTATCGATTTTACCGATCTTAATAAGGCTTGCCCCAAAGACACCTTCCCTCTTCTAAGTATCGATACTTTGATTGATGCCACTTCGGGCCATGAACTCTTCAGCTTCATGGATGCCTTCTCAGGCTACAATCAGATTCGCATGTTTCCCCCCGATATCTCGAAGACCTCATTTGTAACCGACCAGGGCCTCTACTGCTACAGGGTTATGCCATTCGGTTTGAAGAATGCAGGTGCCACATATCAACGCCTCGTCAACAAGATTTTCCAAGCTCAAATCGGCCGGAATATGGAGGTATATGTGGACGATATGCTTGTGAAGAGCATCCACGGGGCCGATCATGTGGTCGATCAGCAAGAGGCGTTCGATGTACTGAGAAAGCACAACATGAGGCTCAATCCGAACAAGTGTACGTTCGGAGTCTCGTCAGGAAAGTTCCTCGGCTTCATGGTCAGCCAACGAGGAATCGAAGCTAATTCCGAGAAAATCAAGGCCATATTAGACATGGCCCCTCCCAAGAACGTTAAGGAAGTTCAGAGGCTAACGGGTCGCCTGGCAGCCATAGGGCATTTCCTTTCCAAATCAAGGGAGAAGTGCCTTCCCTTCTTCAAGGCTCTCAGGGGGGCTAAGGGCTTCGAGTGGGGTCAGCGGCAACAAGATTCATTTGACCAGCTCAAAGCTTACCTTGTCAATCCTCCTCTCCTTAACAAACCAATTCCTGGTGAATCCCTCTACCTCTACCTAGTAGCCTCCGAGCAGACCCTCAGCGCTGTTCTTGTGAGGGAAGAAGATAAGACCCAAAAGCCCATCTATTACGTGAGCAAGGTACTCCGGGATGCCGAGCTCCGCTACCCGAGGATAGAGAAGATGGCATATGCCCTAGTCATGGCCGCAAGGAAGCTTCACTCGTATTTTCAGTCTCATTCGGTGGTTGTTCTTACCGACCAACTGCTGAAGCAAGTTCTCCACAAGCCAGAGACCTCGGGTCACCTTATGAAGTGGTCTATCGAGCTGAGCCAGCATGACATAACGTATCAGCCTCGGACCGCGATCAAGGCTCAGGCCTTAGCAGAATTCATAGTCGAAAGTACCATCTCCAAATTCAGCCAAGCAATGAAGGGACCACCTGTCTGGTCGGTTTATGTGGATGGGTCCTCTTGTAACGAGGGAAGCAGAGCCGGGGTCATTCTGGCAGGCCCAGATGACTTCATCCTCCAATACTCCCTCCGTATCAACTTCAAGGCCTCAAACAATGAAGCAGAATACGAGGCACTCATAGCCGGCCTCGGAATGGCTCGCAATGCAGGGGCGCAGCATCTCCGGATCTTTAGCGACTCTCAGCTGGTCATAAATCAGGTCCTAGGAGAATATGAGGCACGGGATGACCGAATGGTTAAGTACCTAGCCAAGGTCAGGAATCTCATGGCCCTATTTGAAGAATCCCTCATCCAACGAATCTCCCGAGAAGAGAATGCCCAGGCCGATGCCCTCTCCAAGCTAGCCTCCTCCTCCCTCCAAGGTTTCAAGCAGACCGTCTTGATTGAGGTACACCTGAAGCCAAGTATAGAAGACGAAACTTCCGATTCTATGGAGTCTCTACCTGTCCTGCTGCAAGATGACTGGATGAAACCCCTCGTTGAGTTCCTGAGGGATGGGCTCCTCCCAGAAGATCCTAAGGAAGCTCGCCGAGTGAGAACCCGAGCTGAGCGATACACACTTATCGGGGGCATCCTATACAAGCGCTCCTTCACACAAGTAGACGGCATGCCTCATTTGAGGTGCCTCTCCCCGAGACAAGCCGACTACGCCCTGCAAGAACTCCACGAGGGCATCGGCGGGGCACATTCAGGGTCCAGATCTCTAGCTCGCAAAGTGTTGAATTACGGATATTTCTGGCCCACTCTCCTACAAGACGCCGAACGGCACGTTCGGCAATGCAGCTCTTGTCAGAAGTACTCCGACATCCGACGCCTCCCACAAGCTCCACTCACTTCCCTATCAAGTCCTATCCCTTTCGCAATGTGGGGGATGAATTTACTAGGGCCATTCCCACCAGCTCCCGGCCAGCTCAAATTCTTAGTCGTGGCAATCGACTACTTCTCGAAGTGGATAGAGGCCGAGCCCTTGGCCACTATCACCGAGAACAAAGTTCTTCAGTTCTTCTGGAAGAACGTAATCTGCCGATTTGGTGTCCCTCGGGTCCTCATAACAGACAACGGAACCCAGTTTACCGGGGCTGCCTTCTGAGCTCTATGTGAAGACCTCGCCATCCAACACCGATTCTTCTTCGTTTTCCATCCACAGCCGAATGGCTAAGTGGAGAATGCTAACCGACAGATCCTCTCTGGTATTAAGAAGAGGTTGGATAAATGCTCTAAAGGCTTATGGGTCGATCAGCTCCCTAACGTGCTGTGGAACTACCGCACCACAAAACGGACCCCTACAGGAGAGTCCCCATTCAATCTCACCTATGGGTCCGAGGCTATGATCCCCTTAGAAGTTGGTATACCCTTTCCTCGTCTAATGGCTTATGAAGAAGAACAAAATGCCAGAGAGCTCCGAGCAAATCTAGACTTGATTGATGAGATCCGTGAAAGAGCTTCCATTCGTCAGCAAAGCTACCGAAGAAGGATCGAATTGGCATACAATAAGAGAGTCCGCCCTACCGACCTCAAAAAAGGGGACTTGGTCCTCAGAAAGTTAGCGATCTCTTTTCCTTGTCAGAAGAGTAAACTGGCTCCAAATTGGGAGGGACCTTACAAGATTGCCAAAGTAGTTCGGCCCGGGACATATAAACTAGAAGACCTCGAAGGCAGAGAGATCCCCAGGACTTGGAATGCCGACCATCTTCTAAAATACCAAGAGAGAGCATTAACGCCTCTCTAAGTATTCTGGATGTCGAACCGTTCCTATTACTTGTATTTTTCCTTTATTTCTCTCATGTAATAACGACTCGCAACTTAGAAGCAGCCAACTATTTGTTATCAATAAAGAAAGTTTTTTCATATTTTACTTGTAAAATTGTTTGCATCTCTCTGTTTTTACTCTTCACCCTAATGACGAGTTCAGAGTCCAACGCTTGGCTCAATTCTACTTCGCAAGCTCGCTCTTAAGCGAGCTAGAAGTAGTTCGCCATTCGGAATTGCTCCCACAACCGTTGAACAACTATAACGATGGTTTCGGAGTCTAACACTTGGTTCGATTCTACTCCGCAAGCTCACTCTTAAGCAAGCTAGGAGTGGGTCACCATTCGGAATTGCTCCCACAACTGTTGAACAAACCTCTAACGATGAGTTCGGAGTCCAACACTTGGTTCGATTCTACTCCGCAAGCTCGCTCTTAAGCGGGCTAGGAGTGGGTCACCATTCGGAATTGCTCCCACAACCGTTGAACAAACCTCTAACGACGAGTTCGGAGTCCAATACTTGGTTCGATTCTACTTCGCAAGCTCGCTCTTAAGCGAGTTAGGAGTGGGTCACCATTCGAAATTGCTCCCACAACCGTTGAACAAACTCTAACGACGAGTTCGGAGTCCAACACTTGGTTCGATTCTACTCCGCAAGCTCGCTCTTAAGCGGGCTAGAAGTGGGTCACCATTCGGAATTGCTCCCACAACTGTTGAACAAACCTCTAACGATGAGTTCGGAGTCCAACACTTGGTTCGATTCTACTCCGCAAGCTCGCTCTTATGCGGGCTAGGAGTGGGTCACCATTCGGAATTGCTCCCACAACCGTTGAACAAACCTCTAACGACGAGTTCGGAGTCCAACACTTGGTTCGATTCTACTCCGCAAGCTCGCTCTTAAGCGAGCTAAAAGTGGGTCACCATTCGGAATTGCTCCCACAACCGTTGAACAACTCTAACGATGGTTTCGGAGTCCAACATTGGCTCGATTCTACTTCGCAAGCTCGCTCTTAAGTGAGCTAGAAGTAGTTTGCCACTCGGAATTGCTCCCACAACCGTTGAACAACTCTAACGATAGTTTCGGAGTGCAACACTTGGCTCGATTCTACTTCGTAAGCTCGCTCTTAAGCGAGCTAGAAGTAGTTTGCCATTCGGAATTGCTCCCACAACCGTTGAACAACTCTAACAAAGAGTTCGGAGTCCAACACTTGGTTCGATTCTACTCCGCAAGCTCACTCTTAAGCGGGCTAGGAGTGGGTCACCATTCGGAATTGCTCCCACAACCGTTGAACAAACCTCTAACGACGAGTTCGGAGTCCAACACTTGGTTCGATTCTACTCCGCAAGCTTGCTCTTAAGCGAGCTAGAAGTAGGTCACCATTCGGAATTGCTCCCACAACCGTTGAACAACTCTAACGATGGTTTCGGAGTCCAACACTTGGCTCGACTCTACTTCGCAAGCTCGCTCCTAAGAGAGCTAGAAGTAGTTCGCCATTCGGAATTGCTCCCACAACCGTTGAACAACTCTAACGATGGTTTCGGAGTCCAACACTTGGCTCGATTCTACTTCGCAAGCTTGCTCTTAAGCGAGCTAGAAGTAGTTCGCCATTTGGAATTGCTCCCACAACTGTTGAACAACTCTAACAATGGTTTCGGAGTCCAACACTTGGCTCGATTCTACTTCGCAAGCTCACTCTTAAGAGAGCAAGAAGTAGTTCACCATTCGGAATTGCTCCCACAACCGTTGAACAACTCTAACGATGGTTTCGGAGTCCAACACTTGGTTCGATTCTACTTCGCAAGCTCGCTCCTAAGCGAGCTAGAAGTAGTTCGCCATTCGGAATTGCTCCCACAACCGTTGAACAACTCTAACGATGGTTTCGGAGTCCAACACTTGGTTTGATTCTACTTCGCAAGCTTGCTCCTAAGCGAGCTAGAAGCAGTTCGCCATTCAGAATTGCTCCCACAACCGTTGAACAACTCCAACGATAGTTCCCAGTCCAATACTTGCCTCGGCCCTGCTTCGCAAGCTCGCCCTTAAGCGAGCAAGAAGAAAGGCCTTCGGGAGCAACAGGCAGAAGCGGAGGCTACCCCTCTGCCGCATAAGGCTCACTCATCTTACAAATTCACGAGATTAAATGACCGTAGCAAAGCTCGACACGCCTTGCCGAACGCTCATAATGCCGACCCCCAAACGAGCAGAAGACCGGCTCAGGGACCTCGGCACGGTGAAGACAGTCACAAACAAAATAACCACACAGGGCCACTAAAAACGCGCAAGTCTAAGAAAGAAACATCATTAAGAGTGGGGACACAATACAAGACGACACTTCCTTACAACCAGATTACAAGGTGTCAAAAGCGAAGATTACAATGCTGGCTTGTTACGCTTAGGCTAAATACAAAGGCCGAAAAAACAAGATCTTCAACGCCTCCTTGGTGCAGGGATGTTCTGCTTCAAGGACACTCGAGGGCGGTGACGTTTGCCTCCGGAACTCGACCTCAAACCGACGAATTGAGATGTGTCCTCGGCGCTGCTCCTAACAGTCGCTCCGACGGATGCTCTGCTCGATGAAATGGCAACCCCGCTTTGTGCATCCCCCGGACTAGGTTAGCCGATGGGCGAACGGGTCGCGAGCTCATAAAACGTAATGCCCCGCTCGCTCTCCGCACGAGTACACGAAGTGCTCCTAACATTGATCGGCCCCGAACGCGGTCTGAGGTGAGCCACCTCCACCTCTAGCTCTGAGATCCACTCCCTCAGAGAGTCATCTTTTACATTGACCTCGAAGCGAGGAGGTACTGCGGAGCTCGGGACGCCAGAGCGACTGGCGATAAGACGGTGGAGATGAGTGACTTCGATGCTCTTGTCCACCGTGGCTCTCTTCAGCGCGTCGACCTCGGCTGTTATTTCGTCACGTTCGGCCGTCAGTTTGGCCACCTCTGCCGTCAATCCCTCTCCCTCCATCCGAATGTCCGTCTCTACCATTTGCAAGTGACGAATCTCAGAGAGCAGATCGTCCCTCTCCACTGTTATTTTCGATAAAGTAAGGCGGATGCACTTGAGCCGTAGGCCGTAACTAAAGGCGGTCGACGAACCATCGTCCTCTCCTAAGGGGGCCATCTCGGTGAGCCTGCTCTCCAGTCGCCGAATCTCAATGTCCCGCCGACCCAGGATGAGTTGCAGGTGGTTTCGCTCGCTTACGGCTCTGCGCAACCCCAGCTCGACTTCATAGAGCCGCTCTCGGCACCTCGTCAAGCACAGCCTCGTCGCCCCTAAGCCAACCTCGGGACGAGCGCTTTCCCCCGAGTGAGTAGGCTTGATGGGTTGAATCACCTCCGCAAGCTGAAAAGAAATCGAGGAAAACAACAAATTTTCAACACTTAGCCGAATTCATACACTTAACCAAATTCCAAGGATTTTTTGGGGAAAGTTATGACAGAGAGATGCAGAGTCAAGCCCAAAAGGATGTTTTCATTCATTACAAAAAAAAAGCGGTGACCAGTCTGCGATTAGGCATTACACTTAAAAACTCAAAAAGGCAGAAGAAAAAAGAAAAGCAAGCGAAGTCAGGGCGCGACCTCTTTCCCGGGGCGGCGAGATTGGGTGGGGGACGACGTCCCTGACGGGGTCACCATTGCCAGCGGGGTGACCACAGACTCCTAGACCTCGCCGACGACCTCAACCTCAGGCTCAACTTAGTCGTCCCCTTCTTCTTCTTCTTCTCCCTCCGACTCGGGGTCAAAGCCTTCGACGTGGCCCGAGAACACCCTCCATCCTGAGCAGTCCACCCCGGGGTATGCCTCCGACACCCGGGCGAGGGCGTCAGCATAGGCTTTGGCCATGTTCTGGGCGAGAAAGCCTTGCGCCTTCACCATAGTGGCCTCCTCCACCTCTTTCACCGCGGCAGCCTTGCCCTCCGTCGCTTCAGCCAATTGTTTGGCCGCCTCCTCCTTCTGGCAAAGGAGGTCGCCCTCCAGCTTCGCGACCAGGCCCTCAAGGTACTCGAGCCTCGTCGTCCTCCCCTCGAACTCGACCCTGAGCTTGTCGAGCTCATTCCCCATGCGAGCTTTATCCGTCCGAGCTCGGTCGGCCTCCTGCTTTAGCTCCTTCTCCGAAGCTGTCAACCTCTCCGAGAGGTGACCAAAGTGGACGATGATCTGCGACGGAAAGCGGGATGTTCAAAGAGTTAGAGAAATTAGACATAAGAAAAACCAATGAAGGCAAAAATTCAACACTTACCGAGACTGCCGAACGAGCAATCTCGATGACATCGTTGCCTGCCAGCCCGGCCTCCATGGCAGCCCGACCCTTCGGTGTCGCCAGGTGCTTGATCACCTGCATGCTCGCTAAGGAGTCGCCCATGAACCCGTCATGTTTCCGAACCTGCCAGTCCGGAACATGAATCTTCTTGTGCTCCTCGGTCAGGAGCGCCTCGGCCGCCACTATCAGCGGGGGCATCACCATCTTGAGGGCTGCGGCGATCGGAAACTCACCGACCTCGGTTGACGCCGAGGCAACTCCTGTGGCCGCGGTCGGGCTCGCCACGGTCTCCACCTCCTCGACCACCTCCGTGACCCTCGGAGCCTTTGCGGTCAGCAACTTGGTGGCCACCATCTTGCGCTTCTTCGACGCCTTGCTAGCAAGACCAGCCCTCAATGCCAGCACAGCCTCGTAGTCCATCGCCTTTGCATTAAAAACGAAGTTTGTTAGCGGAATACAAGTCGTAAAAGATGAAGTATGAAAAAGAAAGGACGGAAACATAGAAGAAGCCGCGTACTGGGATCTACGTGGCAGAGCCCTCCCCTGAATAGAACACCTTTGGTCAGCTCCCGCCAATCGTACTTCGACCGATCAAGAAGTGTCCGAACTGCCTCTTCATCTTCGGGGCGAAGCTTTGGCAATGCCTTCAACCTCTTCGGCACCTCCTCCACCCAACTAGAGGGAATAGGCCAGGCCTCCGCACTCCGCACTATCAAAAACTTATCACGCCAGTGCTTTATGGAGTCGGGGCATATAACGAGCCTACTGCCATGTCTCAGGGCCAAGTAATACCGGAACTCCGATCGGTTCGTTTGATGAAGCTGGTAGATTGTCCGAAGTACACTCAGCTCCAGCTCGATCCAGCGGCTTGGCAGTGAAGCACGAAACCATTGATGACTCTCCACGCGTTCGGCATAAGTTGGATGGGGCTGACCCCGAACCATTTAAGAACAAGGGTCGCGAACGGATGGAGAGGTAGCCGAGCCCCGACGATAAAGGTATCAACCGGCCAACAACACATAGTCACTGGCAGCGGCGAGTTGGCCCTAACCCCGGGACCTGGCAGCAAAATTTCGTACTCCTTCGGAATGTGGAAACAATGCCGGATCACTGCCAAGTCTTCTTCGCTGAGGATAGACACCGTCTCATCAGCCTCGGTCGTCTCCCTCGCCTCATTCTTCTCAAAAGTCCTCCCCCTCCCGTGAACAATACGCTCGGCATGTTCCTCCGGAAGTTCTCGAACTCTGTGAAGCCTAATCAGCGGTCCCGGCAACCTGCCAAATGGCCCCATACGCTTCGGATCCTCCACGATCGTATCTCGACCAAACACCTTCTTGCCCTTATCTGGGCGACTCGGAGTGCGAGCTTCGGCAACTTGAGGGGAGGGCTCGGACCAAGAAGAAGACGACTCGGAGACAGAGGAAAAAGACATATTTATACTTGGAAAGAAACTAAGTATAAATTACCTTAAAGAGATATGTGGTCGGAAACTTCACCGGAAAACGGACGACAATCACCTTGAGCTCTCGCTAGCACGAATTCACTACCTGAGTAAAAAAGTGGAGAAGTGAAAAATGAGAGGGGGGGTAAGGTTTTATAGAACGAGGCGCGCAAAACGATGTTAATGGGCCCAGACTGCCAGCCCATTTAAACAAGGCGATAAAAGAGATCTGAACCGCCACATTGTTTACCACGCCTAGCCACACCATCACATTAATGGTTGTCACATCTGTCAGGAGCTCAGAGGTCATCGCATTAAATAAGCGTCACATCCATCAGAGCTGTCAGAAGTTCAGAAGCCATCACATTAAATGGCTGTCACATCTGTCAGAAGTGCAGAAGCCACCAACTCCGCTGGGCGTTCTCCGCCAAAAATGACAAGTCAGGACTTCGGCACAAGCTGCCGAGCGTTATTGCCACCGACCATGTTACATGGAAAGTTGGACCTCGACACATGCTGCTGAGCATTCTTGACACAGACCATGTTACATGGAAAGTTGGACTTCGGCACAAGCTGCCGAGTGTTCTTGGCACCGACCATGTTACATGAAAAATTTGGACCTCGGCACATGCTGCCGAGCATTCTTGACACCGACCATGTTACATGAAAAGTTAGACCTCGGCACATGCTGCCGAGCGTTCTTGACACCGACCATGTTACATGGAAAGTTGGACCTCGGCACATGCTGCCGAGCATTCTTGACACCGACCATGTTACATGAAAAGTTGGACTTCGGCACAAGCTGCCGAGCGTTCTTACCACCGACCATGTTACATAGAAAATTTGGACCTCGGCACATGCTATGGAGCGTTCTTGACACCGACCATGTTACATGGAAAGTTGGACTTCGGCACAAGCTGCCGAGCGTTCTTGCCACCGACCATGTTACATGGAAAGAACTACCCTGGACCTCGCCGAACTCTCTCTCCGCGCCTACAACCTGGCCGAGGTGCCTCTGCTCTTCGGCAGAGGGTGCCGAACCACCCATGAGCTTCGGCCTCCTTGGCAGCAAGCGTTCGAAGGGGTCGGCGGTGAGGTCAAAGCATGTAGGCCGCACAACGAAGGAAATGATCGAATCGTCCGTCTAAGAATTGCGAAAAAATGATTAAAAATTCGGAAAAATTAATTAAAAATCCTATAAAATAATTATAAAATTGGGGGAATATTTTTGAGCTCCCAAGTAAATAATTATTGCCTAGGACAATCTATTAAGACCCCCAACGACTAATCGACACTTCGCAAAATTAAATAAATATTTCGAGAAATAGATAAAAATTCGTGCAAAAACACCACAATAGCCAGAAGAGCTCAAAAGCAACTCAGAGCACAACCAATTTGAAAAATCACCATACTAACTCCTTCAAAGATTCAAAACCTTCCATTTGGATTCCGATACAACTCTGCCAACCACTAAAACAATAAAACTATTCCTCAAAGGCTGATCAAACTCAGTCTTTGTGAGTGGGGGGCTCATGATATGGCTAAAAATGAGGTTTAATCGGAACCGTCCAAATCGGGCACGAATCTTGAAGCCCAGAGGTAAAACGATAATTTCACCTACCAATGGGTCTGAAGCGGGTATTGGTTCTCCTCCTCGAAGACCCACTAACCCACGAACGGATCCACCTCAACTGGGTGCGGGTTTCAACTCGCAGCAAACCCGGTCCAGAAAAGATACATTTAGGGTTTCTGATTAAATCCTAATCAACGACCCTGATTCATATTTATCCTTTCACTGGAGATTAGGGATTACATTCCTTATCTAACCACAGGGATTACATTCCTAATCTGACCCCAGCGGCGCCTATAAATACCCCCCATCCATCTCCATTAAGAGGTAATCAATCTTTTGCCAGTTTTACGCTCTTTCATAATCACTTCTGATTACTGACTTGAGCATCGGAGGGTGCATCGCCGGGATCAACCTCGGTGTCTCGCACTTTTTGCAGGTGAACGGTGGGAGCCACGGTCTAACTCCGGCGGAACAGGTAACAGGTTCGCTATTCAAAGTTTTTCAAGAATCCACAAATACTATCTATTTGCCCCCACACCAGATTTAGCGGCAACAGACATGTTGAACAGAGTTCTGAGGCCGTTCATTGATTTTTTCGTCGTGGTGTTTATCGACGATATTCTCGTGTACTCCAAGTCAGAAAGGGTGCACACCGATCATCTGGCAGCAGTTTTGAGGAAGCTGGGAGAGCAGGAGTTCTATGCCAAGCTGTCCAAGTACGATTTCTGGAAATCTGAAGTGGCATTTCTAGGTCACATCCTTTCTAAGGAGGGAGTGGCAACTGATACTCAGAAGATAGAGGCAGTGAGAGATTGGGCAAGGCCTACTATAGTGAAGGAAGTCAGGAGTTTTCTTGGATTGACTGAATACTACAGGAGATTCATTCAAGGTTATGCTCAGTTAGCCGTGCCGCTTACTAGTTTAACCAAGAAGAATGTAAACTTCAAGTGGACTGAGCAATGTGAGGCAAGCTTTCAGGAGTTGAAAGAGAAGCTGACTACTGTACATATTTTGGCTTTGCCTAGAGCAAGTATTGAGTATGATGTTTACAACGATGCTTCACATCACAGGCTTGGTTGTGTCTTAATGCAAGAAGGAAGGGTGATTGCTTATGGGTCTAGGCAACTACGACCACATGAGAAGAATTATCCGACTCATGATCTGGAGTTGGCTGCGATTATCTTCGCTTTGAAGCAATGGAGATACTACGTGTACAGTGAGAAATTGAACATGTACACGGACCACAAGAGTTTGAAGTACATATACCAGCAGAAGGATTTGAATTTGAGGCAGCGGAGATGGTTGGAAGTGCTTGAAGACATGCGACCTGAGATCAAGTATCATCTTGGGAAAACTAATGTTGTTACTGATGCACTTAGTTGCAAGAGCAGTTTATCCAGTTTGATTACAACTCAGAAGTATCTGGTGGAAGAATTGGATCGAGCCGGTATTGAAGTTGTCTTGCAAGGATTGGGAGCATCTTTAGCTCAGTTGAGGCTTCAGCCTACTTTGAATGGAAGGATTATTACAAGTCAGGAGGTTGATGCTGATATCTTGGAGATGAAGGAGCAGGTTAGTACTGGCAGGTTGCCCGGATTTCAAATTAGGGATGGAGTGCTGTGGTTTGGAGATAGACTGTGCGTTCCAAATCAGGCAGACCTGAAAGAGAGTATTCTTCAGGAGGCGCATGCTACTCTTTTGTCGGTACATCCTGGGAGTACTAAGATGTACAGAGACATCAAACTGCATTTCTGGTGGTCAGGTTTGAAACGGGATGTGGCTGAATTTGTGGCGAAGTGTGAGGTTTGTCAGCAAGTCAAAGCCGAGAATCAGAGACCCGGAGGTCTATTACAGCCGTTACCTATTCCGGAGTGGAAGTGGGATAACATCAGTATGGATTTCATTATGGAATTGCCCAAGAGTCCTAAAGGCAATGATGTGATTTGGCTTATAGTCGATCGACTAACCAAGTCCGCTCACTTCTTGGCGATGAAACTCACTGCTTCGTTGGACAAGTTAGCTGAGTTATATATTGGCGAGATCGTTAGGCTCCATGGTGTTCCGTCAACTATTGTGTCTGATCGAGATGCGCGGTTTACTTCGCACTTCTGGAGGAGTCTTCAGACAGCTTTGTGTACTAAGACGGATTTCAGCACTGCTTTTCATCCGCAAACCGATGGACAGACCGAGAGAGTCAACCGTATTCTTGAGGATATGCTTCGGTGTTGTGTACTAGACTTTGGAGGCTGTTGGGAAAGACATTTACCTTTGGTAGAGTTTGCCTACAACAATAGTTTTCAGACTAGCATCGGGATGGCACCGTACGAAGCTTTGTATGGCAGGAAGTGCAGAACGCCGGTTTGTTGGTTTGAAGTTGGGGAGCGTCAGTTATTTGGGCCTGAGCTTGTGCAGCAAACCTTTGAAAAGATTGATCTGATCAGAAAAAGGTTGGTAGAGGCTCAGAGCAGGCAGAAAAGCTATGCAGATAACCGGAAAAGGGAACTTGAGTTTGAGGAAGGTAACTTTGTCTTTCTGAAAGTATCGCCCAGTAAAGGTGTGATTCGATTTGGCAAAGGCGGAAAGTTAGCCCCGAGGTTTATAGGCCCATATAAGATATTGAAAAGGATCGGGAAAACTGCTTACCGGCTTGAATTACCGGAAGAGTTATCTCAGGTGCACAATGTCTTTCATGTGTCTATGCTAAGAGGTTATATTCCAGATCCAAGTCATCATTTGTCTGAAGTACCGGAAGGTTTGCAATTGGATCTCAATTACTTCGAGTCTCCTGTCGAGATTGTTGATCGTCGAGAGAAAGTCTTGAGGAATAAGACGATACCGATGGTCAAGGAGTATGGAGAAACCATTTGGTTGAAGAGGCTACTTAGGAGTCTGAGGAGAGGATGTTGATGGATTATCCTGAGCTTTTTGCCTGATTTGTATTTTGTCTCTTTTTTTGCTTGTTGTAGTGTTTTGTTTCTCGCTCTTGACTGTAGTTCCAGGGACGGAACTATTCTAAAGAGGGAGTGTTGTAATACCCTAAATTTTCATTTATGAAATTATTATTTTGTATTATTAATTTGTACGTATTGTGCACGTGCAACCTTGTGATATAAATTTTTATAATTATTTTCATTTCATAGACAAATGAGTATACATGTATATATATGCCTTTTCCATTATTTTTATTAAAGCCCATTTTTAACAAACATAAGTTTCTTTTTATTTTGAGCCCAAATTAATTTATTTTTTAAATGTAGACTAATTTGGCCCATTAAATAAAAGCCCATGAATTTGTCTTCTCTTTTAAATACAACTTGTAAGGTAGAAATTTTTTTAGATTATTTTTTATAAAGAATAAAATGTACAACTTTTGAAATGGGGGACTATTGAATGCATGTGCATTGCACGTACACGTGTATTATGCACTTTGTTTTGGCCGGTTTTGAATGGGAGGGAAAGGAAAAATGAAGTGGAGTTTGTGGGAGGTAGTTTTGGGATCATGGTTGGTTACTACAACTTCCCCTTAAATCCTAGCCTTTGATCCTTAAAAACTAGACCAATCCTAGCCCTTTATTTGTCCCAAAATTTAGTATAAATACCTCCCCCCCAGCCTAGTTATTCTTGCACTCTTCATTCTCAAAACCTATAGTAAGAAAATACAATTATTAGTAGTGAGTTATTAGTAGGAAGTGAGAATAAAAGATTGAGAGAGTGGGTTTTGTGTGTGCTTGCATCAAGGAAGCCGGCTACTAGGAGCACTCGGGTTGCACTTGGAAGGCTCGGGTTGCACATCAAGGAGGAGGAGGAGCACTCGTTTGGCAAGCTCGAGAAGGACTCTTTCATTTAGGAGGTGTTGTGAATTTTTCTCTCCAAATAAGGTGGGTTGTTTTTCTATATTTCTAATTAGATACCATGTTAGGGGTGATTGAAATGATAATGCATGAAAGAAATTAATAAGAGTATACTTAATTGGAAAAAGGACTTTCTAGTTGATTAAATTGATTGTTTGATAGATTGCATGTTATCTTGTCATGAATCTTAAGTTGTATGCGAATCGTTTTGTAGTTATGGAATATATGAATTAGAATTGTTGTTAATATCAAAACTAAGTACAAAATGCTAATAGATGAAATTGTTCGTTTTGCGAGTTTAGTTGGACTTTCGTGATATTGTTTAGAATGAATAAATTATAATATGTTTTTGGGTTTATGAAAGAGGGAAAAACAGGGAATTGATGTAGGAAATTTTTAATACTAAGTTGTGTGAGAAATGTCAAAATAATTTATGAGAATAGTAGTATGCAATCTAAATTAATTGTATGAGAAATGTGTGTTTAATTACTGAAAAAAATTATTTTAAAAATACTGGAGTGTTGAATTATGTTAAAATAGACATTCTGGAGATTTACAGGAATTTTAGTGAAAGCAAAACTAAAATAAGAGCTTTTGAACATCGAAATGTTTTAATGAACAGAGAGTTTAATTAATGAAATTCGAGTTGTGGTTGAGACAACTTGAGCCTATAGCTCAAGTGGTCGGCGAGCCTTTGGCGCTACAGTAGCGCGGGTGTGTGTGGGTTGAGGTCGCTGGTTCGATACCTGTGTCCATCATTCTTTTGTTTGAGTTTTTAAAAATCGAAACAGATCTGAGGAGAGAGCATAAAACTCTCTGGCTCTCTCCTGTATCGTTGAGCGCAAATAGCCAGATGGCTAGCGCGTGCGGCTGTCTTCTCCTAGGTCGCGGGTTCGATTCTTAGTGCGGCCAGAATGTTATTTTTTTTATAAAAAAGTGATTTTTGGGTTCTCTTGATGTGTAAATATTCCAAAAAAAAATACTATTATTATTCTAAAATCATGTTTGACTTATGAAAATTAATTGGGAGTTATTGGAATAAAATAAAGTGTATTTTGGAAGTAAAAGTGTATTTGGAACAATAGTTTCACACTCGTATAATTTCATAAAAAATTGTGTTTTCACGAAGGAATTGAGATAAATATTAAAAAGGGAAATTCTATAGAAAGAAAGTATAAATGTGAAGTTTTATATGGGTTATTCTTATTAAAGAATAATGTGACAATAGTGAGTTTGTTAATATTTACTTTGACTAGATATTTTGTGATATGATTTTAAATGTAGAAATAAATGTTGGTTATGAAATGCATGATGTATAATTGAACTCCATGTATGATTATTGACTCATAAAAAGATTAGAGATCATGTGGTTGAAAAACAGAAATGTTCTTGAGTATGACAACTCAAACATGTGAATTTGTGAATTGAAATAGAAAATTAGGGTGTAGCCAAAACTCACGCCGGCAAGTGAAAGTGATGAGATATGATAATTGAAATTGAAAAGACCAAGTTTGGGTCAATGTGAAATGAAAGAAATAAGACCGATATTGGTGAGAGGGCTAACTCTAAGAGATTAATTTTGTTCATGATTTCATTAAATTAAGAATTAGTACATAGTGAAGAGGTGATGAAAGTGAGAGAAAAACACAAGTATGAGGACCTCGAGTCTACGATGTGGGTGTGATTCACAGTTTGTCTTCACGATGCCTCGTGTCATGACGTGAGCACTACTCCAGAATTATCGAGATCTTGGCGATGCATGTGGGGTGTTTGGTGACTGCGAGAGGATCGTGTGCCATGAAGGAGGCTGAATTGTCCATAGATAGTCTTCACGATGCATCGTGACATGACGTGAGATTCCCCTCCAGTGTTTCTGTACATGAGCTCGTACTCATAGAACATCTAGGATACTTATCGTAGTTACAGTAGTAGATTAAGTCATGATGAGGGATTGAACCCTACAAGATGAAGAACGATTAAGAGGCTTGCCCTCGGACCTATATACTATGGGATGCATCGAATCCGAACAAGTGTGCATTAGTGTCATGTAATATAAATAACTGCATTAAGGACTAAGTGCACAGTCACAACACGACATCAATAGGGTATTTCCCTTAGTTTGATATGTGAACAAGTTTGTATTTGTTAAATATGGAAAATTAATTATACTGTTTCCGGCATAGAGATGATGGCCGTGTATAATATTTGTCAGTTGAATAAACTGACGTACCCACAGTTTTGTATGCAGGATAAATGGCATGATAAAGATTAAAGAAGAGCTGATGCTTAGAGATTATTCAAATGTTGTTGTACTTTCATTTATGTAAATGTTATAATTTTGCTTCCGCTGTAAAGTGTAAAGTGTAAAGATTTCTTGTAACTCTGATGTAAAGTAGAAAGTTTTAAATTCCTTGTAAAATTGTACGAAAGAAGTGTAAAGATCCTGTGGAATCTCGAATTCAGTTGTATTTTGGAATTCGGGGTGTTACACCATCACCATCATCTTCTCCCCCTTCCACCGAAACCCAATTCAAACTCCAACATCATCACCTGACTCCAAACTCCTCCATCTCATTCTCGAACCCTAACCCATTTTCTCCATCAATGTCATGTAAGTTTTTGCCTCCCCTCTAATTACTATTTTTTTATTCTTCCGATTGATTTTAGTTGAGGTTTTTTTTAAAAAAATTATTTATTTAATTTTATTTACAGATCCAAGAGTTGATCCGGGGAGCTGGAAGGGATGTGATCTCCTTGGCTCAGGTGAGATTTCTTGTTTGTTTTTGATTTTGGATTGGTTTATAGAATTGTTAGATGGTAGAATTCTAAGGGGTTTTGGAAAAATAGTGACTAATTTGGCTAATATTGAATGAGATAGAATTATATTTTGAATGTGGTTTTTGGTTGAATTGTAGAGTTATTAGATGATAGAATTCTAAGGTACTGTTCTTTTTTTTACCTCTTATAAGAGGTTTACAGTAAGAGCCTCTTGTAAGAGCCTTTTTTTGATGTGTTATTTTTATATAAAATAACCTCTTATAAGAACCTCTTATAAGACATTTTTGTTCTTTTTTCACCTCTTACAAGTGCATATATTACCCCAAAGTCTATATTACCCCAAAGTATAAAAACAGTGAGATGAAGGACAAGAAAAGAAGGAAATTTGAGATTGAATGTGGCGTTCCAATAAACTGAATATAAAGAAAAATGAAAAAAAAAAGTTAATTTATAAGGAATACATCACAATCCTCAGAAGGTATGCAAAGGTTGAAGGCGACAATTTTATCAGTGCAATACAACCTCAACAACACTATAGAAGGAAGTCAAATATACAGCATTAATATAATATAGATAGTAGCTGCTTTTAAACATCTAAATCATTTACTTACATATGATGCTGAAATGAATGTGTATCTATACTTCTAAATCAATTACTTATAATTGCCAGACCCCATCTAAAGTAAAATCAGCAACATTGAATTCAAAAATATTAGAGGCGAGCCAAGAAGTGGCAGTTAGATTGAAGAAGCCATGAATTACAAATAATCAAAACATCTAGATGGAATCCTATGATAACAATTGTGATTCTAACAGCCACTATTGTGCTATTTGAAAATAAAACAATGACATAAGCAAAGTATAAAAATAGCGAGATGAAGGAAATTGGAGATTGAAATTAGTAACAATTATAATATAGACTTTGGGGGTAATATAGACTTTTTAAGTGATAAAAGTCTTATAAGAATTTGAAAGAGGCTACTAGAAGCCTTTTAGGCTTATAAGAGATTTTGGGGAAAAATGTCTTATAAGAGGTAAAAAAAGAACGCTAAAAAAACTCTTGTAAGAGGTGGACCACCTCTTACAAGAGGTAAATGAGAAAAAGAACACTACCTAAGGGTTTTGGGGAATTTTGCGTGTAGAGAATAATATATATGGTTTGCTTATAGAACCATACTAAAAGTCGGCAATAAAGTTTGCATGGATCAGGTCTTGTATTGAGTTAATTTGTACCCCTGAAACAACCAGCATATTTTAAGACATTTAATGTCAACTTGTCCAACAATGAGGTTTTGGGTGAAGTTTGGGTTTGAAGTTTGGGTTTGAAGTTTGGTTTTCTTCCTCTTTTATCCCTTTGAGTTTATTACTTGTCTGAACACCTTGCAAGATTTAATGTTCCTAGTTACATTTCTTGTATCCTTTTAAATTACCTAACATTGCAATCAAATTGCCTTTGTAATGTAGTCCTTGTATTGTAATGGTGACTCTCGGCTATTTATTTGTTTTGATGCAATTCTATACTTCTAATTAAATCTAACAAACCTATTTTTACTATGGATTAATGTTATGTTATTTGATTGTTTCAGTTTCTGTATTTCCAGGACTTTCTCGCCTTCTTCAATCTCTCATACAGCGTCTGAAGGATTGACAAGTGTTGACCGGAAGAGTAATGGTTTGAAACTGAGGAACAATTATATAGACGATTACGGCCATCTGGTACTTGAATGGGAGAATATACCATTATTTGCACATATTGATATTGCCATTCATAATATAGTAAAAGTATACTACAGTATTTATAATAGTTGAAGTTAGTCTATCCTTCGTTTGGATTATTTGTGAAATACTTATTTATTTGGCTAAAGCAATAACACCACAAGCACGAAAGCAAACTTCAGCTGAAAGGAACCCCATGAAGAAAGCAGTTAAGAATGCACTTGATGATTTGAAGTCAAAGTGCGCAGGACTTTTCCTTAGCTCGCATGCTTTCGATGTACGAATCCACATATTTCTTCATTTTCTGTAGGTGTTCTATCATCTTTTTCTATCATCTATTGTCTTGATGTTTATATCTGTTTATCAGCCGAGTTTCTCTTAGTGAAAAGATTCATTGCAAGCAAAATCTCTCCCTTTATCATGGAGAAAAAGTATAGCAAATTGAATTTTCTGATTGATAGCATGCAAATTATATGGGGATAATTCTTCAATGGGAACCTAGGGCTTTCTTTGTTATTGCTGTAGTACTTGTAAATATCAGTGTGACAATCCGGAAACTGATGTAGTTGAATTGGCTGGAAAATATCCAAGTTGATGTTTGGAAGTTCTTGAGAGTTAGTATGTCTAATTCAATAGCATAATAACTATATTAGAATGATTACTGATTGGAAGGAAAGAATTTTACATATCGGATTAATCTTCTGAGTTAAATAAGTATTTTGATAGAATAGTTTAGCAAGTTAAAAGGGGTTAGAATATAAATGTAAATCCCCAATCATCGCCACAATTTTGTAGTTTTGGTTATTTCACATTTCTAATCTTGAACAATATTTAAATCTCCAATGCTATAAAGGGTATTGAGTTAAAATAGAAATATAAATCCTCAATCCTCACCCCAGCTTTAGGGTTTCGGTTATTTCACATGTCCTTCCGATCCTAGACAATATTCAGATAGTCAATTCTATTGAAGAAGGATATTAAATTTAGTAGCCATTTATTGGCCAAATTTGTAATTATATCGATTAAAGGAAACCAATACTATTACTATCTGTACCCGTTCTATATTGCACCATTTACACTCTTGCTTTCTCTCAATAGACATTGATTTTGTACCTGTTGTGATTACAATTTACCTTATGAAACCTTTGTTGTTTCAAACATCATTTGTTTTAGCTGGATTATCCAGACCATATAGATATGAAAACTAATTACATCTAGTAAGTTATTTAGTAAATTAGTATATTTGCTTTGATTTCCTACTATTGGATACTCTTTTGTTGACCTTAAGTTTGATGTGCACAAAAAGCATCATTACAACTAATGTTTTCAATTGAAATTTACAGGATCTATAGAAAAAAGAAAACCAAACGAAAAGATTCAAAGTGATTGGAAATCAAGCAAAAGAGGCATGAACCAAAAATATCAATCAAGATTGCACAAAAGAAACATGTGCTTCAAATCATCAAGAAAACCAGCAAAAATAGATAATTTATTTCTGTTTATGTGCGAAGAATATATATAAAGTAGACTAGGGATGGCAACTGGGCTGGGTCAACCGGCGACCCACCCGCGACCTGGCCCGCCAACCCGGCCCGGTTAGCTGCTTGGCGGGTTCGGGTCGAACCCGGTGAACAGTACCGGGTCGACCCGGGTCGCAATTTACGTAAATTGAACTCGCAAAACCCGGCCCACGAACCCGGCCCAACTCGCGAATTCAACCCGCCAACCCGCGGGTCGACCTGTGGTTTCGACCCGTTCGACCCGTACGGGTCGAACGGTCGAAATTTCCGTTGCAGCGCTGCATGCACTCTGTCTGGGATAGAGCCGTTTGGAACGACTCTTTGAGCCGTTGGTTAATTTTTTTTTTGTTTTTTTTTGTTTTTTCTCACATATTTAGCCTATAAATATCCCCAAAAATCTCATAAAAAATCACACCTCACTCTCTTACTCTCTCTACTATTATACATCATTTGTAAAGAATTTTTGAACCACTACAACAAATATGACATTTGATAGCATTCATAAAATGCTGTAGTAGACCTACGATAGCGTTTTACAAACGCTATCAAAAGCCCCGCTATAATAAGTCTATAGCGTTTTGACCAAACGCTATAGAAACTATAGCGTTTCCGGAACGCTATAGTTTCTATAGCGTTTCGGACGTCTGAGAATCAAGATTAGACCTATGTTTCTCTCTATTCTTCTATATATATTGTAAACTCCTTCAATATGAGAGTAGATTACTACATAGATTATTTTCTCCATTACAAAGAGAGGCTCGAGAGAGAGATAGTTCTTGGTGAGTGAGTTTAATTCCTTGTATTGAGTGAATCAATAACTCCTAATCTCTTCTAGTTCAATATCAGATCTCCCTATATTTTTCCTCGGATTAAGCAAAAGCTAACCGGGATAAGTCATTGTTGTGTTTGTGTTACATTGGTGGATAGACTTGCTTGCTCAACTGATTCGTCTCATCTACTTCGACTTCCTCATTGCTCTATTTAGTTCTGCTGTGAAAACGGACGTTGGTTGACGCCCTAATCCCAACACATTTGTGATGAATTCACCCAGCTACTCAACAAGTCACAAACTTAAAGTGCTTTGCATACTCATATTTTAAGTTGTCGTTTGATGTAAAAGTAAACATTGGTGATAAGTACCCCTAGTTACTAAACAACTCAAAACGTTAGAGTAGATAGACTATATATATATTAACTCTATTTACTTAAACTCTGTTTATGACTAGATCAAAGGGGATAATTACAAGAAAAAACGTCACATTTTTCTTTTATGTATAATCACATTACTCACACAATTTTGTAAGGAATTTTGAAATTCAATAATCCTAAAGTAAATAGGAATGCTTAATCTAGCTTTATAAGCAATTTTCTATCCTAAAAAATTATTTCAATGCTTTAGCACAATAAAGAACTCAAAAGTGTCCTGGTAAGCTTAATTGAAATCCCCTTTTGTTTTCTTTTTCTTTTCAAATATATATAAATAAATAAAATAAATTTGTACCCCTTCCCCCAAACTTGAATATCACATTGTCCTCAATGAGAAAGGAAAAGGAAAAACAAAAAGAATGCAAAAAGTTCAGAATTTCTCTCCTGATTCGTGTTAAAATTCTGCACACGCGACGTTCAGCATTTTAGCGATATCTGGAGCTGTAGATGTCCAATGGCCTGATTCTTTTTGTTCTGGAAAGCTAAGATAATTTTCTACGATCGCTCTTTGAAATACTTTTCCAGATTCTGACTCCATCCTGCTAAAAATAGCCATCAATGTAGGTGTAGAAAACAGCTCCGTCTAGCGACTTCTAAACTTATGCAATCCTACAAAATAAAATCAGAAATTAAAATTAAAATAAACTAAAAGAAAAATAAATTATAAATGCAGTAAAATAAAACATGGGTTGCCTCCCAAGAAGCGCTAAGTTTAAAGTCTGCAGCCATACTTGATAGTGAGATGGTTATGTGACGCCAAGATCCAACAACATAAGAACATCTTTCCTAATACTTCTGTTCATGCGTGGATTATCTTTTCTCTGTGCATCCCTTAAGCTAGATGACTGTGATCTAAACACGTGTTTAAGACGTTTCTTTCTTGAAGATGGAGTCATTTATATCCCCACATCTTTGAATTTTAGTTGAGAAAATGGATGAATAGATGGTACAACATCCAAATAAATAACACATTCTGAAATTTTTTCTTTCTCAGTTTCAAGAGTTGCTGAATTTGTTAGACATACTTTTATAGGTAACTTTTCAATTTCAACACTATGTTTCTCACCCACTATTAAATCAGTTTTACTTACTTGAAAACACGACTATTCTTTAGTAGGAAACTTTATGGATTTAAAAATATCAAACGTTACTTGCTCATCCTCAACTCTCAAAATAAGATTTCCTTGTTTGACATCAATCAAAGCTCTTCCTGTAGTTAGAAAAGGTCGCCCCAAAATCAAAGGGATTTGTTCATCTTCCTCCATATCAAGCACTATGAAATCAGCGGGAAATATGAACTTGTCTACTTTCACCAAACATTTTCAATGATCCCTCTTGGGTACTTGATAGATCTTTCCGCTAATTGCAATAAAATTGTGGTAGGCTTTGCTTCTCAAATACCTAATTTCTTGAAAACAGAATAGGGCATAAGATTAACACTTGCTCCTAAATCACATGGTGCTTTATCAAAAGAAGAATTTCCAATAGTGTGAGGAATTGTAAAACTCCCTAAATCTTTAAGTTTAGGAGGCAGCTTTTTTTGTAAAATTGCACTACCTCCTTCGGTTAGCATCACCGTCTCATGTTCCTCCAATTTTTGCTTGCTTGATAAAATATCTGTCAAAATCTTAGCATATTTAGGCATTTGTTCCAAAGCTCAATAAGAGGAATATTAATATGCAATTTCTTAAAAATTTTTAAAAATTTTGAAAACTGATTATCAAGCTTGTTCTTGTTAAGTCTTTGTGGAAAAAGAATAGGTGAATCATAAGGAGATTTAGGATAAGTGTCAGAATTAAACTTCCCTGAGCTTGTTTGGCTCGAGACTGCTTTGTGCTGCGTTTGTTCCTCCACACTTTGCTTGTTCTCACTTTTCTTTTCAACCACATTTTTTTCAGCATTTTTGGTTTGTGGCTGCTCAATTGTTGTCCCACTTCTAAGTGTTATTGCTTTGACATGCTCCTTGGGGTTGACCACTGTGTTACTAGGTAATGTTCCTGCCGTTCTTTCGTTAAGAATATTTGAAATTTGATCAATTTGAACCTCAAGATTGCGAATTGAAGCTAAAGTTGAAGTTGCAACATTTTGGATTGCCAAATCTGTCTTCTGCTTGTATTGCTCTGTCTTCTGCATGTGTTGCAGGAACATCTCTTCATGTGTCAGCTTCTTTTCTTGTTGTTGAAAATTTTGTTGTGGTCTAGCTCCTCCTTGATTATTGCTTCATGAAAAATTGGGGTGGTTTCTCCATCCGGAATTATACGTGTTCAAATAAGGATTGTCTTGATGTTGAAAGTTCGACACAAAATTTGCTTGTTCGGCATTTGATGGAGCAAAAGGGTTCTCCACTTGGCAATCTATACTTGAGTGATTTCCTGCACAATGATCACAAATAATATTAATTTGAATAGCATTAACATTCATATTACCTATTTGTTTAGATAAAATATCAATTTTTGCAGTTAAAGTAGTAATAGGATCAAGTTCAAAAACATCAGCCACTTTTCTTGGCATTGTTCTTTCTGAAGGCCACTGGTAATTATTAGATGCCATCTCTTCTAAAAGTTCATAGGATTCTTCATGAGTTTTGCTCATAAGTGCACCTCCAGCTGCTGCGTCAACCATAGATCGATTTTTAACTCCCAAACCATTATAAAATTTGAATTTGTAGCCATTTCGGAAGTTCATGATGAGGACACTTTCTCAATAACTCTTTGTACCTCTCCCATGCATCATATAAAGACTCGGTTTCAAATTGAATGAAGGTGATAATATCATTCCTTAGCTTCGCTGTCTTTGCCAGCGGAAAATACTTAGCCAGAATTTTTTTTGCAAGTCCCTCCCAAGTTGTAACACCATCCGGTGGTAGAAAATTTAGCTAAGCCTTAGCCTTATCTCTTAGTGAAAAAGGAAAGAGTCTCAATCAAATTGCATCTTCTGATACTCCATTGTGCTTGAAAGTGTCACAAATTTCTAGAAAGTTTGCAATGTGAACATAAGGATCCTCGTGCGATAGTCCCAAAAATTGAACAGTCTGTTGAATCATTTGAATAATCACCGGTTTAATCTCAAAATTGTTAGCTTGTATAACCGGCCTCTTTATGCTTGATGTTGCTCCATTAAGTGAGGGCATAGCATAGTCTCTCAAAGCCTTATTTTTCTCATTGTATGTCATTGTGATACACTTCCATGTCTTGAAATAAATCTATTAAAAATAGAAAAACTAAAAAAATAAAAAAAATTAAATAGAAAAGAATAATTAGAGAAAGACAGAAAAAAACTAAAAATAGAAAAATAAAAAATAAAAAAATAAAAAAATAAAAAAAATAAGAAAAATCCAAATCAGTAACAATCTAGCAATTATCAATATCAATAAAGAAAATTGCAACAAGTAGTATAGTTAAGTGAAAAAGAGTGTCGAACCCACAAAGACTAATTATTTTACTGTGTACCGAAATTTACTAGATTAAGTACTATTTGAAAAATCGAAATTCAATAAAGAAAGAAAATAAATTAAATTAATCTAAAGAACTAACTAAATTAATTAAGAGGAGCGGAATCTGAAATATTGTTATTTATTAATTGCAAAACTAATTCTAGGGCTTTTGATTTCCCAAATTAATCCCACATAATTCACAATTCCATGTGAATAAAAATATTATTTTTCCAAGTTGTAGACCAAAATCTCAAAATTATCCAATATTCTCTCTCAAGCAATATCAAAAATATTCTCAACTAATTATTTGTCATAGTTCATGCACAAATTACTAATTGAAAATTCATTAAGATTTATAGATTTCTTAACGGTCACATTAACAGCGGTTCGCTCTTATAATGGTGTTTAATTTTATAATTTGAATTCACAAATTACCAGTTCGGTCTCTCCATGATTTAATAGATCATACAAAAGTTGGTCAAACAATTGTAAGCATTCAGAACAAAAATTAAACACACAACCATAGAAAATTTAAAAAGTAATATGAAATTAAAATTGTGTTCTCAAAACTATGCTACTTCAAACCCCTAGAAAAATAAAATTAGTTCATAATGAATTTGCAACTAACAAATACTGTCTTGGATTGCATAATAAAATTAGAAGAGGAAAAGAGAGACAGAAAGAACTCTATTTTGTTAAAAAAATTGCAAACCAAAGTCTCGAATTTAATGCCGAACAGTATTCTCTCACTTCTCCTTTCTGTTGTTCAGTCTGGAGCCGAGCAGCGCCCACGTCATCCCCCTCTGCCTTGATTTCCGAACCACAATAGTGCAGCTGCACCACGTTAACACACCTCTTTCCTTCTCTTTTTATTTTTTTTCCTTTTTTTTTCCTTTTCCTCCTCTGGTCACGCTGCCACCTACCAACCCACCTATTGACGCCTCCTTTCTGTTCACGTCCTGTAGCCACATGTATATATAGGATTAGGGTTTGGTAGGTAGGTTAGTTAATTTATTAAATAATTAAGATGATAAGTGTAAATATTTAAATAATTAATTAAGATTAATAAATTAGGTGATGTTGTTTTATTTATTTATTTGTTTATTTATTTTAATTTTATTCCAAAATTTTATTGCACCCTTTAGTTGACCATAATATTTTTATTAATTCTTCAAAGAGTCAATTTGTAAAAACATGTATTTGAGTGCTCAAATTATCTAGAAATCTTCAAAAAAAATAAATTTGAATTTAAAAATCTTAATCCTTGTTTCTTCTTTGTTTTTTTTTACCAAAATTCATATATTTTTGCACTTATAAATCTCATTCCTACAAAATCAAACAAATAAATAAAAATAAGTAGAAATAAGATAAATTTTAAAGAAATAAACGAGAACTCGCAATTTTGATACATAAAAGAGTACTAAAATTTATGTATAAATTCAACTCATCAACCGCCATCGCGGACGACAGCTACGTGTTGAAATTCGCGCCCTACATGGCCACCGCATCATCATCATCGATGAACCCGTCGGAGGATTCTAGAAGGTTGAAGGCTTTGAAGAGGATGTGCTTCTGGGGGAGATGGCGCCGACGAGGGAGTAGGAGCGGGAGAGGAGGGAGTGGGTTTGGAGCTTGAGGGGGGGTAGGAGGGGATGCAGGAGAGGAGGTTGGTGTGGGTGAGGTTGTGGGTGTGGGTGAGGAGGAGGTCGGAGAGTCGGAGGCGGGTGTAGATTTCGGAGGGGGGGAGGTTCGATTGGATGAGGGACTTGAGGAGATACCCATGAAATTTTTTTACACTTCCAAATGACTTTCCAAACTGCTTCAACTTTTAATTTTAAAGCTCCACTTTCTGGCTTCTCCTTCTGAAGTAGTTTTAAAGCCCAAAAAAAGGTAGGCCTTGGCTGTTAAATATTTGATGGTACCACAAATTATTTGTGCTATAATTTGGATTTTGATTGAACTTTTTTCTAAAACCTTTTCCAGACCACACTTACCGGAAACTACAACGAATATTTTGGATTTGCCATTGATGTAGATGTAGTGGTTTACCTAATGCTGTGAATGATCTTATTGATTGACTTTTCCCTGAGGCTGTCACCATTGGTGAAGATGTAAGTAAATTGTTCAATTACTGTATTTCTGTTAGCGCTTCGTTTATCCATGAATTCATCTAAGAAGTTTAAAATGAACCTCGTGAAGTGTAATCGATAAAGTAAAATTCATCCTGAGAAATGTTGTGCAGGATTGCATCATAGAATGTTTGACAGGAAGAGCAAGGAATAAATTTTAAATTTTCTAATGTGTATGAGAAGAAAAAAACCTTTACAAAAAACTTTACTTAAGTGAACAATAGGACGATGTCACAAACTTGTTATTGAGTTATAATGTAGTCTGAATATGATGCGTATGTGTTGGCCTTTCTCTCAAACATGTTTCATTGCCTATGTCAGTAACATTGTCTTCAAGGAAGATGTGGATAGAGAAAGAGATCACAATTGAGAAGTGCCGACGAGAATGGCTGGAGAAGGAGAAGATCAAGCACTAAGAGCACATGACGACTATGATAACTAGGGTGATAACTCAATATCATTATGTTGGTGTTTGTATGTATATATGTATATATATGTATTTGGATGTTGATTGTATGTGGACGGATATTGGATATTATATTTGTCTATATTTGATGAGGGTTAAATTAGCGAATGATCTGCACTGCTCGATCCTGACGCAAATCTCAAAGTCCTCCCACTTCCTCTTCTGGGCCCGCTACCTAGGTTCAGCCAAGTGTGGGCCGGGTTGCACCCCTTAATCAGGGGACCCGGAAACATCCCCTAATCAGGTTCTTATGCCCATAAATACAGCCCTATCTCTATAGTAACTAAGTAATCACAATTTTCACCATTTAAGTTTTCCCTCAATATTCTGGTTATTGACTTGAAGGTTAGAGGGTCTATCGCTGGAATTCCTCCCGGTGTCTCAAACTTTTTTGCAGGTATCTGACGTCTGCCGAGTCATCCAGATCCACCACATCAGCCTCACAGTAGAGCCATATCGGAAGCCAAGATCTGGGTTTCCTCTTTCCCAAAAGAACTCACATTGTCTGTTGCTCCCACAACAAAAAACAAGCAACATCAGATTGGCACCTTCTGTGTGAAACCTAGATCCGACCCTCTTTTCCAAATTTTACATCGTGATAGACGACCCCTATGGCTCCTAGGGCCAAGAAGGCTCCACCCTGGGGTCAACCGTCTGACCCCCCACTTCCTCTACGCCTGACACAAAGTCGAGTGACAAATCAAGGGTCCCGACAGCCGCAGGACTAAGGATTACACAAGCCCGTCCCAAGAGCTTCCCGCTCGGTGGCACGAGAGGTCACCCAGCCAATGGTCTCCGACCTGAGAAACGTCATTAGCAGTCGAAGAATGAAGAGGACCTCCAAAACGGCCTCAACAAACCCAGAATGGAGGGGGGCTCAGATTGCAACCTCAGTCGGACCCGCCACACCTCCCACGGTCGAGATAGGAAGCCTAGCTGCTCCCCGAGGGACCACCGACCCTCCAACAGCCATTTGGGGAACGTAACCAAGGAAGAGTTCCACGAATTCCGAAACAAAGTCCTCCTAGCCATCTGAGGAGGGGCCCCACCTGAGCATCCAGTCGACCGAACTGGAGCGGTCAAGCATGGGAACGACGAATCCGATGGGTCAACCCGATGAAGGACAGGAAGTTCCCATCCTCAGGCAACTTAATGAAATGGATGTCGCCTTGCTCGGATCGCCTTGGGTGGGAGGCAGTCTGAACAGAGATATCGGTCAAACAAGCCACCATTCTCCTCCTATATTCTCGACGCGCACATCCCGAGGAGCTTCAAACCTCCAGCATTTGAGACTTACAACAGAGAAATGGATCCTGCTGATCACATCAATGGCTTCAAAACCTTCATGATGGTTCACAATGCCTTGAAACCCCTTCTCTGCTGTGCGTTCTCGGCCACCCTAAAAGGCCCTGCACGGGAATAGTTCACCAAATTTTCCCTCAGTTCAGTGTACTCATTCGACCAGCTTGAGGAGACCTTCCTCACTCATTTCGTGACCAACTGAAAGGCTGAGAAGACGAGCACCTCTCTGCTGGACCTCAGACAGAAGAATGGAGAATCTCACCGAAACTTTTTTCAGAGGTTCACGAATGAGGCTAGGTCGATCTACTCCCTCGATCCTGGGGTAGCAGTGGCAGCTTTTCGACACAATGTCCATCATGACTCGCGGAAGGCCTCCCTAGCTAAGAAGCCCCCAGTCAACTTCCCTAACCTTCTCCATAGTGGCAAAAAGTATATCCATGCTGAGGAAGCCCTCCATCCCGAGGGTCGGAAGGGATCCCCCACCAAATGAAAGAGGAAGGCAGACAACTCCGAACTCGCCAAGAAGACTCAAAAGGATGCCTCTACTAGGGGGCGTTTCCCCCTAGCTTTGCGGTTCGAAAAGTTTACTCTGCTCAATGTGAGCATGTCTGCCATCCTGATCGAAATCGAGGGTGATGACATACTCTAGCACCCCCTTGGTCCAATAACCCCAATAGGAAGACAGACAGGAGTTATTACTGCCGTTTCCATCAGGACCATGGCCATGACACTGACAATTGCCGAGCTCTGAAGGAAGAAATCGAGGTTTTCATTCAGAGAGGGTACCATGCCAAATTCACTGGGAATGGCCCGAGATCCTCTCTGCCCCCTGGCGAAGCGAACAGACATCCATAACCAAAGCCCGAACCCCAGGATACCGATAACCGGGCCATCCACCACTGCGTCCACAGTGGGTCCATGGGGGGAGAGTCTAGCTCCTCCTGCAAGGCCTTCATCCGGGAGGTAAACTTCGTCAACAACTGTCCCCTTCCACGATGTCTCAGGTTGGCTGTCTCCTTCTCGGATGAGGACCTTGAAGGCGTTCGGGTCCCACACTGTGATGCCTTGGTCATAAGCCTTGTGCTTGCCTACCACGAGGTGCGCCGCATCCTCGTCGACAATGGAAGTTCGGTGAATATCCTGTTCCTAGCGGTCTTCGAAGCCTTGAAGCTCTCCCGGGAGCGGCTTAAGCTGGCAGGGTACACCCTCCATGGTTTCCCTTGGACGTCACTATCGGGAGGGTTCTGATGTCTCGAACGAAAGCCATGGACTTCATGGTGGTAGTTGTTAAAGCCACCTATAATGCTATTCTAGGTCGACCAGGCCTTGCTTCCCTCCAAGCAGTATCCTCGCCTACCACATGCGCATGAAATTCCCGATCATGTCCGGTGTTGTGGTCGTCAAAGGGAACCAGAAGCCGGCCCAGACCTGTTATACTGCCACGGTGGGGGGCACTGTCCATCCTCTTGACCTCTTGAAGCGGTTGGGTTTTCGTTGGTCCGGAATTCAATAGTTACCGAGCAAGTGGATGACCATGAGGTTCCTTTATCATGTCAAGATCTCCCAACGGGAAGACCCGCACAGGGTCTCCAAAGTAGTCTGCCTAGTTGCGTACCGACCTGAAGACCCAGGGGGTAGGATAGTCATGAGGACCTGAAATACAGAGTATTTGATGATCCCTAGGAGTATTCTATGAAGACCCCTAGGAGTCCGCACTTGTGAAAATTCCCTCAAAAGCCTATCCATGTACTTGGCTTTAGTTGTCAATGAATAGAATTTAATTTTCATTCAAAACCAAGTTATCCAGTCGCTTGCTATCAGCGCCCGAGGCCCAGGCTCATTCCTTGAAGAATAACCCCCTCGGGGTCGGCACCCGATGCTGAAGGCTTCAATGCCAAATACCCTTGAAGGATATCCTCCGATAACCCCCTCGGGGTTGGCATCCGATGCCAAAGGCTCCAATGCCAAAAATCCTCAGAGGGTCCCCCTCAGGGTGCGGATCCGAAGGATACCTCTCTACGTGGCAGAAATAATGCGCAGACTACACAGACGAACGAAGAACCGAGACAAAAATTCTCTTCATTAAAAAGGAAAATAGGTACAAAGTGGGTGGTGGCCTGTCCGCATTTTGGTAATTGCAACAGAACCACCAAAAACTACCGCTTACACCCTTTCCCGCTAGTCTTTCACTTCAGCACCTGCTAAGGTCGCTCGTCGTGTGCCCTATGAGTCGTCTCGCACTTCAGCATCGGCTCGCGTGTGGCTTATGCCTTGATTCATCGCCATCTCCAATGCCTCAAGTATAGAAGAGGCATCATGCATCCCCCAAGCGCAGAGGTGGCACCCCGAGACTGAAAAGCGATGATGATGAAGGGAGCCTGCCATGCCAGGTAGGGAGACAGCCCCACACAGGGGATTGACTCACCGTGCCAAAAAAGAAGGCATCGTGCGTGATCAGCCCCGACGGCGACTCCCTCATGTGGGGAGAGTTCCCATTGAGGAAGGGAACTCTCATCCCTGCTCCCTGCTAGGGACATCAGATCCTGGAATCCGGAATACCATTGTTGACCCCATGCAATACTCCTCTCCTCTCCGAGCCTCGATGAAATAGAAACATCCGCACGAGGGATCCCTAGCCGAGGAGGCCTCACCAAGTACTGAAGGGAAAGAATATAGCAACATTGTTGCCCCCCAGAACCCAGTGGGGTCGAGCACAGTCCTTCTAACCACTTCCCCACTGCCCTTGGTCCGCAGATGGATATTGGGGTTGTTTTTCACATGCCCCGTCGAATGCCAAGACATAGAAATTTGAGAATATGATTCAGAACAAGGAGTGAATTGCCCATCCACTAGCTAAGACTTTATAGATGCCACATAAAGCACCCCAACAGTCCACATTTATTACGGGTGACGCTACAACTCCCTAAGCGTATTGAATGCATCAACGAGTGATGCAAGCAAACACATGCCACGTCACGTGGCTAACAAGGCTCGGATAGACTCCTCGACATATGATCTGAGGCCAATCGTCGTGAGTCCTCGTAGGCTTCAACCTACACCCTCAGCATGGTATCTGAGGCTGACCCTCATGAGCCCTCATAAGGCCTCACCTCGCCCGCTACGGAGGTCTCAACACTTAATTGTGATCAGCGCCTAACTTATGAGATCAATAACGACTGCAATTGCCAAGGAACATGACACAAGTAGGGCCGCGTGATCACCCGAGCTGACTGAGGGTCATGGGAGAAATTACGAGGCAGACCTCTAATTTCGAGAAAATTGTCCGATGATCTAAGGCAAAGAATCAACAGTTCAAAAATTGGAAGGCAAACCAGTTTATTTCAACACACAAACAAGTACAAATGCGGTGGCTTGTCCGCAAAAAAGGCAAAAATACAGGTGACCTAACTCTCTACTTCAAGGACAGGGACCTCCTCCTTAACTAGAGGAACATGGATGATCAGATCATGGTTCGCCAAATCCTTCCCAACCTTGGGGTTGACCTTCTCATCATCCGACTCTTGAAAAAGGTCGCCGAGATGGATCCCCGGTGCTTCACCTCAACATATTTAAGTGCTCTCTCGTACCTCTTGTCCTCGGCCTCCACAATCTCAGCCAGGGCCGCATCATCGTCCTTCTTCAACCTCGCTGCCTCTGCCTGCCAGGTCCCCTTCTTGGAGATCAGCCGGTCCCTCTCATTTGTGAGTTCCGCTCGAGCCTCTCTTTCCTTGGCCAGGTCCGCCTTCAGCTGGTCTATATGCTCTCGAATGTCACTAGCCCTCGAGAGGAGTTCAGCCTCGGTAGCATCTGTGCATTATTTTCGCTAAAGCTGGTCCCGTCTCCTCTTTAGTTCGGCCCCATGAATGGTCTCCTGCACAAAATCGTCAGGATGCGCTTAGCCAAGCACAAGAGTAGTAATTACGACAGGGATGGAATTTTTTTTTAGAACCGAAGTCTGTGCACCCAACCGGCAAAAATCTCCTTCTCGGTCTTGCCCTCGAAATCAGCAAGGTAGCATGGAGTAGCGAGATGGGAGACCATCTCAAAATGTCGCAGTCCGGCTGGCTGAGACCTCTGTCTCCTTCACGGACCACGAGGGAACCCATACCTTCTCCGCCGTGGGGGGTTTGACCGAGGCTGTGGCACCAGATGTGGGTGATGGAGGAGGTCTTTTCCCCTCCTTCTTGATAGTCGATCCGACCATCTTAGACTTTGGAAGCTCCGCCCCTTTCGCATTCTTAGCCGGAATCTCCTCCACTTCTGGAGGCGATCTCTTCTGTGAGGTTTCCCCCTCCGGAACCTTGACGTCAGTTCCAACTTTCATCCTCACCTCAGCCTCCCGAGATCTATCGGCCTTAATCTCCATGCACATCGCTTTTATGAGCTCAGGATCCACCATATTCACTAGTCTCGGTCGATGACACGTAGTTAGAAAAATGGAAGCGAAAGGAGAGCGAATGAATATGAACAACAACTGTGGTTGTATATATAGAAGTGGGACATCGATTAACATGCCAAGGGCACGATCACACGTGAAAATACGAGCACGCACCATGTAGCACCCCGAATTTCTAATAAATAAAATTAGAAATACGTGGCACAATTTTCAGAATCAACTTCAATGTAATCATAAACATAGCAACCAAATACAGGAAAATTAAAACTTTTTATTATATCAATCAGCGGTAAATTAACACCTTGAATTACATTTTCTTTCTTTTAGAACACATTCATTTACAATTTGCCTAAGCCATATTATCATTCTACCACATGCATCCAATCCCAAGCTAATGGTACCTACCTTGTAAAACATGAGGCTAGAGATAACCCTAACCCCCAAAACTACAGACGTCAGCCATAACGGTGTGAGTGACATCAAAAGAAATACGATAAATGAAACATAAAGGAATAAAATTATAAACCACACATACTAACAGTGGTAACAAATGGATAATGAAATAACAATGAATAAAGCATGAAAACATCAAGTGAAACTAGACTATTCTTTAAGTGTAGGAAAATAGAAAACAAACATGTATAAAACCAAGTCAAGAAAACACAAATGCAGTATGATGACTCTCTAATACATACTTGTCGGATTCTATGCATTCCATACTACATAGGTTCAGTGCAAGCCCTTATCGTTCTCCATTTTGTATGGTTAGATCCATCGTTATGCAACTAATCCTACTACGGTGATAGAAACAAGATCTAGAATACTCTGCGATTAGGCATCACAGCCATCGACGCGCAAGCATCATGTAAGAATAGCTCTGACCCCCAAGAAGAAATCACCTCCCTGACGTGTACCCTATGAATAGGTTTGCGAGACCCTCAACATGCGATACATTAGCACATCCCGTGAATAGGCCCGCCAACCCTCGACACGCGAATGCACCTGTATGCTCCGTGAATAGGCCTGCAGAACCTCGACATGAAAACATACCAAATGTCATCTTGAGACAGAACAACACACAGTCGTGGAACGCATCCGTTGGAATAGACCCCTAGATCATATACTTATATTTCCCAAGTTCTATCACATATCCATTAGTGCCTGTTTTTAAGTTGATTATTATTAAAACACAAATTTCCTCTATCTAGAGTTAGTGTATCCTTCCGGACTTAATTACACAACAACAATCCCAAGACCCAACTGGTCATAATTCATAAATCTCATCTGTCGGTTCACAGAAATCCCACTCAACTCCTAGAGACTCACAAAAAGAATATCAACACCAAAACTTTCAATAAAACTCTTTATTTCATCATCAAAACATTTATATCAATAAGAACTTCTCAAATCAACAAAACCAAATACATTCGATATACACACAAATTTCCAGAATTGAAATAAAGTATTAAATCCATTAAATAACTGAGAACCATAATTTGAAGTCATAGGAAGTCACAAAATATCAATTTCTTCAAAAACCATATATATTTTACTTTATAACATTATAGAAATACAATTTAAATTCTTTCATAATCAAAATACAACTCTTTGTAAAATAATGTAATCTGTAGCAAAAGCATCATCGAAAATAGTAGATTAATAATCCATAAGTTCGAAGAAATAATCATTCGAGAAAAATGAAGAAAACTCAACAAAACAGCCAAAACAATGATGCCGGTCGACCTTCAAAAGTCACAGTCGACCGACATGATAGTCGACCGTCATTTTAGTTCAAAAAATGGACAGTCGACCTTCATGTCAAAAACAACCTATACAGCAGCTTTAAATTTCGTGCACTTCTCAATCGATACTTAATTTAAACTTTTTTAAAGCATGAATTTAAAAGATTAAAACCCTGAGATGATCAAATACAACTTGTCTAACATACTGGAGTTCGTAAATTAAATCAAAATCTCATCAAGTTCATAAAAGAGCAATTTTTCATAAAATCTTCAAAACAGTAAAACAGAGATATATAAGTGTGTATGTGTGTGGGTTTGCATCAGTAAAAGCATCAAGAAAACATCGTATATAGGTAATATATTGTTCAACTCAATCTCAGTATCAAAACAATCAAGATCCAATTGTAAACTTCGCAAAAACTCATAAAAACACTATTTCGGCTGAAAGCATCAGACCCGAAAACTTCACCCCTCTTTTCACTTCAAGAATTGATCTTTTTGATCCAAAATTCCTTCCACAACTTGATTAAACACAAACCCCACTGATTACATCAATTTACTCATGAATATATGCACTTACAACATGTATATAATCAAGTTATACCTCATCAAAATACCAAAATCGTACATATATATATATACACACACACAGTGAAGCATAGCTTTTTGTTCACTTTTTCAATAATCATCATACAACTCAATGTATATGTTCAAATAAGCAAGTATATGAAAGAAAACAACCTACTCATGATTTCTATTAGGTTCATTAACAATCTCAAGTCATCTATATGTAATTTCACTCATCTATAACATAGTTTCCATGAAAAGATTCAATTTTTATTTATCCATCTATCAAAATTCATTATATCAACATACAATCCTCTAGCACGATTTCTAATAAACAAATCATCACATACAACATGCATAGAACAATAAGAAATCAATCATATGTCACTCACTTTATTGAAGAATCAACCAAAATAACAAAGAGAATAAGAAAAGTCCTTCCTTTCGCAAGAAATCCAAGATCCTTGCATCGAAACTCTAAGAAAACCAATAGTAAAATAATATTTTGTTTTTTTGTTTTTTTGTTTTTTTTGCAGAGGAGGGGGATGGCTATAGTGGCTCTTTAATAGGCCAAAATCTGGGTTTTTAGGACTTTACAAGTTATATGGAAACATCCCTCAACAAATTATTACTTTACATATATAGAACTTTCTTTAATAGAGTAGTTAAATAAGTTAAATAAACTAAAATAAAACCAAATCCCTTTACTACTGAGTTATCCAGCCATCAAGCATAGCCAAGAAATTAAATAAAATTCGGATTTGTACCCCAAGTGGTAATTTTGCATAAAAATCCATCTCTTTGTAATATTTGGAAATATGTCAAATAAAAATGAGAAAAATCCAAAAAATTCATAAATAATACCTACTAATAAATATTAGATTTTCCAAACAAAATTTCTGAATTTTAGTTTCCAAGAAAATATTTGCACAAGGTCCAACTTAAATTTCATATTTGTCAAAATACCATATATGTTTAAATCTTTAAAAAATAAAATCTAAATATATTTTAAATATATTGTATCTTTAATAATGAACATGGCCAGCCTAAAAAGTAGCAAAAAAGGATTTTCATTATTTGTTTGAGATCCAATCGACTTTTTACATTAAAAACCCCTCTCTTTCGAAGTATTTACAAAAATAGTTTCTTCATTCAGAAAAATCCCAAAATTTAGGATATACTCCATTATAAATAGGAGAAATTATTTAGAAAGTTAAAATTGGAGATTTGCATCAAAAAAATATTTGCACGTGTTTTTCACGTGTAAAATTAACAAAGTCATAAAATAGTCAAATTAATTTAAATAAATCTGAAAAACTAAAATATCATAAATAAATAAGGAAAATCAAACATTAACCATAAAATTTTAAGAATTCAAAATTTTTTAACTTTGCACGTGTGTTGCACGTGCAAAATTCAATTTCAACAAAAAAGTCAAAATAGTCAACTTTACTAATTTAATATTATTTAATAATGAAAAATAAATTATTTTATTTTGCGGGGTGTTACACGCCAAGTGCAAGCTTCCACCATCAGAGCGGCATCTGATACCGAGCTTCGCGAAGAAAGTTCAAGGTACTGCCAATTCGCCCTGTCCTCGGAGAGAAAGCTGAGGTTGAGCTTCAAAGGGGGAGTTCCCTCCCCTCGGCATGACTTCCGAGCCTGAGCCCCAAAGGGGGAGTTCCCTTCCATCGGCATAGCTTCCGAGGCCAAATATCAAAAAGGGGGTTTTGCCCCCTCGGTATAGCTTCCGGGGACGAACCCCCATAGAGATTTATAGCGTCAACTCATCAACAAGCTCACTCGCCAAAAAAGGAAAAAATAAAGAAAAACTACTACAAGTTAAGGGGAGACCTCCCAAGGAGGTGACTGAAGGGGTTCGACTCCAATCGGATTGCCAACACCAAGAGGGATCTCCTTCGGCGTCGGAGGAGTGCCCGCAAGGCCCAGTTCCGGGTTGTAGCAGAGGCCCTCAAGGTCGACATCACGATGCATGTCTTTAACATAATGAATGTCTTGCTCATAGGTATCCTCCTGGCCCCGCGCAATCTGACCGGCTGCGTCGTCGACCTCTGCCCCCAACTTTTTCGCCCTCTTTTCTGACTCTTCGGCACAGGTCTTTTCATCCGGCCACTTCGTCCGACACCGCTAGTCCTGGTGCTTGACAATATCTAATTCGTATTCATACTGCCGCTTCAGCTCGCTCACATAAAGAGTGGCCTACAACAGAAGGGAAACCAGTGAGATACCGATCAAGCGGTATAGATGCTCCAGAACAAGAACTTGCCGCTACCGAGTGCTGAGAATATCGAAGATACGCTGAGTTGAATGTCTCTTCACAAGGGCCTGTCCCTTTGTAATACTCCGTATCCTTAAGAGTATATGTATATATAGTATTATATGGAGTAATATATATATATATATATATATATATATATATATATATATATATATATATATATATATATATATATATATATGTATGTATGTATGTATATAATGTGGTGGCCATAGTTGTGGTAGTGTGCGGTTGGGAGCATAGGAGATTTATTGTGGTTGGATTATGGGGCTAACATTTGAATAATATGATTAGGTGGTGGCTTGGATTGCATGAGGCAAGCAAAAGCCACATGAGAGTGTGTGAGTGGTGGGAGATGTTGGGTATTTGTAATCTCTGTTTTCGCAAATACGTATTTTCTGTGTATTTTCTGTATTTAAACTTTTTGTAAATTATTTTTCCGCTTTCAAATTCTTTTGATAAAATATATTGTAGGATCTCCTAATAAAGCCTAGTCTAATCGATAATTTAAATTGTGACTATTTTCCGATGAATTTATATTATTGTTGTTACTATTGTTACTATTATTATTATTATTATTATTATTATTATTATTATTATTATTATTATTATTATGTTTATGATTATGATTATTATTATTATTGTTATTAAATATATTGTTTATTAATTTTTGATAGCCTACTGATCCTACTCTATTTTATTATTGTTGGAGTCTAGTTTTATGTGCATTATATGATTTAATTAAGTAATATGTACCACTATATTGTTATTTACTACATTTTTGCCTAATCTATTATTATTCTTCTTCTTTTAACTCGACTAAAGCACGATCTATCTTGCAATTTATATATAGCCATTTATTTTGCAAGCCACTCTATTTTATTTTATTTTTTTATGTTAAGTGTTTAATTAATCTAGTATTTTATTATTTAATTATCTTATTGGATCACCCTATACCCTACTGGATCCTAATAATACCTTAATCTTCTTATTGGATCTTGCTATACCCAATAATACCCTACCCGTTAGCCCATACATATCCCAACTCTACCCTATATCTATATACTACCCTAATCTATATTAACCCTACCCCCTACTGCACAACCCTAGCCGCCAAACCCCAATCCCTATTCACCCCCTACCTTTCGCCAGTGCCTACCTCCGCAACCCACCGAAGTACTCCCGCCCTCCGACCTCATCCTCTTCCTCTTCTCGACTTCACCTCGTCACTCTCGTCCCCTGATCGCATCCTCCACCGCTGCCCTGTGCTCCAACCACCCTGAGCGAATCCCACTCTCCTATCAGCATTCACGTCGCCAGCCTCATCATCCTCTTCCACCTCATCTTCTGCCGAACATCCCTTCCCAATCGCGCCTCCCTTCCCCTCAGCCTGACTGTAGCGCCAGCAGCCCCACAATGCTCCCTTGCCCTGCCTCCTCCCGACGACGCGACAGCCAGCAGCGACCCCCTCTCCCCTTACTATGCCTTCCTGTCGCGCTGTGCCTTCAGCCGATCACCGACGCCCTGTGCGCCCTCCTCCCTGTCGTGAGATTCCGTCACAGCAGCGCTGAACCACAGTGCCACCCTGCTCCTCACCATCAAGCCATGTGCCCTTCGCCGACCAATCGACCACCGTGTAGTCTGCTCCCGTCGTCGTGGTGCGCCGCTGCCGAAGCAAAGTCACCACCAAAGTCTCCCTGGTTATGTTCTTCAACAGTGAGCTTCACTTTGATTGTGGGCCATCCAATCTCCTCTTGATCATCACAATCATGATGATCATCAATTTTCTTTGATCGCAGCCGTTCAATCGATCAATCTTGATCATCATCATCATCTTCATCATCTGGAGATTTGGACCATCTGATCTTTCATCGTGATTGTGATCATCATAGATCTGAGCCGTCGATCACCCTTGATCTTGATCGTTGAATCTCAGCCGTCCGATCGTTGTTTGTTCATTTTGTTCGAGATCTGCTCGTGATTTTGTGTTCATTCCTGGGAATCCGTTCCCGTTATTCTCTTTCTCTCCGTTGGATTCTTCAGCAATTTCAAGGCAAGTAACTTGTATTAATTTCTGTTGCAAATATAAGTAATAAATACCGCCTGTAGCATAGTTGTGTCCTAGAGACAATTCGTGTGCAAAACTCCTGTTATATCTTGTCTCTATGTGTTGACCCGTCCGTAGTCGTCTTTAGTTAGACACACGACATGAAATTTAACTTAGGTCTAATTTATCCCTGTTGCATATATGTTTGTTGGTTGTGAACCATAATATGATGTGTAAATCTTGCATGCTTGACATGTTACTAATAGTATATCCTGTTGTAGATCTGTTAAATACCCTATACCATGTTGCTTGGACATCTAGTATATCCTATTTCACATTTTGTTATGATTTGGATGTGTTTCATATAAACTAGTTGATTTATGCTTGAAGAAGATTTCTGTTTTTGTTGTGACCCCATTTTGTTCAGTATTTTATACCCTATTAAGGTCAGTATATGAAAATTATCTGTGAATACGAATTATATAGAATTCTGTCTACTTTCCAGAATTTCTGACAGATCTCAGTTTCGATTTGTGAAGCTCTGCGCGGTCAGGGGGAGGCTTCGGACCCGGACGACGAGGAAAAGCGAAAGTGGTGAAACAATGTCCGACAACTAGAGCCAGAACCAAGGATGTTGCAAGTTATTGCTGTTTTACTACAGATGTGTAGAAAATTTCAGATTCTGTTTTATATGAATTCTGTATGGCTATTTATTTTTATACTGATGTTAAAGATAATATTTTGATCAATATTTTGCTGAATACAACAAGACTTGATTGGGATTAACTCCTAATTTTTTTGGATTTATTTAATGACTTTTACAAACTATTCTATGCTTGCAAACAACTACTATACTTGCAGAATTTTCATGATGTTCAGTAAAGAACCTAAATTTCAACCTGATTTTTTTTTTTTATAAAAACTTTGTGAATAAGAATTGAATCCCGTTGTATCTATTTTATCACACTTTTGACGGATCGGGATTTTGACTTATATTTTGTAATCTATTGCTGTTTTAGTACTGCTGTGTTTATGATTCTAGATTTACAAACTTTCTGTATCTTGCTGCTTCCTGATTTTACTTGACTATTCTATCTATGTTGGAAAATTATAAAACTTTATTTTATGATACTAAACATATTAGGGTATATCCTAGATTTTTCTTGGATTTAATCAGTAAGTTTTTATGTCGTTTTCCTGTTTATGAATAAAATCTTCTGATTTCTGGCCGAACATATTTTCTAGATACAATTCTGTTTTGAATCCTGTTTGCGTGAAATACCATATGACTTATATATTTATTTGCTGGATTTGGCCGAGAGTCTATTTTCTAGATTTTCTGACGGATCCAGACTTGCATATGTGTGGCAACGGGAATTCCAGATTCGGTGCAGTACTGTCTTGCTGTCCTGAACTAGAATTTTCGTTGTCCTATCCTTTTATGGGTTATCTTTCACCTGTACATGTTTATCTCCCGACCTGAACCTGTTACTTGTTCATGCTATGTTATTCTTGCTCTGTTTTGTGACATGTGTATGCCTGTTGATAATAATAACAAATAACTAAGTCGAGGTTAAGAAAAAGACCTTAGTAGTGGAAAATATAGGTATGTGTACTCAGAAGGAGGCCCGTGTTTTCCGTTTTCTGTTGCCATGTTTCATGATTACATGATTCATGCATGTTATTACTATATGTTGCCATATTTCATGATTACATGATTCATGACTGTTATTACTATATGTTGCAATATTTCATGATTACATGATTCATGCATGTTATTACTATATGTTACCATGTTTCATGATTACATGATTCATTCCTGTTATTACTATATGTTGCCATGATTCGTGATGACTGTTATTACTACCTGATTATGTGCTGCCATAATTTCATGACTACATGATTCATGCCTGTTCCTGTTGCCGCAATTTCACGACTACGAGATTCGTGTCTGTTACCTGTTACATGATGCCTGAGTATACGGCCCTATAGAAACCCACCACTAGATCTAAACGTAATTTGTATGAATGTAGAAACCATGTGGTAAAAACTCGGGACACATGAAGTGCTACCTAGATAGAAATAAATACAAGACTTGACATAACATGACATCTGTTACATGCTTTCCTGTATCTGTTACCTGTTTACCTGCTTGCATGATACTTGACATCTGATACATGTTACCCGTACCCTGTTAGAACATTATGTTACTTGATCTCGTTCATGATTCATGCTAGTTGTTCAATTTTGTTGTCATGTCTATTCCATGCTATACTTGCTCCCGCTGTTACTCTATACTTGTTTATCATTTCATGTACTTGTTGCCTGCACTACAAGAGGCCCGTAACTTGCATTGACGGGAGTTTTGTTTCTTTTTCCTTTTTCCTGCAATTTGTTAAATTGCAGATTATGGTGATCAGCTGCTACTAGAGTAGGTGATCCGAGACTAGTTACTGGAGTCCTTGCTATATTATTTTTCCTGTTATTCTTGAATAAGTGTATTTGCTACTTGGATTATTTTGTATTGGGCCGTATGACCCAGAATTATTGACTTGTTCCAGATCTGGTTTATTTGAGATTATTAAAATTTATTTCAAGTAATCTTGTTGGTATATTGATTCATTTATGCATGCGTGGTTGATTTCTCCTTGTTATCTCCTGTTTATTTCTGTGAAATATTGTAAAGATCCTGACAGCTTATGGATGATGAAAATTATTCATTGGACTTAGTCGCGTATCCATATTCCGTATTTCTTTTTGGGAAGCGGGGCGTGACAGTATTAGTCCCACATCGACCGTGGAGAGAAATAATGAGTCTAAAAATATAGTTGCCTAAGATCAAGGGATACCTAATAAACTATAGCACCTTTTGTGAAGCAAGCCTGTGGCGGACTGTTGTTAGGACTTATTTTTTGTGTGCACGCATGCGTAGCCGTGTGCACAACAGAGCTGGGCACGAGATGTTACAAAATAATATCAGAGTCGACTTTCGACACCGATCGTGATGCCATAATGTTTAGGGGTGGTATACCGTACCTTACCATACCATCATTACTCTACCGTTACCGTACCGGAGTACTTGGTACACAATTTTCTATACCATTACCGTACCAAGATTTTGGTACTACCGAGTTCGGTAATACCGGAGTATCGGTACGGTATTGGTAATACCATAGTACTACCGGACATCAATTGCCGTAAAAAAAATTAACATTCATATAAATGACAAAAGAAGGATAAATAAGCTCAACATAAATATATATATGAAGAAGTTTCAACATAGATAATTAAATATATATATGAAGAAGTTCCAATAATCAACCAATGTCAATTCTCAAACAAGACCCAGCTAACAGTCCATAATTTAGTCTAACATCTATGTTTCCAGAGTCCAATCATCAGCAGTACCAAATAATATAAGTTTTTGTTTAACAGTGAAGGAAGAAATCATCACAAAACGCCATTGAAATAACTAATATCTTCAGGCATGTTCCTTTCAAAAAGCTCTAGAATCCCCACTCAAAACAAATTAAACACATACAGGAACAGAGAAATACCGGCACGAATAGTATACAGAAACCTACAGTTCAACCGATTAACTGAAAACAAATTCACATTAAAAAAAATTATCCGCACAAACAAACATACCTCACCTGATATAGTGATAAGGAATCGACATAAAATTTAAGATCATAAATAAAAAAACATCAACATCCCCTTCTCATCCCCAAAGTAGTATAACTGGGGTGAAAATTTGAAAAAGAAATAAGAAAAATGGGCCTGGACCTAGGTCTGGGCCTGAATTTTTAAATATAAAAAATAAATTAAATATATATTAATTACTCGGTATGGTACGGTATACCATGGTATCATTATTAAGTGCCAGTACCATACCATATAATTTTGGTATGGTACAATACCGAGATTTCGGTACGGTATTACCAAGATTTCGATAATATATGGTTTGGTAACGGTATGGTACGGTATGGTACAGTAATTTGGTATTTTTTGACACCCCTAATAATGTTTGCAAGGCTAGTACCGATGGTGTAGGACCAGTACAGATGACATAGAAAAAGTATCCATGTGTGGGTCACATCGGCGACGCTAAGTATGTAATACCTTGTAATACCTCGTATATATTATATAGAGTATAATATATATATATATATATATATATATATATATATATATATATATATATATATATATATATATATTACTCCATATAATACTATATATACATATACTCTTAAGGATATATATATACCATAGTTGTGGTAGTGTGTGGTTGGGAGCATAGCAGATTTCTTAAGGTTAAATTATGGGCTAACATTTGAATAATATGATTAAGTGGTGGCGTGGGTTGCATGAGGCATGCAAATGCCACGTGAGATTGTGTGAGTGGTGGGTGTTGTTGGGTATTAATCCCACATCGACCACGGTAAGAAATGAATCTATAAATATAGTTGCCTAAGATCAATGAGTACCAATACGATATAAAACCTTTTGTGAGGTAAGCCTATAGTGAGACGTTGTTAGGATTTAATTTTTGCGTGCGCACATGCGTAGCCATGTGCGCAGCTGAGCCCGGCTTTGCTGTAGTGCCCCGAATTCTTAACATAGGAACTCGTGACACACTCCAGGATCTTTCTTCAAATGAGTCACAACACAACAAAATTCTCAGGAAATTAAAACTTTTATTACATCAAATTGTTATTACGAAGTCCAATGATTACAACAATCACAATTAATTGGTACAACATGAATGTACAATAAAATTTCGATAGTAACTTTCACTTGGTTGCTTTTCCCTGTTAGAGCTTTCTCGCGCTCCCAAGTCGGCAATCCTGCACTGAAAATTGTGGGCACGTCAGTTGAATACAACTGACAAAATGCTATATTCGGCTATCCTCTATACGCCATAATATAACGATTCCAAGCTCAACAACCAATACATATTTGATGCGAAGAAAAATGTGATGTCAAACAAGTGTCGGTGTATGCCATAGCCTAATCTAATACACACACTATGCACACATGCTCCTAAAGCTAATGCATGCTTGGTTGAAAGGTATGCATCCCATACTACACATCCCCCAACCAAACGATGTTCTTCAGTTTGATGGGGCTCGATCCCCTATTATGCATCATACTCTTGTGCTTTCTCCTGTTTCTGATTCTAGTGGTGGTGAGGCTGCAGTTATCCGGCTTACTCCAGTCGCTGTTGTTATTAGTGGTGTCCAATACCTCGTGTTTTATCCACTATGTACGAGATCTTAGCCACAGGCTTACTCCATCACGGCTGGGGTTACAGTCGTAGGCTTACTCCGTCACGACTGTACCCATGGTATGTTGCTGTATCTACGTCTCCCCGAACCTCACCAAAAGCTGATATAAGGACACCAGGGCTCCCCGCTGAAGGACTTAGAGCCTTTCCCGTAGAGTCTCGCTCACTGGGCCTTTCTCTAATCCTCCTACCCGCATTGATCAACAAAGGACCTGACAGATATAGGGTTTCCCCAAATTTGCTACACTCGTCCTTACACTAGACCGGAACTTGCAGTCGAGACGACATCAACACTCCAAACCTCCTCAAAGGTTGTTACGGACATAAAGGCATTCATGCGAAGATAGCGGAGCCCCCACAATGTTTCCACTCCCCAGGGCAGCTTAGGGTCCCTATCCACATTAAACGAACCTAGGATTTGGCCAGGCGTGATGATGCCATGCGTCCCCCTGACAGGCGAACACCCTCACTAGTGCCTATCTTTACATTCTACCAAGACTCGATCTAGTCCTACCAAAGCTTCAATGCTATCCCACCCCAAGATAAGTTTAATTACACGATTGCTAGTATTTCTTTTATCAACCGATTACTAAAATTCATCACTCTAGCCAAACTCTAATTCTCTTTCATTTTCTTATTAGAAGTATGGACCTCTAGGTGAGCCTAGAACTATCTCATATTACCCATTCCCTTAGTTAGGCGATCTATCTACCATTTTCCATCCCTAACTTGGTGTTCAACTTAGTTTGCAATGAACAACTAGTTAAGTTCTACTTGTAGACTCTATCTAGTTAGTTACCTTTATCATTAATGGATCTTAACCCATCCCACGATAGGAATCAACTAGCCCTCCTGTACGGTCCAAGGGTTGGCCCGCCTCGGCCTACACTTGGCACGAACCAACGACGAATCGACCTCATCGATTGCTGCAACCGCGATCCGACACGGGTCCTATTCTACCCGTCTAAGTTTGTCAATAAGACTTAATCCTATAGTTTCAATACTCAACCAATGTACCCAAACAAGGTACACTACACTAGGAGTAATTCCTAAACCATGAATACACAAAAAGGGGTTCTATGAGCCCTAAAATTGACAATTTATAATTCCAAACAGCAAGCACACATTTGGCGTTTATGCCAAAACGGAGTCATTCCCGGTCCCGTTTCTTTGAGAAATCACAATCGGGCGCTCCCATGCTTCTACTCAATGTAGAAAACAAGTAATAGCACACTTTGGGCATGGATTTCATCCCAAAATGGTCAACCACACTGCCCCAACATCCAATACAATTTTTACTTCAAAACAGTGAACAACGTTGTCTATATTGGGGTCTACAAGCAACTATGAGCTACTCTTAGCAAGAAACTTTAGATCATTTAAGTCCTAACTCATGTCCACATCTATAACATGATTTGTAACCTCAAACAGCAACTCTAAGCTAACAAAGTACAAGTTCAAACTCATTTCAATGAACATAGTGCAAAACAGCGAGCTCTAAGATTCACTGTGTTTCTATCGTCACTTGCAAAAATCATATAAAATCGTACACTTATCCAAATCATGATTTCTTTGTCATTCCAGAAAGTTCTATGTGTCTACTAAAACTTCCTAGTTTCGATTTTCTTCAGATAAGGTCGTTTATAAGCTTTTAGGGTCCCATCTTTAACAAGTATACAGATTCTCAGAACAGCACATCATATTAACACAATCATGGGATAAAATCAATTTTAAAATAGTAAATGGTGTCAGAACATTATGAAACTTTAGATTATATCTCCTAAAACATGATGTTACAACACTTCCAAAACTCAGGTGATTCTACCAAGTAGATTTTTAATTATGTCTCTTTGAATAACATAAAAAACAGAGCAATAACTGCAGCAGTTCTGTTTACTAAATAACTAGCTGAGTTTGCATGAATTTATTGACATAGCTACATTGGTCCAAATCACATGAAATTTGAAACATAGGTCTTAGATACACTTAGCAATGACATACTAAAATTTCAGATCATTCCCATAAGCATGTAGCAAGATACAAGTCATTCTTCTCACAACAGTAACAACAAAAACTGTTTCTTTTTCTTCTAACCAGCATGCAAGTTTGCATTTTATTATAATAGAAGAAAATTCATAAAAATCTAGAAAGATTACTGAAGGTGCAAGACACATAAATGAACACCATATAAAAATTTCAAGTTAATCTAACCAGTAGTGTTCAAGTGATGAGCTACGGACTGACAACAAAAATTCAGCTTTTTAACAGAATTTTCTGTTTTGGATTTCTTTACAAAAAACGAGTTATAAAGGTCAGTCTAGAGCATGCATGTCATTTTTCAATCACTACAATCACCATTTAACAATAAAAAACAAACAAACAGGTTAGAAACACCCACTTTGATGATTTTTGATGGAAAAGAGATCCTACAATCTCCTAGCTTCAAGATTTGCCTTCTTGCTCCTAGCTCCTTGCCTTCTTGGCTCCTTGACTCCTTCTCCTTGGCTTCTCTTCCTCTCTTACTCTCTTTACTTTTCTCTTTCTCTTGAGTGTGGAAGTTGTAGAAGGTGAGAATGAGAAGTAGAAGTGGGAAGGGTTTAAAAAACAAAAGAGAGAAAGTGGAGGGGGTGTTTGGCCAGATTTGAGCATGGGAAAATGAGGGAGCATCTCATCATGCACTGGTTCAAGAGGGAGGTGGAGTGTAGAGGTGGTGAAAGACCCATCAAGAGTCAATTTGAGTTCAAAACCCTAATCCTAGTTCTCTTGTTTTCCCTCCTTTTCCCTCACAATCTTGGCCGGCCATACATGGGCTCCCTCTCATTTTTTTTCTCTTTTGTTTGTGTGTTGTTTTGTTTGTTTCATTGGGCTTCTCAAGCCCAAACTCAAAAACACACATATGCATATATATATTCATATGCATAGTGGAAGTTATTAGTAAGAAAAAGTAATTCCTTTAACCAAAAATAATTTTATAACTAGTAGAATCTAGTTTGTTTATAAAACGCATTCATAAAAAATTAGGGTCGTTACACTTGGGGCCTTACACCCTCGGAGGCGCAAGATTGTTCACCACCTCGACGGTTATCCAAGACTCCATAATCGAGTCAAGCTTCACCAGCCAGTCGGGAGCAAAGGTCTTTCGGGCCTTATCAGGGATGACCTCCTCCAAGATCGGATGGACCAGCATCACTGGGGATTCCATCAATTCTTGAGCTCGGAGGGACCTCTCACTCGACTCCGTCCGGGAAGAATCCCCTAGGTCCCGGACAGCCAGGGCCCTTGTCCCCTTCGTTTTCTTGGGACCCCCATTCGGAGACCCTCCTACACTCGGCGACATCGCCCCCTTTCCCTTAACCTCAACCGTTCGATGTGCCGCTGGAACAGCCAAAAGAGCATCAACATCATCATGTTCAGAGGCTACAAAAAGAGAAGTATCAATACGGAGCCTCAAATGCCAACAGAAAATACAAGGGGAAGAAACCTTCCAGGAACACAAGGATTCAACTTGCTGACCGCCAGCGACATCTTCGTCTCCCTGGACCAGTCGATGCTCAGGTAATCATCAAACATCCTACCAAACTCCACCCCCTCTTCTTTGGAGAGCTCCTCGAGCTTCAGGGGCTCATTCGGAGCTGGTCCGTATGACCAGGTGGTCGGTATGTCCTAGGACTCTGGGTTGTAAACAATGAAGTACTTCTTCCTCTAATCTTTTATGGTGTCGGGGAGGTTGAAAACCATGCACAGCTTGGACCAGGGGGCGATATACCATCGGTAAGAGCTCCTCAGAAGTGCGCTCAACCCCAACTCGCTCGAAAATACTTGAAGCTCCGAAGGACACCCTTCCTCTGGCTGAGCATAATGAAGCTCGTCAACTATTTCCACGAGTTCGGCGCGTACTGCATCGGGTTCATTCCTGCCCATCGTAGAACCTGCTTGATGAACGGGTGGAGGGGAAGACGCAGTCCTGATGATAAAGCATCTAGAGGAAGCATACAAAACTTGTCCATCAGCTGGTCGGTGGGACGAAAGTCTGACTTTGGGAGTATCAAAGCGTACTCTGCATGTATAAGGATCTTTTCCTTAATAATGGCACAGTCGCTCTCTAGTCAGAAGTTCTGCATCTCATTATCTTTTGTTTTCAGCCTATTCGATGAAGATGGGGTGATGCCAAACTGAACTAGATCTTGCAAATCTTTTGGATAAACTCGACACGTAGCCTGCAGGATAGTCTTAGTAGCGCATTGGCACCTGCTCCTTGTTAGGAGAAAGATCCTACCTCCTCCTCCTGGCGGGACAGTGACCAAAGGGGGGGGCTCTCACGATTTTGTCTGAGGTAATGACCCTTGCTCTTCGAACAAAAGAGGTTCCTGCAGTCTCACCCTTGTCGCGGCTCGGGATGCTATAAGTCTCTTCCTACTCTTCCTCCGCCTTCACCGGTGCTAAAGGGCTCTCCACCTGGGTCCCCGCACACACAATCTCATGGCCTTCACTCGCAACCTAAATGACCTCAACAGTGGTTCCCTCCATCGACAGGTCAGGGCCACTCACCTCGGTACTAATGTTGTCGATGTAAACCTCCTCCGATACGGGGGCCTGTGAAAGTTGTTGCTCGGCCCCACTGGTCCTCGACGAAGAACTAGAAGAAGCTCCGGAAGATGAAGATCCACTATCTCCCGAAGATGAGGTCGAGCTGCTGGATTGGTTGGCAGGCATTTTCGATGAACTCAAAAAATTTGTTGCGAAGAATGAAAAAGTGGTCCCAGATGAAGTGGCGTAGGAATACTCATAGAAGGAGAAGTAACTTCTCGATATGCAGGACACGTGACACCCCCTCGATAACCGCAAACGAAGACAGAACGTCGCTTAGGAGACAGTGCCACGTGGCAACTAAGCCCTAGCTTTCACAAGGCTTCAATTATGCCGTGCCCTCGAAGTGGCATCCGAGGCCAACTTCCATGCAGAGCTTTCACAAGTCTTCAACTTTTCTGCGCCCTCGACGTGGTATTCGAGGCCGACTCCCATGCGGGGCTTTCACAAGGCTTCAATTTTGTCACCCCTCAGCGTAGCATTCGAGGCCAACTCTCATGCGAAGCTTTCACAAGGCTTCAATTTCACCGCACCCTCAACGTGACATCCAAGCCGGACTCCCATGCGGGGCTTTCGCAAGGCTTCAATTTCACCGCACCCTCGGTGTGGCATCCGAGGTCGACTCCCATGAGGAGCTTTCATAAGGCTTCAAAATTTTCGTGTCCTAGACGTGGCATTCGAGGCCGACTCTCATGCGCGGCTTTCACAAGGATTCAATTTTGCTGCCCTCGGCATGACATCCGATGCCGACTCCCATGCAGGGCTTTCACATGGCTTCAATTTTGTCGTACCCTCGGCGTGGCATCCGAGGCTGACTCCCTTGAGGAGCATCACAAGGCTTCAATTTCGTGCGCCCTCGATGTGGTAGCCGAGACCGACTCCCATGAGGAGGTTTCACAAGGATTCAATCTCATCGTGCCCTCGGCGTGGCATCTGAGGCTGACCTTAATGAGGATCTTTCTCAAGGACTCAATTACACTGTGCCTTCGGCGTGACAACCGAAGCTGACCCTCACTTTGCAGGGCCTCCCGAACATCGCTCCTATGGTAGGACATCCGAGGCCGACCCTGTGAAGAACCTGGGCGGGGTATGCTCCATCCCGTCAATTCACACCGCATCAGGGTACCCACCATCCAGACACACACAAATCGCCATCGTCTAATCGACACCCTAGCTATGTCGAGTACTCTTATAGGATGATCAAGACGTCTCCTCCAAGTGGGGGGGGTGTATGCCCTAGAGGCCAGTTGTGTATTGACATTACTAGTTTACATTGTATCATGATATTTATTTTATATATGAGGCATTTCATTTATTATGTTATTTATTGTGATTAAATGGACATAATAAAGTCCTTAGAATACCATGGGATATCAAGTGCATAACTTGGTTGTGAGATACTATTGGTTGTAATCAGAACACTATTCTTAAATGTCCTGAGTGAAGTATTATTGTGAATCATGACAACAATAATATATAGAGACTAGTATGTGTGTAGACTGATGACCATATCGCACGGGTCATGCGTATGAGATACCAACTCTTCACATGGGTACATATTAGAGTAATAATGTGCTGGACTGTCCCACCATGAGTTCGCTGCATGGATCATTACGTGAGTGTCATAAGCGGTTCTCCAATGACCATGGTGTATGTAGTCCTTTAACTTGAAGTCGCTACTGTTCCTTACATGAGAAGTTATATGTTTTAATATTGTCAAACGTTGCCTGTAATAAGGTGAGTATAAAGACGACTATTTGATATACTACAAATTATGCAGAGGGATGTAAGTGAATTAGATAAGATTTTCCCCTTTTATATAACAAGAGCGATATCTACTGGTCCCTTGATTGAGTGAGACTGCAAAATATATGGTCGTGCTCAAATGAGTCAATATAAGATATTGAGCTCATTTGTTTTAGTAAGTCTACTTGGACATCAAGAAACCAAAGATTGAACTATACAAGGGTGACACGCTCTATGCATTGTGGTCAATTAGATATCTGGACAAAAAAACTAGACTACATGGTAACATTGGTCACGGATAGGTTATGTCAAATTACTGGCATTCTCGTTACTTGAGTAGTAGTGATGTATTGTTAGATACCGCTCACTATTTGTAATACTAGAATATAATTTTAGTATTACTGTCAACGTAATGGCAACCTACAGGGTCGCACACTTAGAATGGATTGAAATTGGATTTAAATTCATGAGATGAATTTAATTAGGAATCGTAGTAAGACTTGGACTCCTAACATGGTTGGGTAATTAATTAGATTAAATGGGCTTACTAATCTTTAAAGGCCCACACACGAATCTGATCCAGGTCAGATTGTGAGCCCAACAGCCTCATTACTCTCTCAGGGTTGACTTTTTTACATCTATATATATGATATGTATTCGTAGAAAAGATTTAGTTGAGAAAAACCTTAGCCGTCACATGGATTGTGTGAGAGAGAGATCGTGAGGAACATCTCAATCCCGCAGCTAGCACCACGGCGTGAGGGAAAACTTGATTTGATCCGTTCGTGTGGATATCGTAGAGGTACCGTAATATTGCAGTACTGTGATCGGCATACTGTGGAGACAGCAAATCCATTAGGTATAACTTCTAAACATGATTTATGGTTTTTTCATGTATCCATGGCTACGTTTCGATATTTTTTTCGCTGTGTATTCAATATGAGATTACCCTCAAAACAAATGCGCGGGGGGGGGGGGGGGGGGGGGGGGATTATGCACCGCTCGATCCTAGCGTGAATCTCAAAGTCATCCCACTTCCTCTTCTTGGCCCGTTACCTTGGTCCAACCTAGTGTGGCCGGGTTGCACTCCCTAATCAGGGGACCCAGAAACTTCCCCTAATTAGGTTCTTATGCCTATTAATACAGCCACATCTCTACAATAACCATTGATTTCCAATTTTTACCATTTATGCTTCCCCTTAATATTCTGGTTATTGACTTGAGCGTCGGAGGGTCTGTCGCCGAGAGTCCTCCCGGTATCTCAAACTTTTTGCTGGTGTCCGACGCCTGCTGAGCCATCCAGATCCACCACATCCGCCTCGCAGTAGAGCCAGATCGGTGACCAAAATCTGGGTTTCCTCTTTCCCAAAAGAAGTCACATTATCTGTTGCTCCCACACCCAATAATAAGCAACATCAATATTATAGCTATATATTTGAATATTCTTTTGAATTTAGTATTGTTATTACATGTTTCTATGTTATTGTTATAATTATAAACGTGTAAAAAGGAAAAACAAAAAACCATATCATACAATTTAATTAAAAAATAATATTCAATAATTAAAAATAACCAAAACAAAAACAAAAATAGGTCTACCCAAACATTTTTGCAAATGTCAGGGAAGATATAGGCTACACCGGCATTTGTCAAAAACATTTGGGTAGACCCTGGGGCTACTGCAACGCGGGCTATGCGACGTTTCTACGAGCATTTTCAAAAACTCTGGGATATTTAAAAAAATGTTGGGAAAGCGTGTTTGTGTTTTTGTGGAAGTTCTCAGAATGTGGTTAAATTCTGTAAAGAACTTTTAAGATTGCCTAATCTCCATATGCTGGACCTTGCTTCTCGTATGAATTTTCTAATCGGTCAGCAATCCAGATCTTTTAGAATCTATTCATAATACCAAAATTTCTAGAGCTGCTGCTTCATACTCATGTCATGATTAATGTTTCTTGGAATATCCGTGGGTTAAATAGCACTCATAAACAAGAAGCTATTTCACAGCTCATTTCCTCTTCACGTTGTGACCTCATTTCTATTAAGGAATCTAAAATTGATACCTTTTACCCTTTTATTGCTCGTTCTATTGGCGGAAATATGATCACCCAATGGGTTCATCTCAATTCCTGTGGGGTATTCTGTTTGGATTTAAAGATTCTCTTTTCAAGTAAGTCTCTGTTCGCCATCTCAAGTTTTTTCTTATTGTTTCTTTCGAATGGTTCAAATACAATTGCATCATTACCGTTGTTTCGGTATATGGTCCTTCCACTTCAGATCGACATCTAGAATTCTAGACTGAATTCCATTCTTTTGCTGGATCAATACAAGGATTCTGAATTTTTTGTGGTGACTTTAATGTTACTAGATTTATACATGAAAGACTTGGGAACTCTTCGCTCTTGGGAGACTCCCAGAACTTCTATGATTGTATTTGTTCTCTAGATTTAATTGACCTTCCTATCATTGGAAGATCTTTCACTTGGCCTAACATGCGTCTTCTTCCCTCCATGCCAAATCAGACCAGTTCCTGGTCCCAAAAGACTGGGTATCTATTTTCCATAACTCTTTTGTTCAAGCTTTCCCTAATCCGTCCTCTAATCACGTTCCTATTAGCCCTCATTCTAATTTCAACTTTTCCAAACCATTCAAATTTTGTTTTAAAATAATTTTGGTTGGAAGACCAAATCTTTGTTAATCTCATTATTAACTGCCTGTCATCCATAGTAGGGTCCATGGTCTTGGTCGTATTCTCCTCCAACTTCAAGAGATCAAACATGGGAGCAAAATTTGGTACAAAGAGAGATTCAGGGATTCTCAGGGGTTAAAGAACTTCTTACTCTCTTCCATCCACGCTATTGATCAATTAGAAGAAATTGGTCCTATTTTCCGATTGTGATCGCAAGAAAAGAAGTGATTGTGAAAACGAGTTTAAATCACACCTTCATCTTGATCTTATTAAAAGATCTCATCGTGCTAAGATCAAGTGGCTTAAGGCCGGTGATTGTAAAACCCTTTCTTTCATCACTTTGCTTCTCATCGCTAGAGATGTAATTGGATTTCTTCGATTGTTGAGGGAAATATTGAATTACATTCTAATGATGAATTTCACTCCGTTTTCTTTTGTTCTTTAAAAATCTTACGGATTCTTCTTCTTACAGATCTATCGATCTTGATTGGGATAGCCTTTACGTCGATGAACATCATGATATATCCGCTATTGAAGCTGCCTTCACTCTTGAAGAGATTAAATTGGCTATCTTTACCTTGCATAGTGAATTTGCTCCTGGCCTTGATGGTTTTCCTTCTTTTTTATTTCAACGATTTTGGGACCCGCTTAAGGATGATCTTTTAAGGATGTTCGCTGATATCTTTCACGGTCATTTGTCCTTTGCTTGATTGGGATAGCCTTTACGGAGACGAACATCATGATTTATCTACTATTGAATCTCCCTTCACACTTGAAAAGACTAAATTGGTTGTCTTTACCTTGCGTAGTTACTGCGCTTGACCCGGATGGCTTTCCTTCTTTCTTCTTTCAACGATTTTGGGACCTTCTTGAGGATGATCTTTTAGAAATGTTCTCTGATCTCTTTCACAGTTAACTAGTTCTTTGAGGGGATCAACTATGCACACATTGTTCTCATCCCCAAAATTACTGGCGCTATGGTCTCTGCTTTCAGACCCATTAGTCTTCTTAATGCCTTCTTTAAAAACATTAAGAAGTGCTTGCTAACCGCCTTAGTTCGGTTATCTTTCATTTGATTAACTCAGCTCAATCAGGGTTTATCAAGGACAAATTCATATTAGATAGCGTTGCTACTACTCAAGAAATAATCTCATCCTGCCATCAATCCTAGTTTGTGGGAATTCTCTTGAAATTAGATTTTGAGGAAGCCTACGATAAATTTAATTAAGAATTCCTTTTTGATATTCTCTTACATCGAGCTTTTGGCCTTAAATGAATTTCCTGGTTTAAATCCAGTTTTTTTGCAGGTACCTCGTCTATCCTCATTAACGGTATAAAAGGGAAAAAAGTTCAAATGTAAGTGGGGCTTATGCAAAGGGACCCTATCTCTTCTCTTTTATTCTCTTTTGTTGCTGATGTTTTCAGCAAATTACTTCTTAAAGCCTGGAATGCTAATATTGAGGGTTAGGGAGATTTTGTGGTTTTAAAGGGGTTCTTAATGTTCAATATGCAGATAACACCATATTCTTCACCAAACCCGATGGCCCCTCTATTACACCCGTGTTAAGAATAGATATATATACATATATATAATTCATTGGAAGGGTGGCCTATAGAGTTCCTATAGGGGTTTTCTATGGAAATTATGTTGAGGGGGGCCCACGGGTGCAGCTTGCTGCTTGTCTCTGGCGTCACCCATGTGGGTGACGTAGAAGAATGGGGTGGGGCCCGCCCGGTGTGAGGAATTGGCAGCTGCTGTCGCTGTCTCTCTGTGTTGTTGCCACGTGGGCGTATGGGCCCGGGCTTCATCTGACGCGGGGAGAGAGAGGGAGAGATGCGGGATTTAATAGTCCCATATCGGGGGTTTGTATGATTAATTAAATGTATATATATAATTGCCTAGGATTATAGGTCACCAATCAGCTATAGCACCTTTTATGAGGCAAGCTTGTGGTGGGTAGTTGTTAGAGAAATTGTTGTTTCGGGTCTGGGTGTTAAAATGGTATCAGAGCCGACTATCGACACTGATGTGGGTAAGAGTGGGGTGTCTTGTATGCCTGAGAGGGAGTCGTGGTCAGTACGCTAGCGGTGTAGCCAGGGGTAGTACGCTAAGATTTGACTGAATCAGGGATACGCCACTCCACATCGACTAGAAAAGAGGATCAAGTGCTACGTTGCAAGTCTCTGCTTCAGCGAGGATGCTAAATTCTTAAGAGGGGCGGGGGGGGGGGGGGGGGTCTATAACACCCCGTGTTAAGAATATATATATATATATATATATATATATATATATATATATATATATATATATAATATAATTGGAAGGGTGGCCTATAGAGTTCCTATAGGGGCTTTCTATGAAAATTATGTTGAAGGGGGGCCCACGGGTGCAGCTTGCTACTTGTCTCTCGTGTCACCCACGTAGGTGACGTGGCAGAATGGGTGGGGCCCGCCCGGTGTGAGGAATTGGCAGCTGCTGCCGCTGTCTCTCTGTGCTGTTGCCACGTGGGCGTGTGGGCCCGGGCTTCAGCTGACGTGAGGAGAGAGTGGGAGAGATGTGGGATTTAATAGTCCCATATCGGAGGTTTAAATGATTAATTAAATGTATATATATAATTGCCTGGGATTATAGGTCACCAATCAGCTATAACACCTTTTATGAAGCAAGCCTGTGGTGGGCCGTTGTTAGAAAAACCGCTGTTTCAGGCCGGGGTGTTACACCCTCCCTCCGTTATCTTAAGCTACTCCTTTATATATTTGAACAAGCATCTGGTCTTACTATTAATTTCCATAAGACTTCAGTGGTATGGCTGGGAGGTTCCACCGATCGTCAAATTGAAATTGCGCACTTCTTCAATTGCACATATGCTTCGTTTCCCATTACTTACCTTGGCATTCCTTACACTGGGCAAAACTTCACAAATCCAATTAGATCCCGATTATTGATAGAGTTGAATCTAGACTTAATATTTGGTCTGGATGCTTTCTTTCGAGAGGGCGTATGTTAATTTTTATTTACTCTATTCTATCTTCTATCCCTCTTTACAAGATGTCCTTCTTCTACGTTCCTTCATGAGTGATTAATAGGACTGACACGATTATGAGAAATTTCTTCTATTTGGGTACAACTACTTTTAGAATTGGTAAGCTTCTTTGCAGCTGGAAACTTTATGCAAGTCTAAGATGGAGGGTGGTGTAACCCTTGTTTCCGATTTTTCAGATTTTCCTTTTTGTAATTCTTTTCACTTCACATTCTTGTAATCTGTTTATTTTAATAATAAAATTTTGTTAATCATCTTCAATCCAATTGTATTCTTTCAATCAATTTTATTTTTATTCCCATTTGTTGAACCCTGAGATTCTTGTGCACTATATTTCTTTTTTTCCTTGTGTCTTGGGTATTTTATTAACCCACTAATTGATTTAATTTTGAGCCCAACCCAATATCCCATTTTTATATATAAACCCAAGCCCATTTCTTGTTGGATCCTAACCCGTTAACCCAAACAAAACCCACTAACCCAATTCCTTTAATCGACTAATTGCTCAGTATCTCCATCCCCTCCAAGTTCATCTCAATCAGTATCTCCACAATCCCCTACTTTACTCCCTAACCACTACCCTCATTCCCACTAAATCCTAACTAAACCCTCTAATCTCTCAATTAACCTACTAATCCCCTCCTTAATCATCCCCTAACCTATTAACTTATTATTAATCCCCCTAATCCCCATCTTCAGCACCTAATCACCTAACCCCTACATCTTCCACCTTCGATCTCCACCTTCGACCTGCACCCATCGCTAGCCTCTCGCGGCCCTGATGTTGCCACCCGTTGCTCCTCCTGCTCGTTACTCCGACCGCCAGCCACCGCAACACTCCCGCCTACCATCTCCTTCTCAACCCCCGCTCTCACCCCGAGCTCCATCGACCTCCTCATTGTCCTCGCAGAACAACCCCATCGACCTCGCGACCCCGATGCTGCCCCTTCTCGACATCCCCGGCCATCCACCACCTTGCTGCCCCTCCTCGTTGTTGTCGACCCCTTATCTCGAGCTCCTGCCACTGCAAGTCGCAGCCCCTACCAACGACTGCAATCACCGACCATCCACTACCACCGTCCTCCTCGTCAACCCAACAACTCGACCACCACCTCGCACCCCTGTCTTGACCACCGACAGCCCCAAGCGCAACTCCTCCCCTGGTGCTTGCCATTGCCTGCCTCTAGCCCTATCGTCGCCTCTCCTGCTACCCTCGACCGCCAGTCCCTATCACCACCTCGCTATTCCCAACATCACACCGCCAACTGAACCACCTTGCAGCTCCATCCCCGACTGCCTCGCCTCCAGCCCTATCATCGACTCCCCATCGACTGCCACCTCGCTGCCGCCACAACTGCAGTACCGCGAACCCCCTTGCTACGCTCTTTGCCGCGCACCACCCCGACGCCCTCTCGACCAACTCTGCCCCTCGTCACCATCACCCAGTCAACCACTGACAGTCATTGTCTTCGCCCTCGAACCACCCTACCCCCACCATTGCTGCCCCTCCATCGACGCTGCAACCTCTGCCCTCGTCGACCGCATTCACCACCACCCCATTGCCATTGCCTCCCCGACTGCTGCTACCGCTTGTCTTGAGTCACTTTCGCCATTGTGTTTTTGCTGTCTCTTGGTGTTGATGCCATCTCTTTCTACTGTCGTTGTTCTTGTTGCTGCTTTGATTATTGTAGCCGTTGTACCACCGTGTGTTGCCGTAGGGACTCTCGTTCCCATCACTTTCGCCATGAAAGGCAAGTCTCTCTTGAAGTAGCTCATTGTTTTTGTTCAAGAAATTTTTTGATCTCCGCAAGTAGTTCTATTTCATTATTGTACCGTATTTGCTTGAACCCCGTCAAAGAAACTACTACAGATTAATCGGCGAAACCAAGTAGTAGTTCTCTTCTCGTGCTATATCTTTGAATCTAATCTAAACCATGTTATCGTTGTCGCATTCATACACTACCGTACAAAGTAGAAGAATAAATTAATCTAGTATATTTGATTGCATTAATTGGATTGGTATGACTGTTGGTGATAAAATTCTAGACCGTAGAAGCGACGAGTTTCTACCTTGTTAACCATAGAATTGCACCCGAATACTTGACATGAATGCTTGTAAACTCTCATGATCGATTGTTAATTTATCATGTTGCTACCTTGCTATCTAACCTGTGTTGTAGTGAATTTTTGACCCTGTTAATTTTAGAATTTGATTAAACTTTATAAATAAAAATCATAGCCTTCTGAATCTATTTTTCAGAACTTTTTACAAATATAAATTCCGATTTATAAATTGCAAGTTATCGCATTTTTAAGACTGCTGGGTTTTAATTTCTAGATTGTCGTTTTCTAGCATATCAACATAAATTGTTAATTGAAATAATAGGATAACAGTGGAATTAGAACTTGATGTTGGCCAGGTTGCTACTAGACATGATTAGGAGTAACTTTTAATATTTTTATAAGATAATTGATGACTTTCTAGACTCGTTATACATACCAGAATATTACCCTAGATCGCTGCCAGATCACTAGTTCAGTAATGAACCAAAATTTTGACCTTGTTACAATTGATATAAAATAAAACTTATTAATGAAGAACTGTAGCCTTGTGTGTCTGAAATCCAGACTATCTGACAATTTTGTAATTCGACTTACGGATTGCGAGATATTCAGTTTCTCGTGGAGTAACGTATGAATTCCATAATACAGTCTGAAAATATACAACCTTGTTAAATTAACTGAAACAGTATGTTAAATTAAGAATTTAGAGCTGAGATTAATTGTGCTATTGCTAAACACTACTAGAGACTAAATTATGATTTTTATAAGATTTTTTTATGTGATTCTTCAACCAACTTTTATATACAAGAATTTGATCTTCACATGTTGCCTGAACATGAACCCAGTAAAGAATAGAACTTTCCACCTAGTTACTGTGATTATAATGTATTGTGTGAATATACGTTGGAATCGGCAGAGTCTAGTTTCTAAAATATCTGGCAGAACCTGGTTTGCTCCCCCTTAGCAGCGGGAAAGTCGACTTTTGTACAGCAACGTCTCGCTGTCCAAAGTTTGCATTCTTCATGTTTAATTGTAAATCTATTTAAATCTCGCATTACACTGCATACCATCCATTGTATAGTCATTGATACCTCATTGATATTGTTTCTTGATACTTTTTCCATTGATTGCACATTCATGTTTCATGTTAATAAATTAATAATAAGCCGAGGTAAGGGTCGACTGCCATGCCCCGCTTCCCAAAAATACGGAATACGAGTACATGACATTGGCCTACTGAATAACTAACGGCATCCATAAGCTGTTTATCCGATTAACTCAACAATATAATCAATACAGAACAATTGTGCACACAATAATAGTAATCTCATGAACAATAATACTTGAAAAGAAACAATATGTAATATCCAAGTACAATAATGCAACGTCTGGAAACAATAATAAAATCTGGGACATATGCCCAATACAATAATAAATCCGAAACACAATAGTAATAAGTCTCAATACAATAGTTCAATAAAATAATGAGCAACTAGAAAGCATTAAAATCTTCAAAATGTCTGTTCTCCAATTCCAGTAGGCAATTCTCCATCATTACCTGTGAACACTTCATCTAAAAAGAGAAGAAAAATTATCCTTAGAGCAAGTCATGGACAGCAAGTAGAGAAAGCATGGAACAATGGAATAACGGTATAACAATGAATTCAATGGATCAATAGGAATCAATAACATGGCACGATAACAATAGTTAATATCATGATAATCGGTACAAGGGCTATAAACAGTGATGCAATATTCGGTAATAGTAATCAATGGTCAATAACAATAATACTTGGCCAATATTTGATATCAATAGGAACGATGAGGAACAATATGCAGTGTTGATGTCATGTCAATTCTTAAGTCTATTAATCATTTTAATCCTAACTAATATAGCACTTCATGCGTCCCATTTATTTACCACATGGTTGTTATATACAAACAAGTTACGTTTTAGACTTAGTGATGGATTTTATAGTTTATGTACTCGGTAATGATAATCAATATTCAATACACGATACGGTCTTCGGCAATGATACAATACACAATAGATTGGGTTACCGTCGTAAGCCACAATCACACGATGAAACAATAGCCGGAACAATATTTAAGGAAACACGGGCCCCTCCTCCGAGTACAGCCCCTATATTGTCCACTACTAAAGTCAACCCCTAAATCCCGATTTATTACTTCTTTATCAATACAACAATACAATATGCAAAGATGAGACATGAGATGAACAATGGAAACAATAGGGAAATAACAGGATGATAACTTGAATTGGACAATTAGAACAATGAAAATAGGGTATTATGATCATGCAATGCAACACACATACGTTAATTCATGCAATAATACGATATAGGAATAATTAATCTATTAAAAAGTGAAAAGTGAAATTCTGGATGCAAGAGTAGTCTGTACCAAAATGCAGTTTTCCGCTGTTTCAGAAATCGAAAACTGAATCCGTCAGAAATTCTAGGAATTAGACTTTCACACGGTTCCAATGCATATTTAAAGTTCAAAATCTGATAACATTAGCTAGGTCAATCACAATGTTCTTTACAGATTTCATGTTCAGGCAGAATTTCGTCATCATGTTATTATATTTTTTGAATCAGCAAAAATTCGATATTAAATTCATTAAAAGTATTTTCTAGACTCCAAAACATGTTAAGTAACAATCTGGAAATTTTTAGAGTAAAATTTTATCATTAGATCAGCCTTTCTACTGTTTAAACATGAAAGATATAAGAATCTAAAAATCTGAAATTCAAAACATAGTTGTAGTAAAACGGGCATAACTTTTGCTACATAACTCGGAATTCAGAAATTCAAGATGTTTTGGAAATTAGAAAAATAAGGATACAATTCATATTCAGAAAGTAATTCATTTTAAGATCGTTTACTCGTTCAAAAATAGCAGTCAACATACAGGCCATCAAGCAATATACAGGTTTTAGGGTATTATTCATAAAATAATTCAGTTAAACATAATGAGTATCAATTTTATTGGTCGATAAACTATATAATCAGCATGAGGTGTGCCAAAACATGATTAATAAAATTAGGACACACTCATACATCAATTCATCATCAATCAACCATCAATCGATTAAACAACATACAAACTAGCAATTCTCTCTACAATAATTTATTTGTGTGACAATTATATGAACAATCCTATTATCAATTCTATATGCACAGATGAAAGATTCAATCTTTGGAGTCAAAAGTGGCATGATGTCAAGAATATTAGGGTTAGCTCGTGTAAACCCTCAATAGACCCAACAAAGATAATACATACAGCGATGTGATAATGAATATGATCTACTTGTAAGAATTTTAATGAAACTTGAATTTGAGACAATGTACAATTCAAGAGGACAGTGACTTGCCTTATTAACGGTAAAAACGAATACCAAGAATAACGAGATGAGAATCCTGGGCGACGAATCCACAAACACGGAAATACGTGCGAACTACATGCAAAACAGCAACAGTATACTCCATTTCACGAAACAGCAACCACACACACATGCACATACACACCAGATCTCAATCCAAACACCAAACACACTAAACCAATCCCTTCTCACACAAACAACATACACGAACTCAATCCAAACACCAAACACTAAAGTTCGATCCCCTACTCCCAACACAGCAAACACCAATCTTGTTTCTTCCCAACCACGATAGCGAGAGAGCAAGACGGCAGGAGGGGGAACGACAACTAGCGATGAGGGTGCTCGGGGTGGCTGGCGGTGGGATACTGCGTTTGAGGAGCGATGCAGCGACGAAGGGACGATGGCTCGACCGGAGCGAGGGCAGCAACAACGGTGCTCTATTTCTCAAAGAAATGGAGGAGGAGATGGCGGGAACAGTGAAAAAGGTGCGGTGGTTACGGCGAGGATGGGGGACGACGACGAGGGTGAGATGACGGGATGACGAGGACGGAGATGGGTTCGATGAGGGATGAGCGATGACGAAGCTTCGACGGGGCAAAAGGAGGTGAGGCAGAAGGGTTCTCGGGTGGTGGTGGGCTGACGATGGTGCTACTAGTAGGGCTCGAGGATTGTTGTGCGGTGGAAGGCAGAGAGGTCGACGAGTGCTCGGGGAACAGGGCAGTCGACGAGGTATGTAGGCGGGAAAACGGAGGAAACAGGGGAGCAATAGGGGAAGGAGGTGTTGGCATCTCGGCGACTGGGCATCGAGGGAGGGCAGTTGAGGGGATTGCGTGGATGAAGGTAGTGTGAAACTTGACGGGGTGGCAATGGCGGTTGGCTGTGGCGAGGATAAAGCGAAGGCAAGGAGGTAGAGTTGGCAGGGCGACGGTGGGGGTGAAGGATGGGGAAGAGGACGAAGAGGTCGGGAGTAAGAGATGGAGAGGAGGTGGTTGACGGCAGGATTAATGGGGATGAGGGCGATGAAGGGAATGCAAGGAACGATGGGTTTTGGTTTGGGAAGAAGGAGGAAGAAGAAGTGTAGGGGAGGGGGTTGTGCAGGAAAAGGGGGGGGGGGTATTGTTGAGAGGTAGCATAGGTTAGGTTAAGGTTAGGGTTGAATAAAATAGTGTATATATAGTGAATTATGAGATATTGGGTTTTTGGGTATTGGGTCGGATCTAATAAGAGTAGGTTTAAAGGGTATGAGTTTAAATCCAATAACAAAATGGGCTATAGGGTTTATAAAATATACATATAAACATACAATTAATCAAATAATAAAATACAAATATACAAATAATAACAAATAGAACAATAACACTAATAATTACAATAATAATAGTAGCAAAAATATTAATATTAATAACAATAACAATAATAACAATAATAACAATAATAAAGATAATAACTGCAATTAAAGTAATAACAATAATAATAAGATTAAAATGATCTAATAATAATAATATATATGCTTTCGATTCAAATATAAATATCCGATCAATAAGAAATATGAAGTAAGATCAAAACACACCATTATTCGAAATAAATAAAATTTCTGTTTAGAAAATACTTTAATAAAAGACCCGAACAGAATTTAGCACAAAATAAATTTTAAAAAAAATCAAATTATCGAAAATACACGAAAAATACTTATTGGCAGAAATAGGGGTTACATTGACTTAGTAGTGAACAATCGGAGACTATACTCGGATGAGAGGCCCGTGTTTCCCTATATTGTTATTGTTATCTTTTATCGTATTGTGGAAAAAATCTCGTTATGGATCGTTAATTGTGGATTCTCGTTATTGTTATCATGCCGAGTACATGATTTGTAGAGTTCACTATTATAGTCTAAATGTTCACTTGTATGCACCGAACCTGCGGTATGGGATACAGTATTACGTGTATTAGATAAGGTAATAAAACATGATAGACCTAGGATTGACACTTGCATTGATTTTGGTTATTGTTATCGTTTTGATTCTTGTTTTATTGTTATGTTAATCGTTAAATTGTTGATTATAGACCTTGCCTTGTTATCAAAATTTTTATTGAAAATTGATATTGTCACGCCCCGCTTCCCAAAAATATGGAATACGAGCACGTGACGAAGCCCAGCGAATGATTTTTACATCATCCATAAGCTGTAAGATCGACTCAGCATCATAACAAGAATATACAAGAGAAATATATATAACCAAGCATGCATGAATAATTTATTAAGCAGCAGAAAACAATTTAAACAAATAATAATATTCAAATAGTTCCCATATCTGGATCAAGTGTAAACTCGGAAACAAGTCTTAAACAACAGAAGAAATAAATACCTTGAGGAAAGCAACTATTTAAACAGGTCCTTGCTCCAAGCGAAACCTGAAATGTCTGCTCACCAATTCCGGCAGGTAGTTTGTCTCCCAAGTCTGCTTAATAAATATAAACAGGAAAACGAAGGGGAAACAAGAGAAAATGCCCTTAGTACAAGCTAGGGCCACAAATAGTGAAAACAAGTACAAGTATAGGGAACAGGAACTGGAATCAAGAATGTAATAGGGATACAACAAGTAGTGGGAACAACCAGGAATTAGCTAGTAAGGGCGGACTTCTTAGTAAACAGGCTAGTTAACAACTGCTAATGGTAAAATATATGTCAGGTACACCTATGAGGGTATTCAATATCAAGCGACAACCTCAGGTCTAGCGTCATATGTTATTTCAAATGTCAGGTCTCATATGTCAAGTTGTCAAGTATCAAGTTCCAGGCTTTAAGTCTCAGGTATCATGTTTCAGGTATCATGTTTCAGGTATCATATCATCAAGTATCAAGTGACAGGTGTCAAGTTCAAGTCTTGTAGTTATTACTATCTAGGTAGCACGACATGCATCCATTATACTACATGGTTGCTACAGTCAAATCAGTTACGTTTAGACCTAGTAGTGGAGTCTATAGGGCGGTGTACTCAGGCATCAAACTAGCAGGTGATCAACCATGGGCTCTAGAGGTGGCCCCCGTAGGCTCTAGAGGTGGCCCCCGTCACCCATGACGTGGCACTTAGTTCTACGTGGCACTTAGTTCCAGGTGATTTCAAACATACATCATGTAATCACAAAATGGGCTCTAGAGGTGGCCCCCGTAGGCTCTAGAGGTGGCCCCCGTCACCATGACGTGGCACTTAGTTCTACGTGGCACTTAGTTCCATTTAACATACAACTTTGGGAAACACGGGCCCCCTTCCGAGTACACTTACCTATGTTGTCCACTCTATAGTCTTTCCCATAACCCCCGGCTTGTCACATTTGTTTAGGCAGATTTTGTGTTCTTGTATTTATACATGTGAAACAGGGTTGAAATAATCTAATTTAATTCTAAGAAAAATTGGAGATGTCCTATAGGGTGTCCAGCAACTACATATAAAATTTGGGGTCAAACACTCGCTGTTTGCACCGCGAAAATAATTTGTAAAGAAAATATATACAGCAGTTTTTACAGAACTGCGCCTACTGACACAGCTGCAGTATAACAGCCATATCTCCTAGACCGTAACTCCAAATTCAATAATTCTGGAGTCTATCGACATCTACACATCCTGATCTACGTTTTGTATTCAGGCCTCGGGCCCAAATTCCAATGTTAAAAGGGTCGAAACCTCAAAAGAAAATCCAGACAGCAACATAGGGAAATAATTCACTAATGTAGATTTCATAGAATTATGTAATTTGGTGTCTAAAATCATTATGTGGCACAAATACATGGTAATGGGAATCAAACAGCGAATAATAGTATTTTTCAAGTCATAATAATCATAAATTGCCAAAACACTAAATTTATATGCGTCTACAATTTCTAGGGGTCCTTAATTCATATGTCCATGTGATTCGCAAGTTCAAGGAGATAAAGGAGTCCAATTGAATTATTATTTAATGCGAGGAAGTTTTGTGACTCTTAGACTGGTGAGTTTGAAGGTTCAAATTGTTTTACTATGATATTCAAAGAGAGTCACAAATTAACTACATGTGGTATTTCAAGGAGACTTGTACTAGGACAATAAGATGTACAAGGTTACTTGCCTTAAATCGACGGTTGAAATCTCCGCTTGTTGAAGCAAATAGAGTAGAAAAATCCCCGGAAATGTCCTCGAAATGCGCGTCCAAAAATTGATCTGAGATCGTGTTTTTCCCGCACACAGGATCGACCCAAAACAGCGAACAGCAAGTTCGGATCTGGTGCGGCACGAACAGGGAACACCGAAACAGGCCAATCAGATCGATTCCCACACAGCGGATCAGGGACGAACAGCGTACAGCGGAATCGGGATCTGCTGTGGCCAGAACACGGGACAGCAAACCAGGCGAACTAGATCGCTGGGAAGCAGCGGATCTGAGGCCAGAACAGGGTGCAGCGGTCTGGATCTGGTGTGGACGAACACAGAACAGCCATCACGGCGCACAGATCTTGACGCGATCCAACGGCTGCGATCGATTCCCGCCCAACTCCTCCTTCGTTCTTCCTCTTCGTTCTTCGTTCGACTGAGAAGAGCGCGAGGGAGAGAGATGGTGTGGTGCTTCGGCGGCGGAGACTGCGGCAGAGACGGAGTGCGGCGACGGCGTCGAGAAGCGACGGCGCGGCCATGGATGGCGACGGCGGTGGATGCTCTGTTCGTGGGTTCGAACAGAGTGAGAGCGGCGATGGCGTTGGGGTTCGGCGGCGACTGGCGAAGCAACGGAGAGGGTGTTGGAGGTGGCGAGGCGACGGGGAAACTGTCGAAGTCGAAGTGAGGGTGAGGGAGTCGTCGAGTTGGAGCGGCGAGTTGGATAGGTGATGGGTTCGATGGGTTCGGGGTTGAGTTCGATGGCGAGAACGATGGTGATGGTCAGGTGGTGGTGAGAAGACGAGAGGGAGACGAGGCGAGGTCGGGGGTGACGAAGTGGACGGACGGAGATGGGTTGATGGCGAGAAAGATGGAGACGAAGATGATTAGCGGCGGGTTGTTTAGATTAGGGTTTAACAGTATGGTGATTAGGGTTAGGGTAGGGGTTTATATACTAGGGTTAGCAGGTTTGCGGGTTCAAGGGTTTAGGGGATCCGATTCAAAAAGAGCCCAACAAGAGAAATGGTCAAAATGCATTAAAATGGAGATTAAAGATATAAATGAGAAGAATCGGGCTATTTCTCATGAAGAACGGTGCAAGATGGCACACAATCGAATTTGACAAAAGAACCCACAAATTCGAGTTGAGACCAGAATAATAATTCCGTTCAATCAGAAGAAATACATGATATCAAAAATAGGCAAAAGAGTACAATAAGGCTCAAAACAGTACAAAATACAAATACGGGGAAATAGAAGTTACAAATATTGTTCTAGTTCCGTGTTCCTTGATATTTACATGTCGTATTTTATTGTTCCTTGCTTGTACTACTTGCTCTAACAGACATTTCCCCCACTCTAGACGATGAGCTTGCAAGTATACAAGAAGAATTTTCTGAAGGACTTGGTGAGAAAACATTCGAGGATTGGAACCGAATTGTTGGCCCATAATAATTGTCTCATCTATGTTACTTTAAATTCCAGCATTGTTATTACTATCATACTTTTATTCCTTGGGCTTTGATGACCTGAAGTTTGTTTCTTTCCAGTTATTGGATATGTTGAGACATTTCATAGATTATTTATATTATGTGATTTCATTATAGCATGTGTGGTTGTAATTGTATTGCATATTGTTGAGTTGAATATTACAACTTCTGAATGATGCAAATCATTCGCTGGACCTTTGTTTCGTGCTCGTATTCCCGTATTTTGGGAAGCGAGGCGTGACAGGTGGTTTGAGTATTATTAATCTCCGCAATCAGAATCGTTCCCTTCTCAGCAAATAGTTATGGAATATCCTCAGACCACCCGATTTGCCTTGGAAACACATTGTCATGCATAAATCACATCCTCACCATAAAGTGTGGGATCTCCATTCTACTCTCTTGTCTAGAGCTTTTGAAAAGGAGTTTGGAAAGTTGTGAAACATTTCAAATGCAGTTTGTTAAAAATTTCTATGGATGGTTCGACTGTTAAAATATGGTTGGACCTGTGGATTGGTTATATCTCTCTTGCTTCTAATTTTTCCGCCCTTTTTTCACCTTACTGTCAATCCTAATGCCATGGTGGCGGATTACCTTGTTCGGTAGAACGATTTGCGTGATTGGAACATTCCTTTTTGTAGGAATCCCCTGAATGCATTATATCATCATTTCCTCACTCCTCTCCAATTATTACGATCCTATTATTGGCATTCGAAGGATGATATTCGGTGGAGATGGAACTCCTCGGGGTCCTAGTTAAGTCCTATTATAATTTCCTTAACTCTGGAGGGATTGTTTCCATTTTCTCCAACATTATATGGAAGTGTTGTGCCCCGCTTAAAATCCGCATTTTGACGTGGTTGTTTGTTCATAACAAACTTCTTAACATTGATAACCTTAACAAGGGAAATCTTGCTATTGGTGAAAAATGTGCTCTCTACCTCTATCATCATGAGGATGCTGGTCATTTATTCTTCAATTGCTCCTTCATTAGCTCATTATGGTCAATCTGCTTGAAGGCATGGCGCATTCATGGTAAACCTGGTTCTGTCATGTCGTGGAGGGATAAATGGAGGGCATTATGTTTCAATTATTCTTTTCGGGCATCGTGGAATTTATCTATGATGGCTATGATTTCGGTTATTTGGAATGAAATGAATAATATAATATTCTCTAATATTTCTCGCCTTATTAAGTGCTTCATTGGTGATCTTTTTGTAACACCCTGGATTTTCAAATCTTATTTATATTTGGAGTTGTTTGACTTTACGTGTTGTGCACGTAAAATTTATCCATGCATTTCTCGAAAAAAATGTTTCAAAAACTAGTAATCCCCATTTATTCTCTTTTTAGAAAGCCTAATTTAATCCTAAGCTTAATTTGTCTCTTTGTAGCCCACATTAGTTAATTAATTAACTAAATTAGTAGATCCCATAGTCTCTTGGTCCATTAGTGAGCCCATGTAATTTAATTATTCTTTATTTTAGTCTAACTTGTAGTGTAGACTCAAATAATGGACAATTAATTAATCTAACATGTACAACTTGTAAGTTGGGGACACTAGGGTAGCACGTGTATGCACAAGAGTGTGCAAAACAAACCCTTGGGGATTATGCATGAGTGGAGAAGGGAAATGGGAGTAGTGGTAAGGTGGTTATCTCATTCACAGGTGGTTATGGCAACTTCCAAACTAATCCTAGCCCTTAATCCCTAATTATTTGATCTAATCCTAGCCCTTCAATCCACCCAAAATTATGTATAAATACCCCCCCCCCTACATTAATATATTCACACCTAATCTATATCAAAAGAGAAAGATAAAGAAATACAATTAGAGAGCAAAAGATTGAGAGTTGTGTTCTGTGTTCTTCATTCCCATTTGGTGGCCGGATTTCTTCAAGGAAGCAAGGAGGCCCGGGTTTGCTTCAAGACGAGGAGGAGACGACTTGTTGTGGCTCAAACTAGGAGGAGAAGACCTCTTTTGATCAATCTAGGATTTTTAGGAGTTCATTTCGTTTTCTCTCCAATAAGGTGGGCAATTGTCTCTAACTTCTAAGTAGTATCATGCTAGGTTGTGTGCTAATCATGCTAGAATAAATAGATGAAAATATTGCTCTTTGATAGTTCCATGATTAAGGTGAAAATGGAACATATGTGAAATTGCATAAAATGAATAAGTGAACTTGATTGAATGATATAAATGTTGTGATATTTGAATATTAATCTAGCATGCTAAATTAGAATAAATGTTCCCCATGTCGAAATATTTGTATTTGTGGAAAAACTACAATTTTGAGAAATGTTTATGTGGAAAATACTAATTGTAAGAATCTTTACATTATTAAAATAAGATTGATTAGTGAATTATGCTTATTCATGGTTAGTATGATTGACACTAGATAATCCTAAAGTTGTATGTTCGTCGTTGAAAAAACGAACATTTTGTAAATTAGGCCAAGTTCAAGAAATTAAGTTACTATTCCAAATTTTGACTTTTTGTCACTGAACAGTCGACCGACTATGCCTTAACGGTCAACTGTCCTGACTATTTAATTTTCGACTTTTTAATCATCGCTGAACAGTCGACCGACTATGCCTTAACAGTCGACTGTCCTGACTATTTAATTTTCGACTTTTTAATCTTCGCTGAACAGTCGACTGACTATGCCTTAACAGTCGTCTGTCCTTACTATTTAATTTTCGACTTTTTAATCCTTACTGAACAGTCAACCGACTATGCCTTAACAGTCGACTGTCCGGAATATTTAATTTTCGAGTTTTTAATCCTCGCTGAACAGTCGACCGACTATACCTTAACAGTCGACTGTCCTGACTATTTAATTTTCGAGTTTTTAATCTCGCTGAATAATCAACCGACTATGCTTCAACAATCGACTGTCCTGACTATTTTTGATTTCTCAGGTTTTAAATTTGTCTTTGGATAAAAATAAATGTATTGGTTAAAAGAGTTTGAAAAGAGATTTGATAACGGGAAAATGAAAGTATGAATGTTAGATTTAGTATTGGTAAAATGAGATTAAGAGAATTAAGTGGAAAGAATGAAGAATGAATGTGACAAGTTAGAAAATGAATTTTGATTGTCTTATGCATGAAAATTGTACATGAAAGTGGAGTCAATATCATGATGAATTATGAAAAGTCTTATGAATATGAATACACAATGCTATGAACGTGAAATGGAATTCAAAGCTAGAGGGTAGCTAAGCCTTATGCCGGCATTGAAAGATATTTTCTAGATGAGTTATTGAATAGAAAAGACCAAGTTTGGTCATGTTGATTGATTGATGTTTAAGACTGGTATAGAGGAAAGAGCTAACTCTAGGAATTGATTTTATTCATGATTCAAATAAACTGAGGGCTAGATATATAGTGGTGATGTGGCGAAAGTGAGAGAAAAACACGAGTATGAGGGCCATCGGATTGGCGGTGTGAGAGTGATTCACAGACTGCCTGCTTGATGGGTCATGATATGGCATGAGCACTACTCCGGAATTATCGTCCTGGTGGCGACACTTGTGGGGTGTTTGGTGACTACGGTGGTGCCATCGTTCCAAGGCGGAGGTTGAATTGTCCATAGTCTGCCTGCTTGATGCATCATGTCAGTGCGTGGGATTCCCTTCCAGACTACCTGGACATGGGCTCGTAGATCATAGAACATTTAGGATACTTACCGTAGTTGCCATAGTAGTTTAAGTCATGACGAGGGATTGAACCCTATAATATGAAGTACGATTAAGGGCTTGCCCTCAGACCTGAGTAGTATGGGATGCACAACAAGTGCACATTAGTGTCATATAACATAACAGCTGCATTAAGGACTGAGTGCACAGCATAACACGACATCTATAGGATAATCCCTGTAGTTTTGCTTGTGACAAGTGTGTGCTTTCTAAGTAAGAGAAAATTTATGTTTTATATCCTTCCGTGAGTTGAATGAACTAATGAGCCCATAGTTTCTATGCAGGATAAAAAGATTGACAAGATTAAGTATGCAAGCTGCTTAAAGAATGTTTCAAGTGTTGTACTTTTATTCATGTAATTGTTGTAAAAGACTTCCGCTGTTTAAATGTAATTCAAGTTGTAACTCTGATGTAATGAAAGTTTAAATTTCCATGTAAAATTGTACGAAGAGAAGTGTAAAGATCCTGTAGAACTTCGAATTCGGTCTGTTTTGGAATTCGGGGTGTTGCAGAGTGGTATCAAAGCCACACTTCTAAGTAGTACAAATTTATAAGGAACGACACCCTAGAAGTGGACATTAGAGCGTGTGTTGAGTCTAGAGATTTAAATGTAAGTCACTTACATTTATGTTGCTCTATAATTTATGCTTCTTATTCTCCTTTCTCTAAGATGGTGGACCACTTTGACCCAGCTGGAGGTGACGATTGGCACATAGTTGAGGAGGATTACTACCCCGGGCAAGCTGATTCAGATGAAGAAGATCCCAAAGAATTTGAAGAGGAATGGCCTGAGTCCAAGGAGATCACTCCACCATCGGATTCATCTGATGATTCCTCTGACGAGGAAGAACCAGTTCCGAGTAGTCTCATTATGTCTCTTCAGATGCAGGTCGAGACTCAGAGGGAGATAGCAGAGCTGTTGCAGGTGCAGTGTGCAAAGTGCAAGGAGAGCATTGCCACGCTCAGTCATCGTATTTGGAACTCGAGAAGAGGAAAAAACATGTACGATGCACTGAAGGAGGAGGTGGAGGAACTACGAAAAGAGCTTCATGAAGCCAAGAGGAACCATAGGAACTAGACTGTTGTATCTTCTTACTGCTTTCATTTGACGTCAGAAATGTTTTAAATTCGAATGTATAAAGTTTGAAATTCAATGAAATGAAAAGTTGATTTAAATTCATATTTTCTACATCGACTTTAATGGATCTTTTGCATCAGAATATGGCTAGAAGAGGAGCTCGAAATGGTGAAGGTCTGGACTTGAAAACGGAATTAGCGAGGGTCTATCAGACACTCAATAATGTTGTCATGAATCAGAACCAAGGGAGAGTGCCTGTGAATCCAGTACCCGAAGCAATCAAACTCGTGGAATCATTCAAACGGATGAAACCACCGGTATTTGAGGGGAAGTCAGACCCTGACACAGCTGACAATTGGATCCAACAGATCGAGACTATCCTCGAAGTCTTGGAGACTCCGGAAGGCAGCAAGGTGAAGTTGGCGGCGCTGCAGTTCGAGAAGGATGAGGCTATTTGGTGGCAGTCGATGAAGCGGACGATGGGAGATATTATCCTTGGCTGGGAGGAATTCTTGGAGGAATTTCACAGTTATTATTTTCCATCAGACTTCCAGGAGAAGAAAGCCATGGAATTTCTGCCGCTGCAGCAGGGCGGCATGTCGGTTAGGGAGTATGAGATGAGGTTCAATCAGTTTTCGAGGTATGCTCCCGAATTGGTGATGGACGAGGAAAAGAAGGCTCGAAAGTTCGAGCATGGTTTAAGCCCAAGTCTGAGATCCAGGATAATACCCCTCGGTATCAGGAGGTTTGACAAGTTGGTCAAACAAGCTGCAGCCACGGAGGCGGACATGGAGCAGTTTCACGTTGTTCAGAATAGGAGGAACAACTGGAATGTGGGGAAGATGCCCGCAGTTGCTGGAAATGTCAGGGGACAGCCGCCGGCCCAAAGGTTCAAACCGACTGGGGCGAATGCTGTCAGTGTGGCTGGGAGACCCGAGAATGCATGGGTGAGACCTCCTGTGGTGACTTGTTACAATTTTGGGGAGACAGGTCACTTCCGATCCCACTGCCCTAAGCTGCAAGATGTCGTTCGAAAGGGACCAACTCAGCAGGCCGGGAAGAAGCCATACCAGCAGGGGCGAGTATTTGCCTTAACTGAATCTGACGCTGATGAGGTGGATCACGTCATCACTGGTATGAGGGAGAATGTTTAGGGTGTTTTCTGTTGTTTCTTTTCCTACTTTTATAGTGAACTGTTATGTAACAGGAGAACTTTATTTGAATGAAAAGAAAGCTGTTGTTCTGTTCGATACTGTGTCCTCTCATATTTTTGTGTCACCTAAGTTTGCTAAAGTTTTGGGAGTCGAACCGAAAGTCTTTCCGGGCAATGTTTTAGCAGCAGCTACTCCATCAGGGAAAACATTAACCACTGATCGGTACTATGCAGACTGCGAGATCGTGATTGGAGATAGAATTTTCGAGATTGATATGATCGGACTGAATGTCTTGGGAGTCGATATTATCATTGGCATTGATTGGATGTCGGTGTATAGTGGAAGCATCGAGTGCAAGACCAAAGAAGTAACAGTGAAGGCTCCAGGTGGACCTGAAGTCACTTTCCAAGGGAAGAGGAGATGTTCAGGCTTGGTTGCTGCTATCAGCAAGAAAAAGGGGATTCCTGTAGAGGTGCAGCAGATTCCAGTTGTTCGGGATTATCCGACGGTATTCTTGAAAGATTTGCCTGGGTTACCCCCGCATCGTGATGTAGAGTTCAGCATCACTATTCAGCCTGGGAGTGCACCTATTTCCAAGGCACCGTATAGGATGGTGCCTGTGGAGCAGGATGAGATCAAACGGAAAATTGAGGAACTGTTGGAGAAAGGATTTATTCAACCGAGTGCATCACCTTGGGGAGCACTGGTGCTTTTGGTAAAGAAGAAGGACAGTTCGATGAGGATGTGCATCCATTATCGGGAGCTGAATAAGGTCACTGTTCAGAACGAGTATCCTATTCCGCGAATTGATGACTTGTTCGATCGTCTACAAGGAGTCGTTGTTTTCTCCAAAATAAATATTCGATCAGGTTACCATCAAGTTTGAGTGAAGGCTGAAGATGTGCATAAGACTACGTTCAGAACTCGACACGAGCATTATGAATTCTTAGTTATGCCGTTGGAGTTACGAATGCACCTGCAATTTTCATGGATATGATGAACAGAGTTCTGAGGCCGTTTATTGATTCTTTTATCGTGGTGTTTATCGATGATATTCTTGTGTACTCCAAGTCGGAGGAGGAGCACACGGAGCATTCGACAGTAGTTTTGAGGAAGCTTCAGGAGCATGAGTTGTACGCCAAGTTATCTAAGTGCGATTTTTGGAAATCTGAGGTGGTATTCCTAGGTCACATCCTTTCTAAGGAGGGAGCGGCAACTGATCCGCAGAAGATAGAGGCGGTGAAGGATTGGGCAAGGCCTACTATAGTAAAGGAAATCAGGAGTTTCCTTGGGCTAACTGGATACTACAAAAGGTTCAATCAGCGCTATGCTCAGATAGCCGTGCCACTCACTGGTCTGACCAAGAAGAATGTGAACTTCAAATGGACTGAGCAGTGTGAGGCAAGCTTTCAGGAGTTGAAAGAGAGGCTGACTACTGTACCCATTTTAGCTTTTCCTAAAGCAGGTGTTGAGTATGATGTCTACAGCGATGCTTCACATCGTGGGCTTGGTTGTGTCTTAAAGCAAGAAGAAAAAGTGATCGCGTATGGGTCTAGGCAACTAAGACTGCATGAGAAGAATTATCCAACTCATGATCTGGAGTTGGCTGCGATTATCTTTGCCTTGAAGCAATGGAAACATTACATATATGGTGAGAAGCTGAACATGTACACGGACCAAAAAAGATTGAAGTGCATCTATTAGCAGAAGGATCTGAATCTGAGGCAAAGGAGATGGCTGGAGGTGCTTGCGAACATTCGTCCGAAGATTAAGTACCATCCTGGGAAAGCTAATGTTGTTGCTGATGCACTTAGTCGCAAGAGCATTCTGGCTAGTTTGATTACAACTCAGAGGCAGCTTGCAGAGGAGTTGGATCAGGCTGGTATTGAAGTTGTTTTGCAAGGCTTGGGATCGTCTTTAGCTTAGTTGAGGCTTCAGCCTACGCTGAATGAAAGGATTATTGCAAGTCAGAAGGAAGTTGCTGATATTCTGAAGATGAAGGAGCAGGTTGTTGCAGGCAGGTTGCCGGATTTCAAATCAGGGATGAAGTGTTGTGGTTTGAAGAGAGGCTGTGTGTTCCGGATCAGTCGGACTTAAAAGAGAGTATTCTTCAGGAGGCACATGCTACTCTTTTGTCAGTACATCCTGAGAGTACTAAGATGTACAAGGACATTAAACAGCATTTTTGGTGGTCAGGTTTGAAGCAGGATGTGGCTGAATTTGTGTCGAGGTGTGAGATTTGTCAGCAAGTCAAAGCCGAGAATGAAAAACCCAGAGGTCTATTGCTACTGTTACCTATTCCGGAATGGAAGTGGGATAACATCAGTATGGATTTCATCACGGGCTTGTCCAAAAGTTCAAAGGGCAATGATGTGATTTAGGTCATAGTCAATTGACTAACCAAGTCCGCTCACTTCTTGGCGATGAAACTCACGGCTTCGATGGACAAGTTGGCTGAGCTGTATGTTGGTTAGATAGTCAGGCTTCATGGTGTTCCGTTAATAATTGTGTCTGATCGAGATGCGAGGTTTACTTCACATTTCTGGAGGAGTCTTCAGATAGCTTTGGATACCAAGCCGGATTTCAGCACTGCTTTTCATCCTCATACCGATAGGCCGACCGAGAGAGTCAACCGTATTCTTGAGGATATGCTTCGGTGTTGTGTTCTAAACTTTGGAGGAAGTTGGAAAAGGCACTTACCTTTGGTGGAGTTTGCCTACAACAACAGTTTTTAGACTAGTATTAGGATGGCGCCGTACGAAGCTCTGTATGGCAGGAAGTGCAGAACACCTGTTTGTTGGTTTGAAGTTGGAGAGCGGCAGATGTTTGGGCTTGAGATCGTGCAGCAAACCTCTGAAAAGATCGATCTGATCAGGAAGAGGTTGGTGGATGCTCAGAGTAGGCAGAAGAGCTATGCAGACAACTGGAGGAGGGACCTTGAGTTTGAGGTTGGTGACTTTGTCTTTCTGAAGGTTTCACTTAGCAAGGGTGTGATTCGCTTTGGCAAGAGTGGGAAGATAGCCCCGAGGTTCATAGGCCCGTATAAGATATTGAAGCGGATTGGGAAAATTGCTTACCGGTTGGAGTTGCTGGAAGAGTTATCTCAGGTGCACAATGTTTTCCACGTGTCTATGCTGAGAGGTTACATTCCAGATCCGAGTCATCATTTGCCGGAAGTGCCGGAAGGTTTGTAGTTAGATCTAAGTTACATTGAGCTTTCGGTTGAGATTGTCGATCGTCGAAGGAAAGTCTTGAGGAACAAGACGATACCAATGGTTAAAGTAGTCTGGAGAAACCAATTGGTTGAAAAGGCTACTTGGGAATCTGAGGAGAGGATGATGAAAGATCATCCGGAGCTCTTTGTTTGATTTGTATCTTCTTTTCTTTCTTCTTTCTTTTTTTCTTGTTGTATTTCTGTTTTCTCACTCTTTAAGTTTAGTTTCGGGGACGGAACTATTCTAAGGAGGGAGTACTGTAACACCCTGGATTTTCAAATCTTATTTATATTTGGAGTTGTTTGATTTTACGTGTTATGCACATAAAATTTATGCATGCATTTCTCTGAAAAAAAATGTTTCATAAACTAGTAATCCCCATTTATTCTCTTTTTAGAAAGCCTAATTTAATCCTAAGCTTAATTTGTCTCTTTGTAGCCCACATTAGTTAATTAATTAACTAAATTAGTAGAGCCTATAGTCTCTTGGCCCATTAGAGCATCTGTAGTCGTTTGTTAAATATGCATAATATGCATATTTGGCTAAAAACGGAGCTGCAGTCGTTGGCCAAATATGCATATTATTTGGCCAAATATGCATATTATGCATATTTGGCTACAGTAGATTGCAATAAATGAGAGGCGATTTGAGAATTATCCATATATGAGAGACGGCACCGTCACACGTAAAAAAAAAAAAAATTAATTGTCGGACGGCACTTGAACAAGTGCCGTCGCACAAAAAAAATTATTTTTTTAATGGTCGGATGGCACTCGAAGTGCTGTCCCACCAAAAAAAATATAATTTCGTAATTAAAAAAAAAGACCCCAAAAAGACCCCCACTTCTCAGACGGCACTTGAAGTGCCATCCCTCCACTTTTTATTTTATTTGCAAATTTGAATTGTTTTTGTAATTTTTTGTAATATTTTTATAATTTTTGTAATTTTTATAATTTTTTTGTAATTTTTTTTGCACTTCGAATACATTTTTCTCCTCCGACGGCACTTCGAGTGTCGTCGCACCTATTATTATTAATATTTTTTTTTTTCGCTCCGACGGAGCTACATATGCCGTCCCACAAATTTTTAGTGTTTTTTTTCTCCGATGGAAGATGAAGTGCCGTCGCTTATTATTTTAATATAAAAAAGTAAAAAATGGCATTTGACGACTGCAGCAAAACCTTCGATTGCTATTTCCATTTATTTATATATGCATATTTTATCCTTCAACGACTACAGATGCTCTTAGTGAACCTATGTAATTTAATTATTCTTTATTTTAGTCTAACTTTGTAGTGTAGACTCAAATAATGGACAATTACTTAATCTAACATGTACAACTTGTAAGTGGGGGACACTAAGGTAGCAAGTGCATGCACAAGAGTGTGCAAAACACACCCTTAGAGTAGGCCAGATTATGCATGAGTGGTGAAGAGGGGGGGGGGGGGGTATTATGCATGAGTGGTGAAGGGAGGGGGGGGGGGATGGACGGGAAAAAACCTTCTAAGATTGCAGAGTAGGATAAATTTGCATGATTTTTTGGACTTTCTAGCTGGAATTACAACTATATCCTCCTAAAAATTGATCTCGTCATATCTAAGAAGTTAAGACATGAGTATGCTCACGACGAAATGCCTTTATAAAATCTTCTTAAAATTATATGAATTTGTAGTCTCTCACATAATTATACTTGAATAGTTATCATATGTGAAAAAGGTACGAGGATAGTTAGCTTAGATTGCAGCAAGCAGTCAATCAGTCAGCCAACTACTTCAATGACAGTTATTTCCATTGTCACTACAGGACTTCAAAGCCGTGGTGATTTATGACTGTGGCGCAGCAACATTAGCAAGATCACAATCGGGTACACCATTCCAGAATGACACCCGGGGGTAATTGTAACCTTTAAAGTGGAAACATTAACCCTATGAAAACAAGGTACATCTTACACAGTTTTCGTCAACAAAAAAAAATGTAGCATTTCTTTTGTACATTATGTAATTTTTAGTGTATGCCCTAAATGCCAGTTGTGTATTGACATGACTAGTTTACATTTTATCATTATATTTATTTCATATATGAGGCATTTTATTTATTGTGTTTTTTTTATTGTGATTAAATGAACATAATAAAATCCTTAGAATAGTAGGTTTAATACCATGGGATATCAAGTGCATGACTTGATTGTGAGATCCTATTGGTTGTAATCATAACACTATTCTTAAATATCCCTAGTCAAGTATTATTGTGAATTAGGTTAACAATAATATATAGATACTAGTATGTGCGTAGACTGATGACCATATCTCACGGATCATGAATATGTGATATCAAGTCTTCACATGAGTACATATTAATAATTTACTGAACTGACCCACCATGAGAGCGCTGCATGAATCGTTACGTGAGTGTCATAAGAAGTTGTATGTTTTAATGTCATCAAACGTTGTCTGTAATAAGGTGATTATAAAGTCGGCTATTGGATATACTACAAATCATGCGGAGTGATGTGAGTGACTTGAACAGAATTCGTCCCTCTTACATAATATGAGCGATATCTATGGGCCTCTTGATTGAGTGAGATTGCAAAATGCAGGTCTGTGTTCAAATGAGTCAATATGAGATATTGAGCCCATTTGTTTTAGCAAGTCTACTCGGACATCAAGAAATCAAAGATTGAACTATACAAGGGTAACACGCTCTATGCCTTGTGGTTAATTAAGATATATGGACAAAGGGACTAGACTAAATGGTAACATTGGTCACGGATAGGTTATGTAACACCCCACAAAATTTAAATGACAATTTTGTCATCGGGTGTTACGCACGTGCATTTTGTACTATTATTGACTATATCCATAACGCATTTTGATATGTATTTTGAATTTCAATTATTTATGTAATCTCGTATTCTTAAAATCACATTTGAGACAACTCAAATTCTAAATTTCAATCTTTGAGTTTTTACGTGCTTTTTACGTATTATCAATGCACGTGTCGATTTCGGATATTCCACCGTTACGTGCAAAGTTTTCGATGGGTTTCAATTATTTATTTTTATAAACATGTTTTAATTTTTTTTGTAAACGAAAATTCAATTTTTGTCTATCTTTATTAAAATAAATTTTCTACGTGCAATACACGTGTTTTCTGTACGTTTGAGTACATTATCATATATGTATATTAAAAATACTTTATGTTGCATTCCAATTGATTATAAATATTTTTCAGGTTGATAAAGTCAATTTTGTATTTTTGAGATTTTACGGGCGATGCACGTGTTTTAAGCGTATTATTCTTTCAAAATGAATTTCATGAAATGATGAGTGTCTATTTTAATTGTGCATAAAAAGTATAATTTTAAAGTTAATTTTGTATATTTAGTACATATTTAAACAAGTTATTTTAAGGAGATTAAATAAATAAATTATTTTGTACACAAAGCACGTGCACGTGCATACGTGCGATGTGCATAAATTTTGGGGCTGGGCTGTTTTAGAAGAGGGAAAAATCTGGAGTTTGATTTTGAAAGAAGGAGGAAAAGCAAGTTTTTGAATTGTAGAATATGGGGTTAGTAGTGTTCATGTGGGAGGTAGTTATACTAACTACCCTACTACAATCTTATAAAAATACCCCCTTAGTCTCTCATTCTCTCATCTTTCTCCTCCCTCTCTCCTGCCATTCCGAAAGCAAAGTTCCAAACAAACCAGCATAGCCTCGTCCATTTCCCCACCTAATCACCATTCCACTTGCCTATATACATATACTAATGTATATATATGTACATACATAGTATGTGTACATGAAAGAAGATAGGAGTTGTTCTTGATGTTGCCGAATGGAGATGGAGATACTCACTATTGCTGACCGAAGGGATGTGGAAGGCTTGCTTGGGTGCGCGGATTTCGAGGAGCTGCAAATGGAGTTTTCTTTAAGAGCTCCTAATTTTAGGAGATCATTTGAGTACATTTCTTCAACTTTAGGTGGGTGTTTCTTAAGTGCTTTCTAATTTAGGAGTAGATATTGCATGATAGATGATATATGATTCATTTGCTTGAAATTGAATTGGTATTATGAGATTACATGCAAATTAATGAATCGTTAAATTTTGATTGATTGTGGTAAATGCAAATTGCTATGCTATTCCTTAAATTGTTATGATTGCTAGTTGAAATGCTAGAATTGAAGTGATTACATGAAATTGATGTATGTTGAGACATTATTGGTTAAAATAATGCAAATGTGTATAAAAGAAGTGTTTGTTGTTAATATGGCAAAGAAGTGTGGTTCTAACTTCAAAATATCTATTTTGAGTATAGAGATTTTTATAAGTAAATTTTGATAAAAGACAACAGTTTATTTGGAAAATTGATTGGAAAATGTGTTTTGACGTATTTGTAAGGATTTCATTGAAAAATGAGAAACTGGTTATTTGAGAACATATACGATGTTGTTTTTAAAAGGAATATATTCTGGAAATGGTCTATATTTTTATATGGGAGTACAAATCAATTAAAAGGTCGAAAAATATATGCAGGCTGCAATTTGTGTGATCGACAGTCGACTGTTTACTTTCCACAGTCGACTGGTAAGTATAGGAAATTGGTTTTTATCGGCAGGACAGTCGACTGTCCACTTCCACAGCCGACTGCTACTGGTGTTTGGGTTTTCAAAGTATTCGCGGAACAGTCGACTGATTCCTGGTCGACAGTCGACTGAACCGACTGTGTTATTATTGATGTTTTAAAGTTTCATAAAACAGTTGACTGATTCTTTGTCGACAGTCGACTGATACCTGACTGAGATGTTTTGATGTTCACTGAACAGTCGACTGATACTGTCACCAATCGACTGAACCGAACTATTTTCTGGTTCTTGAGTTTGGATTTGATTCTTGACAAATGAAAGTTAAATAAGTTGAATATGAGACTTTATGGTCATTAATATTTGATTGAGTTTTATTGTGAAATGCACACCAGGAGGTGGAAGATAAAATTGATAAAGAAATCAGATTGAATTATTCTCATGTTATGAGATTATAAAAGAAATATTCTGAGAAAGAGTTTGTGAACAAAAGAAATGAAAATGTTATTTGAGATTGATTATGAAATATTGTTGATCTCTAGAAAGAGATAGTTGTTGGAATCTAGAGGCTAGGCAAGACCCTAATGACAGGCAGTATTATTTATGATTTTGAGAGCTAACCGTTGAGGGTTTAGTGTCTCTTGAGAAGTAGCCAGGTAGGCTGACTGTCTCTGTTATTTTGATTTAAGTCCGGTAGGGTAAGCTAGCTCTAGGTTGTGATGATTTTCTTTTAAAACAAATTTTGTAAGGCTGTGATGGAAGTAAGAGAAAAACATGAGTATGAGGGCCATTGGATGGGTGTTGTGAGGATATGCACAGGTTGTCTTCACGATGCGTCGTGACATGACATGGATACTACTCCAGAGTACCATCCTAGTGGCGGCGCTTGTGGGACGTTTGGTGTCTATGGGTGGTGCCATTGTTCCAAGGCGTAGGCTGAATTACCACAGGATGTCTGCATGATGAGTCATGTCAGCGATGGGATTCCCTCCAGGCTGTTTGGACATGGGCTCATAGATCATAGAACATCTATGATACTTACCGAAATTACAGATAGATACATAGTGGAGACGTGATGAAAGTAGGAGAAAAACACGAGTTGAGGGCCATTGGATAGCGGCGAGAGCGTATCCCAGGAATTCCCATGATGAGTCTGGGTGAGGATGCTGCTCCAGAGTACCGTCCCGGTGGCGACGCTCGTGGGATGTTTGAAGACTACGGGTGGTGTCATGTCTATGGTGAGAGCTGAATTACCACAGGATGTCTGCATGATGAGTCATGTCAGCGATGGGATTCCCTCCAGAGTGCCTAGACATGAGTTCGTAGGTCAGAAAACATCTAGGATACATACTGTAGTTACAGTAGTAGATTAAGTCATGGCGAGGGATTGAACCCTATAAAGATGAAGAACGATTAAGAGGCTTGCCCTCGTACCTATGTAGTATGGGATGCATAAAATCCGAATAAGTGTGCATTAGTGTCATATAATATAATAACTGCATTAAGGACTAAGTGTACCGCACAACACGACATCAACAGGATAGTCCCTTTGTAGCTTTGTTTGTGATCAAATTTGTATTTGCTAAAGTATTTAAGAATCGTTTTACTGTTTCCAGCATAGAGAGGATGGCCATGTATAATATTTTGTCAGTTGTAAGCAACTGACGCGCCCACAGTTTTATATGCAGGATTTGGAGTTACATGAAGATATAAAGATGATTGATGATTCCGTTGATTATTTAAATGTTAAAGTTGTAACAATTGTGCATTCATTATTGTTGTATTTTAATTGATTCCGCTGCGTATTGATGTAAAAGACTGATGTAATTATTGTTGAAATAAAAGTTTTAAATTTCTTGTAAAATTGTACGAATGAAGTGTAAAGATCCTGTAGAACATCTCGAATTCAGTGTATTTGGGATTCGGGGCGTTACAGGTTATGTCAAATCACTGATATTACCGTTACTTGAGTAGTAGTGCTGTATTGCTAAATATCGTTCACTGTTTGTAATACTCGAATATAATTTTAGTATTACTATCAACGTAATGTGAAACTACAAGGTCACACACTTAGAATGGATTGAAATTTGGATATAAATTCATAAGATGAATTTAAATGGGGATCCAAGTAAGACTTGGACTCCTGACATTGGTTGAACATTTAATTAGATTAAATGGGCTGATTAAAGTTTAAAGACCCACACACGAATTTGACCAAGGTCATATTGTGAGCGAAACAGCCTCATTATTACCTTAGGGTTAATTTTCTGCATTTATATATATGATATGTATCTGTGCAAAGTCACATTTGAGAAAACTCTAGCCGTCACAGAAATTGTGTGGAGAAATCGTGAGGAACATCCTCTTCCCGCAGCTAGCACCGTGGCGTGAGGAAAAGCTTGATTTGATCCGTTCGTATGGATATCATAGAGGCACCGCAATATTGGAATGCTGTGATCGGCATACTGTGAAGACAGCAGATTCATCTTCAAGGTATAACTCCTAAACTTGATTTATTATTTTCGCATGGATCCATGGCTAGATTTCGATATTTTTTTGTAATTTTTCCACTGTGTATTTAATCTGTGATTGCCTTTAGAACCTAACAGTGGTACCAAAGTCACTTGCGAAACCATAATTCGGTTTTGTATAATATGTGATTATTTATGATATGTTCGTACTTTTGGAAGAAAGATTCATATGTGATATTTTTTTTGCAGCAGTTGCAATATAAGGATTCGTTTATGTATTGGTTGTTAACATAGATGCCACACCAGAGTAGCCCTATGTTTGGAACCATTGAAAACTCTGGAGCAGCAAGATGTGATTTGCAGCGACGTTAGGGTTTCTTAAAGCATGAAGAGTTCATGCACCTGCGTCATTTGCAGTGGTGTTAGAGTTCCTTAAAACATGAAGAGTTCATGCTCTGGTGGTGACAAGGGATGATGAGACAAATTTTTGCTACAGGGGCGCTGCCTCTCAACCCCGCAAGGGGCAGCCTCCCCTTAACCCCTACCCGCTGATCGGGCAGCGGGACCCCCGTGCCAACTCTGCGTAGGATAATATTAATTCGCCAGAAAATAATACTTTTTAAATAAACTAAATAAAATCATAACAACATACAGCCTTGCTAGACCTGGTGGAAGCAATCTGTAACTCCCCGAATCCCAAATACAACTGAATTCGAGAGTTCTACAGGATCTTTTCACTTCATTTAGTACAATTTTACAAGGAAATTTGAACTTTTTACTTTACATCAGAGTTTACATAAAACTTTTCTCTTTACATTGCACAGCGGAAGTAAAATTTACAACAATTAAATAAAAGTACAACAACATTGAATAATCTTTAAGCATCTGTTCCTTTTTAACCTTTATCATGTCATTACCCTGCATATAAAACTGTGGGTACTTCAGTTTATTCAACCGACGAACATTATACACAGCCATCCTCTCTATGCCGGACATAGTATAACTTATTTTCAATATTTAACAAACACAAACTTGTCACATATCAGACTAAAGGGACTACCCTATTGATGTCGTGTTGTGATTTGTGCACTTAGTCCTTAATGCAATTATTTATATTATATGACACTAATGCGCACTTGTTCGGATTCTATGCATCCCATACTACATAGGTCCGAAGGTAAGCCCTTAATCGTTCTTCATCTTTGTAGGGTTCAATCCCTTGTCATGACTTAATCTACTACTGTAACTACGGTAAGTATCCTAGATGTTTTCTGACATACGAACTCATGTCTAGGCGCCCTGGAGGGAATCCCAATGCACGGACACATGACTCATCATGCAGGCATCCTGTGGTAATTCAGCTCCTACCATAGACATGACACCACCCGCAGTCGTCCAAAATCCCACGAGCATCACCACCGGGACGGTACTCTGGAGCAGTATCCATGCCCTATCATGAATCATCATGGGACATCCTGGGATACGCTCTCGCCGACAATCCAATGGCCTTCATACTCAATGTTTTTCTCTTACTTTCATCACCTCTTCATTATGTAACTAATCCTTAATTTTAATGAAATCATGATCGAAATCAAAGCTCTAGAGTTAGCCCTCTCACTACTACCGGTCTTATTTATTTCATTTCATAATGACATAAACCTGGTCTTTTCAATGTCAATAATCACAATTTATTATTTTTCGCTTGCCGGTGAGTTTTGGCTACACTCTAATTTTCAATTTCAATTCATAAGTTCACATGTTGAGTTGTCATACTCAAAAAATATTTCTCTTTTCCAATCATGATTTCTAAATTGTTCAATAGTCCATAATTATACATGAAATTCAACTATTCATTATGTACTCATGAAATGTTATTTTCGCATTAAAGAAACCACATCACTAGTTATTCAATTAAAGATGGATATTTACACTTCATAATTTGTCGCACTATTCTCCAATCACTACAAAAGAACCTCGATTTAGCGGCAAATATTCCCCGGCGTTTTGCTAGTAGCGCCGGGGTAGGTAGCAAATAGGAATGGGGCGCCAGATGGGATGGTTATACACCGGCGGTCGAATTAAAACGCCGGTGAATCCGAGTATTCACCGGCGTTTTATTTAAAAACGCCGGTGAAGTGTATTATTCACCTGCGTGTCTAATTAAAATGCCAGTGAAAAGCTGCGATAAATCCCATCTACCCTAACCTTTCGCATGCCATTTTCCCAAACCCCAAAAAAGTAAAGAAAAAGAGGGCGCTTCGTTTTCCCTCCTTCCTCGCTCTACTTCCCGCGCGTTTGCCTCCGCCGCTTCGTCCTCTTCGACAGCCTTCGACCTTTCGTCATCGTCCCTTCTTCCCTTCGCCATTTTCGATTTCCCTCCTCCCTATCCCGATTTGGAGGTGAATCGGCGATCGGAAACGACCGTGTCGCCCTGCTCTCTCTATCTCCTCCGCCCCCCCCCCCCCCCCCCCCCCGCGCTCGTCACCCCGCTCTCTCTCTCTCTTCGGTATCATCTCTTGATTTCCCTTATTTTTGAAACTTAGCATGTTTTTTCTGATAGATGCATCTTGATTTCCTTAACATGAATGGTTTTTGTTGGGATGAAGAATTAATAGGAAAATATATGCTTAGGTACTGGAAATTTTCATGTTCTTTTACTGTTAATGAAGCTGATTTCATGCATCTGATTGTCTTCTTGGCATGTTTTTTTGATATAAAATGGGTTCACTGTGAACTGAGGATGCTATAGCTACGTATGCCAAAATCCTCCGGATATGCACAACAATTGGGTTTTAGATTTAGTTGGGCTGAAGAATTAGTAGAACAACATATATGCTCAGATAATGGAAATTTTCATTTCAAGATACTGTTAAGTAACCTGCAGATTGCACTCTTTGGCATGATTTTTTAACCAAAAATGGGTTCACTTCCAAACTAAGTATGCTACTAGAATTTTCATCTTCTTTTACTGTTAATGAAGCTTATTTCATGCATCTGATTGTCTTCTTGGCATGGTTTTTTTATATTAAATGGGTTCACTGTGAACTGAGGATGCTATAGCTATGTATGCCAAAATGGTCCGAATATGCACAACAATTGGGTTTTAGATTTAGTTGGGCACAAGAATTAGTGGAGCAACATATAAGCTCAGATAATGGAAATTGGGTTTTAAGGTACTATTAAAGTAACCTGATTGCCCTCTTTTGCATGATTTTTTAACCAAAAATGGGTTCACTTCCAAACTGTAAATGCTGCTAGAATTTTCATCTTCTTTTACTGTTAAAGAAGCTTATTCCATGCATCTGATTGTCATCTTGGCATGTTTTTTAACCAAAATGGGTTCACTGTGAACTGAGGATGCTATAGCTACGTATGCCAAAATCCTCTGGATATGCTGAACAATTGGGTTTTAGATTTAGTTGGGCTAAAGAATTAGTAGAGCAACATATATGCTCAGATAATGGAAATTATCATTTTAAGATACTGTTAAAGTAACCTGTTTGCCATCTTTGGCATGATTTTTTAACAAAAAATGGGTTCACTTCCAAACTAAGTATGCTGCTAGAATTTTCATCTTCTTTTACTGTTAATGAAGCTTATTTCATGCATCTGATTGCCTTCTTGGCATGTTTTTTTGATATTAAATGGGTTCACTGTGAACTGAGGATGCTATAGGTACGTATGCCAAAATCCTCCGGATATGCACCACAATTGGGTTTTAGATTTAGTTGGGCTCAAGAATTAGTAGAGCAACATATAATTAAGCTCAGAAAATGGAAATTTTCATTTTAAGATACTGTTAAAGTAACCTGATTGCCCTCTTTGGCATGATTTTTTAACCAAAAATGGGTTCACTTCCAAACTAAGTATGCTGCTAGCATAGGCCTCATCTTCTTTCACTGTTAATGAAGCTGATTTCATGCATCTGATTGTCTTCTTGGCATGTGTTTTTGATATTAAATGGGTTCACTGTGAACTGAGGATGCTATAGGTACGTATGCCAAAATCCTCCGGTTATGCACAAAAATTGGGTTTTAGATATAGTTGGGCAAAAGAATTGATAGAGCAACATATAAGCTAAGATAATGGAAATTTTCATTTTAAGGTACTGTTAAAGTAACCTGCAGATTGCCATCTTTGGCATGATTTTTTAACCAAAAATGGGTTCACTTCCAAACTGAGTATGCTGCTAGAATATTCATGTTCTTTTACTGTTAATGAAGCTTATTTCATGCATCTGATTGTCATCTTGGCATGTTTTTTTAACCAAAATGGGTTCACTGTGAACTGAGGATGCTATAGCTACGTATGCCAAAATCCTCCGGATATGCACAACAATTTAATACACCGGTTTAATTATCTTCCTATTTTCTACTGGTTGGTGTTATTTACATTAAACTATGCTTAGTGTCATTTGAACCAAACTATCATTGTAATTTAATTTGTTTCAAATCTCATTTTAAATTTTTTTTTATAATTATGTTGGTTTGTTAATCCTACTAAAGTGCAAATTTTATGATAGTTATTATAAACATGTTATTAATTAAATTTGCATCTCTAAAGAAGTTATTGAATCCTTGACAGGTACAACATGCCGAGGCGTGGAAAGAGGATAGATATAAATGATGGCAACGAGAGCCATGGGGATGAGCAGCCACTACATAATAGTGGCAGTCAAACAGATGAGGGTGAGGGTAGCACGCCGCCCACTGTCAAAAAACATCGTGGGCGGACTAAGATGACGAATGTATGGAGGCTTCAGAATGATGAAAGGATCGAGGTGGAGGCGAACGGTGTCGGGCAACCGGTTGGCGATAACGCCAGCAAATTTTCTTCCTTCATTGGGGTTATAGCAAGGAACCCCCGGATACTTCCTTTCTCATACGAGAGTTGGCCGAAGGTGCCAACCACGACAAAGGCCACTGCTATTACGACAATCAAGGTATTTCTCATCTAAAATACATAATTGGTCGGTGCAAACATATTATTGAAATATGTATTTTTAGTGATGGGTAATAAATTTTGCAGCAATACTTCTCGTTCGCCGACTCCCTTATGCCTTGGGTTGAAAAGTCACTCTCCAAGAAGTGGAGGGACCACAAGAGTGACTTGAAGGCGAAGTTTTATGACAAAGAGCTTTCAGAGGAGGAGAATGCAATGAATGTGCCAGAAAATGTGGAGCCTTCAGATTGGCAATTTCTTGTGCACTACTGGAGTTCGGTGATCGGTCAGGTATTTACATTAAACACACAAAATTCTAATGAGTATGTGGTTGTATGGCTACTGTAATGAATTTTTCTGCTAACTTCATTGTGGCATGTACAGAAAAGGGCGGAAGTGGGAGTTGCCAGTCGGTCAAAGCAGCTAGTGTTGCACACCGCTGGTACATAGAGCTTCGCTCTGGTTCGGGAAGAATTGGTAGGCGCAATAGTATTGAACATTTTTTACTTACAGTTATTTGTTTATAACCATTTTATCTTACTAATATATAGGCAGAAGATTTGGGGGGTCTTACGGAGTTTGGTGACATTGACTTTTTCGATGCCACCCACAAATCGAAGGATGGGACGTATGCGAGCCCTAAGGCAGCACGGATTTTGGTAATTTGTGAACTAATATCTAATGAGTAGTCGAAATCTCATCTGCCTTTAACTCTGATTGTTATGTCCTTTTACAGACTAACGCTCGGAAAAGGTATGATGAAATATCCTCTGCCTCAGATTCTGACCCTACGGCGGCACGCACAGATTGGTGTACCCGGCAGAGAGTTGCCTTGACCGATGTTAGGGGAAAGGAGAGGCATGAACGTGTCCGTGGTATGGGCCTAGTACCAACCTCCTCGCGGCTATTCGGACGGAGTGAGTCTAGTTCAAGTGCCAATCGGGACGAGGAGATGACTTCCTTAAAAGCACAAGTTGCACTCCTCCAAGAACAAATGGCCAGTTTAATAGGGTAGCAATCCCAAGTCCCACCCTCGGTAAGTATTTAAATTGGTATTTTTAAAGAGATTATGGTCTTGAATGCATGAAAGACACGTGCTAGTGTTTGTGAGTCTGCATTGTGACTGTCGTCTATAAGTATTTCGTCTATGTTTCTTAAGTGGGCTGTGATTAGAAAGAAAGGGCTGGAGTGGAGATCTGGAAACCCAAATAGAGACATCTCGTTTATTATAATATATACTTATTATTGGACCAATCCCCTCTTGCTGTTGTTGCTGATGTCTCTATGTGTCCGTGTGTTGAAGGGAAAGAAGGGATGAGAGAGAGATGAGGAAAATGCCGCTATGTTAGCCTGGTGTATCCTCATTCTCTACCATCCCTTTTTCTGGCTCCATATATGGCTTATATATTAAATTGGTTTCCTTCCACGATGACAGTCCGTAATACTACACTTGATATGAGCCCTGTTCATAGCTGCACCCTATTGCATACTCACAGACAACTAATACGTGTCGTTCATGCATTGTATGACCAACCCCACTTTGGCACATAACATGCTTAGATGACATTGTATGACCTGCTAATAAGGTTTGTTCAGCCCGCGTTGTTGTACTGATTTGGAGGATTTTGGTATGCTAGCAGCATACTTAGTTTCACAGTGAACCCATTTTTTGTTACAAAATAATGCCAAAGATGGCAATCTGCTGGTTACTTTAACAGTACCTGAGCTTATATGTTGCTCTACTAATTCTTGAGCCCAACTAAATCTAATTTTCTTAAGTGGGCTGTGATTAGAAAGAAAGAGCTGGAGTGGAGATCTGGAAACCCAAATAGAGACATCTCGTTTATTATAATCTATACTTATTGTTGGACCAATCCCCTCTTGTTGTTGTTGCTGATGTCTCTATGTGTCCGTGTGTTGAAGGGAAAGAAGGGATGAGAGAGAGATGAGGAAAATGCCGCTATGTTAGCCTGGTGTATCCTCATTCTCTACCATCCCTCTTTCTGGCTCCATATATGGCTTATATATTAAATTGGTTTCCTTCCACGATGACAGTCCGTAATACTACACTTGATATGAGCCCTGTTCATAGCTGCACTAAATCTAATACCCAATTGTTGTGCATATCCGGAGGATTTTGGCATACGTACCTATAGCATCCTCAGTTCACAGTGAACCCATTTTGTTAAAAAAACATGCCAAGATGACAATCAGATGCATGAGATAAGCTTCATTAACAGTAAAAGAAGATGAGGATGGCAATCATGCCAAAGATGGCAATCAGGTTACTTTAAAAGTATCTTAAAATGAAAATTTCCATTATCTGAGCATATATGTTACTTTAACAGTGATTGTGACCAATTGTTCTTAATTGGGCTGTGATTAGAAAGAGACGAGTTGGAGTGGAGATCTGGAAACCCATATAGAGACATCTTGTTCATAATAATTTATTATTATTGTTGTTCTTGTCGATCTTGCTGTTGTTGCTGATGTCTCTATGTGTCCGTGTGTTGAAGGGAAAGAAGGGATGAGAGAGAGATGAGGAAAATGCCGCTATGTTAGCCTGGTGTATCCTCATTCTCTACCATTCCTCTTTTTGGCTTCTATATTTGGTTTCCTTCCACGATGACAATTCCATAAAACTACACTTGATATGAGCCCTATTCGTCATTTTCGATTTCCCTCCTCCCCTCTCTCTCTCTCGCTCTCTTCGGTATCATCTCTTGATTTCCCTTATTTTCCAAACTTAGCATGTTTTTTCAGATATATGCATCTTGATTTTCTTAACATGAATGGTTTAGTTGGGATGAAGAATTAATAGAAAAATATATGCTTAGATACTGGAAATTTTCATGGTCTTTTACTGTTAATGAAGCTGATTTCATGCATCTGATTGTCTTCTTAGCATGTTTTTTTGATATTAAATGGGTTCACTGTGAACTGAGGATGGTATAGCTGTATGCCAAAATCCTCCGGATATGCACAACAATTAGGTTTTAGATTTAGTTGGGCTGAAGAATTAGTAGAGCAACATATATGCTCAGATAATGGAAATTTTTATTCCAAGATACTGTTAAAGTAACCTGCAGATTGCCCTCTTTGGCATGATTTTTTAACCAAAAATGGGTTCACTTCCAAAGTAAGTATGCTGCTAGAATTTTCATCTTCTTTTACTGTTAAAGAAGCTTATTCCATGCATCTGGTTGTCATCTTGGCATGGTTTTTTGATATTAAATGGGTTCACTGTGAACTGAGGATGCTATAGCTACGTACGCCAAAATGGTCCGGATATGCACAAAAATTGGGTTTTAGATTTAGTTGGGCTAAAGAATTGATAGAGCAACATATAAGCACAGATAATGGAAATTTTCATTTTAAGGTACTGTTAAAGTTACCTGATTGCCATCTTTGGCATGATTTTTTAACCAGAAATGGGATCACTTCCAAACTGAGTATGCTGCTAGCATCCCCATCTTCTTTCACTGTTAATGAAGCTGATTTCATGCATCTGATTGTCTTCTTGGCATGTTTTTTTTTTATATTAAATGGGTTTACTGTGAACTGAGGCTGCTATAGCTACGTATGCCAAAATCCTCCGGATATGCACAACAATTGGGTTTTAGATTTAGTTGGGATGAAGAATTGATAGAGCAACATACATATAAGCTCAGATAATGGAAATTTTCATTTTAAGGTACTGTTAAAGTAACCTGCAGATTGCCCTCTTTGGCATGATTTTTTAACCAAAAATGGGTTCACTACCAAACTGAGTATGCTGCACTGTTAATGAAGCTCATTTCATGCATCTGATTGTCTTCTTGGCATGTTTTTTTTTGATATTAAATGGGTTTACTGTGAACTGAGGCTGCTATAGCTACGTATGCCAAAATCCTCCGGATATGCACAACAATTGGGTTTTAGATTTAGTTGGGCTAAAGAATTGATAGAGCAACATATAATTAAGCTCAGATAATGGAAATTTTCATTTTAAGGTACTGTTAAAGTAACCTGTAGATTGCCCTCTTTGGCATGATTTTTTAACCAAAAATGGGTTCACTACCAAACTGAGTATGCTGCACTGTTAATGAAGCTCATTTCATGCATCTGATTGTCTTCTTGGCATGTTTTTTTTTGATATTAAATGGGTTTACTGTGAACTGAGGCTGCTATAGCTACGTATGCCAAAATCGTCCGGATATGCACCACAATTGGGTTTTAGATTTAGTTGGGCTAAAGAATTGATAGAGCAACATATAATTAAGCTCAGATAATGGAAATTTTCATTTTAAGGTACTGTTAAAGTAACCTGCAGATTGCCCTCTTTGGCATGATTTTTTAACCAAAAATGGGTTCACTACCAAACTGACTATGCTGCACTGTTAATGAAGCTCATTTCATGCATCTGATTGTCTTCTTAGCATGTTTTTTTTTATATTAAATGGGTTTACTGTGAACTGAGGATGCTATAGCTACGTACGCCAAAATGGTCCGGATATGCACAACAATTGGGTTTTAGATTTAGTTGGGCACAAGAATTAGTGGAGCAACATATAATTAAGCTCAGTTAATGGAAATTTTCATTTTAAGGTACTGTTAAAGTAACCTGTAGATTGCCATCTTTGGCATGATTTTTTAACCAGAAATGGGATCACTTTCAAACTGAGTATGCTGCTAGCATCCCCATCTTCTTTCACTGTTAATGAAGCTGATTTCATGCATCTGATTGTCTTCTTGGCATGTTTTTTTGATATTAAATGGGTTTACTGTGAACTGAGGCATCTTTGGAAATTTTCATTTCAAGATACTGTTAAAGTAACCTGTTTGCCATCTTTGGCATGATTTTTTAACCAAAAATGGGTTCACTTCCAAACTGAGTTTGCTGCTAGCATCCCCATCTTCTTTTACTGCTACTGAAGCTTATTTCATTAAGATCCAGGATGGCAAATTTTGATTGGGCTGTGATTGGATTGTTCAGTGGCTGTTGTCTATGTTCTTAGTTGGGCTGTGATTAGAATGAGAGGGCTCGAGTAGAGATCTGAAAACCCATATAGAGACATCTTGTTCATAATGATTTATTATTATTGTTGTTCTTGTCGCTCTTACTGTTGTTGCTGATGTCTCTTTGTGTTCGTGGGCTGAAGGGAAACAAGGGATGAGAGAGATGAGGAAAATGCCACTATGTTAGCCTGGTGTATCCAAAGTCTCTACCATTCTTCTTTCTGTTTCCATTTCTGGCTTCTATATTTGGTTTCCTTCCACGATGACAGTTCCCTAAAAATACACTTGATATGAGCCCTATCTTATTTTTCTTATTTTTCTTATATTTGGTTTCCGTCCACGATGACAGTTTCATGGATTGTCTGAACAATCCATGAAAGACATGCTTAGATACTGAATTTTCATTTGTTTTACTGTTTTAGGTAGTGGATATTCCCAATCAAAGGAGAATATAGAGTTTTCAAGTTAGATACTGAATTTTCATTTGTTTTGTTATTTTAGATATATTTAAAAAACAAAATTAAGTACCGGATTTTTAGCATTGCAATGTAATTATTTTACCTCTCTATATATCATCAACAATTCCATTTGCAATTGGCACTTTGATCATATAATTTAAGATACAGTTAGATTTTTTTGCAAGATCAAAAAATATGTATATTCTGTATTGTGGTCTACTGTTGAATTAAACTATTGTTTTTTTTTCACAGTGCGGTCGCCCAGATGAAGAAAATTCTGATGATCAGAACTGAAGCTCCTCGAGGGTATGAATCCGTGGTCCTCCTTGCTGTTCTTGTGTCCTTGCTGTATGATTGTTCTTATGTCCTCCTTGCTGTTATGTCAGACTGTTTTTTTTGGATGAGAGTTATGTCAGACTGTTAATTTGGGATATTTGTCAGACCTGAGATATTTGGGATGTTCGTCGGTATATTAATTTGTTAATTATGACTGTTAATTTTGCGGTGAATTTGGTTGTGATTATGACACTGTTAATTAGTTTGTTGAGATATTTGGGATATGACACGTGCTAAACTTTATTATTCTTGTATTTGGTTGTGATTTGCGCATTAATATCAACGAAATTGGTTGAATCTGTTGTGAATTAGTTTACAGGTTTTGTAAAAGAAACTGTGAATTGAAATCGAACGGAAAACCGGAGAAAGGAATACAAGCGGGCATAGCTAGACCGGCGTTATATAAAATGCCGGTCTATCTGTTGAATTAGTTGCAGTGTGCGATATACCGGCGTCCACACAAACGCCGGTGTATGCGGCTAGATGCCGGTGTATGCTGGCAGCTGTAACGGCAAAAAGAAACACCGGCGTTTTATAAAATGCCGGTGTAGTTGGGTTCACTGGCGTTTTTGATCACGCCGGTGCTTGTAAGTAGAGAAAAGCGGACACTCATAAACGCACATACACCGGCGGTCACAGACCGCCGGTATACGTTCAATATACACCGGCGTTTCTATAAACGCCGGTGAATTGATGATCACCGGCGGTTTATAGCCGCCGGTGAATGTATATTGGGGTAAAAGAACGGCACTCAGTGGCCCCCACACACCGGCGTTTTCTGGCCGCCGGTGTAGGTTTCACATTTACCGGCGTCCACTAAAACTGCCGGTGTAGACCCCTTCCTTTCCGCGACGCTTGCTTCGGCGGCATTTGGACCGGCGCTATTATAAACGCCGGTGAAAGTTTCACCGGCGTAAAAAAACGCCGGTAAATACGTACAAAAACGCCGGGAAATCGAGTTTCTTTTGTAGTGAATGAGAATAATTCACATCACTTCACATAATTCCTTTCTTATTCGGACTTCTTTTCTAACATTCCATTTTAAGTCTTTTGCAAAGTAAAACTTTTATAAAAATGCAAGTATAGAACTTATAGTTCTAAATTATACTTTTATTCTCTAAACATACTCCACGTCATTCAAATAATTCTCAAACTATTTTTCACAAGTCCCACATAATTTTAGGATAATAATCATATTTTTTCCATATTTTTTTAATCATTAAAACACACAAAAAATTTATTTTTCCACAACATAATCAACAGCCGAGACCAAGAGTCGAACCAGCGACCACAGGGAAACCAACCGAAGGCACAGGCTACTAGGCCAAGTGCTGCATGTGTTAGAAGATAGGCTGAGTGCATTAAGTGCTCTCGGCCGAAACTGATTATTTTAAAAGTTCGAAAGAAAATATATGGTGTCAACGGGATTCGATCCCTCAACCTCGGAGAAACCCCGCTTATACTGTAGCAATTAAGAGCGATCCGACCACTCGAACTGTAGGCTCGGGTTGTCACAGTGTAATTCAAATTTCAAAATAAAACGATCATCTCTATTTAGTAAAAACATTTCGATGTTCATCAAATTTTCATTTCAAATTGCTTTTACTAACATACTGTAAAAATTCCAGATTAATCATTCCCCTCATGAATTATACTCTAGTATATAAAAATAATCTTCTTAAATGATTAAATATATTTTTCCCAATAATTAACACATATCTACCATACAATTTGGTTAATTTGATATACTACTACTAACACCTTTCTTTCCTTTTTTCAACATTTTAATTTCACTAATCTCTACACCAATTTCCTGCTTTTATTCATTTCACAAGTATAACAATTACATTCTAATTCATTCATTACAACGTCATAACGAAAAAATCTATTTAAGCACATAAAGCGACATTGTCAATTTATTAATTCTTGCATATAATTTTTTTTATGCTAATAACGAAATTTTCTTACACACTCCATAGCCATAATCATTTCGCACACAACTTGAATTTTAGTAATAGAACCACGTACATTTGCACATCAACATTTCATTCAATTTATAGATCATTTTTCCAATTAAATGTGTACTCTTATTAATCTGTTTCATGCATCGTTTTTTCCATTCAAATCTAGCATTCCTACTTAGAAATATGGAAAATTTACCCACCTTAGTTGGAGAGAAAAACAACTAGCAACTCCTAAACGAATGTCCTTGCAAACGAGAGTGATCCTCCTCCTTGTCGACGCGCACACGAGCCTCCAAGCACACCAAAACCGAGAGCTCCTATGGATGAAAGCCGGCCTCCCCTCTTCTTGATTGATGCAAGCACAATCCCCACACAATCTCTTAATCTTTTACTCACTTGAATACTACTAAATAATGTATTTTAGACTATAGGTTTGGAGGAAATAATAAGCACAAGAATAACTAGGCTAGGGGGGGTTATTTATACTAAAAATCTAGGGAAATGGATGGCTAAGATTAACTTAGGAGTTAGGAACAAATGGCTAAGATTTAAGGAGGAGTTACACTAACCAGCCATGATCAAGTAACCACCACCACCATGACTCCACTTGAAATTTTTGACTTCCTTCCAAAGCTCCAAAACCGGCCATGCTTGGGAAGTGCACTTTGCACGTGTACGTGCAATGCACTTACAAGCATTTGCCTCCAAAAATTTATACATTATATTAAAAAAAAATCTTTAAAATTGTATTCTACATTACAAGTTGTATTTAAAAATAAATTAGCTCATGGGCTTTAGTTTTTGGGCCAAATAATAATTATAAAAAGATAACAATTAAATTGGATTTGGGCTTTTAAAAAAAAGGCTTTTTGTTTATTTGAAAAAGGGCTTTATACAAAAATAATTAAAGAGCACATATTTAAATATCTATACTCATCATAATGAAAATAATTACCAAAACTATTGCACGTGCACACTACGTGTAAAATAAAAAAAATAATTTTCATTAAATGAAAATCGGGGCATTACAACATTCCCTCCTTAGAATAGTTCCGTCCTCGGAACTACAGTCAAGAGTGAGAAAACAAACACTCATAACAAGCACAAGAAAGAATACAAAGATACAAATCAAGCAAAAAGCTCAGGATAGTCCTTCAACATCCTCTCCTCAGACTCCCAAGTAGCCTCTTCAACCAGATGGTTTCTCCAGACTACCTTGACCATCGGTATCGTCTTATTCCTCAAGACTTTCTCTCGACGATCAACAATTTCGACAGAAGACTCGATGTAATTCAGATCCAACTGCAAACCTTCCGGCACTTCAGGCAAATGATGACTCGGATCTGGAATATAACCTCTCAGCATAGACACATGAAAGACATTGTGCACCTGAGATAACTCTTCCGGTAATTCAAGCCGGTAAGTAGTTTTTCCGATCCTTTTCAATATCTTGTACGGGCCTATAAACTTGGGGCTAATTTCCCGCCTTTGCCAAATCGAATCACACCTTTACTGGGCGATAATTTCAGAAAGACGAAGTCACTTACCTCAAATTCAAGGTCCCTTCTCCGGTTGTCTGCATAGCTTTTCTGCCTGCTCTGAGCCTCTACCAACCTTTTCCTGATCAGATCAATCTTATCAGAAGTTTGCTGCACAAGCTCAGGACCAAACAACTGACGCTCCCCAACTTCAAACCAACAAACAGGTGTTCTGCACTTCCTGCCATACAGAGCTTCGTACAGTGCCATCCCGATGCTAGCCTGAAAACTATTGTTGTACGCAAACTCTACCAAAGGTAAATGCCTTTCCCAACTGCCTCCAAAGTCTAGTACACAACACCGAAGCATATCCTCAAGAATATGGTTGACTCTCTCGGTCTGCCCATCGGTTTGCGGATGAAAAGCAGTGCTGAAATCCATCTTGGTACCCAAAGCTGTCTGAAGACTCCTCCAGAAATGCAAAGTAAAATGCACATCTGGATCAGACACAATAGTTGACGGAACACTATGGAGCCAGATGATATCGCCAACATACAATTCAGCTAACTTGTCCATCGAAGCAGTGAGTTTCATCGCCAAAAAGTGAGCGGACTTGGTTAGTCGATCGACTATAACCCAAATCACGTCATTGCCTTTAAGACTCTTAGGCAATTCCGTAATGAAATCCATACTGATGTTATCCCACTTCCATTCCGGAATAGGTAACGGCTGTAATAGACCTCCGGGTCTTTGATTTTCGGCTTTGACTTGCTGACAAACCTCACACTTCGCCACAAATTTAGCCACATCCCGCTTCAAACCTGAAAACCAGAAATGCGGTTTGATGTCTCTGTACATCTTAGTACTTCCAGGATGTACCGACAAAAGAGTAGCATGCGCCTCCTGAAGAATACTCTCTTTGAGGTCCGCCTTATTCGGGATACACAGCCTCTCTCCAAACCATAGCACTCCATCCCTGATTCGAAATCCGGGCAACCTTCCAGCACTAACCTGCTCCTTCATCTCCAAGATATCAACATCAACCTCCTAACTTGCAATGATCCATGCATTCAAAGTAGGCTGAAGCTGCAACTGAGCTAAAGATGCTCCCAATCCTTGCAAGACAACCTCAATACCGGTTCGGTCCAATTCTTTAATTGGATACTTCTGAGTTGTAATCAAACTGGATAAACTGCTCTTGCGACTAAGTGCATCAGCAACAACATTAGTCTTCCCAGGATGATACTTGATCTCAGGTCGCATGTCCTCAAGCACTTCCAACCATCTCCGCTGCCTCAAATTCAGATCCTTTTGCTGATATATATACTTCAAACTCTTGTGGTCCGTGTACATGTTCAATTTCTCACCGTACACGTAGTACCTCCATTGCTTCAGGGCAAAGATAATCGCAGCCAACTCCAGATCATGAGTCAGGTAATTCTTCTCATGCGGTCGTAGTTGCCTAGACCCATAAGCAATTACTCTTCCCTCTTGCATTAAGACACAACCAAGCCCACGATGTGAAGCATCGCTATAAATATCATACTCAACACCTGCTCTAGGCAAAGCCAAAATAGGTGCAGTAGTCAGCTTCTCTTTCAACTCCTGAAAGCTCGCCTCACATTGCTCAGTCCACTTGAAGTTCACATTCTTCTTGGTCAGACCAGTAAGCGGCACGGCTATCTGAGCATAACCTTGAATGAATCTCCTGTAGTATCCAATCATTCCAAGAAAACTTCTGACTTCCTTCACTGTAGTAGGCCTAGCCTAATCTCTCACTGCCTCTATCTTCTGAGGGTCAGTTGCCACTCCCTCCTTAGAAAGGATGTGACCTAGGAATGCCACTTCAGATTTCCAGAAATCACACTTGGATAGCTTGGCATACAACTTCTGCTCTTCCAGCTTCTTCAAAATTGCTGCCAGATGCTCAGTGTGCTCCTCCTCTGACTTGGAGTACACAAGGATATCGTCGATGAACACCACGACGAAAGAATCAATGAACGGCCTCAGAAATTTGTTCATCAAATCCATGAAGATTGCGGGTGCATTCGTCACTCCAAATGGCATAACTAAGAATTCGTAATGTCCATGTCGATTTCTAAATGTAGTTTTGTGCACATCTTCAGCTTTCACTCGAACTTGGTGATATCCTGATCGAAGAACTATTTTGGAGAAAACAGCTGCTCCTTGTAGACGATCGAACAAGTCATCAATTTGAGGAATAGGATACTTATTCTGAATAGTGACCTTATTCAGCTCTCGGTAATCGATGCACATTCTCATCGATCCATCATTCTTCTTTACCAAAAGCACTGGTTCTCCCCAAGGTGACGCACTAGGTTGAATAAAGCCTTTCTCCAATAGTTCCTCAATCTGCCGTTTCACCTCATCCTGTTCCACTGGAGCCATCCTATACGGTGCCTTAGAAATGAGTGCACTTCCCGGTTGAACAGTGATGCTGAACTCTACATCACGATGTGGGGGTAACCCAGGAAAATCATCCAAGAACACAGTCGGATAGTCCCGAACTACAGGAATACCTTGCACTTCCACAGGAATCTCTTCCTTGCGGATAGCTGCCACCAGCCTAGAACACTTCTTCTTCCCTTGGAAAATGACTTCAGGTCCACCTGGAGCCTTCACTGTTACCGTCTTGGTTTTGCACTCGATGCTTGCACTGTACACCGACATCCAATCAATGCCAATGATAACATCGACTCCCAAGATAGTCAGCTCGATCAGATCAATTCCAAAGATTCTGTCGCCAATCACAATTTCACAATCCGCATTGTACCGAACAGTGGTTAAAGTTTTCCTTGACGGAGTAGTTACTGCTAAGATCTTGCCTGGAAAAATCTTCGGTTCAACTCCCAACACTTTAGCAAATTTAGGAGACACAAAAGTATGAGAGGATCCAGTATCGAACAACACAACAGCTTTCATTCCATTAAGATAAAGTTCTCCTGCTACATAATACACACTCATTACGTAACAGTTCATTAAATAGCGGGAAAAAGAAATGACAAAAACCTCTAAACATCTGCACTTGTACCAATGATGACATGATCTACTTCATCAGCATCAGCTTCCATCAAGGCAAATACTCGCCCTGGTTGGTACGATCTCTTCCCAGTCTGCTGCATTGGTGCATTGCTATTACCATTCCGTGGCTTGGGGCATTGAGATTTGTAATGTCCCGTCTCACCACAGTTGAAGCAAGTCACCGCAGGAGGTCTTACCACATTGTTTCCAGGTCCTCCAGCCACACTAATAGCGTTCGCTCATGTCGGTTTGAACCTTTGTGCAGATGGTTGTCGCTTGAAATTTCCAGAATGTGCAGGCCTCTTTCCAGACTGCCAGTTGTTCCTCCGGTTCTGAACAACATGGAACTTCTCCATATCTGCTTCCGTGGCTGCTGCACGCTTGACCAACTTGTTGAATCTTCTGATACCAAGGGGTATCATCCGGGACCTCAAGCTCGGCCTCAGTCCATGCTCGAACTTACGAGCCTTCTTCGCTTCATCCATCACTAGTTCCGGAGCATACCTAGAGAGCTGAGTAAATTTGGTCTCGTACTCTCTAATTGACATGCCACCTTGCTATAGTGACAGAAAATCCATAGCCTTCTTCTCTTGAACGTCGGAGAGAAAATAGTGACTGCGGAATTCTTCCAGAAATTCCTCCCAGCCGAGAACTATGCCTCACATTGTCCTCTTCATTGACTGCCACCAAACAGCCGCATCCTTCTTAAGTTGCAGAGTCGCCAACTTCACCTTACTGTCTTCAGGGGTCTCCAGCACTTCAAGATCGTCTCTACCTGACGAATCCAGTTGTCAGCCGCATCAGGGTCTGACTTCCCTTCGAACACAGGTGGTTTCATCCGTTTGAACGATTCCACTAGTTTGATCGCTTCGGGCACCGGATTCGCAGGTACCCTTTCTTGGTTCTGATTCATGGCCACGGCATTGAGCGTCTGATAGACCCTCGCAAGTTCCATTTCCAGATCCAAAACTTCACCATTTCTAGCTCCTCTTCTAGCCATATTCTGATGCAAAAGATCCATTAAATTCGAAGTATAAGACATAAATTTTAAATCAACTTGCATTTTATTGAATTCCATACTTTATACATTCGAATTGAAAAACATTTCTTGACATCAGAATGAAAATAGTAGAAGCTACAACAGTCTAACTCCTACGGTTCCTCTTCGCTTCTCGAAGTTCTCCCCGTAGCTCATCAACTTCTTCCTTCAGCACATCGGTCAGATTCTTCCTCTTCTCGAGTTCCCATACCCGATGACTGAGAACTGCAAAGTCATCCTTACGCTTTGCCAATTGAGCCTCCAATAATCCGACTCTCTCTCGCAGTGTTTCTACCTGCCTCTGAAGAGATATCACAAGACCATTTGGAACTGGTTCTTCTTCTTCGTCAGAAGAGTCATTAGATGAATCCGGAGGTAGGGTAATCTCTCGGGATTCAGGCCATTCTTCTCCGTCAGAATCTGCTTGCCCTGGGTAGTACTCTTCCTCGGAATCTGCTTGTCCAGGATGGTACTCTTCCTCAATGATATGCCAGTCGTCGCCTCCAGAAGGGTCGAAGTGATCAGCCATCTTAGAAATAGAGAGGAAGAAGAATAAGTCATAGAGCAACACAAATGTAAGTCACTTACATTTAAATCTCTAGACTCAACACACACTCTAAAGTCCACTTCTAGGGTTTCGTTCCTTATAAATTTGTACAAGTGTGAAACGTGGTTCTGATACCACTCTGTAACGCCCCGAATCCCAAATACAACTGAATTCGAGAGTTCTACAGGATCTTTCCACTTCATTTAGTACAATTTTACAAGGAAATTTGAACTTTTCACTTTACATCAGAGTTTACATAAAACTTTTCTCTTTACATTGCACAGCGGAAGTAAAATTTACAACAATTAAATAAATGCACAACAACATTGAATAATCTTTAAGCATCTGTTCCTCTTTAACCTTTATCATGTCATTACCCTGCATATAAAACTGTGGGTACGTCAGTTTATTCAACCGACGAACATTATACACGGCCATCCTCTCTATGCCGGACATAGTATAACTTATTTTCCATATTTAACAAACACAAACTTGTCACATATCAGACTAAAGGGACTACCCTATTGATGTCGTGTTGTGATTTGTGCACTTAGTCCTTAATGCAATTATTTATATTATATGACATTAATGCGCACTTGTTCGGATTCTATGCATCCTATACTACATAGGTCCGAGGGCAAGCCCTTAATCGTTCTTCATCATTGTAGGGTTCAGTCCATCGTCATGACTTAATCTACTACTGTAACTACGGTAAGTATCCTAGATGTTTTCTGACATACGAACTCATGTCTAGGCGCCCTGGAGGGAATCCCAACACACTGACACACGACTCATCATCCAGGCATCCTGTGGTAAATCAGCTCCTACCATAGACATGACACCACCCGCAGTCGTCCAACATCCCACGAGCGTCGCCACCGGGATGGTACTCTGGAGCAGTATCCATGCCCTATCATGACTCATCATGGGACATCCTGGGATACGCTCTCGCCGACAATTCAATGGCCCTCATACTCAATGTTTTTCTCTTACTTTCATCACCTCTTCACTATGTAACTAATCCTTAATCTTAATGAAATCATGACCAAAATCAAAGCTCTAGAGTTAGCCCTCTCACTACTACCGGTCTTATTTCTTTCATTTCATAATGACCTAAACCTGGTCTTTTCAATGTCAATAATCACAATTTATCATTTTTTGATTGCCGGTGTGAGTTTTGGCTACACTCTAATTTTCAATTTCAATTCATAAGTTCACATGTTGAGTTTTCATACTCAAAAAATATTTCTCTTTTCCAATCATGATTTCTAAATTGTTCAATAGTCCATAATTATACATGAAATTCAACTATTCATCATGTACTCATGAAATGTTATTTTCGCATTAAAGAAACCACATCACTAGTTATTCAATTAAAGATGGACATTTACACTTCATAATTTGTCGCACTATTCTCCAATGAGAATAATTCACATCACTTCACATAATTCCTTTCTTATTCGGACTTCTTTTCTAACATTCCATTTTAAGTCTATTGCAAAGTAAAACTTTTATAAAAATGCAAGTATAGAACTTATAGTCCTAAATTATACTTTTATTCTCTAAACATACTCCACGTCATGCAAATAATTCTCAAACTATTTTTCACAAGTTCCACATAATTTTAGGATGATAATCATATTTTTTCCATATTTTTTTAATTATTAAAACACCCAAAAAATTTATTTTTCCACAACATAATCAACAGCCGAGACCAAGAGTCGAACCAGCGACCACAGGGAAACCAACCGAAGGCACAGGCCACTAGGCCGAGTGCTGCACGCATTAGAAGAGAGGCTGAGTGCATTAAGTGCTCTCGGCCGAAACTGATTATTTTAAAAGTTCGAAACAAAATATATGGTGTCAACGGGATTCGATCCCTCAACCTCGGAGAAACCCCTCATATACTGTAGCAATTAAGAGCGATCCGACCACTCAAGCTATAGGCTCGGGTTGTCACAGTGTAATTCGAATTTCAAAATAAAACGACCCTCTCTGTTTAGTAAAAATATTTCGATGTTCATCAAATTTTCATTTCAAATTGCTCTTACTAACATACTGTAAAAATTCAAGATTAATCATCCCCATCATGAATTATACTCCAGTATATAAAAATAATCTTCTTAAATGATTCAATATATTTTTCCCAATAATTAACACATATCTACCATACAATTTGGTTAATTTGATATACTACTACTAACACCTTTCTTTCCTTTTTTCAATATTTTAATTTCACTAATCTCTACACCAATTTCCTGCTTTTATTCATTTCACAAGCATAACAATTACATTCTAATTCATTCATTACAACGTCATAATGGAAAATTCTATTTAAGCACATAAAGCGACATTGTCAATTTATTAATTCTTGCATATAATTTTTTTTATGCTAATAACGAAGTTTTCTTTACACACTCCATAGCCATAATCATTTCGCGCACAACTTGAATTTTAATAATAGAACCACGTACATTTGCACATCAGCATTTCAATCAATTTATAGATTATTTTTCCAATTAAATGTGTACTCTTATTAATCTGTTTCATGCATCGTTTTTTCCATTCAAATCTAGCATTCCTACTTAGAAATATGGAAAATTTACCCACCTTAGTTGGAGAGAAAAACAACTAGCAACTCCTAAATGAATGTCCTTGCAAACGAGAGTGATCCTCCTCCTTGTCGACGCGCACACGTGCCTCCAAGCACACCAAAACCGAGAGCTCCTATGGATGAAAGCCGACCTCCCCTCTTCTTGATTGATGCAAGCACAATCCCCACACAATCTCTCAATCTTTTACTCACTTGAATACTACTAAATAATGTATTTTAGACTATTGGTTTCGAGGAAATAATAAGCACAAGAATAACTAGGCTAGGGGGGGGTTTATTTATACTAAAAATCTAGGAAAATGGATGGCTAAGATTAACTTAGGAGTTAGGAACAAATGGCTAAGATTTAAGGAGGAGTTACACTAACCACCCATGATCAAGTAACCACCACCACCACGACTCCACTTGAAAATTTTGATTTCCCTCCAAAGCTCCAAAACCGGCCAGGCTTGGGAAGTGCACTTTGCACGTGTACGTGCAATGCACGTGCAAGCATTTGCCTCCAAAAATTTGTACATTATATTAAAAAAAATTCTTTAAAAATGTATTCTACATTACAAGTTGTATTTAAAAATAAATTAGCTCATAGGCTTTAGTTTTTGGGCCAAATAATAATTATAAAAAGATAACAATTAAATTAGATTTGGGCTTTTAAAAAAAAGGCTTTTTGTCTATTTGAAAAAGGACTTTATACAAAAATAATTAAAGAGCACATATTTAAATATCTATACTCATCATAATGAAAATAATTACCAAAACTATTGCACGTGCACACTACGTGCAAAATAAAAAAATAATTTTTATTAAATGAAAATCGGGGCATTACACAATCAATATGTTATATGATGCATGGTGTGTGGTTGTGGCCTTAGTTCTGTGATGCATGCCTTAGTTCTGTGATGCATGATTTATGTTCTGTGATGTATTGTTTGTATTTTGGTATTTTTAATATGGCCTGTGTGTCCTGCCTTTCTCTCTACACTCTGATTGTACATTCTTTCATTATCTGTAAATGTAATCTCACTGAGGAGGCAAGAAATTGACAATCATACAAGAATTTGACTGGGAAGCTGCTTGGAGAAGATGTTATAATTAACCCCTATGTTTAGTTATTGATACACTCATTGGCTTGATAGTATAAATGTGTTAGGGGCCACAACCATGTCACATATATTTTATGCTTTTATGTTGTATGGGATGCTTTATTTTGCATGCTAATGAATAATAGCTAGTGATATAAATTAATAAAGTAACAAAAATTCTTCAAATTAAATATTAATTCATAATAAGATGCCTTCCAATGCGTGACACTCGTCTAGGCTAGGATCGATTATGTGTAGGTCTGCGAAAGCAGGGTGCCTTTATCTATCCTGGTGAGACATGATGGGATAAAAGTAATATTCAACTGCCAAACATTGGGTCTGACTTAACTAGGCCATTTCAATAGAATTGAAAGTTTAAAGGCACAGAGTTGGGCTTTAGTGTATGAGAACGATTAAAATAAGTGTTATTAACTCAACTATCCAAGAGTTTCATACGATGTAATTGGGAATTGTTCCCTACCTAAATAACTGAATTTTGGGTGATCAGCCAAAGCTGAGTCATAACAAGGTAAAATATGGATCTTGGCCTACTAGAAAATATTACGATGGAATTTTCTGAGTCAATGCTGAGGGTCTTTGATTCGAATAAAAAAATAGTATGAGGCATATTTAATTAAAGACCTTATTAAATATTTCAATGTAATGATACATACTCTACAAATTTCTATTGATGGTTAAATATTTCAATGAAATGATATTTACTTTGCGTATTTTTGTTGATAGATTACCATGAAATCCAACACATCAAATAACCTATCATTACGATTTGTCCTTGAGAAGGACAAACTGTCTGGGATAAATCTTCTAGACTGGTACAAGAATCTAAGGATATTCCTCAGGCATGAGAAAAAGCTGTATGTTCTAAAGCAACCTATTCCTGAGCCACCTGCTGCAAGTGCCCCTTGCAACGAAAAGGATGCTCATAAGAAGCATCAAAGATGACGCCTTGGACATTGATTGTCTCCTGCTAGACACCATGAACTCTGAGCTTCAGAAGCAACATGAGAATATGGATACTTACGATATTGTCGCGTCCCGTTTCCCAAAAAGGAATACGGAATACAGGTACGTGACAAAGTCCAGCGAATGGTTTTCACCAATCATGAGCTGTAAGGATCATCTCAACAGTACACAGGAATATACAAGAAATAAGCCGGAATTAGTCAACCACGCATGCATGAGCAAATTTCCAAATCTACATAATTATTTGAAACAAAATACTTAATTCTCAAATAAACCAGATCTGGAATAAGAGACAAGTAATAAACTCCGGGACAAGTGCCCAATAGAAGTTCCAAGTAGCAACAATGAACAAATAATTCAAAACAGGAAATAGTTCAAGTAGGAAAAACTCTAGCCAAGTGTAACACCCCGCAAAATTTAAATGACAATTTTGCCCTCGGGTGTTACGCACGTGCATTTTGTACTATTACTGATCATATCCATAACGCATTTTGATATGTATTTTGAATTCCTATTATTTATACAATCGTGTATTCTTAAAAAAATCACATTTGAGACAACTCAAATGCTATATTTCAATCTTTGAGTTTTTACGTGCTTTCTACGTATTATCAATGCACGTGTCGATTTTCGGATATTCCACCGTTACGTGCAAAGTTTTCGATGAGTTTCAACTATTTATTTTTATAAATATGTTTAAATTCATTTTTGTAAATAGAATTCGATTTTTGTCTATTTTAATTAAAATAAATTTCTACGTGCAATACACGTGTTTTCTGTACGTTTGAGTATATTATCAAATATGTATATTAAATATACTTTCTATTGCATTTCAATTGATTATAAATATTTTTCGGTTCATAAAGTCAATTTTTGTATTTTTGAGATTTTACGGGCGACGCACGTGTTTTGGTGCACGTGTTTAAGCGCGTTCTTCCTTCAAAGTAAATTTTCATGAAATGTTTCTTTCCATTTTATTGTGCATGAAAAGTATAATTTTTAAGTTAATTTTACATATTTATTACAAATTTAAATAAGTTGTTTTAAAGGGATTAAATAAATAAATTGTTTTGTACACAAAGCACGTGCACGTGCACACGTGCGATGTGCACACAATTTGGGGACCGGGCTGCTGTGAGAGGAGGGAAAATTCTGGAGTTTTGATTTCGAAAATAAGAGGGAAAACAAGTTACAATTTTTATAATGGGGTGAGTGGAGTTCATGTGGGAGGTGGTTGCTATAACTACCCATTAGCTTTCTTATAAAAGTGCACCCTTAATCTCTCATTCTCTCATCTCTTCTTCGCCTTCTCTCTTGCCCATGCCGAAACCAACCAAATGGCAGCAAAGCTATTCCCATTCTCCACCTAAGTCACTATTCCACTTGCCTATATACATATACTAATGTATATATATGTACATACATAGTATGTGTACATGAAAGAAGATGGGAGTTGTTCTTGATGATTGCCGAATGAAGATGGAGATGCTCATTGATGGATGCTTGCCGAAATGTGGAGCTTGGAGGCTTGCTTTGGTGCACGGATTTCGAGGAGAATTGCAATTGGAGCTTTCTTTAGGAGCTCCTAATTCTAGGAGTTCATTTGGGTAACAAATCTTCATTTTTAGGTGGGTGTTTCTTAAATGCTTTCTAATTTAGGAATATAAATTGCATGATAGATGATATGTGATTTACTTGGTTGAAATTAAATTGATTGCATGAAATTGATTAAGGTAAATGCAAATTGCTATGCTTGTTACATTGCTAGAATTGAAATGATGGTATGAAATTGATGCATATTGAGACATTATTGGAATGAATGTGGCAAAGAAGTATGATTTATAACCTCAAAATGTTATTTATACAAGTACAGAGATTTTTGTAAAGTAAATTTTGATAAAAGAAAGGAGTTTATTGGGAAAATATGTTTGATGCATTTTGATCGGAAAAAGAGAAACTCGAGAATTTGATAATACTGTTTTTAAAAGGAATATATTCTGGAAATAAATTATATTTTGTATATGGAAGTACAAATCGATTCAAAGGTCGAAAATGTATGCAAAGTTGTAAATTATGGATTTGACAGTCGACTGATTACTTCCACAGTCGACTGGTATGTGTTAAAAAGTTGGTTTTCATCAGCGGGACAGTCGACTGAATAAAATTACAGTCGACTGCTGCTATCATAAATTTGATGTTGAGTTTTCAAGATATTTGCGGGACAGTCGACTGATACTGCCACCAGTCGACTGAACCGAGCTGTTTTTCTGGTTCTTGAGTTTGAAATTGATTTTGACAAATGAAAGTTAAATAAGTTTGAATACGGGATTTATGATTATTAAGATTTGATTGAGCTTTAGTGTGGAATGCACACAAGGTTATGAAAGATGAAATTTATAAAGAAATTAAACTGAAATTGGAACACTGCGGAACAGCCGACTGCCATGTGCAGCAGTCGACTCTCCCGAGTGGTATGAAGAACTGAATTTGACTGGACAAGTCGACTGGAAGAGATCCAAGTCGACTGTCCAGAGTGTTTGATATGGCAGAGAGCATTATTCTGTATATTTGAAGATTGTGAAACTTATGATTGATGTTGATGAACTCTTTTTATTGCTGTATGAATTTATATGAAATGAATCATAGATTTGAATTGAGAAATTTACATGAAATGAATCATAGATTTGAATTGAGAATTACATGAATATGAAATGCTAAGATCATGATAAAGAAAGTCTGTGAGACTCTAAAATGAATTATGAGCCGAAAGTGCTCAATTGGAAGTTGTGAATTGTAAATTGAAACCAAGAGTAGCTAAGTCTCCCCCGGCAATGGAATGAAATGAATTTGAAATGAGAGACCAAGGTTGGTCATGTTGAATAAATGAATAAGTCCGGTTGAGTGGAGAGGCTAACTCTAGAGCTTTGATTTTTATTCATGATTCTAATAATTATTACATTGTAAGGCTGTAATGAAAGTAAGAGAAAAACATAAGTATGGGAGCCTAGGGTCTACGATGCGGATGTGGTCCACAGAATGCATGCTTGATGAGTCAAGACATGGCGTGGGCAATATACTCCAGAATGATCGGGATCTTGGCGACGCTTGTGGGATGTTTGGTGAAGGCAAGAGGATCGTGTTCAGGGAGGAGGCTGAACTATCGCAGAATGCATGCTTGATGAGTCAAGACATGGCGCGAGGTTCCCCTCCAGGGTCTTGGACACGTGCTTGTAATCATGAAATGTCTATGACACTTACCGAAATTACAGATAGATACATAGTGTGGAGGTGATGAAGGTGAGAGAAAAACATGAGTATGAGAGCTAGGGTACGGTGCGGGTATGTGAGCCGCAGAATGCATGCTTGATGAGTCAAGACATGGCGTGGGCACAACTCAGTAATGATCGGACTTTAGTCACGCTTGTGGGATGTTTTGGTGACTGCAAGAGGATCGTGTTCAGGGAGGAGGCTGAATTACCGCAGAATGCATGCTTGATGAGTCAAGACATGGCGCGGAATTCCCCTCCAGGGTCCAGGATACGTGCTTGTACTCACAGACCATCTAGGATACTCACCGTAGTTACAGTAGTAGATTAAGTCATGGCGAGGGATTGAACCCTACAATAATGAAGACGATTAAGAGGCTTGCCCTCGGACCTATGTAGTATGGGATGCATAGAATCCGAACAAGTGTGCATTAGTGTCATGTAATATAAACAACTGCATGAAGGACTAAGTTCACTGCACAACACGACATCAACAGGATAGTTCCTTTGTAGATTTGTTTGTGATCAAGTTTGTGTTTGCTAAAGCATTTGAGATTCGTTATACTGTTTCCGGCATAGAGAGGATGGCCGTGTATAATATTTCGTCAGTTGTAAGCAACTGACGCGCCCACAGTTTTATATGCAGGATGTGGAGTTACATGAAGATATAAAGATGATTGATGCTGTTGATTACTTAAATGTTAAAGTTGTAACAATTGTACATTCAATATTGTTGTATTTTACTGATTCCGCTGCTTATTGATGTAAAAGACTCTGATGTAATTATTGTTGAAATAAAAGTTTTAAATTCCTTGTAAAATTGTACGAAAGAAGTGAAAAGATCCTGTAGAACTCTCGAATTCAGTTGTTTTGGGATTCGGGGCGTTACACCAAGCCTAGAACACTTGGTCACTCTGTAACACCTCACAAAATTGAGTAATGACAATTTTATCATCGCGTATTACGCACGTGTATTTCGTACTATTACGAATAATATTCGTAATGTATTTTTATATAAATGTCATAAGTATCTTATATTCTAATTATTTATATGTTTTCCATTTTCTCAGCACTCATTTCAATCCTATTTATAGCCAACTCAAATATTTATTTTAATATTTGTGTTTTACGTGAATTGCACGCGTTTTCGATACACGTGTTGATTACGTATAGTTTTCCGTTACGTGAAATATCCGTGACACTATCAATATAAATATTTTATGTATGTTGTATTTTCATTGTTTATGAATATTTTTCATTCTCCCGAATTTAATTTGTATTCGAATATTTATTATTTTCTTGCGCACGTATTTTATACGTAAAATTTCATGCACATTTTATTCCTAAAATTTTATTAAGTCGTGAGAACTTTTCTTCTCATTTTCTAATCACAACTGTATTATTTATTTTTTTATTAAAACTCATAGGCCTAAAGATCATCTTAAAGCCCAACAGAAAAATTATTAAAAGAAAAGCCCATTAGTTAATCTACACTTTTAATAAACACTTTTTATCCTACACTTGTCATGTAACACCATGTACAATCAAATAAATAACAACTGACTAAATGAGAAGTGTGCACATATCGAAAATCCAAATTCATGAAGGAAGAAGAAGAGTTGGGAGTTTGTGGTAGTAATGGTGAGTGGGCAATTAATGAAGAAGGTTATGTAGGTTATGAATTTGAACACTTAATTTGAGTATTAGAAGTGTCTTCTCAAATCCTATAAATACCACCCATTTTCTTCATGAAATCGTGCACCAAAAATCAAAAGAAACAAAAGATAAGAAAGATAAGAAAAGCAAGAGAGGAAAAGAAAGAAAATATAAGACAAGAAAAAAAAAGAGTTATTTGAGTTCTTACTTGGAGGAAGGAAAGCTTGCTGAGAGGAGAAGAGAGTCCCATTCTTGGAGCTAGGAACCATCTACTAGGAGTTCATTTTCTTTCTTCAATTAAGGTGGGTGACTTCTTGAACTTTCTAAATTTAGTGTCATGCATGTGTAGGAATTGATATTTAAAATTGATTGTACATATGAGTAATGGTTAATTTGTGATGATGATATTTAGAATGGGAATGCATGCTAATTGAGAGATTATCTTGTAGATAAGTTAAAATGCTGTTGTTTGGATGCATGGTAATATATTATGATTATATTGAATGAATGGATATAAATTTGTACACAAAGTTAAAATTCATGCCAAGAAAAGTTATTGTTTTAAATTTTGTTTACACATCAGAAAATCGTATCTAATAAAATAGTTAGAATGTAGAACTAAAACTTTTTGGGGGGCATCTTGTATGTTTCAGGAACATCCCCTAAAAATTTCATAAGATTTATAGGTCGTTTACTATTTTAATAAAATCTAAACTCAAAACTGGTTAGTAGTTGGCTGGTTGCTGAAAATCAGCACATTTTTCGGTTTTTGATCAGTTCAGCATTGTAAATGAAATAATTTGAGAAAAGTCAGAACTAAGAAGTTGTAGTAAACTCGTTAACCTTTCTGAAAAGTTAAAAAAAATCAAATTTTCATAAAGAATTGAATTTTATATGAATTTTACAAGACTGTACAGTGGGAGTATTTCAGTATCTCGACCCTACTGTATATTTCAAAGAATTCAGGGTTATAGATACAATATTTTGAGGAAACTTATAACTAAAAAATTGTAGTAGACTTTTACACCTTTATTCTGATATAAATAACACAAAATTTCATGAAGTATATGATTTTCTATAATTTTTACAAATAGCATGAAATGCAGTTTCTGACTTTGAATTAACTTTTTTACAAATGATACTTAAACGAGGTGATTGAAAATATATTCTTGCTGTTTTAAGTTATATTTTGGAAAAATAAAGATCATATTCAGGCTTATATGAGATGTGAACTCAAGAAATATATATATATATATATATGGTTAATGATGTTCGGAATTAGTATAAAATAAATCAAAGGAAAATGATGAGATGAGTTTTCAATGATGAATTTTAAGAGATTATATTTTAATCTTTATTAACTTCTATTGAGAAGGTTTTCATGAATATGAAAAGTGTATTGTGAACATGAAGAGGTCAAGATTGTACTTGTTGATGAATAAATAAGAATGAATGAAAGAATTTGAATGAATTATGAATACATGAACATGAGTTATAAGGGTATGAGTACCCCAAGTTGTTGAACATGAAAAAATGTTGATTTTAGAGGCTTAATGAGACCCAGGTACCGAAAAATATTGAAAATGAATAACTGATTTGAGAAGTGGCAAATATGGGTTGTCATTCTCGGTATATTTTTGTGTACAACCGGTAGGAGGGTAAACTAGCTCTAGGTGGTATTATTTATTCAAGTTCAAACTTAAGAATTAGACAATAAGTGAAGATGTAGTAAACTTGGGCAAACATGAGTGGAGGGCCTCTATATAGTCGTGCGGTGAATTCCGGGACTATAGATCCAGTCGGGCAGTGGATTCCGGAACTGTGGTTGCTTGCGATGCAGGTGAGCCTTAATTAAATCCGAAATTATGGTTGATCGGGCGATGGATTCTGGGATCATGATTGGTCGGGCGGATAGTAGGCTGTACTCCAATGTATATGCGTATACCGGGGCTAGAGGGACACTTGCGGGATGTTCGCACGACGAGGATTCTGTATAGTCGGACGGTGGATCTCCGGGACTGGAATCCGTACTCGTAGGATGTCTAAACTTTATTTTATTACCGGGTAGTTATCATGGCGAGGGGAAAATCCTTTAATGTGGAGTACGTAGGTGCTTTCCCTCTGACCTATGCAGTATGGGATGCATAGAATCCGAACAAGTATGCATTAGTGTCATTGTACTATAATATCTGCATTATGCATTAAGTCATATCATATAATAACATTTTAGGATAGTCACTCTTTACACTTTTATACGCATTCAAGTTTGTGATTGTTAAAGTAAGAGATTTCGTTATAATACAGTATAGAGAGAATCGTTGTTTATAACATTGCGTTGGTTGTAAGCAACTGACGTGCCCACAGATTTTCAGTGTAGGGCTTCATTGGATTGGCAAGGACTTAAAGGCAGATGATGATAAAAATTATATTCATGATTTAAGCTGCTGATATTAGAGTTGTACTTTTTGTTGTATTTTATTCCGTTGTGTAACTCTGTAATAAACATTGTTGTGTAATAAAAAAAAAGTTTTAATTTCCTTGTAAAATTGTACGAATTGAAGTAAAAGATCTTGTTGTATTACGAATTACATGTAAATGGAATTCGGGGTGTTACACACTCACCCTTCGCGTAGCTGATCGCCAAACTCTGCTTATTCATCAAATTGAAAGAAGAAGAGAAACAGGAAACAATGCGCCCGTTAGTGCAAGTTACGGGCTGTAAGTAGTACAAGCAACAGAGCACGGAGACAGATAAACAAAGTATAGGGCGGCAACAAGAATCGAAGTACTGAATATATCATAGAAGGAATGTGACAGTTAAATAGAGTAACTAACTCCTAAGCCAAGAAACAGAATCAAATAACATGATTAGATAACAGGGTACGGGTAGCTTGTAACAGGTATCAAGTACTATGCAAGCAGGTAAACAAGTAATGTGGTGTCAAGTAGCATGTACAGGTAACAGGAATGTGCAGGTGATCATGTTATTCTCAAGTCTTGTCACTAGAAGGAATTTGACATATAGTGACACCAAAAATACGTGGGTAAAAGGCGGAAAACCGTAGGTATAGCCCGTGAAACCTATACCAACGGTCATATTTTCCGTAGTCAATAATTCGCTATACCCACGACAGAAAGTCGTCACTATAGCCTATAGCGATGGTTTTTTCACCAGTTGGACAAAACCTCGGTGTTATATCCATGGTTTATCCGTTGGTATAGGTTTTAACGACACCTCTTGCTTTTCTATATGCACGATTGAAACTCCATTGCTATAGGTTTTAGTGATGGTTTTCGCATCCAAATATTTGAATATATACCCACCGTGTTTATTCCGTTGGCATAGTTCTTTTTGTACGGTTCGTTGGTTTTAGCGACATTTTTTACACATATACACCCACGAATTTTAGGGATAGGTCATAATTTGCTCTATACACAATTTTTCCTTATTAATTATGCTTATGATAATTTAATATTTTCTTTTATAATATTAATCCAATTATAAACTAAATACACAATAAAATAAATAAATGTGTTTATGAAACAAAATTAAATTAAATTAAACTTCAATCATATTAAAAATTAATGAAGTATTACAAGCATGTCAAATTACAAAATAGTTAAAATGTCAGCCTAAGAGTACCATACTGACATATAATAAGCATATAAAGTCTTATAACAATTTCATCCACTTAATGTCACGCCCCGCTTCCCAAAAATATGGAATACGAGCACGTGACGAAGCCCAGCGAATGATTTTTACATCATCCATAAGCTGTAGGATCGACTCAGCATCATAACAAGAATATACAAGAGAAATATATATGACCAAGCATGCATGAATAATTTATTAAGCAGCAGAAAACAATTTAAACAAATAATAATGTTCAAATAGTTCACATGTCTGGATCAAGTATAAACTCGGAAACAAGTCTTAACAACAGAAGAAACAAATACCTTAAGGAAGCAACTATTTAAACAGATCCTTGCTCCAAGCAAAACCTGAAATGTCTGCTCGCCAATTCCAGCAGATAGCTTGTCTCCCAAGTCTGTTTAATAAATATAAACAGGAAAACGAGGGGAAACAAGAGAAAATGCCCTTAGTGCAAGTTAGGGCCACAAATAGTAAAAGCAAGTACAAGAAAGGGGAAAACAAGAATTGGAATCAAGAATAAGCAAAGTTATAAGAAGTAGTGGCAAATTCCAAAGTCTAGCTAGCAAGAGGGAACATCATAATGACTAGATTGGATAACAACTGCTAGTGGTGAATCACATGTCAGGTACACCTATAAGGGTAATTAATATCGAGTGTCAAACTCAAGTCTAGTGTCATATGTTATTTTAAATGTTAGGTCTCAGATGTCAAGTCATCAAGTCCAAGTGTCAAGTTATCTAGCTCAAGTTTCTCAAGTCCAAGTCTAGTTCAAGTTATCGAGTCCAAGTTATCAAGTTCAAGTCTAGTGGTGAGTTACTAGCTAGGTAGCACGACATGCATCCATTCTTTTACTACATGGTTGCTACAGTCAAAGCACTTTCGTTTAGATCTAGTAATGGATTTTATAGGGCGGCGTACTCAGGTATCAAGTATCAAGCAAGCCTTGGTTCATGAATCGAAAATTAAATAACAAGTTCACGAAGCAAGTTCGCGAATCCACAAGCAAGTTCAAGAACCGCACAATGGGTTCAAGAATCAACAAGTTCATGAGCCGAGTAACCGACTCCATGAATCAAACAAGATACAACAAGTTCATGAACCAAGTATTGGGAAACACGGGCCCCCTTCCGAGTACACGTATCTATATTGTCCACTCTATAATCTTTCCCAAACCCCGGCTTGTTATTGTTATTAACTCTTATCAAGCAAGCACACCTAAGTAAATGTTGTAAATTAATTCTAGAAAAATTTAGGGATGTCCTAGATGATGTCCAGCAGCTACACACAAAATTTGGGGTCAAACGCACGCTGTTTGTACAGCTAAAATAATTCGCAAAGTCAATATATACAGCAGTCTTTACAAAACTGCGCCTACTGACACAGCTGCAGTATAACAGCCATATCTCCTAGACCGTAACTCCAAATTCAATCATTCTGGAGTCTATCGACATCTACACATCCTGATCTACGTTTCATATTCAGGCCTCGGGCCCAAATTCCAAAGATAAGAGGGTCGAAACCGCAAAAAGGAAATCCAGACAGCAACATAGGGAAATAATTCACTAATGTAGATTTCATAGAATTATGTAATTTGGTGTCTAAAATCATTATGTGGCACAAATACACGGTAATGGGAATCAAACAGCGAATAATAGTGTTTTTCAAGTCATAAAAATCACAAATTTGCCAAAACACTAAATTTATATGCGTCTACAATTTCTAGGGGTCCTTAATTCATATGTCCATGTGATGCGCAAGTTCAAGGAGATAAAAGAGTCCAATTGAATTATTATTTATTACGAGGAAGTTTTGTGACTCTTAGATTGGTGAGTTGAAGGTTCAAATTGTTTTACTATGATATTTCAAAGGAGAGTCACAAACTAACTACATGTGGTATTTCAAAGAGACTTGTACTAGGACAATAAGATGTACAAGGTTACTTGCCTTAGATGACGATGATAAACTCCACTTGTTGTAGCCATTTGGGTAGAAAAATCCCAGAAGAAGTCCTCAAAAAGCGCGTGCGAAAAACTACCAAAGATCGAGCTTTCCCCCACACCAGATCGGTCCAGAACAGCAAACGGCGATCTGGGATTTGCTGCGCCCAAAACAGCAAAACAGCCGAACGATCCAATGGGACGCCTCCTATGCAGCGGATCTGGACGAACAGGAAACAGCCACTTCGGATTCGCTGTGGGTGAAACAGGGTACGGCGATCAGATCGCACGGATCTAGAAGCGATCCAAGGGCCGATATTGGATCCCGCCCTAATCGCTGCTCTTCTTCTTCGATCTTCTTCTTCGATCTTCGTTCGGCTGAGTCGAGCTCGAGAGAGAGCGACGGCGTGGCTGCTTCGCTGGCGGCGACTGCGGCAACGACGGAGGCGACGACGGCGGCGACGACGTCGAGAAGCGACGTGCGGCGAGTGCTCTGTTCGTGGTTTCGAACAGGGGAGAGAGCGAGAGCGGCGTTAGGGTGTTGGCGAGGCGGCGAGGGGCTGATGAGGTGATGGGGAATCTGTCGAAGTCGAGAGTGAGGGTGAGGGAGACGTCGAGTTGGAGCAGTGGTCGAGAATTTGGGTTCGAAGGTGGATTGGGTAATGGCGGAAGTTGGGTTTGGAGTTGGGTTAATGGCGACGGTGAAGGAGATGGGGGTGGTGGTGGTGGTGCTGTGGAGGTCGACGAGGTGGATTAGGGGCGAGCGAAAGTGATCGGAGAGGCCGAGGGAGGTTGGGTTGATGCAGTTGCGAAGATGGAGGAGAAGATGATTTGGGGAGGTGATTAGCGGCGGTAGAGTAATTAGGTTAAAACAGTAGAGATTTAATTAGGGTTAGGGTTGGGTTTAAATACTAGGTTGGCGGGTTTGCGGGTTTGAGAGTCTAGGGGATCCGTTTCAAAAAGGGCCCAACAGAAGAAATGGTCAAAAAGCACAATAATGGGGATTAGAGAGTTAAACGAGAAGAATCGGGCAATTCTTCATGAAGAACGGCACAACTGGCATACAAATGAATTTAATAAAAGGACCCAAAAATTGATTCGAGGCAAAAATAATGATTTTAATAAAATGCGGGATCTCAAATAGACGAAAGAATACAATTGAGAAAAGTACTATATAAAAGTACAAATACGGGGAAACAGTAGTTACACTTAATTTCTAAGTTTGCTCCATCAAGAGAAAATTAGCTTCTAATCTTCATCTGCAAGTAACAAAAAGAACAAATGAATAATACATAACTCGACATAAGAAATATTAACAATTTTAGTAAGAATTAGTTAATACTCAGTAGATACTATCTTCAGTATCTTCATTAGTGTCTGGATTTAGAGAATTCGTATGGTCAGGAGCACTAGAAGCATCTGTAACCTATTAAAAATAAAATACAACTTATAGACTCTTCTTAATAGATATTTCCATCATTCATTACAGAGAAAAATATATCCTTCAAACAAAAACAGATCGAGCAACATAAAAAAAAATACATTACAAATGGAATACATTAGAATTAAACATATGGAAAATCAGTAATAAATACAAAAGTATCTCATACAAAACATAACATTGAAATATGAACTCCAAGAGTAAAATATAATATACCTGTCTTGCAGCTTGTATAATGTCATTCACATCTTCTCCAGAAAATCGATTTTGAATCAACAACAGAATATTTGTCAACAGGCTTTCCACTTGCTTAACTCTATTACGTAACTCTTGATTTTCAGACAAAGAAACCTTCTGTTTTTTAGGCTTAGGAATCTTGCCCATACAACGCACACGTCCTCTCTTTTCAGGTCCTTGTACTTGAGAATATGTGTCATCCTTCCAAGGCATATGACTTTGTGTATTTTGGGCTGACTGAGATGTTCCAGCCTCATTATTGTGTTTGTTTAGTTCTTCCTAAAACATTACAAATATTAGATAAACAACTTCCATTTCATTTAGAGCGGGAATACCTAGAAAATCTATACCTTCAACTGACTGGACAACTAAAATCACAGTAACATCTTGAAATAATTATTGGGAAATTCCCTTCTCATTTAAATAGTAAACGAGTTGAAAAGAAAAAAAGCTTATGAAGATCGACAGTAGCAACTAAACAAAACTAGACCGTTTCGGAAAACTTTAGGCATTTTAAGAGTGTCGCGTGAGAACTAAATAGGGATGGATGAAAACAAACTTTACAATCAATCTAGCAGCCTTCTCATTTAAAATTGATCCATCTTTATGAGTGTGAGTATCAATGTAAATCTCTTTACATTGAGGTGATAATCCTTTGCCCTTTTTTTTCTGAAACCAAACAAACAAGTTATATGTATTTTGTTTTGTAAATACATTTTACTCAATGAAAAGTGCAAATATAAACAAACCTTTTCATCAATCAGTTTTGGGAGACTTTTTGTACCCATACAATGGAGATCTTCAAACTTAGCACGATTCTGTCTATTAATTTTACTTACTTTCTACAATTGATACAACAAATTATTAGACGAATGAAGAAACCAAAGTCAAAATATTACTCATAATATGCAAGAATCTATTTGCTATATGACTTACTTGTACTTCTTCAGAAAACCAATAACGAACCAATTCACGATATTGATTTCGGTCAACCCTATCATCCGGTAATGCAGATACAACTTCTTCTTCCGTTTTACTGGAGTCATATGACATTGACTTTAAATCGCTCTTCCATTGCCTCCACTTCTCATTCTACTCAGATTTCAACATTTCCCTTGTTGTGTCATTTATAGGAGAAACAAACTCAAATTTGGACTAAACAGTGAAAGGTGTTAAATAAATACAACATAAAATGAGTCATATTACAGCTTTTGATACAATATAATTTAAGTATACAATTATAATACCTCTATTATTCCCAGCATCGCATCTTTGTCCTCCTTTGGCATGTCTTTCTAGGATTTGTAGTTGATGAGAGCATATTGATGCATTCGAGCCATACTGACTATGAAATGAGTAAGAGTTGTCCCTTCCACACCAACGGGTCGACCATACTTGTCTAAATTAACAATTATAAAATTACCATCTTCCATGTCCCACACATCTAACATTCTTGTTAGGCCTCTCAACCGTTTAGGTTCCGCATCTATAAGTGAAACAAAACTTATAATTAAATTGTTATAGATAAATAAAGTATAAATTTATTAATGGCTACTAAAATCAATTAAGCCCAAAGACAAAACCCACCAGAAATCCATTAATCAATTAAGCATGCTTAGGTTTTAATTAAATATGAAACAAATAAAACATTGCTTGTGTACTGTACTACCTGATGGATTAAACATGAAACCATAAAACATATGACCTTATTATTTCAGAGATATACTGAAACTTATGTCCAGAGGCCAATAATAACTTGTGTACTGTACTACCCGATGGATCATGTCATGAACTGCAAATAGATGAAAATTTTGAGGGCACTGCACAACAACATTTATACAACATTTTTGATGTCTCTATGGCAGGTAGCAATATGAATCATAGATAGATAGATAGATAGATAGCAACACTTCCGGATCCTAGACTACAGGACAAAAAACCCTGCAGAAATCCTTTTAAATGCACATAAATTTGTTAAATATAAAACCTGAAAAACATGTCATTATATGGAAGATATGCAACTTATTATCTTTGCAATTAATGTGAAGGAGACATTTCCCAGTTTCATAATTATATAATTATGAAGAAAACAAAAACCCCTCTTTTGAGCAAAGAAAAAAGAGGATGACTACACATACATGAGTTTTTATCTCAAACATACATTATAAATGCATTGGAGCCAATTTCTCACTAAAACACAATATTAAAACCTTGTCTTTTAGTAAGAAGTGGGTCCCAATGTATTTATAATGTATGTTTAGGATAAAAACTCATAAAACCTTGTCCACTCAACTAACTACATGCGTTTTTTTTTTTTTAAGGATCTTTATATGTAGATGTAGCCAACTACATACCTAAACATTCACTTCAGTTTATCCTGGTAAAATTTAAAGAGCAAGTCCTTCACTGTTTTATGCAATATATTATAATAACAGATATGAAGACAGTGCCAATCAAATAACTACATAACTACAAATCAAATCATGACTACTAAAGTCAATGGCTATACTATGCAAAAAGAATCAAAGAAACACCAACATATTCAATTTTCTCTACCTGCATTTATAGTAAATACACAGTATTTAACACCATCTCAATGTAGGTTTTACGAAGCTAAAAAATATAAAAGAGATCGACGAAATATTGGCAGATAATGAAGCAGAGTATTCGCTAAGATGGGGGCTCCCAGATGAAGAAAACAGTACTGAGACACCAAATAAATTAACTGTCAGAGCAACTGATTAAAACCCTGATCATGATCTTTCGCAAACTGCACAAGTCATCGGCTCAACTAGAGAGCAAAGACGGCACTGTTCCTAAGCTTAACATATCTTGCATGAGCTCGAGGAGTCTTATGTGCAGGTCCTCATACAACAGTAAGTCAATTGCATGTTCTTCGAATACAGTGCAGATGCTAGATCCTTAGGGTGTGTTGCTAGAAGGTGAAAGGCTTGCAAGAGATATTGGAGCATACAAAAATTTCATCCATTTCACAAGGAGTTCACTGGACATGAGCCGTATAACATTATGTGTTCCAGCGATGGGAAAATTGAGGCAAGTATATTGCCATCTACATAATACTTCAATAGTTGATACAGGGTCTTAAAACTATATATTGTAAAATCTTGTCTGTTTTTCAGCTTTCAAATGCAAATGGATCTATTATTTATATGGAAACATATTTATCTACCGGTCAATTAGTGGACATCCTGATATCTCATCTATTAGATTAAGGCTATATACCAATAGGCAATGTCGTGATTGGTATTGGGTGGGGTGGGTAATTGAGTGGCGGCTCGAATCCAGCGTCCCTGGTTCAAGCCAAGACTTTACATTAAAAAAAAAAGATTAAGGCTATATATGGACACTTTTACAATGGAGCCATACACTTCATGTACGCCTTCTCAGACATGCGTTTATTTTGGACACTTAACATTTTCTGAACACATAATCAAAATTTTTGAACGCTTCCCTTCACATACAAATACTAATTAAGTACACTTATTACTTGTGTATGTGGTTCTCCCACTTTGTAACTTTTCTATGGAGATCTCTTAAAACTTTATTATGTATTTATGTTGCTTCGAATTATACTGTTTAATGTCATTGGATTAAATTCTAGATTAAGATATTTAAGGTCATGTCCCAGTATCCTACTTTTTACGAACGTGTCCGTACCTTCTTAATCATTTCTCTGCAGCTTTATCAAATCTGGTTATTTATTTCTTTCAGGCTCTTGATGCATAAGGTATGTACTGTTGAACTGATTCTTCTTACATACAAGCAAAAGCTTGCATTTTGGATCAACACCTATAATGCCTGTATAATGCATGTACAGTAAGCTACCATGTCCCCAGTATGTACAACATTACTGAAGGAAATAAAGAAAATTAAATAACATTTTTTGGTTTCTGCAGGCTTTTCTTCAGTACGGTTTACCATCGTCACCGGAGAAACCTCTTGAGCTACTGAACAAGGTAAAATTGCTCTATAACCCAACTTAAGCATTGGACATATACCACAAATTATACGTGTACAAGCATAATGATTATTTCTCATTATTTCTTACAGTTTTTTAAGATTATAGTTTGAAGAAAGAATTTTGTATTATCTATTGCCCACTTTTCCTGTAAATTTTCTTTACCTCACAGCACAACAAAGCCAGATTATATAGGGGGGGATTCATAGTCAGGGGCTCAACTTTTTTTCAACCATATCCTGTGCCTAACCTCTTGTGGAGTATGAGAGCAAAAACTTAAAGATTAAATACTTAAATGGACAATTAAGAAAAGCAATCACCATTATATATTGTTATAGATAGATAAAGTATAAAAAATATAAACTATATAATTCATACCTTTTTCAATTTGTACTTCTTCTGCTTCTATATCAGAAGGAAGGGAGTGGGATTCTACACTCATGTATGACACCTTCTATATGATCAGGACTAGGCCGAGTTTCTTCAGCATTAGTTCCTTGGGCATGGGTTGAGGTTGTATGAGTAGGAATAGATTGTGTTCTTTCATTGTCACTTGCTTGTATATGTTGGTTTGAGTCTTCTCGCATACGGCGCCCAATATTTAATTTTCTTCTCCTTCCCATTGCTGTATACTTTCAAATAAGCAAATGAAGGATCAAATCATAACACAAGCTTCTACTAGTTTCTGACATAGAATAGCGTCTGATAGAAATATAATTTTCAAATTATCTAGACTCAACATATCAGCATAAAAAACAACATTAGAATGACCATAAAACACAAAGGGAAAGAAAAGATAATTAAAAACACAACACGGAACAAATTCATATTCAAAATATGAGTAAAATAATAGTCAAGTCTAATTGCCTAGAAAAGTACAAAATCATTCAAAATTAAAACATATCCTCCCTTTCTTCCTCCCCATCCTCATCATCAATATGATTATCAACATCAACAACAACTTCAAAGAAATCATTATCATCATCAACTGAAAGCCCAATTAAAGCATTATCATTTTGAGTAGCTTCGCTTGTATCATGCATTGGTTGCTCATGGATTTCTTCAATTTCATTGGATTCCTCATCACCCATATCATAGATATCCCTGACCTTCGCTTTCAGAACAACAGGCCAATCCTTATTTCTTTCATCATATACATGAAACACCTTCTTAGTTTGTGATGCGAAAACAAACGGGTCATCACAAATATCTTTTCCAGTGTGTTTCAAAAAATTGAAATTCACAAGTGTCATCCCAAACTTATCTTTCTTGACACCTTTCTTGATATCAACCCAATCACATTTGAATAACACAACCTTGTACTTGCCAGAATAATCCAACTGGATTATATCAGTTATTGCCCTATAAAAATTAATTTCATCTTTTTGAGGTCTTAGTCCTTACAACTACTCCATTATTTTGCGTTTTAAGGTATCTCTATCTTTCCCTTGTGTGGAACCTAAAACCATTAACGGCATAACCGGTGTGTCTCCTTACTACTTCAAATGGTCTACGAGCTAACCATCTAAGTTCTTGAGTAACTTGTGGGCTCCTTTGTTCATCCAGGCGATGAATCTAAAAAATTCAAGAACAAAAATTAGTTACACTATAAAAAAAACCCATTAAATTTTCAATAATTCAATTTTTTCGTGCTCACCCTATCTCGAAACCAGTCACTAAATTTTTGACTCTGTTGTTTATCAATTTCAAGTTGTGATAATCGTCGCAGCTGAGACTGTCTCTTGAGAAGTCCAATGTGTTCTTTAAAAATAATGATAATAGAATGAAAGGAATTATAAAAAATTTAAACTAGTGTAAAAGTGAATTATGATTGTCATCTTACTCTATAAATGGAGCGACCGCGTCACGATTAGAAAGAACATATCTATGAGCTTGCATTAACTCTTTCTTACCAAGCTTAGTTCTGCTCACTCTCTTGCGCTTCCCTAACTGTAACTTTTGTTGTTTTTTCCTTCCTAATGGCCTTCCAACAGGATGTAAAAAGGTCACATCATCTATCAGTAGAATCAATTTCATCATCATTTCTACTAGATTTATTGAACCTAGTTTCCAGCCCAGAAAGATAATGCGAACAAAAGGTCAAGCATTCATTGGCCAAAAAACCTTCTGCAATTGATCCTTCTGGATATGCTCTATTGTGCACAAATGACTTAAGAGTAAGAAGAAACCTGAAAGTAAATTTAGTTTTGGATCTATATGCTCTTAGCATTCTAATAACTTCTTTAACAGTTTTAATTAAAATATCATGTTAAAAATAAAAAATTCATACATCTCAATAGGATACATCCATCGATACTGTACTGGTCCAGCAACCTTGGCTTCATATGCCAAATGAATTACCAAATGCATCATAACAGTAAAAAATGATGGAGGAAAAATTGTTTCCAGTTGACAAAGTGTTATAGCTATTTGAGACTCTACTTGTGCTAGAAAATCCACATTTAGTACCTTAGAACATATTTGTTTGAAAAAATTGCAGAGATCAACCATAATTGAAGTGACTTTATCTGGCAATGAACCCCTTAATGCCACTGGGAGAAGCTGTTGCATCAAAACATGACAATCATAATTTTTTAAGCCAAATATCTTTTGCTGCTTGACTTGCACGCAACGTGAGATGATGAGCATTCATCCAGAGCTTTTACATTCTTGAGGATGCTCAGAAGAGCATCCTTTTCTTTGGAAGTCATTTGATAACATGCTTTAGGCAAAAGCATTGAACTACGTTTACGACTCGGCTGAGGGTGGAGCATACTTCTTATGCCCATATCTACAAGGTCGGCTCGTGCCTTATAATTATCTTTTGAATTTCCCCCTTGGTTTAACAATGTACCAATGATGTTATCACTTACATTTTTTTCAGTGTGCATCACATCAAGATTGTGACGCAATACATTATATTGCCAATAAGGCAAAGTGAAGAAAATGCTCTTCTTTTTCCAAGGTTGTGCCCCATCCTCTAGACCTTCTTCTCTAGTTTCATCTATTTGCCTTAAAATTTCAATCCCATCAAGTCTTCTCGGAGGATTTCTTAACTCCCTTGTTCCGTCAAAATCCCTGCTGTTCAACCTCCACTTGTGGTTAGGCGCTAACCAACGACGATGACACATGTAGCAAAATTTTCTACCATGACGTAACCATCATGAGGTAGTTTCAATACCACAACATGGACAAGCATATTGGCCTTTAGTACTCCATCCAGATAGGTTTGCATATGCTGGAAAGTCGTTAATAGTCCACATTATAGCAGCGTGGAGTTGGAATGTCTCTTTCTTATAGGCATCAAAGGTTTCAATTCCATCATCCCATAACTCTTGTAGATCTTGTACTAATGATTGTAGATAAATATCAATGTTATTTCCGGGACCTTTAGGACCTGGAATTAGTAGTGATAACATGAAGAATGATTGTTTCATGCACATCAAAAAAAGGAAGATTATAAGGAATTATCATGACGGGCCAAGTGCTATGGGTAATACTCATAGTCCTGAAAGGATTGAACCCATCAGAAGCCACTCCTAATCGAACATTACAAGGATCTAATGAAAAAATTGGATATCGAGAGTCAAATTCCTTCCAAGCAAGTGAGTCAGCTGGATGCCTACGAGAACCATCATTCAATCTACACTCATGGTGCCATCTTATTGGTTCGGCAATTTTAGATGACATGAATAACCTATGCAGCCTCGGTTTCAAAGGAAACCATCGAAGGATCTTTGCAGGCAAGTTCTTTCACTTTTCAGAAGTCTCTGTTCCATTAGCTTGTACATGTACATTTGTTGTTTTCCACTTTGACTTACCGCACTTTGGACATACTTGATCTTTGATATATCTATCCCGATACAATATGCAGTCATTAGGACAAGCATGGATCTTCTCATACCCCAAACCTAACCCTGAAATCATCTTCTTCGTTTCATAATATGACTTTGGCAAAAAAATTTCCTTCTGGTAGAGCATCTCTCAATAAATCCAGTAACATAGAGAATGACTTGTCACTCAACCCATGAAGACACTTTAAATGATACAAATGTACCATAAAGGATAACTTGCTATACTTCTTACAGTTTAGGTAAAGCATTTGCTCATTCTCTTTCACCAATTGCTATAACTTAATGTTCTCTCCTACTTCTGGATTCTTTTTACCTTCACCACAAAATGGCTCTTCTATAGGATGCATTGGAAAAACATCACGAATTAATCCATCCATGTCATGCCCCATTCTAAATGTAGTTCAGTTGTGCTACTTGAAGTTGTAGGCCTCTCACCATGAAATATGCATTGCCTATAACCTCTAAGAAATCCACGTCGTGGATCAATTAAATGTTCATAAACACTTGTGCGAGAATGTGATTTACAGTTGGCACATTTTGTACAAGGACACAATATTTTTCCGTTGTCTTCTGAATACCGAAAAGCAAATTCAAGAAATTCATTAATCCCTCGAATATATTCTTCACTTTGTTTTGATGGATCGTGGGTCCGCCCTCTATACTCCATTTGAAAATTACGCTATTTTGCAAGGATAAATAAAACAATTACCATTGCAGAACACATTAAATCAGCTAATTATCGATTGCCTAAATTGTGGAATCTTTAGAATAAATTATATCACAATTCAGGTTTTAAGTGCTCGGTTAATTAACATTGTTCTTTTCTTTTACCACCTTATTCAAAAAATAAACAACAACAATAACAAGGATTGTCCAGTTAGGTAGAAGAGGATTCTTGGTGCAAAGTAGAACAAGAATTGGGTGTTTGGGAAGAATTTTCATTTGATAGACATATGGTGCACATAAGTCATACAAAAAATAATAACAATGAGATGATAAACAAACAAACGAGAAGGAAACGCTAAAATTCAACAACACAATTCAGTACTAAATAGTGAAATATCTACACCAGAATTAATAACTTAACATATATGGATCTCAAGGTAGGCATATGTTTGTTTTCCTTAAGGGTGTATTATCGTGAATGTGCACATGCACAACCAAGAAGGTAGTAGACCATGTTCTACAAGTAAAATACCCAAAATCAAGGAAAAAGATAATAATGTTTGTAGAGTTTGTGAAGAATGTAGAAGTGAAGAGGAGTCGGAGATAACATGGATCTGCATTCTCCTCTATTGCCATGATCATTTATTTATATATCACTCTTTTCATCTTCACATAACCACTAATATAGATCTAATTTAAACAACTATTTGCTGGCTAAAATGGCTACGTGAACAAATTGCATGAACTTGAGCTAAGTTCTATTGTATCAACATTGAATAAACAAAACCCTTTTAAGTATAACTTTTCCCTCATGATTTCCTACAAGAAAACTCTCCTTTGATTTTTTTACTCCATACCAACTCAGAACTAATTGATAATAACATCACGGAAGACATTAAATATCTCATAACAGTCAAATCCTTGGATACGATTTGAATCAACATAGTTCCCATTCACAATCAGTTCACACCCATACTACACAAATGTAAACCAAGTAACAATTCCTGGGGATATGAAAATTCCTAGTAAGGCCAAAACATTCATAAATCATTATCATACCAAAAATCATGTTCATCACTTTCGTCTTCGAAAGACCTAAACATTCAATTCAATTTGAGTACTTGTACTTCAAATCTGTTTGATCATCACAAAGTGTGCACAATTTAGATGATTCTTGGTTCAATTACTATTGATTCACTTCTTTTGTTTGGCTATTCTTCAGTTACCATTCATAATACCAAAATCAAACCATATAGAAACTGATACTACAAAACCCTAATTTATAATTTCTTGTTAAAATCAAGAATGCGAACTGAGAATGAAACCTGAGAAAAACGAAGACAACGAGAGAGGGATGATGATGGCGAAGTGGCTGCAAGATGACGGTAGGGGCGGGTCGATGATTCGAGTGAAAGAGAGAGAGATAGAGAGATCAAGGTAGGGTTTGAGATGTGGCTGGCGGCAGCGGCAGCGCGGGGGGGGGGGGGGGGGGGGGGCACGGTGGGAGGAGGAGGATTTGGAAATAGGGTTTGGTGAGAGAGGGAGATTAAAATCTTCTAATCTTCTAATCTTCACCATACAGTATTTTACCCCGTATAGTTACGGATTAAAAGCTCTAAAGCTATAAGATACCTATACCCATAGTTTACTACACGTCTGTAGGTATATGATGCCTATACCCACGGTTTTAGTGACCATCACTACAGGTGTCTATTGGTATATATCAAATTTCTTGTAGTGTGTATTTAATCCTATCTAGGTAGCACTTCATGCATCCCATTTATTTACCATATGGTTGCTACATACAAACAAGTTACATTTAGATTTTATAGTGGATTCTATAGGGCCGTGTACTGAGGTATCATGTAAACAGGTAATTAGGATTATATATCATGTAATCATGTAATCATGTAGCAGGTAGGACCTATAGGGCCCCTCTGAGTACACCTTCCTATAGAAAAGTATGTAGTCAGGTAATACAAGTGGGAAACACTGGCCCTCTTCCGAGTACACCTTCTTATAGGGAAGTATTTAGTCAGGCAATCATGATCATGTGTCATGTAATCATGTATTCATGTAATAGGTGGGAAATATGGACCCCCTTCCAAGTACACATTTCTATATTGTCCACTACTAGATCTTTTCCTTAACCCCGACTTGGTTACTTGTTATTATTATTAAAGCAGGTATAGATGTGCAAAAACAGGATGCGTAAACATGACAAGAAACAAGAAACAAGTTCAGGTCGGGTAGAAAACATAATCCGGTGTCAAATCAACTTATAATAATTAGAAACAATGAGAATTTCAATTCTGGACAGCAGGACGTTGCTGCACCAAAACTGAGATTCCCGTTGCCAAAGGAATGAAAATCTGGATCTGTCAGAAGTTCTAGAAACTAGACTCTCTTCCGATTCCAGCGCATATACACAAGTTACATAAAAGTTACAGTTACCAGGATCAAAATAGCATTCTACACAGATTTCATGTTCAGCCAGAATTTGTAAAATTTTGTTTATATGCATGAAACAGGTTTAGAAACTCAATAAATAAATCTAGAAAAATTTAGGGAGGTCCCCTAACATGTCTAGTCTCATCATATTAAATTTCATGTCATTATATTACAGATATCATAGTCAAATTAAATTGAAAAACATGGTGACATAGCAAAATTAAGAATCTGGAATTTCAGACCCAACAGCACTAAAACAGCGGCAACTCACAAAATATAATTTGGAATTTGATTCGGCTAAATGGGCTTTAAATTATACACACGAGGCTATATTTCATATGTTCAAATTAGGAATCACAAGTGAATGGAATCAAGTTGAAATTAGGGTTCTTCACTGAACAACATGCAGTTAGCAACTATATGATCGGTTTCACACGCATGAAATAAGTTAGAAAAGTTATTAAAAAATTCTACAAAAATTTGGGGTTGATCCTAGTCATGTCTAGTCATACCCAGAATAATACTAAGTCCAAATTTTACCTTTAACATATGTTTTAAATCAATAAATCATGCAACAATTTTATAATCCAGAATCTGAAATTGTACGACACAGCAACAGTAAAACTGCTATAACACACATTTCATAAATCGGATTTGAGATTCGTCAAAAGTTCTGAAAAATAGACACAGAGGCCTACGTTTCATATTCACAAATTAATTTATTTTACTAACATTAAAAGGTTCTAAATTGCTATACCAAATCAGGATATCAGCTAGAAGGAATTTATTTGCATGTAATTTAACATATAAATCATCCACGAGGGATTCAAATTAGAGTATAGGGCAAAACTTGATTTACTAAACATTTAAATCAACATGGTATGCATATTCACAAGTCCACAATAAGAGAACACATCTAGCATGTCAATCATGTAAACGAACATCCACAACATACGATAGTTCATGAAAATGTGTATTTTTATCTAGAAGTCTATCTTGATCTATTTATATTCGTGTAGTGTGTGTGTGTGTGTGTGTGTCAACGTGTTGTGATTAACCATGATTACGAATTGATGGAGGCAGATCAAGCGAGTAAGATCAAGATTACCATGGAATCATTATGAGAATGAAACACAATGGAAGTAAGACTACTGTAACACCCTGTGTTAAAATATAATATATATATATATATAATTTGATATATAAAGTTGGCTGTTGATAAAAAGTGTGATGGCACTTTGGTAATATATTTGGAAAAAAGGAATAGTAAATGAATATGGTAAGATAGGGGGGCCCGCACGTAAGGTATAACAGCTTGGCTGTTTGAATGGTGCTGTTGACCTCGGTCAAAGCCACCCCCACGTGGCCAGCACGTGGGGGCCCACCTATGAGCTTTCCGCCTGTATACTTCTCTCGGATGAGAGAGAGTACAGGGGAGAGGTGTGGGATTTGTACCACATCGGAAGTGAACAAGAATATAATAACATATGAATATAATTGCCTATGATCAAGAGTCACCTAATCGGTTAACCACATTTTGAGAGGCAGCCTGTGGTGGGCAGTTGTACTACATAGTATCTAATTTGTCTTCTAAATTGTATAAATTGTCTAAGCAAGGGGCAGGGGCATTACAAATGGTATCAGAGCTGATTTTCGACACCGGGGTGTGGGGCATGTCTATATAGCTGGGTGGAGGATTTCGGGACTATAGATCAAGTCTGGCGGTGGATTCTGGGACTGTGGTAAACTCTCAATTAAATCCAGGACTGTTATTGATCGGGCGGTGGATTCCGAGATCATAATTAGTTGGGCGGATAGGAGGGTGGCTCAATTAAATCTGGGATTATGATTGATCGGGCAGTGGATTCAGAATCACGAATAATTGGGTGGATAGAAGAGCAGATGCTCCACAACTGCTAGAAAGGAGATCCTGCACTAGATTGTGCATGCCCCGTGTTCAGCGAGGACGCTGATTTCTAAAGGGGGTGTCTGTAACACTCCGTGTTATAATATAATATATATATATATATATATATACATTGATATATAAAGTTGGTTGTTGATAAAAAGTGTGATGGCACTTTGGTAATATATTTGGAAAAAAGGAATAGTAAATGAATATGGTAAGATGGGGGGCCCACACGTAAGGTATAACAGCTTGGCTGTTTGAATGGTGCTGTTGACCTCGGTCAAAGCCACGCCCACGTGGCCAGCACGTGGGGGCCCACCTACGAGCTTGCTGCCTGTATACTTCTCTCGGATGAGAGAGAGTACAGGGGAGAGGTGTGGGAATTGTACCACATCGGACATATAAATATAATTTTCTGTGATCAAGAGTCACCTAATCGGTTAACCACCTTTTGAGAGGCAGCCTGTGGTGGGCAGTTGTACTACATAGTATCTAATTTGTCTTCTAAATTGTATAAATTGTCTGAGCTAGGGGCAGGGGCATTACAACTACTTGCAATATTTGTAATTGTATGAGGAACAAAATGTCAAACAAGTTACTTGCCTTGGTAGAGACGATTCCGAAGAGAAAAGAATAACGGGAACGGATCTTGGCACACGGCGACGATCACAAACCAAGAGAATCTTGATGAGATGATCATGATGGTGATTGGACGGCTGGGATTTGATTCGGCTGATGATCGATGGTGCAAAACAGAGGAGCCTGGGTGCAGTGATGGCCGAAGGCAGGGCGGTCGTGACTGGGGAGGCGACGTCGACTGGCGGCAACGGGAGGAAAGTGTTCGACTGGCAGTGAGGGGGTGGTTGCGAGGGCTGGCAATGATGGTTGAAGGTGGAGCTCGAGGTGGTTGAAGCATGGAGGCTCGACTGAGAGATTGCGGGGTTGACGGGGTGAAGATGGTCAATGAGGGGTGGCAGGAGCGAGGTGTTCGGGTAAGGAAGGTGGCTCGACTTTGGCTGTGAGTGAGTCAACGAGCAGGATGGGTTGGCGAGGTGATGGCACTCAGGGCAGAGCATAGGGTGGGGCTCGGGAAGAATTGAGGAAGAAGAAGACGGACAAAGGTGCAAGGTTGTATAGGGGATTGGGGGTAGGGATGAACAGTAGAAGATGAGGGGTTGAGGAGGCTTGAACAGGTAAGGTAAGGAGGGTTGGGGTGTGAACAGTAGTGGGGGTTTGGAAGATGAAGGGTTTGGGTAGGGTGGAAAAGATGGAGAGTTGTGTTTGTTGGGAGTTGTCTAACTGTGTATAATTAAGAGAGAGAGACAGATATACGGGGAAAGAGAAAAGTGGGGGATGGTGGAGATATGGGAAATAGTGAGGAGAAATTCTTTGGAATACAGGGAGGTGAATTGGTCTGGTTAAAAGCAGATAGAAGAAGAATTTGGGTCTGGGCATTGGGTATAAAAAGGGGATCCAATAAGATGTGGATTTGAGTTAGAATCCAATAGAAAATGGGCTTGGGTTGGGCTCACGTTTTATATATATATATATATAAATAATGCAATGAAATAAATATAAAATTGGGCTTCATATTAACAAATGATAATACATGATATATTAAAATCAATGGGCTTTACAAATATTAACAATAATAATAATAATAATAATAATAATAATAATAATAATAATAATAATAATAATAATAATAATAATAACAATAATAATAAAAATATTAACAATACTGATAATCATGATAATACATGACAGAATTTGATTCAACACATTCATGAAAATAATTCAATAATAATAATAATAATAATGATATGGCTAAAAATGGGGTTAAATCAGGACCATCCAAATTGGGCACGAATCTTGAAGCCCAGGGGTAAAACGGTAATATCACCTACCAATGGGTCTGAAGTGGGTACGGGTTCCCCTCCTCGAAGACCCACTAAACCGCGAATGGGTTCACCTCAACTGGGTGCGGGTTTTAACCCGCAGTAAACCCGGTCCATAAAGGATAGAATTAGGGTTTCTGATTAAATCTTAATCAACGGCCCTGATTCATATCTATCCTTTCACTGGGGATTAGGGATTACATTCCTTATCTAACCACAGGGATTACATTTCTAATCTGACCCCAGCGGCGCCTATATATACCCCCCATCCATCTCCATTAAGAGGTAATCAATCTTTTGCCAGTTTTTGCACTCTTTCATAATCACTTCTGATTACTGACTTGAGCGTCGGAGGGTGCGTCGCCGGGAACAACCCCGGTGTCTCGCACTTTTTGCAGGTGTACGGCGGGAGTCAGTATCAAACTCCGGCGGAATAGGTAACAGGTTTGTTATTCAAAGTTTTCCAATGATCCACAAATACTATCTGTTTGCCCCCACACCAGATTCAGCAGCAACAGATTGGCGCCGTCTGTGGGAATCAACGAATAGCAGCCTCTCCTCTTCCCGTTGGTCAGATCTTCTCCAGCCATGCCTCCTAGGAAAGCCTAATCCAGAGGGTCTAACCGAGGACCCAACCCCGATCAGCAACAAGAAGTTCCCATCCAGCCCGCTCCACAGCAGGGGCAACTTCCTCCTCAAGTGGAGGACCCTCTCCAACAGGACCTGCCTCCTCCTCAGAATCAACAACCACCTAAGGATCACAACCCACAGAAACAACCTCTCCATCCGGACCACATCTCCATCCACAATGCCTCTTCGGATTCTATGGCCTCCCACAATCCCTGAGCTTCCGACCTTCGCAATACCATCCTTAATCGGCAGAAGGATGAGGATCTTTGCCGCCGTCTGGATGAAAAGCAGGCCCGAGAGGGAGCCTCCTGCCAGCAACGTTCGGATGAGAGATCTCCTCACCGCCGAGACTACAGAAGGTCCCCTATCCGAAGGGGGCGGAGAGAATCCCCCGAGCATCACAGGAGAAGACCCCATTCCCCTGCCAGTCGGCAACATCCTAGGAACGATGAGGCACCCATCACCCGTGCCGAGTTCCAGCAGTTCCAAGCAACCGTCCTACAGGCTCTCAATCTCTGTCCCAACACCAATGCTCCAAAGATCCCCTCTCCTCCTCCGGTCTGAAGTCCTCGCCGATGGTCCCCAACTCCTCCTCCAGCACCTAGCAACTCCCGGCACATGCCAAGTCCTCGCCGCTCCAGGAGCTACCGTCGTCGTAGCCCCCGCTCTCCCTCGTACAAAGACGATTCTAGAAGCTCGGCTGATTACCGTCGAAGGGATGACGTTGTCTACTGCCGTCTCCACAAAATGGAGAGGCGCTTGGGTCAGTTAGATCGAGAAGAAGAGCTTAGAGAAAGGACCCTTCGTCCTAGTCGACCTCCTTTTTCCCGAACCATAATGGATGCACCCGTACCAATCGGCTTCAAGCCTCCTCAATTCGAGACTTATTCCGGGGAGACTGACCCCGTCAATTACATCGAAAGCTTCAAGACTCTCATGCTCATCCATCAAGCTTCTGGTCTCTGCTCTGCAAAACCTTCCCCGCAACTCTCAAGGGCCCAGCTCGAGAATGGTACTATCGCCTTGCCCCTTCCTCAATATTCTTCTTTGAGCAAATTGAGACACTCTTCGTCACCCACTTTGTGAGTAGCCGCAGAACTGAGAAGACTAGCATTTCGCTACTCTACCTCCACCAGAAGAAGGGTGAGAAGCTGAGAGACTATGTGAAAAGGTTCACAGCTGAAGCCAGGTCCATAGCATCCCTCGACCAGTCGGTCGCTGTAGCAGCATTTCAATACAATGTCCTCAACTCCAGCCTCCGCTCCTCCCTCGCCAAGAAGCCCCACAGAACTTCTCTGACCTCCTCCTCCGAAGTGAAAATTATATTCGGGCCGAAGAAGCTGAGCACCGCCCCAACTTGGAGGGGTCTTCCTCCGGGTCTAAGAGAAAGGGAACAGAAGAGGAAGGAGCCAAGAAGCTCCAGAAGGATAATGGCGGCCAGCGCCGACCTCCCCCCAGATTCGAGAAATTTACTCCTCTCACCACCAATGTCTCCACCATTCTAATGGAAGTTGAGAAGGAAGGGATCATATCTCCTGCTCCGAGGATGAACACCCCTGCCAAGAAAAGAGATAAAGAGAAGTGGTGCCGTTATCACCGGGACTATGGCCACGACACCAATGATTGTCGGGCCTTGAAGAATGAGATAGAAGCCCTCATCCAGAGAGGACAATTGACCAGGTTCATTAGAAAGGACCGAGCCGACCTTCCTCCCCCACCTCGGGGGGCTAACAAGCGTCCTGAACGCAATGAAATGCCCGACTTCGAAGAGGAGCGTGTCCTACACCTCATCCATGGGGGCCCAATGGGGGGCTCCTCAAACTCCTCTAGAAAGGCGTTCATTAGGAAAGTCAATTCGGTTCGCGCCACCCCTCCTCTTAAAGGCCTCGGAGTGTCCGTCACATTCTCAGACGAAGATCTTGAAGGTGTCCGCACCCCCCATTGTGACGCACTCGTCATCAATCTCCATATGGCGAACTTCAAAGTGGAGAGGATCCTAATGGACAATGGCAGCTCCGTTAACATCCTCTTCCTCGCCGCTTTTGAAGGCCTCAAACTCTTCCGAGACAGACTCAAGCCCGCCGGCTACACGCTCCATGGATTCACGGGAGTGCCAGTGACTATTGAAGGGGTAATCACCCTCGATGTAACAGCTGGCAAAACTCCTACTACCCGAACGGAGTCGATGGACTTTATGGTCGTAGATATTCCTGTAGCTTATAATGTCATTCTGGGTCGGCCCGGCCTAGCTGCCCTTGAAGCCATCCCTTCCGCCTATCACCTCAAGATGAAGTTCCCCACCAGGGCAGGAGTAGGGGAGGTAAAAGGCAATCAGGAACGGCCCGCAAGTGCTACATGACCTCTACCCTCGGTCCATTCCTCTCCCTAGAAACTCTGGAAATCTCCCAAAATACTGCCCGACCAACGTTCGAGCCAGTGGATGAATTGGAGGAAGTGCTCTTCTCTGAGCTGGATCCAACCCAAAAGTTCTTTGTTAGCAAGACCCTCCCATCCGCCCTATGCTCAGACATAGTCCAGTACATCCGAAGGAACCGAGACCTCTTTGCTTGGTCAGCTGCAGACATGCCCGGAATTTCCGAAGAGCTCTTGGTCCACCACCTCAGCGTTGCTCCGGGGTCCAAACCGGTTCAACAGAAGAGGCGCAAGTTCGCCCCCGAGCACCAGCTAGCTATAAAAGAGGAGGTGGACAAGCTCTTGAAGGCCCGGTTCATACAAGAGGTAAACTATCCTGAATGGCTGTCGAATGTAGTAATGGTGAAGAAGTCCAATGGGACCTGGAGGATTTGTATCGATTTTACCGATCTCAACAAGGCTTGCCCCAAGGACCCCTTCCCTCTTCCGAGTATTGACACTCTGATTGACGCCACTTCAGGTCATGAACTCTTCAGCTTCATGGACGCCTTCTCAGGTTACAACCTGATCGGATGTTCCCCTCGGATATCCCGAAAACCTCATTTGTGACCGATCAGGGCCTCTACTGCTACAGGGTTATGCCCTTCGGTTTGAAGAATGCAGGCGCCACATACCAACACCTCGTCAACAAGGTTTTCCAAGCTCAAATTGTCCGAAATATGGAGGTATATGTTGACGACATGCTTGTAAAAAGCATCCGAGGTGCCGATCATGTGACTGACCTACAGGAGGCGTTCGATGTTCTGAGAAAGCACAGCATGAGACTCAATCCGAACAAGTGTGCATTCGGAGTCTCGTCAGGAAAGTTCCTCGGCTTCATGGTCAGCCAACAAGGAATTGAAGCTAACCCTGAGAAAATCAAGTCATATTAGACATGGCCCCTCCCAAGAACGTTAAGGAAGTTCAGAGGCTAACAGGCCGCCTAGCCGCCATAGGGCATTTTCTCTCGAAGTCTGGGGAGAAATGCCTCCCCTTCTTCAAGGCCCTCAGGGGGGCTAAAGGTTTCGAATGGGGTCAGCAGCAACAGGAGTCGTTCGACCAGCTCAAGACTTACCTCGTCAACCCACCTATCCTCAGCAAACCCATTCCTGGTGAACCCCTCTACCTCTACCTGGCAGCCTCCGAGCAGACCCTCAGCGCCATTTTAGTAAGGAAAGAAGACCGAGCTCAAAAGCCCATCTACTATGTGAGCAAAGTACTTCGGGATGCCGAGCTCCGCTACCCGAGGATAGAAAAGATGGCTTATGCCCTGGTGATGGCCGTGAGAAAGCTTTGTCCGTATTTTCAGTCCCATTCGGTGGTCGTTCTTACCGACCAACCGCTGAAGCAAGTGCTCCACAAGCCAGAGACCTCCGGCTTGCCTAATGAAGTGGTCTATCGAGCTGAGCCAGCATGATATAACGTGTCAGCCTCAGACTGCGATCAAGGCTCAGGCCTTAGCAGAATTCTTAGTTGAAAGTACCATCCCCGAGTTCAGGCAAGCAACGAAGGGACCACCTGTCTGGTCGGTTTATGTGGATGGATCCTCCTGCAATGAGGGAAGCAGAGCCGGGATCATTCTGGCAAGGCCCAGATGACTTCATCCTCCAATACTCCTTCCGTATCAACTTCAAGGTCTCTAACAACGAAGCAGAATACGAGGCACTCACAGCCGGCCTTGGAATGGCTCGCAATGCAGGGGCACAATGCCTCCGGATCTTTAGCGACTCTCAGCTAGTCGTAAATCAGGTCCTCGGCGAGTATGAAGCATGTAATGACCGGATGGTTAAGTACTTAGCCAAGGTCAGGAGCCTCATGGCACTATTTGAAGAAGCCCTCATCCAACGAATCCCCCGAGAAGAAAATGCCCAGACCGATGCCCTCTCTAAGCTAGCCTCTTCCTCCCTCCAAGGTCTCGAGCAGACCGTCTTGATAGAGGTCCTCCTGAGGCCAAGTATAGAGGATGAAACTTCCGATTCTATGGAGTCTCTACCTGTCCTGCTACAAGATGACTGGATGAAACCCCTCGTTGAGTTCCTGAGGGATGGGCTCCTCCCAGAAAACCCTAAGGAAGCTCGAAGAGTGAGAACCCGAGCAGAACGATACACACTGATCGGAGACATCCTATATAAGCGCTCCTTCACACAGGTAGACGGCAGGCCTTATTTGAGATCCAAATCCTTAGCTCGCAAAGTGTTGAATTATGGATATTTCTGGCCCACTCTCCTACAAGATGTCGAACAGCACGTTCGGCAATGCAGCTCATGTCAGAAGGACTCCAATGTTCGACGCCTCCCACAAGCTCCACTCACTTCCCTATAAAGTCCGATCCCTTTCGCAATGTGGGGGATGGATTTACTAGGGCCATTCCCGCCAGCTCCCGGCCAGTTCAAGTTTTTAGCCATGGCCATCGACTACTTCTCGAAGTGGATGGAGGCCGAGCCCTTAGCCACGATCACCAAGAACAAGGTACTTCAGTTCTTTTGGAAGAACGTAATCTGCCGGTTCGGTGTGCCTCGGGTCCTCATAACAGACAACGAAACCCAGTTCACCGGGGCTGCCTTCCGAGCACTCTGTGAAGACCTCGCCATCCAACACCGATTCTCCTCTGTTTCCCATCCACAGTCGAATGGCCAAGTGGAGAATGCTAACAGACAGATCCTCTCCGGTATTAAGAAGAGGTTGGATAAATGCTCTAAAGGCTTATGGGTCGATCAACTCCCGAACGTGCTGTGGAACTACCGCACTACAAAACAGACCCCCACAGGAGAGAGTCCATTCAATCTCACCTATGGGTCCGAGGCTATGATCCCCCTAGAAGTCGGTATACCCTCTCCTCATCTAATGGCATATGAAGAAGAACAAAATGCCAGAGAGCTCCGAGCAAATCTAGACCTGATTGATGAGATCCGAGAAAGAGCTGCCATTCGTCAACAAAGCTACCGAAGAAGGATCGAGTCGGTATACAATAAGAGAGTCCGTCCTGCCGACCTCAAAGAAGGGGACTTGGTCCTCAGAAAGTTAGCCATCTCTTTCCCCAGTCAAAAGAGCAAACTGGCTCCAAATTGGGAGGGACCCTATAAGATCGCCAAAGTAGTTCGGCCCGGGACATACAGACTAGAAGACCTCGAAGGCAGGGAGATCCCCAGGACTTGGAATGCCGACCATCTCTTAAAATACCAAGAGAGAGCACTGATGCCTCTCTAAGTATTCTGGGATGTCGAACCGTTCTTCTCCTTTTACTTGTATTTTTTCCTTTATTTGTCTCTTGTAATAACGGATTGCAACTTTAGAAGCCGCCGACCATTAGTCATCAATAAAGAAAGCTTTTTCATATTTTACTTGTAAAAATTATTTACATCTCTCTGCCTTTACTCTTCACTCTGCCAATGGTTCGGAGTCCAAAACTTGGCTCAATTCTACTTCGCAAGCTCGCTCTTAAGCGAGCTAGAAGTAGGTCGCCATTCGGAACTGCTCCCACAACCGTTGGATAACCCTAACGATGGTTTGGAGTCCAACACTTGGCTCGATCCCACTTCGCAAAGTTTGCTCTTAAGCGAGCTAGAAGTAGGTCGCCATTCGGAACTGCTCCCATAACCGTTGAATTACTCTAACAATGGTTCGGAGTCCAACACTTGGCTCGATTCTACTTTGCGAAGTTCGCTCTTAAGCGAGCTAGAAGTAGGTCGCCATTCGGAACTGCTCCCACAACTGTTGAATAACTCTAACGATGGTTCGAAGTCCAACACTTAGCTCGATTCTACTTCGCTAAGTTCGCTCTTAAGCGAGCTAGAAGTAGGTCGCCATTCGGAACTGCTCCCACAACCGTTGAATAACTCTAATGATGGTTCGGAGTCCAACACTTGGCTCGATCCTACTTCGCACAGTTCGTTCTTAAGCGAGCTAGAAGTAGGTCGCCATTCAGAACTGCTCCCACAACCGTTGAACAACTCTAACGATGGTTTGGAGTCCAACGTTCGGCTCGACTGCGCTCACTCAATACCCCGAACCGAGCGGACGAGGAACCGACCTCCACATATGGAGAAAAATTCTGCCGAACCAATTTCACCGTTAGATCATCTCAAAATTCGTGTTAAAACATGATGAGCGACTCAGATCTCGCCATGTCTCCACAAAACGACAAGATAGTGTTTTCTTGAGGCTCGTGCCCCTTGTCTTGTGATGCATGCCACGATCGTGATCGACTGTCCAGATTGAGCCACGTGGTTCGGGTCTGAAATCCGAGCTACCACACCACCGAAGTGCAAAATTGCCTCGGTATACTCCAAACAAGAGCTAAAGTTCTACAACTAAGGCAAGAGTTCTACGGATAGAATGCTCGAGTAAACTAACTACTGGTTCTTGTGGTTCGTTTCAAAAGAGAGACAACTACGGCACAGCAATGGGCAGACGAACTTCAATTTCATTAAAACAACTTGGTAAATTTACAAGGCAAGAGGTTACAACAAAAATAAAAAATACAACGGATGATGCAAGAAATCAAAAGCTCGATACAACTTGTTTAGTGCCTCCTCGGAATTGGGACATTCCTATTCAGAGACACTCGGGGTTTTCGTCTCTTCATCTCTGAGCTCATCTCTAGGCCGACGAACTGGGATGCCTCTTCGCCACTAACCCTAGCAGTGGCTCCGATCGAGGCTCCGCTCGAGCTAATAGCTACACCGCTTTGCGCATCGGCCACGGTCCGACCTATGGCGGGAGGATGAGTCGCAAGCTCGTAGAAGGAAATGCCTCGTTCGGACTCCTCACGTGTACGCGAGGTGCTGCGGACGTTGGCCCTCGCTGGCTGAGGCCTGAGACGAGGGACCTCCTCCTCGAGCTCGACGATCCTATCTTTCAAGGTGTCGTCCTTCACCGATATCTTTAGCCGAGGAAGCTTTGCCGAACCCGGGTATTCAGCACTATCGGAGATGATGCGACGCAGGTGGGTCACCTCGATGCTTTTGTCAACTATAACCCTCTGCAACTGCTCGACCTTCTTCACGAGCTCGTCTCGCTCGTCCAGTGCCGAGGTCAGCCCTTCCTCCTTCGTCGAGAGCTCCTCCTCGACTATCCGTAAGTGGTGCACCTCGGCCAGTAGCTCGCTGTTCTTCTTCTCCACATTAAGCGACACTCTCCTGATCAGCTCGATCTCACCCTCGAGACGAGCCTCGTGAGACTGCTTAAACAGTTCAGCACGACGCCGAGCTGCTACGGTGTCTGGGGCATGAACGAGGATCTGAAAGACAAGCACATCACATTCAAAGACTAAAAGTCCGAGCCAAACACTTAGACAAATTTGAAGTAAGAATTTCATTCATAAAGAAGAGGCGGCGGCCAGTCCGCAAAAAGGCGTTACATTTTTGAAAAAGAAAAAAACTAAATTACAAAAGACGAGGAGATCTGGGGTCCCGCCTGCGTCGTTGCCTCGACCACAGGCGCCTCGTCAGACGGCCCCTCATTCCTCGTCGCCCGGCCTGAGGGACCACCTCTTCCTCCTCTTCGCCTTCTTCCTCGTCGCCTTCCTCCTCCTCACCTTCCTCCTCTTCGCCATCTACCGCAACTCTGGGCCACAGCCTGTACCCTGACCCGCTGAAAGCCAGGGATGCGGTCTTGGATGTGGTAGAGCGCCCTCTCGTAATACTTCTCCATGTTTGAGGCCATGTGCGCCTTCGCCTCAGCCTCGACTTTGGCCCGGATCACCGCCGCCACGGCGTCCTTCTCCGCCTTCGCTTCCGCCAGGGCCTTCGCCGATGCCGCCAACTCCTCGGCAGCCTTAGCGACCTTGGCAACCTCCTCGGCGAGCCGCCCCTTAGCTCGCTCCAGGTCCACCTCAAGGTCGGCAACCCGGACCTCCAAGCCCTCCTGCGCGCCTCTGCTCTGCCTCAAGCTGTCGAACCGCCCTCACCTTGTCGGCCCTGTCCTTATCGCTAGCGGCCTTCAACGCCTTCTCCTATTCGGCGAACGCTTGAAGGAGGTGGCCGAAGTGACAAGTAGCCTGCCGAAGGAAAAAGAGAATTAGAACAAAGTAAAAGCCGAATGGCAGACTTAAGAAATTCTTAAGAAAAGAGTATGCAAAACCTACCGACACGAGCGACCGAGTGACTTCATAGGTGTCGTCGCCAACCGTCCCCGCCTTCAGAGCTGCCCGATCCTTCGGGGTCACCAAGTGCTTGATGGCTTGCATGCACATCTGTGAGTCCACGAGGAAGCCGTCGTGGTTCTTGACTCGCCAGTCCGGGACGAACAGCTTCTTGTGCGGCTCGGTCAGGATCACCTCGGCCTGGGGGGTCAGGGGCAGAGCCTGGACCGACAGCGCGGCCGAAACGTCGAAGGCCTCACCAGCCATGGCAGATGCAGTAGGAGCCGAGGGGTCAGCGACAACGACTACCGCCGGCGAGGGGACCTCAACAACGGGGGGGAGGCGGAGCAACTGTCGAAGCAACCTTAGGGGGCCGACTGGACGAAGCCGTCGTGCTCGGCCTCTTCCTCTTTCTTCCATCGGCGACTTTGCCTCGCTCGTTCATCATCCCTAGAAAGTCCATCTTCGGCGCTTCTGTTCAAAACAACAAACAAACAGCAAGTTAGCGAAACGAGCCAAAAACTTAGAAAAAAAATGCATATTACGAGATGTCAGGAGCGTACTCGTGTCGATCGGACTAAGGCCTGACCCGTGTAGCACCTCCTCGGTCATCTCCCTCCAGCTCAACATCAGGAGGGCCATGATCTTCCCCACCGCTTCCTCCTCGGCCGCAGTCAGTACCGGGTCGGCCCTCGCAAACTTTGGCACCTCTGCTTTCCACTGAGTCGGAATCTTCAGCATTGATGGCTCCCTCAACAAAAAGAACTTCTCCTTCCAACCTTTGATCGAGTCCGGGTTCTCTATAATCCGAACGCCTTTCCTCGGTGCCAGGTAGTAGCGATGCTCGGTCTTGTGCATCCGGTGAACCCGATACATGCTCCGGAAGATCGTCAGGTCTGGCTCGACCTCGGCGTTGCGGCACTGCAGCAAGAAGGCGTTCACATGGCGCCAGGTGTTCGGCATGAACTGGGTCGGCACAAGGCAGTACCACCCAAGGACCTGAAGAACGAAAGGTACAGAGGAAAGCGCAATCCAGCGTTCAGCGAGTCGTAGTCGAACATACACATATCCGACGACGACAGTTTGGAGTTCGCTCGCATCCCAGGGCCGGGGAGAATTAGCTTGTACTCCGGAGGGATGGCGAACCCTTTTCTGATCCGGAGCAGGTCCTTCTCGGATAACACCGATGCAATCTCGTCCACCTCTGTGGTCAGAACTGGGTTGTTCTCCTCGTAGACTTCCGACCGACCTATGATCGCCTTCTTTATAAGGTCGCCCTCGTATTGCCTGACCCCGGCATGGCCGGACAGTACACAAGGGTACCGGCCCGACTCGGGGGCTTGCCTCGGGGTCTCCACAATCTCCTCGACTATAGGAGATCGGGCCACTACCCCTTCTTCTTCTTCTTCGCCTCGGCCACGGACGGCTCGGCCACCTGCTTCCCCTTTCTTCGGATCTCCATTCGCCTCCTCTCCTCGGCTCCACTATCGCCCGAGGACGAGGCCTCACTCCCCGAGTCTACCCTTGACATCTCTAAAAAAAGGCTAAGGCAAATAAACTGACCTTGATGTGACGTGTCTTTGAAGTGACGTTCACGGTCAGAATTAGTGTGCCAGAAATTGCCTGGCTCACGTGACAGCTAACGCAACCGCCTTGGAGCTAAAATCGCCGCTAGAAGAGCACGCAGAGAGTAAAAGTGAAAACTTGGAGTGAAAAGTGAGAAATGAGCTCTGAGGTGGGGGAGTGAGAACTTATAACCACAATGCGATGTTTGGGCTTCCTTGGGAATTTAAAAGCCCACTAAGAGAAGCCAAAGCGCCAAAACGGAAAGTTGCGACGTTTCAAAACAAAGACTCCTCAAATTGCTTAAGTCCATGACTCGGCCACCGGTGTGCCTAGCCGAGCTACCGAACAGCTTGGCTAAGCAACCGAGCTACTGAGTCGGAGGGTGGCGACGGCTCAAAGCCAGAACCCTTCAGAGCACTTAACACCGTTCCTTGGCAAACCACACCTCAGTCTGCCATCGAACAACTGTTCTAACCGAACCGAGGGGACGAGGTACCGACCTCAACATATGGAGAAAAATTCTACCGAGGCTGAATCACCGTCAGATCTTTCCAAATTTTGTGTCAAAACTTGATAGACGGTTCAGATGGCGCCACGTTCACAAAACAACAAAATAACGTTTTCACGTGATCTGAACCCCAACCTCATGATTCACGCAAAGATGGACGCTCCAGATATGGCCACGTGTACCTTTCGAGCTTCCGGCCACCGATGTGCCTAGCCGAGCTACCGAACAGCTTGGCTAAGCGACCGAGCTACTGAGACAATTCAAAGCCAGAACTCTTCAAAGCACCTAACTCCATTCCTCGGCAAACAACACCTCGGTCTGCCATCGAACCACTGTTCTAACCGAACCGAGGGGACGAGGAACCGACCTCCACATATGGAGAAAAATTCTGCCGAAGCTGAATCACCGTCGGATCGTTCCAAAATTCGCGTAAAAACTCGATGGACGGTTCAGATAACGCCACGCTCACAAAACGACAAAATAATGTTTTCTCGTGATCTGAACCCCATCCTCGATTTGCGTTGTGATGGACGCTCCAGATCTGGCCACATGTACCTTCCGAGCTTCCAGCCACCGGTGTGCCTAGCCGAGCTACCGAACTGCTTGGCTAAGCAACCGAGCTACTGAGTCGAAGGATGGCGACGCTTCAATGCCATATTTCTTCAAAATGCCTAACTCCATCCCTCAGCCAACAACGCCGAGCTTCCGAACCGAGGGGACGATGAACCGACCCCCACATATGGAGAAAAATTCCTCCGACCCTTCTCAGCCGTAGGATCATGTCAAAAACGTGCTCGACGTGATGGACGCCTCAGATCTGGCCACGTTCACTAAACGACAAGATAGCATTTTTTTGGGGATTCGCACTGAGATGGATGCTCAGGATCTTGCCACGTAGTTCGGCAGATTCTGAGCTAAATGCCGAGCTACCGAATAGCTGGGCTGGACCACCAAACCCCTAATACAGTAGACAAGGAATTGAGCCGCCGGAGCGCTCAGCCAAGCTAACGAACAGCTTGGCCGAGCCTTCGAGCTACTAAGTCGAACCGAATGTTCTGTCGGAGCACTTACTCGGTCCACAAAGCCGAACTGCCGAGCCGAGGGGACGAGGAACCGACCCTCACATATGAAGAAAAATTCCTCCGACCCTCCTCAGCCGTTGGATCTTGTCAAAAAACGTGCTCGACGTGATGAACGGCTCAGATCTTGCCACGTTCACTAAACGACAAGATAGCATTTTTTGGGGATCCGCACTGAGATGGACGCTCAGGATCTTGCCACGTAGTTCGGCAGATTCCGAGCAAAGTGCCGAGCTACCGAGCCGAGGTGACGAGGAATCGATCCTCACATACGGGGAAACTATCTGCCGAACAACATGGATTGTCCGATCGCCCAGAAAAACGCGGTCGATGCTGATGGAGGGCTCAGATCGTGCCACGCCATAAATCGGTATTAAAAATTAGTTTTTATTTATTTTAATCGTTTTATTTATTTAAAAATTGCGAAAAAATTACTAAAAATTCGGGAAAATTAACTAAAAATTCTAGGAAATAATTATAAATTTGGGGGTATATTTTTGAGCCCTTGAACGAACAATTATTGCCTAGAACGTGTTGTTAAGACCCCCGAACGACCGGTCAACACTTCGCAAAATTAAATAAATAATCCGAAAAAATAGTTAAAAATTACCAAACGCCCAGAAAAGCTCAAAAACAGCTTAGAGTACAAACAATTTGAAGAAACACCACACCACCTCCTTCAAAGATTCAAAACCTTCCATTTGGACTCCGATACAACTACACTAGCCATTAAAACTGTAAAACTACTCCTCAAAGGCTGATCAATCTCAGTCTTCGGGAGTGGGGGGCTCGTGATATGGCTAAAAATGGGGTTAAATTGGGACCGTCCAAATCGGGCACGAATCTTGAAGCCCAGGGGTAAAACGATAATGTCACCTACCAATGGGTCTGAAGCGGGTACGGGTTCTCCTCCTCGAAGACCCACTAACCCGCGAACGGGTCCACCTCAACTGGGTGCGGGTTTTAACCCACAGTAAACCCGGTCCAGAAAGGATAGAATTAGGGTTTCTGATTAAATCTTAATCAACGGCCCTGATTCATATCTATCTTTTCACTGGGGATTAGGGATTACATTCCTTATCTAACCACAGGGATTACATTCCTAATCTGATCCCAGCGGTGCCTATAAATACCCCCCATCCATCTCCATTAAGAGGTAATCAATCTTTTGCCAGTTTTTGCACTCTTTCATAATCACTTCTGATTACTGACTTGAGCGTCGGAGGGTGCGTCGCTGGGAACAATCCCGGTGTCTCGCACTTTTTGCAGGTGTACGGCGGGAGTCAGTATCAAACTCCGACGGAACAGGTAACAGGTTTGTTATTCAAAGTTTTCCAAGGATCCACAAATACTATCTGTTTGCCCCCACACCAGATTCAGCGGCAAATAATAATAATAATAATAACAATAGCAACAATAATAATAGTAATAATAACATTATACAATAAAACAAGAATTTGGCCTATCAACTTTATATTAAAATAATCCAAACAGGAATATATATATATATAGGCGATCAATTATAAAATGGAAAGTGAGTTAAAATACACCATTATTCGAAATAACATAACTTTTCGTTTAGAAAAGATTTTAATAGAAGATCCGATATGAATTTCACAAATAATAATCGAAATACAGAACATATTCGGGAAATACGTATTTACGGGAATGGGGGTTACAAATATGATCGTGCACCTCAAGAGGCTCTATCAAGAGCATGCTAAGCATGAATGATTTGAAGTCTCAAAGACATTGTTTCGGTGCAAACTGGCAGAAGGAAGCCCTGTTGGAACTCATGTGCTCAAGATGATTGGGTACATAGAGAACCTTGAAATGCTTGGTTTCTCTTTAGGTCAAGAGTTGGCCACTGACTTAGTCCTGCAATCGTTGCCAGAAAGTTATAGTCAATTCGTCATGAACTACAACATGAATGAAAATAAAAAATCTCTGTCAGAACTGCTAAGCATGTTGAGAACTGCTAAACAGAATATTAGTAAGGAAAAGACCATTATGATGGTCCAACAGGCCAAAGGTAAGGGCATGGGCAAAAAGCAGATTAAGAAGACCAAGGGCAAGGAGAAGGGCAAGGGCAATTTCAAGCCCAACAGTTTTGCCTTGAAACTTAAGGGTGGGGTGGCCAAGGAGGACACATGCTTCAACTGTGGTGAGACCGGATATTGGAAGAGAAACTGCCATAAGTACCTAGAGGAGCTTAAGAAGAAGAAAGGAAGTGAGACTTTCACTACAGGTATTTTTTTATAGAAGTCAATTTATCTACTTCTGCATCTTGGGTATTAGATATTGGATGTGGATCTCACATTTGTGCAAATGTGTAGAATCTTAAAAGGAGTAGACCACTGGCTAAGGGTGAAGTTGACCTACGAGTTGGAAATGGAGCAAAGTTGCTGCTTTAGCTGTAGGAACTTGTCATTTATCATTGAGTTAGAGAACTGTTATTTTGTATCTGCTATTAGTAGAATATTATTTCTATATCTTGTTTGGACAAGAAATGTTTTTCATTTATAATAAAGGATAAAAGTTGTTTTATTTATTTGAATGATATCTATTATGCTAGTGAACAATTGAGTAATGAACTTTATATTCTCGACCTCGAAATGCCCGTCTATAATATAAATACTAAGAGGTTCAAATCAAATGATACGAACCCTACTTACCTCTGGCATTATCATTTGGGCCACATAAATAAGAACCGCATATCCAAACTTCATAAAGATAGATTCTTGGACTCATTTGATTTTGAATCATATGAGGTAAGTGAACCTTGTTTGTTGGGTAAAATGGCAAAAGCTCCATTCACTGGAAAAGGTGAAAGGGCTAATGATCTTTTAGGTCTCATATATAGTGATGTCTGCAGACCTTTCAACACATTAGCTAGAGGAGGTTTTCACTACTTGATTACATTTACTGATGATTTCAGTAGATATGAGTTTGTGTATTTGATGAAACACAAATCACATTCATTTGAAAGTTCAAAAAATTCAAGAATGAGGTAAAAAACAAACTTAGTAAAAGTATAAAAGCCCTTTGATCAGATCGAGGTGGTGAATACTTAAGCTATGATTTTGATGACTATCCAAAACAGTGCGGGATAATATCTCAACTCACTTCTCTTGGAACACCGCAATGGAATGGTCTATGAGAGGAGAAACCGGACCTTGTTAGACATGGTCCGATCCATGATGAGTCATGCAGATCTTCCAAGCTCCTCCTGGGGACAAGCTCTATTAACAACTGCTTTCACACTTAACCGTGTTCCATCTAAAACGGTTCAAGAGACACCATATGTGATATGGACTGGGAGGCATCCTAGTGTATCTTTTATGAATATTTTGGGTTGTGAAGCCGATGTAAGGCGCCAAGTATCTGATAAACTTTGTCCCAAATAGGATAAGTGCTTCTTTGTAGGATATCTCAGGGAAACCAAGGGATACTATTTCTATAATCCCACTGAAGGGAAAGTGTTTGTCGCAAGAGAGAGAATTCGTCTCCAAAAGAACCAGTGGGAAAACGATAGAACTTGAAAAAAATTCAAACTTCGTAAAGTAGCAGCGAACCAATGATGGAAATGGAGCAGACTCTAGAAATTATTGTGGAACAACAACCTGCTCAATTATCACAAGTTCTACGTAAGTCTAGTAGGACACCTCATCAACCCGAGAGATATGGATTTCTCTTGACTCAACATGGTGATGTATTGCTCATGGATCAAGATGAGCCTATGACTTATGAGGAAGCTGTATAAGACCCGGACTCTGAGAAATGACTTGAAGCCATGAGATCTGAGATGGAATCCATGTATGCCGACCAAGTATGGACCTTGGTAGACTAACCTGAAGGGGTAAAACCTATTGGGTGTAAATGATTTTTCAAAAAGAAAACTGACATGGATGGTAACGTGAAAACCTTTAAGGGCCGGTTGGTGGCTAAAGTTTTCAAGCAAGTTTATGGTATAGACTATGATGAGACTTTTTTCTTAGTTGTCATGCTTAAATCTATTCGAATCTTGCTTTATATTGAAGCACTAGGTTTGCCCGTTGACACGTGCCTACGGCACGTTTTCGGAACGATGCACCTTGTTTGATCATATAAAATAGTTTTGGAGGTCCAGCAAATTAATTGAAGTAGCAAACATAGAGCAAAAAACATATTATATGATTTTTTTGATTTTTTTGAATTATTTTTAAAGCTTTTAAATTTTTAATTTTTTTAGTTTTTAAATTTTTTCAAGTTTTTAAATAGAAGAGGGAGTGAGAGAGAGAGAGAGAAAAAAAAATATAGGAGTTGTTTTGGGTGGGAAATTTGAATTTGAGTTTTGGGGGGAACTTTTGGAGGGAAAATATGTTTTGTAAGGTTAGATCCGGACCTTTGATTTTTGGGAAGATTGAAGGAGAGCCACTTGATAGCTTTCTTTGTGTTTTATTATATAGATATCAAGATTATGAAATCTGCTAAATGGATGTCAAAACTGCTTTCCTAAAGAGAAATATTCTCGAGGATGTGTACATGACACAGCTTGAGGGTTTTGTCACTCCAAAGGATGTTGGAAAGGTGTGTAAGCTGCATTGATCCATTTACGAGTTAAAGCAAGCTTCTAGAAGTTGGAATCTTCGCTTCGATGATGCAATCAAAGAGTTTGGTTTCATTAAGAAGAAAGATGAATCTTGTGTCTACAAGAAGGTTAGTGGGAACACAATTGTCTTTCTGGTGTTGTATGTAGATGACATACTACTCATCGGGAATGACATACCTACCTTACAGTCTGTAAAGACTTTGCTAAGGAAATGCTTTTCCATGAAGAACTTGGGTGAAGCTACCTATGTATTACGCATCAAGATCTATAAAGATAGATCAAGAAGATTGCTTGGCCTAAGTTAGAGAACATACATAGAAAAAGTATAAATGTTTTAATATGCTAGAGTCCAAAAAGGGAATTCTGCCTATGTCGCATGGTGTGAATCTGTCTAAGGCTCAATGTCCTACAAATCAAGATAAGAGGGACCACATGACTAAGATTCCATATGCATCTGATATATCATGTATGCCATGTTATGTACCCGTCCAGATGTCTCATATGCCATGAGCATGATGAGCAGGTACCAGTCAGATCTCGGTGAAAGTCACTGGACTGTTATCAAGAACATCCTTAAGTACTTAAGAAGGACTAAGGATTCATTTTTGGTATATGGAGCTGAGGAAGTGCTTGTTGTAAAGGGTTATGCTGAAGCTAGCTTCCAGTCTGATAAGGATGACTCCAAATTGCAATCAGGTTTTGTGTTTTTGCCTAAATAATGGAGCTGTAAGCTGGAAGATTTCGTAGTAAGAGATAATAGTCGATTCCACCACAGAGGCTGAGTATATTTCTACCTCCAATGCTGCTAAGGAGGACGTTTGGATCAGAAAGTTCATCACTGAACTTAGCATAGTTCCTAGCATTGTAGACCCGGTGGACCTCTATTGTGAAAACAATGTGGCCATTGCACAGGCGAAGGAGTCTAGATCTCACAAGCGATCCAAACATTTACTTAGGCACCACCATCTCATTCGAGAGATCACTGATAGAGGAGATGTAAAGATATGTAGAGTACCGAAAGATGATAACATCGCTGATCCACTAACAAAGCATCTTGCACAATGATGACGGTCACACTAGGTCTATAGGCATTAGATGTATGTCTGATTGGCTCTAGTGCAAATGGAAGATTGTTGGTGTATGCCCTAGTGGCCTATTGTGTATTGATATTACTAGTTTACATTGTATCATGATATTTATTTGATATATGGGGTATTTTATTTATTGTGATTAAATGAACATAATGAAGTCCTAGAATAGTAGGTTCAATACCATGGGATATCAAGTGCATTACTTGATTGTGAGATCCTATTGGTTGTAATCAGAATACTATTCTTAAATGTCCCTAGTCAAATATTATTGTGAATTAGGACAACAATAATACATAGAGACCAGTATGTGCGTTGACTGATGACCATATCTCACAAATCATGGATATGAGATATCAAGTCTTCACATGAGTGCATATTAGAGTAATAATGTATTGGATTGATCCACCATGAGAACGCTGCATGGATCGTTACGTAAGTGTCATAAGTGGTTCTCACAATGACCATGTTATACGTAGTCCTTTGAATTGAAGTCCACAGTTCCCTACATGAGAAGTTGTATGTTTTAATGTCATCAAACGTTACCTGTAATACAATGATTTTAGAGTCGACTATTGGATATACTACAAATCATGCGGACGGATGTGAGTGGCTTAGATATGATTTGTCCCTCTTACATAATAGGAGCGACATCTATGGGCCCCTTGATTAAGTGAGACTGCAAAATGCATGGTCGTGCTCAAATGAGTCAGTTTGAGATATTATCTACTCGGACATCAAGAAATTAAAGATTAAACTATACAAGGGTGACACGCTCTATGCCTTGTGGTCAACTAAGATATCTGGGCAAAGGGACTAGAATACATGGTAACATTGGTCAGGGATAGGTTATGTCAAATCACTGACATTCTCGTTACTTAAGTAGCAGCGATGTATTGCTGGATACAGCTCGCTGTTTGTAATACTTGAATATGATTTTTATATTACTATCAACGTAATGTGAACCTACAAGGTCACACACTTAGAATGGATCGAAATTCAAAAAATTAAACATTGAACTATACAAGGGTGACACGCTCTATGCCTTGTGGTCAATTAAGATATCTGGACAAAGGGACTCGACTACATGGTAACATTGGTCATGGATAGATTATGTCAAATCACTGACATTTCCGTTACTTGAGTAGCAGTAATGTATTGCTAGATACCGCTCACTATTTGTAATACTCGAATATGATTTTAGTTTTACTATCGACGTAATATGAACCTACAAGGTCACACACTTAGAATGGATCAAAATTGGGATTTAAATTCATAAGATGAATTTAAATGGGGATCCAAGTAAGACTTGGACTTCTGACATTGGTTGGACATTTAATTAGATTAAATGGGCTGATTAAAGTTTAAAGTTCCACACACGAATTTGACCCAAGTCAGATTGTGAGCCCAACAGCCTTATTATTATCTTAGGGTTGATTTTCTGCATCTATATATATGATACGTATCTATGGAAAAGTCACATATGAGACAACCCTAGCCGTCACAGAAATTTTGTGAGAGAGAAATCATGAGGAACATCCCCTTCCCATAGCTAGCACCCCTGTGTGAGGGAATGCTTGATTTGATCCGTTCGTATGGATACCGTAGAGGCACCGCAATATTGGAGTGTTATGATCAGCATACTGTGGAGACAGCAGATTCATCTTCAAGGTATAACTTCTAAACATGATTTGTTGTTTTTGCATGGATCCATGGCTAGGTTTCGATATTTTTTTATAATTTTTTCCGATGTGTATTAAATCTGTGATTGCCTTCGAAACCTAATAGTACTTAGTGGCGGAAGAGTGAGATGCGAGAATCTGAATGCCCCATTTTTGAAGCATGCATTGGTTTGGTCTGTTGGGATTGGTATATCCAATACATGAGACAAGGGTTTGAAGAAGGGGAGCGAGGCAACAAGCAGCCGCAAGAGCAGCTGCAGCAAAGTTGCTAGATTTGACAGTCGACTGCATTTAATTACAGTCAACGGTAATACCCAGGCAACCACTCCCTTGGCTTTGACAATCGACTGTTAGGAGGGCAGTCGACCGTATTTGTTCTCTGACTTGCTCAGGACTCATTGCAGTCAACCACAACGGCGTAGAATTGAAGATTTGATCTACGGCTTGGATCTAATCTATTTTAATCCTATATATATGTATGGTGTACGATTATTATTGTTAATCGAGAGTTATTCCAAGATAGAAAGAGAGATCTACCAGGCGTTCTTGAAAGAGGGAGAAGAAGATATACCCTACACCTTATGTTAAGTTCTTGAGTGATTGTAAAGCTCTTTCTCTTCATATTTTCAAGTGCAAATAATAGGAGTACCTCTGCGCAGGGAAGTAGCCATTGCATTGGGTCAACCTAAAAAAGTCTCATGTGTTTGTGCGTTTTTGGATTTTGTTTTTTTTTATTCGTTTCTTTGTTTTCATCTTGGGTTGAGGGTTAAACTCAACAAAGTTGTAGTATCAGAGCACTAGATTGGTTTGCACAGATGGGAGACAGGTAAAATCGAGAGATTCGACAGAACAAATTTCATGATATGGAAGCTCCAGATGATAGCATATCTCTGACAGAAAGATCTAGATGATCCGTTGTTTGACACGAAGCCAGAAGGAGCCGAGGTAGATGTAGTTGTGTTAGCGGCTTGGAACCATTTAGATGAAGATGCTTGAGCAAATTTAGATGTTGATGAGTAGGAAAACGAAATTCTACATTGAGAAGCCAAAGTCCGCAAGGGAGACAATGGAGATCCTCACAAATATGTATGAGAAACTGTCCGCATTGAACCAGATCATTCATTTGAAGAAGTTGATCAACATGAAGTTTTCAGAGAGAGGTTCAGTGGTGGAGCATGTGAACAATGTCTACAATTAATTAGAATAGGTAGGTTGAAGTTCTTGGAACGTACACAAACATTGTTATTGCTATCTAGTCTACCTGATAATTACGGTCCATTAGAACAAACTATCACAAGTACTATGACTGATGTGACTACTCTAAAGGATGTTGTGAGAAACGTCATGAATAAGGATGTGAGAAGAAAGAGAAATGAAGAATCTTTGTCATCTACTAGCAACTCCGCATTGTTAGCTGAGAACCGTAGGAGAAGCAATTACAGAGTGAGGTTGAAAAGCATGAATCACAGGTTAAATTCATGAGCAGAAATCGCAAAGGCGAGTGTTGGCACTGTCATAAGCCAGGACACTGAAGAGACAAATGTGAAGAGCATAAGAGATAACAAGGTGGGTCACAAGGAGCCAATGGAGTAAGCAACAAAACTCATTTAGATAATCTGTGTTTGTCTGCTGGAATTGATATGACACAAGATGAATGTTTATATAATCAAGTGCTTCTTATTATTGTACACCAATGATGTATGCTTTTGAGAATTATATGACAAGTGATTTCAGTTCAATCATAGTTAGGAATGGACATAGTTGTCCAGGTATTAGAAAATGAAATATCATAGTGAAAGCTCACAATGGTGGATAACTAGTCTTACATGAAGCGAGACACATTTCAGGCTTGAAAAAAAAACTTGATCTCAATCAGCAAATTGGATAAAGAAGGGCTTACGACAACATTTGGATAATGAGAGTGGAAGATTGCAACAGGTTCTAGGTTGGTGGCAAACGAAAAACTTGTTGGCACGTTGTACCTACTCAGAGGAGATGATTCATGTGATATCATTACCATGACATCAATAGGTAATTATCCTTCCATCTTATGGCATGTCATTTTGGGGCATCTTGGTGTAAAATGTGTCAAGCAACTGTGTTCCAGAGATCTTTTACTACAGCTGTAGAAAGTTGAAATGGATTTTTTGTCAGAATTGTGTAATGAGCAAACAAAAGATAGTTAGCTTTCAGACAAGTGAGTGTGAGAAGAAGGTTGATAAGCTAGAGTTGGTAGATGTGTAGGGTCTAGCTCAGGAATTCTCTTATGGCGGTAAAAGATACTTCCTTGAATTCATCGATGATGCTACTGAGAAAGTTTGGATTGTTGTTATTCATTAGTTGTCTAAGGTGTTTGAGACATTCAGATATTGGAAAGCCAGAGTTGAGAATAAGACGATTGCAAGTTGAAAGCATTAAAATCAGACAACAGTGGTAGGTACACAAGCAAAGAATTTTGTGACGTTCTGGTACAACAAGGTATCCAAGGAATCAAGAAAGTTCTTAAAACTCCATAGGAGAATTGAGTAGCAGAAAGAATGAACCACACGATACTCTAAAGGGAGAGATGTATGAGACATGCAGATCTTCATGGAGGTCTTTGGGTAGCTACAATGCATACAGAAGTGTACTTGATCAACTGTTACCCTATAATGCCCTTGATGAGGGCTCAAGAACTATGGTCAGGTAAACGTATTAATTATTCACATTTGAGATTTTATGGTTGTATTGCCTATTCACTAATTGATAGGGAAGAAAGAAAGAAACTGGATTCAAAATCCAATAAGTGTCTTTATTGGCTAAAGTGGTGATGAGTATGGTTACAGGCTTTGGAATTTTGGAAATAAAATGGCATTCGCAGTAGGAATGTGGTCTTTAATAAAGAGCTCTTGTATAAAGATAGACATATAAGTCATGGCAATACAATAGGTTCAGATCCATACTCAGATTCATATTCAAATCCAAGTTCTAAACACGGTCCTTACAGCGGGGTCCCTACAGTGCAGTAATAGGCACAAAGACCATTGGCAGCACATAAGCTTCAGGAGGAGCCTATTGAGATTGAGTAGGATATCCAAGACGAATAGATACATCCAGAGCCATTCGGGGATCCTAAATCAATTAGTGAACTAGTACTTGCTTTGAGAAGGTCAATACGTGAGAGAATGATGACAATGAAATATGATCCATCAGCTAGTATAGTTCACGAGCATGTTTTGTACACAGATTTATACGAGCCATACTCATGAAGAGGTTTTGAAAAATAGTGCTTGAATTCAATGGGAGTTTACCATGATGGATGAGATGAACTCCTTGACACATAATCAAACTCGAGAGTTGATCAAGTTACCTGCAGAGAAGCGTGCTCTTATGAACAATTAGATTTTTGGAATCAAGGATGAGACATGGTAATAAGAGCTACAAGGCGAGACTTGTTGTTAAACAGTTTTCTCAAAGAGAATGTGTTGACTACAGTGAGATCTTTTCTCCAGTTGTGAAGATGGCATCAATCAGGGTTTTGCTTAGTATGGTGGTAGTGGAAGCACTTAGAGTAGTTGGATATCAAAACAATGTTTCTCCATTGTGATGTAGAAGAAGAGCTGTATATGTAACTCCCTACAAAATTGAGTAATGACAATTTTGCCCTCACGTGTTATGCACGTGTATTTTGTACCGTTACGAGAAATATTCGTAACATATTTTTATATAAATGTCATACGTATTTTATATTCCGATTATTTATATGTTTTCCCTTTTCTCAAAATTTATTCTTATCCTATTTTGAGCCAACTCAAATATTAAATTTTCAATCTTTGTGTTCTAACTTATATTGCATGTGCTTTCAATACACGTGTCGATTACGTATGCTTTACCGTTACGTGAAATAACCGTAACATAGTTAATATACATATTCTACGTATTTTGTATTTTGACTGTTTTTCGTTCCCTCAAATTAATTTTTTATGTTTTGCACGTGCATTTGCACGTAAAATTTTGTATGCATTGTTATTCCAAAATTTTCTAAGAAGTAATGTACATTTTCTCACTTTATTTATTACACTTTGTATTATTTATTTTTTTATAAAAACCCATGGGCCTAAAATTGCTTTTAAAACCCACAAAAAATATTTAAATTAAAAGTCTACACTACTAGTCATGTATAATAGCCACACACACTTTTTTATTCAATAAAAATAGATAATTAAACTTTGTGAGTGTACACAAAGCACGTGCACATGCACATGTGCAATGTGCACACTCCAGTAGTTGGCTGTCATGATGAGTGGAGAGAAAGAGAGTGGGTAGTGGTTTGTTTGGTGGGGATTAGTTAATATAACTGCCCTAATTAACTCCTATAATTATCCTACATCTTAAAGAATTCAATACACACATTAATTAATCAAAAAAAATGAAGAAACCAAACAGAGGTACTCGGGTTGCTGATGTGCTTTTTGGTGGGAGATTTTCTTGGGTGATTTTGATGATTTTTGGGAGTTTTTGTGAAGGGGATTGCTACTAGTATACTCTTTGATAGGTGGGTGTCTCTACTTCTTTTCTAATTTGTGTTTTAAATGCATGTGTAGGAGATTCATGTTAGAATTTAGATGTGAATAAATTGTTTTACTTCTAATGCTTTTTGTGTGATGCATGTTGAATGATTATCTAGAAATCCAGAAATTAATGGATGTGAAAAATGCATGTTAAATAGAGAATTATAATGTAGAATCAATGTGTAGTTAAACTTCTAATTGTGTTAATTCTTTTATGTGATGTCATGCATTTTTTAATATGGTATGAGTAAATTTGGTAGATGGACTTCAAATGAAATTGAGTTGGGTTTGATTCGAGTAGAATATAATTTTTGGAGGAATTTCCCCATCATGTTATATATATATATATATATATATTCTGTGTGTGTGTGTGTGTGAGCGTGTGTGCGTGCATGTAGAGTAGTATTGATAATTTATAAATTTATAAAAGGCAAATTTATATGAAAGATCTAAAAGAATTGCTTTTTACATGGTTGTGTAAAAATTCACTTTATTATCAAAGAAATCAGTAAGAAATAGTTACTAAAATTTTTTAGATGTGTTATACAAACAAATAAGTTTGATACAATTAATAGAAAACAATTTGAGTGTTTAAAATTTTAAAATGGAAGAATTAACCGAGAGTGGACTCTTAAAGATTTTAACTCCTATATTATTAGAATAGGAATTTGGCATTTGTGGCTAGCACGTGCGCGCTGCGCCCACATGCAGCCACATGGCACCTGGGGGGTCTCTGTGGTCGCGGGTTCGAGTCGGGTTGGCTCTGTTTATTTGCAATCATTTTCTTTAAGGGGTCAGAACAGGGGGTATTGGGTATTTAGAGAATCAGAGCGCATATTGACTATGTATTGATGTGGCTCAGTGGTTGGGCGCTTGCTGCTTGCTGTGTTGGCGCTGGTTCGAGGCCCGGGGGGTGCATTTTGGTTTTTAAACAATTTTTAATGATTTCAAGCTTTAAAAATGGGGAATTTCATGGAAAAATTATGATAATAATATTAGAATGATTTGGGATTTACTTCATGCTATTCTAAATATATTTTGATAAATTTAAAGAGCATATTTTATACATTGGTCGAGTTGGAGTTTAATTTAAAATAAAAAAGAAATATATGTATGATTGGAATTAATAAGAGTTGAATTATAGTGAAATTAAAGCTAAAGTCGCATTGAAAATAAAGGAATTCTATGATGATTTTTTTAAGGAAAATTTGGTACTAAAAATAATGATTGAATTAAAGAAATGAGTTTTTCTTTAAAAAAATAGATAAAAGTGAAAAGAGTTATAAATGTTTGAAAGTGATTGATTTTGAATAATCGAGTTTTGAAGAAACTTCGAAATGATTGATTTGATTAGTTAACTAAAAAGTTGTTTATGAAAAATTCTATTTGAAAATTATTAATGAATAAATTATAAAAGTTGAATACTTCATGGATAAAAGAATTGAAATTAAAAACATGAGGGATGAGGGTATGAGTACCTCTTAACGTTAGACATGAAAAGATGTTGATTCTAGAGGCTTAGTGATACCTAGGGTTGGCATTCGGGTCGACCGGACCGGGTCGAGTCGGACCCGCCCGAGTTGGAGGTTGACTTGGGCGGGTTCGGGTCGGTTGGAGGCTTAACCGGGCTGGGCCGAAGAGCTGAAATGGCGACCCGCCCAACCCGTAAACCCTTTCGAGTCCAACCCGGGTCGGTTCGGGTCGGATCGCGGGTTGGCCCGTTTAGATAAGTTATTATTTTTTTAACTTAAAATAAATAAAAATAATAACAAATATTAAAAATCGTAATAATAATAATAAGATTGAAAGAGTGAAATTGCCAAAAAAATATTGATATATTATTCATATGATTTCAAGTTATACAAGTTTCATAATTTCTAATAAGAAATAAAGATTTCACAAATTTGTTTTATACACTAACATATTTCTTAAATACAACTTCAATTTACTTCAATTTTTCTAATTTGAAATAACAAGCAAAGATTTAATACAATTTTTTTATCTATTTACAATTGTCTTCAATTTGATGGCCTTCAATTTGTTGTTGTTGACTTGTTGTTGTTGGTCTTGAATTCTTGATTATGGTTGTTATTGTTGTTGTTGTTGTTCTTCTTTCGGCCAGTTGCTCCCACTTGTGGACGTAGATAATGCTTTTCCTTGTATCCTATCTTTAGCCTTCAGCCAGTCTTCAGTGCAAACGAGTATCTCTAACGAATCGGGCTTCAAGCGATTCCTGTAATTAGTTAGAACCCTGCCACTTGTAGAAAATACACTTTCAGAAGCAACTGTAGAGATATGAGGAGTTAATAGATCTTTAGCCATATATTTAAGAATGCTATATGTGTGTTCATGGTCTTTCCACCATTATAAAATATCTAGTGAAGAAGTAGAAGACTCAGAATCTTGTTGGTTATACCAATTTAATTCATTTGATTGATTAGTCCTAGGTTTTTTGGATTGAATTTGAGCAAGTAAATTACATTTTCTATCATCAAATTTACTCTTATCTTACCTTTTAGTGTGCCAGAAGAAGAACTAACTATAGAAGTTGTACTACTAGATGCAAAACATCTATCATAATAATCATACAAGTTATTTAATGTAGATTCAAATTTAACTAAAAAAGAAGCGCAATCAATTTCTTTTTCTACATCCTCCCCAAGCAATGCAAAAAATATTTCAATCAAACTCTTCGTACCTTCTAATTTGATACGAGGATCCATAACGGTAGCAACACAATACAACATAGGAGGAGGATTAAAATACTTCAAAAATTTTGTGCATGCAGGTTTGACAATATCACCAACAAAAGCATCATTTACCATTAAAAGTTTGCATTATAGTAACGATTGAAATAAAAATGCTACTAGAAGTAGATTCATATGATTTTGAAAATTTGAAAGTCGCGGTTTTAAAAGGTTCTAAAAATTTCAACAAAGATTCAACATAATACCAATCGGGGGGAGTCATTTGAAAATTTGGCATATTTTTTGCGATACAAAAATTATTTATACATGCTTTATATTCGGTAACAACCTGTAGTAAATCAAAAGTAGAGTTCCATCGGTGTTTAACATCTTTTGGAAATTTTCTAAAAGGTACTTTTGAAATCCTACACCAATTTTTCCATTTTTGAAATACGATGCCACTTAATGCAATAAAATGTACACAATTTCTAATTTTAAGTATGTATGGATCGGCTATTTTTAATGCATCTTGAACGCATAAATTTAAAATATGACATGCAAATCTAACATGAAAAATATTATCAGATGGAGGGTTTAATTCTTTTTTTAAAATACTAATTGATGCATTGTTGTTAGATGCATTATCAAAACTAATTATACACATAATTTTATCGTGAATATGAAAAACATCACAAATTTCTAAAATATGGTTTGCTATTTCGATGCCACTATGGGGAGAGGGCAACGCGGCAAGTGATATGATTCTTTTTTGAAGAATCCAATCATTGTCGATCCAATGACAGGTTATTCTCATCATTAGAATATTGTTGCAACCCGTCCAACAATCCGAAGTTAAACTAACTCTACAAGTTAAACTCTATAAAATTGTAATCAAAGCGTCCCTCATTTCATTGTACATTTTATGACAATCCGATTTGCAAGTATTTCTCGGGATTCTTCTGAAATGAGGGTTTAAGGCCGTTTGATTAAAATTTTCCAAATCCCTACTCTTGGGATAGGAAAATGGTAACTCTTCCTTTATTACTAATCGGGCCATTTCCCAACGAACAAGATCGGGATCATAAGGGTGGCTATCAACTAGACCGGTCCTAGGGTGGATTTTTTGTTGGTCGGGTCGGTCAACAAGAAGGTCTTTATGGACATTTAGGATGTGTCGCTTAATTGTACCCGTGCCATCACCCCTCTTGAATTTGTATTGCTTAGAACATATTTTACAAACTTTCAAACCTATACCCGGAGTTTTTTCTTCCAGGATATAATCGTAAAATTTATGCCAATCACTACTTTCCCCTCTAGTTTTCCTACCACTACGGGGTTGTATAACTTGTGTTGTTTCGGTTGGTGGTTGTTGTTGTTCTTCTTCTAATTGTATGTCTCCTAAAAATTCATCATGTGTACCCATTGTTGGGTAGGATGATCATGGTACTCTTCGATAGGTTCATTATGTAGGATAATTGGTGGCCTATGGAAAGTGCTGGTGGAATCTTGCCCACTTTAGCTACGACTGCTACCGCGTGATCTAGACATGCTTATATGTAGTAGTGTATGTAAAAAAAAAAATACACAATGTAGGGGCGATAAGTTACAAAAAAAATTCTAGAAAACAAGAGGGTTGTCAGAGAGAAGATCAAAAAACCAACAAACAAACAAGATACCAAAAATTATAACTAAAAAGTAAAATGAAATTGAAGAAGAAGGATATAAAATTTTGATACCGTTCACCGTGAATACGCGTATGTAAAAGAACCCGTGAAATTAAGAATAGAAGTAGAAGTAGAAATCCGGAATTGAGGACTCGAGGAGAGCTTGGAGGAGAGTAGAAGACTTGATCACTTGGAGTTGGAGGAGAGTTGAAGACTTGAAGAACGTTGTTGAATTTTGACTTCGGAACGATCTGAATTTGATCGTGTATATGACTTGCTAGCTTCTTTGTTCAATTGTTCACAAATTCAAATAAACTGAGTAATAATAGTAGAGAGAGTAAGAGAGTAAGGTGTGAATTTTTTGTTAGGATTTTGGGGATATTTATAGGGTTAAAATAAACAAAAACAAACCCAAAAAAAAAACAAAAAAAAGCGGCTACTATAGCCGTTGCCAACGGCTTTGGTGAACAGTGCGGTTTTGAGACCATTCGACCCGCGGGTCGACGGTCGACCCATAGCGGGTCGAACGTTTGACCCGTTCGGGTCAAACGGTTCGCAACCCGCGGGTCGACTTGCGGGTTGGCGGGCGGGTTGGGAGATTTTTCGCAGGTTAACGGGCCGGGTTAGATGGGTTGGGTTCGCAAATTTATTGACCCGGGTCGACCCGTTAACGTTAGCGGGTTCGACCCGAACCCGAACTGGGGTTTCGTGGGCCGGGTTAAACGGGCGAGTCGCAGGCGGGGTGAGATGACCCTCAATTAAATCCGGGACTATGATTGGTTTGACGGTGGATTCCAGGATCATGAATAGTCGGGCGGATGGGAGGTAGTTCACCATTATATATGTACATACCGGGGCTGGAGCGGCACTTGTGGGATGTTCGCACGACAAGAATTTTTGTATATCCTGACGGTGGATTACAGGGCTAGAGTCTGTACTCGTGGGACACCTGAAACTTGTTTTTGTTACCGTAGTAGAGTATTCATAGAGAGTGGCTAAACCCTATAAAGTGGAGTACGATAAGGGCTTGCCCTCAGACCTATGTAGAATGGGATGCATAAATCCGAACAAGTATGCATTAGTATCATCATAGTATAAACATCTGCATTAGGCATTAAGTCATATCATACACTGACATGTTTAGGATAGTCACTTTTTACACTTTATTGTTCATTCAAGTTTGAATTTGCTAAAGTAAGAGAGTCACTATATTATGGCATAGCGATGATCGCTGTTTATAGCATTGCGTCAGTTGTATGCAACTGATGTGCCCACAATTTTTAGTGTAGGGCTTGGATTGGTGAGAAGACATAAAGATGAATTGATGCTAAAGATTACTTTCAGATTTTAATATTTAAATTGTATTTATCATGTTGTATTTATTAAAATTCCACTACCTTAATGTAAAAGAAAATTGTTGTATGATAAAAAGTTTTAAATTCCTTGTAAAATTGTACGAATTTGAAGTAGAAGATCATGTTGTGCTATGAATTACCGTGTTTTGGAATTTGGGGCGTTACAGTATATGAAACAACCCTCAAACTCTGAAGTCAAAGGGAAAGAAAACATAGTTTGTCGACTGAAGAAGAGTCTATATGGGCTCAAATAGGCATTGCGGTACGAGGAAAGGGATTCGAATGGTGCGAATTAGATAATTATGTCAATATGTGCAGGTATGATGACAACGATATGTAATTTTAGCTTCATATGTGGATGATATGTTGTTAGCAGGTTCAAGTATGAGGAAAATTAATGATGTGAAATGCTTGGTAATTTCCCACTTTTCTATGAAGGATTTAGGCAAAGCAAAGCAAATTCTTAACATGAAAATCAGTAGAGATTATCAGAGTAAGAAGCTTTGGTTGTCACAAACGGACTATGTGAAGAAAGTGTTGAAGTAGGGGTGGACAACTATTATCCGAACCGACCAATTCGAACAAATCCAACCCGAACCGACCAGTTTTTAACCGAACAAATTGGGGGTTTGGGTTGGCCCGGTTCTTGATCTTCAATAACCAACTAGACCGGTTCGGTTGTTAGATAGGGCTTACAAATAACCAATGAAACCGAACCGACCGTACCTCTATGCATAAGTTCATAAAAAATATAGTTCTCCTTTAATTTCTTGAATATACAAATAGTCGTTTCTCATTTTCTTGAAGATATAAACAGTCTTCTTTAATTTCTTTAATACAAACTGAGCAGTTGTTCTACCTATGTTTAATTCTCCATAATCATGTGTGTTATGTTGTTGAGAAATGCTTGATTTACAGTGTGGCCCGGCTTAATAGAATCATGAAGTTGATGTAACATTTAACAGTTAGTTTAATCAGGTCAAGCAGAAATTGTTTTCTAAATCTTTTTTTATTGTACCTGAAATTCAATTATCTATGGTTATTAATATTTTTTTTTGATAATAAACTAAGATTACAGAAGTATGCAAGTGAAAAAGCAGTTTGTCTCACCAATTTAAACGTCATCATCTCAAACAATTAGTGCAAAATTCATTAACAACTTGTGATTTTATAAATCTTCATTTTAAATTCATTTTTGAATAACAAATAGTAGGTGTTTCTTACGTTTGATTGAAGTTGATCTTTTAAATTTCAACAAAATTATGGATGATGTTGAAGGTGAAAAGTAGCACGCCAAACTGATCATCCAATCCAATTCAAATTGAGCTTAATCGGCTTGGATGGAAACCGATCCAATTAAGGTTCGGATTGGTTGCAGATGAGAAAATTAAAAAACTGATCTTCTTTGGATCGGTGGTGGATTGTCCATATTAGGTCGGATACCGACCGATGTCCACCCCTATGTTGAAGCAATTCAATATGGACAGTGCGAGTTTAGTTGCTTTTCCATTGGGTTCACACTTCAAGTTATCAATGGACATGTGTCCTACATTGGAGGTAGATACGGAGAAGATGGATGCAGTCCCTTACGCCTCAGCCGTTGGTATTCTATGTAGTCAATGGTGTCTACAAGACCAGATATCACACATGTATTGGAAGTTGTTGGCCGGTACATGAGGAATCCAGGTAAATATCAATGGTTTGCAGTGAAGTGGATTCTTAGATATCTTGCAGGTACTTCAGTTCAATCTCTATGTTGGAGTACTACAGGGTATGTGTTCACAGTTGGAGGTATAACTTTGAGTTGGGCTGCTCAATTACAGAAGAATGTAGCACAATCAACTACAGAGTCATAATATATGACACTTACAAAGTCTTCGAATGACATGTTGTGGACTTCGGAACTCATGGGTCAGTTGTATAGAAAGCAATCCATACGAGAACTATGGTGTGATAGTCAGAGTGCAATATTCTTGGCAAAGAACTCGGCATTCCATTCTATGACTCGACACATTCATATGAGGTATGACTTTATCTGGATGGTAGTTGAAAGAAGTGGTTGATGCTATCGAAGATTCTTGGCACTAAGAATCCGGCGGGCATGCTCACTAAGGTAGTAGATAGAAAGAAGCTTCGGTTTTTCTATTCCACTATCAGATTTTCTCCAGGTTGATTGATGGTAGACTCGCAGAGGCACAAGTCTTGAATAAGTCAAAAGAGAAATGAAGAATATGTTAGAGACTTAGTGTATATATATCCAATTTGGAGATTGTTTAGATTGGTGGATCGAATAAACGAGAAAATGGTTTAAAGAAAAGGAGTCAGGTAGCAAGCAGCAACAAGAGAAGTAGCAAGGGCAACAAGTAGTAGCAAGAGTAGCTGCAAGAGAGGTGCTGGATTTGACAGTCGATTGCAATACCTAGGCAACCGCTCTCTTGGATTTGACAGGAGGGAAGTCGACCACATTTGTTCTCTAACTTGCTCGGGACTCATTGCAATTGACCGTCTCCTTCACAGTTGACTGCATCGACGCAGAATTGAAGATTTGATCTACGGCTTGGATCTAATCTATTGTAATCCTATATATATATATATATATATGAATGATGTACAGTTGTTAGGGTTAAGTGAGAGTTCTTCCAAGATTGAAAGTGAGATCTAGCATTCGTTCTTGAGGGAGGGAGAAGAAGATAAACCCTGCACCTTCGTGGTGAGTTCTTGAGTGATTATAAACCTATTTATCTTCATATTTTCTAATGGAAATTGCTGGAGTGCTTCTACGTGGTGAAGTAGCTAATGCATTGGGTGAACCTCGAAAATATATCGTGTGTTTGTGTATTGTTGGCTTTTGTTTCTTCGATTCGTTTAAACTCAACATGGTTAAAAGCTTCGATTTCAGTCGTATTTCTTCATACATCCAACAGTGAACAATTCTTTTTCTCCTTCTCACTATTCTTCAAATTTTAATTCGATATATATATGTATATTCTCACTATATGCATAATATTTATTTTACAATAATATTGTATATGTAACATATATGTTACATGCACTACTTGTATAGATACCGAACCACGGGTTTAGTGTGCCTAGATCCTAGTACCTAAACCCAGTTTTTATCCTATAAATACTAGCTAGAGGTAGTGTTGATTCTTGGTTTTGCTGACTACAACACAATGCACAGTTGTGCTACCACCTATATATATATTGCAAGATGTGTCAAAGACAAATACCATGGTGCAATACACAAAGGCAAAGTTGATCCAATGAAGCTTTCAAAAGAATCGATAAAACTACAAAGTTCTAAGTTCAAGTCACATTTGATCAAGCAAGCTTCAAGACATAAAGACAATGGCTTAAGCTCAAGTCAAAGACTCAAGTTCAAGACAAGACTCAAGTGCTTCAAATATTTTGTATTAAGTGTCTTGTAACAATTGTAATTTTTATTCATTGAGTCTTAGAATGTTGTAATAGCCTTGTCACACACACACTCACACATATCTTTTAATAATTGAGTGTTTTACAAAAGTTAAAAGGTCGAAACAAGCTTGAATAAGATCAGCTGTTGAGTACCACTCGACCACTCTTCGAAACCAGTCAATTGTCTTAGTACGAAACTGTCTGAATGCATACAAGCTCTGACCAGTCGACTTATTTTGGCAACCTAGTCTACTGTTCAAGCCGTTTCGATAGTTTTCTATTTTTTAAACTTGTTTTTCAAATTCAAAACATTTATTTCCGTTGGTTGACAGTTGGTGCAACTGTTTCTCAACGTCCAGTGAGTATAACTCTATAAATAGAGTGTAAAACTCACTTGGTAAAGGTTCCAAGCATTTTCTTAAGTTTCAAGCTTTTGTTTGAAAAGAACAAGCATTCAAAAAAGCATTCATATTTTCTAAGTCTTGGTTCTCTGAAAATCAGTCTAGTATAACATCGAATTTGTTTTAGACTGATTTCAGAAGTTGACCTATTAACCACCATACAAAAATCACAAATCACAAACAAGGCTATAGGTTGTTGTAACTCTTTTGTTGTTGTTTTCACTCTCGGGTTGTGAGAGTGGTCCTCTCGGTTGGAGAGTAGGGCTCTAGGTTCTAGATTCGAGTTTTCACTCTAGGTTGTAGAGTGGGTGTGCTCTCTCTAGTGGTGAGAGAGGTCTACGGGTTTGGCAAGGTTGTTGTCAAACGCCGTAGGGTATTCTTGTATTTTTCTCAAGAATAGTGGAAAATCTCATGTGGGTTGCTTGGGGACTGAATGTAGGTCGGGAGGACCGAACCAGGATACATCGCTGTGTACTCTTTAGTTGACTCTTTCTGTGGTTGTATTTTCTTCACTTGCATTTCAATTTTTCAGTGTTTTATTCAAAAACTTGTCAGGTAAGTCGACTGATTTTTTGCTATAAGTCGACTGATCAGACTTGTATAAAATACTCTTCTTATCTGACGCCCCAGTCGACTGTATTCTCTTTTTAAGTTGACTGGACAGAACGAAAAGTTCAATTTTTTAATTATTTTTTAAACAACACTATTCACCCCCCTAGTGTTATTTGCCTTGCCTACAGGATCCAACAGGTAGTAGTCTAGGTATTTATCGGAGTGACAAATTACAGAACTTCGTCGCAAATATCATTTCCTTTAAATATAATAAGCAAAATTATAAAAAAGAATAATTAGCAATGAAATATTACTAAACGTCACAAGTTTTTGCGTCGTTTTGTCAATAAACGTCGCAAAGTTTATTATGTTTTTAAAAAATAAAATTTGGTTTTTATTTATTTTTTATTTGCGACATTAAGTGTAAAAATATTGCAACTATTCGTCGCAGAATTTTAGGATTCGTGTACCCGGGTTCTTTTGACGTGCGGACTAATTTTCATTGCGACATAAGGAGTCTTAATGTCATAATTATTTTTGACGTAATCTATAACCGAGTTTCAATCACCTCTTCCCCCCCCCCCAACACACACACACTTCATCTCCTTTTATCTCTCCCTCTCTTTCTCTCTCACTCTCACAAACCCCAACCCAAATCCCTTCCCACTTCCTCGCCGTTGTCGTGACCCCCCTCCGTCGTCTTTATCCCCCGCCTCCAGCCAGATGCCTCCCTTGCTCTTCGGTTCCCGAGCCTGACCTCCCATCATCACCACCAACACCATCTTCTTCTCCATCTTCCACTGAAACCCAACTCAAACACCATCATCCTCACCTCCATCCCCAACTCTGACCTCCATTCCAACCCGGTCTCCAATCAACCTGGCCTCTACTCCAACCCGACCTCCACTCAAAAACGACTCCAAACCCTCCGTCTGATTCTCGAACCCTAACCCCTTTTCTCCATCAATTTCTAGTAAGTTTTCTCCTGCTCTTTAATTCATGTTATTGATTATCTCAAAGCTGATAAACAAATGATTAGTTCAGCAAATTCATTTCAAGTTTCTTATGATAGAAGATGTATATGGATTTGTGATCATTCATATCAAGTTGCTTACGTTTATGTATGTTAACTATTTAGAATTATAATTACTTGGAAGAATTGCTTTGAATTATGTAAGAATTATTCTTTATGTTTAGGTATGTTAACTTCAAGTATTTCTTTTGTTGCATTCATATCAAGTTGCTTGTATTCATTATTGTTTAATTTGATTTATACAAAAGGTGCTTTCTTTTGATCTTTGCACTTTGATTACATGGATTTATAAATTGGGTATCTTAATCCCTATCTAATCTGAGCCTACTGAGAGAAAAATTCATTTGGTTAGCCTAAGGATTTATCATAATTTTTTTTTTTTTTTTTTGCTATTGAAGCAAAATTAGACATATCATTTTGATGTTAAAGTATGATATCGAATGAGACATGCAAATTTCTGGGCTATCCAGTAAGCATTTAAGAATGAAAAATGGTGTTCTTGGTATTTAACTATTAATTATATAACATCAAAATTTGAAAAATTCTTTGGGTGAAGGGAAATTATAACTTAGCATAGTTGAATGGGACTATTGTTGAAGAATCTACCCCACAACTCGTATTGCTAACAGCAGAAACACACCATAAGTAATAGAAACTCCTAAGCCTTAGATGAACCAAGAATAAGCCACCACAATATATGCAAGATTTCACAAGAACACAATCAATATGCAGAGATAACCAATACTTCTTATTCCCCAAGAAATACAAAGATTACAAAAGAGATTACAACTCTCAATCTCTATCTCTCACCTTTGAAATACTCGGCACAATCCCCTCTTGAAGTTGAACAATTATAACGGCTCACCAAACCTCTTTATTTGTATCTTTTCTGATATATAAATCCTAGAGTTTACGGCCATATATATAGCCCCTAAGTAAACCCTAAAAGATAAACAAAAATTCAGCAATTGGGCCTTAAACTCGTAAGCCCAAAAACAATCAGCTGCCGAAGTCGGTCGACCACACCCCCAAGGTCGGTCGACCGCAACGTGTAAAGCCAAATCCTGAACTCTAGACCGATCGACCGCATGGTCGACTGTCCCGCTTTCTGCTAGACCCTGTACACTCGAAGAACTCTCAGCAGAATGGGTCGATCGACCGCACCCCCAGATCGGCCGACCGCAACTTTCCAGACTACACTTCTTCTACTTGATGTTGTCTTCTCTTGCTGTCTTTGTCTCTTCCTCTTCTTCTCTAACTTCAAGTACTCAGTGCCTACATGTATTTGAGGCCAAAACCCTAACATTTTCCCACTTGGACCAAATATACCATGCTTCAAAGTTATTGCAATCTTTACCACGCATTATCTCTGTCAATGTCCCACTTTCATGGAAGACCCAAGTACTCCTCACTCTCATGAAGAGCACCTCCGCCACTCTACCACGTGGAGTGCACCAACCTGCCCCTCATTGCCTCATGAAGGATGCACTCCACCAATCGCATAGAGCACGAATATCAGAGAAACAACATCCCATGTCGGATTCCGTGTTACAAGAATCCCCAACTCGTAGAATCTCCATCAACACCGGACATGGTTCAAAATCTCTCAATGCACCCTTTACATTAGAAGTCTTTGTGGAAGACACCTCCACAAAATCTGCAGATTGTTCAACCCATACAGTCCAAATTTGGTTACCCTTATCGATATCACCCCGCATATCGTTACCAGTGCTCTCTACCACATAAGAGAGACTTGAAGATTCAACTGTCAATTCGCAAAGTACCCTCACCGTAGCAACGTCTTACCCTCTAAGATCACTTCTATGGCCAGCAGCTCCCACTAAATTAGTTACTTCCCTTCCACAATTGAAAGAACTCGGTTGCACCCTACACAACCTACTACTTGATTCCGGCTGAGAGCCAACTACAGGAGAAACACCCCTCACGTCTCTAAGAAAATATAGCATTCCCTCATGCTACCCTTTTGCAATCACCCTTAAACTTGCAGCTATACACCACTTCCTACTACCAACTATAGTAGTGTAACCCCTATTTCCGCAAATAGATATTTTCTGAGTACTTTTCTGTATTTCGAGATTTATAAAATTGTTATTGTTAAATTCGTTTTGAGTTCTTTGTTAAAAGCTTTTCCTAAACAGTAGTTATAATTATTTTGAATAAACTTTGTCTCTATCCCTACTTGATCAACTATTTACATTTAACTCAAATCAAAATATTATTATTGCTGTTTGGACTATTTCAATAAATTACTATTTTATATACTGATATTATTCTGACGATTGATATTATTATTGTTAATATTTTATTCATATTGTCATTATTATTACTAACCGTTATTATTAGTATTATTATTTTTATTTACATGGTTATTTCTATTCTTATTGTTACTATGATTATTTTTTATTATTATTGATTATTAAAACAAATCCGTTTTTGTTTAATAATTGCGCTTCTTTTATTATTTCAAATAATTTATGTAAGATAGTACAAATTATACTTTATTAGATATCTTGTTCTTTTATGTTTGGATTTATATTGATCCTTATATTTATATCCAATGTATTTTGTTTATTGGATCCAATACCCAATTTCCCAATACTCGATATCCCTCTTTTCCATATAAATACCCTAATTAATCCCCTAAACCTAATATTAACACCCTAACCTAGCCATCATTAATCCTTTAATCCCTATATTGTTCATTTCCCCATCCCGCTCCATCTCCCTCTCTCTATTTCCACCACCGAACCCACAAACCCATCCACCGCCCATCTCCGATCGCCACCATCTTCCACCTTCATCATCGCCATCATCGTCACCCTCTCCTCATTATCTTCAACCCATCGTCGCCCCCGATCACCCCCCTCCTCCGCCGCTCGAACCCAACTCCACCGAGCCGCTATTAACCCATTGCTTCGTCATCGCCATCCACGATCATTACCCATCACCGCTTTGTCTTCGCCCTCGCCGTGCACCCTACAACCACCGGAGAACCCCCCATCGTTCTCGTCATCGCCGTCCAAGCCGAGAACAATCCATCGTCGCCTCCCCTGTTTTCGAGCGAGAACAGACAGTGCTCACGTCGGAGCCCTCGCCGCTGTAGTTGCTTTCCAACCGTAGTGCTCCGTCATCCGTCGTCGTCGCGCCCCCATTGCAGTCGTCGCCTCGCGTCGCAGTTGCCCGTTCTATCTCTCTCCGCCGAAGGTTGAAGGAGATAGCCGATTGGGTGTTTTCGCCGTTCTTTGTTTTGGCACAGCGGATCCCTTTTCGTTGTTCTGTGTTTTGGACCGATCCGGCATGGAGAAGGTCGCCCATTGGATGATTTTGCCGTCCCGTGTTTTGGGCATATTGGATCTAGTTTTGTTGTCCCGTGTTCTGTCCAGATCCGGCGTGTAGGGATTTTGCTGAGTTGCTGTTGTTATTTGTTCACTTGGGTTTCTTCACACGTATTTCGCACGTGTTCTTGTGGATCATCGCCGGGATTTTGATCCCGTTATTCTTATTATTTATCTGCAATATAACAGGCAAGTCTCTTCTTGAACTAACATTTTATTCTGTTCAAGTTTATTTGATCTCTGCAAGTAGATCTCGTCCATTTCGTTATCAATCTGCTTTGACAATTCCGTTAAGTCCATCGAGGGTTTACACGAGCTAACTCGACATACTCTTAATATCATGCTATCACTTTGATCTAAAACCTAGTCCCCATTGTTTCATGTATATGCACATTTAAATAACTAGATTCATGCATAGGACTACTTGATAAATTAGACATGTTAAATTGAATGTGCTAGATTGGATTTAATTGATGAACTGATACCATGCCTGTGATAATTGTATCTTAAACCTTAGAAATTGAATGTTGACACCTAGGATTCACTTGATTATCAATTTGTATGCTATATGTGATCATATGATTTATTTATTTGCCTGTTCATGTTAAGACAATTTCTGGACTGCTAGTTATTTCATTTTGTATTAGACTTTCACCCATGGTAATGTCATAAATTGAATTTTCTTTACAAACATGAATTTTTAGCCTCTGATGTCTAGTTTAACATCCTTTTGATGGATCTAAGTTCCGCTGTGTCATTTGCTAGATATCAACATTTTATTACAGCCATGTTAGAAATTTCAGACTCACAATTTCATGTGTATCCAGCTGTTCTATATTTTATTTGACCCTTTTAATAGTAAAAGAAAAATCTGAAATAAATTAGGCTGGACCTAGACATGTGTAGGTATCACCCAGAATTTTTATAGATTTTATTAATGATTTGTCTGACCTGAAATAATTAGTTGAACACAACTTACTACATGATGCCTGAACACAAAACCTAAATAGAATAAAGGTTTCACCCTAGTTTCGTTATCTTATATATGCCTTAATTATATTCGCTGGAATCGTATGGAAGTCTACTTTCTAGGCCTTCCAACAGATTCAGGTAACCTATTTTTTAGTGGCTGTAATCCATGTTTTAGTACAGCAAGGTCATGTTGTCCTGATCATGTGATGTGTGTGTAAATGACTTGTTTGCTTCTTGATTTGTCTATATCGAATAGAATTATTCACACTTAGTATTATAAAACATTGACACCCTCTTGCATGCTCACATAGGATGAAAATAAACTAATAAAAAGCTGGGGTATCATGGGTTTGACTTGGTAGTGAACAATCGGAGACTGTACTCGTTAGGAGTCCCTTGCCAGCTAAATCCCGAATATCCCAAAAATCCCGAAAATCCCGAACAACCCGAAAATCCTGAAAATCCCGAACATCCCGTAAATTCCCGACTACTAGGCCGAGTACACGATCCGTGAATTCACCATCAGTCTAAAACGTTTACTGTGTGTTTGTGCCGAACCTGTGGAATATGACGCAGTAGTACGTGCATTAGATAGACTAATAAAATACTTAATAATCTACATTTCCTGGTTGATCCTGACATCACTCATTACATGCGTGATTTACTGTAGATCTTTGATATTTTGCCTGCCTTTGCTTTGTTCCTTGTCTTTGACCATGTCCTTTTTCTTTTATATTCATGCTTTCCTTTATCCTTTGTTTCCTCTACTTGCTGCCTACGAATTGCTTTAAGGGCATTCGTTTTCTTCTTTTTAGATCAAGTATTAACAGGTACCGAAGGAGCAATCCCAGAAGGACTTGGTGAGCAAACTCTCTAAAGATTGGAGCTGGACTTTAGACTACTTAGCTATCTCTTTGTTATTTGCTTATTGTATTTCTTCTTATCATACTTTGTATTCTCGAGCTTTATGAACCGAAGTTTGTTTATCCCAGATGTTGGATTATTATTTGGTGAATTTATTTCATGATTATCTTTGAGTTTATTCATTGTTAATGTGATTATATTCTTTGCCTGCGTGGTTGTTTTCTTGTATATTGTTGAGTTAGACTGGTACAGCTTATGAATGATGTATAATTATTTGCTCGGCCTATGTTACGTCCTCGTATTCCCATATTTTGGGAAGCGGGGCGTGACAAGTAGACAACCCCCTCCTTGTCTAGCCTTCCAATCGAGATAAGATTTTCCTTCAAGTCTGGAATATGCCTTGTCTCCCACAAGACAACACTTTGATCATCATTGGTGTTCATGCGAACAGTACCAACCCCACGTACAGGACACCGATGACCATTCCCTACGATCACATCTCCAAAAGAACCCTCCTCGTAGTCATCAAACACCTCCACCTCGGAGTGCAATGAAATGAAGCTCCCAGTAAATACACCAATCTTGAGTGCCAAACTCCTCCCGAGCTGATAAGCATAGATCCTCAACAAGCCCCACTTGAGCTTCCTTTGGAGTATCTCTCTTTGGTTCCTCATGCTTCTTCTTCATATAAGCCTTGCAACTGCACATCATGTGACCCTTCTTGTGACAATAGCAGCACTTAGGCCCATGTCCCTCATCGCTGTCATCAGACCCACTCTCAGATGAACTACTCTGATCCATTCTTCTTCGACTGCTCTAGATTTCCCACGTCTTTTCTCAACGTACATTACAGAATCTTTAGAAGATAATCATGGATATCCCCCGTTTCTCACCCTTCTCACCTCCTCATTCAAAATGCTACTCACCACATCTTGTAGAGTCGTCGAATCTGTCATAGTGTCTGTAATAGTCTATTCCACCGTACGATAACTATCGAATAAAGTAGATAGAAGTAACAATGACTGCCCCCTCTCTGAAAACTTCAAACCTGCAGCTTCCATCTGGTTGTAAAGCATACAGTAATTGTTCACATGCTCTGCTACTGAACCCCCTTCCCTCAAATTTATATTAACTAATTTCTTCAGATGAAGAATTTGATTAGATGCCGATGGTTTCTCATACATATCCGTGAGAATCTCCGTAGCCTCTTTTGTGGTCTTTGCCTTCGAGATATAAAATAACGCCTTCCTTTTCAGCCCCAACTGAATCTGCCCCAGCACCTTCTGATCCAAATGATTCCAATCTGCCAAGACCTTCGCTTCATTGTCTACACCTACCGGCTTCTCATCAAACAACAGAACATCAAGATCTTTCTGACGAAGATACGCTATCATCTGAATCTTCCACATTACGAAGTCACTCCCATCGAATCTCTCGATCTTCATCTTGTTATCAGCCATCTCGAACCAACTGCTCAGATACCATTGTTGAAGAATCTACCCCATAACTCATAGTGCTAATAACGAAGACACACCACAAGCAATAGAAACTCCCAAGACTTAGATGAACCAAGAACAAGCCACCATAATATATGCAAGATCTCACTAGAACACAATTAATATGCAGAGATAACCAATACTTCTTATTCTCCAAGAAATACAAAGATTACAAAAGAGATTACAACTCTCAATCTCTTTCTCTCACCTTTCAAACACTCGGCACAATCCCCTCTTGAAGTTGAACAATGATAACGGCTCACCAAATCTCTCTATTTGGATCTTTTCAGATATCTAAACCCTAGAGTTTACGACCATATATATAGCCCCCAAGTAAACCCTAAAAGATAAACAAAAATACAACATTTGGGCCTTAAACTCGTAAGTCCAAAAACAATTAGCCACCGAAGTCGGTCGACCGCACCCCAAGGTCGGTCGACCGCAACGTGTAAAGCCAACTCCTGAACTCTAAACTAGTCGACCGCCTGGTCGATTGTCCCGCTCTCTGTTAGACCCTGTACACTCGAAGAGCTCTCAGCAGAATGGGTCGGTCGACCGCACCCCAGGTCGGTCGACCGCAACTCGCCAGACTACACTTCTTCTACTTGTTGTCTTCTCTTGCTATCTTTATATCCTCTTCTTCTTCTCCAACTTCAAGTACTCAATGCCTACGTGTATTTGAGGCCAAAACCCTAACAACTATGAGGATTAGAATTGACCGAAGGGAAAATGCATTCAGACCGTGAAACTATTGTAACTAAAATGACAAGGGGTTAAACTTTTGTGGCTGAATGGAAAGAAAGGGCACATCCATCCTACATTTAGGTTAAAAGTTCTTTTTTCTATTTGAAGAAAGGAATACATCTGGGTTGAAAGCTGTTTATATTGTTCGGGCTATAATGTTTTTCTAGGGAGAATCAGCAATACGTGCCTGACAAAGATTTGGTATGGCATTAAGACACATCAACATACAACAAATCTAAAGTAGTACATGTAAAAAGTCGAAAGTATTACTTATATGGTTATGACATGACAAGAATTACTTTCACATTTACGGATTTACTGCATCATTGCTTCAGCATAGAAGTAGTATTCATGCTACACAGACTGTTATTTTCTAGTATTCTCAAAACATTTGGAATCCTCTTGGTACAAATTGTTATGTTTTGTGAGAAATTAACAATTGGGAATTAGGGTTAATATCTAGAACTAAGTTACTTGAGATATTCACCCTAGGTATCAAGATTGGAATACCTAGACTGCTATCACGAGCCAATATTTATTCCTAAATATTGGTTTGGGTATCGGGTAATAAGCCCACAAACCCGCATTCTAATATCCAATCAATTGTACGTTCAATACACGTGTTACTCATATGCACATGCAATATTTATATATAGAGAATATACAAATATATCCAACAATCTCCTTCTATATTCTCAATATATAAAGTACAGGATTATCTCATCAATTTAGTATAAAACTGACTGGCTGATAGCAGTCCATAAAATAAGAAAGCATCATAAAGGTATAGTTTCATAAGAACCACTATAATTATAAATCTGAATAGTTCAATCAAGACTAAACCAATATAATTAAATAGTTCCAAACCATATCCAATTCAGAATAGTTCACAAAGACTAAACCAATAGATAAAATAAATCATAGTCTCAAAACTAAACAAAACAAATAAACTTCAAACCAAATTAAAGAGTTTTAAGCTCAAAAATGCAGTCTTAAACTCAAAAGAAGTTCTTATCAAGCAAGTGATCAGCAATAGAAAATCCTTGCATGCTGCTACATGATTACTCCTCCATATCAAGCAAGTCATCATCTTCAAAATCGAGATCTAGGATTCCATCTCCATTATCTTTGCTAGCACCTGTTGCTCAACATTGTAAATAAAAATTTCATGAATCATTTCTCTTTGAATTCAAACAAATTGCATAAGAGTATCTAGCTCAAACAAAAGAACTTAGTACAATTCAAATTGGCTAGCAAGATTTTAACACAAGCATCACAATCAAGTATCTTAAACAAATAAAGTACATGAACTTTATAGTTTCTACACAAGAACCATACTATATTTCATATTGGAATAAAAAGATTGTCATTTCAATCATGGTTTAACAATGAATCATCAAAATTGGAATGAAATATGTATCCATAAATGACATATCATCAAAATTGGAATGATATTAAGACAATTTAATCATCGGAAACATATCGACAAGTTTTCATGTTTTATATTGGAATAATATGATTATTCTAAGTAAATTCTATATATATATATAATACCACAAAATTGGAATGACATTATATATTTGTGGAATTTATGTGGAATCATCAAAATTTCTAAAACACATTAACTGTCAAATTGATGCTTAAGTATGAACTTCTCTATGGCTGTTATGGGTTCTAATTATCAAAATAACTATGGTGTTAAGGCTTTTATGACTCAATGGCTCTTAACCCCATTTCCCCCACAGTTTTGAAAATTAGACCTCTTTGTAATCCCTTAGTAAGGGCATCAGCCATATTCTAGTTTGATCTCACATCAATTAAGGTAATAATCCCTTACTTAATGAGATAGTTCAACTTTGCATGTCTAAGACCGACAGTTCGTCTCTTACCATTGTAAAGAGAATTAGTTGCTACAGCTTTTGTAGCTTGGTTGTCACAAAACAAGCTAAGAGTGGTTAGTTTAAACTTTCTCAATGGAATATCTAGCAACAGGTCCACAAGATAGCGCAAAGAGTTCAGACTCCATAGATGAGAATGCAATGCCTGGTTGCCTTTTAGATTTTCATAACATAGCTGCTCCTCCTAGTGTAAACACATAACCACTAGTAGATCGAATTTCTCCAAATTCTGTGCACCACGATGCATCAGAATATCCTTCCAATACTGAAGGATGTCCAGAGTAGCACAAAGCCAACTCTTGATTACCACATAGGTAACCCATTAGCCTCTCAAGGGCGTTCCAATGTGACTTACTGGGATTACTAGTGAATCTGCTAAGCATGTCTACCGCAAAGGCTATGTCTGGTCTAGTGCAGATCATTGCATACATGAGACTTACAATTAGTTTGGAATAATCTAACTGTCTCACTGTTGCACCATCGTTAGGTGTCAACTTATTGTTATAATCATAAGGTGTTTCAAACCTTTTGCAATCACTGTATCCCCACTTTTGTAACACATTATTGATATAGGGAGATTGACTAAGGAATATACCTTGCCTACCAAAACTCACTCTCATACTTAATATAGTGTCCACAATACCTGAGTCCTTCAAGTTGAACTCTTTGGATAGCATTGTTTTAACTTCAACTACAGTTGAGAGGTCGCTTCCAACAACAAATATGTCATCAACATACAAGCAAATTATAGCAATTTTATTTGATAGATCATGAAAATAAAGGCATTTATCAGAAGAGACAATGACCAAGAGGCGCCTAAAGTTTGTGCTAATACCCTAAACACACCTAAAGTTACGGTAATACCCTAAACACACCTGAACTTGTCAAAATTGGACCTATAGGCACCTGGCATCCAATTCCATTTGTTTTTTAACAATTAGGGGGTGAAATTACTTTTTAACCCCCATGCCTTAAAAAAATCATAAAAAATCCTTTCAAATTTCGAAAATTTTCCGAAAAAATTCTTTAAAATTCCTAAAATTCCCTTAAAATTTCCTTAAAATTTCTTTTAAATTCCATTACATTTCTGAAAAATTCCTTTTAAATTCCTTATGATTTCCTTTAAAAATAATTTTTAAAATCCTTTAAATTTCCTTTTAAATTTCTTAAATTTCCTTAAAATTTCCTATAAAATTTCTTTAAATTTTCTTTAAATTTTCTTTAAATTTAAATGAAAAATAGAACAAAATGTTCTTTAAAATTGAGAGTCTATTTTTACAATTGAGAGTGCCAACTGAACCAAAAATCCTTCAAATTTTCTTTAAAATTTTGTTCTCTAAATTCTTAACAAAGGCCATAGTTTATTCTAAATATAAAATCTTTAATCTTCATATATTAGTATATCATAACATTCTGAACTAATAAATTATTCAGAACCAACATAGAGCAAAGAGTTTATTGAGATACATTTTCATCTTTAGATCATAAGTATCTGACAGATAGCAAACAAAGAACTGAAGAATATAGATACAGTCCCAAATGCATACTTATTTTGTGCCAAGCACGGTCAAACTCCACACCAGATCGGGGCGAACACCAAACAGCAAATGGAGATCAGCTGTGCACAAAACACCAAACGCCAAGTGCAACGAATCACAAAATAGCAACTCAACGGATCGAAACCCCACACTGGATCCGCACAAACAGCAAACAGCAAGTTCGGATCGCGTCGTCCACAACAGCAAACAACGAAGTTAACCAATGGTGTTCCTCCTCCTTCCTCACATCGACAAAGAGAGAGAGCGCGCGGGAGAGTTGACGGCGCTCGGGACGATGACATCGACTGCGACGACGGAGACGGTGTGGCAAGGACTACGATGACCACGACGGTGGCACGGTCGGGAAGCGACGGCAACGACCAACGCGACGCGAAGCAACTCTATTTTCGCGACGAAACAGGTGAAACGATGATGGGATCTGTTCTTAGCTTGGATGGCAATGAAGAGAACGATGGGGGGTTCTCTGGAGGTTGAAGGGGGGTGCACGGCGGGGGCGAAGACGAGGCGGTGTTGGGGATGGGTTAATGGCGAAGGCAAAGTTGGCAATGGCGATGGGTGCAGGCTTGGGCGCGACAGGGATGGCGAGGACGGGGGATGATCGGGGTGTGACAATGAGTTGAAGATGACGAGGAGAGGGTGACGATGAGGGTGATGGAGGTGGACGACGTTGGCGATCGGAGGAGTGGCAATGGGAGTTGGGCTTCGGTTGAAGATGGAACGGAGAGAGGGGAGGGTATTTTGGTCTTTTCACGTGCCTCTTAATGGGTTTAAACCCGTTAAGGGGTATATTCCAGGAATATTCCACTAACTTAACTGAGAAATTAACGGCGGGGGTCTTTAGATCCAAATAATATAAGTTAGGGTGCTATTGGGGTATTATAGTAACTTCAGGTGTGTTTAGAGTATTAGCACAAACTTTAGGTGCCCTCTTGGTCATTGTCCCTTATCAGAATTACTAGATTCAAAACCTAAGCTCTTTATTATTGTATCAAGTTTTTCATGCCATAATTTTGGTGCTTGTTTTAATTCATACAAAGATTTTACCAATTTGTAAACCTTGTTCTCTAAACCTTTAGGTTGATTCATATAGATTTCTTCATTAAGATCTCCATTTAGGAAAGCAGTTTTAACATCCATTTGGTGAATAACAAAATTTTCAATGGAAGCAATGGCAAGAAGAATCCTTATTGTAGCAATATGACAAATAGGTGAGTAAATATCAAAATAATCTATCCAACTTTGTTGAGTATAACCTTTAGCTACTAGTCGTGCTTTATACTTTGCTACAGATCCATCCGGATTAAGTTTCTTCTTCAAAACCCACTTGTTTCCTATGGTTTTAGCCCCTTTGGCAGATCAAGTAATTTCCAAGTTTTGTTTTGTAATAAAGAATCCATCTCATCATCAATAGTCGCTTTCCAAAGTAAACCATCCGTAGACAGAAGGGCTTCCTTTACACTAAGTGGATCAGCCAACAGTGCATAAGTTACAAAATCATCACCATAGGTTCTAGGTGTCTTATCTCTTGTGGAGGTTCTTCTAGGCTCAATTTCATTTGTAATTTCAGTGTCAGTTATGCTAGGTCTAGATTCTGTTTGTGAATCATTGACTAAGTCTATGTGGCCAGATAGTGTTATACCTTTGTCCTTGATGAACACATCTTCAAAGAATTTTGCATCTCTAGATTCAATTATCTTATTGAGAGATAGGTCATAAAATTTGTATGCCGCACTATCAACTGCATTTCCTAGATACAAACAAGTATTTGTACGAGGTCTTATTTTAGGCCTTCGAGGATCTGGTATTCTAACAAAAGCAATACAACCCCATGCTTTTACTTTATCAAAACTCGGTGTGTGTTTATGCCATAATTCATAAGGTGTTTCAGACAGTTAGAGTGTGGTAATATATTAAGAATATTATTAGCAATCAATGCAGCCTCTCCCCAAAAACTCAATGGCAATCCAGCAGTCAGTAACATAGAATTCAATATTTATGTGAGTGTTCGATTCTTTCTTTCGGCTATACCGTTTGACTGTGGTGAGTAGGGTGCTGTTGTTTCAGAGATAATGCCATGTGAAGTGCAAAATTCTTTAAAACCCATTGATACACTCTATCAGATCTGAACCTTTTTATTTTAGCATTTAACTGATTTTCGACACGGTCTTTAAATTCTTTGAATTTATTAAGTGCTTCATCCTTTGTTTTTAACAAATAAATACGATAATATCTAGAATAATCATCTATAAAAGTGATCAAATACTTTCGGCCTCCTCGTGTCACAAAATTTTTAAAGTCGCATATGTCAGAATGAATTAGTTCAAGAAGTTGTGTACTCCTAGAAACAGAACTAAAGGGTTTTCTAGTGATCTTTGTCTGAGCACACACTTCACATTTGTCATATCTTAAGGATGTATCAATTGGCAGATTAAAAGTTTTAGCAACAGCAAGTAATTTAATATAGTTCATATGTCCCAATCTGTTGTGCCAAGTATAAGGGCTACATAGTTTTGAGCTAATGCATTAATCACTTCATTTGCTAAACTAAGTCTATACATGCCATTGACTAAGTAAGCACAACCAAACTAGAATGAGTTAATAGATAAAATAGGTCTACCACTTATCATAGAAACTACCATGCCAGTATTATTCAGTAAGCTAATAGAAATTAAATTCTTTGCTAAACCAGGAACAAATTTAATATTACGCAAAATTAAATTTTTACCTGATGAAAGGCTGAGATTTGCAGTTCCAACCTGGAGCACCTTGACTGATTCTCCATTCTCCATAGAGACAGACTCGTTTGCATCGTTGAGAACGGTTAGCAGGTTCTTATTGTTGCAAGCATGGCATGTAGCCCCCGAGTCCAACAACCAACTAGTAGACGCACTGACCTTATTATCACCAACAACAAAAAGAAAGTTGGTGGGTTCAGTGTTGCCCTCTAACAAGTTCACCCTTTCATTGTTAGGTTGTTCTCTTTTGGGTAGCTTACATTCGGTAGCATGGTGACCCCACTTTCTACAGTTGTAGCACTTTCCTTTCTTTTTGACAATCTTTTTAGTGGCTTCCAACTTGGACAGTTTACCCTTAACTTTATTAAGCTTGTTCTTCTTAAACTTAGGAACATATTTGGTATCGGTTAGCACATTAGAATGAGAAAGTTATTTCTTAGCCAACTCCAAATTAATCCTAGTTCTAGTCTCATCCTCAACTTTAATATATCGTTTGAGTTGTGCAAGCTTAATTTGTTCTAGTAGTTTATACATTTTAGTCTTAAATGTAAGCCATGATGCAGGTAATTTAAAAATTATTGCTCTAGTAAGAAAAGCATCACACATGATGATATCTTCAGTTTTCAATTTAGTTACTAAGTTTTCAAGATCAGTTACCTGAGGGAGAATGGCTTTCTCCTCTCTGAATTCAAAACTCATGAACTTATCAACCAAGTGAGTCTTGGAGACCTCCTTCCTTTTGAATTCATCTAGCAGATTATCCCATATTTCCTTAGCTGTTTCGTACTTCATGTAAAATCTACTAACTGATCTGAAATACTGTTTAACAGAATCTCCCTACACAAGTACTCATCTCTGATCCAAGTGGCATCATTCACATCTTCAGTACACTCATCATAAGTCGTTTGACAGGCATAGAAAATCTTCATGAATTTCATTCCATATCGTGCTTTCCTTTTCCAGCTATTGAATTCAGAACTACTAAACGCCTCTAGTTTAGGAATCTCATACGGTCGATCATGTTTTTCCATCTTAAGGAATAAACGATGAGTTCCTAAAGTTTGAGAGTATGTTCTGAATTATTACTACACAAGTAATTTAGATAAAGAAGAGGGTTTATCTGTAAATCTGCCAACTAATAACAGAATAAATAGATTAGAAAATTGCACGAATCTTAAAGTTCAGAGATACCATATCTAATGATGAGTCCGGGTCAGCTGCAGGTTCGGGTTCGGATCCGATAACACAAGAACAGATCTTGCAAGTGACAACTAAAGATCAAAGAGGCCAAAACGAATTTGGGTTCAATCTTCGGGTTCGGATCTACACAACAAAGAGGAACAGGAGGAAGATGATTGGGCACTGCGACTGAAGGCGATCAGCGCCGTCGGAGCAAGGGCAGGATCTGACGCCTCGACGGATCGATGGTTTGTCGATGGCCTTGCATGAAGGATGGCGACAACAAGCGGCGTTCGTGTTCGCGCAGGCTGATCGTCGAAGCAAGGGCGAGATCTGATGCCTCGACGGATCGACGGCTTGTCGATGGTCTCGCACGAAGGAAGGTGACAACAAGCGGCGTTCGAATGTGGGAGCGACGACGCCGACCACGATGGCGATCGTCGGTGACGGTGGCCTCGAGAGCTTCGAGGGTTTCGACGAGATCCGAAGGGAACGACAGGATCCAACAGAGCTCCTTTCCCTCTTAATTAATCTCACAAATTGATTAATAATATCTCAAGATTGTTAGGTTTTGTGAGAAATTAACAATTGGGATTTATGATTAATATCTAGATCTAAGTTGCTTGAGATATTCACCCTAGGTATCAAGATTGGAATACCTAGACTGCTATCACAAGCCAGTATTTATTCCTAAATACTGGTTTGGGTATCGCGTTATAAGTCCACAAATTCCAATATCCAATCAATTGTACGTTCAATACACGTGTTACTCATATGCACATGCAATATTTGTATATAGAGAATATACCAATATATCCAACACAAATTCCATGTCCCATTTCAAGACCTCAATAATTTAGACGCCAGTGCAAATCTTGAGTGTTCAAGTATGACATGATTCTGAATCAAATTGAAAGTAAATGATAGCATAATTAATTTTGGAATGCACTTGAATTGTCATTATCCACGCTGCACAGTCTTTTAAGCTTTATTTTTTCTGCATTTAAACTAGTGGCACATCTCCGTAGGGTGACACTGATTGAATGCATCCAAAACTCTTCACTCTTCAGTCTTAAGTGCATATATAGGATGCTTGGTATCAATGCAGATCTTTATTAAACTAAATATACATAATATATGATATGATAAACTTGCACCACTAATTGTTAAAAAAGTGCATGATATTTAATTTCTACTGTGTTTGATTGTCATTTACTGTTGCAAAAACATTTTCTTGCAGGATTGTTTTGATTCTTCTGCTTTTGGTCATAATATATGTGGTGCTTGCTTTTATTTGCCACGGAGTTACACTTCCATCTTGTTTAAGATAATAAGTGGATGACTTCATTGCCATTTTTATGTATCCATCTTAATATATTAATTTTATTAATGCGAGCATAGTGTTTTTGGATTGGCCTTGTTTGGCAACGGCTTCTGTTGCATCTCATTTTATTGTTATGTACTGTATATCATTGTTATAATTATTGTTGAGATTGCGAGAAACTCCCAAGATTTTCGGTAGTGCATTGTAAGCAGTATTTCTGCTTGATTGTTTATATAAGAACTCAAATGATCATACTGGGCTTCTCTAAAGTAATTAAAGGCTGGATTCTCTGTCGGGAGTTAATGCATTGCTGCTAAGTTTTATTCTGTGTATACAATTGATCAATTTTAACTATACCTATTTTCTTGCTTCTACGCTAGTAAGTAAAATACAACTATTGCATGAGCTATCTTACATCTTGTAGTCGCAGTTGCAAGTGGAGGAATGAGAATGTAGTATTAGCTAATAAATAATAATAATGGAGACGCTGATTGTATTAGTTGTGAGAAATTCACAATTCAGAGCGATTGCATTTTGTTACACAACTACTTAAATTAGTGATAGGACTCCAAAATACTTGCGACTGGCCCAATATACGACTGGAGTTGTCATTGTCTCTGTTGCAAGAAAACACTTCATTTGTAAGTCATATAGTCTGTATAAGTACATCGAATGCCCGATCTTCTGAACCATATATTCTACAACTAATTGAGTGCAAAAATAATAGTATCTCATGTTGTTTGGTGCGGATGTCTAAATGCAGTATGTTTGTATCTTTATGTTTGATTATAATTTATACATACCAAATTTGAGCCATACCCTTCTCCTTTCATAAGTTACAGATCAAGTTTATTGTGCAATAGTCCATAGTTGCAGGAGTTTAATGTAAATTTTCTCTGAGTATAGTTAGTTTTTAATGATATATCTGAGTATATAGAGACGAGTAATGTAAGATCAATTTGCTGTGCAAACCAGAAAAGAATATGCAGGATATTCTTGCTCAAAGAGAGCAAGCAGATAGAAATGTACGATCAATTTGTAAGCAGGAAATTATAAAATTTATTGAATTAATAATCCTTCGGTGATTCTGAATCAAATTATGACTGCAGAGATTAGCAGATTAGCAGATTCTCTAGATGTTGATGTCCGGAGGAGGGCAATTGGGAAAGAAGGAAATTTGATAGTGGTACTCTTTCTGCCTTTTCTAATCCTTTGTTGATTCTTAATCAAGTTATTGAGAGATCTAATTGTTGTTGAGAGAGTACTCTTTCTGCCTTCTCTTTTCCTTTTGATTTTTTTTGCATTCTTTTGGGTGGTAAAGTAAGAATTAATAATTAAGTGTTGGCTGTGTTGCCAAGCAATTCAATTTGGTTTAGTGTTTTCCTGTTCGTCGAATGTATAAAGGCCAAACCCATGTCTGTAAGAACTTCCGTCTATTTACCAATGAACTACTGACGGTAGCAATAGACATGCATAGCAGGTCTGCATATCCTGCACAACCATACCTCAGTAGATCTAGTTTTTCGAATGTTTACCTATATTTTTGGTTCCTGATGAATTATAACTTTCTATTCCTGTATTTTTATTTTATACTTCTTGTAAGTAAGCACTAAACTATTATGTTTTAAAATTTTCAAAAACTGTCTCAAACCTGTTATCAAAATCATTCCTATTTTTGTTTGTACAGGATATAAAATTTGTTGTTCATGCACATCCAACCTTATTTGAAGCTCTTGATGAACTCTTCCTATTCTTGGTTTTTTATTTTATACTTCTTGTAAGTAAGCACTTAACTATCATTTAAATTTTTCCAAACTATCTCAAGCTTATTATACAAATCATTCCTATTGAGTCCGAAATCCGAAATTTAAAACCTTGATGAGGTTTTCTTCATGCCTCCATATCTTTCTTCAAATATAGTTTTGGTGAATGAAAAGTAGTAGGAATGCAAGTTAGTCGTCTCACTAAATTTTTTTTATATGTTCTTTGTGTAAAGGTCATGGGGTCTTGTGATGAATCTGAAGAAAGACAAGTTGGGAATGAGCAGTTTAACATATTCAGTGGCTGCCCTTCTGGTCAGACATCAACAATAGTTCTCCGTAGTGAAGCAGAGCAGACCAGGCGAACTGTCTAACCTCTGACTACTGATTATTTTTTAAAAAAATTTAATAGTTGTTACCCTATTTCACATATTTCTTTCCGTAGTTCATTGAAGAAGCTGGAAGGAGGCTAGATGATGCAATCATGATAGTCAGAAGAGCTTTAAAGAAATCCAATATTGTGGCTGGTAGTGGTGCTATTGATGTAGGCATTGAAAACTGAATTGATCTAGGCGCTTCTAATTTCTATCTAATGAAATATATCCGAATTGATCTAGGTGCTTCTAATTTCTATCTATGGGCTTCATATTTTCGATGATTTCAAGTTGATTACTTCATCTTTTGGAATGTTTTGAAGTTCATTACTTTATATTCTGTTAATGTAGTTGCATTTGGATTTTGTTACTCTAGTGATGGATGATGATTTTGAACATATTTTGGATTTTTGGAGTTTGTGATGGATGATGATTGTAATGAAATTATAACTTCTTTTTCTCGGAATTGTGTTGTAGTCAATTTTATGAGATTGTATTTGTTTAACTTAGAGTTTATTGGAATTGTGATGTTGCATAGGTACCTTAAAAAGGAAACAAAACATCCAAAATGGAGGGAAATTTAAAAACTACTTGTAACAGTTTTAAAAATACGTCGCAACTACAAAAAGAAAAATGCAACGCTTCTAAATTTTAAATCAAAGCAAAACAAACTGCAAGGTAATTGAATTTTTTTGTCGCAATCGAGAAAAATAAAGTTTTCTTCGAAAAAAAAATGCAACGAAAAAATTTCGTCACAAACTGTTTGCAACAATTTTTTTTGTCACATACGCTTTGCGACTCAAAGAACAAATAAAATCGTTGCTATATTAATATTTTTAAAATTATTTTCATCATTTTTATTTTCAATTTTTAAGTTTTAAAAAAATATTGTAACATAAAATCTACAGCATCGCAATTTGCGACTGTTTTGGTGACGGGTCAAATAGCAATGATAATTTCGAGATTTTGTGATCACTGTTTATCGTCGCAAATCCAATTTTTCTATCGCAATTATTGTTTATCATCGCTAGTCTGCACATTTCTAGTAGTGTTATTCCTCATAATACTTAACAATCTTGATATATTAGTCTATTAATTTATTGTGAGATTAATATTGAGAGTAATATGTAAGAGGAGTTCATCGTCGCCGTTGAGATCCTCGATCATCATCACCGTTCACTGTCATCATCGTCACCGACTATGAGCCACCGCCTTCTTCCATGCTTCACTCACAGTCATCATCTCAAAGGGTAATTCAAACCCTAGTTTGATTATTTTATCATAACAGAAACGAAAGGGCGTGAGGGGTTGGTTATCTTGGAATAGATGTTTGGACCGGATCTAAACTCAGTTGGTCCAGATCCATACATGTTTGGATGGGATCCAAATCAAGTTGGACCAAATATGAAAATGTAACACCTTGTTTCGGTGTACGTGTTTTTGTACGTATTTCTGTCATTTCAGTTATCTATATTTTTCCCGTTATTTTGAACTCATTTGCATACACTAGGATATTCAATTATTTTTGTTAATTTTTGTTAAAGCGCTATCTAATTATTAATTATAGTTGTAATCATATTCAATAATTAGAGATTTAAACTCAAACCCAAATCCTAACTTTTACCCCAACCCGAAACCCATTCAGAAAAACCCTACCCCACTTCCCCCATTCAGCCGCCCACTTTCTCCCTCTCTTTATTTAACTCCTTTATCCCCATTATTTCCACCAACCCTATTCCATTAAGGCTGGCAATTGACCCGGACCCGACCCGAGCCCGATCAAGTAAGACCCGATTTTAACACCTTATGGGCCAGAAAATTTTGTACAATTTCAGATCCGGGCTTAAAAGTTGAGCCCGAATTAATTTTCGGGCCGGATTCGGGTTTATATAGGTCCGACCCGAACCCGACCCGACTGCACATTAATTGAAAACTGCACATTAATTGAAAACAACACTCGTAATATCTTACTTCAAAAATAACAATCTGTTGGATGTGACCATTCAAATACTTACAATTAAATTCAATTGCCAGCCTGGATGTGACCATTCAAATCCTTAGAATTAAATTCAATTGCCAGCCTGGATGTGACCATTGGATGTGACCATTCTTCATCCTAATTCAATCCGTTGAATACTTGAATGTGACCATTCAAAATTTCAAATCCAGAATAAAACTAGGAAGAAGGGGAAAATAAAAAACCGTCGTGTTGTACGGACTAACGCTGGCCTGGTGGGGTCCGTTTGGCAATGGTGCGGCCGGCGAAGAGGATGAACTCCCTGGCGGCGGGGCGCTGGAAAAATCCGAACTGGCTGACGTCTGTCGCATTCGCCAGCACCACCGGATCCGATGCAGACGACGAATCCGATATCCTCAGCACCAGGATAGACGAGATCTTCATCGCAAATCCGAATATTCTTCTCCATCCAGCATCAACATATCATCATCCCAATCAACAATTCCCAGCCCCACCTTTCCCACTCCTTGATGCCATCTCCTCATCCCGACCAACTTCACGACCTACCTCCATCCATCATGTCCCCTATCATCTTCTTGACACCACCGCAACTCCATTAACCATCTTGCCTCTTTACCCCACCACCACTTCAACCCGCAACACCCGACCACCCTGTACCCCTCCACTTGCTACCTCAAACACCCGAGCACCACCACCACTGATCACCGACCTCCTCGCTGCCTCATCGCAGGCCGAGCAACAACAGCAGCAGTATCCGACCAGCAGCAGCAGCACCTCGCCGTTGAGCCATTGCCACCGTCGCTTCGTCTTCTTCCTGTTGTTCCTTGCACATTCATAATTGTCGTAAAGGCAAGCATTTTCTTGAACTCTTGCAAATAGTTCTAATTCTCATTGATCTATCGTATTATTGACTTTTGTTCATGATCATTTCTTGCGTTGTTCGAATCTTGAACCGCTTGTTGTATACCCATGTTGAACCGTTCTATTTGATTTCCTTCGATTCAATATTCATAGAAAGACCCATAAAATTTCATTGTCATGACACCATATTGCATAAACCGCATGAGCACAACTTATATATATATATATATATATATATATATATATATATATATAATAAAACACAAAGAAAAGCTATCAAGTGGCTCTCCTTCAATAGTAAGGAAATCAATGGTCCAGATCTAAGCTCCCAAAAAATATTTTTCTTCTAAAAGTTTCTTCCCAAAACTCAAATTCAAATCCCCAAAACAACTCCTTTATTTATTTAATTATTTCTCTTTCTCTCTTTATCTCTCCTATTCAGATCAGTTTTCTTTCTCTGTTCCCCAAACTGGAGAGCTCCGATTTCTCTTTCTCTCACCTAGGATTTGCTTCCATTCCATTAGCGAAGCCTCCATCGCCCTCTCAAGCGCGAATCTCAAAGCAAATTCAAATCCAGTGTCGAACTCCAATTAAGAGGTCGTCGCCGATATCTGATCCGCTGCTGATTTCGTATCGCGTTCCCTCCACCAAATCGAGCGCGAATATCAAGCGACTCCGTATCGGCGACTCAACTCCACCAAATTGAGAGCCTCTACATGCGATGCGGCAACTCTAATTTCATCTCATTAACCGAATTCTCATTCTAATTTTTAATTTTGTATGTGTAAGGGATTACTCAGTTTTTTGCTGACTCAAATTTTGTGTGTGCATGGGATCTAAGTCCAAAGAGGTATGATTGTTTTATTTTTTGATTTAAAATTTTTTAATTTGGTGATATATTTGATGAGTTTTTTTATTGGTTTTAATTTGAGGTGTACGCAAGTGAGAGATGGATTATTTGGTGGCCTTGATTTGAGCTTCCAAACCAAAGCAGGATAGGTAGGCTGATCAACGACCTAAAATAACTTGGCAAATATGCAACATTAAAATCTTTACTATAAGAGAATATACTATCGTGAAGTATTCCCTTCACTGGTTATTAGAAACCAGGGATAACAAAACATATAAGAACTTTTAGTCTATGTTTGGATATATAGGATTGAGATGACTAGAGTTTACTAGTGAAGGGTGCAAATTCTCCTCTCAAGAAAGACAGCTAAAGTAAATTTGTTATTGATCTTTTTTTTATATATAAAGGTGCAATGGGGAGACAAAGTGGAGATAAAGAAATGATTAGTTTGGATTAGAGTTTTAAGAACTTCATGTATTAATAAGAGGTATTTCAATTACAAACTGAGTCTCAGACAAACAAATATTTTGATTATTGGTATTGTAGATATCTTCACACCTGCACTTGGGTTACTATTGTATTTAGATATGCTCATAGTGGTTATGAGATTAGAGTAAGCTCTATAAAACCTATATGATCATGTCGTTGCATAACTATCACAAGTATCTATGATGTTGAAGTTATAAAAAACTGTCACACCCCGCTTCCCAAAATACGGAAATACGAGTGTATGACGAAGCCCAGCGAATGATTTTAACATCATTCATAAGCTGTAGGATCGACTCAGCATCACAACAAGAATATAACAAGAGAGATATATATAACCAAGCATGCATGAATAATTTATTAGCAACAGAAACGAATGAATATAATAAAACATCCAAATAGTTTCAAGTCTGAATCAAGTTAAACTCGGGAACAACAGCCCGTTACAAGTCCTCAAATTTCAAGAAATAATAATCCAAGAATAAACAAATAATGCAGGAAGTAAATATTCTAATCAAGTTCTTCTCCACTTGAAGGCTAGAACCTTTGCTCACCAATTTCAGCGGGTAGCTCGTCTCCAAAGTCTGTTTAATAAATATAAACATGGAAACAAAGGGGAAATAAGAGAAAATGCCCTTAGTGCAAGCTAGGGCCACAAATAGTGAAAACAAGTACAAGTAAGGAAATAAGAATTGGAATTCAAAATGTAACAGAGTTATAAGAAGTAGTGGACAAATTCAAGAACTAGCTAGCAAGAGGGAACATCTTAATAACTAGGTTGGATAACAACTGCTAGTGGTGAAACACATGCCAGGTGCACCTATAGGGTTATTTTATATCAAGCGCCAAATCTCAAGTCTAGTGTCATGTGTTATTTAAATGTCAGGTCTCAAATGTCAAGTTGTCAAGTTCAAGTATCAAGTTGTCTAGTTCAAGTTATCAAGTTCAAGTCTAGTTCGAGTTATCAAGTTCAAGTCTTGTGGTGATTACTATCTAGGTAGCACGACATGCATCTATACTTTTACTACATGGTTGCTACAGTCAAATCAGTTACGTTTAGACCTAGTAATGGAGTCCATAGGACGACGTACTCAGGTATCAAGTATCAAGCAAGCCATGGTTCATGAATCGGAAAATAAATAACAAGTTCACGAAGCAAGTTCGAGAATCCACTAACAAGTTCAAGAACCGCACAATGGGTTCATGAATCAAACAAGTTCATGAGCCAAGTAACTGACTCCATGAATCGAACAAGATACAACAAGTTCATGAACCAAGTATTTGGGAAACATGGGCCCCCTTCCGAGTACACTTACCTATATTGTCCACTCTATAGTCTTTTCTAAAATCCCGACTTGTTACTTTTATTAATTCTTATCAAGCAAGCATACATGTGTAAAATGTTGTGATTTAATTCTAGGAAAAATTGGGGATGTCCTATATGGTGTCCAGCAGCTACATATAAAATTTCGTGTCAAACGCTCGCTGTTTACACAGCTAAATTAATTCGCAAAGTAAAAGTGTATACAATAGTTTTGCAAAACTGCGTCTACTGACACAGCTGCAGTATAACTGCCATAACTCCTAGACCGTAACTCCGAATTCAAAACTTTTGGAAGCAATCGATATCTACACATCCAGATCTACAATTTCTATTCAGGGCTCGGGCCCAGATTCAAATGATAAATGGGTCGAAACAGCAAAAGAAGATTCAGGACAGCAACATGAGGGGATAACTTACTAGTTTAGATTTCAGGGAAATTTGTTATTAGGCGTCTAAATTATTGTGTGATATAAATACATGATATTGGTGGTCCAAGCAGCAAATAATAAATGTTTTTCAAGTTATAGGGTTGCAAGTTCGTCAAATATTAAGTGTAACATGTGTCTACAAATTTAGGGCTCCTAAATTCATGAGTATATGTGTTCATGTGCTCAAGGGGTAAAAGAGTCCAATAATTATAAATTAAATATAAGGAAATTTTGTGACTCTTAGAATTGTCAATTTGGAGGTTCAATATTGATCTACAATGATATTCAAGGAGGAGTCACAATCTAACTATTTGTAGTATTTTCAAGGGTGCTTGTACTAGAACAATAAATTGTACAAGGATACTTTCCTTAATTTGACGACGATTAGATCCACTTGTTGTAGAAAATTGGGTTGAAAAATCTCGGAAGAAGTCCCCCAAAAGCACATGCGAAGATCCAATAGGAGCGCCCAAAAATTCCCACACCAGATCGGCCGAACAGCAACCAGCCAATCGGGATTCGCTGCGCCCAGAACACGGGACAGCAACTTCAGCAAATCAAAACGCTCCAAAGCAGCGGATCGCGCCAGAGCAGGAAACAGCGGGCAGGGATTCGCTGTGGGCACAACACGGAACAGCGATCTCGATCGCATGGATCTTGAAGCGATCCGACGGCTGAGACCAAATCCCGTCCATCTGCTTCTATTCCTTCCTTCTTCGTCGAAACAGAGAGCAAGAGGGAAAGAGCGAGACGGCGACGTCGACGGTAGTGACTAGTCGGGAAGCGACGCAGCGCGGGGTCGTCGACAATGACGGGACGGCGCGTGTCGAGGAGCGACGACGCTCTGTTCTGCGTACAAGAACAAGGGAGCGAGGAGACGTAGGGTGGCTCGGGGGTGTTGTCGGTGCGAAGGCGGCGGCTGGTGAGGTTGCGGATTGTGGAGGCGACGACGAGGCGACGAGGAGGAGACTGGCGAGGTAATGGCGGTGGGTAGAAGTTGAAGGCGACGGGAGTTTGGGAAATGGATGAGTTGGGTTCGAGAAGGAGATGACGTGGACGTTGGGGGTGATGGCAGAGGATTGGTGCGGGGATGAGGACGGGGATTTGAGGCGATGGAGGGTGAGGGAATAGCGAGGCGATGGGGTGGTTGTCGAGATGGCGAGGAAATCGCGAAATAATGGGTTACGGAGTTGGGGACGATGGCGGGGAAAGGTGGTTGGTGCTGTGGTGGTGATGGGGACGAAGGCGATGGTGAGGGAGATCGAAGGTGATGGGGGGACGAGCGAAGAGGCGATCGGAAGTGGGTTTGGTTGGCGTGCGAAATCGAAGGAGAAGGAAACGGAGGAAGGAGGAGGGTTAGCGGCGGGGCAGTTGGGGTTTATACATTATAGGGTTGGGATTAGGGTTAGGGTAGGGTTTATATAATAGGGTTTTCGGGTTCGTGGGTTTTGGGTATCCGATTCAAATAGGGTCCAACAGGAGAAATGGTCAAAATGCACTAAAATGGGGATTAAGGAGATAAATGAGAAGAAATAGTCATTTCTTCGTGAATAATGACACAAAAAGCACACAAATGAATTCAATAAAAGGACCAAAATTTGAGTCGAAAACAATTTAATGGTTTTATTTGAATGGAAACAGATTACGGGATCTCAAATACATAGAAGAGTACAATTGAGCAAAATACAGTATAAAATACAATACGGGGAAACAGTAGTTACAAAAACTCTATGCACTGTTTCTAACAAACTATATGCATTCCAGGTAAGTTCAAGTTAATGATCAAGAAGGCGATGCTTGAGCTTAAAGGTAGATATGCTGCTTCCGCATATAATATGTTTCCCACTTCAATTAATTTGCTGGACTTCTAAAACAATCTTATATAATTAACCAGGTGCACTGTTCCGAAGACGTATCGTAGGCACGTGTCAATGGACAAACCTAGTATATATATGGACCTAGATATCTATCATGATTCAAGATTTATTTTGATAATGTTGCAATGTGATAGTATAATTAAATTCTTAGATTCATTTTTGTGTAAATAATAATTTGCTAACATGTTAATTGTAGAGATTAGATCTAATTACTAAATATGAATGTGAAAGTGTCACGCCCCGCTTCCCAAAAAGAATACTGAATACGGATACGCGACTCAACCCAGCGAATGATTTGCATCATCCATAAGCTATTCAGAATCTTACAACAAATCTCAGAATAATCAGAGTCGGAAGCCAAAAGAATCATCCTTACACAGACATATATATCTCAAAACAAAACAAGGTGCCAACAGAATTTAATTGAAAATCAATAATATAATAGTCTCAAATAAACAGATCCGAACAAGTTAATATCCTGAGTCACATTGCCCAAATATAAATAATATCTGATATGGCTAAAAAACGGGGTTAAATCAGAACCGTCCAAATCAGGAACAAATCTTAAAGCTTAGGGGTAAAATGGTAATTTTACCTATTGTTGGGCCTAAAGCGGGTACTGGATCTCTCCCTCAAAGATCCAATAACCCACGAACGGGTCCACCCCAACTGGGTGCGGGTTTCAACCCGCAGCGAACCCGGTCCATTAGGATAGAATTAGGGTTTCTGATTAATCCTAATCAACGGCCCTGATTCATATCTATCCTTTCACTGGGAATTAGAGATTACATTCCTTATCTATACACAGGAATTACATGCCTAATTTGATCTCCTAAGACGCCTATAAATACCCCCCATCCATCTCCATTAAGAGGTAATCAATCTTTTGCCAGTTTTTACGCTATTTCATAATCACTTCTGATTACTGACTTGAGCGTCGGAGGGTGCGTCGCCGGGAACAACCCTGGTGTCTCGCACTTTTTGCAGGTGTACGGCGGGAGCGACGGTCAAACTCCGGTGGAACAGGTAAACAGGTTTCCTATTCAAAGTTTCCCAAGAATCCACAAATTCCATCTATTTGCCCCCACACCGAATTTAGCGGTAACAGATTGGCGCAGTCTATGGGAAACTAACGAATAGCTGCCTACCCTCTTCCCGTGAAACATATCTTCTCCTGCCATGCCTCCTAGGAAGGTAAGATCCAGGGGGTCCAACCGAGGACCCAACCCCAATCAGCAACAAGAAATTCCCATCCAGCCCGCTCCGCAGCAGGGACAACTCCCTCCTCCCGCAGAAGACCCACTCCAACAGGACCTGCCTCCTCCTCAGAATCAACCACCTCCTAAGGGCCCCAACCCACAGAAACAACCTCTCCACCAGGACCATGTCTCTATCCACAATGCCTCTACGGACTCTATGGCCTCTCACAATCCCCGAGCTTCCGACTTCCAACAAAAAGTCCCCAATCGGCCCAAAGATGTGGATCTTCGCCACCGTTTGGATGAAAAGCGGGTCCGAGAGGGAGCCTCCCGCCAACAACGTCCGGATGAGCGATCCCCTCATCGCCGAGACTACCGAAGGTCCCCTATCCGACGGGGGCGGAGAGAGTCCCCCGAGCATCACAGAAGAAGGCTACATTCCCCCGCCGGTCGGCAACATCATAGGAACAATGAGGCACCCATCACCCGTGCCGAGTTCCAGCAGTTCTAGGCAACCGTCCTACAAGCTCTCAACCTTCGTCCCAATAACACCAATGCCCCAAGGATTCCCACTCCTCCTCAGATCCGAAGTCCTCGCCAACGGTCCCTAACTCCTCCACAAGCTCCTAGCAACCCCCGCTACATTCCTAGTCCTCGCCGTTCCAGGAGCTACCGTCGTCATAGCCCCCGCTCTCCCTCGTACGAAGACGAATCTAGAGTCTCCTCGGATTACCGTAGAAGGGATGACGCAGTCTATCGCCATCTCCATGAGATGGAGAGGCGCTTGGGACAGTTAGACCGAGAAGAAGAGCTTAGAGGAAGAACCCTCCGTCCCAGTAGACCTCCTTTTTCACGAACCATAATGGATGCACCCGTACCGATCGTCTTTAAGCCTCCTCAATTCGAAGACCTACTCCGGGGAGACTGACCCCGTTGATCACATCGAAAGCTTCAAGACCCTCATGCTCATCCATCAAGCTTTCGACGCCCTGCTATGCAAGACCTTCCCCGCAACTCTCAAGGGTCTAGCTCGAGAATGGTACTCTCGCCTTGCCCCATCCTCAATATTCTCCTTCGGGCAATTTGAGACCCTCCTCGTCACCCACTTCGTAAGTAGTCTCCGAACTGAGAAGACCAGCATCTTGCTACTGTACCTCCATCAGAAGAAGGGAGAGAAGTTGAGAGACTATGTGAAGAGGTTCACAGCTGAAGCCAGGTCTATAGCATCCCTCGACCAGTCGGTCGCTGCAGCAGCTTTTCAATCCAATGTCCTCAACTCCAACTTCCGCTCCTCCCTCGCCAAGAAACCCCCACAGAACTTCTCTGACCTCCTCCTCCAGAGCGAAAAGTATATTCGGGCCGAAGAAGCTGAGCACCGCCCTAACTTGGAGGGGTCTTCCTCCGGGTTTAAGAGAAAAGGAACAGAAGAGGAAGGGGCCAAAAAGCTTCAGAAGGATAATGCCGGCCAGCGCCGACCTCCTCCCAGATTTGAAAAATTTACTCCCCTTAACGCCAATGTCTCCAAAATTCTCATGGAAGTTGAGAAGGAGGGGGTGATACCTCCTGCACAAAAAATGAACACCCCCGACAAGAAGAGGGATAAAGGAAAGTGGTGCCTGCTATCACCGGGACCATGGCCACAACACCAATGATTGTCGGGCCTTGAAGAATGAGATAGAAGCCCTCATCCAGAGGGGGCAGCTGACCAGATTCGTGAGAAAGGACCGAGCCGACCTTCCTCCCGCGCCTCGGGGGGCTAACAAGCGTCCACAGCACGATGAAATGCCCGACTTCGAAGAGGAGCGTGTCCTACACCTCATCCATGGGGGCCCAATGGGGGGCTCCTCCAACTTCTCTCGAAAGGCATTTATAAGAGAAGTCAATTCGGTCCGTGCCACCCCTCCCCCTAAAGGCCTCGGAGTGCCCGTCACATTTTCAGATGAAGACCTCGAGGGCATCCGAACCCCTCACTGTGACGCACTCGTCATCAACCTTCACATGGCAAACTTCAAAGTGGAGAGGATCCTAGTGGACAATGGCAGCTCCGTTAACATCCTCTTCCTCGCCACTTTCAAAGGCCTCAAACTCTCTCGAGATAGACTCAAGCCCGCCGGTTACACGCTCTATGGGTTCATGGGAGTGCCAGTGACTATTGAGGGAGTGATCACCCTCGACGTAACCACTGGCAAAACTCCTACTACCCGAATGGAGTCGATGGATTTTGTGGTTGTGGATTTCCCTGCAGCTTACAATGTCATCCTAGGCCGACCCGGTCTAGCAGCTCTAGAAGTCGTTCCTTCCGCGTACCATCTCAAGATGAAATTTCCCACCCGGGCCGGAGTAGGGGAAGTAAGGGGTAATCAGGAAACGGCCCGTAAGTGCTACATGACCTCTACCCTCGGTCCAGTCCTCTCCCTAGAAACTCTGAAAATCCCCCAAGATGTTGCCCGACCAACGTCCGAGCCGGTGGATGAGTTGGAGGAAGTGCTCTTTTTTGAGCAGGATCCAAGCCGAAAGTTCTTTGTTAGCAAGACCCTCCCATCCGCCCTATGCTCCGACATAGTCCAGTGCATCCGAAGGAATCGAGACCTCTTTGCTTGGTCAGCTGCAGACATGCCCGGTATTTCTGAAGAACTCTTAGTCCACCACCTCAGTGTTGCCCCGGGGTCCAAACCCGTCCAACAGAAGAGGCGCAAGTTCGCCCCCGAGTGCCAACTAGCTATAAAAGAGGAGGTGGATAAGCTCTTGAAGGTCCGGTTCATACAGGAGGTAAACTATCTCGAGTGGTTGTCAAATGTAGTAATGGTGAAGAAGTCCAATGGAACTTGGAGGATTTGTATTGATTTTACCGATCTCAACAAGGCTTGCCCCAAGAACCCTTTCCCTCTTCCGAGTATAGACACTTTGATTGATGCCACCTCGGGTCATGAACTCCTCAGCTTCATGGATGCCTTCTCAGGCTACAATCAAATCCAGATGTTCCCCCCGAATATCCCAAAGACCTTATTTGTGACCGACCAGGGCCTCTATTGCTACAGGGTTATGCTCTTCGGTTTGAAAAATACAGGTGCCACATACCAACGCCTCATCAACAAGGTTTTCCAAGCTCAAATCGGCCGTAATATGGAGGTGTATGTTGACAACATGCTTGTAAAAAGCATCCGAGGTGCCGATCATGTGACCGACCTCCAGGAGGCATTTGATGTTCTGAGAAAGCACAACATGAGACTCAATCCGAACAAGTGTGCGTTCGGAGTCTCGTCAGGAAAGTTCCTCGGCTTCATGGTCAGCCAACGGGGGAATTGAAGCGAACCCTGAGAAAATCAAGGTCATACTAGACATGACCCCTCCCAAGAATGTTAAGGAAGTTCAGAGGTTAACAGGCCGCCTAGCCGCCATAGGGCGCTTTCTCTCGATGTCCGGGGAGAAATGCCTCCCCTTCTTCAAGGCCCTCAGGGGGGCTAAAGGTTTCGAATGGGGTCAACAGCAACAGGAGTCGTTCGACCAGCTCAAAGCTTACCTCGTCAATCCTCCCCTCCTCAGCAAACCAATTCCTGGTGAACCCCTCTACCTCTACCTGGCAGCCTCCGAATAGACCCTTAGTGCCGTTTTGGTAAGGGAAGAAGACCGGGCTCAAAAGCCCATCTACTATGTGAGCAAGGTGCTTCGAGATGCCGATCTCCGCTATCCGAGAATAGAAAAGATGGCTTATGCCCTAGTGATGGCCGCAAGAAAACTTCGCCCGTAGTTTCAGTCCCATTCTGTGGTCGTCCTTACCGACCAACTGTTGAAGCAAGTACTCCACAAGCCAGAGACCTCGGGTCGCCGTATGAAGTGGTTTATCGAGCCAAGTCAGCATGATATTACATATCAGCCTCGGACCGCGATCAAGGCTCAGGCCCTAGCAGAATTTATAGTTGAAAGTACCATCCCCGAGTTTAGCCAAGCGATGAAGGGACCACCTATCTGGTCAGTTTATGTGGATGGATCCTCCTGTAACGAGGGAAGCAGAGCTGGGGTCATTCTGGCAGGCCCAGATGACTTCATCCTGCAATACTCCCTCCGTATAAACTTCAAGGCCTCTAACAACGAAGCAGAATACGAGGCACTTATAGCCGGTCTTGGGATGGCCCGCAATGTAGGGGCACAACGCCTCCGAATCTTTAGCGACTCTCAGCTGGTCGTAAATCAGGTCCTAGGCGAGTATGAAGCACGTGACGACCGGATGGTTAAGTACTTAGCCAAGGTCAGGAGCTTCATGGCCTTATTTGAAGAAGCCCTTATAGAACGAATCCCTCGAGAAGAAAATGCCCAGGCCGATGCCCTATCCAAGCTAGCCTCTTCTTCCCTCCAAGGTCTCGAGCAGACCATCTTGATAGAGGTCCTTCTAAAGCCAAGTATAGAGGATGAAAATTTCGACTCAATGGAGTCACTGCCTGTTTTGCTTGAAGATAACTGGATGAAGCCCCTCGTCGAGTTCCTATGGGACGGTCTCCTCCCCGAAGACCCTAAGGAAGCACGGAGAGTAAGAACCCGAGCAGAGCGATACACACTCATCGGGGGTATCCTTTACAAGCGTTCCTTCACCCAGGTAGACGGCAGGCCTTATCTGAGATGCCTTTCCCCAGAGCAAGCCGAATACACCCTGCAAGAGCTTCACGAGGGCATTGGCGGGGCACATTCAGGGTCCAGATCCCTAGCCCGCAAAGTGTTGAACTACAGATATTTCTGGCCCACTCTCTTGCAAGACGCCGAACTACACGTTCGGCAATGCGTCTCTTGCCAGAAGTACTCCAACATCCGACGCCTCCCACAAGCTCCACTCACTTCCCTATCAAGTCCAATCCCCTTTGCAATGTGGGGGATGGATTTACTAGGGCCATTTCCACCAGCTCCCGGCCAGTTTAAATTCTTAGTCGTGGCAATCGACTACTTCTCAAAATGGATAGAGGCCGAGCCCTTGGCCACGATCACCGAGAACAAGGTAGTTCAGTTCTTTTGGAAGAGCGTAATTTGCCGATTCGGTGTCCGTCGGGTCCTCATAACAGACAACGGAACCCAGTTCACCGGGGCTGCCTTTCGAGCTCTATGTGAAGACCTAGCCATCCAACACTGATTCTCCTCCATTTCCCATCGTCAGTCGAATGGCCAAGTCGAGAATGCCAACCGACATATCCTCTTCGGCATTAAGAAGAGGATAGAAAAATGTTCCAAAGGCTTATGGGTCGATCAGTTCTCCAATGTGCTGTGGAACTACCGCACCACAAAACGGACCCCCACAGGAGAGTCTCCCTTCAATCTCACCTATGGGTCTGAGGCTATGATTCCCCTAGAAGTTGGTATACCCTCTCCTCGTCTAATGGCCTATGAAGAAGAACAAAATGCCAGAGAGCTCTGAGCAAATCTAGACCTGATAGATGAGATCCGAGAAAGAGCTGCCATTCGTTAACAAAGCTACCGAAGAAGGATCGAGTTGGCATACAACAAGAGAGTCCGTCCTACCGACCTCAGAGAAGGGGACTTGGTTCTCAGAAAGTTAGCCATCTCATTCCCAGGTCAGAAAAGCAAATTGGCTCCAAACTGGGAGGGACCCTATAAGATCGCCAAGGAAATTCGCCCCGGGACATACAGACTAGAAGACCTCGAGGGCAGAGAGATCCCCAGGACCTGGAATGCCGACCATCTTCTAAAATACCAAGAGAGAGCACCAACGCCTCTCTAAGTATTTTTTAGGATGTCGAACCATTCCTCTCCTATCACTTTACTATTTTTCTTTTATTTCTTTCTTGGAATAACGACTTGCAACTTTAGAAGCAGCCGACCACTATTCATCAATAAAGAAAGCTTTTACTTATTTTGCTGTTGTGAAAATTGTTTACATCTCTCTGCTTTTACTCTTCACCCTAACGATGGTTCGTAGTCCAACACTTGGCTCGATTCTACTTCGCAAGTTCGCTCCAAAGCGAGCTAGAAGTAGTTCGCCATTCGGAATTGCTCCCACAACCGTTGAACTACTCTAACGATGGTTCAGAGTCCAACACTTGGCTCGATTCTACTTTGCAAGTTCGCTCCTAAGCGAGCTAGAAGTAGTTCGCCATTCGGAATTGCTCCCACAACCGTTGAACTACTCTAACGATGGTTCGGAGTCCAACACTTCTACTTCGCAAGTTCGCTCCTAAGCGAGCTAGAAGTAGTTCGCCATTCGGAATTGCTCCCACAACCGTTGAACTACTCTAATGATGGTTCGGAGTCCAACACTTGGCTCGATTCTACTTCGCAAGTTCGCTCCTAAGCGAGCTAGAAGTAGTTCGCCATTCAGAATTGCTCCCACAACCGTTGAACTACTCTAATGATGGTTCGGAGTCCAACACTTGGCTCAATTCTACTTTGCAAGTTCACTCCTAAGCGAGCTAGAAGTCGTTCGCCATTCGGAATTGTTCCCACAACCGTTGAACTACTCTAATGATGGTTCGGAGTCCAACACTTGGCTCGATTCTACTTCGCAAGTTCGCTCCTAAGCGAGCTAGAAGCAGTTCGCCATTCGGAATTGCTTCCACAACCGTTGAACTACTCTAACGATGGCTCAGAGTCCAGCACTTGGCTCGATTCTACTTCACAAGTTCGCTTCTAAGCGAGCTAGAAGTAGTTCACCATTCGGAATTGCTCCCACAACCGTTGAACTAATCTACCGACAAGTTCGGAGTCCAAACGCGTGGTTTGGCTCAGCTCCGCAAAGCTCGCTCTTAAACGAGCTAGGAGTGGGTCACCCATATGAAGGAAGATTTGCTTCTGATTTTGAGTAGTTGTCAAAAGTTGGAAAAGTTATACTTATTAATTTGTCAACCATCACAGCACTCAAACATCGGGAACAAAACAAACATTTTTATTAAGGGCCCGGACCGAGCCGACACTACAACGAGATTTATTTTACAATAATTTGAAAAGCATAATACAACTTATTCAGTGCTTCTTTGGATGGGGAACGCTTCGGTTCAGAGACACGCGAGGGCGAGTCGCCTCGCTTCTGAGCTCGACTCTAGACCTACGAAGCGAAATCCCCCTTCGTCACTAGTTCTAGCAGTGGCCCCAACCGAAGCCCCACTGGACGAAATAGCTACGGCACTCTGAGCATCTTCTAGGCTTCGCCTAATAGCAGGCAAGCGAGTCGCAAGTTCGTAAAAAGTGATCCCTCTTTCACTCTCCTCGCGAGTGCATGACGTGCTGCGAACATTGGCCCTTACAGGCTGAGGTTTTAGCGAAGCAATCTCCTCCTCCAGCTCGATGATCCTATCTCTCAGGATCTCGTCCGCTCCGATGTTTTCAGACGAGGAAGTTTAGACGAGTCTGCGACATTAGTATTATCAGCCACTACGCGACGAAGATGAGTCACTTCGATACCTCTATCGATCATGATCCGCCTTAATTTGTCGATTCTGGCCAATAACTCATCGTGCTCGGACATCAACATCCCCACCTTCGAAGCTAACTCCTCTTCTTCGGCTGAGTGTTCTTTTATTGTCACCTCCAATTGAGGGATCTCCGCCAGCAGTTCACTATTTCTCGCTTCGACATCAAAGAGGCCCTTACGGATCAGCTCTACCTCGCCTTCGAGAGGCGTCTTTCGCGACTGCTTCTGCAGTTGCTTTAACTCACTTAAATACCCTCTCGCTGTTGCTTTGATTTCTTCCAAATTCAAGAAGTTATAAAACGCTTTGTTCCGATTGCGAGAAAGAGCCTCCTTCGTTTTCTCTAACTCAGTGCGGAGGTAGGAGACCTCAGTAATTGGACCGAATTCAACCTGAAAAGCAGAGAAATATCAAGAGAAATCTTCGACACCTAAAGATGCAGTCCGAGCAAAAAGAGTTAAACATTTTTGTGAAATTTTCATAATCCTCAGCCAAAATCCCACAAAAGTTTGCATTGAAATCCAAGAGTTTACAAAAGGCGGTGGCCAGTCCGCAGTTAGGCGTTACAAAAAAAAAGAAGAAGAAAAGAAAAACAGAGTAGAAGGCGACAAAGTCAAGGGTCGACCTCGTCAACGGCCAGCACGGTTACAATTGCACGACCAGCACCATCCTCGTCCTCGGAATTTTCGCCCTCCGGCTTTGGCGCGATCACGGACAAAGGACATCTCTTCCTCGCCCTCCACAGAGTCATAGAAATAGTAGTCTGAGACGTCAAACCCGGGGTTCCGAGCGACGATGTGCTTCAGGGCTCGGCCATATGCCTCCTCCATATTCGTCAGCATGTGAGCTTCGGCCTCCTCTCGGACTGCCTTCTCTGCGGCTGCCACCTTCGAATCTTGCTCGGTCAGGGCCACCTCTGTCGCCTTTCGAGCTTCCTCTAGCTCCCCTTCAAGCCGAGCTCTCTCCTTCTCCACAGCCTCGACCTTGGAGGCCTCGACGGCCGAGCTCTTCAGTGCCTCGGCAAGCTGAGCTTTCAAACTGACGACCTCGGCCTCTAGCGAAGTAGAACGTAGCTGCTCGGCCTCCAGCTCCTTTACCGCTCTAGATCGTTCCGACCGTTCATGGTCATTCTGAATCGTCATCTCCTTCTCCTTGCTCTTCAATTCCTCGAGCAAATAGTTGAAGTGGCAGAGCGTCTACAGACAACAGAAGAAACTGTCAAAACCGAGCACAAAAACTTAGAGAAATTATCAAGAAAGTGATTCGCTGCTTACCGACATAGTATTCCGAGCAATCTGCATCGCAGCGTCACCCACTTCACGTGCCTTCAGCGCCGCTCGGTCTTTGGGGGTCGGCAGGTGTTTCACCGCCTGCATACAAATATTTCCATCCCCTAAGAATCCATCGACCTTCATCACCCTCCAATCGGGGACGAAGATGCGCTTGTGCTCCTCGGTCAAGATCCGCTCCGCCTCGGCGGTGAGTGGCGGAACGTTGAGAGCCAGCAGCACGCCGATGTTGAACGCTCCGCCAGAAGACCCCGGAGCATCTACTTGCACCGGCGGAGGCGGCGCATCCGAGGTAGGTTTGACGGTCGGCAAGACAAGACCTTGCTCGGCCTCGGCCAGAGAAACCTCGATGACCGGACGCTCGTGGGTCAGAAAAACCGAGGGTAACTTTGGCGCTCGGCCGCTTTGAGGTCCGGACACGGTCCTCTTTCTCTTCCTCGTCTCTTGCTCCCTAGCTGCTCGACCCTTCGCCATCAAGCCTTTGTAGTCCATGCCGGAGGATTCTGCACAAACCGAGCGGAAAAAGTTAGGAAAGTTTTCAAAAACTTCGAAAACGAAAAACAGAATAAAAGAAGCGTACTGGGGTTGATCGGACTGAGACCCCCTCGGAATAATGCCTCCTCCGTAATATCTTTCCAACTAAGCATCGGAAGAGCGAGCAACTTCTCCACGATATCCGCCTCCTCATTGCTGAGCACGGGCTCTTTCTTCGCCCTGCTTTGGTAGACCGTCCTTCGACCACACCGTCGGTATCTCCCACGGCTTGGGAGCTCGGACGAGGAAGTACTTTTCCTTCCAATGCTTGATCGAGTTCGGATTTTCGATCAACTTCACGCCCCTCCTCGGCGAAAGGTAATACCTTTGCTCATTCTTGCTGGGTTGGCAGGGTCGGTAGAGGCTCCGAAGGATGAACATATTCGGCTCGACGCCGACCTCCTGACATTGAAGGACGAACGCCATCACATGCCGCCAGGTATTCGGCATCAGCTGAGCCGGACTTAAGCCGTACCACTGCGGCACCTCGACCACAAAGGGGTGCAGCGGCAGACGTAGTCCGGCATTTAGCGAATCGGCGGGAAAGACACAAACATCGGCCGAGGACGATGTGCACGCTCGGAAGCCGGGGCCAGGGAGCAGAAGTCCGTACTCTGCTGGGATCTGGAATCCACTCCGGATCCGATGCAGATCCGCCTCGGTTAGGACCGAAGAGATATTGTCCGCCTCGGATATTTCCCTCGGCTCATTCTCCTCGACTGACTTTGCAGTGCCCTGTGTAACTTTCTCCAATAATTCTTCAGAATAGCTCTGCACCCCGCCGACGCTCGACAAAACGATCAGCTGCCGACCCAGCTCCCCTGTCGTCTTCGGATGCTCAATAATCGTCTCCACACCCTTGCCTTTGGAAGAACGGACCTCAACCTCCTGTAGAGGCTCAGCAATCTCCCCTGCTGTGTTCGGTCAGACCAACGTCTCTTCGGTCGGCTCCACGACCCTCTTCCCTCTGTCTTTGCTCGGCCTGACTTCTCGGTCGACGCCAGCGCCCGAGGAGGGGGTCTCGTCCGTGGAAGAAATCTTAACCATTTTTATAAAGATGGGGATAGATACTGACCTTGAGGTGACAATTACAGCAGGAAAGATCACCGGAGATTAAAACGCCTGGCCGCGACAGCTAGAAGCGCCGCTCTAGAGCTAAACGCTTCGCTTGCAAGTAAAAACCAAGAGTGAGAAAGTGAAAGTGAGAAATGAGTTGAAGTGTTTAGGGGGGTGAAAACTTATAGTAAAAATGGCGTCTCTTGGGCTTTGTAACGTTAGGGCGCGACTTTTGGGCCTCCCTTGAACCGTTACAAAAGCCCAAACGGCTAAATGATGAGGAGACACAACTATTGGCAAAAGAAGCAACGTTTCAACCTAAGTAAAGCCGCTCGGCACATCAAATCCAACGGCTGAGATCGCTCCACGTCCCTCGAAGCCAATAGCCGAGTGACAGGCGATCCGAGCCACTTGCGCAAGGGTAAAACCGAGCTATATCGCTCGGATTCCGAGCAAGTGCCAATCCGAGCTATGAAATGGAGAAAAACAACTTTCTCCTTAAGATTCGTGCTGGATTTCGATCAGACGGCTCAGATCTTGCCAACGCCACCACACGACAAGATAGTATTTTCTTGAAAACTGAGCCCGAATCGAGATTCGCGCCAAGATTCGACGGCTCAGATCGCTCCACGTCGCTCGGCATTCCGAACTGAGTGACAGGCGATCCGAGCCACTTGCGCGAGGGTAAAACCAAGCTATATCGCTCGGATTCCGAGCAAGTGCCAATCCGAGCTACAAAATGGAGAAAAACAACTTTCTCCTCAAGATTCGCGCTGGATTTTGATCAGACGTCTCAGATCTTGCCAGCGCCACTACACAACAAGATAGTGTTTTCTTGAAAACTGAGCCCGCATCGAGATTCGCCAAGATCCGACGACTCATATTGCTCCACGTCGCTCGGCATTCCGAATTGAGTGACAGGCGATCCGAGCCACTTGCGCGAGGGTAAAACCGAGCTATATTGCTCGGATTCCGAGCAAGTGCCAATCCGAGCTACGAAATGGAGAAAAACAACTTTCTCCTCAAGATTCGCACTGGATTTCGATCAGACGGCTCAGATCTTGCCAGCGCCACTACACGACAAGATAGTGTTTTCTTGAAAACTGAGCCTGCATCGAGATTCGCGCCAAGATTCGACGGCTCAGATCGCTCCACGTCGCTCGGCATTCCGAACTGAGTGATAGGCGATCCGAGCCACTTGCACGAGGGTAAAACCGAGCTATATCGCTCGGATTCCGAGCAAGTGCCAATCCGAGCTACGAAATGGAGAAAAACAACTTTCTCCTCAAGATTCGCGCTGGATTTCGATCAGACGGCTCAGATCTTGCCAGCGCCACTACATGACAAGATAGTGTTTTCTTGAAAACTGAGCCCGCATCGAGATTCGCGCCAAGATTCGATGGCTCAGATCGCTCCACGTCGCTCGGCATTCCGAACTGAGTGACAGGCGATCCGAGCCACTTGCGCAAGGGTAAAACCGAGCTATATCGCTCGGATTCCGAGCAAGTGCCAATCCGAGCTACGAAATGGAGAAAAACAACTTTCTCCTCAAGATTCGTGCTGAATTTTGATCAGACGGCCCAGATCTTGCCAGCGCCACTACACGACAAGATAGTATTTTCTTGAAAACTGAACCCACAACGAGATTCGCGCCAAGATCCGACGGCTCAGATCGCTCCACGTCGCTCGGCATTCCGAACTGAGTGACATGCGATCCGAGCCACTTGTGCGAGGGTAAAACCGAGCTATATCGCTCGAATTTCGAGCAAGTGCCAATCCGAGCTACGAAATGGAGAAAACAACTTTCTCCTCAAGATTCGCGCTGGATTTCGATCAGACGGCTCGGATCTTGCCAGCGCCACTACAGACAAGATAGTGTTTTCTTGAAAACTGAGCCCGCATCGAGATTCGCACCAAGATCCGATGGCTCAGATCGCTCCACGTCACTCGGCATTCTGAACTGAGTGACAGTCGATCCGAGCCACTTGAGCGAGGGTAAAACCGAGCTATATCGCTCGGATTCCGAGCAAGTGCCAATTCGAGCTACGAAATGGAGAAAAACAACTTTCTCCTCAAGATTCGCGCTGGATTTCGATCAGACGGCTCAGATCTTGCCAGCGCCACTACACGACAAAATAGTGTTTTCTTGAAAACTGAGCCCGCGTTGAGATTCGCGCCAAGATCCGACGGCTCAGATCGCTCCACGTCGCTCGGCATTCCGAACTGAGTGACAGGAGATCCGAGCCACTTGCGCGAGGGTAAAATCGAGCTATATCGCTCGAATTCCGAGCAAGTGCCCATCCGAGCTACGAAATGGAGAAAAAAAACTTTCTCCTCAAGATTCGCGCTGGATTCCGATCAGACGGCTCAGATCTTGCCAGTGCCACTACATGACAAGATAGTGTTTTCTTGAAAACTGAGCCCACATCAAGATTCGCGCCAAGATCCGACGACTCAGATCGCTCCACGTCGCTCGGCATTCCGAACTGAGTGACAGGCGATCCGAGCCACTTGCGAGAGGGTAAAACTGAGCTATATCGCTCGGCTTCTGAGCAAGTGCCCTGAGCTACGAAATGGAGAAAAACAACTTTCTCCTCAAGATTCGTGCTGGATTTCGATCAGACGGCTCAGATCTTGCCAGCGCCACTACACGACAAGATAGTGTTTTCTTGAAAACTGAGCCCGCATCGAGATTCGCACCAAGATCCGACGGCTCAGATCACTCCACGTCGCTCGGCAGTCCGAACTGAGTGACAGGCGATCCGAGCCACTTTCGAGAGGGTAAAACCGAGCTATATCGCTCGGATTCCGAGCAAGTGCCCATCCGACCCTCAAAAGTGAAGAAAGTTACTGCCGAGCATCCCCGACCGTTGGATCATCACGAAATTCGTGCCTCAAATGATCGACGATCCAGATTGCGCCACGTCCACTAAACGACAAGATAGTGTTTTCTTGGGAACCGCGCTAGTCTCAAGATTCGCATCAAGATCCAACGGCCCAGATCGCTCTACGTCGCTCGGTATTTCGAGCCGAGCGACTGGCGATCCGAGCCACTTGCGTGGAGGAAGAGCCGAGCCACTTCGCTCAGATTCCGAGCAAGTGCCCATCCGACCCACAAAAGCGAGAAAAATACTGCCAAGCGACTTCGTCCGTCCGATCTTCCAGAATTTCACGCTCGCTCGAGATCAACGGTTCAGATCGCACCACCCAATAATTTGGTATTTTATTTATTAAAATCGTTTTATTTACTTAAAAAATTGCCAAAAAATGATTAAAAATTCGGGAAAATTAGTTAAAAATCCTAGGAAATAATTATAAAATCGGAAAAATATTTTTGAACCCCCGAGTGGATAATTATCGCCTAGGACCATTTATTAAGACCCTCGAATGACGAATCGACACTTCGCAAAAATTAAGTAAATATTACGAAAAGGTAGGTAAAAATCACCAAATAACCAGAAGAGCTCCAGATCAACTTGGAATGCAACCAACTCAAAAAATGACCATACTACCCCCTGCAAAGATTCAAAGCCTTCCATTTGGACTCCGATACCACTCTGCTAGCCATTAAAACAGTAAAACTACTCCTCAAAGGCTGATCAAGCTCAGTCTTTGGGAGTGGGGGGCTTGTGATATGGCTAAAAAATGGGGTTAAATCAGAACCGTTCAAATCAGGAACGAATCTTAAAGCTTAGGGGTAAAATGGTAATTTTACCTATTATTGGGCCTGAAGCGGGTACTGGATCTCTCACTCAAAGATCCAATAACCCACGAACGGGTCCACCCCAACTGGGTGTGGGTTTCAACCCGCAGCAAACCCGGTCCATTAGGATAGAATTAGGGTTTCTGATTAATCCTAATCAACGACCCTGATTCATATCTATCCTTTCACTGGAAATTAGGGATTACATTCCTTATCTATACACAGGAATTACATGCCTAATTTGATCCCCTAAGATGCCTATAAATACCTCCCATCCATCTCCATTAAGAGGTAATCAATCTTTTGCCAGTTTTTACGCTCTTTCATAATCACTTCTGATTACTGACTTGAGCGTCGGAGGGTGTGTCGCCGGGAACAACCCCGGTGTCTTGCACTTTTTGCAGGTGTACGGCGGGAGCGACGGTCAAACTTCGGCGGAACAGGTAAACAGGTTTTCTATTCAAAGTTTCCTAAGAATCCACAAATTCCATATGTTTGCCCCCACACCGAATTTAGCAGCAACAATATCCATAAACTCAAATACATTGTTCAAAAGCAACAGTTAATAATAATAGCAAAAGAAGTCCAGCACTAATATTTCATTTCTCCAATACCATCGAGCAAACGACCATCCTGATCTGCAATCAATAAATTGTAGGAGAAGGAAAAAGAAAACAAGTACCCGTCAATGCAAGTTACGGGCCGCTTGTAATGCAGGATACAAGTTCATGGAAAACTAACAAATCTAAATAATAGCAGAAACAGATATAGCATGGTATAGTAGAATCAACTAGTATGATATACTAACATGTGTCAAGTGTCAAAGTCAATTAGCATGCAGACAGATATACAGATAGTATCAATTAATGATGTCAAGTAATAGTGTCAGACAGATAATAGATAATCAGATAATCCGATAGCCAGATAGCAGATACAAATAACAGATTCAGATTCTGATTCAGAAATTTGATATTGATACAGATACAGATTCTTATAAGTCTTGTATTAATTACTAACTATGTAGTACTTTATGTGCCATCCTTTTATCACATGGTTGCTACATTCAAAACAGTTACATTTGTAGATTTCGTAGGGGATCATATAGGGCCGTGTACTTCGGGTTCAGATAGATATCAGATAACAGATGCAGAATCCTGACAGACAGATAGAACCTAGTGGTTCTCTTCTTCCCTACACCTTCCTATAGGAAGTAATGTAGACAGGGTACAGAATAACAGATAACAGATAATCATATGGGAAACACGGACCCGCTTCTAAGTACACATTTCTATGTTTTCCCACTACTAGATCTTTTCCATAAACCCCGGCTTGATCATTTTATAATTATTATCAGACAGATGTGCATGTGCATGAAACAGAGTAAATATAGCATGATATAACAACCCACAAGTTCAGAATAACAGATAAGCATATACAGATGGTAAAATAGTCACATAACTGAACAAAATAGAGTACTTCCTAATTCAGGACAGCACGACAGAACAGTACTAAAATAGCGATTCCTGTTACCAAAAATATCAAAACTTAGATTCGTTGAGAATCTGGAGAATAGACTTCCAACCGAATCCAACGAATACATATATGTCATATAGTGTTTCAGAAAAACATAACTCAAAATTGATTTGGAACCAGAAAATACATTCAGCCAGAAATCAGTAAATCGAATTCTCGGTCAGGAAAGCAGAATCAAAACACCCCAAATAAATCCAGGAAAAATCTGGGGTATTTTCCTATATGTCTAGTATCATAATATAAAGTTTCATAATTTTCCAGTAAGATTAGCTTAGCCAACAAAAATTAGAAAACATCATGAAACGATAGTTTGGCAAATCTGGAATTCCCAACACTATTGTACGAAAACTATAATATCTCGCAAATCGTTAAACGAAATACAAATCCGCCAAAGGGATATGAAAATAGACAAAATAAGATAACTTTTATATTTCATAAATATTTTTCATACAGATAAAGGAATTATGGTGAAAATACAAATCTTTACAGAACAGCGAGCAAAATCCAGCAAGTATAGTTTTTATAACCAAGCATGAAATGGCATATAAAACTCATCAATAAAATCCACCAAAATTCTGAGTAATCCCTAAATAGATATAGAAATACTGTGCAAATTTTCAGATCAAAATAATATGCTTAGTACTAGTATCAAAATAGTTTAGTCATCGAAATCATCAAGAAACGAAATATGGAAATGAAATACACCTCTGTAGTAAAACAATCATATCTCACCCATAAGAAAAACAAATCGATCAAGGTTAGAGATTTTGGAAAGAAGACGGATCTCTAAAAATCACGTTTAATACTGAAGTTAACATATTGACCTTAATATGGTCTAAAATAACAATCAAAACTGATCATCGACAAAGTACAGATTTTTCTCTTAACAACCAATCAACATACAACATCCGAAACTCATCCCAAACACAATCAAATATGTTATAGAGTCTACTAAGTGTCCAAACATCATGAAAAATGGTATATAGCATTTCTACAATATGTATATCACATGAATCCAAACAAATACATGATTTCTCATAATTATCCCACAAATATAATCACATCAAGAATGGTCAAAACCTAAGTTATTTCATGTCAAATTTGTGTCGTGAGGCAACTATGGTCAAAAGCATTATAGAGACAATACTAATCAAACAGACATCACACACGAGTTGTCTCAGGAACCCAACTACACTACAAGTGGAATTTATGACTTGTATCATATAAAGGAATTGAGTACAAGTTACTTGTCTTAACCGAAGACGAAACGAACACCAAGAATAACGGGAACGGATCCCGACAATGAACAATCCTACGAACAAAAATCACGATCCAAGCAATCTGCACGTGCAAACCCATGCATGCGCACAATCAACAAGAGAGGGAGAGAGATCAGAGGCTAGCGGCGGTGCTAGCTTCGGCTGGCGTCACTGCTGCTACTATCGTCGGCACCGGAGGACGGGGAGACGACAAGAGAGAGATGAACGGGATGGAGATGAGGTAGAGTGCTCGGGAGATGGTGGTCGGTGGCTAGGGTGATGGGTTCAAGGGGATCGGGAGTGGGGTGCAGCCAGGATGGGGTCTGCTAGGGGCAGTCGGAGAGGGGTGCAGGTCGGGTGTGGCGACTGACGGTGTAAGAGAGTGGATCAGGGGCTAGGGTTGCATAGGGTTAGGGTTAGGGTTTTGGTAGGAGAGAGGGAGAGGGGGTTATATAGGGTTTAGTTATTGGGTTGTGGATATTTGGGTTAATGGATGTATTTGGGTATAATATGAGTATGAATAGGAGATTGTTTTAATAGGATTTGCAATAGGGTTTATTAGCCATTATGATTTGGTAGTTGGTTAGGAATCAATAGGCAATAGGATTGGGCAAAACAAAGAACCACGAGCACCCACCACACGAGCAAAAAGAAACAAAGCAAGAATCCAATAAAAAAAGAAAATCATAATTGATAAAGAACGAAGAAAAAGACAAACAATCAGGCTCAAAGAGATCAAAAATGAAATAAAAAGAATATATATATTGAAACAATTCCAATATACAGTCCAAAATACAAGAAGAATATAAATACTCAAAAAGAAGAAAAATACACCAAGAATACGAAAAATGAAAAATAGGGGTTATAGAAAGCCTTTTTGGTTATAGAATTATATTTTGTGAATCGTGATTTTAAAACGAGTAATAGATTTTCTGCCATGTCGTTTGCCTAATTTTGTTTGGAGATTTGGACTTGGTCATTGTAACCAAAATTTGTTTTATAGGTGTATCTTGTATCCCTATGAGTGTAGAATCCAGATAATCTTTCGGTTTTGCAAACTGACTTGTAGGTTATGAGATATTTAAGTTTTAGTACTGTAACATCTCTAGAATACTGTTTGAAGTGTATCTTCCTAATGAAATAATTGAAATAACAAGTTATTAGCAGAACTAAGATATGAGATTAACCAGAATATAAATGGACATTGTTAGGAGTTATTTTATAATTTTGTGAGGTTAATAATGACTTTTCAATGGAATTATGCTTGAGAATTTGACCATAATTTGCTGCCTAAACAGTAAAACATGTATAGAACTGACTGATAGCCATAGCTAATGAATTTAGAATGTGCTGACTGAATAGGCATTGGATTGGTAGGGAGTCTATTTTCTAGGACCCCTGACGGCATCCAGTTTGCTTTCCTATTGTAGCGGGAAAGTGAGTTTTAGTGTCGTCATGTATTACTCTCTAGAATTGTATTTTGTGTTTTTGAACTGTATGTATATTGTTATTCTTGCTTAATGAATTATACTAATACTAGGTTTTCTCGTTGACACGTGCCTACGGCACGTCTTCGGAACGGTGCACCTTATTTGATTATATAAAATAGTTTTGGAGGTCCAGCAAATTAATTGAAGTAGCAAACATATTATATGTGAAACTTTTAGGGGTCCAGCAAAAAACATATTATATGATTTTTTATGATTTTTTTTTTGAATTATTTTTAAAGTTTTTAAATTTTAAATTTTTTTAGTTTTTAATTTTTTAATTTTTTAAAATTTTTAAAAATTTCATTTTCTTAATTTTTTGAATAAAAGAGAGAGGGAGGGAGAAAGAGAAAAAAAAAGTAATTAAATAAATATAGAAGTTGTTTGGGATGGGGGGGAATTTGAGTTTGAGTTTTGGGGGGAAACTTCTGGGGAGGGAAAATATGTTTTGTTAGTTTAGATCTAGGCCTTTGATTTTTGGGGGGATTGAAGGAGAGCCACTTGATAGCTTTCTTTGTATTTTATTATATAGATAGTAGATCGATAAATTGCTTCATATTATGCATTTACACATACCACAAGATACTTTCATGATAACTGTCTTTGATACATGTATTTGGTTTCATCTCTTGACATGCTCATGATTACCGCCCTTGGTAGTTTCTTAATTTCCATTTTGATACTACCATTATATGCATTATTACTGTTCATTGTTCTAGTATTCTGGATGGCGGAACTAAGCGTCACACGGAGCTAAGGGACTGTTTGATTCAAAGGAGGAGAGGGGAGGGGAGGGATTTTAATCAAAACTCTGTTTGGTTCAAAGGAGGGGAGGGGAGGGGAAGGGAGGAAAAATAGTTATCTGCTTGTTTGGTTCACAAGGGGAGGAAAGGGATTTTATAATTAAATTACTTTTATACCCATTTACATTTTAGGAGAGCCTATGTATTATTGTTTCTAATTCTAATTTCATTGTGTTCTTTTTATTCCCCTTTTTCTTATTGAAAGAGTTTTTAAGTTATAATAGGATATATTACCTGAGCTTCCAAGTATTTTTTTTGGTGGTGTTAATTTAAGATGTAGCTTGTTTTTCTGTTGTTGTAGTGTTTACAGTATGATTGAAGGGATGGTTTGATCAATTATTTATGAAATAAACACAATTATGATTTGTGGCGTTGTGGATGTAACTGTGGGCATTTGATAAGGGGTAAATAGTTCATACAAACTTATGAGGACGGGATGGCAGGATGGTGGTTCGGCAAGATGGCGGTTCGATGGACGGAGACGAAGGAGACTGCAGGGCGATGGACGGAGACAAGAGGGGAGGCGACGAGGAGGGGGAGGAAGAGAGAGTGCGAGTGGGAGAGAGAGAGTCGGGAAAGAGAGGATCTATTTTTTTATTTTAGGAATTTATATCTAAAAAGGGCAATTTAGTCCAATCACTTAAACAAATTAGACCTATTTTCTCTTCCCTCCAAATCCCCCAATATTGGAGGGGAGCCAAAATTGGCTCAGGAGGAATTTTGCACCCATCCATTCCCCTCCCCTCCCCTCCTAAAAAATGAACCAGACATGAAATGTTTTAAAAAATCCCTCCCCTCCCCTCTACTCCCCTCCATTCCCCTCCAACCAAACATGCCCTAAGTGTCACGTAAAACTAAGTGCCACATCATGGGTATCGGGGGGGGGGGGGGGGGGGGGGGGAGGGGGGGGGCACCTCTAAAATATGCGGTGGTCACCTCTAGAATTCATAGGGGTCATCTCTAGAATCCAATATCCTAAGAAGTGAAATGACTATCTTGATACCATCATTCCCACTAGTTGCATCTATAACACCTCGCAAAATTGAGTTATGATAATTTTTCCCACGGGTGTTATGCACATGTATTTTATACTGTTACGAGTAACATCCGTAACGTATTTTAATATAAATATCCTACATATCATGTATTTCGAGTATTTATATACTTTTCCTTCATCTCAAAATTCATTTTATCTTATTTTGAGCCAACTCACATATTAATCTTAGTCTTTGTGTTTTAAAGTTCATTGCACATGTTTTCAATGCACGTGTCGATTACATATATTTTACCATTACGTATAATATCTGTAACATTATTAATATAAATGTTCTATGTATTTTTTATTTTTTGACTATTTATGAATATTTTTCGTTCTCTCGAATTTATTTTGTATTGATACGTGCAACGCACATGTTTGCAGTACACGTGTTAGTTGTATTCTTTTTTTTATAAAAATTTATGAAGTGTGTATGTTTATTTTTATTTGTGCATAAATGCTTCTGTTATTATTTTCAACTAGTTTTATTAAATTTATATTAATTTTAGTAACATATGCTATTTTAATTAAATACCAAAATTTTGTGTGCATTCTACGTGTACACACAAAAACATAGAAAGCACGTGCACAACCCATACTCTAAATTGACTGGCTAATCTGCATTAGAGAGAAACAAAATTTTTTAATGAGTTATGGATTAGTGTAGTGGTTAAGATAATGGGTAGTTAATTAAAGTAGTGGGTAGTTTATTAAAACCTCTCCTTTTTATAACATCCCCTATCACTTTCGGACACACTAAACAAAATAAAGAAAAAAATTCATTTGATGCTATGATTAGTGAAGCTCTCATTTTCTAAAGGCTTTGCTTCTTCTTAGAGTTTGAATTTTGAGGAGAAGGCCTAGGGGTTATTTTCTAGGAGCTCCTACTAGGAGTTCCTTTTGAGGTGGGTGTTCCCATTATCTTCTAAATTTTTGTAGATTGTGTTTTCTAGCCATGACATGTGTAGATGTTAATTTAATTAATGTGTATAAGTGTAGAAGTTTTCTAAAATTTTAATTGTGCACTCTTAGTAATAGTTAGTATGTGAATATGTGAGGTTTTCATTAATTTCTAAAATGTTAGTAATTGTGCATGTTAGAAGTATGTAGATGGATATTGAAATTAGCATGTGTGTAAGTAACATCTCTAGCAAAATTTATCAGTACATGCTTAATTACAATCATCTCGTAGATAATTGAATTAATAGGAGTTTTATAGAATGCTTATCTAGTGGAGAATTTATAAAATAAACTTATGGAAATAAATTCTCTATATATAATGTAGTAATGTAAAAAAAACTCTCCAAAAATGTAGTTGCATAGAGAACAATAATTTATATAGTTCAAGTTGTAGAACTATGAACAATTCATGTAAGTTGGGCAATAATTTCTTTTATTTTGGGAATAGATTTTTATAGGACTTATTTCAGGCTAATAAACTCAATTTGAAGGGACAATTATTCTCTGGAATTGTAAAAGTTAAGGCATAGAAATTTGATATCGAAAATTTTAATGAACTCATGAAACAAAGAGTTGCAATAAAAGAACTACCATAATATTATAATCAGAATTCGAGGCTTGACTTCCTGGCTAGCGCGTGAGGTTTCGAGTGTTGTGTACAGTACATATGTTGCGGGTTGGGGTCTTGGGAGGAGCTGTTCTTTGTTTTGAAATATCGATTTTAATATATTAACAGTAGGCGGGATATAAAAACAACTGAATGGGACTTTATTCACAAACCGTGAGTGGCTCATTGGCTTTGGGCTACAGTTTGGCCTGCTGTGCGCTTGGGTTCAATCCCGGGTGTACACATATGTTTTTTTTTTAATTTCTTTTGGTCTTTTTCATGCTTTTAAAAATTGGAGAAAATTGTCGAAATATTTAGAATATTATTAGAACATTTGGAAATAATTCTACACTATTTTAAGAGGTATTTTGGAGATTTAAAAATTACATTAGAAAATGTACTAGATGAATCTAGTTTCTAGTTTAAATTCGAGGGTGTTTATTTATGTTAAAAATGAGTCTAAATTTGGAAATAGAATACAAATTTAGAGCCTACCTTTGGAAAATTACATTGGGATTAAATTAGTGAAAGAAGTAAATGGTTGGGATATTTGGTAGTCAAATAAAGGCAGGGTTAAGAGACTGAAATACGAAGAATCTTTATATTAAGTTTTATCATAAGAAGCTTACGATGCGTAAGGAAGTAGATTTGAAATTTGACAATTCAAAATGAATGTATGAACAAATCAAATGAATTATAGATAAGGAATTGTGTAATTGAGGTTAAGATAACCTATATGATCTCTGCTTGAGATTTGAAATCTAGAGGCTGAGTGAGACCCGTAGAAACTGGCAAGTTATGATAAATAAAATTTGAGAATTAGCCAGTGTGAGCTAACATTTCTCTGTGTGTTGATTTAAGTCCGGTAGGGTAAGCTTGCTCTGGGTTGTGATGATTATAATTAAACCTAAGGACAGGCACTACGGGGTGATGTGATGAAACCGGGGCAAACGTAAGTGGGCATTTCTATATAGTCAGGCGGTGGATTCCGGACTATAGACTCAGTTGAGCAGTGGATTCCGGAACTGTGGTTGCTTGCGGAGTGAGACGCGCCTTAATTAAATCTTGGACTATGATTGATCGGGCGGTGGATTCCGGGATCATGAATAGTCGGGCGGATAGGAGGCAGATCTCCAACATATTCCGGGGCTAGAGTGGCATGTAACGCCCCGGATCCCCGTCATCGGACATCCGTGACACAACCAGAATCTTGCCTTCAAATGCATCTCAACACAGTAAATAACACGAAAATTTAAAACACTTTTATTGCCATCAGAGTTAATACATCAATAATTACGAATATCAATTTATCATATCAAACTGTAACATCCCCCTTTTGACTCCAAATTCTATTCTTTCAATTTCTATATCACTTTAAACATAAGCTAAGATAGTTATATTTCTAAAAAAATTTCGGCAGAGTTTCCCCTGAAATTTCTGTCCCGAAACACAAAAAGCTTACGGAATTCTGCTATAAATTCCGTAGCTCACATCACAGGTAATTATATCACGGGCTCCCCAGTCCAAAATGAGCAGAATCATACAGGCAATATATATATATATATATATATATGTGTGTGTGTGTGTGTGTGTGTGTGTGTGTGTGTGTGTGTAGCTCACATCACAGGTAATTATATCACGGGCTCCCCAGTCCAAAATGAGTAGAATCATACAGGCAATATATATATATATATATATATATATGTGTGTGTGTGTGTGTGTGTGTGTGTGTGTGTGTGTGTGTGTGTGTGTGTGTGTGTGTGTGTGTGTGTGTGTGTGCTCTGGAGGCCAAACTCATAATAGAATATCAAATATCAATTAAAAACCATAAATTCCTTTGAAAACGTAGTAAGGTTTTTAGAAAATAACTTATAAAACATACCACAGGGCCCGGTACTCCACAACGAGATGGGTACGGGTCAACAACATAACATGCCACTCTACACTATACTCATCATCATCATCCACATACTTATACATCAAAAATACAATTTAAATCATAAAATTCACTATTCACATAAATGAACCTTAAACAACAATTGTAAAATGAAGCTCCATTCCACAGAACCATGATTCTACACCTCACCTCTACACCGCTGAGGACCTGTAACAGTAGGGGACCTAGGGTAGTCCAGAGACTCCCTAGCCCCCCAAACACTAAGGGGTTAGCCATTTCTGGTGTGAGTATAATATATTAATAAACAACTAAATTAAACTTTATAAGTAAAACAGAACGAACTTATGAATACCAAGATAAACCTGAACATGTAAACATCATAAATGAAATTCACATCAATGCTCTCCGAGTCATTTCCTGTATGCATATTCATACTCGCTCACAACATAGTTATCTTTAGTTTGGAAATCATTTCCAATTTAGTTGCTTAAGGCCCATCACTTTATGCCTTATGCAAATATTCTAATAGCTTCATTCTCCCATAAAGCCTTACATTCACAATTACTCTACTCTCACATAAACTGCGCCTCGTTTACCATTCATTTGTAATTACAGACTCACGACTTGTATACTTTCCCAATCTCATAACACATAACATCGCATTCATTCATTTCTTACAACATATATCATCACGTCTCGCTATACATCACTTTCACACTCATAATTCATCTTGAATGGAAAATAAACATGTATCCTGATTTCCTAGTGTTCGTGTATGCCGTGACCTGATTCTAATGCAAAAATGCAGAGTATAGAACAAATGCACTTAATCTAATGTCAGCAAGACTCTGGACACACATGCATCCCATACTACATGTGGCCCAGGTCAAGCCAATGTACTTAGTCTAATGCAAGCGAGACTTTGAAAATGTATGCATTCCATACTACATACTTTCCAAATCAAGCCATTGTCTTCAAGTTTAGGGATTCGAACCCTTTCTACGCAATGCATTCTAATTCGGTCTACTTCCTGTTCCTGATAGTATGACATGGTTAAGTTCAAAAGCTGTGACGAACTTAAAGATATACCGCAGCATACCTATAGCACCGTATTTTACCGGACCGCAGCCCATACGACCCGTTCATGTCTACCAGCATATACCTGGATCTCATTCAACAGCCGTGACGAACTTAAAGATATACCACAGCATACCTATGACGTCGTATTTCACCGGACCGCAGCCCGTACGACCCGTTCGTGTCCACCAGCATATACCTGGATCCCATTCAACAGCCATGAAGAACTTAAAGATATACCGCAGTATACCTATGGCGTCGTATTTCACCGGACCGCAGCCCGTACGACCCGTTCGTGTCCACCAGCATGTACCTGGATCCCATTCAACAGCCGTGACGAACTTAAAGATATACTGCAGCATACCTATAGCGTCGTATTTCACCAGACCGCAGCCCGTACGACCTGTTCGTGTCCACCAGCATGTACCAGGATCCCATTTAACAGCCGTAACAAACTTAAAAATATACCGCAGCATACCTATAGCATCGTGTTTCACCGGACCGCAGCCCATACGACTCGTTCGTGTCCACCAGCATGTACCTGGATCCCATCCCGTCCTTACCACGGTACTTCAGGAATCAACAATGCAAGATACGCACCGCAGTACGTATCCCTAATGACAGGGAGAGACAACCCCATAGTATCACTACCTAGTGCTAACTCTCAGAACGAGTTGGATTATAAGGATCACCCCTAACACCAATTCGATCTTCAAGCGAAAACAATAAAGAAAACCTAATCAATGCAGTTTACTGAAAATATGTTGTTATTCAATTCACATTCGGTGTCGATCAACAAAGACGAGCCTGACTGGTCGGTCAAGATAACCACCATCCCGGAATCACATCCACTGATTACCAATACCTTCACAGGTCCGCGACCCAATAATCCTGGCCCGTGACCCTCAGCGAGTGATCCAACGGCTCCCCAAGGATACAACACACACATAGCCATCAATTTCTGACCCTTGATAGACTCAGGTATCGAGACACCAAAAACAAACCGACCAGAGCCATATCCCAACTCACTCATGTCCACCATGAGTATTAAGCACAGGAACTTATCCAAGTTCCAAATGAAAATGCTAAACATCATTAAAACCTTATAGCACATGATCACCACACTGCGGCATGCAGAGAGTTCCTCATCAATTGTCCGATGGAATAATTCAAGAAATAGCAGTAGCTGTGACCCAAGCTACGCCCATCGGAATTCAACACAATCAGACTTCTAGAAGGGTAGGGAGATCCACAGCAACCCCCTAGTGGGCGACTCCCTCAAATATTTAAGAGCTCAAGTCCCCAAGTCAACTTAAACGTAAAGTTTGGTCTAAACAACAGGTTGCTATCTTGCAACGTCCATAACTTCCAATACACAATACAGAATTGCTTGATACTACCCATTCTGGAAAGATAAAGCCTTAGTCTACAACCTTCCAGCTAACCATTTCCTCTAATTCAATCATCTTGATTCTATAAGATCCCATATACTCTCAATAGCATATTCTTCTTGCACTCGCTGCCCTTCCCAATATCATAAATGTTTGCTCACTCATCAGAAATTCTCGATCCCGGGTCGTATGGGAAGGTGGGAACGTCTACTTCAACTTCCTAGCTGAACACCTCTTTCAGACTCCATCATTTGAGTTCTTGAAAGCACAAGTTCCATCTTTGGAAAATTATAACTCTCAACCTATAAACTGGAATTACAAAACTCTTGATGAGTTAGAAAGCTAAGAATCCCTACTACAACTCTCAAGTTGGTTAATTTCCCAATTCCTTAACCATTTCAGAGCAAGGAATTCCCAACTTATCCTCATAAACATGCTTCTTAACAAGCTCATATAAAAATGAGTTGTTCTTTGCCATACAGCTATCTTTCTTAGCATTCTACTTATCATACAACGATAATCAAAATTCTCCAAACTCTCCCACAAGCTAAGAATTCATCATATACACACCAATTTACCATATAACCACTCTTAACAATAAGAACCTTCCATATTTAAAATTAAAACTCCATTTGGCTGAATTAAACAAGGATTGCTCCAAAACCGCCTAAGATTTTATCACAACAATAAACATATATTTAGCATAATCATACTCACAGAATATCCTGCGTAGACTCGAAGCGCCAGCACGCTATCCCGCATCCAAGGTTGCTAGTATATCCTTCATCAAATTTCAAAGCAATTAAAACTCAAACCATCCAAACCAACCACAAAAGCTAATAACCCTTATTCCAAACATCACACCAGCGTTTATTGAACGCCTGGGATACACACGTGCGATGCACGTATTAATCAAAATCCTACGGGAATTTTATTTCCCAAACAACAACAAAATCACTCCTAAAATAACCTAATGGCCCAACAAAAATTCTATTACCATAAAAGAGACAAGTTCTCATATAATTACTCCCCCTTTATAAACCCAAAACCCTAATTTATTAACAACTTGCAAATTCTCCAGGAACTTGCTAATTTCTCGTATCTATAACACCCAACCCCTCCTAATCTCCCTGCTACCATATTTCTACTTAATAGAAATTGAAAACACTTAATCTTATATAATAAAATAAAATAGGGTTTACCTTCCCGAAATCCTTTCGAAAATCCGATGCTACCACGAGGTAGAGGACCCTTCACTTAGTCTATCCCTCAAATTAATTTGAAAACGATGGAGAAATGGAAGAGATTTGAGCGGGGGAAGTGATCGGCCAATGGGTTCTTTGGGGTTTCTTTTCTTTTCGGTTGGGAAAGGAACGGGAGAAAAGAAGGAGAAGGAAGAAGGAAAAGGTGGGGTAGGGATTTAATAAAAGAAATAAATAAATAAATAGATAAATAAATAATATAAAGGGAATATTACATACAAGCCCCCAAGTCCCAATATATTTCAAATAAACCCCAAAACTCCACTTTAATAATATAAACAATACAAAATACATTAAAACTACCTCGTAATAATCCTTCAAAATTATAAAATAAAGTAGACGATAAATCTGATATTTCTCAATGACAATCAATTGTTATTAGAAAAATGCATAATCGCGTGCAATTCTCAATTGCGCACAGATTACGAGGCAAAATAGTCATATGCTATTTTGCGGGGTATTACATGGCACTTACAGGATGTTTCGCACGATGAGAATTTTGTATAGTCGGGTGGTGGATTTTGGGACTAGAATCCGTACTCGTGGAATGTCTAAATCATGTTTTGTTACCGTAGTACGATTTTCATGGCGAGGGATTGAACCCTATAATGAGGAGTACGATAAGGGCTTTGCCCTTGGACCTATGTAGTATGTGATGCATAGAATCCGAACAAATATGTGTTATTGTCATCGTACTGTGAATGTATGCATTAGGCATTAAGTCATATATACATTGACATGTTTAGGATAGTTACTTTTCACATTTTGTTTCTTCATTCAAGTTTGTGATTATTAAGATGGTGAAATCGTTGTATTATAGCATTGCGTCAGTTGTATGCAACTGACATGCCCATAGTTTTCTAGTTGCAGGATTGAATTTGGCATTGACTTGTAGTCACTGTGATGGATTGTCATGAGATTGAAGAGCTTCCATTATCATATGTTGTGGTGTACTCATTTATTCCCGCTGTGCTATTGTAAAAAACGATGTTGTAAATGAAAAATTTTCAATTCCTTGTAAATTTGTACGAAGTTGAAGTAAAAGATCATGTTTATGCTACGAATTACCTGTGTTTGGAATTCGGGAACTTACAGCATCATCTGCATATTCATGACTAATCATAGTAAAAGAATAACAAGCCGGGGTAATAAATGATACGACTTAGTAGTGAATAATATAAAGGGAGTGTACTCGGAAGAAGCCCGCATTTCCCGCATTACTGATTACTGATTACTGAATACTGGTTACCGTTCTTTGATTACTGATGACAGATTACTAACTGCAGTATCCTGATTATTGTTTACTATTTACTGATTACAGTATACCTACAAGTATCTACTGTTTCTCGTTACTAATTACTGTTCTTGAGTACATAATCCTGTAGAATTCACCACTTAAGTCCAAATGTTCACTTGATTGCTATGCACCTGAATCTGAGTATGAGACACAAGATTGTGTGCATTAGATATGTTAAAAAATTGATAGACTTAAGATTGACAATGAACATTGACACTGATTACTCATTCCTGATCCATGATTCCCGATTACCAGCTGTTTATACCTTATAGTCATGAAAGCATTATCTCGTAGTTGTTATTGACATTGTACATGATCACATCATTCCAGTATTTGTATTGGTATTCATTGTTCATCCATGTTATGTTTTACTGCCTTGTTACTGTACTGCTACTGATTACTTACTGTCTGAAGCTTACTCTAACAGACCCCACCACCCAATACACACACACATAAACACACACACACACACACACACACACACACAACCTCATATGATGTCTATGTAGGTACTGAAGATGAAATACTAGAGGAACTTGGTGAACAAGCTTTCTAGACGATCATGATTTATTTCATGCGTCATTGCTACATTACATTGTTTTATTTTCATTTGCTATTTTATATAGTTTTCATAGCGAACTATTTATCGTATTGCTTTCATTTCAATACATAGTATTCCCGGATATTTTGACCCGAAGTCTGTGTTTACATTTTTTGCCTAGATGATAGTTATTTTGAGGTTCACTTTATTTCATTTCGTGTTTGTGTGATCACTTTTACTTCTTGTGTGGATGTGTTTATGAATATCTTGTTGAGTTTATATCCGTAGAACTTATGAGTGATGTTTCTATCATTCGTTGGGCCTTAGTTGCGTACACGTAGTTCGGTATATTGGGAAGCGGGGTGCAACAGGAAATCCAATATTAGGAGAACAGTGGCTAGGATTGAAGAACTTTATTATTTGTTCGTCCACATGGTGACTTGGAAAAGTGTGGTCAAGTCCCTCCTTTGGCCAACATATGGATCCAATATAAGTTGTTGTGTTTATGCATTATTTTAACTATTTGTTACAGTTTTTGCTTTGTGCTAAAAGTTTAATTTTAAGCCTATATTTTGAATTAACTTTCTGCTAAGTGCTTAACTTTAATTTATTTGAAATTAGCGTAAGATTATAGTTTTGACTATGTATATAAAAATCCAATCATATGCTTGATCATTCTTGTTAGATTTTTATACGACCAATAAAAAGTTTAGTTGGTTAATCTTTGATGGCTTTGATGATTGTAGGAACTTCAAAGTTACTTACTAATTATTTACTTAAGAGACTGTAGATTCCTCTCGACTTTGAAAAGATTATAAGTGCTTGAAGGTTAAATAAGTCTACACATTACAACATTCTCCATCGATTCTAGAAAACACTTCTAATTTGAAGTGTAGGTATGGTCTACTTTAATCCCTATTAGTATTTTTCATGTGATGGCTGGGCTATCCTAACTTAGATTAAATGATTTTTTATGTTTTGTGGGATTGATCACATGTTGGGGAGTTTTAAATCATAATTAATCTCATTTTATTACTAGCATATTTAAGGTTCTTATGTGTGCATTATCGTATTGTGTATAATTATATTAGCTAACTTTTGTTTTGCAATTTGTGCGAGATCGTGTATATGCTTCTCTCCTGGTTTAATTTTATATAGTTTATGTGACGAATGTTTGTAACTTAGGTGGAAGCATACCGTAATGGTGGATGTGTCTTCCATTAGTTATGTTTTGATCATTTTCCTTCATTGTATTGTGTGTCCCTCAAAATGAGTGCAAAGTTGTAAATACAGTGTGTTGTTCATTATCTCGTTTAGCATTTCAAAGATGATGATGAATGAATAAAGGAAGGAACTCTACTATCAAAGACGCTTGAGTACTGGGACATTGTTGGATCTATAGAAGCAGAACCATGAGGGAAAGCACACTATTCGTGAAATGCTTTTTATTATTTGTTGTAGTAGAGTAATTTTGTGTTAACTCTTATTATCAATTTATAATGTGCTTATATAGTCAATGACATGTGTAGGTTGAGTTTAATAAACGAACTGATTGATCATGTTAGCTCTAACTTGTGTAGTTCTTTAACATTAGATAATAAGCTAGGACATGTGAACTACATACTAAATTGCTTGCACTTGTTAAACCTCATAATTTTTCTAAATGACCCTTCCTTAAAATATGGCAATTGTGACGTTTGAGCTCAGACTATGATCACTAGAAAACACTTAAGTATGGTCTCTAAGACTACACAACTTCATGAGTTAAAATATTCTGATATTTGTGATCTCAATAGCTTTGCAACAAGACTAGTCTAAAGTTGGTCAAAAGTAATTATCACTATCATAGATGATTATTGTAGGGTTTTTCATATATATGAGGGATGAAGCACTTGTAAATTTTAAAGAATTTTAAATCAAGTTAAATGCTAAACTCAAAAGGGTTTAGATTTAGAGGTGGTGAATACATTCTAATAACTTTTATATAATTTAGCACTTGGTTAATCTCTGAAATTTGTGCACTCTATTTACCGCAGTTAAATGGTATTGCTAAAAGTTAGAATCAAACACTAAGTGAAAATTGTTGAATTCTATGTTGTTGAGTCTTAGTTTGACTTCGTGTTATTATGGGCGAGGTTATATTGTTAATCATATTCTTAATATGTTACTACACTTTAATTATCTACACCTTGTGAATTACGGCATAAAAACACACATAATTTTGTTGAAGTATAAACATAGGGATGTATTGCATTTGTTAAAGTATCTGACCCTAGAAGGCCTAAGGTAGAATATATAACAAATATTTGTGGGTACTTAGAAAGTGTAGAATATAGAGATGCAGACAGATTTTTGGATCTATCTAATATGTGATAACAGAGTTCTTTGAGGCCTGCATTCATCAAAGATAAATGCATGAATTAGTCTACTCCTATAGACACGATCATACATATTGTTACACAATTATACTTAAAACTAGTTGATTTGTCGAAAGAGGTTAAATCTATAGAAGGTACGTGGGTTTTGGAAGAAGAAACTTAATCTTGATTGTTCAGTAACAAGTTTAATGCACCTTTAGTAGTTAAAGGATTAACTCAAGTGAGTGGGGTAGATTGGTTTAATGTCTACTCACATGGTTGTCATATTGCTACAATAAGAATTTTTTTGCGCTTACATCTATTGAAAATTTTATTATTCACCAAAGATGTTTAAACATCTATGTGAATAGATATCTTAATGAAGAAGTCTATATGATATAACCTGAAAGTTTTGTACTAAAAGGTCTAGCGAACAAGATTTATAAATTGGTAAAATTAGTGTATATTTTAAAACATGTATTAAAATTGAGCCATGAATAATTTGATAAGTTTTTTTAAGAGCTTAGGATTTGAATCAAGTAATTCAGATAAATGTCTTTAACTTTGTGGTGTGTCAAATATAATTGTTATTATTTGCTCTTAAAGTTCTAACATGCTTGTTATTGAAAGTGACCTCTTATTATAAATGAAGTTAAAACTATGCTATCGAATGAATTCAGCATTGAACACCTAGATGTTATGGACATCATATTAGGTATAAGGATGAGTTTCAGTAGGCAAGAGATACTCCTTGGTCAAATTAATTAAATTAATTTTGTGTTCCAAATTTGAGGATATAGTTATTGAAAGTGTTTTGAAACACCAATGATTATAATAAGGGGTTGACACCTAATGATGGTACAACTATGAGACAGTTAGATCATTCTAAACTTATTGAAAGTCTCATGTATACAATAATCTCAACTAGACCAGACATAACATTTGAGGTAGGTATATTCAACATGTTCACTAGTAATCCTAGTAACTCACATTGGAATGCCCTTAAAAGTATAATGAGATACCTAAGAGGTACTCAAGAGTTTGTTTTGTGCTACTCCAGTCATCCTTCAAGATCGAAGGGATGATCAGATGCATTATGGTACTCAGAATTTAGTAAAAGTCAATCAGCTAATGGATATACATTTACACTAGGAGGAGCAGACATAGCATGGAGATCAAAAGGCAATCAGACATTGTGCTCTCATCTATAAAATCAGATATCTATGTATTATCGTTTGCAGGTGAAGGAGCCGAGTTGATTGAAGAACTTGATGCTAGATATTTCACTGCGAAGTTTAAAGTGAGCTCTCTAACTTTGTTATGTGACTATCAAGCTACAATGCACACTAACTTATAACTCACTCTTCAATGGTAATATGAGAACATTAAGGCTAAAGATGCCTGGTTGAACTTTCTTATAGATAAAGTGAAATTGTGATAAAATATGGTTAATGCTCTTGCTAACAGACTGAAAAGGGATCTAATTATTAAAATTCTGGGGGAATAGGGTTTAAATATATTTATTTGAAGCTTTAATACCTTAATTAGTTTTGAAAGTAAGAATCAAATTGGAACCATAGAGAACTTCAAACTTAATCATCAATTTGGCAATTGACATGTTTCAGATAATTTCAAAAGTTTCATATAAATTTTGTTAATATATACTATTATTTAAATTAGATTATGCTATATGTTCTCATAACTTACTTAGAATCGTCTTATTATTCCAATAGGAGACATAAAAACTTGTCGTTGTGTTTCAAATGATTAGAATTGCCTTTATATCATTCCAATTTGATGATATGTCCCAGATGGATACTTGTTTCATTCCAATTTTGATGACTCAATATACTAGCCATGATTGTACATGACAACCTTATCATTCCAATACGAAACATAGTATGATTTTTGTGTAGACACTGTAATAGTTCTTGCTCTTTATTTTGCTAAACAAACTTGGTTATGATGCATATGTTACATTTTGCTAAGCTAATTTTGAATTGTACTAAGTTCTTTCGTGAAAATAGATACCTTTATGAAATTTGTTAGAATTATTAGATATGTATCTCATGATATTCTCGTTTGCAATGTGCTAGCAAAGATGGAGGAGATAAATTTGTCAACATTTAAAAAATGATTTGCTAGAGATGGAGTAAGCATAAAGCAACTAGTAAGGATAGGGTTTCAGTTTATTTTTTTCAAGAATAGATTTGTCACTTGCTTAGTGGAACCTTTTTTAAGTTTAAGACTCCGTTCATTGAGCTTAAAACTCTTATTGAACTTTTCAAGATTTGTTTGCTTTGGTTATTTTTGAAACTATGTCATGTTTCTCCAGTTGATTATTATTTTGGTTTAGTTCTATTTGAACTATTCAAGTTTATAATTGATTTAGTTCTTATGAACTATACTTTGTGTGATGCATTTTCTGTTGAAAATTGATATTGTCCAGCCTGCTTTGTGTTGACCTGATGAGATAATCTGGTATTGTTTTATATATTGAGAATATCAGAGAAGATTGTTAATTAGATATATAATTATATTATCACTATATGCATGATATTATTCATAAAAATATTGTATACATAGTACATATGTTACACATACTACTTGTAAAGATATCGGACCACAGGTTAAGTGAGTCTAATGCCCAATATCTAAACATAGTATTTATCATATAAATACTTGCTAGAGATAGTAATCTAGGTATTCCAACACCGATACCTAGGGTATAACATTTCAAGCACCTTAGATCCAGGCACTAACCCAAATTTTTTTGTCTTCTCTTATTATTATTTCTCATAATAGTAAACAATTTGTTCTTGTTCTTGTTCTTGTTATTATTATGGTTATTGTTATATATCTTATCTGAAATTGGTCGGGCGAAACTCTCCTTGGTGACTCGCATCAAACAATGTCAAATTGTCTATGGTATCTATTTCTAGTCTTTAAGTCACTGAATCACCTCCCATGTCTTGAGGAAAAAAAACTAATTATATCTATATATTATACAAATAGGAGAGAGAGACTAATTGCTCGCTCCTTTCTCTATTTTGAAATAGAGAAATAATATGGCTAAAAATAGGGTTAAATCGGAACCGTCCAAATTGGGCGCGAATCTCAAAGCCTGGGGGCAAAATGGTAATTTTACCTATAAATGGGTCTGAAGCGGCTACTGGGTCTTCTCTTGGGGTAACCCAATAGCCCGCGAATGGGCCCATCTCAACTGGGTGCGGGTTTCAACCCGCAGCGAACCCGGTCCAGCAGGATAGAATTAGGGTTTCTGATTAATCCTAATCAATGGCCCTGATTCGTATCTATCCTTTCATTGGAAATTACGGATTACATTCCTAATCTGATCCCAAAGGTGGCTATAAATATCCCCAATCCACCACCATGAAGAGGTAATCAATCTTTTGCCAATTTACGCTCTTTCATAATCTTCCTGATTACTGACTTGAGAGTCGGAGGGTGCGTCGTCGGGATCAACCCCGGTGTCTCGCACTTTTTGCAGGTGAACGGCGAAGTCAGCGATCGAACTCTAGCGGAAGGAGTTAAGGTTTGATTATTCGGTTCCCCTAAGAATCCACAAATACTATCTGTTTGCCCCCACACCAGATTTAGCAGTAATAGATTGGCGCCGCCTGTGGGAACCCACGAATAGCAACCCTTCCTCTTCCTGTCGGTCAGATCTTCTCCGACCATGCCTCCACGGAAACTCAGATCCAGGGGGTCCAACCGTGGACCTACTCCTCCTCAACAGCAGAAGATCCCCCTCCAAACTGTCCAGCCAACGGGACCCTCTCCTTAGCCTAATCAGGCCCCGCAGCAGCACCAACTTCCTCCACAGAATCTTCAACCCTCTCACGGTCAAACCGGTCCTCAGAATGCCGGCACGGGGGGCTCCCGTCCCAATCCTCAGAAACAACCCCTTCAACACGATCATGTCTCCGTGCACAACCCCTCTACCGACTCCATGGCATCTCACAATCCCCTGGTCTCAGATGACCTCTGCAACACCCTCAACAATCGGCAGAAGGAAGAGGACCTTCGCCACCGTTTGGATGAAAGGCGGGCCCGAGAGGGAGCCTCCCGCCAATAACGTCCAAATGAGCGATCTCCTCATCGCCGAGACTACAGAAGGTCTCCTCCTAGAAGAGGGCGAAGAGAGTCCCCTAGACACCATAGGAGAAGACCTCATTCTCCTGCGGGTCGGCAACCCCCAAGGAATGATGAAGCACCCATCAACTGTGCCGAATTCCAGCAATTCCAATGTAACGCCCCGATCTCCCCGTTGCTGGGAAACCGTGACACATGCCAAGATCTTTCCTTCAATTAGTCTCGAGACACAGAAAAACTGGAAAATTTAAAAACTTTTCTTCAACACAGAGTTACTACGCAGTAATTACAATTATCAGTTTGTGATACCAAACTGTACTGCCTGCCCCTTTTCTTTTCCTTTTGACTCCAAAATCAATTCTTCCAATTTCTATATCACTTTAAACATAAACTAAAATAGTTATGTTTCAAAGAAAATTTGGGCAGAGTCTCCCTTGTATTTTTTGCCCAAAACACAGAAAAGCTTACGGAATTTTGCTCTAAATTCCGTAGCTTACATCACAGGCAATAATAATATGGGCTCCCCAGGCCAAAATGAGCATCATCACACAGGCAATATATATATATGCTCTGGGGGCCAAACTCATAATGGTTTAACAAATATCAATTAAAAAGCATAAATCCTTTTGAAAACGTAGTAAGTTTTTAGAAAATAACCTGTAAAAACCTACCACGACGCCCGGCACTCCACAACGAAATGGGTACGGGTCCAAACCATATCCTGCTGCCTCACACTATACTCTTCATCATCATCCTCATACTTATACATCAAAAATACAATTTAAAGCATAAATCTTTACTATTTACAATTAAAACATAACAATGAATTATAACTGGAACTCCATTCCACGGAACCTGTACCTACACCTCACCTCTGCACTGCTGAGGACCTGTAACAGTAGGGACCTAGGGTAGTCCAGGGACTCCCTAACCCCCAAATACTAAGGGGTTAGCCATTTCTGGTGTGAGTATAATTTATTAAATAAGTAAATAAATTAAACTTACAAGTAAAACATAACGAACTCACAATTTCCAAGATAAACAAATCTTACTTGACATCTGAATATGTAAACATCATAATTAAGATTTTACATCAAATACTCTCTGAGTCATCACCTGTATGTATATCTATACCCGCTCATAACTTACTTATACTTAGTAACCATTTGAATAACCACTCATAATACAATATTGATTTTGTTTCCTTATATCACGTATCCCATCATCAATATATGTCTTCAATCTCATACTACCACATTCATTCATGTCCAACCTAACATCTCATTTCACCTCACCAATTACTTGCATTTTATCACAATACACCCCAGATCCCAACATAGTTTTGGCAATAACATATCACACGCCAAGCCGATAGCTTGGGTAATAATCACGCACATCCCAAGCCCAACTTGGGTAATATCACTTCACATCCCAAGCCCATAGCTCGGTTGTTAATTTACTTCACTATCATATTCGCAATTCATCTCGAATGGAAAAGACACGTGTACCTATAATTTTGTGCCTGTGTACCTTATGAATTAAACTCCAATGCAAAATTACCAATACAATGATGCTCTTATTCTAATGCAAGCAAGTCTCCGGAACAGTATGCATCCCATACTACATACGCCCCATCTCAAGCCGTCTCTCCAAATATAGGGATTTGAACCCGCGTTATGAATTTCTAATTGTACACAACCTGTTCCTGACAGATACTACATGATTGATGAGGTTGCAAATGTGGTCAAGTCCCACCAATGCAGTACGCTCATGGTGTCTATGTTTGCCACTACTACCCGGTACACCGGACCTCACTCAAAAACCAGACGAACACGGGGTCTCTCCGAGCGCAGTATAGCATACAAAGCCTATCCTGTGTTGCCCCTAACTCATAGACCGTGATCTATCGCCTGTTCGCTCTCTCCTGGACAAGGACCCGACGAAGTTCCGGGGTCCATCCCCCTAGCTCCGCCGCCTTATCATGGCACTTCAGGAATTAACAGTGTGCGATACGCATCCCGTGCTCCCAACTCGTGAGAGGGCACCGTACGTATCCCTTTGACAGGAAGATACAACCCAATATCACCACCTAAGGCCTGCTTCGAGGGACAAGTTGGTCGTAAGGCGCTACCTACAACCAACTCCTCTCTTTTCGGCAAAGGGTCGAAGTAAAATGATCTTTATAAGTCACTACCTTAATGATGTTCCTAACCCTGAACAATCCTAGGAATGACAACATTACACAGCATGCTAGGTCTTAAATTAGACTTCGCAAGATAACTCTATTAGGCTGCTCAACCTAAACTCACCAGAATCCCTCAGGATCTGGTTCATGGCTTATCGATCCAAGACCCCGGCAATACGAACGTATTCGCATGCTACTATCCTGAACTTGGATTTCGTCACACTCCGGTCCGTAATCAACTAACGGTTAAGATCTGACGGCACCCGCGAAGTGACTCGTCCACAGTCCCTTAGGAGTAAGCTAAACGCACGTCTTAATGGTCGATAGCCCTAGGGCAATGATATCACCCTAGATGAGCACAACAAACTGCGTACTAGCCAAGAAGCTACATACGAGTAACCAAAAACACATACGAGCTAAACAGCTACGTATGGGACCAACAGCTACATACGGGCCAGTCGAGCCGCGTATGAGACAACAACATGCATACGAGCCAAATAAGCCCCGTATGAGACCAACATTTACATACGGGCCAGTCGAGCCGCGTATGAGACAACAACACACATACGAGCCGAATAAGCTGCGTATGAGACCCACAGCTACATACGGGCCAGTCGAGCCACGTACGCGCAAAACCACATACAAACAATCATACAGGTAATCAAACCTAGAAACAACCAACTGTGCTTACTAGCAAACTTGATCTTCTATAATTAGAAGCAACAAAAGAATCTACTATAATCAACTTAGCATGGGTTTCTTCTAAAATCAACTCATCATGGCATACCTACTATAATCGACTCAAACATGAGTTTCTTTCTAAAATCGACCCAAACATGATATTCTACTACAACTTAACCATGGGTTTCTTTCTACAACAATTCAAACATGGATCTAATACAACTCAAGCATGGTAGTCCTACTTACTAACTCAAACATGATAAGTCAACTAGAATGTCACATGGGTTCCTTTTTTTTTGTGACATAGACAACACTCATCTTTATGCTATTCTCTCAAGTTCTACCATTCATACTTTTTATGGGATCCCTTTGATCCATAAATTTATATCAATACTTTAGTTTATTTGAACTTCTTCAAAGCCTCAAAATACGTATATAAACCATACACGCCATATTTTGATATCATCATCTAAATATAGCTCATCCATTATATAGGTTTTTATATACTCAAAATAGTTAATTTCACCATATTTTTACAATCACAAAAATATGTAAAATAAATCGATACTTACTATTTCTTTAAACCACGAAAATATATAATAATATAACTCACATATTCTTCAACCACAAAATATATAATACACCAACTCACATATTCATCAACCCACAACATATATAAACATACTAACTCACTTATTTCTTTAAACCATAAAATACACAAATATATAAACAAATTTACTCACATATATCTTTCAAACCACACAATTATATAATAAACCAACTCACATATTTCTAAAATCACAGAAATACATATAATAAACTAGTACTCACAAAATTTGCGAAGGTCCCAAGCGTCACCAAGCCATCTCGCGTCCCAAGTCGCAATATACATCCTATCATCAATTTCAAGCAATTAAAACTCAAATAATTTAAACCAATCATAAAAGCTAATAACACTATCCCCAAATATCACACAAGCGTTTACTGAACGCTTGGGATATACACGTGCGATGCACGTGATAATCTAATACCGACGGTATTTTCATCCTTAATTTATTTACTAAAATTGCCCCCAAATAATATAATAGTCCAACTACAAATTTCTATTTCTATACAAGAATTAATTCATATCCCTACAATTTATTTTTACAAACTCAAATCCCTAATTTACTAACAACTCACAATCTCTCTAATAACCTACTAATTTCTCCCATCTACAATTTCCAACATCTCAAAATCTCTCTACCCTAATATTCTTACTCAATAAAATTTAACCCAACTAAATTCTATACAATAAAATAGTTCGGGTTATACCTTCGCGAAGTCCAATCGAAAATCCAACGCTACCACCATGTAGAGAATCTCTCCATTAGTCTACTCCTCACTTTAATTTGGATTTGACGAAGAATAGAGGTGGATTTTGATATGGGGGAGTCTTTGCCGATCGATGGGTTCATGGGGTTCGGGATGAACAGCGTGGAAGGGAAAGAAGGAAGAAGATGGAGGTGGGGGTCGGGGTTTCTCGTTGGCTGGGTGTGAACGGAGAGAAGGAGATGGGAGGAGGGAAGTCGGGGGCTTTCTTTTGGGTTCTTTCCGATCGGGATTGGAAACGGGAATGGGAAAGAGAAGAAGGGGAATAAGGGAGGTGGGGTCGGGGTTTCTTCGATTTGGCTGGGCATGGGCGAACGGGAGGAAATCGGGAGGAGGAAGAGGTCGGGGGGGTTCCATGGGGTCGGCGTCGAACTCGGGAGGGAGAAGGAGAAGAACGGAGGAGGGTTGGGTTTTTCTTTTGGGCTGGAAGTGAGCGAAGGAGGGAGAAGGGAGGAGGAGAGGCCGGGGGGGTGTGGGGTTTCATGGGTTCGGTTTGGGAAACAAACGGGAAGAGGGAGAAGGGAGAAGAAGGAGAAGGGAAGGAGAGAGAGAGAAGGGGGTTTTTTGTAAAAAGGGAAAATAAACAATAATAGATGATAAATATCTAGGAGAATGTTGCATATAAGCCCTCTAACTTCAATACATTTCAAATAAAGTCTAACTCTCTATTCTAATAATTCCAAACAATACAAAATACATTAAAACTACTTTGTAGATAATCTGTATAAAAATAATTTAATCTTGAAAATAATAATAATATAAAATAGACAATATATCTTATATTTCTCAATTAAGATAATTTTTATCAGAAAATCCATGATCGCGCGGAATTCTCAATCGCGCACACATTTCGATGCAAAATAGCCATGTGCTATTTTTCGGGTCGTTACATCACTCCCTCCTTAGAATCGTTCTGTCCTCAGAACGCTGCTAGTGGAGAGGAATACAACCACAACATCAATGGTTCACGAGACATTTTCCCGAACCATCTCTAGTTCCTCGAGTGATATTCTCGGAAATTGGTCTTCTACCAAGTTGAACTGTTGTCCTCCAGTCCTCTGGACAGACCTACTATGAATTTGATACTGACATTCTACTGCTCCTGCTCTGGAGTAGACAGTGGCTGCATTGCCTTGCTCTATTCTTGTCTACAAGTGTTGTTGATTTACTCCTTGATTACGACTTCTGTTAGTTGGTGACCACTCCCTCCTTAGAAAGGACGAAGTCACACATTGCCGCTTCAGCCCCTGAGCAGCTCCTCTTGGTGACCTTACTGAATTGTTAACACGATTGCTCTTCTGTCTGAGCAAGATTTCCTCCTTGGCGTATTCTTAGTGGCTGCTTAATCATAAACTGATCTTGGAGAATCTGTCGCTTCAGCGCTTTAATCCCGGCATTTCCTGCCTAAGCCTTCTGACTTGCTCACTTGGACTCGGTTGCAGCTCCCATTGTGTCAAAATTGAGCTCTAAACTTGAGTAATCACTCTTATACTGGCTTACTTGATCTCATCATCTATCTTCTTGCTTTCGTTCACGGTCTTTGGCTGAGGTCACTCCTTCACTTATTTCGATCTTTTTCAGTTCAGTAGCCACTCTCTCCTTAGAATAGGGCATGGTCTACGATCATTACTTCAAACTTCCAGGATTCTCTCCTGTAATTTGCTCGAAGCCGATGCTCCAGATGGTGTATTCAAACAAACAATCTAGAGTTGCCTCCCGCACACAACTCAAACCTTGAAAAATAATTCGGATAAAAGAATGTGATGAACCATAATTGAACAAAACAATTGTATGGATTCCATATATATATAAATCCAACTGGTTACGAAAGTGTTTCATCACACCTTACTTCTTAGTCCAAAATAAATTTCAAAAATACCACTTTTAACTTAGTTGCAATTCTATATGTACATACCGGTACTAGCATTCCTGCCTTCTACAGCTTGCCGGTAGTAAGTGCGAACTCTACACTTGGTGAACAGGCTCCTTTCCTTTATTGTTCACCTTCGGGATGATCTGCCGTCCTCCTGCGAAGCTGGGGACAATCTGGTCGGATATGACCAATCCTCCCACATTTGTAACATGTGTGGGTATCTATCTGAGTGTCCCTCCCCGAACACTGGTTCTTGAGATGACCATGCTCACCACATAAAAAAAAATAACTTCCTGTCCTGGTGCCTCCTAGGTTGCCCTCCGTTTTCTGAGTCTTCTGCTTCTGATTTTGGTCCTTAAACCCTGATGCTGGTACAGATCTTGTCCCTTGTAGTCGTGGACAAACTGATTTCTTGTGCCTAACTCTCTCACAAGGATTGCATACTACAACCTTGGTGGTCTTTGGAATTTGCTCCCATTCATGTTGTAGTCCTTGTGGTGGTGAAGTCTCCTTGGCTCCTCGCTCAAGGTTATCGGATCATCCATCGATGTCGGTTCACTCTCTTCCATCAACACCTCCTTGGTTAGGACATCCTCGAACATCATTCATGTGTTTAAAGGATGGTAACACATACACTAGGATTAGTCCGGATATAGAAAAATTATAAAACATAAGTTGAAGGAACCAACAATATGAATTATAACTATCTACAACTAGCTAAATCCCGACTCCTAAAGGGCTTTCAAGTTTAATTTTCCTACTGTGTTGGACTGTAAATTGAAGTCAGCTCTGATACCATCTGTAACGCCCCGATCTCCCCGTTGCTGGGAAACCGTGACACATGCCAAGATCTTTCCTTCAATTAGTCTCGAGACACAGAAAAACTGGAAAATTTAAAAACTTTTCTTCAACACAGAGTTACTACGCAGTAATTACAATTATCAGTTTGTGATACCAAACTGTACTGCCTGCCCCTTTTCTTTTCCTTTTGACTCCAAAATCAATTCTTCCAATTTCTATATCACTTTAAACATAAACTAAAATAGTTATGTTTCAAAGAAAATTTGGGCAGAGTCTCCCTTGTATTTTTTGCCCAAAACACAGAAAAGCTTATGGAATTTTGCTCTAAATTCCGTAGCTTACATCACAGGCAATAATAATATGGGCTCCCCAGGCCAAAATGAGCATCATCACACAGGCAATATATATATATGCTCTGGGGGCCAAACTCATAACGGTTTAACAAATATCAATTAAAAAGCATAAATCCTTTTGAAAACGTAGTAAGTTTTTAGAAAATAACCTGTAAAAACCTACCACGACGCCCGGCACTCCACAACGAAATGGGTACGGGTCCAAACCATATCCTGCTGCCTCACACTATACTCTTCATCATCATCCTCATACTTATACATCAAAAATACAATTTAAAGCATAAATCTTTACTATTTACAATTAAAACATAACAATGAATTATAACTGGAACTCCATTCCACGGAACCTGTACCTACACCTCACCTCTGCACTGCTGAGGACCAGTAACAGTAGGGACCTAGGGTAGTCCAGGGACTCCCTAACCCCCAAATACTAAGGGGTTAGCCATTTCTGGTGTGAGTATAATTTATTAAATAAGTAAATAAATTAAACTTACAAGTAAAACATAACGAACTCACAATTTCCAAGATAAACAAATCTTACTTGACATCTGAATATGTAAACATCATAATTAAGATTTTACATCAAATACTCTCTGAGTCATCACCTGTATGTATATCTATACCCGCTCATAACTTACTTATACTTAGTAACCATTTGAATAACCACTCATAATACAATATTGATTTTGTTTCCTTATATCACGTATCCCATCATCAATATATGTCTTCAATCTCATACTACCACATTCATTCATGTCCAACCTAACATCTCATTTCACCTCACCAATTACTTGCATTTTATCACAATACACCCCATATCCCAACATAGTTTTGGCAATAACATATCACACGCCATGCCGATAGCTTGGGTAATAATCACGCACATCCCAAGCCCAACTTGGGTAATATCACTTCACATCCCAAGCCCATAGCTCGGTTGTTAATTTACTTCACTATCATACTCGCAATTCATCTCGAATGGAAAAGACACGTGTACCTATAATTTTGTGCCTGTGTACCTTATGACTTAAACTCCAATGCAAAATTACCAATACAATGATGCTCTTATTCTAATGCAAGCAAGTCTCCGGAACAGTATGCATCCCATACTACATACGCCCCATCTCAAGCCGTCTCTCCAAATATAGGGATTTGAACCCGCGTTATGAATTTCTAATTGTACACAACCTGTTCCTGACAGATACTACATGACTGATGAGGTTGCAAATGTGGTCAAGTCCCACCAATGCAGTACGCTCATGGTGTCTATGTTTGCCACTACTACCCGGTACACCGGACCTCACTCAAAAACCAGACGAACACGGGGTCTCTCCGAGCGCAGTATAGCATACAAAGCCTATCCTGTGTCGCCCCTAACTCATAGATCGTGATCTATGGCCTGTTCGCTCTCTCCTGGACAAGGACCCGACGAAGTTCCGGGGTCCATCCCCCTAGCTCCGCCGCCTTATCATGGCACTTCAGGAATTAACAGTGTGCGATACGCATCCCGTGCTCCCAACTCGTGAGAGGGCACCGTACGTATCCCTTTGACAGGAAGATACAACCCAATATCACCACCAAAGGCCTGCTTCGAGGGACAAGTTGGTCGTAAGGCGCTACCTACAACCAACTCCTCTCTTTTCGGCAAAGGGTCGAAGTAAAATGATCTTTATAAGTCACTACCTTAATGATGTTCCTAACCCTGAACAATCCTAGGAATGACAACATTACACAGCATGCTAGGTCTTAAATTAGACTTCGCAAAATAACTCTATTAGGCTGCTCAACCTAAACTCACCAGAATCCCTCAGGATCTGGTTCATGGCTTATCGATCCAAGACCCCGGCAATACGAACGTATTCGCATGCTACTATCCTGAACTTGGATTTCGTCACACTCCGGTCTGCAATCAACTAACGGTTAAGATCTGACGGCACCCGCGAAGTGACTCGTCCACAGTCCCTTAGGAGTAAGCTAAACGCACGTCTTAATGGTCGATAGCCCTAGGGCAATGATATCACCCTAGATGAGCACAACAAACTGCGTATTAGCCAAGAAGCTACATACGAGTAACCAAAAACACATACGAGCTAAACAGCTACGTATGGGACCAACAGCTACATACGGGCCAGTCGAGCCGCGTATGAGACAACAACATGCATACGAGCCAAATAAGCTCCGTATGAGACCAACATTTACATACGGGCCAGTCGAGCCGCGTATGAGACAACAACACACATACGAGCCGAATAAGCTGCGTATGAGACCCACAGCTACATACGGGCCAGTCGAGCCACGTACGCGCAAAACCACATACAAACAATCATACAGGTAATCAAACCTAGAAACAACCAACTGTGCTTACTAGCAAACTTGATCTTCTATAATTAGAAGCAACAAAAGAATCTACTATAATCAACTTAGCATGGGTTTCTTCTAAAATCAACTCATCATGGCATACCTACTATAATCGACTCAAACATGAGTTTCTTTCTAAAATCGTCCCAAACATGATATTCTACTACAACTTAACCATGGGTTTCTTTCTACAACAATTCAAACATGGATCTAATACAACTCAAGCATGGTAGTCCTACTTACTAACTCAAACATGATAAGTCAACTAGAATGTCACATGGGTTCCTTTTTTTTTTGTGACATAGACAACACTCATCTTTATGCTATTCTCTCAAGTTCTACCATTCATACTTTTTATGGGATCCCTTTGATCCATAAATTTATATCAATACTTTAGTTTATTTGAACTTCTTCAAAGCCTCAAAATACGTATATAAACCATACACGCCATATTTTGATATCATCATCTAAATATAGCTCATCCATTATATAGGTTTTTATATACTCAAAATAGTTAATTTCACCATATTTTTACAATCACAAAAATATGTAAAATAAATCGATACTTACTATTTCTTTAAACCACGAAAATATATAATAATATAACTCACATATTCTTCAACCACAAAATATATAATACACCAACTCACATATTCATCAACCCACAACATATATAAACATACTAACTCACTTATTTCTTTAAACCATAAAATACACAAATATATAAACAAATTTACTCACATATATCTTTCAAACCACACAATTATATAATAAACCAACTCACATATTTCTAAAATCACAGAAATACATATAATAAACTAGTACTCACAAAATTTGCGAAGGTCCCAAGCGTCACCAAGCCATCTCGCGTCCCAAGTCGCAATATACATCCTATCATCAATTTCAAGCAATTAAAACTCAAATAATTTAAACCAATCATAAAAGCTAATAACACTATCCCCAAATATCACACAAGCGTTTACTGAACGCTTGGGATATACACGTGCGATGCACGTGATAATCTAATACCGACGGTATTTTCATCCTCAATTTATTTACTAAAATTGCCCCCAAATAATATAATAGTCCAACTACAAATTTCTATTTCTATACAAGAATTAATTCATATCCCTACAATTTATTTTTACAAACTCAAATCCCTAATTTACTAACAACTCACAATCTCTCTAATAACCTACTAATTTCTCCCATCTACAATTTCCAACATCTCAAAATCTCTCTACCCTAATATTCTTACTCAATAAAATTTAACCCAACTAAATTCTATACAATAAAATAGTTCGGGTTATACCTTCGCGAAGTCCAATCGAAAATCCAACGCTACCACCATGTAGAGAATCTCTCCATTAGTCTACTCCTCACTTTAATTTGGATTTGACGAAGAATAGAGGTGGATTTTGATATGGGGGAGTCTTTGCCGATCGATGGGTTCATGGGGTTCGGGATGAACAGCGCGGAAGGGAAAGAAGGAAGAAGATGGAGGTGGGGGTCGGGGTTTCTCGTTGGCTGGGTGTGAACGGAGAGAAGGAGATGGGAGGAGGGAAGTCGGGGGCTTTCTTTTGGGTTCTTTCCGATCGGGATTGGAAACGGGAATGGGAAAGAGAAGAAGGGGAAGAAGGGAGGTGGGGTCGGGGTTTCTTCGATTTGGCTGGGCGTGGGCGAACGGGAGGAAATCGGGAGGAGGAAGAGGTCGGGGGGGTTCCATGGGGTCGGCGTCGAACTCGGGAGGGAGAAGGAGAAGAACGGAGGAGGGTTGGGTTTTTCTTTTGGGCTGGAAGTGAGCGAAGGAGGGAGAAGGGAGGAGGAGAGGCCGGGGGGGTGTGGGGTTTCATGGGTTCGGTTTGGGAAACAAACGGGAAGAGGGAGAAGGGAGAAGAAGGAGAAGGGAAGGAGAGAGAGAGAAGGGGGTTTTTTGTAAAAAGGGAAAATAAACAATAATAGATGATAAATATCTAGGAGAATGTTGCATATAAGCCCTCTAACTTCAATACATTTCAAATAAAGTCTAACTCTCTATTCTAATAATTCCAAACAATACAAAATACATTAAAACTACTTTGTAGATAATCTGTATAAAAATAATTTAATCTTGAAAATAATAATAATATAAAATAGACAATATATCTTATATTTCTCAATTAAGATAATTTTTATCAGAAAATCCATGATCGCGCGGAATTCTCAATCGCGCACACATTTCGATGCAAAATAGCCATGTGCTATTTTTCGGGTCGTTACATCACTCCCTCCTTAGAATCGTTCTGTCCTCAGAACGCTGCTAGTGGAGAGGAATACAACCACAACATCAATGGTTCACGAGACATTTTCCCGAACCATCTCTAGTTCCTCGAGTGATATTCTCGGAAATTGGTCTTCTACCAAGTTGAACTGTTGTCCTCCAGTCCTCTGGACAGACCTACTATGAATTTGATACTGACATTCTACTGCTCCTGCTCTGGAGTAGACAGTGGCTGCATTGCCTTGCTCTATTCTTGTCTACAAGTGTTGTTGATTTACTCCTTGATTACGGCTTCTGTTAGTTGGTGACCACTCCCTCCTTAGAAAGGACGAAGTCACACATTGCCGCTTCAGTCCCTGAGCAGCTCCTCTTGGTGACCTTACTGAATTGTTAACACGATTGCTCTTCTGTCTGAGCAAGATTTCCTCCTTGGCGTATTCTTAGTGGCTGCTTAATCATAAACTGATCTTGGAGAATCTGTCGCTTCAGCGCTTCAATCCCTGTATTTCCTGCCTAAGCCTTCTGACTTGCTCACTTGGACTCGGTTGCAGCTCCCATTGTGTCAAAATTGAGCTCTAAACTTGAGTAATCACTCTTATACTGGCTTACTTGATCTCATCATCTATCTTCTTGCTTTCGTTCACGGTCTTTGGCTGAGGTCACTCCTTCACTTATTTCGATCTTTTTCAGTTCAGTAGCCACTCTCTCCTTAGAATAGGGCATGGTCTACGATCATTACTTCAAACTTCCAGGATTCTCTCCTGTAATTTGCTCGAAGCCGATGCTCCAGATGGTGTATTCAAACAAACAATCTAGAGTTGCCTCCCGCACACAACTCAAACCTTGAAAAATAATTCGGATAAAAGAATGTGATGAACCATAATTGAACAAAACAATTGTATGGATTCCATATATATATAAATCCAACTGGTTACGAAAGTGTTTCATCACACCTTACTTCTTAGTCCAAAATAAATTTCAAAAATACCACTTTTAACTTAGTTGCAATTCTATATGTACATACCGGTACTAGCATTCCTGCCTTCTACAGCTTGCCGGTAGTAAGTGCGAACTCTACACTTGGTGAACAGGCTCCTTTCCTTTATTGTTCACCTTCGGGATGATCTGCCGTCCTCCTGCGAAGCTGGGGACAATCTGGTCGGATATGACCAATCCTCCCACATTTGTAACATGTGTGGGTATCTATCTGAGTGTCCCTCCCCGAACACTGGTTCTTGAGATGACCATGCTCACCACATAAAAAAAAATAACTTCCTGTCCTGGTGCCTCCTAGGTTGCCCTCCGTTTTCTGAGTCTTCTGCTTCTGACTTTGGTCCTTAAACCCTGATGCTGGTACAGATCTTGTCCCTTGTAGTCGTGGACAAACTGATTTCTTGTGCCTAACTCTCTCACAAGGATTGCATACTACAACCTTGGTGGTCTTTGGAATTTGCTCCCATTCATGTTGTAGTCCTTGTGGTGGTGAAGTCTCCTTGGCTCCTCGCTCAAGGTTATCGGATCATCCATCGATGTCGGTTCACTCTCTTCCATCAACACCTCCTTGGTTAGGACATCCTCGAACATCATTCATGTGTTTAAAGGATGGTAACACATACACTAGGATTAGTCCGGATATAGAAAAATTATAAAACATAAGTTGAAGGAACCAACAATATGAATTATAACTATCTACAACTAGCTAAATCCCGACTCCTAAAGGGCTTTCAAGTTTAATTTTCCTACTGTGTTGGACTGTAAATTGAAGTCAGCTCTGATACCATCTGTAACGCCCCGATCTCCCCGTTGCTGGGAAACCGTGACACATGCCAAGATCTTTCCTTCAATTAGTCTCGAGACACAGAAAAACTGGAAAATTTAAAAACTTTTCTTCAACACAGAGTTACTACGCAGTAATTACAATTATCAGTTTGTGATACCAAACTGTACTGCCTGCCCCTTTTCTTTTCCTTTTGACTCCAAAATCAATTCTTCCAATTTCTATATCACTTTAAACATAAACTAAAATAGTTATGTTTCAAAGAAAATTTGGGCAAAGTCTCCCTTGTATTTTTTGCCCAAAACACAGAAAAGCTTACGGAATTTTGCTCTAAATTCCGTAGCTTACATCACAGGCAATAATAATATGGGCTCCCCAGGCCAAAATGAGCATCATCACACAGGCAATATATATATATGCTCTGGGGGCCAAACTCATAACGGTTTAACAAATATCAATTAAAAAGCATAAATCCTTTTAAAAACGTAGTAAGTTTTTAGAAAATAACCTGTAAAAACCTACCACGACGCCCGGCACTCCACAACGAAATGGGTACGGGTCCAAACCATATCCTGCTGCCTCACACTATACTCTTCATCATCATCCTCATACTTATACATCAAAAATACAATTTAAAGCATAAATCTTTACTATTTACAATTAAAACATAACAATGAATTATAACTGGAACTCCATTCCACGGAACCTGTACCTACACCTCACCTCTGCACTGCTGAGGACCAGTAACAGTAGGGACCTAGGGTAGTCCAGGGACTCCCTAACCCCCAAATACTAAGGTGTTAGCCATTTCTGGTGTGAGTATAATTTATTAAATAAGTAAATAAATTAAACTTACAAGTAAAACATAACGAACTCACAATTTCCAAGATAAACAAATCTTACTTGACATCTGAATATGTAAACATCATAATTAAGATTTTACATCAAATACTCTCTGAGTCATCACCTGTATGTATATCTATACCCGCTCATAACTTACTTATACTTAGTAACCATTTGAATAACCACTCATAATACAATATTGATTTTGTTTCCTTATATCACGTATCCCATCATCAATATATGTCTTCAATCTCATACTACCACATTCATTCATGTCCAACCTAACATCTCATTTCACCTCACCAATTACTTGCATTTTATCACAATACACCCCATATCCCAACATAGTTTTGGCAATAACATATCACACGCCATGCCGATAGCTTGGGTAATAATCACGCACATCCCAAGCCCAACTTGGGTAATATCACTTCACATCCCAAGCCCATAGCTCGGTTGTTAATTTACTTCACTATCATACTCGCAATTCATCTCGAATGGAAAAGACACGTGTACCTATAATTTTGTGCCTGTGTACCTTATGACTTAAACTCCAATGCAAAATTACCAATACAATGATGCTCTTATTCTAATGCAAGCAAGTCTCCGGAACAGTATGCATCCCATACTACATACGCCCCATCTCAAGCCGTCTCTCCAAATATAGGGATTTGAACCCGCGTTATGAATTTCTAATTGTACACAACCTGTTCCTGACAGATACTACATGACTGATGAGGTTGCAAATGTGGTCAAGTCCCACCAATGCAGTACGCTCATGGTGTCTATGTTTGCCACTACTACCCGGTACACCGGACCTCACTCAAAAACCAGACGAACACGGGGTCTCTCCGAGCGCAGTATAGCATACAAAGCCTATCCTGTGTCGCCCCTAACTCATAGACCGTGATCTATGGCCTGTTCGCTCTCTCGTGGACAAGGACCCGACGAAGTTCCGGGGTCCATCCCCCTAGCTCCGCCGCCTTATCATGGCACTTCAGGAATTAACAGTGTGCGATACGCATCCCGTGCTCCCAACTCGTGAGAGGGCACCGTACGTATCCCTTTGACAGGAAGATACAACCCAATATCACCACCTAAGGCCTGCTTCGAGGGACAAGTTGGTCGTAAGGCGCTACCTACAACCAACTCCTCTCTTTTCGGCAAAGGGTCGAAGTAAAATGATCTTTATAAGTTACTACCTTAATGATGTTCCTAACCCTGAACAATCCTAGGAATGACAACATTACACAGCATGCTAGGTCTTAAATTAGACTTCGCAAGATAACTCTATTAGGCTGCTCAACCTAAACTCACCAGAATCCCTCAGGATCTGGTTCATGGCCTATCGATCCAAGACCCCGGCAATACGAACGTATTCGCATGCTACTATCCTGAACTTGGATTTCGTCACACTCCGGTCCGCAATCAACCAACGGTTAAGATCTGACGGCACCCGCGAAGTGACTCGTCCACAGTCCCTTAGGAGTAAGCTAAACACACGTCTTAATGGTCGATAGCCCTAGGGCAATGATATCACCCTAGATGAGCACAACAAACTGCGTATTAGCCAAGAAGCTACATACGAGTAACCAAAAACACATACGAGCTAAACAGCTACGTATGGGACAGTCGAGTAACCAACAGCTACATACGGGCCAGTCGAGCCGCGTATGAGACAACAACATGCATACGAGCCAAATAAGCTCCGTATGAGACCAACATTTACATACGGGCCAGTCGAGCCGCGTATAAGACAACAACACACATACGAGCCGAATAAGCTGCGTATGAGACCCACAGCTACATACGGGCCAGTCGAGCCACGTACGCGCAAAACCACATACAAACAATCATACAGGTAATCAAACCTAGAAACAACCAACTGTGCTTACTAGCAAACTTGATCTTCTATAATTAGAAGCAACAAAAGAATCTACTATAATCAACTTAGCATGGGTTTCTTCTAAAATCAACTCATCATGGCATACCTACTATAATCGACTCAAACATGAGTTTCTTTCTAAAATCGACCCAAACATGATATTCTACTACAACTTAACCATGGGTTTCTTTCTACAACAATTCAAACATGGATCTAATACAACTCAAGCATGGTAGTCCTACTTACTAACTCAAACATGATAAGTCAACTAGAATGTCACATGGGTTCCTTTTTTTTTGTGACATAGACAACACTCATCTTTATGCTATTCTCTCAAGTTCTACCATTCATACTTTTTATGGGATCCCTTTGATCCATAAATTTATATCAATATTTTAGTTTATTCGAACTTCTTCAAAGCCTCAAAATACGTATATAAACCATACACGCCATATTTTGATATCATCATCTAAATATAGCTCATCCATTATATAGGTTTTTATATACTCAAAATAGTTAATTTCACCATATTTTTACAATCACAAAAGTATGTAAAATAAATCGATACTTACTATTTCTTTAAACCACGAAAATATATAATAATATAACTCACATATTCTTCAACCACAAAATATATAATACACCAACTCACATATTCATCAACCCACAACATATATAAACATACTAACTCACTTATTTCTTTAAACCATAAAATACACAAATAATATATAATAGGGTATAACATTTCAAGCACCTTAGATCTAGGCACTAACCCAAATTTTTTTGTCTTCTCTTATTATTATTTCTCATAATAGTAAACAATTTGTTCTTGTTCTTGTTCTTGTTATTATTATGGTTATTGTTATATATCTTATCTGAAATTGGTCGGGCGAAACTCTCCTTGGTGACTCGCATCAAACAATGTCAAATTGTCTATGGTATCTATTTCTAGTCTTTAAGTCACTGAATCACCTCCCATGTCTTGAGGAAAAAAAACTAATTATATCTATATATTATACAAATAGGAGAGAGAGACTAATTGCTCGCACCTTTCTCTATTTTGAAATAGAGAAATGATATGGCTAAAAATAGGGTTAAATCGGAACCGTCCAAATCGGGCGCGAATCTCAAAGCTTGGGGGCAAAATGGTAATTTTACCTATAAATGAGTCTGAAGCGGCTACTGGGTCTTCTCTTGGGGTAACCCAATAGCCCGCGAACGGGCCCATCTCAACTGGGTGCGGGTTTCAACCCGCAGCGAACCCGGTCCAGCAGGATAGAATTAGGGTTTCTGATTAATCCTAATCAATGGCCCTGATTCGTATCTATCCTTTCATTGGAAATTACGGATTACATTCCTAATCTGATCCCAAAGGTGGCTATAAATATCCCCCATCCACCACCATTAAGAGGTAATCAATCTTTTGCCAATTTACGCTCTTTCATAATCTTCCTGATTACTGACTTGAGAGTCGGAGGGTGCGTTGTCGGGATCAACCCCGGTGTCTCGCACTTTTTGCAGGTGAACGACGAAGTCAGCGGTCGAACTCTAGCGGAAGGAGTTAAGGTTTGATTATTCGGTTCCCCTAAGAATCCACAAATACTATCTGTTTGCCCCCACACCAGATTTAGCAGTAACAGATTGGCGCCGCCTGTGGGAACCCACGAATAGCAACCCTTCCTCTTCCCGTCGGTCAGATCTTCTCCGGCCATGCCTCCACGGAAACTTAGATCTAGGGGGTCCAACCGTGGACCTACTCCTCCTCAACAGCAGAAGATCCCCCTCCAAACTGTCCAGCCAACGGGACCCTCTCCTCAGCCTAATCAGGCCCCGCAGCAGCACCAACTTCCTCCACAGAATCTTCAACCCCCTCACGGTCAAACCGGTCCTCAGAACGCCGGCACGGGGGGCTCCCGTCCCAATCCTCAGAAACAACCCCTTCAACACGATCATGTCTCCGTGCACAACCCCTCTACCGACTCCATGGCATCTCACAATCCCCTAGCCTCAGATGACCTCTGCAACACCCTCAACAATCGGCAGAAGGAAGAGGACCTTCGCCACCGTTTGGATGAAAGGCGGGCCCGAGAGGGAGCCTCCCGCCAATAACGTCCAAATGAGCGATCTCCTCATCGCCGAGACTACAGAAGGTCCCCTCCTAGAAGAGGGCGAAGAGAGTCCCCTAGACACCATAGGAGAAGAACTCATTCTCCTGCGGGTCGGCAACCCCCAAGGAATGATGAAGCACCCATCAACCGTGCCGAATTCCAGCAATTCCAAGCAACCATCTTGCAGGCCCTCAATCTCCGACCCAACAACGACAATGCTCAGAGGATCCCCACTCCTCCTCCAGTCCAAAGTCCTCGCCATCGGTCCTTAACTCCTCCCCCAGCTCCTAGCAACCACCATCACATTCCTAGTCCTCGCCACTCCCAGAGCTACCGTCGTCGTAGCCCCCACTCCCCTTCGTACGAAGACGAGTCCAGAGGCTCATTTGGCTACCAACGAAGGGATGACACCGCCTACCGTCGTCTCCACAAGATGGAGAGGCGCTTGGGTCAGCTAAACAAAGAAGAGGAACTTAGAGGAAGGACCCTCCATCCAAGCCGACCTCCCTTCTCTCGAACAATCATGGAGGCACCCGTTCCGATAGGCTTCAAGCCCCCACAGTTCGAGACTTACTCAGGGGAGTCAGACCCTGTGGACCACATCGAGAGCTTCAAGACCCTCATGCTAATACACCAAGCGTCTGACGCTCTATTGTGCAAAACCTTCCCGGCCACGCTCAAAGGTCCGGCTCGAGAGTGGTACTCTCGCCTCACCCCATCCTCCATATTCTCATTTGAGGAATTTGAGACCCTCTTCGTCACCCACTTCGTGAGTAGCCGCCGCACAGAGAAGACCAGCATTTTGCTACTCTACCTCCACGAGAAGAAGGGTGAGAAGCTCAGGGACTATGTGAAAAGGTTCACCGGGGAAGCTAGGTCCATCACTTCCCTCGACCAGTCGGTCGCTGCAGCAGCAATCCAATCAAATGTCCTTAACTCCAGCCTTTGGTCCTCCCTCACCAAGAAGCCCCCGCAGAACTTCTCCGACCTCCTTCTCCGAAGCGAGAAGTATATCCGGGCTGAGGAAGCTGAGCATCGGCCCACCTTTGAGGGGCCTTCCTTCGGAACCAAAAAAAAGGCAGGTGAAGAAGAGGGAGCCAAGAAGCTCCAGAAGGACAATGGCGGTCAGTGCCGCCCTCTCCCCAGATTTGAAAAATTCACTCCTCTTAATGCCAACATTTCCACTATTCTCATAGAAGTTGAGAAGGAAGGGGTGATACCTCCTACGCCGAAGATGAACACCCCTGGCAAAAAGAGGGACAAAGAGAAGTGGTGCCGCTATCACCGGGACCATGGCCACGACACCAATGATTGTCAGGCCTTGAAGAATGAGATTGAGGCCCTCATCTAGAGGGGGAAGCTGGCCAAATTTGTGAGAAAGGACCGAACCGATCTTCCTCCTCCCCCTCGGGGGGCTAACAAGCGTACTGAAAGGCACGAGGAAACTCCTGAGTTCGAAGAGGAACGTGTCCTTCATCTTATTCACGGAGGCCCCATGGGAGGCACCTCCAACTCTTCTCGGAAGGCCTTCATAAGAGAAGTCAATTCGGTTCACGGCACGCCTCCCCCTAAAGGCCTTGGAGTACTTGTCACATTTTCAGATGAAGACCTTGAGGGCGTCCAAACCCCCCACTGCGATGCACTTGTGATCAACCTCCATATGGCAAATTTTAAAGTGGAAAGGATCCTAGTGGACAATGGAAGCTCCGTTAACATTCTCTTCCTCGCGGCTTTCCGAGGCCTCAAGCTATCCCGGGACAGGCTTAAGCCCGCCGGCTACACGCTCCACGGGTTCACAGGAGTGCCAGTTACTGTTGAAGGGGTAATCACCCTCGACGTAACCGCTGGAAAAACTACTACTACCCGCATGGAGCCGATGGACTTCATGGTAGTCGATGTCCCCACTGCTTATAATGTCATCCTAGGCCGACCAGCTGCTCTCGAAGCCGTCCCTTCGGCTTATCACCTCAAGATGAAGTTCCCCACCCGGACAGGAGTAGGGGAAGTAAGAGGCAGTCAAGAAATGGCCCGCAAATGCTATATGACCTCTACTGGGGGTCCAGTCCTCTCCCTCGAAACTCTTGAAATTCCCCAAGAGGGTGTCCGGCCAACGTCCGAGCCGGTGGATGAATTGGAGGAAGTGCTCTTCTCCGAGCAAGACCCGAATCGCAAGTTCTTTATCAGCAAGACCCTCCCATCCGTCCTATGCTCCGACATAGTCCAATGCATTAGAAAGAACTGCGACCTCTTTGCATGGTCGGCTGCCGACATGCCAGGAATCTCCGAAAAGCTCCTCGTCCACCACCTGAGTGTTACTCCGGAGTCCAAACCGGTCCAACAGATGAGGCACAAATTTGCTCCCGAGTGCCAACAAGCTATCAAAGAAGAGGTGGACAAGCTCCGTAAGGCTCGGTTCATACAAGAGGTAAATTACCCTGAATGGTTCTCGAATGTTGTGATGGTAAAGAAGGCCAACAGGAGCTGGAGAATCTGCATCGACTTTACCTGACCTGAACAAAGCATGCCCCAAAGATCTGTTCCCTCTTCCAAGCATCGACACCCTCATTGACGCCACTTCGGGCCATGAGCTTCTCAGCTTCATGGATGCTTTTTCTGGGTACAATCAAATCCACATGTTTCCCCCCGATATCCCGAAGACCTCCTTTGTTACCGATCAGGGCCTCTACTGCTACAGGGTGATGCCTTTCGAGTTGAAGAACGTAGGTGCCACCTATCAATGCCTCGTCAACAAAGTCTTTAAAGAACAGATCGGCCAAAATATGGAAGTATATATTGATGATATGCTTGTTAAGAGCATCCATGGGGCCGATCATGTGGCCGATCTGCAAGAGGCGTTCGATGTACTCAGGAAGCATGATATGAGGCTCAACCCGAACAAGTGTGCGTTCGGAGTCTCGTCGGGGAAGTTCCTAGGCTTCATGGTCAGCCAAAGGGAAATCGAAGCTAACCCCGAGAAGATCAAGGCGATGCTGGACATGGCTCATCCCAAGAATGTGAAAGAGGTGCAGAAGCTGACAGAATGCCTTGCTGCCATAGGGCACTTCCTTTCTAAGTCAGGGGAGAAGTGTCTTCCCTTCTTCAAAGCACTTAGGGGGGCTAAAGGTTTCGAATGGGGACAACAACAGCAGGAATCGTTCGATCAGCTTAAGGCCTATCTAGTCAATCCCCTGCTCCTCAGCAAGCCAATCCCCGGGGAGACCCTTTACCTCTACTTAGCTGCCTCCGAGCAAACCCTCAGTGCTGTCTTGATGAGGGAAGAAGACAGGGCTCAGAAGCCCATCTACTATGTGAGCAAGGTACTTCGGGATGTCGAGCTTCGTTATCCAAGGCTAGAGAATATGGCGTATGCCTTGGTCATGGCAGCTAGGAAGCTTCGCCCGTATTTTCAGTCCCACTCGATGGTCGTTCTTACCGACCAACCGCTAAAGCAAGTCCTCCACAAGCCGGAGACCTCTGGCCGCCTCATGAAGTGGTCGATCGAGCTGAGCGAGCATGATATATCATATCAGCTTCAAACTGCGATCAAGGCTCGGGCCTTAGCTAAATTTATCGTGGAAAACACCATTCCCGAGGTCAGTCAGGCGGTAAACAGACCTCCTATTTGGACGGTATATGTAGATGGATCCTCTTGCACTGAACTCGTTTATTCTCCAAAGTCTCTATCATATTTATCGTAAGAGTAAGACGAAGTGTCGGTACAATTTATCGCCTCGTTGGGGTGTGAAGCTGATAGACAATCCCGACTCTATCAAGTTTTGGAAGGAGAAGTACTTTTTAATCCGAGGCGATGCTCCATGGAACATCCCAACCAAGTGGAAGGAGGAGGTTTTGAAGTGGGCGAGGACCGAACCAGCGTTGACTCCGGAGGAGGATGACATAGTGGCCAAACTCACGGCTCATGAACCCTTAGGCTAGAAGGAGTTAACTAAGGAGGTCCTGTAGAACCCCGTATTTTCAAATATTATTTTAAATATTTAAAAATGAATTAAAATAATTTTCTGGAGATTTAATAAATATTTCCTAAAGGATTTATCTTTTTACACGTGCGAAACACGTGCAAATATTTTTTTGGTGTAAATAACCAATTTTATATTTTAGTAAATTTTCCTAATTATAATGGAGTATATTCTAAAATTTGGGATTTTTCTGAGTAGAGAAACTATTTTTATAAATACCTCGAAAGGGAGGGGCTTTTATGTAAAAAATCGTTTGGATGTTAAATAAATTATGAAAATTCGTTTTTATTGATATTTTGGTTCTCCATGGTTATCATTTGAATTTAAATATATTTAGATTTTATTTAAAGTCGATTTGGTGAAGATTTAGTCAAAAAGGGTGTTTTTGCAAATATGGAATTCGTGTAGAATTTTGTGCAAATGTTTTCTGGAAAGGAAAAGTCAAATATTTTGATTGGAAAATATAATATGTATTATTAGATATTATTTCTGATTTTTCTGGATTTTTATGAATATTTTATGATATGTTTGCAAATATTACAAAAGGGATGGCTTTTGTGCAAAATCGCCACCCTGAGTTGTAAATCCAAATTTTTCTTGTTTACTGGGCTGCTCTGGATTGTTGGAAAACTCAATGATAAAATATTTGATTTGGTTTTGATTTAGTTAATCTATTTTAACTAAGAAAATGTTATATATGTAAGTTTATATTTTGGGAGGACTAATTTGCAAATGTATTTCTAAAACCCTAAATCATTATTTCCGGCCTATATAAGTGGGTGTGTAGCCATCATTCGCTGCACAACATTATATTTTGTGATTTTTGAGGATCAAGAGGAGGATTTTGGATCTCGCAAAAAGGGAGACTTTCTTGTTCGATCTCTTCATTTCTAAGATGAGTGATATGAACTTTGTTTTGTGGTTTGATTTATGTGAACGATTGTTTTGTTGTTTATTTGACATGTTTGTTTATTTAGTGTATTTCGTATGAGAATGATGCGATGGTTATTGTTGTATTATGCATGTGAAATCTATGAACGTTTAGTAGATCTTAATTGATGAATTCTTTATTGCTCAAAAACATGTTTAAGATTTGAGTATGGTTATGATAATAAGGGATCGGATGGATGAACATCTGGATCTCGTGAATACAAATCAGATTTGGTTTTGAGTTGTGGAAGATATTGAGTATTGAGAAATCCTAATGGAAGAATTAGGAGTTAAGAACATGAGAATTAAGTTTTGAGATATTGGATAATTTGAGTAATGTATCCATAATGAGGATTATTTAAGATTGACGTTTTTACCTGAATACAAATTATTTTTAAAACGATGATTGCTTTTGGAAAACCCTAATTTTGATTATCATGTACAACCAAAACTAGGCAGTCTGTAGGCCGACAGTCGACTGACAGACCTTTCAGTCGACTGGTATGACCCGGCTGCTAGATCTTTAGTTTTCTCGAAAATCCGCTCTGGACAGTTGACTTAGACCCTTTTCAGTCGACTGTCACACTTAGAATTTATTTTTCAAAGTTATCGTATATTTTTCTTTGGTAAGTCGACTTATGACTTTTTAAGTCGACTTATAATCTCTTTTAAGTAGACTTATGACTTTGCAAGTCGACTTATAACACTTAGAATATTTCTTAAAGATTTCTGGAAGTTCTCTCTGGTAAGTCGACTTATGTTTTTATAAGTCAACTTATGATCTGGTAAGTCGACTTATGTTTTTATAAGTCAACTTATGATCTGCTAAGTCGACTTATATTTTTATAAGTCAACTTATGATCTGGTAAGTCGACTTATGTTTTTATAAGTCAACTTATGATCTGGTAAGTCGACTTATGTTTTTATAAGTCAACTTATGATCTGGTAAGTCAACTTATGATTTTTATAAGTCAACTTATAATACTTAACTTATTTTCTTAAAATTACTAGATTTCCCTCTGGACAGTCGACTGGTGAGTTTTGCAGTCGACTATAGACACTTAGATCTTACTTCTTAAAGATGTTAGTTTTCACTCTGGACAGTCGACTGGTGACCTTTTGCAGTCGACTGGTACTGATACTTTTCTAAGGTGTTTTGATGTTCTTTAAACGACTATTTCTTTAAATGTTTTGGGTCTATAACCTACCCTTATAAATATTATTCTTCTACAGAACATACGCTTTCAATATATATTATGGTTGGATTTGGATTATGGAATCTATTAAAGACTTGAGTTTTGTTGAGTGGAGAGATTTCTCCTTTTATCGTTTGACGATGGAATAGTGAGTTATGATCATATTGAGGTCTCTAGGAGTTGAGTGGGAGTCTTGCGAACCAGCAGAATACACTAACTCTAGAGATAAGGATTTTTGGTCTATTTGATAATAATCGACGCAAGTATAGACTCATGATTTGTTAGTCCAACTAGAGGATATTTAGATGTTCGCGTGTCGATGGTCTACAGGCCTATTCACAGAGCATGCAGGATGCATTTGCGTGTCGAGGGTCGGCAGACCTATTCACGGAATGTATCGGGTGTATCTGCACATCGAGGGTCTTGAAGGCTTATTCGTGGGGTACATAATATTTAGATGTTCGCGTGTCGAGGGTCTACGGGCCTATTCACGGAGCATGCAGGATGCATTTGCATGTCGAGGGTCGGCAGACCTATTCACGGAATATATCGGGTGTATCTGCACGTCGAGGGTCTTGAAGGCCTATTCGTGGGGTACATAATATTTAGATGTTCGCGTGTCGAGGGTCTACGGGCCTATTCACGGAGCATACAGGATGCATTTGCGTGTCGAGGGTCGGCGGACCTATTCACGGAATGTATCGGGTATATCTGCACGTCGAGGGTTTTGCAAGCCTATTCGTGGGATACACAGCAGGGAGATGATTCTCCGGTTGTGGTTATTGAGTTAACTTATATGATGCTTGCGCATCGAGGGCGGTGGCGCCTATTTGCGGAGTATTCTGAATCTTGTTTCCCATCACCGTAGTGAGGTTAATTGCATATGGAATTGTGTTTCTTGACTTGGTTTTATGCTTGTGTTTTTCCAGTTTTCCTACACTTGGCACTTAGTCTAGTTTCACTTGTTGTTTTCATTCCATGATGTTTTCATGCTTCACATCTTTGTTATTTCTCATTCATGTATCCTTGTGGTTAATACATGATGTTGATGACTTTATGTTTTATGATTTAATTACGTTGTATGTTTTTATATCACTCACACCATTTATGGCTGACCCCTTTATTTTGGGGGTTAGGGATCATCTCTAGCCTCATGTGTTACAGGTTGTTGCTTAGAGTTTGGAGGCTTGGATGCTTGCGTTAGTTTTGGAGATAAACTGATGTAATAGAGCTTTGTGTAAAAATTTGTAAAAAGAAGTGTTTTGAAAAGAAAGTTGTAATTCAAGGTGTTTGTAATTCCGCTGTGTTTGAAAAAGATTGTTGTAATGAAAGTTTGGAATGAAGTTATTTGTGTTTTTGGGCTATGTGCACTATTACATTGAAGATGATGCTGGGATTGTGCCACGTATTTTCTAAGATATTACATTAGAAATTCGGGGCCCTACAAGTCCTCTTCGGTGGGGGTCTCAGTCCGATCGACCCTGGTACACTTTGCATTTTTTCTCCGTTCTTTTAGTTTTAGTTTAACTCCTTCTCATGCCGATCTCTATTTTTCCTCTTTTTTCAAAGGCTCCGGGTATGGACTTCAGGACAATGCTATCTGACCGAACCGGAGTAGCTTACAAGGCCCCCGATGGGAAGAAGAGGAAGAGGACGACCTCCGATCCTTCGTCTGCTAAGGTTGTGAAGGCTCCGGTGGTGGCGGCACCAGTCATCAATTTGGAGTCCGAGTTGCCTCTCCTACATGTATCCCCTGCCCTAACTACCGAAGGGACTTCCAGCGATCAGGTGTTGGCGCTCGAAGCTCCCCCCTTAACAGCGGCAGCGGAGGCAATCTTCACGAAGGAGCATAAAAAACTCTTCGTTCCCGATTGGCAGGTGATGAGGCACGATGGTTTCCTCGGAGATGCCATTAGCTGTATGCAGGCGGTTCGGCATTTGCCGGTCCCAAAGGATCGCACCGCGCTAAAGACAGGGATGGTCAGCAATGATTCACTCGAGATCGCCAAGGCAACCATGTCGGTGAGTTTAGCCTCGTTCCCCCTTGTTTCTTCTTCAGTTTTTTTTTTGTTTTTAAGAGGCTCTCATTTTCGTTCATGTAGATCACTTTCCACTTCAGTCATATGGTGGAGCAGTTCGCCGAGCAAGAAAATGAGCTCAAGGCGGCAAGCGACCGAGATAGGACCGAACGTGCCAAAGTGGTCAAACAGCTCGAGATGGAGAAGCGGTTTTTCGAGTCTCAGGCAGCTCAGATCCAGCTCCTCGAGGCCGCATTGTCCAAGGCGAATGAGTAGTTGTCTCTCGAGAAAGAGATGGCAGATAGAGAGGCAGAACGGGCCCATAAAGAGAAGGAGATAGCTGCAAAGGCAGACGAAGACGCAGCGAGGGAGAGGGAAGCTGCCGTGGAAGTGGCCGCGGAGGCGATTAGAGCCGAAGCAAAAGTGCACATGCTGCTCAAACATGGAGCAATCTTACGCTCGGGATTTGAAGCATGTGGAGGCGCGTATCCCCGATTTCGACAGCTCGGGGTACAGTCTATACGACCTCCTCGAAGGCGAAATTGCTCCGATGACCGAGGTGATGTTCGAAGGAGAGGAAGAAGAAGAAGAAGAAGAAGAAGAAGAGGGCAACGGAGAAGGCGGCGCCAAGGATCCTCTCACCACGGTCGTGGAGGATACCGAGGAGGACGGCCACGGAGTCGCCGCACCTTCGGAGATGCCTACCGAGGTGGTCCCCTGATCCTTATCTCCCTTTCATCATACTTTTCAGTCGCTCTCGCCCTTCCCCCTTTTCTTTTTTTTTGTGTAGATGCCCTATAGTAGACTGGCCACTGCTCCTTGTACTTTTTTGTCGAAGTTGAATGAAAGATTATTATTTATTTCGACAAGTGTTTTGAGATATCAAAGTAGTTGTTGGCTTTCTTTGGTTTCGAACCATCCCATAGTAGGTCAGTTTGGCCGTAGGACCGTTGTGTTGGCCCCTTATGGTAAGAAATTTACACTATCTTCTTGGTTGACTTTTTTAGATTGACAAGGCACCGTGCCTTTGCATTCAACTCGGAGTTACGAGGTTAGGGCTAGCTGAATCACGGGAGAAGCTATCTAGGGCAGAGTTGGAGCTCTGTCAAGTGAGATTAGCTTTGGCTCACTGTGGTATCGAGATAAGGCATCTCGAGGGAATTATTCGGGAAGAGTCCCCCGAGGCGAGAGAGGTCGGTCCCTCGATGGCTGTCGGCAAGGCCTCCAGGTTGAAGTTCCTCCGATATTCGTTGCATGCGGTGAGAACTAAGATGGACGAGCTGAAAGGCTCATTGTATAGGGTCAGGGCAGAGAGAGATGATCTGAAGAACTCGCTATTCAAAGTGGGGTCGGAGAGAGACGAATTGAAGACTATGGTACTGGAGAAGAGTATCGAAGCAGATCATCTTCGAAGAACAATCTTAGAGCCTTCTCACGGGAGGAGTATGAGTGGGGTACCACGCCTGAAGCTCAGAGTCACAGACGACACTCTCAGGGAGCGAGTTGTTGAACTGGAGGCGAAGAACCTTCGTTTGAAGTGATGCTCGAAGCGACGCTCTGAAGGAAGCAACGTAAGCAGCACCTCTTGCCCACGGGGAGAGTATGCACAGGGGAGGACATTCCATGAATTAACTCTTCGCATGCCCATCGCTCCGCGGATCCCTAGCGATGCTCAAAGTGGGGTGGTCGGCTCGTCGAGCGGGGCATCCGTTGGGGTGACTGTTAGGCCCACGGGCATCAATGGCTCGACGCGTCTTGCAGGACTAGAGTCGTCTTTGGACATAAGACGAGAACACAGCGCTAGACGTCCCCGTGTGTCGCTTAACAGGAGCGTCCCTCTTCCTAGAAGGAACTAGGGAGAAATTTTGTAATCTCGTAATCTTTGCCTTATATGAGGTTTTGGTCTAGAGTTAGACTTTTATCTCAAATATTGATGAAATAATATATCACATCTTTCTGGACTCGTATCTCAAATCTTGATGAAATAATATATCGCATTTTTCGAGACTCGTATCTCAAATCTTTATGAAATAATATATCACATCTAACTTTCACAAGAGAATTTTGACAGTTGTGGGAGCAATTCGAGTGGTGAGCTACTTTGTACTCGCTCGTTCGCAAGTAGCTAAAGCGGCATCGAACCTAGTATTGGACTCCGAACTTGTCGTTAGAAGAGTTTCAACAGTTGTAGGAGCAATTCCGAATGGTGAGCTACTTTGTACTCGCTCGTTCACAAGTAGCTAAAGTGGTATCGAAGCAAGTGTTGGACTCCGAACTTGTCGTTAGAAGAGTTTCAACAGTTGTAGGAGCAATTCTGAATGGTGAGCTACTTCGTACTCGCTCGTTCGCAAGTAGCTAAAGCGGCATCGAACCAAGTGTTGGACTCCGAACTTGTCGTTGGAAGAGTTTCAACAGTTGTAAGAGCAATTCCGAATAGTGAGCTACTTTGGACTCGCTCGTTCGCAAGTAGCTAAAGCAGCATCGAAGCAAGTGTTGGACTCCGAACTTGTTATTTATAGAGTTTTTTTTACTTAGCCTATGTTTCGGGGTGAGTCGACCAGAACATCAAGACAATGGATTTTCTGAGAAAGAAAATTATTTTTATTAAAAACAACTAAGTGGCTTCTTCTGAGTTGCAAGCCATTATTACTATAACAACTCTAATTGTGATGAATACGTTTTATAAACAAACTAAATTGTACTATTTATAAAATTATTTTTTTGATTAGAGGAATTATATTTATATTTTTACTAATGACCTCCAACTATGCATATGAACATATATATGCATATATGTTTTATTTTTTGAGTGGGCTTGAGAAGCCCAATGAAACAAAATTAAAAAAAATTGAAAGAAGTCCAAGACTAGGCTGGCCAAGTTTGGAGGAAAAAGGAGGGAAAAAAATAAGGGTTAGGTTTTTTTTTTGAACTCAAGATGCTTCATGATGAGTCTTTCTCTCCTCCTACAGTCCACCTCCCACAAAAGCCAATCCAAGACTAGATCCCCCCTATTCCCCATGCCTCATTTCCGGCCAAGAAACCCCCCCCCCCCCCCCCCCAACACACACACACCTTTTTGTGTCTTTAAATCCCCATTTGCATGATAATCCAACTCCACTCTTTCACACTTCTTTTGTGTCTTTAAATCCCCATTTGCATGATAAGCCAACTCCACTCTTTCACACTTCTTCATAGTAAACCCTACAAACTCCTACACTCTTCTACACCTCCAAACCTCACTCTCTACACCCTAGCTACTGATTTGGAAGGTGAGAATCCAAGGAGAAGAAAATATGAGGCCAAAGCAAGGAGGAGAAGCAAGGAGCTCAAGTTGGAGTCAAGGAGAAAGACCAACAAGCAAGGAGCTAGAAGGAGATCAAACCACAAGCAAAGGTGGGTGTTTATAACCTCTATGTTTGCTTCTGTTTGTTAAATGATGACTGTAGTTACTGAAAAAAGAATGACATGCATGCTCTAGATTGAACATTAATAACTCGTTTTGTATTAAGAAATCCAAAATAGAAAATCCTGTTAAAAGCTAAAATCTTTGCTGTCAGTCCGTAGCTCAAAACATGGAAACTACTGGTTATATTGACTTGAAATTTTTAAGTGATGATCATTCATGTGTCTTGTACCTTCAGTAATTTTTCTAGATTTTTTTGATTTTTTATGCTATTAAAATAAAATACAAACTTGCATGCCGGTCAAAAAAAAGAAACAGGATATGTTGTTATTGTTGTGAGAAAAGTGACTTGTATCTTGCTGCATGTTTATGGGAATGATCTGAAATTTTAGTATGTCAATTTTGAATGTATCTAAAACCTATGTTTCAAATTCCATGAGTTTTGAACCACTGTAGCTATGTTAATAAAATCATGCAAACTCAGCTAGTTATTTTTAATAAACAGAACTGATGTGTTGAATGCTCTGTTTTGGGTGATAATGAAAAAGGCATAACTCAAGATCTACTTCATGAAAATCCCTGATTTTTGGAGGTGTTTTAATTTCATGTGTCAGGAAATAGATTCTGAAATTTCATAAAGTTCTGACACCATATGCTATTTTAAATTGATTTTATCTCATGACTGTGTGAAAGTGATGTGCTGTTCTGGAAATTTGTATGCATGTTAGAGATGGAACCATAAGAGCATGTAAACGACCTTATATGAAGAAACTTGAAACTAGGAAATTGTAGTAGAAACACAGAAATTTCTGGAATATCTAATAAATTATGATTTGGATAAGTGTACGAATTGATATGAATTTTGCAAGTGACGACAGAAACACAGAGAATCATAGAGCTCACTGTTTTGCACTATGTCCATGGAATTGAGCTTGAACTTGTACAATATTAGCTTTGAGTTGCTGTTTGAGGCCACAGATCATGTTATAGATGTGGATATGAGTTAGGACTTAAATTATCTAAAGTTTCTTGCTAAGGGTAGCTCATAATTTCTTGAAGACCCCAATATAGATAATGCTATTTAATGTTTTGAAGTAGAAATTGTAATGGATGCTGGAGTCTTGTTGTTGACCACTTTAGGATGAAATTCATGCCCAATGTGTGCTTGTACTTGTTGTCTACTTTGCGTAGAAGCATGGGAGCGCCCGATCACGATTCTTCAAAGAAATGGGACTGGAAATGCCTATGTTTTGGCACAAATGCGAAACGTATGCGTGTTGTTTGGAATTGTAAATTGTCATTTTTAGGGCTCTAGTGCCCGTTTTTGTGTATTCATGGGTTAGGACTTACTCCTAGTGTAATGTACCTTGTTGGGATACATCGGTTGAGTATTAAAGCTCTAGGATTAAGTCTTTTTGACCATTCTAGATGGGTAGAATAGAAACCCGTGTCACACCGAACGTGTTGGAAGAGATGACTCATGCGCCAACGCACTCGTCATGCATGGATGGATTCTATAATTGTATTTGGAGCTACCACTTTTCGAGGACCGTGGAGCGTAAAGGTTAGCGGGAGCTATGTGTTGGTCGGGCCGAGGTTGCGATCGAACTCCAAGCATCGATGACGGTTGCGGCAATCGACAGAGTTGGTTCGTCATTGGTTCGTGCCAAGCGTAGGCCGAGGCAGGTCAACCCTTGGGCCAGACTAGAAGGCTAGTTGAGTCCTATTGTGGGATGGGTTGAGATCCATCTCTACTATTATAATGGGAGAAGGGGTTAGTGTCATTTGTCACCATTTTTTTTTGTCATTTTGTCATTTTGTCAACACGTGCAGCGCATATGTTGGCTTTTTTTTCTTTTTTTTCCTTTCCATTCCCCTCCACGTGCATCGCACGTGCATTATGGTTTTTTTTGTCCTTTTCATTCCCCTCCACGTGCAACGCACGTGTTGGTAATTTTTTTTCCCTTTTCGTTCCCCACCGCGTGCATCGCACGTGCATTATAGTTTTTTTTTTGGTACTTTTCATTCCTCTCCACGTGCATCACACGTGCATGATACTAGTTAATGATATAGGTAACTAAATAGAAAGATTCTACAAGTAGAACTTAAGTAGTTGTTCATAGCAAGCATAGTTGATTACCAAGTCCGGGATTGGAAATGGTAGATAATCGTCTAACTAAGGGAATGGGTAATATGAGATATTTCTAGGCTCATCTAGAGGTTCATACATCTAATAAGAAAAATGAAAGAGGATTAGAGATTGGCTAGAGTCATGGATTTTAGTAATCGGGTGATAAAAGAAATGTTAGTAATCATGTAATTAATCGTATCCTTAATCTTGGAGTGCAGAAGCATTGGTACCTTGGTAGGACTAGATCGAGTCTTGGTTGAATGTAAGGATAGGCACTAGCAAGTGGTGTTCGCCTGCTAGGGGGATGCGTGGCGTCATCACGCCTGGCCGAATTCTTGGTTCGTTTAATGCGGATATGGACCCCGAGCTGCCCTAGGGAGTGAAACTTTGTGGGGGCTCCGCTGTCTTCGGCATGAATGCCTTTATGTTCGTAACAACCTTTGAGGAGTTTTGGAGCGGTGACGTCATCTTGACTGCAAGTTCTGGTCTAGTGTAAGGACGAGGGTAGCGGAGTTGGGAAAAACCTATATCCGTCAGGTCTTTTGTTGATCAATTCAGGGCAAGAGGCTTAGAGAAAGGCTCAGAGAGCGAGACTCTATGGGAAAGGCTCTATGTCCTTCGGCAAGAAACACTGGTGTCCATATATCAGCATTTGGTGAGGTCCGGGGAGGCGAAATTATAGCAAACCTACCATGGATTCAGTCGTGACGGAGTAAGCCTGCGACTGCAACCCCAGCCGTGACGGAGTAAGCTTGTGGCTGAGATCCCAGGCATAGTAGGTAAAACACGAGGTAATGGACACCACTACTGACAGCAGTGACTGGAGTAAGCCGGATGACTGCAGCCTCACCATCACTAGAGTATCAGAGATAGGAGTCAGTAAAAGAGTAGGATGCATAGCAGGGGAATCAAACCCCATCAACTGAAGAACGTTGTTTGATTGGGGGATGTGTAGTATGGGATGCATATCTTTCAACCAAGCGTGAATTAGCTTTAGGTGCATGTGTGCATAGTGTGTGCATTAGTTTAGGCCATGGCATACACCGACACTTATTTGACATCACCCTTTTTCTTTGCATCAAATACTTGTGGTTATTAAGGTTTGGAATCGTTATATTATGGCATAGAGAGGATAGCCGAATATAGCATTTCGTCAGTTGTATTCTACTGACGTGCCCACAGTCGTCAGTTACAGGATCGCCAACTTGGGAGGCGCGGGAAAACTCTAGCAGGGGAAAGCATCCAAGTGAAAGTTTACTGTCCAATTCCTTGTATATTCATGATATATCAAGTTGTTGTAATCATTGTAATGACAATTTGATGTAATAATTTTTTAAAATATCCTGTGATTTTTGTTGTGTTGTGACTCATTTGAAGAAAGATCCTAGAGTGTGCCACGAGTTTCTATGTTAAGAATTCGGGGTGCTATAATTACACTTAATAAAGATTGGCTGAATAAAAAGAAATAAGTTTAAAATGCTTTAAGAAAGCTCTAGGAGTTGAAGTTGCTTGGAGCAGCGTTTAGACACCCTTTTGGTACTTCCACAAGTGCTCTGCATTCTATATCCTCGGCACTCTCTTGCCCCCCCCCCCCCCCCCCGAGTCTTCAAGTTGATAAGCGCCAGGTCGGATAACTTTGGAGATCCTGTATGGTCCTTCCCAATTAGGTGCTAGCTTGCCTTTCATGCTTGGAAAGGAAATTGATAGCTTTCTGAGCACTAAATCTCCTTCTTTGAGATTAGTAGAGCGGACTCTCTTGTTGTAGGATTGCTTGATCCTACGTCGATAAATTTCTTGTCGAATGGAGGATCACTCACGGATCTCATCAATGAGGTCCAAGTTATTGCGAAGCTCGTTTGCATTTTGCTCTTCGTCATAGGCAATCAAACGGGGGGAAGGTAGACGGACCTCTAGTGGGATAATGGCTTCGGAGCCGTAAGTGAGGTTGAAGGGAGATTCTCCCATGGGGGTCCTCTTAGTAGTACGATAGCTCTAGAGCACATTGGGGAGCTGTTCTACCCATAAACCCTTAGTAGACTTGTTCAGTCTCTTTTTCAGGCTGGAGAGAATTTTTCGATTGGCATTCTCTGCATGACCGTTGGACTGTGAGAGGGAGATCGAGGAAAATCGTTGCTGAATGCCCAGGTCCACGCAAAAAGTGCACAAGGCTGCCCCCGTGCACTGAGTCTCATTGTCTGTCACCAAGATTCGAGGCACACCGAATCTACAGACAACGTTTTTCCAAAAGAAACGCTACACTATATTCTCTATGATCGTTGCTAGGGGCTCGGCTTTGATCCATTTAGAGAAATAGTCGATTGCCACAGCAAGGAACTTTAGCTGGCCCGGCACCGGAGGGAAAGGCTCGAGGAGGTCCATTCTCCAGATTGCAAAAGGGATTGGACTGGATAGAGAGGAGAGCTAGGCTTTAGGTAAGCGGTGCATTGTTAAGAACTTTTTGTAGGGGCCGCATTGGCGAACATGTTGATCGGCATCACTAAGGAGAGTGGGCTAGAAGTACCCACAATTCAAGATTTTGCGGGCGAGGGATCTTGCTCCCAAGTGAGCGCCACACATTCCTTCATGGACCTCCTTCAAAGCATACTGGGTTTCCTCTGGGGAGAGTCATCTCAAGTAGGGTCTGCCGTCTACTTGAGTGTAGGAGCGTTTGTACATGATCCCCTCGATGAGTGTGTACTGCTCGGCTATGGTTTGGATCTTTCGAGCCTCTTTAGGGTCTAAAGGGAGAACCCCATCTCTGAGGAACTCGAACAGGGACCTCATCCAATTTTCACTGAGTTCTAAGGGCAGCGTCTCCATTAGCTCGGGATCCTCTTCTTTGATGCTGGGTCTCAAGAGAACTTCTATTAAGAAGGTTTGTTCGAGCCCTTAGAGGGAGGAGGAAGCTAGCTTCGAGAGGGCGTCCGCCTGCGCATTCTCTTCTCAGGGGATTCGCTAGAGTTTTGCATCCTCGAAAGAGACCATCAGTTCTTTGACTTTGGCCAAATACTTGGCCATGCAACCGTCTCGCACTTCGTATTCCCCTGATACCTGGTTCACCACCAGCTGCGAGTCGCTAAATACCTTGATGTGCTTGGCCCCGACCTTGTGAGCCATATCCAGCCTCGTTGTTGGACGCCCAAAAGTTGATACGGAGTGAGTACTGGAGGATAAAATCATCTGGGCCAACCAGGATGACCCCGCACTGCTCCCATCGGCACACGAGGACCCATCAACATACACTGTCCAGAACTGGGGTTCCTCTATCGCTTTGCTGGCATCGGGAATTGTGCTCTCTACTATGAACTCTGCTTGGGCTTGGGCCTTGATGGTGATTCAGGGCTGATAGCTGATATCATGCTGGCTCAGCTCGATGGACCACTTCATAAGGCACCCTGAGGTCTCGGGCTTATAAAGAACTTGTTTGAGCGGTTGGTTGGTAAGAACGACCACCGTGTAAGACTAGAAGTAGGGGCGAAGCTTTCGGACCACCATGACCAATGCATAGGCCATCTTTTCTAGCTTTGGATAATGGAATTCGGCGTCCCTGAGGACCTTACTCACATAGTAGATGGGTCTATACATCCTGTCTTCTTCTCTTACTAGAGCAGCACTTAGAGTCTGCTTCAAAGTAGCGAGGTATATGTAGAGGACTTTCCCGAGCTTTGGCTTGCTTAAGAGCATGGGGTTAACCAAATAAGCCTTAAGCTGATCAAAGGACTCCTGCTGCTGTTGCCCCCACTCGAAGCCTTTATTCCTCCTGAGGGCCCTGAAGAACGGGAGACATTTTTCTCCGGACTTGGAGAGAAAATGCCCTTTGGTCGCGAGGCATTCGATGAGTCTTTGTGTAATATCCCGATCGACTATTAATAATATTATTTTTATTAGTATTCAACTATTTAATTGTTTTTATTTTCTTTCATGTTGAATTATCTTTTAGCCATGACAACCAAATTAATAATTAGGTTTTGTTGGATAGTTAAACCTAGGACTAAAAGACATAAGGGATTAAGGAATTCTTCTAGAAGCTCTCTCTCTTCCACCTCACCCCTCCACCTCACCTAGCACCATACTCACACCTTACCTCCACCTCATCCATGGGCATGGCCGGATTGTACCAAAAGGGGGGGGGGGGGGGTGTTGGAAATTGCCTTGTGCATTTTGCACTTTCCCCCTCCTCCTTCACACTATAAATTTCCCCTCATCTCTTCTCTTGTCTCATTTTACAAGAAGGAAAAAGGTAAGGAAAAGAAAGAGAGAACCAACTCTAACAAGAGAGTTTTTCATTATAGGTTTCATAGGAGCTTTCAAGCTAGGGGAAGGAGAAGGTGCTATAGGCTAGTTCTTCCTACCTAATGTAAAAGGTGGGGGTTTCTCCTTTTTCTCACTTCTTGGTTTGATTTCCTTGTTCTTTTGGTTGTGTGTTTCTTGTGGTGGTGTTTGTGGTGTTATTGTTCTTGATTGTGTATGTTGTGTGTGGAACAATTTGGAGGAGCCTTTATGTATGAACAAAAGAATGATAGAACTTTAATGGAACACATAAAGAAGAAATATTGTTAGTGGTTATTGTTTTGACTAATAAAAAGGAACTAACAACTTGGACTAATTTTCCCTAAGCATATGGAACAATGGCATAAGAAGGATGGGTGGTGGAGTCTTGATTGTGTTGTTAAATGAACAACTTAACATGAACATATGCATATGTGTGTACATACCCATTGGGATGTAGAACTCAACAAGGACTTTGGCATAAGCACATAGTAGAATTATTATATGCATTGAGGTTGTAAAACTCAATAAAAATGAATCCTTATTTACTTATTGCTCTCTACTTGGTAAATGCTAACCTTTGTTTACAAACGAAAAGGAAAGAAAGAAAGGAATGCTAAAGTAGGACTTGTAATTCATTATATGTAAATTATAGTTCATAAAGAAAGAAAGAAAGAAAGAAAGAAATGAGTCTTTATGTGTAATAATTTTAAGACTTGAAAGAGATAAAGAGAAATGTCCCTTGTAATAGCTAGTAAATAGTTATCTATGCTTAAACAATTTTCATGCTTAAGTAGTTAGTAGATATTCATGCTTAATGATATTCCTGCTTAGTTAATGGATAATTATGCTTAAATGACATTCATGCTTAGCTAGTAGATATTCATGCTAAGTTAGTAGACATTCATGCTTAAGTAAAGTTTATGTTGAAATAGTAATAGAAATCCTTGCTTAAATTATAATAGAAACACATGCTTAAGTAGAAAATCCATGCTAAATTGTTGTAAGTTATAGTTAGAAAGTCTTATACCATGCTTGGATCATTATAGGAAAAATAAATACCATGTTTAGATTATGGTAGGAAAGTATTATACCATGCTTGGATCATTGTAGGAAAAATAAATACCATGTTTAGATTATGGTAGGAAAGTATTATACCATGCTTGGATCATTGTAGGAAAAATAAATACCATGTTTAGATTATGGTAGGAAAGTATTATACCATGTTTGGATCATTGTAGGAAAAATAAATACCATGTTTAGATTATGGTAGGAAAGTATTATACCATGCTTGGATCATTGTAGGAAAAATAAATACCATGTTAGATTATGGTAGGAAAGTAGTATACCATGCTTGGACCATTGTAGAAAAAGTGAATACCATGCTTAGATGATGGTAGGAAAGTCTTATACCATGCTTGGATCTTTGTAGGTTAATGGAACCATGCTTATGATGTGTACCATGTTGTAGGTTAATGTAGAATGGAACCATGCATTTAGTTCTAGGGGATTCTAGCTCAATCTTGAGGAAGAACCCAAGAGTCTAGTTGCATGTAGTTCTAGTTCAATTGTGAAAAGAACCCATGGACTCTAGTTGGGTGAGGTTCTAATTTAAAATGGGACCATAGCATGTGAGTACTCTTCATTCCATGGTAATAAGGGTTGGAAAGTTCTAATAATTGTTAGCTTGATAAAAAGCTAGTCTAGGGTCTTCTAATTACCCTAGGGGTCATCGACCATCAAGACCGCATCCTACCACCTTAGAGCAGACGGATAGATCTCACCTCGGGCATCGACGGATCTTAACCAGGTATAGGTTGATCGTGGGCCGAAAGTGTTGGTAGAATCCAAGTTAGGGATAGGGGTGAGTGAGGGAGATCTCGGTACTAGAGTCTTGGATCAAGGGACCCCGAGTTAGACCAGGTTGGAAACTATGTAAGATTGCGTAGGAGTAGTAACATCATTAGGGTAGTGACTTATAGGATCATTTACTTAACCTTTTTAGCCAGAAAGAGAGGAGTTGGTAGTAGGGTGCACCATACGACCAACCAGTTTTTTGGGGCCGACCTTTGGTGGTGTTATTGGGTTGTACCTTCCTGTCAAAGGGATACGTAGGGTGCCTTCTCACGAGTTGGGAGCACGGGTTGCGTATCTCACAGTGTTAATTCCTGAAGTGCCATGATAAGGCGGGCGGAGCTAGGGGATGGACCCCGGAACTCCGTCGGGTCCTATGCCGGGGAAGCGAACAGGCCATAGATTGCGGTCTATGAGTTAGGGGGCCACAGGGGATGCTTCGGGCTAACCTGTGTGGAGGTAACCCCGAGGGTTCTTCTGGTTTTTGAGTGAGGTCCGGGTAGCTGGGTAGTAGTGGCAAACATAGACACCATGAGCGTACTGTATCGGTGGGACTTGACCACGTCTGCAACCTCATCAGTCACGTTGTATATGTCAGGAACAGGTTGTGTACAATTAGAAATTCATAACGCGGGTTCAAATCCCTATATATGGAGAAACGGCTTGAGATGGGGTGCATATAGTATGGGATGCATGTTGCTTCGGAGACTTGCTTGCATTAAAATAGGAGCATCCCAGTTTAATCGACATTGCATTAAAATAGGAGCATCCTAGTTTAGTTGACATTGCATTAGAATAGGAGCATCCTAGTTTAGTTGACATTTTATTAGATTCTAGTCACTGCACTCACGAACACTTAAACTACACCGACATATTTTACCATGTCTGTATATGTTTGTTTTTGGAGATCCGCTGCTAGTCATCAGCCCTTAAGCGTCAGTATATATACTGACGTCCCCACTCTAATAGGTTGTGGATACAAGATCACGAACCGGAAGGACTCTAGTCGAGGCATGATCTACAAGTGAAAAGCCCAATGTTTATCTTTTCATTCATGTATACTTTGATGTAATTTATTGTATTAACGGAACACTCGGCCTGTAATATTGTGTTAATAAAAAGTTTTAAAATTTTTCCTGTTTCTGTGTATTGTGACTAATTGAATGAAAAGATCCTGGCTCGTGTCTCGAATTCTCCATATAGGAAGTTCGGGGCGTTACACTTTGCACGTATTTAACATTGAAGGGTGGAGCCTTGTTGAGTATGGCCTGAATCTTCTCGGGGTTGACCTCTATGCCTCTTTGGTTGACCATGAACCCCAGGAATTTGCCGGATGAGATGCTGAAGGCACACTTATTCGGGTTCGGTCTCATATCGAGTCTTCTCAACACATTAAAAGCCTCTTGAAGATCAGAAACATGATCCGTTTTGCTGACGCTCTTCAACAACATGTCATCTACGTAGACTTCCATGTTCCGACTGATCTGTTTCTTAAAGACCTTGTTAACAAGGCACTGATAGGTGGCACCGGCATTCTTAAGCACGAAGGGCATGACCCGGTAGCAATATAGACCCAGGTCGGTGACAAAAGATGTCTTCGGAATAAATGGAGGAAACATTTTGTTCTGATTGTACCCGAAAAATGCATCCATGAAACTTAAGATTTTGTGGTCAGAGGTTGCATCAATCAGGGCATCAATGCTTGGTAGCGAGAATGGATATTTGAGGCAGGCTTTGTTTAGATCCGTAAAATCAATGCTGATCCTCCAGCTCCCGTTGGCTTTCTTGACCATCACGACATTGGACAGCCATTCAGAATAGTTGACCTCCTGTATGAACCGAGCCTTCAAGAGTTTCTCAACATCTTCTTTGATGGCCTACTAGCGCTCGGGGGCAAATTTACGTCGGGTCTGGCCCCCGAAGCAACACTAAGGTGGTGCATAAGGAGCTCTTCAGAGATTCCCGGCATGTCAGTCGCAGTCCAGACGAATAGATTGTGATTCTCCTTTATACACTGGATAATTTTGGATCGGACCGATGGGGGTAGTACTTTGCTAATCTGGAATGTCTTAGTCGAATCTCCTTCTGAGAAGGCCACCTCTTCCAGTTCATCGACCAGCTCTGATATAGGTTGTCTACTCTCTTGGGGGAGTTTGAGAGCTTCAAGGGAGAGGGCTGGTCCTCCTACCGAGGTCATGTAGCATTTACGAGCCGCCTCCTGGTTCCTTCTGACTTCTCCCACACCCGCTGCGGTGGGGAATTTCATCTTCATGTTGTAGGCCGAGGGTATGGCCTGGAGGTCAGCTAGGCTTGGTCGGCCCAGGATGACGTTGTAAGCAGCCTTCACATCTACCACCATGGAATCCATCGACTCAGTTCGGGTGGTTGGAATTTTGCCAGCAGTTACGTCGAGAATTATTACACCCTCGATCGTCACTGGCACCCTTGTGAAATCATGGAGAGTGTAGCCAGGCGGGCTTGAGTCGATCCCTGGGTAGCTTATGAAAAAGAATGTTGACCGAACTGCCATTGTCGACCAAGACACGGTGCACATCGAAGTTGGCCATATGGAGGTTTATTACCAGTGCGTCACAATGGGGTGTTCAGACGCCCTCCAAATCTCTATTTGAAAAGTGCTAGGGATCCCAAGGCCCTTGGGGGGAGGATGGTTCTGTACAGAATTTACTTCCTGGAAGAAGGCTTTTCGGGAGGAGTTCGAGTCTCCCCCCGTTGGGCCTCCATGTATGAGATGTAGGACGACTTCTTACATCGAAGTTTGGGGTCTCCGCATGCTGCTCGGTTCGCTTATTAGCCCCCTGGGGGGCAGAGGAGGATCTGCCCTGTCCTTTCTTACAAACCTGGAAAGCTGCCCTCTCTGAATAAGGGCTCCGATCTCAGCTTTTAGAGGCCAACAGTCATCCGTGTCATGGCCGTGGTTCCTGTGGAAGCAGCACCATTTGCCCCTGTTCCTCTTTTTGCCCGAAGTGTTCATCTTCAGAGGCGGTGGGAGAAGACTCTCTTTCCCGACCTCCATCAGGATGGCTGAGACATTTGCGTTGAGTGGAGTGAACTTCTCGAAGCGGTGAGGAAGGCAACGTTGGCCTCCATTGTATTTTTGGAGCTTCTTAGCTCTTTCTTCTTCAGCACCCTTCCGTTTGTTCCCAGAGGACGATCCCTCAAGAGCGGGGCAGGTAAGAGCCTCTTCCGCTCTAATGTATTTCTCACTCTTAAGCAAGAGTTCTGAGAAATCCCGAGGAGGCTTCTTGGCAAGGGATGCTTTGAGGTTGTCGTTAGTGATGTTGGATTGGAAGGCAGCAGAGGCCACGGACTGGTCTAGGGAGGCAATGGATCGGGCCTTCCGCGGTGAAACGTTTAACACAGTCTCTTAGCCGCTCGCCCTTCCTTTGATAAAGCAATAGCAAAGAGGTGCTCGTCTTTTTAGCCCGACAGCTACTCACAAAATGAGTGAGGAAGAGCCCATTGAACTGATCGAAGGAGAAGATGGAGGCCATGGCTAGTCGTGAGTACATTTCTCTTGCAGGCCCCTTCTGCGTGGCTAGGAAAGTTTTGCAAAGAAGCACGTCCGACGCCTAGGTGGATCATCATAAGAGTTTTAAAACTCTCAATGTGGTCAGTGGGGTCGGACTCCCCGTTGTATGATTCAAAATGAGGGGGCTTGAAGTTCTCTTGGACTGGTGCTTCCATTATGGTTTAGGAGAACAGAGGCCTGCTGGGGCAGATATTCCTCGCCTGTTGTTCCTCTTCTCTGTCCAGCCGGCCAAGGCATCTCTCTATCTCGTGGAGACGGTGGTAGATCGAATCCTCACTTCGGTCATATCTTGCTGAGTGCGACGGGTGATAGCATGGGTTAGGTTGAGGACTGGGAGTACGACGTCTATAGCTTGGGGCAAGTTGAGGACTGGGCGCCCGCTGATCATGGCCAAGAACAACATTGAGGGCCCTCAGGACTGCTTCTTGAAATTGCTGGAACTCTGCCCATGTAACAGGTGCTTCCTGCTCTCGGTGGTCCCGTGGGGTGGGTCGACCGATTGGAGAGCAGCTTCTCCTCTGACGATGCTGGGGTGACTCTCTTCGCCTCCTGGGAGAGTTGGATCTTCTGCGATTTGGTCTACGGGGGGATCGGTCTCCATGGGACCGGATCGCTAGACCCCTTTGGTGTTCTCAGCAGGGTATCCCATCATGGGTCCACCTCTCATCCAAGCAGGTCCGAAGATCTATCCATGCTGCCAGGTTGATAATAATGTGTCAGATGTCTTTTTGCGTTGGAGGACTGTGAGAGGCTAAGGAGACGGAGGAGGGATTATGTATCGAGACATGGTCATGATGAGGAGGTTGCCTTTGGTGACTTCGGCGGGAGGGTCCCGCGGCAGTCCCTATAGGCCCTTGAGGAGCCTGTTGGGGTTGAGGTTGCTGAAGAAGGGGTCGTCCAGGCTGTCGTTGCTGGATGGGTTGAGGGAGAGACTGCCCAGGTTGCTGGACTTGTTGAGCGGGTTGAGGGGGGAACCTCCTGAAGGGGAGGAGGAGAAGGCGCAGGTGTGGCTCTACGTTTAGATACCATCGTCTTCCCCTTCTTTGGAGGCATAGCTTGAAACTACTTTCACTGATGAAATAGGGTTGGATTGCTTTTCGAGTTTTCCACAGACGGCGCCAGTCTGTTGCTGCTGATTTTTGGCGTGGGAGCAAACAGATGAATTTGTGGATTCTTGAAGGAAACAAGTAAGAAAACCTGTTGACTTTCACCAGCGTTTTGACTAGTTTCTCACCGCTGCTGTGAACCTGCAAAAAGTTCGATACACCGGGATCGATCCCAGCGACGAACCCTCTGATGCTCTTATCAGTAATCTGAAAGATTATGGAAGAGCTTTAGGTAGAAAAAGATTGATTACCTTGTTACGGTGGGGGGAGATGGATGTTTATAGTCGCCTTAGGCACCAGTTTCGAGATAAGGATAAATCTCTACTTCCTGATGTTTTGGATAAGAAGAGAGTTTGACTCATTTCGTGATAAGAAGCAATGTTTAAACCGTCTCTTAGGGATAACCACGAATTTGAATTACTCTTTATTCGTCTGGAATAGTTTGTAACGGATTACTATCCATACCCAATAAGACAGATCTGTTTTTGGGCTATTGGACTTTCAAGAAAGATCCAGTTCACAATTCGGACCCGTTTATATGTGAAATTACCATTTTACCCCTGAGAGCTTTAAGATTCATGCCCGATTTGAACGTTTCCGATTTAATCCTATTTCTAGCCATATCAGTACTCATAATGTACAAAGCCCATGTGAAATTCATCATCATTAATTATATGTGGATTCCATTTTTGCTCTTTTTAAGTACATTATAAGTATCAAACCAAAAGTAAACCTAGTTTTATTTATTTAAACTAGTATCATGCACGTGCGATGCACGTGGAGAGGAATGAAAAGGAAAAAAAACTATTATGCACGCGCGATGCACGTGGAGGGGAATGAAAAGGAAAAAAAACTACAATGCACGTGCGGTGCACGTGGAGGGGATTGAAAAGGGAAAAAAAAGAGGGGAATGAAAAGGAAAAAAAAAGCCAAAACGTGCGCTGCACGTGTTGACAAAATGACAAAATGACAAAAAAAAAAAAATGGTGACAAATGACACTAACCCCTTCTCCCATTATAATAGTAGAGATTAGGTTTACTTTTGGTTTTCTTTTAAGAACATTATTTGGATCTTTGATTAATTTAAATAAAACAAATAAAACTACCTGATGTGGCACTATGACTGGGCATGCCACATCAAGTAGTATAAAAAAAGTAGTGTACTAAGTAGTGCGTATAACATTACTCTTAAAAATATTATTTTTTTGCACAAAAATTACTCTGGATAATTATTTTGCAATAAGGAATAATTAATACCTCATCACAAAAATTATACATGTATTGCACATACTTACAATTACTTATATAATAAAAAAAGGGTGTGTTTTGTTTGATGTTTGTTATCAGGCTTTAACACATGTATTGCATGTGCTTCGAAGGTTGATGATAATTATTATGCATTGAAAAAATAATTCAGTCATCACAAAAAATATACATGTATTGCACATTCTTATAATTTATATTGCTATATAATGAAATAATGGTGTGTTCGGTTTAACTTTTTAGATGAGGTCTCGAACACATGTATTGCACGTGCCCCAAAATTGATGATAATTATTATGCATTGGAAAACTAAATTAGTTACTTTCATTAAAAAATGTGCACATGCATTACACATACTTATAATTTATATTATTATGTAATGAAAGAAAATTAATGCTAATCATACTCAACTTTGTACACTCACTTTGTACTCAATCCATTGTGGTCAATCCTATGTGGCTTGTGACTTCTATGTGGAGATAATTATTTTAAAAAAGTAATCAATATTTAGGTCACCTATAATATAAATTTATCAATAAATCTTCCCCCCTCTCTTCTCTCCACGCTCTATTTCTACAACTACCAAAACCACTTTAATCAGAGCATCGCTGCTAAGAATTTTCGGCGTTTCTATTAACATCACATCTTCTCTCTCTATTAGCAATCACTGTCCTCACCACTTCCACATTGTCACATTTTAACCATCACCCCCAGCCCCGTTCTATCTCATCCTCTATATCCTTAGAAAGTCATCTCCTCCACCTCTTCCTTAATTCTAAATAATTAAATCAATCTAATTCACTAAAAATGCGACAGAAATTAACTTTAAAATTAGAACAAATAAAAATGAGTACACAAAGTTGAATATAACATGCATTACTCATGTAAAAATTATGAATTTAATTTAACTTTTCAATAAAGGCTGAAACACATGTAATGCATGTGGCTTTAAAATTGATAACAATTATTATGTATTGAGAAAATAAATGAGTCTTCCTCATAGAAAAATATGACTGAATAATATTGTTGTACTCATAATGTACTTTAAGATACAAAAATGTAGAGCCCATGTAAAATTTATCATCATTAATTACCGTGGATTCCGTTTTTGCTCTTTTAAAGTACAATATAAGTATCAAACATTGAAAATAATTAACATCACTCATACATTTGTACATGCATTGCACATACTTGTACTTAAACTACTAAATGATAAAAGAATTTTAAGTTTGATTTGACTTGTCAATAAAGGCTCCAACACATATATTGCATGTGACTTGAAAATTGAGGACAATTATTATACACTGAAAAAATAAATAAGTCTCTCATAGAAAAATGTGTACAGAATAATAATTTTTGTAGTCAAAATGGATTCCAAGACATAAGAATAAAGAGCTCTCATATAAAACTCATCATTATTAATTACTTGTGGACTTCACTTTTGCTCTCTTTAAGTACATTATGAGTATGAAATCTTAAGTACAGTTAGCATCACTCGTACATACGTACATTTATTGCACATACTCATAATTACTATTATATTATGAAAGAAAAGTGAGTTTGATTTGACTTTTCAATAAAGATTCCAACACATATATTGCATGTGTCTCAAAAGTTGATGACAATTATTATGCATTGAAACAATAAATGAGTCTTTCTCATTGAAAAAATGTAATATAACTATACTAAAATATATGTCATTGTAGGTTTTTACACACATATTAAAAAATAAGTTATATTGTTCTAGTTATTAAAAAAACTATTCATAATAATTTTTTCACAAATGCATCATCTATAATGGAAGTACTAAATGATTTACTTATCAAATATTAATGGTACTTTTGGTACTCTACTGAAATTATTCAGTTAATCCATTTGAAAATGTTACAGAAGCATTGTTCTAGAAACTTAAACAATTTGAGATAACAAAACACAATAATATCAAACACTTTGAGACGTGTATAGGGAGTATATGCGGTACACATACAAATGATATATTTAAATTAATAGTAAAACAATAACCCAACTCTTTCAACTTTGTAGAATGCTGGTTAGGAAAAAGACTATATAAGGTTCAGAATGTCTTGGGTAAACACCCTAAGTGTTGAAATATAGTAATTGTATATTCTGTTTCCTAATATAGGAAACAGATTCCCAAATCTCTCATCTTCCCAATCTTCTCTCAATCTCTTTTCTTCTTTTCCAAGAATGTAATCCTTATATATAGATGTATACAGTGAAGAATAAAGTAGAATAATAAGAATAAGAATTTTCCCCCAAAATTATTTTCTTCATGGTATCAGAGCCTAACATGATCTAGGCTAGTTGAAGAAGAAGAAGAGACTGAGGCCATCGGATCTAACGCCTCCATCCCGATCCCGACCAAACCCAGATCCCCGAATCTGCCAGTTGTTTCCGCACTGTTCATCGTCCCCAACACAGAACCCACGGCCATTGAGCCTCGACCTCCTCATCCAGATCAAACCCATTACTTACCTCGTCTTCCCCGGCCTATCTCAGGCGAACCCGTCACCGCCACTCCCCGTCAACCTCCCTCCCGTCGACGTCGGTCCCTCCTCAGCCGCCCAGCACACCAAAACCCACCCCGATCTCCACGACATCACAGTTAAAAAACCCTGAACCCATCAACCCCAAATCCGCCGTCGATCAAGAAGAAGAAGAAGCACTGTCGATCCCGATCTGTCACAACCCATCGATCAAGAAGAAGCCCTGACGATCTCCCACAACCTCAGATCTCACGCCGGCGTCCTTCAGATCCCACCGGCGGCCTCTCTCACGCAAATCCGCCTGTCGCCACTTTGTGGACACCGGCGTCGACGCCTTAGCACCAGACGCCCCGACCCTGCCCTCCTTCCCCGTTCATCGACAACAGCAGCCTCAACCCAAATACCCCTTCTTCCCTCTCTGTTCAATCGGCGACCCCGCCAGCGACGCCACCTCAGCGACGCCGCCGCCATCGTCGACCTCGCAAGCGTGCCGTCGCCCCTGGCTGGCGCTTCCCTCTCTATCGTTGCTGCTGCCTTTTTTTTTATTGTTGCTATGGTCTCCTTTGAGTTGCTGTTTTGTGAAGAAGGGAAGGGATTGATCCAGTGTTGGATTGTTGCTGTTTTGCTGGTTGTTGAAGACTTGGAGCTGTTCTTGACCAAGTTGTGTTGTTTGCTATTGGTTGCTGAAGATCAGATTCATTGTTTTTCCTCCTTTGTGGCGCTACCATAGGACAAACTGATAGAGCTGAGAAGAGTATTGGACTCGCCTCTACGGAGGCCTCTACATTAGTCACAGCTGCAGGTAAGGATGGTAAGGTATTTAATATTTCTGCTTCTGTTATGAATAGTGCATGGATAATTGATTCGGGTGCTACCGACCATATGACTTTTGATTCTAGACAAGTTCAAAATTTTCAACCATCCACTAAATCGACTGTGTCCACTGCCAATGGTGACCCTGCCACTGTTACTGGCGAGGGTACCATACATCTCACAAATAACCTAACTTTAGATACTGCCTTAGTTGTGCCATCCTTGAATTTCAACCTATTATCTGTAGCTCAAATAACTACTGCCTTACATTGTATTGTAGTCTTTTGGCCTTCTCATTGCGTGTTTAAGGATATTCGAACTCGCAAGACGATTGGTTATGGGGTTAGGCACGGGAAGCTCTATTACCTAGATTTAGAATCTGAAAGTTCGAACAAGTTGACTCAAGCTCTAAGTGTGGAAGGATCCGAAGATGAGAAGAAGAAATCAGATATTTGGCTGTGGCATCGACGTCTAGGGCATGCTTCTTTTGGTTATTTGAAGAAATTATTTCCAAGTTTATTTTTAAAGTTGGATATATCTGCCTTTCGGTGTGATGTATGTGAACTTGCAAAAGGTCATCGTGTCTCTTTTCCTCCAAGTCCAAGTAGAAGCTCCCTTCCTTTTATGATTATTCATTCTGATGTTTGGGGTCCATCCAAAATCACTACATTTGGAGGAGCCAAATGGTTTGTGACCTTTATTGATGACTGTACCAGTATGACCTGGATTTGTTTGATAAAGTCGAAAAGTGAAGTTAGTGGTTTGTTTCAGAAATTTCACAAGCATGTTATGATTCAGTATAAATCACAAATTCAAGTTCTTAGGAGTGATAATGGCGGAGAGTACCTGAGTTCAAATCTGCAACAATATTTGGTGGAACACGGAATTGTTCATCAGACTACATGCTCGTATACACCTCAACAGAATGGAGTTGCAGAAAGAAAAAATAGACGCTTGCTCGAAGTGGTCCGTGCTTCTCTCATCCATGGAAATCTTCCACTCATTTATTGGGGAGAAGCCCTTGCTTCTGCTGCATACTTAATCAACCGAGTTCCCTCTAATATCCTAAACTTTCTCACACCGTTTCAAGCATTAACTGAAGCTGTGAATGCACCAAAAGTCGTCAACTTGCCACCTCGTGTGTTTGGGTGTGTTGCATTTGTTCATCTTCATCAACATGAACGCAATAAGTTAACTCCTCGAGCTGTCCGCTGTGTTTTCGTAGGATATGCACAGAATAAGAAAGGGTATCGGTGCTATCACCCACCAACTCAAAAAATATTTGTGACTATGGATGTTGTGTTCCATGAGGATGAGATGTATTTTTCCTCTGCGGTTGAACTTCAGGGGAGCACCGATATGAAGTTCAAACTCTTGCCTATGATGAAGTAGTTACTATTCAAACTGAACAATCAGATATAAGGGGAGAAAATCAGGATGTAAGTAATGACGATTACTCGAAGGAAAACTTGGTTGAGGAAGAAATTTTCACGAAGATCTGCAGTCAGTGCCGAACCTCCATGAAGATGAGCCATCTCCACCACCAGCACCATCTGAACCATCTCCACCACCAATACCATCAGATCTATATCTACTCCCAGTAGAACCCCAAAACCAATCGTCATCGCTGTCCGAAGCTCCAAGAAGAGAACTCCCAAACTGTACTACTAGAGGTATCCCCAAACCCACTTACGAGCCTAATCCCACTAGTAATGTCAAGTATCCCATGAGTCATTATGTGTCCACTCACCGATTGTCTGAATCAAATAAGTCATTTGTAAATCAATTATCTGCTGTATCTATTCCTAATAGTGTGCAGGAAGCCTTAGCCGATCCAAGGTGGAAAGCAGCTATGGATGAGGAGATGAAGTCCTTGAAGAAGAATGAGACTTGGGAGATAGTCGAGCTGCCAGCAGGGAAGAAGCCAATAGGATGCAGATGGATTTATACAGTAAAATATAAATCGGATGGTTCGATAGAGCGGTACAAGGCAAGGCTTGTTGCCAAAGGGTACACTCAAACTTATGGAATTGATTATGACGAAACATTTGCACCCGTGGCAAAGTTCAACACTATTCGAGTTCTACTGTCACTTGCTGCAAATCTTGACTGGCCGTTGGAGCAATTTGATGTGAAGAATGCATTTTTGCATGGGGAATTGACAGAAGAAGTCTATATGGATCTTCCACCAGGGTCGAACAGACTAGTCCAACACAGCAACAAAGTATGTCATCTGAAGAAAGCATTGTATGGACTGAAGTAGTTGCCAAGAGCTTGGTTTGGGAGATTTACAAAATCAATGAGGACATTCGGATACGATCAGAGTAATTCTGATCATACTCTATTCCTAAAAAGGAAAGAAGGTAAAATTACTGCTCTCATTATTTATGTTGATGATATGATAGTAACTGGAGATGATCCCGAGGAGATGAAGGCATTAAAGTACTACTTGTCACAAGAGTTCGAAATGAAAGATCTTGGTTCTTTGAGATACTTCCTTGGTATTGAAGTTTCTCGCTCAAGAAAGGGGATATTTCTTTCTCAAAGAAAATATGCTCTGGATTTATTGAAGGAAACTGGAATGTCCGCCTGTCAACCGATTAGTACACCATTGGAAGAAGGACTGAAACTATGCAACGAAGCTGATCAAGTGCCTTGTGATAAGGAAAGATATCAGAGATTGGTTGGACGACTAATGTATCTTGCACATACACGGCCAGATTTGTCATATGCTTTAAGTGTGGTAAGCCAGTTTATGCATGCACCTCGGGAACAACATATGGACACGGTGATGAGAATTATGAGATACATTAAGTCAGCCCCAGGAAAAGGAGTCTTATTTGCAAAATATGGTCACTTGAAGGTTGAGGCATATACTGATGCTGATTGGGCAGGATCTACAATCGATAGGCGCTCCACTTCAGGATATTTCACCTTTGTTGGAGGAAATTTAATTACATGGAGGAGCAAGAAGCAAAATGTTGTTGCACGCTCTAGTGCAGAGGCTGAGTATTGCAGAGTAGCTTTAAGTATAACAGAAGCTTTATGGCTGAAACTCCTGTTGCAGGACTTAGGCTATGGTCCAAAGGAACCTATGAAGGTGTACTGTGACAGTCAAGCGGCGTGTGATATTGCGGCTAATCCAGTTCAGCATGATAGGACGAAACATGTAGAGGTGGACAGATTCTTCATCAAAGAAAAATTATATGAGAAAGTTATTGAGATATCCAAGGTGAAGTCAGAAGATCAACTCGCAGATGTCCTAACCAAGGTTGTTTCGACTCGGCTCTTCTTGAAATTTGTTGACAAGTTGGGCATGCTCGATATCTATGCACCAACTTGAGGGGGAGTGTTGAAATATAGTAATTGTATATTCTGTTTCCTAATATAGGAAACAGATTCCCCAAATCTCTCATCTTCCCAATCTTCTCTCAATCTCTTTTCTTCTTCTCCAAGAATGTAATCCTTATATATAGATGTATACAGTGAAGAATAAAGTAGAATAATAAGAATAAGAATTTTCCCCCAAAATTATTTTCTTTACTAAGTTATAGGTGATTTTATGAGGTATCAATATCTTTTTTGAAAGAACAAAACACTCTATAGCCCTTATGTATCTAATTCGCTTTAAAAAGAAAAGAAGGGGAAGAAAAAAGAAGACAAAAGAGAGAAGGTGATGACGGCTAGCTGTTCATTTCCATTCGATGGGAATTGGAGTTGTGGAAGAAGAAGATTATGTTGTGATGCCGATGCATGCAGGTTTAAATACATATGAGGCTAGGGAAGGCAACCGGGCCGGGTTGACCCGTGACCCACCCGCGACCTGCTCGCTCTAATCCGGCTCGGAATTAGGCGGTTTGGGTCTGAGTCAAAAATTTCACAAACCCAACCCGCTCGACACGGCCCGTGAACCCGTTGACCAAGTTAAACCCATCCGAAATCTGCACACTCGTCCCGTGGGTTTGGACCCGTTTGACCCGAACATGTCAAAAGTTTGACCCGCATGGGTCAACCGTTCAACCTGCGGTTCGAACGGTCTGAAACAGAGTCGTTGGCTCTATTTTGGGCTTTTTTTTAAAAAAATTTTAATTTTTTAAATTTTTTTTAATTTTTCCCCTGAAAATACCTCATTAATTCAATCTAAAAATTCTCACACCTTACTCTCTTACTCTCTCTACTACTACTACTCAATTCAATCTCAATTCAATCAAAGTTTGTTCAACAAAGAAGTGAAAACTTTTGATCGTATCGAATTGTGTTGATTCAACTCTCAACTACGTCTACTTGAACTCATCCAACAAAGAAGCTCCCTCTCTCTCTCTCTCTTTCAACAAATACCGGACTTTGTGACTACGTTACGTCTACTACATTTCTTAATCGACTACGTCTACTTCTACTTTTATTTTCTCTCACATTTCTATATACAATTATCCGCGAAGTACAATATCAAAATTTCACAACCCTCCTGTTGTCTTGCTTTTTGTTGTAGTTCTAATTTTTTGTATTATATTTGTTTGTTGATTTTTCGCTTTTCTCTTTCAACCCTCCTATTATTTTTCAGATTTTATTTTTTAACATATACCTCCGAGATTGTTTTGTATTATTTCACATACACTAGTAAAACACTAGAAATTATTATTTTTTCACATACACTATTATCATGTCTAGATCACGAGATAGCGGCCGTAGCCAAAGTGGACAAGATTCTAAAATCACATACACTATTACCATGTCTAGATCACAAACACTATTACCATGTCTAGATCAACATTAAAAACACAATTAGCTCCTACATGTAATAAAAATTTTCATGATAGATGTGCATGTCTATTTTAAATTTATGTGTACAAGATGCATTGAAAGTAACCGATTTATATATAATTACAATTAGAAATTGTGCACATTTTATTGCTTTGAGTTGTCCTATACTTCAAGAATTTAAAGGATTGTATAAAGCTAGGGAAATACATTTTATAAAATTTTCTAAATGTTAAACACCGATGGAACTCTACTTTCGATTTACTGAATGTTGTTACTCAATATAAAGATATTATAAACGATTTTTGTCTTGCAAAAAATATGAAAAAAATTTCAAATGACTCCCCAATCATGGTATTTTGCCTAATCTTTATTACGATTTATGAAACCATTTAAAACCGCAACTGTATAGTTTTCTACATTTTATGATTCTACTTCTAGTAGTATTTTTATTTCAATCATTACTATGATGCAAACTTTTCAAGAAATAATTTCGAACGAATATATTAGTCATATTGTTGTTCCCGCTTATACAAAATTTTTGAAGTATTTTAATCCTCCTCCTATATTGTATTGTATTGTTATTGTTATGGATTCTCGTATCTAATTAGCAGGTACAAAGAGTTTGATTGAAATATATTTTACTTTACTTGGAGATAAATCTGAAATTGATTGCGATAAATTTTTAACTAGTTTTGAATCGACATTGAATAACTTGTATGATTATTATGATAGAATTTTTGTATTTAGTTGTATACCTAGTATAATTACTTCTTTTTCTTCTACTTCTAGAGATAAGGGAAAGACTACATTAGAAGATATCACTGCTAATTTACTTGCTCGTATTCAATCAAAAATATCTAGGAATAATGCACTTAATGAATTAAATTAGTATATTCAACAAGATAGTGAGAGTTCTAGCACTAAGATTGAAGTGCTACAATGGTAGAAAGAACATGAAAATCTTTTTTCTATTCTTTCACATATGGCTAGAGATCTACTAACTCCTCTTGTCTCCATAGTTACTTCAGAAAGTGCTTTTTCTACAAGTGGCAGAGTTCTAACAGATTACAGAATTCGCTTGAAGTGGATTCGTTGGAGATGCTCGTGTGCACGGAAGATGGATGAATGCTGAAGATAGGAATCAAGGAAAAAACAACATATACATTAACAAGTGGAAGCAACTCATTTGAAGTCCAACAACAAGATTAGAAATTTAGGTCAATGAGATCCGAGGTTTAGGTTAAGTAGAGGTGCATGACAGTAGTCCAATGCCCTCTCTTCAATCTAACTCTAGATTGTCCTCTTAAACATGTAATTGAAGAAATTTGTATATTTTTTTAATAGTTTTTGTATGTAAAAATAGTTGTAAAAATTTCATAGAAGTTTAAATGAATAATATATACAATTTTGTTTAATTCTTAATCTCTTATACTTGTTGTACAATTTTTATTTATTTTTTTTAGATTAAAAGTGGAAAAAAAGGGCCAACCTTCGACCGGCCTGGCCCGACCCGGGTTCAACCCGAATGTGTTCACGGGTTGACCGGGTCGGTTTTTTTATTTCCCAACCCGGCCCGGCCTGACCCGACTAATGGCCCAATCCGACCCGAGCCCGCCCAGAACTAGATCAAACCCGAACGGGCTGGGCCCGTCCGGTCCAGTGAACCCGATTGCCATCACTACATGAGGCACACATGTAGCCAATCTAATCTGGATATCTCTACTATTTTAATGGGAGAGTTGGGGTTGTAAACAAACAAACCCTAATTTTGTAACTGAGTAAACACGTGCAATATACGGCAAACTAAATCCACCAAACATACTCATGTGATGCACGTGCAGCCCCTAAAAAAGGGATATTTTAGCAAATGCCCCTATTTAAAATGTGAAAATTAGCATATACCCCCACTATTTTTAAAAACTAAGAAATACTTCTATCTCTAATATTATAATGGGAGAAGACCTTAGTGTCATTTGTAAATGTTTTGTCAATCTACCAACCCGTGCAATACACGTGTCTAACTATTATAAAGGAGGTTCTAAGTTCAAATCCAGATTATGTCTAAATTTTTATTTTAAAAAACTATATTTATCAAGACGTGCATCGCACGTGCAAATTACTAGTAGCTAGAATAATATGAAAATGCACAAAAACACAAAGATCATAATAGGAAGGATGGATTCGAGCCAAATCCAAAAAATAACAACTGAGGGATTAATGAGGCACGAGTTCCGGAATCTACTTGATGAAGATAAGGAAACCTCGAGGATGGCAATTAAAGACTAAAGGCGCGCAACAGGTGCTTAATATGTCTCAAGTGTACCTCTGATCTTCAAGAAGGATATATCTCTAAATTGGTCATCTTTCTTCAAGGGTTGAAGAAAGTAGGAAGAAATTGTGTAGGCTACCAGTTGATCATTAAAGATGGTAAAAGGATAACCTCCACGGGAAATTTTACTAGAAGGAAGATAACCATCGCTCTAGTTGGTTATCTTGGGGTCACGACCTTACTTCCTACATCTCATAGCAGAAATTGAGCTCATGTGAAAATTATTTAATCTCTTAGAGATCGTTTGAAGTTCCTCCCCCCCTCCCCTCCCCCCCCCCCCCCCCCATCTTTTTTTGGCTTTTGCTCATAAGAGGATCTTGACTAAATCCATGCTCGATGGAAGACTCATAATCATGGAAAAGATCTCGAATGAATTCCTCTATTTGCTTTTCCAATTCAAAAACTTCACATCTTCAATTAGTCTGGAGATATCATTAGTTGCCTCACGTGTTTAGTGGATAAACTACCAAAGCATGAATCAAGCTACAGTTTGATTAGCTTGTGCCAAAGCCTTATTGAAGTCTCAGCATCAAAAATCTAGTAGGGCAAGGTTATAGTTATGACCAAGAAATATACATTCATAGAGATTGCAATAGAGTATGAATTCAGATCACCACCTGTTCAAGATGTAAATCTTGCCCTATGACCATCAATGCTCCATCAGTATGTCCCAAAACGAAACTTGTAAGATTAAGGTTAAAAGGGTAGACTGTGCAGTTGGAGCTAGAAAGGGTGATTCCAACACCGATGCCCCTCCATAGGAGGTTGATCAAGGACATACCAAAGAGAAGCTGATAACTAGTGGGAGGAATTGCAGGAAAATGGGCAAAGATCCCACTACCGAAACAACTAATTAACACTGGAAAATCCATGGCATATGCCATAGGCCAACCTCATTGGAAAGGCTGAAAAACAATTTGTAATGAGGAAATAAAAAGAAGGAAATAAGCAGTTTTCTGACAGCATTCTATGCAAAATGCTAACATACTTTATTTTAGGTTCGACTAGCATCACAATTCACAAAGCCACTAGCTTGGTCAAAACTGATCTGAAGATCTGCGAATACATCGAAACTATACTACAGAAAATTTAAGTACTATAACAAAGCTTCATTCATTTAAGCAAGCTTGAAAAGAGCTTCATTTAGTCCATCAATTCAGTTCAATAGACACTAGGCCCAATCCCAACTACCATTACATTTTCACCCAGAAAATATAAAAAGGACGGAAGGCATGAACAATTCTAAAATTTCATGCTCATCTCCTCCCTCCATAATATCCCCAGACAACTCATTGTTATGTATACTGTAAGGAGTCCAACATACAATATGTTCAAGTCGTACTCCAAAAACATTACATCCAAGTATTTCTACACTTGTGGCTGTGATGAACTGGGCTTACTTGTTTTTCCTTGTACATCAATAGCCAGCATGACAAACTACACGGACACGGCTGTTCTCCAAGCTGAGATAGAACTGATGGTGCCTTCAACGGCCATCACCTTTCTCACTAGCAGCTTCCACTTCACCTCCTCTTTCTTCTTATGGGACCTCACCTTTTCCTTGAAATGTCTGATTAAGAATGGAAAGTAATTTCAGACCAGTGAAATCAATGAGCCACATAATTAAGAAGGATATATGCAGAGGATTTTGTTATGGCTGTAAGCTTATCGTGGTTGTGTTAGATCAATCTCATTCAAAACCTGCTTCCTGTTATTATTCATTGAAAATTTTAGGTTATTGGTGGAAACTATTATTTCGTACGAAAGCTTTTTTCCCCTCGAGAAATGTTTCCCCAATGTTTTTTATATTAAGGCGCATTTATAGATTTTGCCTAAATTATAGCCAATCTGAGGTTCCGGACGGCTAGGGTTTTCTTTTAAGTGTGGGCTTAAACAAGTAGTGCATGTTTACACTAGTATCTATAAAATTATCACAAGAAACTATATAACCTAATGAACTGGTTAAAATATGGCACTTTTTCAAAATCTCACACATTTTCTATCTTCTCTACATATACAAAACAAAATTAAGGTTTTGTACATGTTTAATTGTGGGTCAGGCTTCAATTTTCCAAAATCAAGTTGAGCAGATTTTGGAAAAATAGCAGTCAACACAAGCAATTAGCCATAACTAAATTAATTTTGGCCACATTTTTCACCTGCTGTGCATCTTTCAGAGTGGGTCAGGAGGTGCACAACTGATTGAACAAAATACTAGACAATAATTATTCAAACAAGGGATATATACATTTAACTTTATTTATTTACCCATAATTTATATTCAATGTAACTCAAATGGTTTTTATAGATCTAGAAAAAACATATGATACGAGTTCCTAAAAACATAATATGGTGGGTGTTAAATAATAAAAGAGTAACTATTCGGTATATTGAGGTAATTAAAGATATGTATGATGGGGCAACGACCATAATTAGAACAGCCACAGAAGAAACCAGTGATTTTTTTCCTATTACAGTAGGTTTACACCAAGTTCGGCTTTAAGCCCCTACCTCTTTACTTTGGTTATGGAATTGATGCGGAGAATACAAGATGAGGTACCTTGGTGTATATTTTTTGCCGATGACGTCGTCTTAGTGGACGAGACTAGAGCAGGAGTCAATGCTAAATTAGAATTTTGGAGAGAAACTTTGGAAGCTAGATGCTTTAGAATAAGCAACACTAAAACAAAGTATATGGAATGTAATTTTAGTGATATTCAGAACACAACTGAGAAAGTAGTGAAGCTTGATGGTCAAGAGAAACCTAAGAGAGACCACTTTCGATATTTAGGCTCGATTATACAAAGAGATGGAAAAATTTGTGAAGATGTTATACATAGGATCCAAGAAGGGTGGCTTAAATGGAAAAGTGGCAGTGGTATTTTTGTGACATGTATACCTTTGAAGTTGAAGAAAAAAATTTATAGGACGGCTGTAAGACCAACAATGATGTATAGAGCAAGGTGTTAGGCAACAAAAAAATAATATGTCCAAAAAATGAGTGTAACGGAGATGAGGATGCTAAGATGGATGTGTGGTAAAACAAAGAATGATAGAATTAGAAACGAGCATATACGAGATATGCTAAAGGTAGCTCCAATCCAAGATAAGTTAAGAGATAATCGCCTCAGGTGGTTTGGACATATTATACGTATACCTAGTAGTGCCCCCGTTAGAAAGAGCGATTTGATAAGTATTGAGGGTAGAGTTAGGAATAAAGGAAGACCAAAACTAACTTGGGTGGAAACGGTGAGAAAAGATATGATAGCCTGTGACCTTACAGAAGATATTGCGCTAAACTGAACAGAATGGAAAACCATGATTCATGTAACCGACCCCAACTAGTTGAGAAAAAGACTTTGGTGTGGTGGTTGTTGTTGTTGTTGTAAATCATGTATACCTATTATCTCTAAAATCCAACCCTGCAAGCTTAATTTCTATTCACAATCCACATCAAACTGTTAATCATCCACAAGAGCCCTATCATAACTGATTTTAATAAACCAACCTGCATAAAGGAACCTTGCAAGAGTTCGGTTCAGAACACATGCGAGAATGGAACTCAAGAAGCTGCCACATTCGCTTGCAATGCTGGCATCCACCTTGAGTTGCTCGAGCCTTGCAGCTTTTGAAATGACGAACTAGCGACTCGATCACCTTGCAAGCTGGATAACTACAGTTGGCTGGGCACTCTTTCAGCACCTTATCGCGGGGCCCAATTGTTCGACACCCATCTTTACAAATGTGCAGAAGAGCTTCCATAGCTTCATACAGTTGCATGTACACCTTGTGGTCTTCTACCCTTTTAAGGATCTCTTGCTTTCTCTGCAGCCAGAGTGAGTTTCAATCAAAGAAAGGAATCACGATCAACAAGATGAAGATATGAGGAATTAATGCAATTTAAAACAGATGCAGAAAATTATTTGTGGGTCTTCCAATCCCTTAATATGTATTTCTGCTGGTGTGAAAGCAAGTAGGAACTTTATATCATGCAGTCAAATTACAAACAATAAATAGGGAGTGAATGTACGTAATAGATCGCAGGAATGTTCAGATTAGAAAATTTAGAATCATCAATAATGGGTATTCCAGAATGCTTCAAAGAATTGTATATCAAATAAGTAAGAACTAATCTTTCTCATATAAACAAGTAGACAAACCTGCTCTTCGGTCTCCTCATAAGTCGAGATATGATACATATTTAATGGATTGATGGGTTCCAAACACTTAAAGAGTGAATATTATGAGATTTATTGGTTATGAGACATAATTTATACAATATTATATACGAGAATGAAATACTGCAAATTGCTTCAAACTATCAAATTTAATCTCAACTAGGGAGAATTTCATAAACATAAAAAAAGAACAGTGTCTTAGTGAATTCATAATATACTGCTTTATTATATGTTCATATAATTTCTTACATTTTCGCCATGAAATTTTTTTCTCAATTTAACACCATATTCTCTATCAGAGATATTCCCATCCCCACATATCTATGAAAAGTATTTTCTATTTTGCCTATATTATATTATGTATAGCCAAACACTCGTCACTTATTTTAAAAAAGCACAATTGCGGAAGTCCAATGTTTTGGCAGAGTCAGCTCGTTGGCATTTGGGTTAAGAAATTTCAAATTTGTTTAATCTTTGTTTCTAGGCACATAATAGTAGTAGTAGTCCGGCATATCATGATTCACTAGAGAATCAATATAAACCAGGCAATCCTGTGATTCCAACCTCGAAGCATGCCTAAATATTTTATACACATCTGCATCAGACCACAAGTATGCTATACTAACATTTCCAAAATATACAAATTCTTCCAAGCTAACTTCCTTGTGTACAAATGCCTCTGGCGCAGTTATATATTACACTTTCTTTATACCATATTCCAACTCCCAAGAAGCATATAAAGCCTCATATATGTTTATGATTGTACACAAAGCAAACTTACTGAATCTGCCTCCACTAGGGATTCAAGAAATTCCTGTTCCAGAGTAGGGTTTGCATGCTTCATCACTTTCCACCCTTCTGACACTGAAACAGTCTTGAAATTTTTAATGATGAGGCGGTTGCAAGTCAAAGTGAGTCGGGGTGCATCACATTGTCTAGCTAATTGAAGAATATCGACCACATTATCTGTTGTCAGTAATCCTTGTTCCAGTTCACTGATACAAACTCTTTTCAGGGAAGGGACTGAAAATGAGTGCGACATGACAAGCAAGTGAAGAACAAATCTCTCCATATCCTTGGTATCATACCTGCATTAAAGAAAGTGACTGTAAGAGACACACTAGTAATTGTTATCATCATCTCCTTTTCCAATTGAAATGTATTTCTTTATGGAGCCAGATTCAATGCTGAGAAGGCTCCACTAAAAGATAGAATATGGCTCACCCGTAGGAAAGCTTGACAAAGAACATACCAAAAGGATTTTCTAAAGTCAACTCCTGATGAGTGCTGCTAAAATAATTTGCAATTTGGGAGTAGGTTGATATAACCTTTTCGTCCCATGCAGTTGGGGGGAAAAACCCTTAATCAAGAGCGGGGGATACAGTATAAAATTTATCACAAACCACACTAATCCAATTCGAAGAACACAACCAAATTAAAAAATCATTTTTGACACTAGCTGTGGGCAGCACTACGCTTCCCTTCAACCAGCCAGAATACATTTAGTTGCCAAGGATTCAATTCGACTAAATGGTTTTAATAGGCATCTTTAATAATCTAAAGTAGCAACGCCAACAACAGAAACAAAGACTTTCCACCCAACTTTTAGGGTTGGCTATGTAAATCCTTCCACTCATTTAGTTTATGAAGGATCATTCTCTTATATTAGCAATTATCTGCCAGCTCAACTCGTGCACATTTTGGCCTATCCTAGTCTTTAGATGCTCCAACTAGGTTACTCTCACTCCTAAAATTTGCCTGCATATTGATCTCCGCAGCACATGTTGGAGACATCTCAAACAATTCCGCTTCTACTTCCTCGCGTAAAATTGCATCTAACTTCTTTAAGAAAAAATAGTTCTTATCAGTATTTTATTGCAGAACATTCTCATTTCATGTTTCAGACATAAATTTTATAATAAGTCACCAAAACTTTGGGCGAATGATTTTATATTCATGTTAGGAACTTTTCATGATTATTCCGATGAATGCATAGAAAAGGATTTGTCAAGTATAGCCTCCGACTTCTATCCTATGAAGCATACCCCACTCAATATTGCTATTACTACATTCCAAATTGCATACATGAAATGAAAGATTGTACAAAGTACAAAAAACAATTCAATGTGACACAGAGAATCGTGAGGCGAATGCCCCTGAATGATGAATGAAGATTATGAGCTTTATACTTTCTTGAAAGAAGCAAGAACAAGATGTTTTGGGATTAGCGATTGCTCTGCACTAACATCAGGGAGCATGTGAATCTCAATAAAGACGATGAGATGCTACTAAGTAGAAAAGATCAAATAGATTACAAGTATACCTCGACGAATATAGAAATCGGATAAATGCACGAACAGCTTCTGAAGGCACTCCATGTATTTTGATACATCGAAACCCCCCTTTTACTTTTTCTTTTTCCAATCTATTTCTTAGCACAGAAGATGTAACTCCCTGTCAGAAATAAGCAAACATTAGATATACGCAACATGGTAAAAGCAAAAGTGCAGCATGTAGCTAGTGCTCCACCTAAGCATAGGGAAAGGTATGCTACATGAAATTATTTTAAGAAGTTTAAATTATAATGTTATCTTGAGTAAATTTATCTAGCACTAGAACATTGAATGTGCTTAGGTCCTTAAATAGTATAGGGCAAAGTGTAGACTCTACGAGCCACTTCAACACTTCCCTTCATTGCATATGACTACAAGGGAAAGAGAGGATTCAGGCACATCAATTTGTGTACAAAATAGATAAAGTTAGTGATCAGAGTATCATTCTATCTAAATACATGTTTCTATGTAGTAAATGGACACCTAAGAGAGTTTAAGGACCTCAATGAACTTACTAAAACATTTGAATGTGCCGAAAATTAGGCCCTTGTCATCCGTAAGAACATGCACATCAGCTCCATATCCTTCACTAAAAAGTCTGTCCCAGACATGCCTTGTTTCAGCCGCAGTGCAGTTGCAACCTGTTACCCTTTTAGCGATATTGGTATTTTGGTAAGATGCTTTCGGAAGTGGAGGTGGCTTAGGAATATTAACATGATTAGGACGCAAGGATGAAGATGAAGTATGCGACACACTTAAAATTTCGGCCGAGATGCTGTCCTCTAGCAGCAAGATGGATGGACCATCATTCGATCGTCGATTTGAAAGGAGTTCTGGGGAATCTAGATATGCCATCCACTATAGATAGGTTATACCTCCCTGTAACATGAAAAAAAAATGTAAGTAAAAGAGCAACAAACTTCCTTAGTGTTAAAACAAATCAAAAAAATCATGTTTTGTTTACATAAGAAGAACGCACATTCTTCAATGATACGTAAATATGATTCAGAATTGATGAAACAATGAAAGAATGTTGTCTAACACATGCAACCAATCTGGCGTTTATATTATTGAAGTGAAAAGGAGCAACTAAAGTGCTAAACATATCATTTAGCTATAGAATTTATATGATCATCACATAACTTGATAATTGGCTACTAAACCCAACAAATCTAACTTTTCATGCAACCAATCTGGCGTTTATATTATTGAAGTGAAAAGGAGCAACTAAAGTGCTAAACATATCATTTAGCTATAGAATTTATATGATCATCACATAACTTGATAATTGGCTACTAAACCCAACAAATCTAACTTTTCATATGCATGCATTATTTCATAAAAGCCAGCAACTTTTACAAGTTGAACATGGAAAGAAAGGTAATGATCAAACCACAAATAGTAATATTTTTAATTTCAATTTTTGGAAATGCATTATGGCAAACCATTAAAAAAAGAGTAATGCTTCAGCCACTACCAATTTCACTATCATTCTCTTCACTATCTTAGGTGACATACTCCTGTTGGAGAGTTCCCCCCACCTACTATATCTTCCCCGACCTCTTGGAGTATGCTACCTAAGGTAGTGAAGAGAAATGTAGTAAAATTGGTAGTGGATGTAGCATTACTCTTTAAAAAAAAAATTAAACTTCAAGGACCTTCAAAATTAATTAAAATTTCCCATTAATTGACTAAAATCTTCTCAAATGGAGGAGGTGATCTAAGTTCTAACTAAGAAAAAAATTAAGGGGGCAAATCTACATTTTTTCTTTTATTTTTGGTTTGTTTTTTATTCCCCTCTCCTCCAATTTTCTCAATCCATGCAACTACAACCAAATTAACCCGATAAACAAACCCACAAAAAGAATTGTCTAAAATTATAAACAAATAAAAAAGAACCTTAATTTCTCAACAAAGAAAAAAAGATAATCCAATCAAATGATCACCAAAAAATTACCTTTAAATCGTTGATGGGTGCAATCCGAATCTCACTTCTCTCCTCTCTCTCCCCTCCGTCTCAAGCCCTTTAAAGTGAGAGAGGAAAGGAAGAGAGAGAGAGAAGAAAGAGAGCGAGAGGTCTTTTTTCCTCTTTTTTTGTTTTTTTTTTTGTTAGTTTTGCTTTTGGAGTGGAGAAAGAAGAGATAAAGAAAATTAAACGTAAAAGGGCACGAATCTCAAAGCATTGCCTATAATTAGATTCTGTGCATTCGTTCCATAGGGATTTTTTGAACGAGGCCGACCGACCGCCCTCAACGAGTAGTGAAGAGATTTCTGACCAATGGGACAGGTATTGACGTGGTAGAGTCGGCGAGGGGCGGTGGAAGCTTCCAGAGAGGGAAAGGATCGTGATGGTGATCACATTCACAAAGTTCGGGTTTAATGCGGCAAATTTCCGATTTATTTGCGAATATTTTCTCAGCCGAACTAGTTCGCAAATTATTCGCGAAGTGCGTGAATAATTTACGAAAATCACGAATTGCTGAATTATTCACGAATAATACTCAATAATCCAACTGAAGTATTCAACCCTATTTTCTTGTAACGTCTTGCTTTCCTCTTTCCTTATGTTTTCTCTTCTCAGCCGCACAGATTTTTTTCCCCCCAAATCAGAAGGAGCGACGATTCCTCTTTTCCTATTGCAATCAAAAGAATTTCATTTGCTCAATCACTAGAAGGTATGATTCTCGATCTCCTATCATTTTCATCTATATCCATATTCATTGCAATTGTTGATCAATAAAATGAACAATTTGTTGTGTGAACTTGCTGCTATCCAATTTTTAAGAGGATATAGAACCAAGGGGAGTGAGGATTGAAGTATGGCATGAACCAGGAAACTTGAGTTTGAAAGTATTTTGTAATTGTTGTCCCTAATTTATAATAGTCTAAGATATTCTCTTATGAAACACTCTTGTAATTGGTTGTTTGGGGCATAGGTTAAGTAGCTAACAAACAAAACAAGACTGAGAACTAGGTGGTGCTATATCAGTATTTTCGGAGCTAATTATGGTGTATGTGTAATTTGTGGTATGCAGTATGATGTCATATAAAACTGATGATCAAAGCAAGTAAATGATCGTAAAGCTTATTGATTCTTATCTTATACAATATACAGTGACTATATTCACAAACTACTAATAAACCTTTTTTTGCTCTGGTGATGGGTACTAACTATTAAGATGTATTAAATTTTGTATTTCTTTCTTTCCGAACTTATGCCGATTTTTTCCCAAATTTTTCGAATTTTTGCCGAATTCCGAATATTGAATCTTGCCGAATTATTCCCGAATGCCAGATTTGTGACTATGATGGTGATGATGAAATTATTCAGAAAATAATAAAATAATTATAGTGAATTAATTATTGCAGCGGGATGAGAAATGGTGGGCTCTGGATCTGGAAAGAGAAGGACGGATTGTGGGGGCCCACCTGAGATGGGCCCATGGATTGCTCGTGTGCAGAAAATGATCGCTATTACACTGATTCGAACTAAAATACACTATTCAATGTGATCTACTATCATCTATATAATAAAACACAAAGAAAGTTATCAAACGGCTCTCTTTCAATCCCCAAAATCAAAAGTTCAGATCTAACCTCATAAAACACATTTTCCCTCCAAAAAAATTCCCCCAAAACTCAAATTCAAATCCCCCAAAACAACTCTTTTATTTATTTAATTATTTCTCTCTCTCTCTCTCTCTCTCTCTCTCTCTCTCTCTCTCTCTCTCTCTCTCTCTCTCTCTTTATATATACTAGTATATTTCACGTGCGATGCACGTCTTGATAAATAGTTGGAATTGTACATGCGGTACATGTAAGTTGATAGTAATTACCACGTGCAATGAATGTATTAATTTTTTCATAAATTTGTGGTTTTGCATCTTTACATTGACTTAGTAGCTTTAATTTTATAAAGTGTCATACTTTCTGTGAAAGATAGAATTTTTCATTTGATTACTTCTAATCTCCAATCCTTTAAATTATTAAATCTTTTTTTTTAATTGTCTAATTTGATCTTTTAATTTAATTTCTATTTGTCTCGTAAGGGTAAAATTATAGTTAACTTAGTGATATCTAACATAGAGTAAATATGAAATAAAGTTCAAATTGTTAGGGTATATACGAAAATACACATTTGTGAGGGGTATATAATATTATCATATTTGTTAAGGGTATACATGTAAAAAACCCTTATGTGTTTGTATTGTTACAAAAAATTAATAAAAAATTGTTTGTTGGTTTACAACTCTCCCATTAAATATGTTATATATATATATATATATATATATATATATATATATATATATATGATAAAAGGGATATGAGCAACTTGCTCATTTAGTAAAGAGTAATGCTTTAGCCACTACCAATTTCACTACCATTTCCTTCACTACCTTAGGTGGCATACTCCTATTGAAGAGTTCTCCCACCTACTCTCTCATTCCCTACCTATTGGAGTGTGCCACCTAAGGTAGTGAAGAGAAATGTAGTGAAATTGGTAGTGGCTCTAGCATTACTCTTTAGTAAATGAGCAATTGATTATGTGGCATGCATGTAATACATTGGACAACTAACCCTTTTAAGGATTTTCCAACCACATGTTTGCCATATCATCAATTGCTTATTTACTAAATGAGCAAGTTGCTCATAACCCTTTTTTCCATATATATATATATATATATATATATATATATATATATATATATATACTTATGGAAATATGGACTTTTATTTACAACTAATTATTGTCATACTATTCAAACTTGAGCTACATAATTGTTGATTTGCTGTTTACAAGGTTTTTCATATGATGTATCGTTCTGAAGATGTGCCGTAGGCACGTACCCACGAGCAAATCTAGTTATTAACTATTTTGCATATATGCACATTGGAGTGTTTACTTTAATGTCTTTAACAAATGTATGAATATCATATATATTCCTCACAAATATTATTTTCATATTTGTACATAACAACATGTGTCTAATCACAAAGTTGTCACTCTAGTTTAAACAAATAAAAAAAGTGGATAATTTACTTTTTTTAATGTACTTGATCGAAAATGACTTAACAATTATTGTCTCTAGCATTCAAACTTCATATTCTTCTTCATTGTAAACACAAAGCGACTGTTAATCAAACCAGAATTTATCAACTATTCTCAAAATTTCCTCAACTTTTAAAAGAAATATGCAAACTTATAGTTCATCATTATAACTACATTTTCCCCACTCGTTTATTCTCCAAATTTGCAATCAATCTTGTGTTCTATTAATAGATCATAAGATTTATCATTTAATTTTTTAATTCTTTCTAAAATTCTTAAAATCTTTCTCATTTGATTTTTCAGTTTGATTTTTAATCAGCTATTAAGAAGGTTAAATCATGGTTAAGTCACGAATACCTTAAATTGTGGGAAATATAAAATAAGATCCAAATTGTTAGGGGCAATATGAAAATACACATTTGTGAGGATCATATATGATATTACCATATCTGTTGGGGGTATACATGTTAAAAACCCTGAATTGAATTTGTTCGGTAGTGACAGCGGAAGTGGTGATATCCTCGAATAGCTGGAGCTTCTTAGCAAATTGTTCGTACGGTGGCGGATTCTACATATGAGAATACGTGCAAAGTCCCACCTTCAACATAAATGGAACCAACTGAAAGACCGACGAGTATGGAAGAGAGAAACAAAGAGAATGTCTTCCTCTTTGTGAGAACTCGAGGGGATTGATTATGGAAATTCAACTTATTATATACAACACTTCGAACTCTAGTCTCAACCCATCTACTTATAAGAGAGAAATATAAGAGTGACATGAGACAATAATCTATTTTAAAAAAGTTCTTTATGCCCTCATTTATCTCTTACCATAAGAGGGTGGACTACTTTGGAAACTATCTTACCAAAGACTTGAAGAGATACATAACTTGTAGCTCAAACCAGTCCTCCTAGGATGGGAACAGGACCGGCCCTACGCTCATGGAGGCGTAAGGTGAACTCCTGGAATGAGGCCCTCATACATAATGTGAGAAAAAAATCATATATAAAAAAGTTGCACACTATTTAAGGCATAACAATATATTTTATGGGACAATAGAACTTGATTTGACGAAGTGCTATACACTCATGCAATAACTTGACTACAAACAATAAAATCTGAAATTGCAATTTTTTTTTAAAAAAATAGGCTTAGCGGTTATGGCATTTTGTATGTCACTTTATCAAGAATTGAATTTAAAAGAAAACAAATCCCAGAATTGTGGTGTCACGCCCCGCTTCCCAAAAATACAGAATATAAGCACGTGTCGGCCCAGCAAATGACTTGCGTCATCCATAAGCTGTTATCGATTCAACTCAATAATATAAACAAGAAAGTGATACAACCACGCATGCAATAAAATAATAATCACATGAATAACAATACTTGGAATATAAGCATGAAATAACCAAATATAATAATCCAACATCTAGAAACAATAATAACAATATTCGGGTCAAAAGCCCACAATACAATGAAATAACAATAGTTCAATAATTAAGTCTCCATAATAAAGCAATAATTAATTAAGCGGTGATGCTATCAATTCCTTCACCATTGTTGTTCTCCTAATTCATCAGGTAATTCTCCTTGATTACGTGTAAGTTGTTCATCTAAAAGAAAGAATAATATGTTCTTAGAGAAAGTCGTGAACAGCAAATAGAGAAAGCAATGAAACAATGACATTTATGATATAACAATGAATTCAATGAACAATATCAATGGCAAAGAACAAGGGCAAAACGATAACGATGCAATGTGCAATGACGATGATCAATAACAATAACAATAAACGATATCAATAAAGGTAGCAATAACGATAACACTGTTCAATAATGATGATAATATACAATAACAATGTGATGACAATCTTAAGTCTATTGTTCATTTTAGTCCTTACTAATGCACGTACTACTGCGTCCCATTCCACAGGTTCGATGCACACAACCAATTTTGTTTAGACTTAAGTGGTAGATTCTATAGATCATATACTCGGCAACGATAATCAATGTTCAATAGTTATGATTCAATATTTAGTGCACGATACGATAATTGGCCATGATACAATACACGATGAATTGGGATACTGTAGTCAGTAATCCAACAATCAATCGATAAAACAATAGCCGATAACAATATTTAAGGAAACACTGGCCCCTCATTCGAGTACAGTCTCTACATTGTCCACTACTTAAATCACCCTTAAACCCCGGCTTGTTAACAATTCTTTATTCAATCAATGTGCAATAGTTGTTGGCAATATTTTGATAACAATAGAGAACAATAGGTACAATAATATCAATGGGGAAAAGATGAAATGATCAATAGGGGACACTAGAATGATGACAAAACAACACTAAGATCATGCAATGCAATTTACACAATTTCATGCATCAAATACCATAATATAGATTCGATTATATTATCAAAATAAAGAAAACTCAATTCTGGACAGCAGTAAGTTGTTGTACCAAAATTGGATATCCTGCTACTACAGAATAGCAAATGTGGATTCGTCGAAGTTCTAGAAACTAGACTCCTGTCTAGTTCAAATGCATATTTAAAGTCCAAAATCTGACAATAGTAGCTAGGTTAATTACAATGTTCTTTATAGGTTACAGATTCTAGCTGGTTATCGATGTTAACTCGTTACAGTTATAAAAGCAGTAAATATTCACTTTAAGAATCAGTAAAAATAATTTTCATGACCCTAAGCATGTTAATTATCAATCTGGAAATTATCATGGCAATATTTGATTATTAGTTCATCTATTTAATTAGTTTAACATGGTATATTCATAAATCTGAAAATAAAACGCATCAGTAGTAAAATAATCACAACTTATGCAGTATAACTCAGAATTCAATAATTTTAGATGTTTTGGAAACTAGAAATATAGGGCTACATTTCATATTCAGAAAGTTATGGGAATTGATGATTGTATCTAGGTCAAAACAGCCTAACAATTTTCAGGGTGACAGTAAATTTCAGGGTCTCGATATATTTTTCATGAATAAAATAATTAAGATGTTATAGACGATGAATTAGGGGTTGACAACATAAATCACAGTAATTTATGTGTATGTGAACATGATATTAAGATGATAATATCCACAATCTTACCAATCAAGATTAACCAATACACCAACCACAATCATACGAACAATAAAACTAACATACTATTCTACAATCATTCGTGTGGTGCCATGACATGATTCACAATATTAATCCCTACTCATATATACAATAAACAACTACATGAATACATGCAATATCTCTATAAATCGAAGATAAATGGACGGCATGAAGTCAAGACTACTACGTGGATTCGATCGTGTAAATCCGTAGTATTCTAACGATAGATAACAATAGACGATATACGATAGTCAATATAGATCTACTTGCAGGATTCATAAATATTCTCGAATACGATACAATAACAATTCGAGAGGAAATAACTTTCCTTATAGACGATTAGTTCAAATACCAAAGAATAACGGGATGAGAATCCCGGAGCAACGACACGAATCCGTAACAATACGTGCACACTACGTGCATCACCAAGGCAACACAGCAAGGATTGGCAAAGCAGCAACAGCAAGATCGAACGAATGGTCGAGATCAAGATCAAGATGATCGAAGATCAATGATGCAAGATCAAAACAGCAAGCACATGCAACACCCATGCCCGCAAGGCACGTGCAACACCGTGCACAACAACAACAGCAAGGGTGCAAGAGGCGAGGGACCACGGTGGTTGGTGGCTTGCGGTTGTCGGGACTGAGGGTGGCTGTGACACGCTGACGGAGGTGGACAGTGACTGCAAGCGGCAGTCGAGGAGGATGGGAAGGTGGTCGGGGATCGGCTATGGGATGCCAGCGATGGGGGTCGAGGTGCAGGGGATGGTTGTAACACCCTAGTTTTCATTTATGAGATTTTTGTGACTTTACGTATTTTGCACGTGTGATCTCATTTGTATAAATTTTTTGTATAAAATATTTTTATAGTATTTATTCTCCCTTATTTTTCAAAAAGTATTTTTCTTTTAAAGCCTAATTAAAATCTAAAGCCCAAATTGTCTTTTTAGCCCACTTTATTAATCAACTATTTTAATTATTTAAACCCATGGTTAAATTGGCCCATTAATGAGCCCATTTAACTTATTTCTCTTTTAAAACAATTGAACTTGTATTGTAGACTTTTTCATGAACAAAGAAATTTTTATGCACATGTACACTTATAAGGAGGGGGTACTAGTTAGCACGTGCAAGCACTAGAGTGTGCATTGCACACCTACCCTAGGCCGGATGGAGCAAGGAGAGATGGAGAGAGTGGAGTTGTGGATTGAGGTGGTTATGTGATCATGGGTAGTTGCTACAACTCCCTAACTCATCCTAGTCTTTGATCTCTAACCATTTGATTTAATCCTAACCATTTATTCTCACCAAAAAAATGTATAAATACCCCCTAGTTCTTCTCATTTAGTACACTAAGAAATTTATTAAAGAAAGAAAGGATTAGAGTGAGAAAAGATTGAGAGTTTTGGTGAGTAAAAGATTGAGGGGATTTTTTTGTGTGTGCTCAACCAAGGACAGGCCGGAAGTGTAATAGGGGGAGCTCGGGTTGCTACATCCAAGGAGGAGGAGGCAATTTTTGAGGCACAACTTAGGAGGAGAAGGGTCCATTCATGCATTCTAGGATATTTCTAGGAGCTTTCTATTCGTTTTTCTCCAACTAGGTGGGTGTTTCTCATACTTCTAATTCTAATTACCATGCTAGGAATGTTTTGATAGAATTATCAATGAAGACTTAAGTAAAATTGACTCCATGTTTGCTCATATAAGAGATGAATTGATAATTTAGAAGATGTTTGTTGAAATGATTGCTAGTTGATAAATTATGAATTAAATTGCTAGAAGGTATCATATTTTGCCATGCTAGATAGTAAGAACCATTTTGTGTTAAGAAAATCCATACATTGAGACAAAAGTTGAATGTATCTTGTGGAAGTGATTGTTTAAATTGAAATAACTCTATTGTAGTAAAAGAAGAAAGTTGTGTTTTAAAAAGATTGTAGATTGTTAGTAAATAAAAGAATGGAGGAATGAAGTATTTTGTAGAAGATTGTGTGCAACTATGATTTGTTCTCAATTTCGACACTATGGACCTACAACTTAAAATAAGACCAAAAATACATGTTTTATAGGCAAATAATGAGTTTAAAATTACTGGTTTACTGTATTTATATATGTTTCAAAATCTGGATAGTTATGTTTCAAAAAGAGAAGAAAAAGAACAAAATTCGTTTTAGGAATTTTTAATAATTAGTAGAGGGCAAGAATCGAATTAAAACGATCCCAATCTCTTTTGTGACAACCTGGTCACTTAGACCAAGTGGTTGTGGGGTGCCTGGGCGCTACAGTAACGGGTCGGTGACCCTGTGGTCTCGTGTTCAAAACCTAGGCTCTACCTTTTATTTTTCGTTTTGAACAAAAAACCCAAAACCCGAAACCCAAAACACTTAACCCTATTATTCCCTTCTCTTAACGTGGATGCACCTTAGCTTGGTTGGCTTGTGGTTGCGGTTGGTTTCTCTTAGGTCTCGGGTTCGAAGCCTGTGTTCGGCAGTTTTGAGAAATTTGATTTTTGAGGTTTTTTAATTAAATTTTTTACTTTAAAAAATCTGAAAAAAAATATGTAAATTATTCTAAAAAAATGTAGATGTTATGAAAAATATTTGGGTATTATTTTGACTAAATAAAGTGAGTTAGAAGTGAAAAATTGGGTAGAATCCTATGGAGTTTTACTTTGGGAAAAATTATAAAAAGTACTTATTTGCATAAGAAAAATTATGTAGTGATAAAAGATAAGTTTTGAATAAAATAAAAATTAAATGTGGCATCTATGGGCTTTCATTGTTAAATTGGGTGTTGGTTGTGAATGAATACGACTTGTGACCCTGTGAGTAGAATAAAAGAAATGAGCGAGAGCATGAGGATTAAATGAGATTATTGAAACTCATGTGTTGAATAAATTGAGATTGACATGGTATATAAAATTGGAAATTAAAGACATGATGACTTATGATGAATTAGGAATATGATTGCATGAATGTTGTGAACATGAAATATGAATTACGATTAATCATGGAAAAGAAAATTATGAGTATGAAAACTCGATGTTGCAATTATGAGTTGAAATTGAGAATTAGGATATAGCCAAGCCTTATACCGGCAATGAAAGAATTGTGAAATGATATTTGAAATAAGAAGACCAAGGTTAGGTCATGTGAATTAAATGAATAAGACCGGTATAGTGAAAGTGCTACATTCTAAGAGTTGATTTTTTCATGATTCAATTAAACTAAGGATTAGATACATAGTGGAGATGTGATGAAAGTAAGAGAAAAACATTGAGTATGAGGGCCATTGGATTAGCGGCGTGAGAGTATTCATAGAATGTCCCATGATGAGTCATGATAGGGCATGGACGTGGATACATATGTATTCTTGACATACTAAAATGACTGCTCCAGAGTACCGTCCTGGTGGCGATGCTCGTGGGGTATTTGACGACTGCGGGTGGTATTATGTCTATGGTAGGAGCTGAATTACCACAGGATGCCTGCATGATGAGTCATGTGTCAGTGCGTTGGGATTTCCTCCAGGGCGCTTAGACATGAGTTCGTAGGTCAGAAAACATCTAGGATACTTACCGTAGTTACAGTAATAGATTAAGTCATGGCGAGAGATTGAATCCTACAAGATGAAGAACGATTAAGGGCCTGCCCTCGGACCTATGTAGTATGGGCTGCATAGACTCTAAACAAGTGTGCATTAGTGTCATCTAATACAAATATTTGCATTAAGGACTAAGTGCACATTCACAACACGACATCAATAAGATAGTCCCTTAGTTTTGTTTGTGACAAGTCTGTAATTTGCTAAGTAATGAGAATCATTATACTGTTTCCAGCATAGAGAGGATGGCCGTGTATAATATTTCGTCAGTTGAATGAACTGACGCACCCACAGATTTTATGCAGGATAAAGTTGTTAACAAGACTAAAGAGTGCATGCTGATTAAAGATTGATTCAAGGGTTGTACATTTCAATTCATGTAAATTGTTGTAATTTGCTTCCGCTGTAAATATGTAATATAATTGTAAACTCTGATGAAAAAAAAGTTTTTATTTCCTTATAAAATTGTATGAAAGAAGTGTAAAGATCCTGTGGAACTTCGAATTCAGTTGTATTTTGGAATTCGGGGTGTTACAATGGCAGCAGCAAGCACAGACGGGCGCGGAGGATGGGTTCGGCTGCAGCAAGATGAAGAAAACGGGAGGAGAGGTAGAGGATGAACATGGTGGAGACGAGGAGCAGTTGAGGGCGATGGGGCGATGCACTGGCGGTGGTCTGCGAGGGCGACAGTGAGATAGATGGGCGAGGATGATGGTGCTAGTGGAGCGATCGAGGTTGGAAACAGGGGCGCACACGGGGAAGATGACAGCGGGAGAAAATGAGGGGATGAACATGGTAGGGTTAGGCAGCGGGGTTAGAACAGGGGCTAGGTTTTAGGTATAGGTTTGAATAGTGGCGGCTGATTAAAATGCGGATTAGGGTTAAAGGGATAATTATAATATATATGGAAAATTTTGGATATTGGGTTATAGGGTAGTGGGTTGGATCCAATAAGAAGGGCCATTGGGTGTCGGGTTTAAATCTATTAGGGAGAATGATAAGTAAATAAAAAATAGGATTTATAAAATACAATGCACAAATTATGATAGGTTACAATACAATATTTTACAAGGTTTTATAAAATTAATTGAAGAATACAATTAGATTAACATTTAACTTTTCACAAATAATTAGAATAGTCATATATGAATAATAGACTTAGTTTGTACTTTAAAATAGTAATAATAATATTGACAATAACAATAGTAATAATGATAATAATAATAATAATAATAATAATAATAATAATAATATATGTATCAAAATAGGATTTGAGATTAACAAATTTATTAAAATTCTCCAAATAGTAATAATATAAATAGTCGATCGATTATGACTAGAAATAAAGCTTCAAAATAATTTTTCATTAGTAAAGATTTTAATAGAAGGCCCACAATGAATTTAAAACAAAAACGAATTTGTAAATAATCAAAATACAGAAAATATTCAGAAAATATGTATTTACGGGAACGGGGGTTACAATCCTACCCACCTTACAATAGATTTCGTCCTCGTAATTCAATCAGGCGGAATGTTGGACAAAGCAATGGCAACTTGTGGAATAACAAAACTGGAAATTAAAGGGAAAGAGACAAAATGGTGGCAACACCAGAATTAGAAAGAACATAGGTAGGAATGGAGTGATCTAGAAAGATGTTGAATGAAAATTCGATGAAAGATGACAATGCAAATGAATGAATAAGGAAGTAAACGATGCAAACAAGGAGAAGCGACCTGAGAATCCTAGGACCTGTGGGTTATGGGCCCACCATGCTTCCGCTGCGCAATTCTGATCGAAAGACTCCATCATCAACGTCCATTAACTCCAGCAATCTGCCTCGTGGCTCACCATATCTCTGACACGTCCAAGTGACATCTCTCCAGCATGAAGTTCGAACATCTGTCGATTAGGATTCTGAACACTTCTTGGGATCCTGGGACTCGGCATGCACATCTTGGAGCAAACGACGACACTTCTTTCCTAGTGATGTTCTAAGCCGCTGACATGACGTAGCATATCAAGCAATTCCGATCGACGAACCAAGCAGGAAGAAAAGGAACGGATGACACCGGAGCCAAAAAGAATATGGGTACGAAAAGAATGAAATTATACCCACTAAGGAATCAAAGAATAAGGACAACTGCAAGGGCCAAAATAAAATAAGAAATGAAGGAACTGAATACAAAGGGATTAAAATGGAAGACTAGTATCTAGATTGTTGGTTATCAATTATCCATGTGATTCCTACATTGCACATACTGTTGAGTCAAACCGGTAAAACCCAAATTTGACTAATACATCAGTCAAAGCCAAATCTTCATATGTTAGTCACGTTTGACTGATATATTATCCAAACCTGGGCTCTGATGCCACTAAAAACCTTGTCACGCCCCGCTTTCCAAAAATACGGAATACAAGTACGTAACATCAGCCCAGCGAATGACTTGCGTCATCCATAAGCTGTTACCGATTCAACTCAACAATATAAACAAGAAAGTGATACAACTACGCATTCAATAAAAGAATAATCACATGAATAACAATATTTGGAATATAAGCATAAAATAACCAAATATAATAATCCAACATCTGGAAACAATAATAACAATATTCGGGTCAAAAGCCCACAATACAATGAAATAACAATAGTTCAATAATTAAGTCTCTATAATAAAGCAATAATTAATTAAGCGGCGATGCTATCAATTCCTTCACCATTGTTGTTCTCCTAATTTATCAGGTAATTCTCCTTGATTACGTGTAAGTTGTTCATCTAAAAGAAAGAATAATATGTTCTTAGAGAAAGTCGTGGACAGCAAATAGAGAAAGCAATGAAACAATGGCATTTACGATATAACAATGAATTCAATGAATAATATCATTGGCAAAGAACAAGGGCAAAATGATAACGGTGCAATGTGCAATGACGATGATCAATAACAATAACAATAAACGATATCAATAAAGGTAGCAATAATGATAACACTGTTCAATAATGATGATAATATGCAATGACGATGCTTGTATCTAGGTCAAAACAGCCTAAAAATTTTCAAGCTAGGTGACAGTAAATTTCAGGGTCTCGATATATTTTTTATGAATAAAATAATTAAGATGTTATAGACAATGAATTAGGGGTTGACAACATAAATCACAACAAGTTATGTCTATGTGAACATGGTATTAAGATGATAATATCCACAATCTTACAACCACGATCAACCAATACACCAACCACAATCATACGAACAATAAAACTAACATACGATTCCACAATAATTCGTGTGGTGCCATGACATGATTCACAATATTAATCCCTACTCATATATACAATAAACAACTACATGAATGGATACAATATCTCTATAAATCAGAGATAAATGGACGGTATGAAGTCAAAACTACTACATGGATTCGCTCGTGTAAATCCGTAGTATTCCAATGATAGATAACGATAGATGATATACGATAATCAGTATAGATTTACTTGCAGGATTCATAAATATTCTCAAATATGATACAATAACAATTCGAGAGGAAATGACTTTCCTTATAGACGATTAGTTCGAATACCAAAGAATAGCGGGATGAGAATCCCGGAGCAACAACACAAATCCACAACAATACGTGCACACTACGTGCACCACCAAGGCAACACAACAACAGCAAGATCGAATGAATGACCGAGATCAAGATCAAGATGATTGAAGATCAAAGATGCAAGATCAAAACAGCAAGCACGTGCAACACCCGTGCCCGCAAGGCACGTGCAACACCGTGCATAACTACAATAGCAAGGGTGCAAGAGGCGAGGGACCACGGTGGTTGGTGGCTTGCGGTGGTCGGGACTGAGAGGCTGCGACACGCTGACGGAGGTGGACGGTGACTGCAAGCTACAGTCGAGGAGGATGGGAAGGTCGTCGGGGATCGGTTGTGGGGTGTCGGCGATGGGAGTCGAGGTACAGGGATGGCGGCAGCAAGCACAAAGGGGCACGGAGGATGGGTGAAAGAATCAATGCTGAGGAGCTGAGGAGGAGGAAGCGTGCTGTGTGCAGCAGTGCAGCGGGTCTAGGCTGGGGGTGAAGAGTCGCTGGCAAGGGTTATGTTTTTTTTAAATTATCCATATAGGGAAAGGAAGGAAGGGGCCCACATATTTTTAAAATTCTGTTTATTTTAACCGTGTTCTGAGCTCCCAGGGCCATGAGTAGGGTTGGTTTTTTCACTTGTTTATGTCGGCTATAAACACTCCCGTTAACATATTAAATGTGCACTGTCACTACAGTTCTGAAAAACCAACATATATAGATAAATTATTTTTTTGGGGGGGCCCCTAAAAAGGGTCAAAATCCAGGGACCCAAGGTGACCGCCTCTCTCATCTCTCCATAGGACCGGCCCTGGATGGGAACAAAGTAATGGACTTGGCTTTGTGCCAACTCAATACTAACTCGACTAACAATCATAAAATACATGCATATGCAAATTTACGAGGTTTCAACATGTTTTGTCTACGTTAGCTCATCATTTCTTCTATTATTGAAAAATTGTTCATTCTGTAAGTACGTAATAAATTGATAGACATGTTCAAACGTGTGATTTAACATCCTTACATGTTTTACGGTGCCTAGATCACATTGAATAACACACATCATGCATGCATTTGGGAGAGAAGTATATGCCATGTGGGTGTAGGGGCGGAGCCAAGATTAGCCGTGAGGGGGGGGGGGGGGGGGGGGGGGCAAAAAAATGATACAAAACTATTACATAAGATTTAATTTATAAATTCCTTTTTAAAAAAGGTAATGGTTATAAAAGAAATAAAAATCGTTTTTGTCATATAAAAGTGAAACTAGTATTTAATCAGAAAAGATAATGAAGCTAGTCTTTTCCTATACAATAAAATTCCCGACAACAAAATCATTGCAGAAATTTATTTCTTTTTAAAAATTTCCTCTTTAACATATAATCAAATACAATTAAATATTTTAAAAGAAATTCATTACTCATCTTTCATTTTTACTAGCCTAAAAGAAACCTACTGCATCTTGCTTGATCTTAATGCTCGGTAGTACTTGATGTTAGCTCTATGAGATGTTCGAGTAGAATTGCAAGAAAATGCTAATGTTTGGTAATAATTGATATTGTTAGATATTGTATTATATATTTAGTCTAGGGGCGGAGCCAAGCTTAGCCGTGAGGGGACCAAAAAAAGGATACAAAACTATTACATAAGATTTAATTTATAAATTCCTTTTTAAAAATGGTAATGGTTATAAAACAAATAAATATCGTTTTTGTCATATAAAAGTGAAACTAGTATTTAATTAGAAAAGATAATGAAGCTAGTCTTTTCCCATACAATAAAATTCCCGACAACAAAATCATTGCAGAAATTTATTTCTTTTTAAAAATTTCCTTCATAACATATAATCAAATACAATTAAATATTCTAAAAGAAATTCATTACTCATCTTTCATTTTTACTAACCTAAAAGAAACCTACTGCATCTTGCTTGATCTTAATGCTCGGTAGTACTTGATGTTAGCTCTATGAGATATTGGAGTAGAATTGCAAGAAAATGCTAATGCTTGGTAACAATTGATATTGTTAGATATTGTATTATATATTTAGTCCTATATCGGGTTATGTATCAGTTTAGTATTTGGTTTCCTCCTATATATATATGAGACATTGTACTAAGTTATAATCAATCTAATAATCTTTTCTCAGTCTCTGTTAACCTTAACATGGTATCAGAGCACCAATACAAAATTTCTATCCCCTCACAAATCACTACTAACTTCCTTGCTGCCTACAACAACAACAACAACAACTAAAATACCTCCTTTATTCCACCATCAATCTTTGACAACAACTCAATCTCCGACATCAACTTCGGCAACTTAATCCCCCTGTCTTCTTCATCGACATCAAGAACCAACTACACCAAGAACAACACCCGAACACCCAAATCCTTCCTGCCTACTTCATCCAAATCCCAGATCCTCGAACACCCAAATCCCCCCTATTATCTTCATCGACAATAAGACCCATTGCAGCAAGAACGACACCCGAACCCATCTCCTCCGAACCCTACCACCACTGCCAATCCAAATCCTCTCGAAACCCTAGCCTTCACCTCGTCTACTGCAACTCCTAATCAAACCCTAGCCACCACCCCAAACACCCTTAACACAAAACCTAATCTCTATAGAAGGCAAAGAGCGGCTGCTTGAAACCCTTAATCAGAGTGGCTGCTTGAAACCCTAAACCCCAACCACATACAAACCTGAAACCTTACCTGTTTTCCAAAAAAAAAAAAAAACTCAACCCAAACCCAAATCCAAAACCTAAAGCCGAAAATCCTACTACTCTCTACTCTCACTTGTCTACTGCTGCCACCGCTGACTGTTGCTTCCACTGCTACCACCAATTGTCGCCTTCGTTTGTCATAAAAAAAAATGCAAGTACTAGAACTTCTCCAATGGAACCCTAGTTTCGCCAGTATCTCCCTGTCTCCACCGACTTCCCTTCTACTACATCTTCCTCTTCGATCTCCCTCACATCCCGATCTCCATCCAGATTCAGACAACAACAACACTGCCATCATCCTCATTCCAACCTCCTTCCTCCTTTCAACATCATCTCTAACCCTCCACCACCCCTTCTTCTGACACCCGTAGCACCATCCAGTTCCTTATCTCGCTCCCAACACCAGCAACATCTCCGTGCTCATTTTGATCCCTGCCACACCAATAACACCAGTCTCATTTCTCTTTACAGTACTTCTTCATCTTCGGCCATGGCTGTTACTCCGGCCTTATCATCTCCTACTGATTGGGCCAATCTTCAGCATTACCTCACTCAGCTGTAACTCCAGCTCTTGGGCCAGTCTATCATTGCTGGCCTCTCTGTCCCTGCATTCTCTGTTACTTCTATGAATTCTTTCTGGATTTTAGATTCTGGTGCATCATATAATCTTACTAGTAATTATACGTTGCTCACCACTAGCACTGCACTTCTCTCTCACTGTCCATCGCTTCACACAGCTGATGGCTCACAACTTCTTACTACACACTCAACGTCTATTAGCTCTCCCACTCTCACATTACCTTATGTTCTTTATGCTCCCTATTTATTTATGAAACTTATTTCCATTAGTGCACTGTGCGATAATGGTCTTGTCGTTACATTTAATTCTTTAGGTTATTCTATTGCCGATTCTTACACTGGTCTAGAGTTTGGGCGTGCTAGTCGACAGAGTTATCTATATCAGTTAGATTTTCTATATGCACAGACATCTCATCCTAATTTTTCTGGTGTTGTGTCCTTTGAGGCTGATCTGTGGCACAGACATTTAGGATATGTTAGAGAATCTCGACTCAAGACTTTAGCCCATAGTGGTACCCTTGATCATCTTTCTTTTACACATTTGTCTGATTGTCAGGGTTGTCATTTGGCCAAATACATAGCACTTACTTTTAATAACCAAATCACTTCACAAACCACCCATCATTTTCAACTTGTTCATTCTAACATATGGGGACCCTCACATGTGCCTTCGTGAAAATGCTATCTCTATTATGTTGCTTTCATCGATGACTTCACTAGAAATACATAAGTTTTTGTTATGCAGCAACGATATAAGATTCATCATATTTACCAGTTCTTTACGAACATGATTCACACAAAGTTCGATCTGTGCATCAAAAATTTTCGCTCCGACGGTACTCGTGAGTACACTTCCACTACTATGAGAACTATCCTTCAATCTCACGGTACTATTTTTCAGCAATCATGCCCTCACACACATGAGCAGAATGGTGTAGCTGAACGCAAGCATCATCACATTCTTAAGATGGCTCGCGCTCTTTTACTCTTATCTTCCATTCCTCGTTCTTTCTGAGCTGAAGTTGTCATGGAGTCCGTCAATCTCATTAACGCCACCCCCTCGTCTGCCCTATCTGGCACAACACATTATGAGGCTCTTCTCTACTTACCACCGGACTATAGTATGCTTCGTACTCTTTGGTGCACTTATTCTATCCTTCTCCCTCCCACTGAGTGCACGAAGCTCACCATCCGAGTTGCTAAGTGTGTTCACCTAGGTTCAGTCAAGAACATAAATGATATCGTTGTTTTGATCTTGTTGCGGGTTGTATTCGTATTTTTCGATATATCTCCTTTGTGGAAGACTCTCCCTACTACTTGACTGCTCTTGAGGATGCTAGTTTTCTAAATTCCCTAGTTGTTGGACCTACCTCCCTGGACATACCTTCACACATTCCATATGATCCCACTCCCTTGGCTCCTTTTCCATCTCATACTTACGTTCCACCTATTATTCCTCTTACGGAGACACCACCTGCATCCCCACAACATCTTGCACCCTAACCACCTGCATTCCCACAGCTGCATGCACCCACTCAACCTACCTTACCCCCCACACTGTCCATCCACCACTAGTTTGTCAGTCTACACGTTCTACCTCGGGCATCCCACTAACACGTTACACACCCGATGCCACTGGTCCTTCTGACCAGTTTGACTTTGCCACCCTAGTCTCTTACTCACCATAATTTTATGCATATCTCATTGCTCTATACTCCACACGTGAGTCCAGAGCTTATCAGGAAGCTATTCAATATCCCGAGTGGAGGGAAGTTATTACAGAGGAGTTTCGTGCATTTGATCAGATTGGCACTTGGGATGTTGTTCCACTGCTTGTCGGTGTCCTGCCTGTTAGCTGCAAGTGTATCTTCTAGGTCAAATATTGACTTGATGGATCTATTAAGCGGCACAAGGCTCGTCTAGTTGCCCAAGGATTTACTCAGGAGCATGACATTGATTATGATGAGACTTTTACCCTGGTTGCACAGATGACTACAGTTCGCACTTTCCTTGTCGTTTCTGCCATTTCTCAGTGACCGTTATACCAGATGGACATGAAAAATTCCTTTTTTCATGGTACCTTATCCGAGGCTGTTTACATGCATCCTCCTCCTGGCATCCTCGTCATGTTTGCCGTCTGCAACGAGCTATATATGGCCTAAAACAGTCCCCTCGAGCTCGGTTTGAGTGTTTTTGACGTGTCATCACCCAGACTGATTTCTATCAAAGTTCAAAGGACCACTCTATATTTATACGGTCATCACCTCAAGGGAGAGTACTTCTACTATTATATGTTGATGATATGATTATTACTGGAGATGACTCCGCAAACATTGCATCCACCCAGAAATGCCTTATCCAGCAGTGCCATATGAAAGATCTTGGTAGACTACGCTACTTTCTGGGTCTAGAGATTGCCCATGGATCTCAGAGGATACTCATTTCTCAATAGAAATATACATCAGATACTATCTCCGCTGCATGTATCTCTGACAGTCGATCAGCCAATACTCCCTTGGAGCTTCATGTAAAGCTTCGTCCAACAGATGGTGAGCTTCTTCTAGATCCCACTAGATACATGCAGATTATTGGACAACTTATCTACTTATGCGTGACCAAACTCGATATTGCTTATGTAGTCAGTGTTGTTAGTCAGATTGTTTCCGCTCATACATCAGTTTACTAAGGTGCTCTTCTTCGGTTCCTCAGATATTTTTGAAGCACTATCACTCACTCATTATTCATGTCTTCTACATCCAAACTGGAACTCAGTGCATATTCTGATTCAGATTGGGTGAGTGATCCTATTACCAGACGACTGTGAAGTATGTATACTTCACAGAGGGTGTCGTTGATGACTGAAATATATATATAATTTTTAGTACTCTTTTATGCATTAAAATTACAAGTTCTCGTTTATTTCTTTGAAATTTATCTTATTTCTACTCAATATTACTTATTTGTTTGTTTTTGTAGGAAAGGTGGGCATTTTTGGTGAAATCCTGGAAGAATACAAGGATGAAGATTTCAAAATTCAAGCACCCAAATTCATATTTTTACGAATTGGCCCATGGAAGATTCAATAAAAAATATATCGGTCAACTAAGGGGTGGAATGAAATTTGTAATAAAAATAAAAGTTAAATGAATTTAAATTAGGGTTAATTAATTGGTCAGTTTAAAATTTAATAGAATAATTCTAATCTATGGATTTTAAAATTAATTAATTAATTATCTAAAAAAAATTAAACTAACCCTAATTCTAATTACCTACCTTCTACCCTTATATATAACCTACATATATGAAGAAGGTGTGTTGTGTGCTGGCTTTGGGGGCGGCGTGAGTTCAGGAATTTTTTTTATTAAATTTAAAAAAGGGATATGGTAGGTGGCGGCTAGGTGTAGGTGGCACAAAAGACGAAAAAGGAGGGGGCCAAGGTGTGTGGCGGTGTGAAGAGAAATAGGAGTTGCTTTGGGCGGCTCGTGAATCAAGACGAGGACAGAAAGGAAAACAAAGGAGAAGGAAGAGAGAGAAAGAGAGAAGCGCGTGAATTTCGAGGCTCTTCAATTTCGGTCTTCAAAAACAAACATAGTTTTTTCTTCTTCTTCTCCTCTAACTTTTATTATGCAATCAAAAAACAAGTTTGTTAGTTGCAATTTTATTATGAACTAATTTTATTTTTCTAGGACTTCGATGTAGCCTATTTTTGAGAACACAAATTTTAGTTCCATATTATTTTTCTATTTTTCCATGGTTGTGTATTTGATTTCTGTGTTTAATACTTACAATTGTTTGGCCAACTATTGTATGATTTATTGGATCATGAAGAGACCAAGAGGTAATTTGTGATTTTGAATTATAGAATTAAACACCATTGATTGAGCGAAATTAGAGATGATTTACTGCAGTTGGTGTGACTATAAAGAAATCCATAGAAATTAATGAGTCTTCAATTAATTAAATTTGCATAGAGATATGACACACTGTTAGTTTGAGATATTTTTAGTGTTGTTCGAGAGAAAGCATTGAGTACTTAAGAGATTTTGGTCTACAACTTGGAAAAATAATATTTTTATTCACATGGAATTATGAATTATGTAGGATAAACTAGGTAAAATCAAAAGCCCTAGAATTTGTTTTGCAATTAATAAACAACAAAATTTTAGATTCTGCTCCTTTTTAATTAATTTAGTTAAGTCTTTAGATTAATTTAATTTAGTTGCTTTCTTTATTAATTTCGATTTTCCAAATAGTAGTTAATCTAGTAATTTTGGTACTCGATAAAGTAATTAGTCTCTATAGGTTCGACACTCTTTTTACTTAACTATACTACTTGTTGCAATTTTGTACACTTGCAAATAATTCACATCAGGTTTTTGGCGATGTTGCGAGGGACTAATTATTCTTTTATTGATATTGATAATTGCTAGATTGTTACTAATTTGGATTTTTCTATTTATTTTTTATTTATTTATTTTATTTTATTTTTAGTTTTTTGTTATTTAATAGCTATATTTCAAGACATAGAAGTGTATCACGATAGCATCCAACAATTACCAATGATCTTCAGAAAGAGCAATGCCAAGAAAAGTGGCTGAAGTTATTGAGCTTGATCCTATTGCCACATTGACTGCACAAATTGATATTTTATCTAAACAATTAGCTAATATGAATGTTAATTCTATTCAAACTAATCTTATTTGTGATAATTGTACAGGAAATCACCCATGTATTGATTGCCAAGTGAAAAATCCTTTTGCTCAATCAAATTTCAATCAAGCAAATTACGTGTTCAATTTCCAACATCAAAACAATCCTTATTTGAAAACGTATCATCAAGGATTGGTAAACCACCACAATTTTTCTTGGAATAACAATCAAGAGGAGCTAGATCACAACAAAATTTTCAACAACAAGAAAAGAAGCTGACACTAGAAGAGATGTTCATGCAACATATGTAGAAGACAGAGCAAAACATGCAGAAGATAGATTTGGCAATCCAAAATGTTGCAACTTCAACTTCAGCTTCAATTCGCAATCTTGAGGCTCAAATTGGTCAAATTTCAAATATTCTTAACTAAAGAACGACAGGAACATTTCCTAGTAACACAGTGGTCAATCGCAAGGAGCATGTCAAAGCAATAACACTTAGAAGTGGGACAACAATTGAGCAGCCATAAACTAAAAATGCCGAACAAAATATGGTTGAAAAGTAAAGTGAGAACGAGCAAAGTGTGGAGGAACAATCGCAACACAAAGCAGTCTCAAGCCAAACAAGTTCAGGGAAGTTTAATTCTGACACTTATCCTAAATTACCTTATGATCTACCTATTCTTTTTCTACAAAGACTTAAAAAGAATAATCTTGAAAATCAATTTTCTAAAATTTTAAATATTTTTAAGAAATTGCATATTAATATTCATCTATTGAAGCTTTAGAACATATGCCTAAATATACTAAATTTTTGAAGGATATTTTATCAAACAAAAGAAAATTGGAGGAACATGAGACGGTAATGCTAATCGAAGGAAGTAGTGCAATTTTACAAAAGAAGCTGCCTCCTCAACTTAAAGATCCAGAGAGTTTTACAATTTCTTGCACTATTAGAAATTCTTCTTTTGATAAAGCACTATGTGATTTTGGAGTAAGTATTAATCTTATGCCCTATTCTGTTTTCAGAAAATTAGGTATTGAAAAAGCAAAGCCTACCACAATTTCATTACAATTGGCGAACAGATCTATCAAGTATCCAAGAGGGATCATTGAAGATGTTTTGGTGAAAGTAGACAAGTTCATATTTCCTATTGATTTTATTGTGCTTGATATGGAGGAAGATGAACAAATTCCATCGATTTTGGGGTAATCTTTTCTAGCTACAGGGAGAGCTTTGATTGATGTCCAGTAAGGAAAACTTATTTTGAGGGTTAAGGATGAGCAAGTAATGTTTGATGTTTTTAAATCTATGGAAGTTGCTGCTGAAGGTCACTTATATTTTCAAGTTTGTGAAACTAATCTAATTGTGGGAGAGACACATAGAGATGAAGATGACAAATTACCAATTAAAGTGTGTCAACAACTCTTGAATCTGAGAAAGAAAAGATTTTGGAATACGTTCAAGTTGCACCATCTATTAATTTTTCTTCTCAGCTAAAATTCAAAGAGGGGGGGATATCAAAGACTCCATCTTCAAGAAAGAAATGCCTTAAACACGAGTTTAGATCACTGTCATTTAGCTTGACGGATGCATGACGGATGCATAGTAAAAATAAAATCTGCATATGAAGAGAATTATTGGAAAAGAGGCTCGTATGTTATTGGATCTTGGAGTTACATAACCATCTCAGCTACAAGTTTGGCTGAAGACTTAAAATTTAGCGTTTCTTGGGAGGCAACCCATGTTTTCTGTTAATGCATTTAGATTTTATTTTTCTTTTAGTTTATTATAATTATAATTTTTGATTTTATATTGTAGGATTGCATAAGTTTGAAAGTCGCCGGGGCGGAGCTGTTTTCTACACCTGAATTGATGGCTGTTTTTTAGTAGTAAGGAGTCAGAATTTGGAAAAGTGTTTCAAAGAGAGATTTTAGAAAATTGTCTTAACTTTTCAGAACAAAAAGAATCAGGCCATTTGGACATCTACAGCTCTAGATATCACTGAAACAATGAACGTCGCACGTGCAGAATTTTATCACGAATAAGGGGAGAAATTTTGAACTTTTTGCATTCTTTTTGTTTGTCCTTTTTCTTTCCTAATGAGGACAATGTGATATTCAAGTTTGGGGGAAGGGGTACGAATTTATTTTTTATTTTATATATATTTGAAAGAAAAACAAAACAAAAAGGGATTTCAATTAGGCTTACCATTACACTTTTGAGTTCTTTATTGTGCTAAAGCATTGAAATTTTTTTTTTTAGATAGACAATATCTTGTAAAGCAACATTAAGCATACTTATTTACTTTAGGATTATTGAATTTCAAAATTCCTTACACAATTGTGACAGTCATGTGATTATATATAATAGAAAAATGTGATGCTTTTCTTGTGATTATCTCCTTTGATCGAGTCCTAAATTGAGTTTAAGTAAATAGAGTGATAATGTTTTTTTTTTTAAATTGAATGAATAAAGTCTATCTACTCCAATGTTTTGAGTTTCTTAGTAACTAGGGGTATTCATCACCAATGTTTACTTTTACGTCAAACAGAAACTTGAAATATAAGTATGCAAAGCACTTTAAGTTTGTAACTTGTTAAGTAACCGAGTGAATTCATCACAAATGTTTGCATTCGTGTTAAAAGGTAAGTGACAACTTAGAAAATAGCAGGAAAAAAAACTCTAGTTTGCTACTCAGTTTGTAGTAGTGAGAAGGGATAATCACAGATGGAGTTGTTACATACTACACTACAAAAGAAAGTAGCTTTCCCGGCGGTTTTTTCCCGGCGTTTTACTAGTAGCGCCGGGGTAGGGAGCCAGTAGGAATTGGGTGCCAGATGGGATGGCCATACACCGGCGGTCTATTTAAAACGCCGGTGAATGTTAGTATTCACCGGCGTTTTAGCTGAACACGCCGGTGAAGTTTATTATTCAACGGCGTTTTTTATTATAAATGCCGGCGAATATACTGGCACATTCACCGGCGTTTCCAATTAAAACGCCGGTGAATAACTGGGAATAAAACCCGCGAACCCTAATCGTTCGCTCGCCATTTACCCATTACCCCCAAAAAAAAAAAGCAAAAAAAGGCGCTTCCTTTCCCTCCTTCCCCGCTCTATTTCCCGCGCGTTTGCCTCCGCCGCTTCGTCCTCTTCGACGGCCTTCGACCATTCGAAATCGTCCCTTATTCCCTTCGTCCTTTTCGATTTCGTTCTTCCCTCTCTCGATCTGGAGGTGAATCGGCGGTCGCCCCCTCTCTCTCTCTCTCCTACGCCCCCGCCCTCGTCGCCCCGCTCCCTCCCTCTCTCTTCGGTATGATCTCTTGATTTCCCTTATTTTCCAAAAAAGGCAGCTTTTTTCAGTTTGGCATGAAAAATATATGCTTAGATAATGAAAAATATATGCCTGTTACGTGTTCGATTTCCTTAGCATGAACGGTTTAGTTGAGATGAAGAATTAATAGAAAAATATATGCTTAGATAATGGAAATTTTCATCTTCTTTTACTGTTAATGAAGCTGATTTCATGCATCTGATTGTCTTCATGGCATGTTTGTTTTTTTACCCAAAATGGGTTCACTGTGAACTGAGGATATTGTATAGGTACGTATGCCAAAATTCTCTGGCCGGATCTGCACCACACTTGGGTTTTAGATTTAGTTGGGCACAGTGAATTAGTAGAGCAACATATAAGCTCAGTTAATGGGAAATTTTCATTTTCAGATACTATTAAAGTAACCTGATTGCAATCTTTGGCATGGTTTTTTAACACAAAATGGGTTCACTTCCAAACTAAGTATGCTGCATAGCATACCCGTTTTCTTTCACTGTTAATGAAGTTGATTTCATGCATCTGATTGTCTTCTTGGCATGATTGTTTTTTACCCAAAATGGGTTCACTGTGAACTGAGGATGCTATAGGTACGTATGTCAAAATCCTGAGGCCGGATACGCACAACAATTGGATTTTAGATTTAGTTGGGCTAAAGAAGTAGTAGAGCAACATATAAGCTCAGATAATGGGAGATTTTCATTTTCAGATACCGTTAAAGTAACCTGATTGCAATCTTTGGCATGGTTTTTTTACACAAAATGGGTTCACTTCCAAAATGAGTATGCTGCATGCATAGCATCCCCAGTTTGTATAGGTTCACTTCCAGACTAAGTGAACTGAGGATGCTATAGGTACGTATGCCAAAATCCTTCGGATACGCACAACAATTGGGTTTTAGATTTAGTTGGGTTGAAGAAGTAGTATAGCAACATATAAGCTCTGATAATGGAAAATTTATCATTTTCAAATACTGTTAAAGTAACCTGATTGTCAATCTTTGGCATGGTTTTTTATACGAAAATGGGTTAACTTCCAATCTAAGTATGCTGCTAGCATCCCCATTTTCTATTTTTGTTGTTAGTGAAGCTTATTTTCATGCATCTGATTGTCATCTTGGCATGAATTATTTTTACCAAAATCGGTTCACTGTGAACTGAGGATGGTATAGGTACGTATGCCAAAATCCTCCGGCCGGATATGCGGCTACAATTGGGTTTTAGATTTAGTTGGGATGAAGAAGTAGTAGAGCAACATATAAGCTCAGATAATGGGAAATTTTTTATTTTCAGATACTGTTAAAGTAACCTGACTGGAATCCTTGGCATGGTTTTTTAACAAAATGGGTTCACTTCGTAATTAAGTATGCTGCATAGCATCCCCAGTTTCTTTCACTGTTAATTAATTGAAGCTTATCCCCTGCATCTGATTGTCATTTTGGCATGTTTTTTTGACCAAACTGGGTTCACTGTGAACTGAGGATGCTATAGCTCTATGCCAAAATTCTCCGGCTATGTACAACAATTGGTTCAGTCTGAAAAATATATGCTTACATACTAGACATTTTAATTTTTCTTTTACTGTTTCTTTTGTTTAGTATTATTATTATTATTATTATTATTATTATTATTATTATGAGATAAGTGATTATTAGTAGTTATGAACAGAATAGTTCATGAGTCATCAGATCTTCTTGTTACCGTAGTTACAACAGGACGCACTCATTATTCGGCCGATTCCTCTTCATCAGCAAAATACCCTTTACCATCATCATCTCCTTGAACGGAAAGCCAAATACAGGGGAGACTATAGTCGATTTTTTTTTATGCTCGAACACAGGGTGTGTGATAAAATACCATCTAAGGTGGTTGTGATCATTTCCACAAAAGGTCGTTTAGGGTTTGGTGAATAGAGTAGATTGTATTAAGAAGTAGTTTTTTTTTGTACATTTTTTGGAGCCACAATTTCTTTATTTTACAGTTAGAGATTATATCGTTCATTTATTTGCAGCTAGGGTTGATTTTCAAATAGGTGAAATTTAATATACAAAATGCCTTTTACTGTTATTACTATTTAATATATAAAATTTTAATTTCAGACTATGTGCTATTGATATAATGGATAGAAGTTGGATTAGTAAACCACGATTATCCAAGGAGTACCGTGATGGTATTAAAGATTTTATTATCTTTGCCAAACGACATTCCCGTGATCCCAACCTAATCCTTTGTCCATGCCTTCGCTGTACAAATTGTATGCTGAGGACATGTGACGTAGTACATACACACTTGGCTGTCAACGGTTTTCTTCAAGGGTACACAAGGTGGTTTTGTCATGGAGAGGATCATACGGCAGCTCCTGTTCGTCCGGTTGTATTAGAAAATGAGGCTGAGCCCTTAGTGAACGAAGACTTAAGCGTTCCCGATGAGATGCATGCTTTGTTACAAGATGCCATGGGGAATCATAATGTTCCTTTCCACACCAATGACCCAACAACCGAAGTTCACAATGAGTCAATAGAAACAAACCAGATTGGTGGTGGGGTGGACGAGGAAATGTCTGGCCCCACCCATGAAAATAATAAGCAGCAAGAATCCTTCGCTAAGTTACTTGAAGATGCTAGTATCCCGTTGTACCGCGACTGCACCAAATTTTCTAAGTTCTCATTCATTGTCAGACTATTTCAGATTAAATGTTTAAACGGGTGGTCTGCTAAGTCCTTCACTATGCTACTTGAATTGTTGAATGAAGCATTTCCTGAAATCTGTATTCCAAACTCAGCCTATAAAATCAAAAAATTCCTAAGTTCTCTCGATCTAGGATATGAGAAGATAGCAGCATGTCCAAATGACTGTATGCTTTTCACGAGTGGTAAGGAAAGTCTGGATAATTGCGAAGTGTGTGGTTCTTCGAAATGGAAAGAAAGACCAAATCAAGACGAGGGAGCCAGCGGATCTACTAAGCGAAGTAGGAAAAAGAAGCCTGCCAAAACATTGCGTTACTTTCCTCTAATCCCTAGGTTACAAAGGTTGTTTATGTCCACGAAAACTTCTTCTGATATGAAATGGCATGCTGAAGGCCGCACTAATGATGGGATTCTTAGACATCCTGCTGATTCTCAATCTTGGAAAAGATTTGATGAAAGATATCCTGATTTTGCGGAAGATCCTCGAAATGTGAGACTTGGACTAGCTAGTGATGGCTTCAACCCTTTCAGGCAAATGAGTAGTACATACAGCATATGGCCGGTTGTGTTGATACCATACAATTTGCCGCCTTGGAAATGCATGAAGCAGTCCTCATTTATTTTGTCCATGATAGTTCCTGGACCGAAAGGTCCTGGAAATGATATAGATGTGTACCTACAACCGTTAATAGATGAACTTCAGAAGTTGTGGGTGGGTGTTCCAACCTATGATGCTGTGGCTAAAGAAACATTTTCTCTTCGTGCCGTGTTGTCTTGGACCATCAATGATTTTCCAGCATATGCAAATTTATCTGGATATAGTACTAAAGGACGTTATGCATGTCCATGTTGTGCTGACCAAACTAGTTCAAGGTGGTTGTACAATGGCAGAAAGTTTTGCTATATGGGTCATAGGAGATGGTTGCCTGACACACATATATTTCGGGCAGAGGCAGCGACATTTGATGGTACCGACGAGTGGGAACATGCTCCTGGGTCTTCCTCTGGTTCAGATATTTTGAGGCGGGTAGATGGTCATCAATTCAAATATGGAAAGGAACCAGAAGTCAGGACAAAGGGCAAGAAAAGGGCAAGGCCGGAGCAAGATGAGGAGACCGATCTATATGGCGAGGATGAGGATCCAAACTTGACGAGTTTAGGTGCATGGAAGAAGAAGAGTATTTTCTTCAAGTTGCCGTATTGGGAATTCAACTTACTGAGACATAATTTAGATGTGATGCATATCGGCAAAAATATAGGTGAGAATTGTATAGGAACAGTTATGGGAGATGATCGGAAGACAAAGGACAATCTGAAGAGCCGACTTGATTTGAAGTCAATGGGCATCCGACATGAGTTGCACCCAGAAGAATTGTCGAACGGGAAAGTGCTCCTACCTCCTGCAATCTATTCAATGTCAAAATCGGAGTTGGAGTTGTTTTGCAAAGTACTACTTGAACTGAAAGTCCCCGATAGCTATTCTTCTAACATGGCAAAATGTGTCAACTTTAAAGAGAAGAGGCTTCAGGGGCTAAAGTCACACGACTACCACATCCTAATGCAGGATCTCCTTCCTGTGGCCCTAAGGTCTTCAATGTGTGAGCAAGTCACTACTGTCCTGAAAGATCTTTGTAGCATATATAAAGGTATTTGCTCAAGAATGCTTCGTGTTGAAGATCTGGACCAATTGGAGCAGCAGGCGGCATTGACACTTAGTAAAATGGAGATGATATTTCCTCCATCGTTTTTCACTATTATGATTCACTTGATAATCCACCTTGCTGGTGAAGCCAGAATCGGTGGTCCTGTTCACTATCGGTGGATGTACCCCATTGAGAGGTAAAATAATTCGTTCATCTTACGAAATTGAATTTTCAAAAGCTCATTTCTTTTAATCCCCTAATCCGCTCTAGTTTATTAATTGTACATGTTCAGGTACCTATACCGGCTAAAGGGTTATGTGAAAAATAGAGCATATCCTGAAGGGTCAATAGCCCAGGGATATCTATCAGAGGAGTGCTCACATTTTTTTTCCAGGTATATGCCTGGTGTGGAGACATCTTCCAGTAGACCACGTAGAAATCCAGACATTTCCAACCTTGATGGTGCACAATATCTTTTTGATACCGCTGGCACCACTGTTGGTAAAGTTGATGCATTTGAGCTCGATAGCTTAGCGTGGGAACAGGCACATCGATATGTGCTAGACCATCATGCATCAGTGGAACCATTTCGAAAGTAAGTTGCTTTTAAATGTAAATCGAATACAGTGAAAACCGCGGAGTTCGATATTTTTGATACTTTTCTTATTCCTAATTTCAATTGCTTGTTTTTTAGCGAATTTGTCAGGGACATCAAACGAAGGGCTAGACCAAGAAGACTACCACCACGTGAACAAAACAAGCTGATGAATGAAAAATTCCATAAGTGGTTTGAATCTCATGTAGGTGAATTACAGTTATGCAAGTTAATCTTTATTATATCTATATTTTCTATGGTGTTGATACGATTTGCGCAAAATTAATAGGTACATTCTTTGGGTCCTGAAGGTGCGTCATCTGAAATACAAGTACTTGCCAAAGGTCCCTATCAGATGGCCAAAAGATACGGAGGATACATATTCAATGGTTTTAGATTTCGTACTAAGGATCGTGAATCTAATTTGAAGTCTCAAAATAGTGGAATGGTAGTGACGTCTAAGACTAGAAGTTATGCTTCCAAATCGGACACGAGGCCTGTAGATGGGGATCTCGACTACTATGGAGTGCTCACGGATATCATTGAGTTGAATTATTTTGGCCATTTCCGTGTTGTCTTATTTCGTGGGGATTGGGCTGAGTTTGATAGGAATTTTGCTAACAACAAGGACAAGCTTGGCTTCACAGTTGTGAACTTCTCAAAATTGATTCACATCGGTACACACATTAGCCATGAGCCATTTGTGTTTCCATCCCAAGTCCAACAAGTGTTCTACATTGCAGATCCAACCCTGCCAAAATCGTATGTGGCTATCCCTATGCAACCAAGAGATGTATTCCAAGTGGGCGATACTTCAGACGATGAAGACGGTGAAGACATGAACAGTTACATTGCTTCTGAGTTTCCTGTGTTTGATGTAAACACAACCGATCTTGGAATTTGCGGGACTTGGCTCCGCAAGGATGGAGAAGAGGGCGATGTACTGGAAGATGTCGTATTGTAGTTTACATGATTTTTTATGCAAGTTTATTATATGTCTGTAATTTTATGTCTTAAATCTTGTTGTAATATTATGTCTGTAATTTCGAATATGTTCATTATGAATTTAATACACTGGTTTAATTGTCTTTCTATTTTCTACTGCTTGGTATTATTTACATTAAACTATGCTTAGTGTCATTTGAACCAAACTATCATTTGAACCAAGTTATCGGATCCTTGACAGGTACAACATGCCGAGGCATGGAAAGAGGGTAAATATAAATGATGGCAACGAGAGCCATGGGGATGAGCAGCCACTAAATAATAGTGGCAGGCAAACATATGAGAGTGAGGGTGGCACGCCGCCCACTGTCAAAAAACATCGGTAAGTCTTGAAATTGGTATTTTTAAAGAGATTATGTTACTTGAATGCATGAAAGACACGTACTAGTGTTTGTGAGTCTGCATTGTGGCTGTCGTCTATGTCGCATTTCGTCTATGTTTCTTAAGTGGGCTGTGATTAGAGAGAAAGGGCTGGAGTGGAGATCTGGAAACCCAAAATAGAGACATCTCGTTTATTATAATCTACACTTATTGTTGGACCAATTCCCTCTTGCTGTTGTTGCTGATGTCTCTTTGTGTGCGTGTGGTGAAGAGAATGAAGGGATGAGAGAGAGATGAGGAAAATGCCGCTATGTTAGCCTGGTGTATCCTCATTCTCTACGATCCCTCTTTCTGGCTCCATATACGGCTTCTATATTAAATTGGTTTCCTTCCACGATGACAGTCCGTAATACTACACTTGATATGAGCCCATGTTCATAGCTGCATCCTACTGCATACTCACAAACAACTAATACTTGTCGGCCTTGCATCGTATGCCCAATCCCATTTTGGCACATAACCTGGTATAGATGACATTGTACTGATTTGGAGGAGGTGAAAATGGGACCATACAATAGCTTAAGAAAAACCATCAGGTTTGTGAAATAAGCTTCACTAACAGTGAAAGAAACTGGGGATGCTATGCAGCATACTCATTTTGGAAGTGAACCCATTTTGTGTTAAAAAAACCATGCCAAAGATTGCAATCAGATGCATGAAATCAGCTTCTTTAACAGTATCTGAAAATGAAAACTTTTCATAATCTGAGCATATATGTTTCTTTAACAGTGACTGTGAACAATTGTTCTTAATTGGGCTGTGATTAGAAAGAGACGAGTTGGAGTGGAGATCTGGAAACCCATATAGAGACATCTTGTTCATAATAATTTATTATGGTTGTTGTTCTTGTCGCTCTTGCTGTTGTTGCTGATGTCTCTATGTGTTCGTGTGCTGAAGGGAAAGAAGGGGTGAGAGAGAGATGAGGAAAATGCCGCTATGTTAGCCTGGTGTATCCTCATTCTCTACCATTCCTCTTTCTGGCTTCTATATTTGGTTTCCTTCCACGATGACAATTCCAGTTAAAACTACACTTGCTATGAGCCCTATTCGTATTTTTATCCCATCAAGAATTGATCTATGACTACAATCTCCATTCAAAACCCAATTGTTCACTCAAACATGCTCCTTGTATCTGAACTCAAACATCACATTAATAAACATCTTTTCTGATAATGGCTACAATTGTGGAAGCTCTCTCTAAGTCTCAATTCATCAAGGTTTTGTTGCCTACTTCTTTACAGAAGCTGGTACTCTATTCTTCTTTAAAGAGAGGAGAATGGAGTACCAACTTCTGTAAAGAAGTAGGCAACAAAACCTTGAAGAATTGAGGCTTAGAGAGAGCTTCCACAAGTGTAGCCATTATTAGAAAAGATGTTTATTAATGTCATGTTTGAGTTCAGAAACAAGGGGCATGTTTGAGTGAACAATTTTCCAAACAAGCTTCACTAATAGTGAAGGAAACTGGGGATGCTATGTAGCCTACTTAGTTTCTTTAACAGTGACTGAAAATTTCCATAATCTGAGCATATAAATTTTTCATAATCTGAGCATATATGTTTCTTTAGCAGTGACTGTGAACAATTGTTCTTAATTGGGCTGTGATTAGAAAGAGAAGAGTTGGAGTGGAGAAGGGAAAGAAGGGGTGAGAGAGAGATGAGGAAAATGCCGCTATGTTAGCCTGGTGTATCCTCATTCTCTACCATTCCTCTTTCTGGCTTCTATATTTGGTTTCCTTCCACGATGACAATTCCAGTTAAAACTACACTTGCTATGAGCCCTATTCGTATTTTTCTTCCATGAACTGAGGATTAGGCTGGTGCCTGGTGTATCCTCATTCTCTAGCATCCCCAGTTTCTTTCACTGTGAGTGAAGCTTATTTCACAAACCTGATGGTCTTCTTAAGCTATTGTATGGTCCCATTTTCACTAACTGTTAGTGAAGCTCATTTCAAGCACCTGATTGTCTTCTTGGCATGTATGTTTTTAAACCAAAAATGGGTTCACTGTGGTCATCAGATGATGGAGAAATTTTCATTTTCAAATACTGTCAATGTAACCAGTTTTTTTAACACCAAATGGGTTCACTTCCAAAATGAGTATGCTGCATAGCATCCCCAGTTTCTATCACTGTTAGTGAAGCTTACTTCACATATCCTGATGGTCTTCTTAAGCTATTTTATGGTCCCATTTTCACTAACTGTGAGTGAAGCTCATTTCAAGCACCTGATTGTCTTCTTGGCATGTATGTTTTTATACCGAAAATGGGTTCACTGTGAACTGAGGATATTGTATAGGTACGTATGCCAAAATTCTCCGGCCGGATATGCACCACACTTGGGTTTTGCGATATAGTTGGGCTAAAAAAGTAGTAGAGCAACATATAAGCTGAGATAATGAAGAAATTTTCATTTTCGGGCACTGTCAATGTAACCTGATTGCAATCTTTGGCATGGTTTTTTTAACACAAAATGGGTTCACTTCCAAAATGAGTATGCTGCATAGCATCCCCAGTTTCTTTCACTGTTAGTGGAGATTATTTCACAAACCTGATGGTCTTCTTAAGCTATTGTATGGTCCCATTTTCACTAACTGTTAGTGAAGCTCATTTCAAGCACCTGATTGTCTTCTTGGCATGTATGTTTTTAAACCAAAAATGGGTTCACTGTGGTCATCAGATGATGGAGAAATTTTCATTTTCAAATACTGTCAATGTAACCGGTTTTTTTTAACACCAAATGGGTTCACTTCCAAAATGAGTATGCTGCATAGCATCCCCAGTTTCTATCACTGTTAGTGAAGCTTACTTCACAAACCTGATGTTCTTCTTAAGCTATTTTATGGTCCCATTTTCACTAACTGTTAGTGAAGCTCATTTCAAGCACCTGATTGTCTTCTTGGCATGTATGTTTTTATACCGAAAATGGGTTCACTGTGAACTGAGGATATTGTATAGGTACGTATGCCAAAATTCTCCGGCCGGTTTTGCGATATAGTTGGGCTAAAAAAGTAGTAGAGCAACTTATAAGCTGAGATAATGAAGAAATTTTCATTTTCGGGCACTGTCAATGTAACCTGATTGCAATCTTTGGCATGGTTTTTTTAACACAAAATGGGTTCACTTCCAAAATGAGTATACTGCATAGCATCCCCAGTTTCTTTCACTGTTAGTGAAGATTATTTCACAAACCTGATGGTCTTCTTAAGCTATTGTATGGTCCCATTTTCATTAACTGTTAGTGAAGCTCATTTCAAGCACCTGATTGTCTTCTTGGCATGTATGTTTTTAAACCAAAAATGGGTTCACTGTGGTCATCAGATGATGGAGAAATTTTCATTTTCAAATACTGTCAATGTAACCGGTTTTTTTAACACCAAATGGGTTCACTTCCAAAATGAGTATGCTGCATAGCATCCCCAGTTTCTATCACTGTTAGTGAAGCTTACTTCACAAACCTGATGTTCTTCTTAAGCTATTTTATGGTCCCATTTTCACTAACTGTTAGTGAAGCTCATTTCAAGCACCTGATTGTCTTCTTGGCATGTATGTTTTTATACCGAAAATGGGTTCACTGTGAACTGAGGATATTGTATAGGTACGCATGCCAAAATTATCCGGCCGGATATGCACCACACTTGGGTTTTGCGATATAGTTGGTGCTGAAAAAGTAGTAGAGCAGCATATAAGCTCAGATAATGGAGAAATTTTCATTTTCGGATACTGTCAATGTAACCTTATTGTTTAACACAAAATGGGTTCACTTCCAAACTAAGTATGCTGCATAGCATTCTCAGTTCTTCTTTTGTTGATAGTGAAGCTTATTTTCATGCATCTGATTGTGATCTTGGCATGTTTTTTTGAGCAAAACGGGTTTACTGTGAACTGAGGATGCTATAGGTACGTATGCCAAAATCCTCCGGATACGCACAACAATTGGGTTTTAGATTTAGTTGGGCACAGTGAATTAGTAGAGCAACATATAAGCTCAGTTAATGGAAATTTTTATTTTCAGATACTGTTAATGAAGCTGATTGCCATCTTTGGCATGATTTTTGAACAAAAATGGGTTCACTTCCAAACTAAGTATGCTGCTAGCATCCTCATTTTCTTTCACTGTTAATGAAGCGTATTTCATTAAGATCCAGGATGGCAAATTTTGACTGGGCTATGATTGGATTGTTTAGTGGATGTGGTCTATGTTCTTAATTGGGCTGTGATTAGAAAGAGTGGGCTCGAGTGGAGAACTGGAAACCCATATAGAGACATCTTGTTCATAATAATTTATTATTATTGTTGTTCTTGTCGCTCTTAAGGTGGTTGCTGATGTCTCTTTCTGTTCGTGTGCTGAAGGGAAATAAGGGATGAGAGAGAGATGAGGAAAATGCCGCTATGGTAGCCTGGTGTATCCAAAGTCTCTACCTTTCTTCTTTCTGTTTCCATTTCTGGCTTCTATATATATTTGGTTTCCTTCCACGATGACAGTTTCCTAAAAATACACTTGATATGAGCCCTATCTTATTTTTTCTTATTTTTCTTATATTTGGTTTCCGTCCACGATGACAGTTTCATGGATTGTCTGAACAATCCATGAAGGACATGCTTAGATACTGAATTTTCATTTGTTTTATTGTTTTAGATAGTTGATATTCCCAATCAGAGGAGAATATAAAGGTTTCAAGTTAGATACTGAATTTTCATTTGTTTTGTTATTTTAGATATATTTAAAAACAAAATTAAGTACGAAATTTTTAGCATTGCAATGTAATTATTTTACCTCTGTATATAGCATTAACAATTCCATTTGCAGTTGGCACTTTCATCTTATAATTCGAGACACAGGTAGTTCTTTTTGCAAGTTCAAAAAATATGTATATTCTGTATTGTGATCTACTGTTCAATTAAACTATTATTTTTTATTCACAGAGTGGTCGTCAAGATGAAGGAAATGCAGATGATCAGAGCTGAAGCTACTCGAGGGGTATGAATCTGCGGTCCTCCTTGCTGTTCTTATGTCCTCCTTGCTGTATGGTTGTTGTTCTTATGTCCTCCTCCATGCCGTTGTTATGTCAGACTGGTTTTTTTTATGAGAGTTATGTCATACTTTGAATTTGGGATATTTTGGATATTTGTCAGACTGGTTTGTTTGGATATTTTGGATGTTAGTCTCTATATTAATTTGTTAATTATGACATTGTTAATTAATCAATGAATTTGGACGTTGATATGACACGTGTGAAACTTGATTATCTTTAATTATTCTTGTGTTTGGCTGTGGTTTGCGCAGTAGTATGCAACGAAATTGATCGAATCAGTTGTGAGAATTAGTTTACAGGTTATGTAAATGAAACTGTGAATTGAAATCGAACGGAAAAGCGGAGTATCGAAAATAAACGGCCATAGGCAGAACGGCGTTTTAAAAAACGGCGGTGTATATAATTTAATTGTTGGAGTGTATGATACACCGGCGTTTCAACGTACGCCGGTGAAAGTTTTCAGCTGTAACGGCACAGGTATACACCGGCGTTTTATAAACGCCGGTGTATATAACTACACCGGCGTTTTTAGTCGCGCCGGTGTTCGTAAACAGGGAAAAACAGGCGCTTACAAACGGACATACACCGGCGTTTCCTGACCGCCGGTATACTTTCGATATACACCGGCGTTTTTATTTACGCCGGTGAATGGATAAATACCGGCAGTTTACAACCGCCGGTGTATGTATATAGGCACACAAACACGGCACCCAGAAACGGACATACACCGGCGTTTTATGACCGCCGGTATACTTTCCATATACACCGGCGTGTTTATTTACGCCGGTGAATGGATAAATACCGGCGGTTTGCGACCGCCGGTGTATGTATATAGGCACACAAACACGGCACCCAGAAATGGACATACACCGGCGTTTTATGACCGCCAGTGTAGTCCTAGTATTTACCGGCGTCCCCCAAAAACGCCGGTGTAGGACCCTTCGTTTCAGCGACGCCCGCTTCGGCGGCAGTTGGACCGACGTTATTGTAAACGCCGGTGAAAGTTTCCCCGGCGTAAAAAAACGCCGGTATAGACGGAAAAAACCGCCGGGAAAGCTACTTTCTTTTGTAGTGCTATAATTATATTAATTGCATGACAAATATGATTGGGTTTGGAATTATGAATGAATAATTGCACTGGAGAAAGTGAGTATGCTTGGTTTTACTTTATTTGCTATTGTTTATGTATTAAATTGAAATTTTGATGCTTGCATGATGAGATCTCTTACTGTGATGAGTTAAGCTTATTATTAATTCCGATTCCTTTATTCAGGATTTTACCTTTTGCTCGAGGACAAGCAAAATCTTATGTTTTGGGGTATTTGATGACTGTAATTTATATATAATTTTTAGTACTCTTTTACGGATTAAAGTACAAGTTCTCGTTTATTTCTTTGAAATTTATCTTATTCTACTCAATATTATTTATTTGTTCGTTTTTGTAGGAATGAGATGGATAAGTACAAATGGTGGCATTTTTGGTGAAATCATGAAAGAATACAAGGATAAAGATTTCAAAATTCAAGCACCCAAATTCATGTTTTTACGATTTGCCCATGGAAAAGTCAATAGAAAATATATTGGTCAACTAATGGGTGGAATGAAATTTGTAATAAAAATAAAAGTTGAATGGATTTAAATTAGGGTTAATTAATTAGTTAAAAATTTAATAGATTACTTCTAATCTATGGATTTTTTAATTAATTAATTAATTATCTAATAAAAATTAAACGAACCCTAATTATCTAATATATAACCTACATATATGAAGAAGGTGTGCTGTGTGCTGGCTTAGGGGAGGCGTGAGTTCAGGAATTTTTTTAATTAAATTTAAAAAGGGGATCTGGTAGGTGGCGGCTGGGTGTAGGTGGCACAAAAGACGAAAAAGGAGGGGGCCAGGGTGTGTGGCGGTGTGAAGAAAATAGGAGTTGCTTTGGGCGGCTCGTGAATCAAGACGAGGACAGAAAGGAAAACAGAGGAGAATGAAGAGAGAGAAAGAGAGAAGCGCACGGATTTCGAGGGTCTTCAATTTTGGTCTTCAACAACGAACATAGTTTTTTCTTCTTCTTCTCCTCTAATTTTTATTATGCAATCAAAGAACAAGTTTGTTAGTTGCAATTTTATTATGAACTAATTTTACTTTTCTAGGACTTAGATGTAGCCTCGTTTTGAGAACACAAATTTTAATTCCATATTATTTTTCTATTTTTTCATGGTTGTGTGTTTAATTTTTATGTTTAATGCTTACAATTGTTTGGCCAACTATTGTATGATTTATTGGATCATGGAGAGACCAAGAGGTAATTTGTGATTTTGAATTATAGAATTAAACACCATTGATTGAGCGAAATTTGATATGATTAATCACAATTGGTGTGACTATAAAGAAATCCATAAAACTTAATGAGTTTTCAATTAATTAAATTTACATAGAGATATGAAAAACTGTTAGTTGGAGATATTTTTGGTGTTGTTCGAGAGAAAGCATTGAATACTTAGGGGATTTTGGTCTACAACTTGGAAAAATAATATTTTTATTTACATGGAATTATGAATTGTGTGAGATAAACTAGGTGAAATCAAAAGCCTTAGAATTAGTTTTGCAATTAATAAACAACAAAATTTTAGATTCCGCTCTTTTAAAAATAATTTAGTTAAGTCTTTAGATTAATTTAATTTAGTTGCTTTCTTTATTAATTTTGATTTTCCAAATAGTAGTTAATCTAGTAATTTCGGTACTCGATAAAATAATTAGTCCTTGTGGGTTCGACACTCTTTTCACTTAACTATACTACTTGTTGCGGTTTTGTACACTTGCAAATAATTCACATCAGTCCCCGTATCATGTACGTATCCGATACTCGTGTCCCCGTATCCTGTACATCCCTGTATCCTGTATTTTTTTATTATCCAACTATTTGATACGACTGAAACTTGTCCCACTATTTGAATTGTCTTCTTATGTTATATTGCTTATGAACTTGCTTTGTTTACTTATGTTATTGATTATGCTTATGAATAATTATTGTAGCCTTTATGGATTAACTTATTTATTTTTAATGAAAGATATTTACCATTTACTTATTAACAAGAAAAATTATTTAGTTATGTGTAATTACACACACACACACACACACACACACACACACACACAACCGTATCACCGCCATATCTCGTATTCTACTTTTTTGAAAATTGTCATATCCCTCGTACCCGTGTCCCTGTACGCGTATTGCCGTATCCGTATTGGTGCTTCATAGCCAGACGGTCCACCACAGCTTTCTGTCTATTTCTTGGTGATTCACTAATCTTATGGCGAAGCTAGAAATAGGCAGTTGTTGCATGTTCTTCCACAGAAGCTAATTTCAGAGCAATGACAGTTATTACTTGAGAAATTGTTCATATTTGTTGGCTGTAATCAGATATGTGTGTCACTCTCACAGGAGCTACACCTTTTCGTTATGATAACCGGAGTGCATTGCACATTGCAAGCAACTCGGTCTTCCATGAGCGAACAAAGCACGTAGAGATAGATTGTCACTATGTACGTGAGCGTTTTGAAGCAGATACCATTTCACTTCATTCTGTTACCTCTTCATAGCAGACAATAGACTTTTTCAACAAAAATCCCACATTGTTCAGAGGTTTCGTTACTTGGTGGGCAAACTTACACTGTTCTATCCACTTTGAGTTTGAGAGGTGGTATTAGCACTACAAGGAATTTGACATATAGTGACAGCAAAAATCCGTAGGTAAAAGGCAAAAAACCGTAGGTATAGTCCGTAAAACCTATACCAACGGACATATTTTTCCGTCGTTTTTAATTAGCTATACCCACGGCAAAATGCCGTCACTATAGCCTATAGCGACGGTTTTTTCACCCGTTGGTATAGGTATCGGTGTTATACCCACGGTTTCGTATCCGTTGGTATAGGTTTTAAAGACACCTTTTACTTTCCTATACCCACGGTTGAAACTCCATTGCTATAGGTTTTAGCGATGGTTTTCACATCGAATTATTTGAATATATACCCACCGTATTTATTCCGTTGGTATAGTTCTTTTCGTGCGATCCGTTGGTATAGGTTTTAGCAACATTTTTTACGCATACCCCCCCCCCCCCAACTAATTTTATGGATAGGTCATAATTTGCTCTGTACATAATTTTTTCTCATTAATTACGCTTATGATAATTTAATATATTCTTTTATAATATTAATCCAATTATAAACTAAGTACACAATAAAATAAATAAATATATTTATGAAACAAAATTAAATAAAATTAAACTTCAATCATATTAAAAATATATGAAGTATTACAAGAGTGTCAATTACAAAATAGTAGAAAAGTCAACCTAAGAGTAAAGTCTTATAACAATCTCATCCACTCATTTTCTAAGTTTGCTCCATCAAGAAAAAATTAGCCTCTAATCCTCACCTGCAAATAACAAAAAGAACAAATAAATCATAACATTACTCAACATAAGAAATATTAACAATTTCAGTAAGAATTAGTTAAAACTGTATTATATACCATCTTCAGTATCTTCATTAGTGTCTGGATTTAGAGAATTCCTATGGTCAGGGGCACTTGAAGCATCTGTAACCTATTAAAAATAAAATACAACTTATAGACTCTTCTTAATAAATATTTCCATCATTCATTAAAGAAAAAAAATTATGGAAAAAAAGACATTACAAATGCAATACATTAGACTTAAACATATGGAAAACCAGTGATAAATAAAAAAATATCACACACAAAACATAACATTGAAATATGAACTCCAAGAGTAAAATACAATATACCTGTCTTGCAGCTTGTATAATATCATTCACATCTTCTCCAGAGAATCGATTATGAATCAACGACAGAACATTTGTCAACAGGCTTTCCACTTGCTTAACTCTATTACGTAACTCTTGATTTTCAGACAAAGAAACCTTCTGTTTTTTAGGCTTAGGAATCTTGCCCATACAACGCACACGTCCTTTCTTTTCAGGTCCTTGTACTTGAGAATATGTGTCATCCTACCAAGACATATGACTTTGTGTATTTTGGGTTGATTGAGATGTTACAGCCTCATTATTGTGTTTGTTTAGTTCAACCTGAAACATTACAAGTATTAGAGAAATCATAGACTGATCAATATCTTAACTGCAGAAAAGTATTAGAGAAATTCAATGTCTTTGGGAACTTCAGATATTCAATTGGTAAGTAGCGGATGACATTATGAACAAAAGTTATTAGCTCATTGAGTTTATGTAGAATTGGCTAAGCCCACTTGAAGAAAACCTACTTATTCAAGAAAATTTATTGGCTAACTGAGTTTCGTTAGCATATGGCTGAATTTATAAATGAATGTAAAATACTGTATATATAATCTTGATATCAGAAGCTACCTTTTTGAATAACAAGTGTATGTTGTCTGTTATCAGTTAAGATTATGCTGCACATGATCTTAACTAAAACAGTCAAGATTATGCTGTACATGTTGTCTGTTATCAGTTAGGTGAGGTTGGCATCCAAATCATGATGCTTTTTGTTGGGGGGAAAATAGTTAAGTGTCATTAGTTATAATTAATATCCATTGTCCACTTTCCCGCACGGTTTATTACTTGGAAACTTATTTCTGTGAAGTTTGAGAGTTGAAATCTAGATCAAGGTTGGTGATCACTGATCAGTGGTTAACTTCAATAGTCAATATTTGGTCTTGACAAATGCAATATCACAAATGTGTGTCACTGTATTGGTGAATGTAATTATAATGGGAGAAGGCCAGTGACACACTCTTCCTTCCATTATATAGTAGTATAGATAGTGTAGATATAAATACTCGGAAAAGCATTCGGGAGCGCAGATAAGCATGCTGTTGCTACTAGGACAAATCCTATGTTCTCAGTTTGATATCTTTTAAGATTCTCGTTTGATATGGATTATAATCCGCTTGTCATGTTTCCACCGGACAGGAAACTCAACCATGGTAGGAAAGGATGAGATGTCAAATATTCAACTACAGCCAGAGTGTACAGCAAAAAATCTTGTATCAACAGAACTTGGTAATGGCCAAACTGACGTGGCCCTGACCAATACATGTTCTGATGATGCTGTAAAGAAGGGAAGGTGTGTGAACTATTGCTGCAGTGTTTATTCTCTAATTACTGATATCAAAATTCTACAAGATAGTTGTTCTTAGGTGCCTTTGCAGATAATGCAGTTGCATATTTAAGTTCCAACTGCTCTCTGCAGATTGTAGACTTCTTGATATCCTAATAACCATTAGCTTTCTTTTATGCAGAAACAATGGATCATGCTCTAGTTCTTATGTTCATCCTTACATCCAGAGAAGGTTGATGCAAGTAGAAGAGGATATCCTAACCGTGCGGGAAAGTGGACAATCGAACATCATAGGTCAAAAGTTATTTCCTAGTTTAATCCATGTGCAGTGAAATCCTTTATATCCGAGATACTCTCTATCACCATGCAGATACTTTTAAAAACACATAATTTAAAAATAATAGTAAGGTAACTGCCTAACTGGATTTTGTAAATAATGTCACCTGAAGAAATTACACTTGAATCTTCTTCAGTGGCACCAGGCTTTAAAATGTCTGAACCAAGCTGATTACCCAACCTCTGGAGACGAGCTTGCGTGCTGCAAATTTGGAACTTCTATACAATCAATAACTTGAAACAAGTAGAGCATATTATAGTGAGAAATGCAGTAACCAACAAAAAAAGGGTAAAAAGAGGTAGAACTTGCCACTTTAACTCTTCCTGTGCCTTCAAGTAATGCCCATGAGCTCTAACAAACCTCTTAATTTTGGAAGTAATCCTGGAAAGGAAAGCCAAATAAAATCGAGTTGATTCACAAGGATATACTACATACAAAGTATAAACCACAACTAACATAATTTGGGGGTGGATGGGTGTGGGTGTGAAAAGGGGAGAATTTAGAAACCTTTTACAATCTTCTTGCTCTTTGCTCAATTGGAACTCAAGATCCTGAATTTTACTAGATAGCTTGTGTGCATCATCAACCTTCTCCTCCAGAACATGCTTTATGGAAAGGAAAAGAACAACATTTATTTGATGTTCATAAAATCTCATGACTAAAAATCCACTTTCACACAAACAAACACTAACAGAAAACAAGTATTATTGAAATAATTGAGCTGTAAGCCTGTAATACAATTTTCTGATTTTGAAATTTTAATTTTACTCAAATTTCAGTAAACTCACACTGAACCTTCTCACTTAGAATTTTTTAATTAAACACTCGAAAGAATTTAATGAAATTCTATTTTAAAGGAGATGCCAAAATATCAGAACAGTCCCCATCATAAATAGTTATAGTCTAATCTCTGGTCAACTATACCAGCACTTCTAAAGTAGTAGTATAGTGCTTAAGCAGAAGATGCTGAAGCACCCTAAAGAAAGAAAAAAAAAACTGCTACACCTAACCAGGTGAATCCCAAGCATTCACCATTATAAGCAAAGAGCTCTACCATTTATCTTGGTGGTCAGTTCAGAGGCAGGTCTGTTTGGTTGTTTAGCTCATACAACAGCTGATATAACAAGGAAACAACCTCGAAACACACTTTAGAAAGTAAAGAATTTAGACTAAAGAGATAGTGTGGTACAACTTTCTATATAAAATAGATTTTTGTCATGCACAAAATAAGACACAAAGTGAAATAACTGAAGGTTGTTCAGACCTTTTGTATTTGTATCATTGTATTGTATGTAGTAGCTACTACTTGGACCTTATCCTAAATTACTAGAGAGGAATAAAACAAAAAAATAAAAGTACGAAACAATGCAATTCACACAAACACAAAGAAAGAATTATTGATGCTTGAACGGATATGAAGCTATCCAGGAGACTTACTCTTTGTAATAAATATATTTTGAGCAAAAAAAATTTTATTTTCTTGCACTGTTACAGGAAAACAAGGGGGAGAGAAGAAAATGCTTGATAATGCAAAGACAAATTGCCATGTCTTGCATCTAAATCAGTGGCTTAATGTTTTTTGTGTGATTCTGTGGTCGAGCATGTGTTTGGGACCCGTGTTGACGCACAGTATACAGAAAAGAAAAATTCTAAGATACTCAGCTATGTATACTTCTAATAGTTGGCCCAATGAAAGATTTACTTATACAGATTTCACTCGATATAATTAAGTGGTTTCCTAGAAAAACACTGCCATTGCCAACATATTCAAAATCTGTAACACTCAGAAACAGAGAAACTATTATAGACTATTTCTTGCAATTTAAAATGTATATCTAGTGAAATGTGGCCACTCAAATTGGTGACTTATGAATCAGATTCCAATCATGATGCACTCCTTGACCTTGAGCACCCTAAAAATAAAAACTAAACAATAATTCTTTAAAATAAACCTGATGTCTACCTGTAACTGTGATTTATCATCTTCAAGTCTCTCAATGTCTGACTGCAATTGCTTTAACTACACAAGGAATATATAATAACATGAATTACAATCAGAACATACATATAACAATACTCCGAGCACCATAATATAATCTTATACAAACCTGCTCCTCAAGAGCATATTTTTCATCATATTCTGAAACCTTATCTTCTCTTCTTAAATCTTCAGCACCATCAGAGATCTTACGGCTTTCGGAACCATCTCTTTCTCCATCTACATCTACCTTCCTCCTATGTCCTCTCTCACTGAAACAGCCATGCAGGCAAAACAAAATGATGCACCAGTGAGTAGAAAGGACAGAATAAACACTTGAATTTGAGGAATCATTACATAGCTATAATGCGTGTTACATAACCTCATTAAAATCATTCAAATAAAATGATGTTTATTCATTTTCTTATTCTGTCTCAATGAGATGCAGAGAGAGATTATCGAACAAAAACCCTCTTCAAGATTAGCATATTGCATTTGTTCATAAAAAGGAATCAAATGTTAGCCATACTATTCTTCATTCTACACTAGATCATAAAACAACACATGATACTTGGAGCATGTCTGAATAGTGGATAGATTTGCATGGTAGTGTATTTGATATGCTGCAAACTCTATGTTGACAAGATCATCGTCAGGTTCCAACTTCCCATAGAAGAAAAAACCAAAGAACCCACATGTCATTCATGGGACACACATGACATATCCACATAGTTCCCGCATTTTCACTATTATAACATAAAAAGGTCAAGTGAACCCATCCTTCTTTGATGTGTGAGCCAACTTGCACGACAATACACTTGATTTTTCCATTATAACTATTTTATTAGAATTAGTGAACATCAATTGATGCCTCATACTTAAATAATGTGGTGAGGAATTCCCCGTGTTACTTGAAAATGCTAAAGGCAACCATGTGCATAAAATGTGCAGATAACCTACTAATTTTTTTCACCAGGTAATCTGTATAGTGAAATCACAAACAAAAGGCACTGGATCGAGCATACATTCTTAAAGTATGAGCCTAGTTTTGAGGATTGGGGCTTCTGTACTCAGTGTGCAACAATTGCTTTTTACCAAAAAAACGATTGAATCATGTAAAGCAAGACATGAATGAATTCAACAACTCATTTATTTCCAAAGTGCAAATGCAGTTTGAAGATACTTTATGGCAGTAATATCAAGCTTCAATAGTAGTTCTTCAGACTTGACATTAGATAATCGTCCTTTAATAAGATGTCATATGCAGGTCAACCAACATTCACGGAGATCAGTGGAGATCAATAAGGAATGCAGTTTCCATTGGGTCATTGATCACCATCAAACCAAGATATCATGTCTTGAACATACACCATGTGCGCAGACACACATACGCTCATATGACTTGAAAAGTATTTTTTAGTTTAAATTGAGTACCCATTTCTCTCCAGCTATGAAGAGTTACTGCGACATGTATAAAATTAGAAAAACACCTCTAGCTCTACAGAATCACACACAAGACTTGACACATATGTATGAGTTAAAAAACCACAATGAATGTTGATTGTAAGACTTGACACATATGTATGAGTTAAAAAACAAAGATCCATAACCACAATGAATAGAACCATAACTACCAGAACGCATTCTCAATGAAATCAAACAATAAACAAAAACATGACAATCAAAATTCATCAACTAAAGGGGAAGCACCCAAATTCATACCTAGGGTTTGCAAAATTAATCAAAAATAGATGGCCGCGGGTGATGGTGGAAGCGATGGGTGACGGCGGACAACGAAAGAAGACGGCGGATGAAGAAGTGGGCGACGGAGGTGGGTGGCGGTGGGTGGCGGCGGAGGAAAACGGCGAGAGGAAGATGCTTACTGCGGTGGCGAGGGAAGACAGCGGCGGCGTGGAAGACTGACGACGGAAGCGACGTTCAAGACCGACGACGGCGACGTGGAAGACCGACGACGGCGATGCGGTCAGGGGGGATTCGGGTGTGAGAGATAGAGAGGAGAGAGAGAGAGATGGGTGTGAGCGTGAGAGCTGTATAGATTTGGGGTATTTGGGAATTGGTGGGAAAATGAAAAAGTTGGGGGGAAATAAAATATAGAATATACCCACGGTGTTTTATCCCGTTGGTAAAACCTATAGCTACGGATTAAAAACTCTAAAGCTATAGGATACCTATACCCACAGTTTATTATACATCCGTAGGTATACAATGTCTATACTCACGGTTTTAGTGATCCGTCACTATAGGTATCCGTTGGTATATGGCAAATTTCTTGTAGTGTAGATATTATATTATGTATTTAGTTATCCTATCTTTGGTTATGTCTTGAGCACTTATTTGGAGTTGATATACCTCCAAGTATATGAATCCTTTTTTTGGTAAAAGAGTACACATATATATTTTTGAGGCCCCAAAATAAAATAAAATACCTCGAGGCACCTCAACTCAAGAAAAACAAAGTTGTTTTCTGCCTAGTACATTTTAAGTGAAGGAAGGCATGCTGCTACCTATAGGTAGTGTACCTCTATCTTCACTTCTGAAAATTGAATTTTACTCATTCGTATGTATCCAACTGTATTTGCAAACTTGGGCTTCGAAGTTTAACAGTATCATTTCTTAAGTATAAGTGAAGTCTGAAGTGCACTTCTGTAAGAAACAGGAATAGAAATGCAGTATTAAGAATAATAAAAAAGCATATTGTCATTGTTGAAGAAAAGATGTACCTGTCAAATGCTCACTGTTTTCCTTGTCTATTTCAAATTTAAAGTTCGACTTCAGGTGACCTTTGGAGCTATAGTTTGGTAGAGAATAACTACAAGTGTAACTGTGTAAGCAACAACCAACCCTGAAACATTGATACGGGTCCACAGCAGAAATTTTTTCACAACCTTCCATAGACTGACAACTCCTCGTATGTCATTCCCATGTCCACTTCGTCCAACTGATGTATACAAAACCACAATTAATGTAACAATAATTGTGGAATACGAAGACACTACAATGAATATGTTGTAGTCTAAACTTCTATATACATTAGGAGTTGATAAGCAAAGAGCACTAGTTTATGTATGCATGAGACCATGCCAATAGCACTATTGTCACTGAAAATAGATATGTATTTGATGCGGTTTGTTTTTGGGGAACGTGTGGATGCACCATACGTGAGTTCTTACTCGATTTGTATTGGAGGAGACACCTATGCAGACGACCCTTGGCTGGGCGAACAGTACTGAGGTAGGCGGTATTGAGGTGGAGGCTGATGCTCAGCTCGGATCTTTGAGGCTCGGATCCGAGGGTCTCGTGTACCTGCAGACGGTCTCGGAACACCGGGGTTGGTCCCGGTGGCAGACCCTCCGACGATCTAGTCAGTCAATAAGTGAAAGTAACAGTAACTAGGATTTTGGTGGAAAGGATTGATTACCTGGAGAAGGAGTAGGGGTCTGATGCCAACCGGGTCTGGACCCGTTTGGGGCCGGGTTTGGACCCGGTTGGCCCGTGTGGCTGAAGCGGTGGAAACCCGGACGGTTTTAGGGCTGACGTGGCAGATGCCCGGGCGGTTCCCGGGCTGACGTGGCAGCGGTCCAGGCAGTTTTCCGACGCTGACGTGGCTGATCTGGAGGACCAGGTGGTGCACGCATCCTGAGGGGATCCTGTGGCCCAGAATGGGCCACGTCATTCCTTACCCATATCACAAGCCCCACACTCCTGTAGGGCTGGGTGAACCAGCCCTGTAGGTTTGACTCTTCGCCTCCGTAGGAAGAGCAGGGTGGATGTTGGGGTGAGAAAGTAGGAGCTGCTATCTTCCGAAGAGGCCAGGGGGTAGGAGGAATGGATCCTCATTGGAGTTTGCGCGGGAGGCTGTGTAGAGGAGTAGGAGGGATAGAGCGATGCTTGCCGAGGCTTGGCAGTCGGCAGACGAGCCCATGGGGTCGGCAGTCGAGCCCATGGGGTCGGCAGACGAGCTCATTGGGTCGGTGGACGATCTCCTCGCTAGTTGGAAGAGCGAGGGGGAGGCGAGGTCTTCTTCTGGGGCTCGGTTTGTCGAGCACAAGGGGTCGGCAGACGAGCTCATTGAGTCGGTGGATGATCTCCTCGCTAGTTGGAAGAGCGAGGGAGGAGGCGAGGTCTTCTTCTGGGGCTCGGTTTGTCGAGCACTAGGGGTCAGCAGACGAGCTCATTGAGTCGGAGGACGATCTCCTCGCTAGTTAGAAGAGCAAGGGGGGAGGCGAGGTCTTCTTCTGGGGCTCGGTCTGTCGAGTACTAGGGGTCGGCAGACGAGTCCCTCGTGACAATAGGAGGGCTCATGGGGCTCACGGTGCTATCTGAGCTCCGAGCCCCTCTGAATCAAAGGAAGGCAGTTTGGGCTCGCGGTGCTATCCGAGCGCCGAGCCCCTCCGAAGTAAAGGGGGCTAGCTGAGGCTCGCGGTGCTATCCGAGCTCCGAGTCCCTCTGAGTCAAAGGAAAGCAGTTTTGGCTCGCGGTGCTATCCGAGCGCCGAGCCCGCTCCGAAGTAAAGGGGGCTAGCTGGGGCTCGCGGTGCTATCCGTGCGCCGAACCCCTCTGAAGAAAAGAGGGCTAGATGGGGCTCGCGGTGCTATCCGAGCTCCGAGCCCATATGAATGAAAGGAAGGCAGTTTGGGCTCGCGGTTCTATCCGAGCGCCGAGCCCCTCCGAAGTAAAGGGGGCTAGTCTGAGGCTCGCGGTGCTATCCGAGCTCCGAGCCCCTCTGAAGTAAAGGGTGCTAGTCTGGGGCTCGTGGTGCTATCCGAGCTCCAAGCCCCTCTGAAGTAAAGGGGGCTAGCTGAGGCTCGCGGTGCTATCCGAGCGTCGAGCCCCTCCGAAGTAAATGGTGCTAGTCTGGGGCTCGCGGTGCTATCCGAGCTTCGAGCCCCTCTGAGTCAAAGGAAGGCGGTTGGGGCTCGCGCTTCTATCCGAGCGTCGACCCTTCTATGAAAATAGAAGGGGAATTATTGGCTCGCGATACTATTCGAGCATTGACCCTTCTGTGAAAATAGAAGGGGAATTATTGGCTCGCGATACTATCCGAGCGTCGACCCTTCTGTAAAAAATAGAAGGGAGAATTATTGGCTCGCGATACTATCCGAGCGTCGACCCTTCTGTGAAAATAGAAGGGGAATTATTGGCTCGCGTTGGTATCCGAGCGTCGATCCTTCTGTGAAATAGAAGGGTAATTATTGGCTCGCGTTGCTATCCGAGCGTCGACCCTTCTGTGAAATAGAAGGAGAATTATTGGCTCGCGTTGCTATCCGAGCTTCGACCCTTCTGTGAAATAGAAGGGAGAATTATTGGCTTCACATTGCTATCCGAGCGTCGACCCTTCTGACTTGTCGAAAAAGCCCGTTTGGAGAGAAAAGGTGGAGGGGTAGTGGGATAATTTCATGCCTATTGCTGACGTCATGGGCGCAAAGATCAAAGCGTTTCCAGATATTGGTGGCCGTTGGATCTTGTCAGTTAAGATCCAATGGCCAGATCTTTTTTGCGAAAATCGAGGAGTCGCTTTTCCTCTTTAAAACCCCATCCCCCTCCCTCATTTCTTCATCTTCACTTTATTACTCACTTTCCAATTTTTAACAAGAGCGGGAATCTTACTTGCCGTCGGCAGATTTTCCGGTGATCGTAACTTTTTACGCTCCAGGTTAGTATTTTTCTTTTTAGTAATGTCGCGAACTCAGTCCGGATCCGAGGCAAGCTCGTCAGGTCGTTCCGCGGAGGAATCCGAGCAGGAAACGTCCTCGTCCTTGAGCAAGTATAAGATGAAGAAGGAGGTTCTCACCGACCCCGGGTCAGATGATGGGGACGATGTTGTCTTTGTGGTGTCCCCGTTGAGGTCCAAAAGGCCAGGGAAGGAGCCCATGGATGAGGGTGATGAGGAGGAAGAGGATGAGGGGGACGGCGACGAGGAGGAGGAGCAGGATCAGGAGGAGGATGATGATGAAGAGGAGGGTGAAGGCACCAAGGTTGAGGAGGAGGATGAAGATGAGCAAGGTGCCGAGGGCGACGAGGAAGACGAGGGGGATGAGGTCGACGGACCGGAGGCTGCCCAAGGAGAGGCTGGCCAAAGCACGGCTGGGGGGTCAACTGGGGTCGGAGAAGATCTTCCACCACTTCCCCCTTTGTCGACATCGTCTCCCAAGCGTAAGGCTCACCCTCATCGGAAAAAGAAAGTCATGACTATCCCACACAGTCCTTCCTTACCCGATGAGTACGCACCGAGACCGGGTCTTGAGTTTCCCCGGGTTTCCTTTAAGAATCCAGGATCGATTCGGATATATCCCTGACGATATTAAGGACATCGAACCGATCCCTCCAGTACCGGGCGAAGACACTCGGGTGAAGATTCGCACTGATAGCATCCCGAGCATTCTGAAGGCGAAATACCTTAACATCATCAGGGCCACCTACTATATTCCGCGGGAGTTCGAGATCTTCCTTCCGAGCCCCGGTATTCGGCCCACCACGGCTCTGGCGCCGGGGTACTGTATGTTTCCTGAGGACGCCTTCCTCTCGAGGCTGAGGCTTGCCCCTGCATCCCTTCGTGAAGAGGGTTCTGAACTATGCAAAGCTGTGTCCCATGCAGTACGGTCCGAACTCCTAGAAGCATTTAGTCTGCTTCATACTGGAATGTCAAGAGAAGGGAGTGAAGCCGAGGCTGACATTCTTCCGAGCCATTTTTGGGATTGGTTCGCTCAGAGATCAGGAGGGGATTTTTTACTTTTCGCCGAGGCCGCATAAGAAGATTATGCACGGTCATCCGGACTCTATAAAGGGGTGGAAAGAAAAGTATTTTGTAGTCCAGACTGAGGGGTCTTGGGGAATTCCGACCAGGTGGAACTTCGTCAAGCCGAAGCACAAGCCTCCGAGGAAGAGCGACTTGACGGCCAAGGAGTGGAAGAGGGTGGAGAAGATCACCGGGGGGCACAGTATAGCATGGCCTCGAGTGACCCAGATACACCTCGCCCGGGCCGGACTGAGTCCTGCCGACCCTAGTATGTCTCTTTCCGAATATGTTCATTTCCTGCCTTCGTGTTAACATTAGCTTTTCTTCTGTATTTTTGTAGGGATGACAACCCAACAGGCGGACGCGAAGAAGTTGTTGCTTGCTGTCGCCGAGAAGGCGAGGGTAGAGAAGAGGAAGAAGGCCGAGCAGGATAGGATAGCGGCCGAGAAGCAGAGGCTGGCCGCCCAGACCGGCGCGTCCTCCTAGGTGCCGGCACCGGCGGTCGAGGAGCCTTCCCCGGCAAAGAGGACAAAGAGGCCACACTCCCAGTCCTCCCATTCGTTGAGGGGGGCTCGGAACGCTGCGGGTGGTTCGGGCAAGACCGTGGATGACCCGGAAAAAGGGCTCCCCCCTCTCCGGCCGTCCGCCACAGAGATGGTGAGCAAGCATCTGCCATTTGCCCCTAATTGGTCGATCGTGTGGGGGCAATTCTCTGCTTGATGGGCCCGTGGCGGTCGAGTTCGTCTCGAAGGCCGCCACCGAGCGCGATCGGATGGCCCTGGCGACACCGATGGCGGACCAGGCCTATATGCGGTGGTCTCAGGCGACCCTCTCGGTAAGTTGGCTTGGCACTGTTTTACTCAATGACTTGGAGTTTTTCTGATATTTCTCTCTTCGGACAGGCGATGCTCCATGGCAAGCACTTCCACAAGTGCTTGGAGAAGGAGATATACATCGAGAGGCAGAATGCGGAGAAGTACCTCCGCGACCTGAACAAGGCCACAGATGAGTTGAAAGAAGCCCGGGCGATGGTGGCCGTCCACGAGGCCCAGATAGAGTCGCTTTGCAAGATCCATAAGCAGGACCGGGAGGACCTCGAGGCGAAGATCACGGCCGAGGCGGCGAAGGGGAAGAAGGCACTGCAGGAGATGGAGTCGGCATTGGAGGAGACCATCATGGTGGCGCAGGACGAGGCATACGAACAAGCCAAGTCCCATTTTAAACATATCTACCCCGAGCAGAACGTGGACCATCTCTACTACGGATGGGCGTCGAACCTTCCTCCCACCCCGGGTGGCGATGATGCGGGGGGCAATCAGGTCGATGAAGAGGTGCCAAACCCCCCCTCAAGAATAGATCTTTTTCTTTTTTCTTGTTTTGATGTAATGCCTTGGGCGGACTGGCCACCGCGGCTTTTGTATCAAACTTTTTGAAAGAAATGAAATTTATTTTTTTGGGCTGATCCTTCCAGACTTGTGTTTTTTGTGATGTTTGTTCTCGTCTTTTGATAGACGCACGGGACCTGTGTCGCCCTCCCCGTTGTTTCCGGGATACCTCTAGATCGAGCAGGGGAGGAGGCCACGGAGGCGGCTTCGCTTCGTCAACAGAAGCAAGCTCGAGACCGAGCCGCCGTCGTTAACTATTTTCTGAACAGGTCTAGGGAGCTCAGCCTAGAGTTGGCATGCCTGAAGAAGGCCGTAGCCGACCGGGACTGGTGGGTTATCGAGACTGGCTGGTCCCTCTCGGATGCTTCGAGCAGGGGGGTCAGGCTTCGGAGTCTTTCCTTCGTGAGGCCGAAGTCGAGAGGGAGCTGGAGATCCGCAGACTGAAAGCTGTTGTTAGGCGACTGGTCTGATAGAAGGGGCCAGCAACGTGACCCCGGGACGGTCTCCGATATTTCTACCGGATGGGGTGCAGCCCGAAGTTGCAGGAAGCTCGATGGCGGGAGTGTCTTCCGGGCCGGTCCGGCCGAGCGTGATAGGAGCCCTGAATTCGAGTTCCCAGCCGAGTGTGAGTGAGTTGTAAGCTTTTTCCTTGTATTTCTACCGATGTTCATTGAGTTGTAAGCAATGAGTAATGAATAAGAACATTTGATTTTCCACGCTCTGATCATCTTGGTTGTTAGGGACGGTTGCCGGGCTAGTTGCGCAGGGGTCGGCTCCGAGGTGACTTGTTGCAACGGGCACGACGGTCGCGGCGTTTAGCTTTTTGGTAAGCAATAACTGGCGACGTTTCGCATTCCCATAAGCATTTATGGCGACGTTTCGCCTTCCGTAGTTTCGCATTCCCAGATGCAATAAATGAGGGCCACAGGGGGCTATATAATCCCCCACTCCCCTTGTTGGTTGTCAGGCGGTGAGCTGTCTGACTCGGTTGCCTGCCAAAGGCGGGCACCCAGAGAACATAATATTTCCGTGTACTCCAGATCAGAGGCACACCGATCACCCTCGGACTATTCGGGGTTTAGTCTGTTAGAGCCGTGAGACCCCGGGTTGTTCCGTGTGCCGACGATCGGTTCGGGAGTTCGGAAGAGAGCAGCGGGTCGATGGCCCCCCCTGCCATCCTCGAACAGTTTGGGGTTTAGGCTGGTAAAAGCCGTAAACCCCGAGTTGTTCGCGGGTGAGAGGGTGGTCAACAACTCGACTCGAGGCTCGGGGCATCTGCCGAAGGTGGATGCCCTAAACCTTAATAAAATTTTGTCAACACACGGTTGAGGCTCATAACCGAGCGTGGTGGCCAAGCGGTTTTGAAGAAAGCCGCGGACTTGTCTCGGTTAATCGAGTGCTTTGTTTGTGAGAGAACCAGTTGCGAGAGTGACGAGGTCGCCGCCGAGCGTCAAGGTCGCGATGCCTTGGAGAAGGCACCCTCCTTGCTTGGGGTCGACGCCAAGCTCCTGCACAGGTTCTCAGCGAGAGACGGTGTGGGCATGGCTGGCAGATGTCGCCTCATACATAGGTTGATGAGCTTCAAGAAGCCCAAACCAAGCGAGGGACGGATGCCGAGCCCCCATACCGGTGAGAAAGACAACTGCGGGCGTAGCAGAGGGTTGCCACCGAGTGTCAGGGTCGTAGAGCGTTGGAGAAGACACCCGCCTTGCTCGGGGTCGACGCCGAGCTCCTGCACATGTTCTTAGGGAGAGACGGTGCAGGCGTGGCTGGCGGATGTCGCATCGTACATAGGTTGATGAGCTTCAGAAAGCCCAAACCAAGCGAGGGACGGATGCCGAGCCCCCATACTGGTGAGAAAGACAACTGCAGGCGTAGCAGAGGGTCGCCGCCAAGTGTCAGGGTCGCGGTGCCTTGGAGAAGACACCTGCCTTGCTCGGGGTCGACGCCGAGCTCCTGCACATGTTCTCAGGGAGAGACGGTGCGGGCATGGCTGGCGGATGTCACCTCGTACATAGGATGATGAGCTTCAGAAAGCCCAAACCGAGCGAGGGACGGATGCTGAGCCCCCATACCGGTGAGAAAGACAACTGCGGGCATAGCAGAGGGTCGCTGTCGAGCATCAAGGTCGCAGTGCCTTGGAGAAGGCACCCGCCTTGCTCAGGGTCGACTCCGAGCTCCTGCACATGTTCTCAGGGAGAGACGATGCGGGCGTGGCTGGCGGATGTCGCCTCGTACATAGGTTGATGAGCTTCAGAAAGTCCAAACCGAGCGAGGGACAGATGCCGAGCCCCCATACCGGTGAGAAAGACAATTGTGGGCGTAGCAGAGGGTTGCCGCCGAGCGTCAAGGTCGCGGCGCCTTGGAGAAGGCACCCGCCTTGCTCGGGGTCGACACCGAGCTCCTGCACATGTTCTCAAGGAGAGACGGTACGGGCGTGGCTGGCGGATGTCGCCTCGTACATAGGTTGATGAGTTTCAGAAAGTCCCAAACCGAGCGAGGGATGGATGCCGAGCCCCCATACCGGTGAGAAAGACAACTGGGGGCGTAGCAAAGGGTCGCCGCCGAGCGTCAAGGTCGCGGCGCCTTGGAGAAGGCACCCTGCCTTGCTCGGGGTCGATGCCGAGCTCCTGCACATGTTCTCAGGGAGAGACGATGCGGGCGTGGCTGGCGGATGTCACCTCTTACATAGGTTGATGAGCTTCAGAAAGCCCAAACCGAGCAAGGGGCGGATGCCGAGTCCCCATACCGGTGAGAAAGACAACTGCGGGCATAGCAAAGGATCGCCGCCGAGCGTCAAGGTTGCGGTGCCTTGGAGAAGGCACCCGCCTTGCTCGGGGTCGACGCCGAGCTCCTGCAGTTGTTCTCAGGAAGAGACGGCGTGGGCATGGAGGAAGCAGAGTTATTTGATTGGATGCACGTTACCAAATAACCAACCAGGCCGAGTCGCCCGAGCATCGAGCCCCAAGCTTGTAAGAGAAGATTTTTTGGGCTCGCGCTGTTATCCGAGCGTCGAACCCGGAGCTTGTAGGGGGAGTTTTTTGGGTTTGATCTGTTATCCGAGTACCGAGCTCCAAGCTTGTAAGAGAAGCTTTTTGGGCTCGCACTGTTATCCGAGCACCGAACCCGAAGCTTGTAAGAGAAGCTTTTTGGGCTCGCGCTGTTATCCGAGCGCCGAACCTGAAGCTTGTAAGAGAAGCTTTTTGGGCTCGCGTTGTTATCCGAGCGCCGAGCCCCCAAGCTTGTAAGAGAAGCTTTTTGGACTCGCGCTGTTATCCGAACGCCGAGCTCGAGATATCTTCTTTATTTGTTACAAAATATGAAGCTGTGGGCTTGTTTTAAGAAAGCTAGCATATTTACAATATATTTGAACCTTACAAAAGACTAGGCACGACGTGCCGATTACAATTATGATAATTTACATGGAGGCTACTCCCCTCCTAAGAACTTGATTAAGTGTTCCGCGTTCCAGGGCCTCTTGATGGGCTTGCCTTCGGCACTAGTCAGGCGGTACGTGCCTGGGCGCACGACTTCAGATACTTTGAACGGGCCCTCCTAATTTGGTGCCAACTTTCTCTTCTGGCTGGGATTGGATACCGCCAGCTTTCGGAGGACAAGATCTCCGAGTTTGATGTCGGTTGGGCACACCTTCTTGTTGTAGAACTTCTCAATTCTTTGCTGGTAGATGCTTCTTCTGAGGGCGGACTTTTCCCTGACCTTGTCTATGAGGTCCAGGTCAGCCCGCCGTTGTTGGGAGTTGGCGGCCTCGTCGAAAGCCATGATTCGGGGTGAAAGGATCCCGATCTCTAAGGGAATGACGGCCTCTGCGCCGTATGTCAGATTGAAAGGGGATTCTCCCATGGGGATTCTCTTTGTTGTTCGGTGGACCCAGAGGACACTGGGTAGTTTGTCGACCCATAACCCCTTGGAAGAGTTATCGAGTCGTTTCTTGAGGCCGTCGAGGATTTGGCGGTTTGCATTCTCGGCCTGACCGTTAGACTGGGGATGGCACACTGAGGAGAAACTGCTGCTGAATCCCGAGGTCTTCGCAGAACTTGCCAAAATGCTTGTCCGCGAACTGAGTCCCATTGTCCGTGATAAGTACCTGCGGAATCTCAAACCGATAGACGATATGTTTCCAGAAAAACTGCTGAGTCTGTCGTTCGGTGATCGTTGCTAATAGGCTCGGCCTCGATCCACTTGGTAAAATAGTCGATCGCCACAATAAGAAACTTTCGCTGGCCCGTTGCTTTCGGAAATGGACCTACCAGATCCATCCCCCACATTGCGAAGGGGGTCGGACTGGCCATGGACCTAAGGTTCGCCTGAGGAGCCCTCTTCACTGGGGAGAACCATTGGCAGGGGCCACACTTCTTCACTAGGGCGAGGGCATCTTGCATCATAGTGGGCCAGTAGTACCCGTGATTTAGCGCCTTCCGTGCTAGTGAACGGCTTCCCATGTGACATCCGCCGATCCCCTTGTGCAGCTCCTTCAGGACGTACTTGGCTTCATCGGGGCTTAGGCAGCGGAGGTAGGGTCTGCCATCTGTTGTTGTATAGGATCTTTTGAAGAGGGTGGCATTGATGACTGCAAATCTTTCAGATCGGACCCTGATCCGCCTTGCTTCCGCATAGTCTTCGGGGAGCTCTCCCTTGACCAGGAAATTTTTGATAAGAGTGGTCCAGTCGTCTGGAGCTCCGTCTTCGACGCACAGAACCTCCGGGGTGTCTGTACTTGGCTTCAACAGGACTTCAATCAGGACCGTATGGTCGAGGCCTTCAAAGGATGATGAAGCCAACTTTGACAGGGCGTCGGCCTGGGCGTTCAGCTCCCGGGGGATTCTTATGACAGCCGATTCGTCGAAGGACGATAATAGGCATTGGACAATGGCCCGATACTTGATCATCCGATCGTCACAGGGCCTCGTAGTCCCCGGTGATCTGGCTGACCACCAGCTGAGAGTCGCTAAAGGCCTGGATCTGTTTGGCACCAGCTTGATGAGCTAGGTTAAGTCCGGCGATCATCGCCTCGTATTCAGCCTCGTTGTTAGAGGCCGGGAAGTTGAGGCGGAGACAATACTGGAGAAGAAAACCATCCGGACCTCGAAGAATGATGCTCGCACTACTCTCCGTTTCGCAAAAGGATCCGTCAACATAAACTTCCCATGTCTGGTAGGCTTCTTTGTTCACGGGTTACTCGGAGATGGTGCATTCTGTAATGAATTCGGCGAGGGCCTGCCCTTTGATGGATGTTCTTGGTTGATAGCCGATGTCGTACTGGCTGAGTTTGATCGACCATTTCACTAGTCGATCGGAGCTCTCGGGTTTGTAGAGTACGGCCTTCAAGGGTTGATCTGTGAATACCTGGATCGAATGCGCCTGGAAGTAAGGACGAAGCTTCCGCGCGGCTATGATCAAGGCGTACGCCACTTTCTCCATTCTGGAATACCGGGTTTCGGCGTCGAGCAGAAGCTTGCTCACATAGTAGAGGGGCTTTTGGAACCCTTCCTATTCTCGGACGAGGACGGTGCTGAGCACGTTCTCCGAAGCGGATAGGTAGAGCCAGAGTGGCTCCCCTGGTTCGGGCTTGCTGAGGAGAGGAGGGTTGGCGAGGTACTCCTTCAATTGTGCGAAGGCCTCTTGCTGTTGAGTACCCCACTCGAACCTTCCAGTGTCGCGCAGCGCTTTGAAGAATGGGCGTGACTTCTCTCCGAATTTGGAGAGGAAATGGCCGATGGCCGCCAGTCACCCCGTTAGCCTCTGGACTTCTTTGACATTCCTGGGAGGGGCCATGTCTATTATGGCCTGAATTTTTTCGGGGTTCGCCTCGATGCCGCGCTGGTTGACAATGAACCCTAAGAACTTCCTCGAGGAGACGCCGAAGGCGCACTTCGCCGGATTGAGCCTTATATTGTGGGTTCGAAGGACCCCAAAGGCTTCTTCCAGGTCGGCGACGTGGTGCTGTCCTTGTTGACTTTTGACGAGCACGTCGTCGACGTATACCTCCATGTTATGCCCGATTTGATCTTTAAAGACTCGGTTGACGAGCCTCTGGTAGGTGGCGCCGGCGTTCTTCAGCCCTGAAGGGCATGATCCGGTAGCAATACAGTCCCTGGTCTGTAACGAAGGACGTCTTGGCGATGTCCGGAGGAAACATCCGGATTTGGTTATAGCCTGAGAAGGAATCCATGAAGGAGAGAAGCTCGTGACTCGAGGTAGCATTGATCAGTGTATCAATGCTGGTGAGAGGGAACGGATCCTTAGGGCATGCTTTGTTGAGGTCGGTAAAATCAATGCAGATCCTCCAATTCCTGCTCGCCTTCTTCACCATGATGACATTCGCCAGCCATTCTGGGTAGCTGACCTCTTATGCAAAATGCGCGGACAAGAGCTTGTCCACCTCTGCGTTTACTGCCTGTTGTCGCTCAGGAGCGAACTTGCGCCGCTTTTGGACGACTGGCTTCGACCCGGGAATCACCTGAGTTTGTGCATGATGAGATCTTCGGAGATACCGGGCATGTCAAAGGGCTTCCAGGCAAAGAGGTCGACATTGCGCCGAATGCAGGCGATTAAGGCGGACTTGAGGTCGGGGGCAAGGGGGTAGCTTACACGAAAGTGCTTCGACGCATCCCCTGTCTCGAACGAGACATCTTGTAGCTCGTCCGCCGGCTCTGGCTCTGGCTGGGTCCTTTCGGGCTCTAGTTCGACGGCATCGAGGGGAAACACACCGCTTCTGAGCGGGTATGGATATGCATACAAAAAATGACTTAGAGAGTATTTGATGTGAAATCTCATTTATGATGCGTTCATGTTCAGGTTTATCTTGGTATTCGTAAGTTCGTTCTGTTTACTTATAAAGTTTAATTTAGTTGCTTATTAATAAATTATACTCATACCAGAAATGGCTAACCCCTTAGTGTTTGGGGGGTTAGAGAGCCTCTGGACTACCTAGGCCCCTACTGTTACAGGTCCTCAGCGGTGCAGAGGTGAGGTGTAGATTCTGTGTAATCCCCTGATTTTCATTTAATGAAAATTATTTATTTTGCACGTAGTGTGCACGTGCAATATTTTTTGGTGATTATTTTCATTATGATGAGTATAGGTATTTAAATATGTGCTTTTAATTATTTTATACAAAGCCTTCTTTCAATTAGACAAAAAGCCCTTTTTCTTAAAGCCCAAAATTTAATTCATTTATTTTATTTTAAAATTACTATTTTGGCCCATAAACTAAAGCCCATGAGTTAATTTATTTTTAAATACAACTTGTCATGTAGGATACAATTTGAAGTTTATTTTTATATAAAATATAATGTACAAATTTTTGGAGGCAAATGCTTGCACGTGCATTGCACGTACACGTGCAAAGTGCACCTTCCTATGCATGGTCGGTTGTAATCTTGGAGGGAAATGAAATTTTGAGTGGGATCATGGTGGAGATGGTTACTCATCATGCGTAGTTAGTGTAACTCCTCCTTAAATCTAAGCCATTTGTTCCTAACTCCTACTTCAATCTTAGCCATCCATTTTCCTAGATTTTTAGTATAAATACCCCCTCCCATGGCTAGTATTCTTGTGCAAATTAATTCTTCCAAACCTATAGTTCAATTACATTATCTAGTAGTTAGTAAGTGAGTAAAAGATTGAGTTGTGTGTCGGAGTTGTGCTTACAACAAGAAGAGGAGGCCGGCATCAAGGAGGGAGTGCTCTCGGTTTGGCATTGGGTGTGCTCGGGTTGGCTTGTGCGCGCGTGTTCAAAGAGGAGATCGTTCGTTTGCAAGGACATTCGTCTAGGAGGTTGCTAGTTGTATTTTCTCTCCATTTAAGGTGGGTAAATTTTCTATATTTCTAAATAGGAATGCATGCTAGATTGAATGGAAAAAATGATGCATGAAAAAGATTAATAAGAGTACACATTAAATTGGAAAATTGATCTATAAATTGATTGGAATGTGGATGTACAATTGTATGTGATCTTATTAGTAAAAGCCTAAATTTTGTGTGAATGGACTATAGTTATGGATTGTTGAAGAAAATTTTATTATCTACACCATGAATTATAGACACAAAAGTTAGTAGATTAACAATACTACTTTATGTGTTTAAATGAATCTTTGTATTGTATTGAAATGAATGAATTAAGATATAAATTTGTATGCGTAGTAAATGATTAAAAATAGGAAATTAATATGAAGATTGCTAATGAAGAGGTTTGAGATATTAATTGTTAAGAAATGTCGAAAAAGAAGAAATGTGGTAGTGATAGTTTACAATTCAAATTAATTGTACGAGAAATATGTTTTAATTGTTGAAAAAATTATTTTTTTCATACTGGAGTATAATTTATGATGATATTAGTCAATCAGGACATTTACAGTAATTTTTATAAAAGCAAAGTGAAATAAGGACTAGTTGAACATTGAAATGTTTTGATAACAGAGAGTTTTGATTTAAATAAATTTCGAGTTGTACTTTGACAACCTGAGCACGTAGCTCAAGTGGCCAGGACGGCCTTAATCGCTACAGTGGGCTTTCGGGGTCTGAGGTCGCTGGTTCGAATCCCCGGGCTGCCATACTTTTATTTTTCATTTCAAAAAAATATGTAGAGCAGCGGCCGAGAGCACTTAATGCTCTTGCCCTCTCTTCTAAGCGCGAGTAGCACTCGGCCTAGTGGGTTGTGCCTTCGGTTGGTTTCCCTGTGGTCGCTGGTTCGATCTGTGGCCTCAGCTGTTGTTTATATTGTGGGGAAAAACATTTTTTTGGGGGTTTTTAATGTTCAAAAAATTACAAAAAATATGATTATTATTTTTAAAATATGTGGAGTCTATGAAAAATAGTTTGAGAATTATTTGCATGAAGTGGAGTATGTTTAAAGAATAAAAGTATAATTTAGAACTATAAGTTCTACACTTGCATTTGTATAAAGTGGTATTTTTTACAAAAGATTTAGAATGGAAATTTAGAAAAGAAATACGAATAAAAAGGAATTGTGTGAAGTGATGTGAATTATTCTCGTTGGAGAATAGTGCAACAAATTATGATGTGTAAATATCCATCTTGATTGAATACTAGTGATGTGGGTTTTTAATGAGAAAATAATATTTCATGAGTTACATGATGAATAGTTGAATTTAATGTATAATTATGGAATAATATTGAACGATTTAGAGATCATGATTGGAAAAGAGAAACACTTTTGAGTATGATAACTCGACATGTGAACTTATGAGTTGGAAATGCTCAATTTTGAAAATTTGAATTGAAATTGAAACAAAAGAGTAGCTAAGTCTCTCCCGACATTTGGAAAGAAATGAAATGAAATTTGAAATGAAAGACCAAGGTTGGTCATATTTGAATGAATGAATAAGTCTGGTTTAGTGGAGAGGCTAACTCTAGAGCTTTGATTTTTATTCATGATTCTAATAAAAACTAAGGATTAGTCCATAGTGGAGACGTGATGGAAGTAGGAGAAAAACATGAGTTAAGGGCCATCGGATTGGCGGCGTGAGAGTATTTCACAGGCTGTCTTCACGATGCATCGTGACATGACATGGATACTGCACCAGAGTACCGTCCCAGTGGTGACGCTTGTGGGATGTTTGGTGACTGCAAGAGGATCGTGTGCCATGAAGGAGGCTGAATTGCCACAGGCTGTCTTCACGATGCGTCGTGACATGACGTGGGATTCCCCTCCAGGTTTTCTGTACACGTGCTTGTACTCATAAATTATCTAAGATACTTACTGTAGTTACAGTAGTAGTATTAAGTCATGGCGATGGATTGAACCCTACAAAGATGAAGAACGATTAAGGGCTTGCCCTCAGAGACTTATGTAGTATGGGATGCATAGAATCCGAACAAGTGCGCATTAGTGTCATGTAACATAAATAACTGCATTAAGAACTAAGTGCACGATCACAACACGACATCAATAGGGTAGTCCCTTTAGTTTGATATATGACAAGTGTGTGTTTGCTAAATATGAAAAATAAGTTATACTATTTCCGGCATAGAGAGGATGGCCGTGTATAATGTTCGTCGGTTGAATAAACTGACGTACCCATAGTCTTATATGCAGGTAAGTGACATGATAAAGATTAAAGAGGAACAGATGCTTAAAGATTATTCAATGTTGTTGTACATTCATTTAAATGTTGTAATTTTACTTCCGCTGTGCAGTGTAAATTGTAATGAATTTATGTAAACTCTGATGTAAAGTGAAAAGTTCAAATTTCCTTGTAAAATTGTACTAAATGAAGTGGAAAGATCCTGTAGAACTCTCGAATTCAGTTGTATTTGGGATTCGGGGCGTTACATTCTGTGGAGTGGAGCTTCATTTTACAATTGTTGTTTAAGGTTATTTATGTGAATAGTGAAATTTATGCTTTAAACTGCATTTGTGATGTATAAGTATGTGGATGATGATGATGAGTATAGTGTGGGGTGGCATGCTATGTTGTTGACCCGTATCCATCTCGTTGTGGAGTACCTGGCCCTGTGGTATGTTTTATGAATTATTTTCTAAAAACCTTACTACATTTTCAAAGGAATTTATGGTTTTTAATTGATATTTGATATTCTATTATGAGTTTGGCCCCCAGAGCATATATATATTGTCTGTGTAATTCTGCTCATTTTGGCCTGGAGAGCCCGTGATATTATTGCCTGTGATGTGAGCTACGGAATTTAGAGCAGAATTCTGTAAGCTTTTTGTGTTTCGGGGCAGAAATTTCAGGGGAGACTCTGCCCGATTTTTCTTTGAAATATAACTATCTTGGTTTATGTTTAAAGTGATATAGAAATTGAAAGAATTGAGTTTGGAGTCAAAATGAGGGCGTTACAGTTGATATGATAAATTGATATTCATAAGTATTAATGTATTAACCCTGATGGCAATAAAAGTGTTTCAAATTTTCGTACCATTTACTGTGTTAAGATGCATTTTAAGGTAAAGATTCTGGTTATGTCACGGATATCTGATGATGGGGATCCGGGGCGTTACAATTACAACGTGGATTCTACGGGAAAACAAAGAAAGGAAAGAATCAGGTTGTCAAAAATCATAGCCAAAAGACTTCGTTTTGTTCAAAGAGTGTGTGGGAGTATCTCATTGAACTATAATGGACAATGATTTTCTCTGACTAATGAAAATCCTAGTGTGTATGTAGCTTGGCTGGCAACAACAACTCTTCTCTATAATCACACGTGGGGGGGGCTAAGATTGTGACAGCCATAATCTCATAGAAAACGGAAATCGGTTAATTCACAATTCACAGCATAACCACTTTAAGTTGCTCCTACCCAACCCCCATCTTCCCGCAACCCTAGATCTTAATTTCACCGTCGACAACCTCCTTCCCCGCCTTCAGCCACCACCACTCCTAGTCTTCCACTCACCCATCTGATCCCCAATCCTCCTCTGAAAACTCCTCCTCCTCCTCCAACCACCGCACCCTCGACCTCATCCTCATCTGTGTTAAGGAGGTCGTTTCCATGACGGTCGAGAGTCCCCTTCGCCCCGATGATGCCCAAACCCGCCTCTTCAACCCCCTCACCACCTCTACCACCGCCGACCCTAACCTTGGCCGCGCTGCAGGTCGCAACATCCTCACCACCCCCCTCATCCAGGCCCAACATGGACTTTCTAGCCTGGTTCACGACGTAGGTGGGACCGCTCCGGGAATAATGCAGCCGAGGCCTGGGATGGTGTCGCCGCCATCGGGGATGTTTGGATCAAAGGGCGGTGGATGATGAGCACGCAGCGGCAGGGTGGCTGTTGTGGCTATCAGCGGGCACTAGGGAGACAATTCGGGGGTGGGTCCCGTGTAGTACTAACCTATATATGGGCCTATTGAGGTGGTCCATCACCGCCATGGGGTTCATGGCGACAGTGATGCGAGACTGGCAGTGGCGCATCCGATTTCGACATATTCCCGATCCTTCATTGGGGCCTGGATCACCAGTTCTCTCCACAGGTGTACTCTTCACCTGCTATCTTTGGATTTGGATTGGATCTGAGTCACAGGGTGAGGAGAGAGATGAGTAGATTGAGTTTGGGTTTTGGATCTAAGTAAGTGAAAGGAGAGAGAGGAGAATATTGGATTTGGGATTTGGATTCGACTGAGAGATAGGAGAAGATCTAGAAGACGAAGGCCCTTCTTGGATGCTCTCCTAGGAGGGGACGAGTGGCAGCTGGTGCGGTAATGTCGCTGGGGTTGGGCCTATAGAGGGGGTCCACCCTACCACCATTGCCTTCGATGAAATTGGTTTTGGAGGAATGCTATCGTTCACCGTCCTGCCAAGAGAGTGGCCTCCAAGAGGGAATCCTTTTGAGCACCGTCACTCACCACCAAAATTCCTGCCTGATTCATTTCATACGGGTGTGAGCACGCCAAATGCACGGCACACAGAGGTAAAATGACGTACATACATTTTTATCATTGTGACTATGTCAAGATGGGGTTCAGTACATTATTAGAAGAAGAGTTTTAGTGGTCTTGGATAGGATCCAGTACGGTTTTTGGGTTTTCTTTGAGCCCAAGAAGGTGTTCAGATTGTCTTCTCCTCTAGTGTTATGCCTAAGAAATCACTTGACCCACACTCAATCCCGGGCGTTTGGCTTGACTAAAATAACTTTTATTTTTGTGGGGCTAGTAATATTATTTCTTGTTTAGTCAGTGCCTTCCAGGTGAACAAATACGATACTGAAGAGATAATGTTTATTGGATCGATGGCCCAGCCTCCAGGGTTTTGTTGGAGGGAGTTTTAGTTGTCTGTATTGGACATGTTGCTTTATATTAGTTGTCTGTATTGTACGGGAGGTTCTATGTTTTATTACATGTTCTATAGGTTGTACTTTCAGCCCAGTGCTTTGGGTTTGTTTTATTACTTTCTTATTAATAAAACATCGTAACTATACTTCACATTATCCCTTAAAAAAAAGAAAACCAATCATAACATAAAGTTGACCTACATCCTTATTAGAATTAACAAATGGAAGTGAAATATTACGCCAGACAATAAAAATATCAACTTTACTGCATTGGTTAAAACGGTAAAATGCGTCCAAGAATGCCACTTGTGTATGACCTTGGAAAATTCACTTACAGAACTCTCACCCTCCATGTATTCCACGTATGTGTGTGCACATAAAATCTCCAACGAATATAATAGTTTACACATTAAACTTTTAAAAGACAAACTTAAACTTGATGACCTCAAACCCCAAGAACTTGGGATTATGGCTCTGCTGATATTTTATACTTAGGTTCATGTGGCTCAAGTTCAGGTCTTACAACAGACATGTTGCTCAAGTCTAAATGGTGTTCCTGTTTAAGGCTTTAGGAAATTGCTTGACTACTTTCATTACGATTTTCTATCAAAAATTAAGATACAATTGATTTACAAGTCTTGGAAAAAAGAACCAACTGATAATGTGGGTTGTAGAATGAATAAGCGAAGATTTCTGCTCCATTAGCAGAATATTAAAACTGGGAATCATCAAGATGACGGGAATTACAAAAAAGAATTTCAGTGAGAATCCAGTAAAATTCATCTATATAGGTATTACTCGTATATGAATCAGCATTGCAGATTGTTCATAAGATTGACTTGAAGTACTACAATTGAAACAAACGCTATTACGGTTGCCAACTCAGCATCAATCTTGTTGAAAGCAGAAAGTGAAGTGAAGTGGGAAGACAAGGTCTAAGCTTTTAGGGCTTTACAGCGATTGTTCCAAAATTATTTTAAACGTAAAAAAAAAAGCAAAACAAAACAAAATATGAATATACATATTTAAAACTTAAGAGAAATTTGTATAAAAAGAAGAAATTATGGAGGTATAATCCTAATTCAATTAATAAACTTGACACCAAAATTAATTGACACAAAAATCTATTATATTACTATGGATAGCATATTAGCATCTTAGACGACAATACATAATGCAAATCTTTGAAGTAGGGTAAAAGCACTCTAGAAAGCTAACACAAATGCAGGAACTATAAACAGTGCTAACACAAACGCCACTACAAAATGAGGTGTTTTCCTCGACGTTTCAAAGAAACGCCGGGATAGACAAGGGACTAAAACCCGTTTAGTCTATCCTGGCATTTTTGGAAATGCTGGGATAAAGGTAATTGGAAATGCTGGGATAAAGGTAATATGTCCCGACATTTTTAAATGAAAAAGGGTACATGACTATCCCGGTGTTTTTGGGAAAATGCTGGAATAGCCCCCACAAAATCTCCACACCCTCCATCCCCAACTTTCGTGTACGCTTCCCTCCATCTGAAATTTCCAAATCCAAACCCTAGCTTCCTTCCATCTCAAATTCTCAAATCCAAACCCATTTCCATTGTCGCCGTCGTCTCCAGCTGTCACCAACACCCCCGTATCTTCTTTGTCTTCTTTCCTCTTCGATTTTTGATCCCGACATCCACAACCCCTGTCTCCTCTCCTCTCGACTCCTCCTTGATTTCTAAATCCAAATCCAAGCAATGGCAGATCTGGGCCCAAGCAGCCCAAGTGGCTGCTTTGGGCCCCAAAATTGTATAGGCCCCCTTTTAAAAAAAATATATTGACTGTAAAGAAAAAAAGAAAGGAAAGAAACCCAACCATCACCTGATTTCTCTCCGATTTCTCTCCCTTGTTAAATTTCAATCCCTCTCTTCCTCTCTTTCTCCAATTTCCATCCCAAATTTTAATCCTCTCTCTCTCTTCACTGTTCTTCTTCTTTAAGACTTCAAATCTTCTTACTTCTTAGTTCTTCATCCAGTGAGGTAGTGATCCGGAACCACTGAACCAGAAATCATCGTCGCCGAGTTGCCGTGTTGCCCATCTCCCGTCGCCAGTCGCCTGTTGCTGCGTCGTACATCGCCAACTCGCCAATTCGCCATGTGTGGACATCGCCGTGTCAGCGTGGCAGGTAATTACCCTAATTTCTTTGTCTTCAGAACTTCTGTCTTCATTTTTTTTCCTTTTAATCATCTGTGGACAGACTGTGTAATGTGGTGTTAGTGTTATTATTTATTAGTTAATACTATTTAATCATCTTGTTAGTGTTCAGTGGTTTACAGTTTACTTATTAGTTAATACTATTTAATCATCTTAATAGTTAATACTATTTAATCATCAGTGGAATGTGGTGTTAGTGTTCCTGTTTGCATCTTGTTTTTTAAAGTCAATTTAATCATTGATTCATTTGGTGCTGAGTGTGGGCCACCAGTGGTGTGACGAGTATGCTGACCCTGATTTTGAAAGTGAGAACATTAAAAAATTTGTACGGTAATTGGTCAAATAATTTATATTGTATTCTCAAATCAAACATTAAATAATTTGTATTGTGTTACTAATCACTGAATAATTTGTATTGTAATTGGGTATTTGTGATTATGTAAAGAAATAATTGCATTATTAATTTAGTATTTGTATTTTATAATTTCAGATATCATTCGGAGGAGTATTCATTTATTGATTTGGGACTGAAATTGGAGAAAATTATTGAAAATTTCAAGAAGAAGGCAAATTTCGAAGTTACAACAATTGGGTACTATTGTTCCTTAACTTTGTTATTTAAAATTTGTATTGTTAATTTAATATTTAAAGTATGCCTCCTAGAAAGTATGATTCCGGACATGAAAAAGAAAAAAAAGAAACAAAGAATTGAAGAATTTACCAAATCTCAAAAAGGTGCAATGGACAAATTTCATTTAAGTAGTTTTTCCTCAAAGACTCAAAGTTTGTTTGTATTTAAATAATTCTCATTTTTTATTTTGTAAACTTACAAAAGACCTCATTTTAAAACTTGCTTAGGGCCTCCTGAAACTCAGATATGTGCCTGAATCCAAGCTCCAACTCTAACGCCCATGGCCGTTACCGTCACCATCGCCATCTCCAGCACGATGCAAACACCCCCATGTCCCTTCCTCTTCGATTCCCGAACCCGACGTCCATAACCCTCGTCTCTTCTCCTCTCCATTCTTCTTCGATTCCTAAATCCAAATCCTAGCTCCAGCTTCGACACAAACACCCCTGTTGCCGTCGTCGTCTCCAGCACGGCGCCAACACCCCTGTCTCCTCTCCTCTCCCTATCTCTTCGATTCTCGAGCCCGATTTCAGGAGCATGACCTCCCTCCCTCCTAGATTTGTAAGCTCGTATTCTACCCTAATTGTATTTCTTGCATCGTATTGTTTGATATTGCTTCTGGATGATGAGGAAATTTAGAAAGCGTGGTAGGATTGTAGTTGAAAAGTACCAGGGTTACACGTAAAACACAATTAGGTTCAAGCAAGGCGTTAGAGTGGTTTAATTCTTAGTTAGTTAAGATTATTATGGTTAATAGAGTTGAATGGCGAATTGATTCATGAGGAGGGGAGGCCGTAATGATTAGATTTTTTCTTGTTATTTAAGATTTTCAAATTGTAACCTAATTTTTGGAAATTATTTGTGTAGTGATTGTTCATGTGTTTTAGATGAGAAGATGATGATTCTTTCTTGTTGTTAATGATGTTTGAAATTACTAACTTGATTAGTGGTAGCTATTTAAAAATGAGAAAATGGTATTAACAATAATACTTATTAGTTATGTTTCAAAAGAGTACATTAAAATGCATAGTCCATCTGAATTCAAATTGTTAACTTAAACAGTAGGTTAAGTTTGATATGCATTTATAATGTGTGGGGTTTTCATGGCACTATTGTCTTTTAGTTATGATATGATAGTAATTATATGTAAAGATATGCAAGAGGAGTAATGGGTTTACAACACAATTAAACAATACACATGTAAGATTGAAATGCCTTTTTTTCTATAAGTGGACATGCTGTGGAAGTACAGGATATATGATTCTTATAGCTTCCGATATTTTAATTTGCTGAACTACATTAATCGTTAGTTGTTTTACATGTTCTTATTCTTATGCAATTATGTTAGAACTTGTTCTATGCATTTTGTTCTACTTCATTTGTGCTTGGGTATCTTTCATGCCAAACAAATAGATATAGAGAGACACTGATGGGTGCAACATTGAGAAATTTGATAATATAAGCTCATGGTATAGGAGTTAAACATTAGTTACTTCAAATGAGTAGTATTGATGAATTTTTCTAACGTTTTTTTTTTGGATGCAATTAGTTTCTTTAGTTTACTTGTATTTCTTTTGACATTGATAATATAGATGCATAATACAAATTGGCTCTAACATAAATGCATAATCTTCTGTTTTTTTAAGATTTGTGGGGGATTATATAATCTTTGGTTTTTTTTTAATTAGATGATGTTCTTAATAGTAAATGGTAGTTATCTTGTACTTTAATGAATAAATTATAATAACTTTAAAATTTATGAAATTTAAATTCCAAATTAAGTGCTATTATTCAAATGGCTGCAAGTGCTTGCCAAAAAGATTTTGTAACCAGTGGTATATAGGGGATTTTGGTTTATTATTAGGAATTTTAGGATTTTATTGGATAACTGGTAGTTTAGAATTTCGGGATTTATTCAAAATAGTTAATAACTTGGTTCCAAATAATGGAGTCAATTCTTTATTTGTTATTATGTGTGCAATCCACGATTACCCAAGGAGTACCGTAATGGTGTTAGAAACATCATTAACTTCGCAAAGCAAAATTCCCCTAATGAAAAATTAATATTGTGTCTCTGTGTCCGATGTACAAACTGTGATTCGAGACATGTGACATAGTGGAGACACATTTGATTTGCAATGGTTTTCTACAAGGGTATACACAATGGTTTTGCCATGGTGAGTATCCTCAGTCAGCTTATGTTGGTCTTGTTATGTTTGAAGACGAGTCTTTAGTGAATGATGATCAAAGTGTTGTTGATGAGATGCAATTTTTAGTGTGGGATGCTTTGGAAAACCATGACTTTTCAGTCCACACAAACAATCCAATGGACCAAGTCCATAATAAGTCAACAGAAGCATCACATCTTGGTGGTGGGGTGGAGAAAGAAAGGCATGTCCTTGATATTAATAAAGAATATGAAGGTTTTACTAAGTTGCTGGAAGATGCTAATACACCTTTGTACCATGATTGCACCAAATTTTCTAAATTCTCATTCAATGTTAGACTCTTTCAAATGAAATGTTTAAATGGGTGGTCAATATTGTTTTGTCTTACGACTTGTCATTTAATTGATTCTAATATTTGATATTAACAAAACCAAATTTATGTCTCAGTTTTCTTTTAACACGTGACAAATGGCGAGGACCAAAAGAAGGTTGAACACAGTTGTGGTAAATAAAGATCAAGCGCATGAGCTGCCAACCAATGAGCCTTCACCCCAGAACAATGAAGGATAATGTGGAGTAACAACGCCTCCAGAAGGTAGTCACTTCGAGGTGGGTGAAGGATGTAACGCCCCGAATTCCAAACATAAGTAATTCGTAGCGAATACATGATCTTTTACTTCATATTCGCATAAATTTACAAGGAATTTAAAACCTTTTATCACAACAATATTCTTTACAATAGTACAGCGGAAATAAATGAATACAATACAATCCACAATAATGAAAATTCTACAATCTTGTAACAACTCATCATAGTGACTTCAAGTCCATGCCAAGTCTAATCCTGCATCTGGGAGACTGTGGGCACGTCTGTCACGCCCGCTTTCCAAAATACGGGAATATGAGCTCGTAACAAAGGCCCAGTGAATGATGTAAGCATCATTCATAAGCTGTACCAGTCTAACTCAATAATATGAATAACAATCACAACCACACACAAGTAAATAATCATATAAACGAAGAATGACTTCAATAATCAATGAAATAATCCATAACATAATATCCATCATTTGGGATAAAAACAAACTTCAGATTAACAAGACCTGGAAACAAACTACAATAATAATAGCAATGTTCAAAATGAAATGTAGCGCCCCGAATCCCTATACTGGCGATTCGTGACACAAACTCGATGTTTCAAGTGTTTACAAGTCTCAAGTGTTGCAATATCTTTCCTTCAAACAATCACAGTGCAGGAAAAATACAGGAAAATTTTAAATTTATTCAATAAATGTTTACAAGTCTCAAGTGTTGCAAAATTACAATGGTTCAATAGTTACAATTAGAGTTTTACAAAAATATGAATAGCGAACACTTGATATTGTTACTTGGATGCAACATCTGACTTGAGCTCTCATGCTCTCACGGATTGACATCAAGTACCTAAAAGAGTGGGCACGTCAGTACATATACTGACGCAAAGCTGATAATAGCAGCGATCTCAACTGACAATCAAGATTTGATGCAACAAGAAAAAGTGATATTCAAGGAAGAGTGCATTGGGTTAAAGTGTCCGTGTATGACATGACCTAGTAATCTAATGTACAGGTCAAGAATGCACTTATTCTAATGCAAGCGAGACTTTGGAAACGCATGCATCCCATACTACATATGTCCCAAATCAAGTCGTTGTCTCCAAGTTCAGGGTTTCAAACCCTCACTATGCATCCTACTCTCGTACTCATCCTGTTCCTGACAGACACAACGTGGCTGATGAGGTTACAGATTTACGGTCCAACCCATTAATGCAGTCACCTAGTGGTGTCCCTGTTGCCACTAGTGTCCGGTGCCCGGACTTCACTTAAAAGCCATGATGAACTACAAGGTACACCTCATACCAAGTTGGCACCGAAGACTCATAGGGATCCCCACCTATGGCCCGTTCATAACCAACATAGAACATGACGGACTTGAGGGTCTATTACCCCTATCTGACAGGAACCCTCTCGTTCTTGACCATTGTACTTCAGGAACTAACAGAGCGAGGTATGCAATCCGCAAGTACCCCTACGACAGGGGAGTGCAACACCCAACTAATGTTTGCTAGAAAACTAATGCTATTTCAGGTATCAGGATTTCTATCTAATACTGAGGCTACCCTAGATATGTTATAAGGGTATGGTTTTAACAAACTTAACCAATGCGCTAGGTCACTCCTAGTCCCTTTGGGGTTTACCAAAAACCCTAGTTTCCGTCTATCAATCCGTTGCTCTGGCGACGCGATCACGTTGCTCGCCACTTCCCCTATCTTACCCTAGACAGTCCAATCAACTTAATTATGATCAAATCCAGACACATGCATTGACAAACTCAAAAACATGAATTAAACAAGCAGTCAAACATGGGAAGTGCTACTAACTCTCAATTTCAAGCTTTAGGAGTTTAGCCAAACTTCACCAAGCTACACAATAAGTAGTTTCATTTAGGACTGCTTTTGTCCATCACAAAGAAAATCATATATCTCAATATACTAACTATTTTTGCATGATTCAAGATATTCTGGAAAGCTAAGACTCTGTACTACAAGTCTCTAGCTGATCAGTTCTGCTGATTCTAAACGTACAGCTCCAGGAACTCACAAGCTCACAGACTAGCTAACTCAGAGCTTATCCTGAGCATGGTCCAGTCAAAATTCAATATCAATTCAACCATAAGTCCAATACTTATGAAATTTTGGATTCAGTAACTAGACATATACAAGTCTAACATATCCAAAAATTGCATTCAGATTCAAAATAAACAGAGAGTTATAGCCCTTTGAATTTAGTAGAAAAATTCCTTCTGTTCTCAGCAGTGTGCAAAACCTCTGGTTACAAACTAATTTTGAAACCCCATCAAATATTTTCCAAATTTTCTAAAATTCTAGATACATGACCTAAACACATAGTTGATGCTATAATAAAAATTCATTGCAAAATTATATTCCATGAGTTAGTTATGATTTATTAAAGTTTATCCTTGGACCAAAACAGAGCCAGTTTTTAGCTTTGGACCAGTCGATAAACAGTATTTTTTTAAATATATCAAATAAATTTAGAAAAACATGAAATTTGGAACGAATGGTGTTAACACACCCAAGTAACTCCGGTTAACACACCCAACAATGTATGTGTATATATATACACATACATATATAACCCTAGGTTAGGCAACTTTAAACTTCAATCGCATGTTCAATCAATTCAATCGTCTGCTCAATCAATTTCAAATATATATATATATATATATATATATATATATATATATATATATATATATATATAGTTCATTTAATAGACAATAAAAAGTTTATTTTATTCGGGGTATTACATGAAATAACATAAATAGATAATTAATGCAGTATATTCCTTGAGCTCCAATCACTAAAAGTGCTGCTCACCAAGTCCTTCGGGAATTGTTCCTTGAGTACCTGTAAACTCGTGATCTAAAGTAGAAAATATTATCCTTTAGAGCAAGTTCCAGACTACAAGTAGTTAAAGCAGAGAGCAAGAAAGACATGGTATATCAAGAATAATGAGTTAGATCAAGTCAAGTAGCAATAACAAAGGTCGATAATGCGATCAAGGGTCTATAATTAATCATGCAAGAATCAATGGTTAAAATCAATGATCAAGATCGATGATAATATTCAAGGTCAAGAACGCACTGACAATCTAGGTTTATTAGTCTTTTATTAATTATCTAATGCACGTAATAATGTGTTCCATACCATAGGTTCGGTGCATGCAAATAGTGATCGTTTTGATAATGATGGTGAACTCAACAGATCGTGTACTCGGATAACAAGATAACAAGATAATAAGACAACAAGCATTACTCCACCTTCCAAAACAATAATCCATGTAAACAAGAAGGACCCTTACTAAGTACAGTTTCCGATTGTTCACTACCAAGTCGACCATTAATACTCCGGCTTGTTAATATTTTATTACATTCTAATGTGAGCATGCAATGGGTGTAGTAGTGTTGAAGCAAGATCAGGAATGTATCAAGGTTGTGACATGCTTGGTGGACTAATTTCTACTCATTAAGTGTAAGCTCGACGTGTTTATACTAAATGAATACAAAGACATACATTCGGATGGCAAAACATTGCTGTACCAAAATAGAGATTTCTGTTGCTACAGACAAGAAAATCAAGATCCATAAGGAGTTCTAGAAACTAGACTCGCTGACGGTTCCGATGCATATACAAACGATATATGATAACAAAAAAAACTAGGTGTAAAATCTTATTCTTTACTGCTTTTATGTTCAGGCAGAAACTTAGAGTCATCTTTACATGTACATATCGGGTCTGCATATTCCTCAAATAATTCCACAAAAATTTAGGATGACTTCTAATCATGTCTAGTTGCAGCCAGATTAATTTCAAATATTAGTTCTGTTTTTAACATTTCCTTTCAATTACTAATTGACAACGATGCGCATGTAAACAACAAATCTAGAAGTCTAGACCTAGCAGCATTAAAAGACTGATAACTTGCAGGTTATGTATCCGAATTTAGATCTGTCAAATGTTCTGAAAAAGTAGATTCACAGGGCTACAATTGTTATTTACAAGGCTCTATTAAATTCTTACAGCAGCTGGTTCAAAAGTTTAATGCAACATTGAGTAGACAGCAGACCTGACAGTTAATTGATATGAATTGGAAATAATTCAAACACGCAATCATGTGATTTCATGGCAATAAATCAACAGAAAATTTTACTTATTTAACAGGATGACATTGTAACATTAACAAGGCAAGATTTCGATAATCATGGCATTCAATTCACGAAATTTTTTTTTCATTCAATCAAACATTTAATTCACCAATCTAGCTTATATTAAACATGGTTCTAATTGTATTCTTGAAGTATGCATATGACTATGGGTGATCAAGTTTGGGTTTGAGTCAAGGATAATGACACAAAAAGATTGTTATCACTTGGTTTCGCGATGAATCCGTAATAACCTTTGTGACAAATATCAAGCAAATAAATTGGATAATTAAAATATGAACTACTTGTGGGGATCAAACGATTTTGAACTAGAATAACAACGGTGTTCAAGAAGACTTGCCTTAAATGATGATTAATCCGAAATAATAGAATAACGAGACGAGAGTCCTGACGGCGACACACGTGCAACCTACATCGCCGGAGACATGTGCAAAACACAGGACAACAAACAACAGCAAAGCGACAGCAATGGTAACAGTAGCAACAGTAAGACCGACAAAAACAACGGCGAGCGGCAATGGCGACTACAGGGGTGGTGGTGCACTGGCGGAGTTGAAGTGGTGAGGTGGTTGCTGGCGACGGGGTCGAGGTGGATAGCGGGGCAGTGAGTGACGGTGATGGATTCGGAGTGAGCGAGATGGTGGGTCGAGGTCGATGAGGACGATGGGGAAAGTGGAGTGAAGGAGAGGCGATGAGGACTCGACGAGGGATGCAGGGTGGTCACGAGAGCTGGTGGCGAGTGGTGAGGTCGACGGATGGGGACCACGGTGCAGCGGTCGACGAGGGGATCGATGGAGGACTGAAGGTGTGGTGGCACGTCGAGGAGGAAGGCGAGGGGTTGCGGTGGACTACGGGGGTCGATGGGCACAGGTTAGGAGGTGAACAAGCAGGAGGAAGATGGTGAAGGATTTGGAGGGGTGATGGTGACGAGGAGTTCGACGGGTTGGTGACTAGGGAAGATAAGGGGGTTTGGGTCTCAGGAGAAATAGAGGAGGGGAGAGAGAAGGTCGGGGAGAGAGAGAGTCAGGGAGATTGATAGTTGGAAAGGGATTAATGAGTGGATTAGTTATTAATGAGTGATTAAGTGTGGTGTGGGGGATTGTGGAGATACTGGGGATCATGTGGAGGAAAATGGGGATTGGCTATTAGTGGGAGTTAGGGTATGTGGGTTTGGGTTTAGGATCTAATCAGAGATTGGTTTGTGTTTGGGTTCAATAAGAGATGGGTTTGGATTTGGGTTAGGATTCAACAAGAGATGGGTTTGGGTTTGGAATCCAAAAGACAATAAAATAAGTTTATAAATGGGCTAATTAGGATACACAAGACACCAGGAAAAATGAGAGTAGAGTGCACAGAATTAATCTCAGGGTTCAACACGAGAAGTAAAAATAGATTGAAGGATTATAATTGGTTGCAGATGAACAAATATCCATGATAAAATAAATAAATACAAAGATCAAATTACAAGAATGAGAATGGAAAAGACTTACAGAAGAAAATCCGAAAAAATCGTAAACAGGGGTTACAAATCCTACCCACCTTACACGAAGAATTTCATCCTCAAAATTCAATCAAGAGGATCGTAGGGTAACCCCAAAAGAAAACAAAAGGAACTACCTGAATAGATGAGGGAACTTCTTCTGAATTTCCCCCTCAAGTTTCCAAGTCAACTCACCGGACGAGCGAACACTCCACGAGACCCGAACAAGCTGGATGACTTTATTCTTCAGGCTCATGCCTGTCCAAGATGGAGATGGGTTGGACTTTGCATGATAAGTCTGGTCTCACGGATATTTCCGAGTAGTCAAAGTCATGATTGTCATCCCTGATGTACTTCTTGAGCTGAGAGATGTGGAATGCATCATGGATTCCAGCGAAAGCCGGTGGCAGCGCGTGCCTGTAGGCTACCTTGCCCACTCGTTCCTCAATGTCGAATGGACCGATAAATTGGGGACTCAGCTTGCCCCTTCCACCGAAGCAGATAACACCCTTCCATGGCAAAACCTTCAGGAAAACATGATCACCTGCCTCAAACTCCAGAGGCCTTCAATGACAATCAGCCCACTTCCTCTGTCTGTCCTAGATGCCTGCAAGTATTTCTCCTTATCCGAGTCACTGCATCAATAGTCTTCGTGATTAAATCAGGCCCTAAGAGCTTCCTCTTGCCAATGTCATCTCAAAAAATTGGTGATCGACATTTGCGACCATAGAGCGCCTCGTACGGAGCTGCCTTGAGGCTCGCCTAATAGCTGTTATTGTATGAGAACTCAACTAGGTGCAGATGATCTTCCCAAGAACCACCAAACTGAAGAACACAAGACCTCAGCATCTCCTCCAGTGTTTGGATTATTCTCTTGGACTCCCCGCCTGTCTGTGGGTGGAAAGCAGTGCTATAGCTCAACTTAGTGCCGAAACTTCTCTGATGACTCTCCCAGAACTGAGACCTGAACCTCGTATCGCTGTCAGATACGATGCTAACAGGAACTCCATGCAGTCTCACAACCTCATGAATATACTTCTCAGCCAATCTCTCTGTAGATTGACCCACTCTGATTGGAATGAAATGGGCACTCTTCTTCAACCGGTATATTATCACCTAGATAGCATTATATCCCTTGGGACTTCTTGGCAATGTCGTCACCAAATCCATAATGATGTTCTCCCATTTTCACTCGGGATTGGGAGAGGTTGCAAAAGTCCCACGGTCCTCTGATGTTCCGCCTTCACTTGCTGACAGATCAAACATTGGGACACAAACCTTGCCATTGCCCTTTTCATACCATGCCACCAAAAATGTTGCTTCAGATCCCTATACATCTTAGTGCCCCCCCGAAGAATAGAGTAGGGTGAGTGATGGGCATTTCCAAGTAGCTTCTGCCTAACTTCTACCCTAGGTACACACAGTCTGGCACTAAAATGAAGCGATCCATCAGCGTGAATCTCCAAGTCAGTTCTCAAGCCTGCTTCCACTTCACTTCACTTCTACCCTAGGTACACACAGTCTGGCACTAAAATGAAGCGATCCATCAGCGTGAATCTCCAAGTCAGTTCTCAAGCCTGCTTCCACTTCACTTCAGAATTTCTGCAACTGCTGATCACTGGCCTGGGTTTTCTTAATCTGGTCTACCAGTGAAGTCTGTAATTGCAACATTATGCACTATTGTGCAGAGCCAGGAAGTATCACATCCAATTCTAATAACCTCATAGATCTCTTTCTGCTTGGTAAGAAGCATAGCAGCAGGCCTCCTACTCAAAGCATCGGGTACCAAATTCACCTTGCCAGAATGGTAACTGCAAGTTGATGTCATAGTCTGCCATCAGTTCCAACCACCTTCTTTGCCTCATGTTCAATTCCTTCCGCGTGAACACATATTTGAGACTGTTGCGGTCGGTGAAGATCTCGACTCTATCCCCAAGCAAATAATGCCTCCATAGCTTCAAGGCAAAGATTACGGCTGTAAGCTCTAGGTCATGCGTTGGGTAATTCTTCTCATGCGACCTCAAGTGCCTGGATGCATATGCGATAACCTTGTCACGTTGCATCAGTACAGTTCCCAAACCTCTACCCGAAGCATCACAGTGAACCACGAAACCTCCTGAACTGTCTGGTATGGTCAATACAGGTGCTGACATCAACCGACTCTTCAATTCCACGAAGGCTTCGTCACAAGTACCATCTCAGACAAACTTCTGCTCCTTCCTCGTCAAATTAGTCAGGGGTCCAACAATCTTCGAGAAATCCTTAACAAACTTTAGGTAATACCCTGCTAATCTGAGGAAACTCCGCACTTCTGAAGCTGACTTCGGCACTGGCCAATCCTTGACTGCAAAATCTTCGATGGGTCAACGGAAACACCATCGCTGGAGATAACATGGCACAGGAAGGCAACCCGGTCAAGCCAAAATTCACACTTGCTGAGCATCTCATATAGCTGATTCTCCCTCAAAGTCTGCAAGACAACCCTCAAATGCTCAGCATGGTCCTCACGGTTCTGAGAATACACCAAGATATCGTCGATGAACACCACGATGAACTTTTCCAAGAATGGCGAGATACGTTGTTCATCAAACTCATGAACAGGGCTGGTGCATTGGTAACTCCGAATGGCATTACTAAGAACTGGTAATGCTCGTATCTCATGTGGAACGACATCTTCTGAATATCCTCGGCCTTTACTCTAACCTAATGATAGCCGGAGCGGAGTTCCAACTTCGAGAAAACAGAAGCACCACCAAGCTGATCGAATAGGTCGTCAATCCTTGACAGAGAGTATTGGTTCTTCACAGTGTCACTGTTCAGCTCCCGATAGTCAATGCAGAGCCTACGACTTCCATCCTTCTTATTGAAGAACATCACCGAGACACTCGAAAGAGAAACACTTGGCCTGATGAAACCTCAGTCCAACAACTCCTAGACTTGCACCTTTAGTTCTGCTAACTCAATTGGTGCCATCCGATAGGGACTCTTGGATATTGGTGTTGTTCCCTACTGAACATCGATACTAAACTCCATATCTTGGTTTGGCGGTAATCCGGGAAATTCCTAAGGAAAGACATCGAGGAAGTCCTGCACAACCAACGCTGCTACATCTCCAACAGTGCACAACGACTCAAGTGTAGCAACTTTTGGGTTTGTCGAGTTCTTGACATATCCAAGCGGTGTCTCACCTGCATGAAACTCGAACTCTGGGTGCTTTGGAAGCCTGAAAGTCACCTTCTTCTCTCGGCAGTCAATCACGGCATGAGTAACACCCAGCCAGTCCATCCCCAGAACGACATCAAAGCCAATATTGGGGATTACAATCAGATCAGCCTTGAAGTCCATGCCACTTATTAGCAAAGGGCTTTGCTTGCACACCCTGAAACAAATAATGACACCTCCACCTGTGGTGATGTCCCAAGCTGCGGGCTTGGCGTCGCTTGGCAAACGATGCTGATCATCGAAGCGAGAAGTGACAAAGGAGTGGGTAGCACCGGAATCGAACAGAACATGAGCACGAAGAAAGAAAACTAATATGACACCTATCAATGATTCAAAGAATAGGAATGAGATAAAAGCAGGACATGTGCACGAATAATCGTACAAAAAGAAAGGAATAAACATGTAGAAGTTGAAATAAAGAGAAATAACTGATACAACTACTGAGATATACCTGCAACCACTCCAAGAGTTGTCCTAGCTTCCTCGGCAGTCAGGTTATAGGCCTGACCACGGCCTCCAACCGGACCTTCCCTGGGGCCACTCTCCTCTGATCAAAAGCTTGCCTCTGCGGTGGAAGAGGCGGTCTGTCCTGACCTCGAGCCAGTGCTCCCTGCTGAGCTACACCTCCAATCGGCGCAGGAGCCTTGAACCTGGGTCAGTCTCGAATCATATGATCACTGCTTTCGCACACAAGGCATAGCCGATTGGCCAATCTGCAAACCTTGCTTCGAGTGTCCAACCTTATGACAGCAGTCACAAGTCTGAACGGTCCTTGGGGCAACAGGCAGGGTCTAGCTGCACCCTCACGGAAGGGGTCAGAACTGACCTCTGGATAGGATCTCCAGTAGGCCGAGCTGTAGTAGGATGTTGAACCGCCCGTTGAGTGGCACTCATCCACCTAAGAGTCTGCTCCGGGATCCTGGCCGCATCCAGAACATCTGCATAGGTGCGGTGCCGATGGGTAGCCAAATGGTCATGAATATAGAAGTTCTTTCCCACCAGGAACCTGTGAGCCCTGTCCTCATCAGTGACCACCATGGCAGTAGCGAAATGGCTAAGCTGAGTGATTTCCACAGCATATTCATCCACGGAATGATTCCCCTGAGTTAAGGAAATGAACTGTGGCTCCATCTCAACCTTGGTAACACTGGGTAAGAACTTCGCCATGAAGCTTTCCGTGAAGGTGGCCCAAGTGATGGGCCGCTCTAGCCTTTCAGTCTCAGCCTGCCACCAGATGTGGGCGAGGTCCACGTGTGGATGCTTATCACATCCACACGATCCACATCGGAGATCCGAGCTGCAATCAACAACTACTCTGTCTGGATATGCCATTGCTCAGCCTCCAGTGGCGTCTCTGTACCCGAGAACTTGTCCGGATGTAGCCTCATGAAGTCTGCCACTGTGTCGGGTCTTGGTGGCAGTAGCCCCGGTGTAGGTCCAACGGCAGTTTGGTTGGCCGCCTACAGTGTAGCCCTCATCAATTCATTATGCTCTTGTTGGAGGGCCATCAGTTGCTACATGGTCTGCAGGATAGCAGCATTGTCCGGATGCCCATCCCTCGGTCGGGAAGTGGAAGAACTTCTGCGAGTCATACCCTACAAAACCATCAAATCGGCAAGTATCCAGATATACATTGGTTATTACATGTTCATGTGATTAACGTGGTGCACATATTATTGAGTTAACCTTGGCTAGACCCAACCAGATTAACATGTTAGCCAAACATGACAAACACATTGGCCAAAACCTAGCTCTGATACCACTAATAACCTGTTATGTCCCGCTTCCAAATACGGGAATACGAGCACGTAACAAAGGCCCAACGAATGATGTAAGCATCGTCCATAAGCAGTTCTAGTCTAACTCAATATATGAATAACAATCACAATCACACAAGAGTAAATAATTACATAAACGAAGAATGACTTCAATAATCAATGAAATAATCCATAACATAATATCCAACATCTGGGATAAAAACAAACTTCGGGTGAACAAGACCTGGAAACAAAGTACTATAATAATAGCAATGTTCGAAATGAAATAACATAAATAGATAATTAATGCAGTCTATTCCTCGAGCTCCAATCACTAAAAGTGTTGCTC